>OX387330.1:4109579-5514579 GCA_947562085.1 Eudonia lacustrata | reverse complement strand
CTGCGTTATTAAATTTAATAACGTAATATATCCGCATGCGAATGTATAATTTTTTTAAATATATTATTGGAAAGCATTTACATGGAGGTACATATTTAAAGTCGGACATATTATCAAAAACAGTTTTGGCTAGTTTTGAATATGTAATATTTTTTTTTATTTCCAATAAAGAAACAAGGTTTAAATAAGATCGGCAGCGCTCAGTGACATACTTGTTATTCTCCGTTACTACAGCAACGCATACGCTGCCCGATCCGCGTTTGTGATGACAGCCGCGTCATCGAGTTCTCCTTTCCCATGCTTTTTTCCGTGTGCTAATGTAGGTGAACTACGAGCTTGTGTGTGTGCGTTTCGGAGCGCTTGTGTGAAGTTGCCGCACTCTCGTTCACTCTGTCCTTTATCTAGGTACATTATTGATCGAAGAGACAACCTTAACCTAATGAAAAGTCATTGTAGTTTTTTCTTACGCTTTTAGTGTTTCTAGAACTATAAAAACACGGACGTATATAAGAACATTTAAATGAAACACGCTACAAACCATTAAATACATTCTAATTGAATGAAGTTGGGTGAAGTGATTGTTTTTCCTTATTAAAAAATTCCAAGCGCAATCCTACTAATATTCTAACGCGAAAGTTTGTAAGCATGGATGGATGTTTGTTACTCTTTCACGTAAAAACTACTGAATGGATTTGGATGAAATTCGGCATACAGATAGTTTATAACCTGGATTAACACATAGAATACTTTTTATCCCGATATTCTCACGGGAACGGGAACCACGCGGGTGAAACCGCGAGCGGCCGCTAGTTTAAAATAAATGCATACAATTTTGTATGTATTCGTGGAATGTTTATTTTATTACAAGCAATTTTCTTAAATTCCTTTCAGATCATTTAAGTTCATAGGTTTAATATTAAGTTCAATAACTAATTTAAAGTCAAATAATTTGTTCAATATAAGCCTTCTCAGGCACTTATTGACTGTATTTTATTAGTGAGAAAATAGTATATAAGTGCCTAAACAATGTTTTATTTTAATTTTATGAATAATGCAATAAATATCAATGTTTTAACACTTATTAAATTAAGTCTAACCCATTTATTGTACACAAGGTTAAGTAAGTTATTTATAACTGAGAATGATGATGATTAATTTCATCGTTATCTTTTGTGGAAGAGGTCACTAGGCAAAAGATAAGTTAAAAATAAAGATTTTATAAAAAAAAATATTTATTGAAATTTTGCTATTACGAGATGTATTATTAGTAATTTAATAGTTATTTAATTAGCGCGCTATGAATATTTATATCGAAACCACTTAACAGAGTTACCCTTCAAATTTTTACTATTTTTATTCCACTGCATTTTGGCCTTTATATCAGCTGATGTTAACCCGGCGTTAGCACAGTGGCAAATTGTAACACCGACAAAATGACAAAATTTAATTAATTAATTAATTTAATTTAATTATTTTATTAATTTATTAATTTTTTATATGGGTCAAAATGACCCATATAAAAAAATTCGGCAAACTATAGTTACTAATTGATTAATTGACTATAATTATAGGGATTTTTGATAAACTTAAACAAATTAATTATAAAAGGTCGTGGGTAGTCCCACTTGTGACTAATCGTTGTTTGTTTGTTTGTTTTGCATTACGTTGTGTTGGGTAAAGGCGTCGATAGCTGAGCGGAATGGATGTGGGAAATCGAAGTTCTGGGTGCCTAGTGCGAGTTTAGGTTACTATCCGTATTAATTCGATTACGTTTACGAAAACTAAAATTAGTATGGCATTGAAGCAGCACGAGAAGAGTTAACATTTTGCCATCTACAAATTCTCGTTGGTCGTGGTCGAATGGCGAATGAAACTCGTACTTGGCACCCTGTTCCCATAGCTCCGATAGACTACAGCCACAGAATAAGGACACTGCGCTTCTTTTTTTTTTGAGAGAGATTGCTGATTGCCTCAAACGGCATTTTTAGCGTCACCGGGCTTTTGGGGGCGGCGAGGTACGTAAAGGGTACCTCAAGCCGTGTGAAACGAATCACCTTCGGAGGTTTTCTAGAGGGAACGGCATCACACCACTTAAAAGTGCGTATCCCCGTGCCCTACTAGTTTCTCCGAAGGGTTCGGATCGGATCGGGGAGCGGAACTACTCGAGAGCGCCTCTAGAGGCTCGGACTTCGGCTCGGGTAGACCGAGCCGTGGAGGAGGAGAGAAGCACCCAGGTACATATCTGTACCTGGTATAGAGCACGTGTGAACCGGTTCTACGTACCCTTGTTCTACGAGTACGGTGTCTTGGGCCTAAACTAGTGTGCATGTTTAGTGTATTCTGTAAATGTGTAGTGGCATTTAGAGGATCGGGTCTGCGCTTCTGCAGACTCCTTACTTAAAGCTTAATAAGTAAGTAAGTTCGTAAGCTTCTCATACAAACCGTTTTTTTTTAGAGAGTTAGCTGATTGCCATTGGCTATCAGCTTCACCAGTTCCAGCCGTATGATACGAAGCACTGTCAGAGGTATTCTATAGGGAACGGCATCACGCACAGGTGCGTGTCCCCATGCCCTACTAGATTCTTAGGGGTTCGGATCAGATCGGGAGCGGAACAACCCGAGGGCGCCTCGATAGGCTCGGACCTCGGCTCGGGTGGACCGGGCCGTGGGCCGTGGGTCATTCATGCCGTGATCGAGCAACGAACACGGAATCTCGGAACAGCTCGGAACAGTCCCGAGTGCAGCTGTTGTTGTTAAATGAACTGATTTAATAAAAATTGTTGACTGGTCAGTCCATAAAAAAAAAAATTCAAAACTTTTTTTTTTTCGATTCTCTCAAAATAATTTTTGTAATAGAAATTGTATGGAAATGGCAAACGATGACGTCACTATATTGTATTCCGTCAATTGAGTGTACCTATAATTATCACACACTTTTCACTAAGGCCAAATAAAAAAGTTTTTAAGGGTTGTTTGCGTACATGTTATCATTCATTATCATCATCATCAGTCAATACGTTTAATGTTCTGGAATTAATTGTTGTTGTTACCTTCATTTATTATGTCATGATGCCACCACAACTTGTTGTTCACTTAATAGTTGATGCTTATGATGCATTAAAAAGTTTGCTATAGAAAAATCGCATAAATTCTGTTGTTGTGTTTACGATATGACACCATTTACTAGAACACTGAAATTTATTAGAATTGGTTGAAAACTTTTTTTTATTTTTATTTATAAATTTATTGTATTGTTTGTATTAGGTATTTATACAGCATAATTTAGTAAAAAGCGTAAGTGTAATTTGTACGAGAACTTGCAGTTTGCGTAAACTTTAGAAAACAATACGTGTAACTTTTTAAGTATAAGTAAGGCAGCATACCTACAACTTCAATTCAATTCAAGTTTCGGATTGAGAGAGTTAAACTTTACTTCTTACTTTACATCATTTACTTTCTATATATTTTTTTACATTGTACATAAACATATAATGAACACATAATTAAATTTTTACTTTTTATTTTCAAGTGCTACTTAATTGCTGCACTGAAGCTAAATTAAATATTTATAAAATTTATAAAATACACATAATTATTATTATTATGTTGGGTATACTTTTATGCTTAAATACGTATTTTTTCTGTACATTTTTTTTTTTTTTTTTTTTATAATTAATAGTATAGTTTTAGTATTTTATACCTACTGATTAAATATTATGATGCCACAGTATAAGAATGAAATTCATGACATCACAATATCATTAAAAAATTAGCTTCTACCCACATTGAAAGTAAAACAATAATTAAAAATAACAGCATTCGAAAATCATACCATTTGCGTTTCTATGTTCTAGAATTTAAATAAGGCCAACGGAACGTTTCTAATGCTCTTTTTAAAAACCTATCAATCATTGAAAAACAAAGCAAAACAAAAGCCAATTGTGATTCGACGTTTAAAACCTCTTTTAAACCTGTCCAACTCAAAAAAAAAAAAAGAAAAGCAACTCACAATATTTTTGTCAGCTAAATCTCCACAGATAACACAGCACACACAGACACAGAACTGTCAAAAAGTATCGTTCACAAAAGTTTCGCCGCGCAGCCGAGCCGGAGTGCACTCGCGAAAACAAATGACAATTGTTTTTATTTTTACGCAATACGCCCGACTAAGGCTACAGCGCGCACTGTCTGTGCAGCCGGCGAACACCAATTTATATAAATAGTCCTTGTGGAATGAGCCGCATGGCTTAAATCGTCCTAGTAGTTATACCACGGCTGCCTTGCGTGCCATTCACAACGTCACAAGTTCACAACTACCTCCAGAGAAATTTGTTTATTTTTAAATTGACTAGGCAAGTCGGCCTTGCGCAATAAAGAGTCCAATAGACTAACTAATGTAACATCCAGAGATTAATTGCTGCACTGAAGCTAAATTAAATATTTATAAAATTTATAAAATACAGTGAGAAAATAAGAAGTGGGTCGGGTGGGCGCTTAATTTTTTCACTGTATTTTATAAAATTTATAAATATTTAACCTAGAGATTATTTATTTTGATTTATAAGGATTTATGGTACACACGGCGGCAGATCAACCTACCCAAAACTGTCAAATTTCTACAATCAATTTTAAACTTTAGTTTTTGGTTTTAGGGATCAATATTCATTGGAGAAATTTGACAGATTTGGGTAGGTTGATCTGCCGCCGACTGTACCTACATACTTACTAAAAAACTTTTTGGTTTTTATTTCGAATACTGTAATTGTCTTAAACTTGTTTACATTGTTCGGTTTAGATATATATTTTTTTTTAAATCCTCGTCGTTAAAATAAAAATTGCTTTAATTGAATTAAGGTTTAACCTGCATGCTTGTCAAATGCGGCTTGGTGATTACAAACCCGGGATATGTATCTAAAAATCCGAAACTTACTTTGCCCAACCTGGGAATCAAACCAGGACATTCTGACCGGGCTGAGCACTCTGCCACTAGGTCACCAAGCCGTTTTTTTTTTGTTATCCCGGGGGGAAAATCGCATCCGAGTTTAATGTGAGGTTACCACCCACCGACCGACCGACCCACTAAAACACCCCCGGAGACCTGCCATCGCAACCGACGCTAAGCGCACAACGCGTAACGTTACACCCCCGATCTCAACACCTAAACGCTGCAAGGCCCTACTTGGCCACCCTCTCCGCAAGCAGGACATCCAGTATGTCCGGGCTGTCCTCCCCACCGGACATCACCGAACTGGGGCCGCGGACGATGTCGACGCGGTTTCGTCAAACACTCTGGTGAGCTTGGGCTCGCAGTGGTGCGGCCACACGTCTGGTTTGAGCGCGACCTTCAGCAGCGTCACGCAGCGCCGCGACAGCAGTTCGCCCGGCGACCCGCTTACAATAAGTCTCCAGGTTGCAGGTCTAATACCGGTGGTTGAGCAACGACATACCTTGTCGAGACAGGTGAGCTTGGGCTCGCAGTGGTGCGGCCACACGTCGGGTTTGAGCGCGGCCTTCAGCAGCGTCACTCTGGTGTTTGACGAAACAGACAATAGTGTGAGCCTCTGACAGCGCAACCTCAACCACCGAGGCGTCTAACCTAACCTAAATTAACAAAATGGTAAATAATTCATAAATTAAGAGTTCGGGCGTGGAGACCCCGAACAGGAAGAAGAAGTGTTGGCAGGCCACCGGCTAGATGGTCTGATAATATTAATATGTCAGCAGGCCCGACCTGGATCAGAATGGCCACAGACCGCACAGTATGGAGAAAAATTGGAGAGGCATACGTCCAGCAGTGGACATCACTATGCTGAAAGGAAGGAAGGAAAGAAGAAAGGAAAATAAAAATAAAAAAATAAAATAAAAAAATGTTTATTTGTCTCAAACATACCTACAATAAAAAAAATACAACGCACATTAATAATAATAATAATAAATAAAGGCAATAATAATAATAATAATTTAGATGGCCAAGAGCCTCGATCAACATCTCATGAGAGTCTCGTTAGGCGGCTGGATCAAGGGCATGATTCAGAAGGCAGCTCTCCTCGATACGGCACGCATTGTGAGGAGGTTCCTGCCCTGTCCTGTCTCTGGAGCCCTAATCACCGGTAGTCTGGACCCTGGTCCCAATGCCGGAGGACCCCTATTTTTTTATATTTTGTTTTTAGAAAATATTTAAAAATATAAATTAATAAGTTAAAAAATAAATAAAGGGAATAATTTTACAAACACTGGTGCCATGATATTTGTTCTGTGGGTGTCACTACTCTAGGTCCTAGGTGGGTCCTAGGTTCAGAGTATGTCGTATTTTTACCAATTAATTTCAAGATCATCAGTAAGAGTTAAAAATCGCACTCCTGTAGTTAAAGTGACCAATTTAGTAAACGTGTACCATAAATATCATAATTTATAATATAAAATCTTTACACAATGTTCCAAGATAAAATTTTACTAGAAAAAAAAACTACGAGTCTCAGGAGGCTCGAGTGATTTTTTCTAGTAAAATTTTATCTTGCAACTATGTAGTATTAATAGCATTGTAAATGCAAAATTAAAAATAATAAAAACACGTAGGTAACAGTTCTTTAAATTACTTTCTTTAGGTACTATTTTTTATTTGACCTAAACTTGAACTTTTGTAACCTAAAAAGTTTTCTCTAAAAACTCTTTTTGACGAAAAATTGACGTAACAAAATAGTGACGTCATAATTTTTCTATACAATTTAATTATTCTTTTTTATTTTTTTTATTTGTTCATGACCATGGATACTAGTTCTTCAGTCGAAAACTTAATTTATACGTTTCCCAAATGATGATGAATGATAATAGAAACGAAAAATGAGAAATGATATACCCCCCCAACCCTTCGAGTATCTCAGTAAAGTTGTGGGGCTTAACTAAGTCCTCACGCGGAATTCTTGAGAGAATTTGAAAAAGTGACGATGCACTGTTTTGTTTCATTTGCCAACTCATGCACACTCATGAACACTTAAGAGCGTTTATGCCGCACACTAGCGCCGCCAATGAAAAAAAAACATATCTAGTAATTAGAGATAGAAAATCAAATTATGCTCAACAAACTATTTGAATGAAGTAATTTAGCATTTTTACGTCACCTAATGAACACCTCACATGTTATGGTTTAGTTAAATATGGCGTTATAGTTAAAAGTGGCCGTAATGTCTTATTTAACTAAACCATAACATGTGAGGTGTTCATTAGGTGACGTCAAAATGCTAAATTACTTCATTCAAATAGTTTGTTGAGCATAATTTGATTTTCTATCTCTAATTACTAGATATGATTTTTTTTTCATTAGTGGCGCTAGTGTGTGGCGTAAATGCTCTTAACGGTAATAATCCACCATTATTTCACATTAATATTCGCCATAACACAAATATTAGAAAATAAGACAAAACCGCAGACATGACTCTTCACTTTCCCGCCAAGAACTCTCTATTATTCTAAAGTGGCAATGTTGCCAGCATTCTTGGGACCGTTCCCATGAGCCCACAATTGGAAGACATATTTTATTTAAAGGTCTTAAGGTTTTAATTTTGTAATTATTTTTCTGTTTTTTTTTCAGGTGAAGTTAGTAATGTTTTTTCTTTTAGTTGTGTATATAGCATAGATATGTAGCATTTCTATTGTGAAAACCTCAGAACAATATTAGTTATTATTGTGAGGTGAAAACAATCGTATTGACATTTGCCAAAAAGTTTCTCTATTGACTATAACCACTCAACAGTCTGCCCAATAGTATTTTTGTGTAAGTTTATTGGAAACTATTTCTGCCTATGTATTAAATAAAATTTATTTAAAAAAATATGTCACTTTGAAACTTTCGGGATGTCCATATTTCCTTAAACAAATACAATTTCATTAGAATTGAATTATTAATTTGATTTTTTTTATTGAACTTTGTACCGTAACGTATGAAATTAAGGTATTACCCCTGTTGAACTAATAAATGTCATCGACCAATACCACGAAGTATTCGAGTAATACCCGATAGGTGACGTACTAACAAACTCATAAATTGTGAATTACTATTTGCACTTCGCATTGCATACTTTATTTTTTTCTAATGCGTTGTCATTAGTAGGAAGTGACGTCATCATGTGTTGCGTACACATTTGGCTCGGTCAATAAGCTAGATTTTGCGGAAGCTGAATGAAATGGTTTTAGGACTAGTTTTTTAAAATTTGATTTAGATTTTAAGGCGGCGGAATCTAGCCAGTCGGACGACCGGTCTCCAGACCTAGAGGTCCCGGGTTCGAACTCAGTTTGGTTGGTGGTAGGGCTTGTTTGTCCGTCTGGCTAACTACAACCATCTTATCTAAATATGTCACCATAACATCAATGTTTGTAGCATTGCTGTGTTCCGGCAGCTAGCGATAAGATAGCCAGTGCCTCAGTAGTTGAGGATTCCAGGTGAAGTGCGCTACCACCTCGGCCTTATCACACTTAACATCGGGTAAGATGGAGACAAAGTGCTCACCCTAAATATAAATATATAAATATATACTGGCCCGCTAGAACTTGTCCCAACAATGCTATCAATCAAATGACGTAACAGTTTCCTAATTCGAAAAAGGTGTTTTAAAAATGAATAATGTAGATTAGACTATTAAAAAATCCTAATTCGGAAACATTTTTGAAAAAAGAATCCACGAGCGAGATTGGGACCCGCACTCACGTACCTCGGCCAGGTGCACTACCAATTTAGTCTACTATCCAAAACTATCAAATGTCTTTAATAAATGTTCCACCTTAAGCCTGAGACATAAAAGTTCAAAATCTATTGAGGATATTTGTCAGTTTGCAGTAGGCTGGGTGCCTAGCGTGAGGTTTGTTTACTATCCGTATTCATTCGATTACGTTTACGAAAACGAAAATTAGTATGGCATTGAAGCAGCGCCTCCTGGCGGCATACGAGAGGAGTTAACATTTTGCCATACAAATTCTCGTTTTCGTTAACGTGACGTGAATACGTGATCGAATGGCGAATGATACTCGCACTAGACACCCTGATGTGGTAACGTGTGTAAAATTTGGCCTGTTATTGAGTTTTTTACAAAAATATCGGAAAGTTCTTGGGCTATTAAACTTTACCCAATCATCGAATGGTTATGAATGACGCCTGCCCAGTGGCGGGCGGTAGCCAAAGTAACATTAAAAAAGCGATAGCGAAGTTCGAAAAGATTTTTTTTTTGTGTATTGTTTTACGGCTCCGGATGAAATCCATCAAGCCTATTCGTCCGTTTTTTATTGTACTTATTGTTATGAATTTATGGTCAATAAATGAATATGAATATCTCAATAATGTGAGGCTTTCCTAAGTCCTCGGGCGGACTTCTTGAGAGAATTTGAAGAGTGAAATTGCACTGTTTTGTTTCATTTGCCAACACTCATGCGCACTTACGAACACTTAACGGTTAATAATCCACCATTATTTCACATTAATATTCGACATAACACAAATTTTAGAAGATAAAACAAAACCGCTGACATGACTCTTCACTTTTCCGCCAAGAAGTCCCGAAAATAATAAAATGTATGGGATTGACATACTTAAGATTGACCACGTGATTTAGCGCGGCTTATCTCAATCCCATACACTTTATTCTTTTCGAACTTCGCTATCGTTTCCTTAATGTTACTTTGACTACCGCCACTGACCCCAAACATTTACTAATTGGTTATAAGATGATATTTATAAAAAAAAATATCGCATTGTTTTCTAAGTTTATGCGAACACCTCATGTGTAGTAGAAATGAAACAACTTTTCTACTGGCGTTTATGTTACACATTTGATGGTTTTAATCTTGACGATGAGACGTTTCGAACCCTTTATTACCAACAGCATAAAATAAATAGATAAATGATAAATAGTAGATTCGTAAAAGTTGTTTCATTACAAAGTAATATAATTTACCTACATTTGGAAGATAATCTAACAAAGGTTATTCGCATTATTAAATACAAGTGCAGACATCCTTGGGGCGGCAAAAACCAAAGTAACGGTTTAACAATCCAAGTTAAGGTTGGCGTTCACAGCTGAATGCGCATGCACCTATTTTTACATAATCGGCTAAGTAATCAGTGCACCGTATAATCGGCATGACTCGCTTTTAATTGATCAAATAATTATTAAGGCTGTCAGACAGCGACACATTAGAAAATCTTAATTCAAAATTTTAATGCCTAATTAATTAGGAGCTCTGCGAATCTGCGAGTGCTGAGGTTTTTTTTAAGCAACTTTTGCAAAGGCAGGTCAAAATATTAAGATAATAAAAATGTCAAATGTTTTTTCTTTTTGTTGACTTCTTCTATTTCCTATTATGTCTTGTCTGTGTTAAAAAAATGTTATTTTTTTCTTAAAATATATCAAAAAATATAAAATGTATTCATCTCGAGATCCTCCATGTTTCGGAAGCACGTAAAGCCCTTGGTCCCGGCTGCATTAGCAGTCATTAACAACCACCAATCCGCACTGAGCCCGCGTGAGGCTTTATGGCCCGTTCTCTCTATCCATCCTTATGGAAGGCTCGTGCCCCAGCAGTGGGGACATAATAATAGTTGATGAGGCTTCCGCTTCCACATGTTGCGGAAGTTCCGCAATTATTACAATTCCCCTACCGCTATCGCTTCCCCATAAATGAAAGTTAAAAATTCCTCTTCCGCTATCACTTCTTCATAAACTGAGAGGATTTAAGGAGGAATTGAAATTGCGCGCGAAATCTCCGGCCGGCGCGGCGGCGTCGGGTGCAGCGAACGGCCGCCCCTTCCCGCCACCCGCGCGCTCGTCATTACATTTTAAGTTAATTTTGATTTCTATGAAAGTAGGTATTTGAGTTCTCAAGTAATAACAAATAAATAAACCCAACTTTATTTCTGGATGACTGTATTCTTTTTTTGATAATTTTCTAAAAATTAAGTCTAGCTAGATCGATTTATCGCGCTCGAAACACCCTGCATACTTACTAAATTTCATGAAAAACGTTGGAGCCGTTTCCGAGATTCAGATTATACGAGTATAGATATACCTATACAAGAATTGCTCGTTTAAAGGTATTGGATACTGCGTAGGTACTACAATGTTTTTATTAATAACAAAAAGGAAAACGGAGAGTGTGATGAAATACACTTAATAATGTGCCTGTTTCGTCACACTTTCTTTTTCTTCCTCTTCCTCATCCGCATCCTCTTTCTTTGTGCTATCAATTCCTCTTCCCCTTCCTCTTCCTCATAACCACGTCCTCAACAACCCTAGTCAGCCTAGTCAGCTCCAGCGGTACCTGGGGCGACCAATCGGTCGAACCATCGATAAAGACGTAATATTTTTAAGATAAATAATATTAGAACATAGCCAATTCTCAACTTGACCTGTTCCATTTAAGCTTTGGTTTATTTTTACCAAACGGTCAGATGATTGGCCGAGGCCCTCAAACCTGGAACAATTGTGGTTACAACAGCGCACTTCCTTATTACGGCCACACAATTAAATGTACACGGGCATGCACTGATTGAGAGCCAGGGTTGAAGTACTTATTTGTCTACTTGTTTTTATTCAGAAAACCATAGAAATGCCTTATGTTTTAATCTTTATTTTCTTAAAAACAAGACAGGAGACCGAGCTTGATTTTAAAATAGTTTGTCAAAAATATTTATATAGCAATTAGTAATAAATATATTATTGTAATTAAATAAACTTTTACACCTCACCTACCCATACATAATAATTACACAACAGTTTTTTTTAATTCAGAAAAAGTTTTAGAATGGAAACCATTCTAAAACTTTTAACTAACTGGACTTAAACCTTCGTGAAGTGGATAATTTAATTACGAATATTACAGTTAAACATCATCACATTACATATTTCACCAACTAATTTAATACAGATGAGAAGAAGCAACGTGCAAGCAATCTGGATTTCGCTTCTGCTTCAAGAACGTGAAGCAGAGTCATTTTTTTAAATTAACTTACGGGTAAGCACCTACACACGGCCTACCCAAAACTGTCAAATTTCTACAATCAATTTTGAACTTTAGTGTTCAGTTATAAGGATCGATATTCATTGGAGAAATTTGACAGGTTTGGGTAGGTTGATCTGCCACCGTGTGTACCTTCATCTCACCTGCTATTAAGTGATGATAAGGCCTATGGAGGAAGCGCACTTTACCTTGAATCCTCAACTTCTGAGGCACTGGCTATCTTACATCTAGCTGTCGGAACACAATAATGCTACAAACATTGATTTTATGGCGACAAATTTAGATAAAATGGTGGTAGCGAGCCAGGCGGACAGACTAGCCCCACCACTAAACAGACCGAGTACACAAACGTACCCTCAACTGGGACTGGGAATCGAACTCAAGCCCTCTGGGTCTGAGATCGGTGCCGGTGGTCTTAACTAGACCATAGAGGTGGTACAGCATTAGCCTACACTATTCATTAAATTAAATTAAATTCTTACATTTTTTATTCAATAAATTATTGCTTACGACGCGCGCGGCTTTCTAATTAGATCGTTCGTAAACGTTAGAGCGTTTACGCCGCTCACTAGCGCCGCCAATGAAAAAAAAAACATACTTATCTAGTAATTAGAGATAGAAAATCAAATTATGCTCAACAAAGTATTTGAATGAAGTAATTTAGCATTTTTGCGTCACCTAATACGGCCACTTTAAACTATAACGCCATATTTAACTAAACCATAACATGTCAGGTGTTCATTAGGTGACGTAAAAATGCTAAATTACTTCATTCAGATAGTTTGTTGAGTATAATTTGATTTTCTATCTCTAATTACTAGATATGTTTTTTTTTCATTGGTGGCGCTAGTGTGCGGCGTAAACGCTCTTAAGCTGATCCTTGATCTTTGTGATAAAGTTGAGATCAGATATCGATTTCGTAGTTGTTGACATTGACAGATAGTGTGAATTTTCCCTATGTCATATAGAGTCACGTCACGATCGCCTATAATGGCATCTAGTGGTATGGCCTGGCCTGGATTACCAGAAGGGCCGTACTTACCTGCGTACGGGTTCGACTCCAGATCTCAGAAAAAGACTAACACTATTTTCAAATCATAGCTTTATGAAATGAAATGAATGAAACAACTTTTACGGATCTACTCGCATTTATTTTATACATAAGTTTTAATTCATGTTTATCCTGACGTTTTCAAACCCTTTGCAGGGTCCGTCACAGGGAGACTGAGGTGTTGGTAGTCTCTAATTAGTTGGTAGTTTGTATACCCATACCTCATTTTAATTTATTCACGTGCGTTCCGTTTTACGCAAAAAGAGCTTGCAGTATCTTTTGGTCTGGCAGTATGGTGTTAGGGCTGGGATTTAATATTATGTTGTATGATGGGATCTCAGGCTGGTTGTAAATTCCAACCATCTTCTATATTGAAATTAAGGTGTTTTTTTTTTAAATTCAATAGCCTCGCGTGTCATCCTAGGGATGTATCATTGTTCTCTAGCGAGTATTTGTGGTTTATGGAATCTGATGTAACATTCCGTTTAGGGCATGTTCGCATACTGCAGACTTATTTTCGCGCCTATGCTTGACGTCGGCTATTTGTTCTTCACTTCTACGCGGATTCACACTCCTCTTTGTTGGCCCCTTTAGTTATTATTCTGAGTATCGAACCTTCTTTTCACAAAATAAAAAGATCTTTTTTTATTTGTTATGGTTTCAATCGAATTTTAAGCTAAATTAAACTGTGTCGCTGAATGCTGCTAGCTCCTCAGAACAATAACTAAAGCTATAGAAGGATGGCTAAAATAAAAATCGTGCAACTATGTTTAGTTCCGTTCTATCTTATGGCCAGAAAAGGAGGTTGGAGTGCGACAAATAGTTGACACTTAGTTTTTATTTTTTGTATTGTTATGTCAAACGGTCATCAGATAATCGGTGATCAAAAAAAATCTTGAGTCCTTTATAAAGTCACTCACTACATTACCTCGAGCCGTGCGGTGCCGGCGTAGAATTGCACCACCCCAACTCTTCCCGTGGGTGTCGTAAGAGGCGACAAAGGGACAAAACCGGGGGGCGGGCAGCAGCGCCCCCTGTAGAACAACCACACACTGAACTGCGATCCCCAACCTTATGACAAAACAAAGAAGAAAATGGCCCCTAGTTCCCGGCCGCCTCGCTATTCCTGGCCATGGCAGCGGCCATGGTAACGGCGGGGCAGGGGGTGCTAACAATCACCGGGCTACCTCAGGCTGCCACAAAACACTGACCCTGGCTACGTTCAACGGACGCACTCTGAGGCTTGACCACCATCTAGCGCAGTTGGAAGTGGAGTTAGAGAACATAAAATGGCATGTTCTGGGGTTATGTGAAGTCCGTAGAGAGGGGGAGGACACCGTAACCCTAGACTCGGGCCATCTTCTCTACTTTCGCGAGGGTGATAAAACATCCCAGGGTGGCGTAGGCTTCCTCGTCAATAAGGTCCTCTCTAACAACGTTGAAGAAATCTCCAGTGTGTCGACCAGGGTAGCGTACCTGATCATTCGGCTGTCCAAGCGTTACAGCATGAAGGTCATTCAGGTTTACGCACCGACCTCGACACACTCAGATGATGAAGTGGAGGATATGTACGAAGACATATCCAAAGCCTTGCATAACACCACTAAGGCTCATTTCAACGTTGTTATGGGGGACTTTAACGGCAAGGTGGGAACCCAGACTGGCAACGAATCCCGGATAGGACCGCATGGTTATGGAGTTAGGAATCACAGGGGGCAAATGCTTGTCAACTTCCTCGAGAAAGAGGGGCTGTTCTTAATGAACTCCTTCTTTAAGAAACAGCCTCAAAGGAAGTGGACATGGCAAAGTCCCGACACTGTGACCAAAAATGAGATCGACTTCATCATGACGGATAGCAAGCACATATTCAGAGATGTCTCAGTGATCAACAGGTTCAATACCGGATCTGATCACCGACTCCTCCGAGGCTCTCTGATCAACTTGAAGCTTGAAAGACACCGTCTGATGAAGTCCACGCTCCGTCCTAACCCAATCCAAATCATGGCGGGCACCGAGAAATTCCAGCAGCTTCTCGGGGACAGATTTCTTGCCTTGGAACCCACTGATGACGCTAACGAGACCCTACACAATCTGGTCGAAACGTTGAGGGACGAAGGCATTAAGTTCTGCAAAAAACAGCGTACTGGCAAGAAATCCAAACTCTCGGCTGAGACTCTCAGGCTGATGACAAGAAGACGGGAAACCACCCAAGCGACTTCGTCGGAGAGGTCAGACCTGAACAAGCGAATTGCGAAGATGGTACGGCGCGACCTTCGGAGCTCCAACACACGCCTCATTGAAGAGGCGATTGAGCGAAACCGAGGGTCCCAAGTATTCACTCAGCAGCTTGGCAGGAGCCACCTGACGAAGCTTAAAACGCACGACGGGAGGACCGTATTGTCGAAGCCGGACATCACCGCCGAGATAGAGGATTTCTATGGCCGATTATACGCTGCACATGCCCTTCGTTCCCGACGAGACGACTACGATTCCAGAGCCACCCTGACACGCCACTACACCGACGAACTGCCAGACATCAGTCAAGACGAGATCGTGTTAGCTCTGAGACAGCTTAGAAATGGAAAAGCCCCCGGTGAAGACGGAATTACATCCGAGCTTCTGAAAGCTGGAGGAGCCCCTGTTATACAGGAATTGCAGAAGCTCTTCAACGCCGTCCTTCACAGTGGGAGAACTCCAAAGGCGTGGAGCGGGAGCTTGGTGGTGCTCTTTTTTAAGAAGGGCGATAAAACTCTGCTTAAAAATTACAGACCCATCTCGCTCCTGAGCCATGTCTATAAGCTTTTCTCACGAGTGGTCACGAATCGTCTCGCCAGGAGACTCGACGAGTTCCAGCCACCGGAACAGGCCGGGTTTCGCGGAGGATATGGTACCATAGACCACATTCACACAGTGAGGCAGATTATACAGAAGTCTGAGGAATAAAATCAGCCCCTGTGTCTGGCTTTTGTGGACTATGAGAAGGCCTTTGACTCTGTCGAAACCTGGGCTGTTCTGGAATCCTTACAGCGATGCCAAGTGGACTGTCGTTATATCGAGGTGTTGAGATGTCTTTACGAATCCGCCACCATGAGTGTCCAAGTACAGGGCCAGCAGTCCAAACCCATCCAATTGCGCAGAGGAGTGAGACAGGGGGTAGTCATATCCCCGAAACTGTTCACAAGCGCGTTGGAAGATATGTTTAAGACGCTGGACTGGAAAGGAAAGGGCATTAACATAAACAGTGACTACATCTCACACCTGCGATTCGCTGATGACATAGTCCTAATGGCGGAGTCGCTAGAGGAGCTGAACCAGATGCTGGACGGCCTAGCTTCAGCCTCGCGACGCATCGGTCTTGGCATGAATTTGGATAAAACCAAAGTCATGATCAATGGCCACATTGATCCGATACCGGTCGTCGTACATGGTCACCTTCTTGAAATCGTTTCCGAATACACTTACCTCGGGCAGATTTTGCAATTAGGTAGGAACAATTTTGAGAAGGAGGCCAAGAGGAGGATCCAGCTGGGCTGGGCAGCGTTTGGGAAACTACGTCGAGTTTTCTCGTCATCCATACCGCAATGCTTAAAAACGAAAGTTTTTAATCAGTGCGTCCTACCCGTCATGACCTATGGAGCTGAGACGTGGACACTCACGGTAGGGCTGCTCCACCAGTTTAAAGTCGCTCAGCGAGCTATGGAAAGAGCTATGCTCGGAGTTTCTCTGAAGGATAGGATTCGTAACGAATACATTCGACAGAGAACCAAAGTCATCGACATAGCTCTAAGAATTAGCAAGTTGAAGTGGCAGTGGGCCGGCCATATCTGGCGAAGAACCGACAACCGCTGGGGTAAACGTGTTCTTGAGTGGAGACCACGACTCGGTAAACGTAGTGTAGGGCGCCCTCCGGCCAGGTGGGATGATGACCTGCGAAAGACTGCAGGCAGATGCTGGATGCGTCAAGCCGAGGACAGGGCGCTATGGCGCTCATTAGGGGAGGCCTATGTCCAGCAGTGGACTGATATGGGCCGATGATGATGATGATGATAACATTACCTCAAATATGACGTCACAAATCTGGTGACACCTTTGCTATTTTAGTCCGGTTTCTATAGCTTTAGTTATTATTCTAAGGCTAGCTCAGCGTTCTGTTTACTCTATGGTCAATTTAAAAAGTAAAAAGTGACAGGAGTATTAACGCGGGAAGAAAAAGAAAAGTAAAGTAGAGTTTCACCTGAGTTCTTTCTTTAACATAACGTGTTATCATAACTCAATCTACCGTAGAAATGTTAGTTTGTAATATTAATACTAATTGAAACGCGAACCCATTTTAATTCTTATAATAATAATGAATAGTTTTACGACGTTGACGTTAAACGATGAGCGCGCGGGACTTGATTAGTAGCATCGTAGCAGGCGTTAAGTTCCATGGTGCGTTATTTATTTCGTTTCTGTCAAAACGTAAATATATAGATAAGATAGCCTCTTAATAGTATAGGGTAATGCACATGTCTTTTTATCTGCGCAATGACGTTATTATAAGTACCTAACGTCTTTATAATCTAAGCGGTCGGTATTTTTATAATCTAATTTTTCTGTTCGTAAACAATATTAAAAAAAAGTTTTACCGCAAGCCATCGACATTGAGTTAATAAGATTAGTCGCGTGCTAGTAATTACACTATCCATTAACATTTAGAACAAAAACACTTTTTTCTTATTATGAGCCCAGCTAAATGAATAGCCTTACTTAACACCGATCTCTTACATTCATAAAGAAATGTACTTATCTCTTTGAAAAAGAAGTGTTTAAAAAAATTCCACTAGTGGGAGTCGAACTCGCATTGCACCTCATGACATGCCAGGTCAGGTGCCACTACCATACCAACTATGCTGTCGTGGATCTGTCCGACCCGCCGAAAATAATCAAAGCCTTAAACAAAAACACAAATGTTGAAAAAATTTCCACGAGCAGGATGGAATAAGTAAAAATTAAAATAGTGTTGAATAATTTCGGCGGTCTGGTTAGAACCACGATAGCTCCATTGGAAGAGCACCTGACCTGGTATGTCAGAAGGGTGCCGGTTCAAATCCTGCTCGTGGAAATTTTTTCAACATTTGTGTTTTTGTAATTTGTTCGCAACAAAATTTGCGTTAAAAATTATATAAACAATCAAAGCCTTATCCGCCTCTGTGGTCTAGTGGCTAAGACCACCGGTTTAGACCCAGAGGTCCCGGGTTCGATTCCCAGCGGGGGGTACATGTTTGTGTACTCGGTTTGGTTGTTGGTAGGGCTTGTTAGTCCGCCTGGCTAGCTACCACCATCTTATCTAAACATGTCGCCATAACATCAATGTTTGTACCATTGTTGTGCTCCGGCAGCTAGAGATAAGATAGCCGGTACCTCACTAGTTGAGGATCCCGGGTGAAGTGCGCTTCCATCATTGGTCTTATCATCACTTAACATCAGGTGAGATCAAGGCACTGTGCTTACCCGTTAATATAAAAAATACCTAAAAGCAAAATTTTTCAAACACTTGTTTTCCAAATCGATTGTTAACGACTGCTAATGCAGCCGGGACCAACGGCGTGCAACGGCGGTCACGTGCCTTCCGAAGCACGGAGGAGCTCGAGATGATAAGTTTTTGGTCACCCATCCGATGACCGACCTTTGCGAAAGTTGCTTAACCTTGGTAATCGTAGACCGGGCGCGTTCACCACTGCACCAACGAGCTCCTCTGTTGCCGCACTTGCCGCTGCCTCCTGAGTTACTGCTATAATAGGCGGCTATTTCGTCGGTTAAATTGGGCTTTTTATCTAATACTAGTTGACCGGCGATTTTATATGTACTAGTGGCTTAGGGCATAATGCTCTAAGACTAGTGGTGGCCTAGTGGTCGATCGTAATTTTATTAAGGCTGCACGGATTGTATCATAAGCAATGAAAAATTAAAAAAGATGAAATGTGAGTTTGGATTGGCATTGACAGATTTCGGCCGCTCTTCTTCCAATTTTGAATTTTTTAAAAAGAGTATTATGCGTGTGTGTCAAATAAATACATGGTAGTGTGTGTAATGTTTGTTTTATTGATTTAATGTATTTTTAAGCTTAATTTAAAAAAAATATTAACATTCGGATAACTTTCTCTATACTATAAGTGTGCGAAATTTCATACTCCTCCGTCCGCGCAATTTTCGTAAAAAAGGGGTACAAAGTTTTTGCTTTACGTATTAATACACTGGCCTGCAAAATTAAGTATCACACTTTTAAAATTGCAATAACTTTTTAAGTACACAAGATATACTTTCGAAACAAAAAGGAAAATGTTACTAATTTATAATTTACTTTAGTTTTAAAGAAAGCTGATAAAAATTGCTGCAAAACGTTTTTTATTTAAAAATCTCTAACTTCTATAGTTTAGAAAATAAATAAATATTAAAAGTGTAGTACTTATTTTTGCAGGCCAGTGTATATAGATATTCGGTATTTTGTTTCAATACAAAAGGTTCCTAGCTGTGAAACATACGATTTGTTTGTTTTGTTGCCATAGAAACGATTTTATTGTATTGTTGACATAAAAACTGTTAAAGCTATACAAAGTCCGCTGGGTCAGCTAGTTTATATATAAAAAGATAATAATAGACCAAAAGCCCAATTTTAAATAAAGGACTTAGCCTAAAGAAGGAAGTACAATCAGGTCGATTTCAGAGACAATTTAAGGCCACCTCATACATAATTGTCGGAACGTACGGTACCTAATAACTAACTGGGCTTAACTGAATAACTGCCGAGATCCGCTGTGGGGCACGATGCACAATAACCTGGTCCTCAAGTCTGGTAATTCAATAAAGTCTCGGTAGTTTGTCGGTAGCATGATTTTGTCATTAGCTCTATGAGAAACTTGACAGAATCAGGGTGGAGTAGTGCGAAGTTCTCGCTCTATCTCATTTGAAAATTCGATGTTTTGAACGTTTCGCTATGTTTTACACTTTCATTGTGATTATTGGACTTTTATAATTGTTGTCGATCATTTGATATTCCAGAGGTTGGCATTCGATATGGAGTAGGTAACCTCACCGACACAAGATTGTGAACGAAGAAAAAAGAAATGAGATTCATAAAATATTAATTATTTGCTACATGTAAAAAATAATACAGATGTTTTTAAAGGTAGGTAGGTAATGTACATGCCCCTGTTAGGATATTGCAAACATAAAACACAAACATTTCATCATCATCTCAGCCAACACACGTCAACTGCTGTACAAAGGCCTCCCCCAAGGATCTTTATAACGACCGGTTTTGTGCTGCTCGCATCCAGCGGCTTCCCGCGACCTTTACCAGATCGTTGGCCCACCTTGTTGGAGGCCTTGTGAGGCATTGTGGGTAGACCTCCAACAAACATTCAAATAACCATAAAGGCTACGATTAGCCCATCCCCTCCACCACTCCTCTGATGATTTCGCGCCACCGTTTGCCAGTCTCAATAAGTTAGTTAATTTTTAATTAGTATCTTTTTCTCGAAGAGCTCGATGGCGCAGCGGTTAACGCGCCCGGTTGCGAGTGCTGAGGTTAAGCAACTTTCGCAAAGGCCGGTCATCGGATGGGTCACCAAAAATTTATCATCTTGAGGTCCTCCGTGCTTCGGACCGTTGGTCCCGGCTGCATCAGCAGTCGTTAACCACCACTAATCCGCAGTGGGCCCGCGTGGTGGTTTATGGCCCGTTCTCCCTATCCATCCATAGGGATGGCTCGTGACCAAGCAGTGTGGATATAAAATGAGCTAATGATGATGATTACTATCCCTGAGTACTGGGACATTTCCTAACATCTGGCGAAAAGCCTATGTTTTACCTCTACCAAAAACCTTCAACCCCAGTACTTTAAACAATTTTAGACCTATCTCCATTTTACCCAACCTCTCAAAGGTCCTTGAAGCAGTAATTCATAAACAATTATCCCAGCACGTGCTTAAGAACTCTCTCCTCTCTGAATTGCAATCCGGTTTTTGCCCTGCTCACAGTACCAATACAGCTCTGCTTAAAGTTACTGTGGTTGCCAGAGAGAGTATGGAGCGCGGCAGGGTCACCGTGTTGGTCCTTATTGACTTCTCCAACACTTTCAACACGGTTGACCATGGCTTGTTATTCGCTATGCTATATCCCATCTTAGTATTTCAACGACGGCTCTGGATTGGTTCTCGGCTTATCTTCGCAATCGTGAGCAAGCCATTAGAGTTGATCGCAAATTCTTGAAATGGAGTACTCTCTTAACTGGTGTACCACAAGGAGGTATCCTGTCCCCGCTTCTTTTTTCTCTTTTTATTAACTCCTTCACTCCTCTTATTCTCTGTTTTTACCATTTGTGTGCGAATGACCTGCTATTGTATCGCGATAGTCATGTTACTGACATTGACACCGCTGTAGCTGCTTTGACGGACGATCTGCGGAGTATAAGTGATTGGTCGAGGCGGTATGGAGTAACTGTGAATCCTATGAAATGCCAAGCCATAATTATTGGTAGTCAACGTCAACTGTGTAAATAATTAATGTCTCTGCTGTCTCACCTGTCACTTATAACGGTGTTGACATTCCTTTCTGCTCCTGCGTCAAAGACCTTGGTTTGCAAATTGACACCACACTCAATTGGTCTTCTCAAGTCACCGAAGTAAGACGGAAAGTCACCGCTGCCCTACGTTCTCTCTACAGGCTTAAGAACTTCCTGCCTCACAAAACCAAAGTTTCGCTCGTACAAGCTCTTATTCTCCCAATTATTGATTATGCTAATGTTTGCTATCCCGATTTAAATAAGGATCTTCTTAATAATTTGGATCGTCTTCTCAATAACTCAATACGCTTTATTTTACTTTGGTTTGGTTTACGCAAATACGACCATATATCTTCCTATCGTCTTCAGCTTAAATGGCTGACCATCCCGCAACGTCGTAAGTCCAGAATTCTAACAACTCTATTTTCTATTGTAAATGATCCAATTCTCCTTTATGTTTAAGTATGTTTATGTAGTCTATTTTTATTTAAGTTTTTTTATAGTATGATTATTGTCACTTAATTTTATAAAATTAATATGTTTATTTTAGTTCTTATAAATTTATGTAGTATATGTTTCATTTATGTTCTTTGTCGCACCGCTAACCAATTTTTCTGCCTAGCCTAGCCTAGACTGGTAGAGAATGCTATTTGGCAATTAAGTCCGCCTTTTGTACTTTATTTTATTTTATTGTGCAATAAAGATTAAATAAATAAAATGATGATCATGATCTCTCTCTAATATCGTAGCGGCACCATGTTCGACATTTTAAGCCGAGTGTTCGACACATTGAAATTTCACTGAATGACAAATAAAAAGTTTAATTTATCACCCCGACACTAAAAGGTGGACGGATGAAACCAGCTGCATCACAAATCTGCTGAAATAAAAAGAAGAAGAACCAGTGAGCCAGATATTGGTCACCCGTCTTGAAAAATACAAAAATGCAAAGCAATTTGAGTATAATAAAAAAGTATTAATTATTCAAATCAAATGTGTTTATTAGGTACGCTTGTCATAAAACATAGCCTTCATGTACCGATTAATAAAATGCTTGATCTCGTACGGAACAACTAGTTAAGTCAATTTAGTCATTAATTAGTGCTTTCATACTTCCTAAAATGTAAATGACGACCTCCGTAGCCGAGTGGCTTGCACGCCGGACTTTGGGCGGCGCTAACTCTGAGGTCCCGTTCGATTCCCGGTCGGGTCAATGTCGAAAACAAACTTTTCGTTATTGTGTCGGGTCTGGGTGGTTGTGGTACCGTCGTTGTTTCTGATTTCCATGAAACGAGTGCTTTAGCTAATTACCTTGGGATCAGAACAATGTATGTGATGTTGTCTAATATTTATTTTATTTATTTAAAATATGCCTAATTAAAAAAAATATTTGAAAAATATTTTGTAAACTTCCTGCTCGACTTTTTGTTTTACATTGCTTAGTTCCTATTAGTAAAATATGTCGAAAGGTCTAATTAACCGGGTTATGTGTTTTGGATATCTTAGTTTTTCGCTAGACAGACCAGCCCCCTGACTATGAGCGCTTATAGCAGTATTATTGCAGTTGTGGAAAAGAGACGCGTGTATATTCGCCGCTACACGCGTCTCGTTTTCACAACTGCAATAATACTGCTATAAGAGCTCGTGGTTACCCCCCTGCCCCCTGACTATGAGCGCTTATAGCAGTATTATTGCAGTTGTGGAAAAGAGACGCGTGTATATTCGCCGCTACACGCGTCTCGTTTTCACAACTGCAATAATACTGCTATAAGAGCTCGTGGTTACCCCCCTGCCCCCTGACTATGAGCGCTTATAGCAGTATTATTGCAGTTGTGGAATAGAGACGCGTGTATATTTGCCGCTACACGCGTCTCGTTTTCACAACTGCAATAATACTGCTTTATACCCCCCAGTTACACAAAATAAGGAGACTGTAGAAAGCTTAAGACAATCGTATCCTTTTGACCTTAGTTGCTTTCCAAGAAGGAGTTATTAAATCTCATGGTTAAGTTTTTATTATTCCGTAGAAAAATGTTACAAACACTACTTATTTAGTTAAAAAAACTTAGTCTATATTGTATTAATACATAGTAGTAAAACATAACATAACTATACAACTACATTATAGAAAAAATAAAGAAAAAACAATTTAGATCACTAAAGACAAAATAAAGCCTATAAATAAAAAATGTCCTCCAGCTCATGGGAACGGTTCCAAGAATGCTGGCAACATTACCTCTTTGGATTGCCAAGCTAATACGTTGGCAGAGGTAGCTGCCAGCCTTCTTGTCACCGGAGGCTTCAATAAGGCGAGCACTCAACTCTTAACAAGCTGCTTGGCCTCCGGCCCCCATGGACCCAATGTCTCCACCGCAAACGGAACAAATGAATAATTTGGAAATGAAATGAAATGAAATGAAATGAAATGAAATGAAATGAAATGAAATATTTAATTTGCGCTTGAGAAAGGTACATTTTTGGTCTTATTCTAGTTTTCTTCTCTTTCTCAGCTGACAATGTAGCATGCAAATAATTTTAAATAACAATTACTAAAAATTCTAATTAATTACATACATATAAAAATACAAAATTAACACTTCAAATTGTCAAAAACCAATTAAATAACATTTTAATAAAAATACAAAATTAATTACTAGAAATTGTCCCTATTCAAAAATATGTCAAAAATATGTCAAATCAATATTATAATGTCAAAAATATGTCAAATCAATATTATAACATTAAATCTATGTATTATAACCACAGCGCAGCGGCCTAACTTATAATCTGTGGAGCTTATAAACTTCACTTCTCTATGGTAGTCCATGCCATAGAGGAAAAAAAGAAAAGTTTGTGAAAAGTTATGTCAAAAGTTACTAAAATATTTGCAATTCAATTAAAATAATATACAGAAATAAAATAATAATAAAAGTCAAATGATTTATCAAGTTTGGTCAAGGTGAATAGTATTTTACAGACATCAAAAGAAAATAATATGTCGTTAACTTATAAAAAAAATAAAATAAAACTAAAATATTAGCTTGCACACATCTAAGTACACATCTTACATTTATTAAGTGTATGTGTAAGAAAATCTTTCACTGGACCTAGGTTTGCGTATTTGTGCCGTTTGCGATTTTCAATACTTACCGCAGCAGCAGCTCCCTGTGTGGTGCCGGGGATAAAGAATTGCACCACCCCATCTCTTCCCGTGGGTGTCGTAAAAGCCGACTAAAGGGACCATTCTAGAGGATGGGCAGCAGCATCTCTCTGAGGTTACCCTCAACCTACTGCGATCGCCAACCCGCCTGCCAAGCGTGGTGATTACGGCAAATACCCCTCATATCCTTGGGGGAGGCCTTTGTCCAGCAGTGGACGTCTTGGGCTAAGATGGTGATGATGATGACCGCAGCAGCCCCCACATGAAGTGAGGTAGCGTTATTTTTTTTTCTTTTTTTTCTTTTAGTTGATGGCTTCGTGCGATTAGCACATTTAGCCAGTGTCAAAGTAATTTTTTTAGAAGTAATGTAATACATAAATAAACAATATTTCCTTAAATGATGATGATGAATGATATTAGAAATGGGAAGTGAGAAATGATATACCCCCCAACCCCTCGAGCATCTCATTAAAGATGTGGGGCTTTACTAAGTCCTCACGCGAGCTTCATGAGAGAATTTGAAAAGTGACGTTGCACTGTTTTGTTTCATTTGCCAACACTTATGCACACTCACGAACACTTAACTGTTAATAATCCACCATTATTTCACATTAATATTCGACATAACACAAATTTTGGAAAATAAAACAAAACCGCAGACATGACGCTTCAATTTCCCGCCAAGAAGTCCGTGGCGCTACTTAGTTGAATGTTTCGTTCTTATTGCTTTTAATTACGCTATTTACATGGAATGTGTTCGGTAGCAGCGCCAGTGCTCGGCAGGAGCCAGTGATCAACACTCTTTCCTTTAATCCTACTAATATTATAAATGCGAAAGTTTGTGTGTATGTATGTTCGTAGATAGGGGATAGTCCTGGAGTGGCGACCGCGTACCGGAAAGCGCAGTGGGCAGGGCCCCAACAAGGTGGACCGAACGATCTGGTGAGGGTCGCGGGACGCCACTGGATGCGAGCAGCACAAAACCGGTCGTTGTGGAGATCCTTGGGGGAGGCCTTTGTCCAGCAGTGGACGTCTTTTGGATGATGATGATGATGTTCGTATATTTGTTGCTTCTTCACGCTGCAACGGATGGATGGATTTGGATGAGATTCGGCATACAGATAGTTTATAACCTGGAATAACACATAGGATACGTTTTATCCAGATATTCCCAGGGGAACGGGAACCACGCGGGTGAAACCGCGAGCGGCCGCTAGTCATAAATAAGGGTTAGCAACTTATTTGTGACGTGCTTTAGCGACAATTAAATACAGAACACCGGCTTACTAGCTGTTATTTATTAAAATTTCAATGAAATCCTTACTTATTATTATAGTGTTTTAGTGTATTAAACACGTGTTACCTAAACACAAAAATATAAATTAATCAAATTGAATATTCATTTGTATTTACAATAAAATATACCTTCCTCCATTTAAATTATCAAAAAAAATTATAAGTACCTAATTTATTAAATTAATTAATTACTAGTGTTTTTATTTTTTTAAACCATTGATGCTAAGATGCTTCTGTTAATATCATATTGATATACCTATAGATATTAGAGCATTAATAGATAGGCATGAAGTTGACTTCCAGTTTGAACTTCGGTGACACCATCGAAATTAAGGCTCAAACAGCGGCAAAAAAACTGGGTGTCCTAAATAAGGTTAAGCGATATTTCACGCCGGGACAGCTTCTAACTTTATATAAAACGCAAGTCCGATCGTGCATGGAGTATTGCTGCCACCTTTGGGACGGTTCAGCAAAATACCAGCTCGCCGCGCTTGATTCGGTGGAACGAAGAGCCAGGAAAATTATAAGTGACGATAAGCTTGTGAAAACTAAGCTTCACAGTCTTGCTCACCGCCTCACAGTTGCCTGCTTGTCGGTCTTTTTAACCGACTTCAAAAAAAGGAGGAGGTTATCAATTCGACTGTATTTTTTTTTTTTTTTTATGTTTGTTACCTCACGAAACACGACACACTCATGAAACACGACATCAGCCATCTATAAATTGGTAACAACAGTGATGGAATGTTTGGATAGTGGAACTCCAGTTGTTGCTCTCTATCTTGATATGTGCAAAGCATTTGATTTTGTAGAGCATAATAGGTTATGTGATAAGCTCTACAAATATGACATAAGAGGTACAGCACTAAATTGGATAGCTAGCTATTTAAAGGACAGACACCAATGTGTTCAAATAACAAAAACATGTAAGAACAATAATAACACATATTTTAAAACAACTTTTCGATCTGAATACAGGATTAATAGGTCGGGAGTACCTCAGGGCACGCTGATGGGTCCTTTACTGTTCACACTGTACATTAATGACTTGCCAAATGCAACTAAGCACGAATCAATACTGTTCGCGGATGACACTACTGTTCTCATCCGAGGAACGACTAAATATAAAGACATTAACGCTAAAGAGTATGAGGATGAAATTAATTTGACTTTAAATAAACTAATTGAATGGATGACATTAAATAATTTAAAAATTAATATTGAAAAAACGAAATATATGCAATTTGGTACACATCGGACAAATAAATTACTATTAAATATTAAATTGAATGATAAAAAAATTGACATGATGCAATCGACTAAGTTTCTAGGAATAAATATTGATGAAAACTGTAACTGGAAGAGCCATGTAAGATCTGTTTGTGAAAAATTAAGTAGGTTCTCGTTTGCATTAAGGCGCCTCAGAGAAGTATCTACACTAGAAACTGCACTCCTAGCATACCATGCCCATGTAGCATCGATACTACAATATGGTATCATGATATGGGGAAATTGTACCGATATTGCGAGGCTGTTCAGATGCCAAAAGAAATGTGTTAGATCTTTGTTTGGTGCATATCGTTTAGAGTCCTGCAGACCTTTATTCAAGAAATACAAAATTCTTACACTTACTGGTCTCTACATTAAACAATTATGCAATTCCATTATTGATAATATGGAACAATTTATTAAAAAGAAAATTCCAAATTACAAACACTTTCGTCAGAGACCCGTAAATAAATTAGAAATGCCGAAAATCAAACTTTGCTTGCCCGATAAAAATGCCTGCGTAATGGCCGTCAAAATATTTAATGCTCTGCCTGATAATCTACGATTGTTGAATGGCACAACTTTTAAGAGAAAACTACATAGGTTCCTCACTGAAAAATGCTTTTACTCCGTACAAGAATATTTAAACAATAATTATTGACAGGCTGCTTTGCATTGGCTTGTTCTTGTGCTCTCTGATATTATTTATTTAAATAAATATTTGCATGCTTAATTATAATAAGTAGATTTTGAAGGAATCTGTATTTTTAAGAACACCATACCATGTACCCTAAATTGAAGCAAATAAAATATTTCATTTCATTTCATTTCATTTAATTTCATTTCATTTCATCTCAGAACTTTTGACTGAGTGAACCGATTTTGATGATTCTTTCTTTATTTGAAAGCTGGTGCTTCCCGTGTGGTCCCATTTTAATTTGGTCCAGTTCTGATGATGGGATCCTCAAGGAATTGAGGGAACTCCTCGAATATTGTAGGCATACCTATCGCGATTTTGGTATTTTCAGAAATAAGTCAAGCATTTGCATTCAGAAAGTATCATTTGATGAAGTGTAACTGATGAAAAAGACCACAGATTGCCATCGGAACTCCTCAATGATAAGTATTTCACGGGTGGCGATAAAATATCTCGATTAAGATAGTTAAGCGACTATGACGAAGCAAAAGAAGACAGGCACCGGAACACAGTTTTTGATTTCCTACTTTGAGATAGGCGTTTCTCTTTTTCTTCGCTTGTCTCATTTAAACGGCGCTGTCTCATACGAGCAGCGTTTTTAGTAGGTCTACCCATTTACGCTTTTGATAAATTGATCGAAACGAATCACTAAAAAGCGAGAAATAAACAAAAATTTTAACAAAAAAAAAACCGACTCCAAAAAATTAGACTGATAAAATTGCACTAAAAACTAAAAAATAAGCGTTAGACTTATATAGACAATAACTTTATTAAGAAAAAATATAGGTACAATATTGTTACTTTTGGAGTCGGTGCCAGCCAAGGTAACTTTAACATAAACATTTAACGACATACTATATTATAATCATCAGAAATTTTGACTACAAACGCGGACTGGCACCGGCTTCAAAAACTTCGTTGGCTGGCACCGGCCCCAAAAATAACAATAATTGTACCTATATTTTTTCTTAATAAAGTTATTGTCTATATAAGTCTAACGCTTATTTTTTAGTTTTTAGTGCAATTTTATCAGTCTAATTTTTTGGAGTCGGTTTTTTTTTTACAGGCTATACTTCGGAGAGTGTGCTATTGAGCTGCATGAGCTCATTCCACCTTCCCCATTTTACCATCGAGAGTCCAGACGTACGGCTGGCTACCACCCTTACCTGGTTGATATTCCACTTCTGCGCACTAAGCGTTTTGCTTCCATATTTATAATGCGTACAGCCAAAGAGTGGAATTCCCTACCGGCGTCTGTGTTCCCGAGTGCATATAACCCTAAAGTTTTTAAAGCCCGAGTGAATAGGCTATTTCTGGGCAAGCTTGTTCCATCGTCGGCCTCTTCTTAGCCCTAGGGATTAGAATGACGCCAAGAGCAAGCCCATCTCTCAATAAAAAAAAAAAAAAAAAAAAAAGATAGAACTGAATTCCTCAACTCATTGGGAATAGGATCTCTTTTAAATAAACGTCAGCCTATTTGCACAACTTTCGTTTCTTTCCTACCAAAGACAACGTAAACATTTCACATCGTCTAATGTCACCGACGCCGTAACCATGACAACCGCTTAAACAGCGCGTGTTTCTATCATTTTTATTTAGATTATTTTGCTTTAGTTAATTGTGTGCAGTTTTTTGCTGTTTTGTACGGTTATTAACATTACCAAACATGGATCCTGACGAAGAGGAGGAGGCCTTCGGGGCAGCCATGAACATTGGCTCGGAGACCACGGAGGCCGAGAAGGAATTTGAAAAGGTAAATTATCCTTTGTTTTCTTAGATTTAAGATACTTTTGCTGGTTAGGGTGTAGCAAAGGGGGTCCGAGACATAGCCGATTTTTCGATCATTTTTATATGGAGCTAGGATTTTAACTTTTTGCTGTAGGTCACGTGATAGGTTAAAATTAAGAGGTTATTTTTTTTTTATTAGACAACAAAAATCTAGCTCTAAAAAATAACTAAAACTCATAAAAAATTAAAACCATCTCTTCGTTGCTACAATTTTTGGCATTTCGTGAAAAAAAAAAATTTTATTTTTTGGGGCCCCCTTTTCTACACCCGGACCCTTTTGCTTACCTACTTCTAATTTAGATATGCCCTTAAAAGGCTCATGTACTCACGCCTACACATAAGACTACCACAAAGTGTCTTTCCTCAATACACTTTAAACTTCACCTTTAAGGAATATTATTGCTTGAACATTTATTGAAGAAATTTGACAGTTTTAAGTATGTTGGTGAATAGCAGGCGTCTATACCTGCTGTAACATCACCCTCATCATCATCACCATCAGCCTATACTAGTCCACTGCTGGACATAGGCCTCTCCAAGTGCACGCCACCAAATCACCCTATGTCAATTCAATTCAAAATCATTTATTCAGTTTAGGCTACAAGTAGCTCTTGTGAATGTCACTATGCCATCGGTTCGTAAGTCTACTCTGGGCTCAGTTCTTGTACTGACAAGAACCGGCAAGAAACTCGGCAAGTGTCCAGCTCTTTTCTCCCTTCAAAAATATTGGAAAATGCCCCATCATAGCAGGACACTTTCCATTACAAATAAACACAAAACATATAAACGGGAGGTCCTGGGGTCAATCCCTACGTCGAGCAAAGTTTGTTTCGGATTATCCGATGCATAGAGTTTTGTATGTGTTTGGTCAATGAGGGGCCAAGCATCAATTGTGGGCATGACTTCGTTCCAATGCTTTCCGTTCCGTTACGTGCTTCGGAAGGCACAAAAAGCCGTTGGCCCCGGTTGCATTAGCAGTCGTTAACAACCACCGCACCGCTCTTGATTTTTCCCAACAATGACAACACATAGGAAAGTGATATTTGATGACATGATTTTTCATTTAATTGACTTCATTTTGCTAGTTGCAGAAACACGATTTGTTAACTTTTATAACAGAGAAAAAAATATCAAAGTAACCTCTTTTAAAACATAGATTTGCATTTTACAGGCAAACCAGACCAATTTAAGCATCTAAATTTTTTTAGTAGATTAGTCTTAACACACACTTCAATATGCTAGTTTATATTTTTAAACTTATTTGTAGTTTTAATTGGAAAGAAAAAAAAACAGTTTTTCTTATGGTACGGGGCGCAAACGCTCCGTATTAGAATAATTGTTTAGCGATGCGTCCCCTTAAGAAACATTTTTTAGAAAGTTTGTTATAGTTGCATAGATATAGTTATAGCTTATAAGGGCTAAAATCGTCGGCGTGACTCTCACGCCTCGAGACTCTGTTCTGTACCCAGTCAAACTATTAATATAGTTTTGGTGGGGCTATGCTTGTAAATGTCGTATTTCTTGAAGTTTAATAAAGAATTTAATTCATTCATTCAAGCATAACTTTCGCAAAGGCTGGTCATCGGAAGGCCAGTGAAGCCGTTGGTCCCAGCTGCATTAGCAATTGTTAACAACCACCAACCCGCACTGGGCCCGCGTGGTGGCGCGTTCTCCCTACCCATCCTTAGGGAAGGCTAGTGCCCCAGCAGTGGGGACATAAAATGAGCTGGTGATGTAATATGATGTTGTAGGAAGAAGGGGGGGGGGGGGGTACGTGTGCTTTCGGTAATACGATCTTGCTTCCAGGTCTTGGAACAAATGCGAGAAGCTGAGGGACTGAAACTCTTCTCTGATGTGTACACCAAGCTATATGACTCCTATTTCAAGCTGAAAGAAATCACCGGCGAGCAAGGGAATCGCATCAACAGCCTCAATGTGAGTTTGCGTTACGGCTTTTCACCATTCATACATAAATAAAGTAAGTAAAGTAAAGTCTAATAAAATATGATACCTACCTTCATGAGAATAGATTGTAAGCAACAGAAATGTAAATATTATCTAAGTAAGTACTGTTTCTATATTTTACTATAAAGCATTAATGTTAAAATAAGCATCTAGCCTAACTGCTAACAAAGTATTATTTTGTAATTTTTGGGCACTCCTTGTCTATTACTTAAGAAATTACTGTAAAAATATATTAATTTTTTTATTACTGTATGTGCCAAAATAAAGAGAAAAAAAAAAAATAAGCTAACACACTATCTAAGTTAAGCTTAAAGTTAAGTTGGCCCAGCGACCCAAAGTTAGTGTTGTCCGCCGATTATAAGAGCCTCCATCTGGGTCTGTCACCACATCTTGCCAGTTATCATACATAATCATGTATATTAATTTTTATACAGTAGCACTTTTCCCGCGACTTCGTCGTGTGATGTGCGATGTGATGTCATTTTATTTATCCTGACGTTCTGAACCCTTTACAGGATCCGTGGGGACTACATATTGTTTAGAAAACGATAATATTATATGTAATCCCCCTTGTTAAACCAAAAATTTTAACACTATTCCGAATTATAACCCAGTCATCGTTTAAACTGATAAGTCGCGCCGCTGTAACTTCTGTGTAGTTAACTATACAATATTAATTATCCTCCAACCAGTTACTACTAATTGCATACACGCGACCAACTTTGCGTCATTCAATTACAATAATAATTATATTAGTAAAGGTACCTACTACCTAAACAGGAAAGTTAAATATCACGTCTAAAGGTTTGGTTTATTTTCAAAAATTTGTGTTTTATCAAATATTGTGAAATAATGATAAATTATTAACCTATCATTTCTTCTATTAACTTATTAACCTATTCTTTCATTTATTTTCGTATCGGAAGGACATTTAAGTAAAACGTCCTATGAGCACAATGTCCTAAAAGCAAAAAGACCTGAGAGCAGCTCGTCCTATTAGCAACATGACCTAATAGCAAATGGTCCTAATATCATAAGGACATGATAGCTAAACGTCCTTAAATAGGCAATTACACTTGATAACACAAATAAATCATTTATTGAAAATAATATGTCACTCTAATATATTCTACTAATATTATAAACGCAAAAGTTTGTAAGTATGGATGGATGGATCTTTGTTACTCTTTCACGTAAAACCTACTGAATGGATTTGGATGAAATTTGGCATAAAGATAGTTTGTAACCTGGATTAACACATAGGATAGTTTTTATATTCCCACGGGAATGAATGGAAACTGTCAAAGCGGTACGAAGTCCGCCGGGTCCACTAGTAAACGTAGTATAAATTTATTGAAAACTAGCTAGTACTAACTAGCTGTACCCCGCTATTTCACCCGCGTTAATTAATTATCTTTGCCCACTTCCGGTTAACATGGCAGCCGTTCCACCTAACTGTAGCGAGGCCAAGGGGTCATTATCATTTTTATTATCATATAGTTGTATCAAGTGTTTCGAAGAAATTCGCACCAGTGAAATGACGATTGATACTTTTAAGATTTAGGAAGTAAGTATTTATTGTCTCAAGAAATTACATAGGTATTCCGCTTAAGAGCGTTTATGCCGCACACTAGCGCCGCCAATGAAAAAAAAAACTTATCTAGTAATTAGAGATAGAAAATCAAATTATGCTCAACAAACTATCTGAATGAAGTAATTTAGCATTTTTACGTCACCTAATGAACACCTGACATGTTATGGTTTAGTTAACCTTTTTACCGCCAACAACTTCTATAGAAGTTCGAGATTTTCGTGCCGTCCACGCCAGCACTTCTATAAGTTCTTCTTTGTACCTACTTTATTAAAATACATTTATACGTTGGCGTACAGCGGGACATCGCGTGCAGGATAGTTGGGCGGTGAAAAGGTTATAGTTAAAAGTGGCCGTAACGTCTTATTATCTAAACCATAACATGTGAGGTGTTCATTAGGTGACGTAAAAATGCTAAATTACTTCATTCAAATAGTTTGTTGAGCATAATTTGATTTTCTATCTCTAATTACTAGATATGTTTTTTTTTTCATTAGTGGCGCTAGTGTGCGGCGTAAACGCTCTTAAAAAGAAAAACATAAATACATTACTAATACCAGGGGCGTAGCTACCGCCGCCGTCTTATCAATGATAAAATATAGCATAGGTTACCAGCAAGGAATGAGCATTGTATCAATGAAAGAGTTTTTGGAATTAGAGAGATTGCTGATTGCCTCAAACGGCATTTTCAGGCATTTTTTGGGGGCGGCGAGGTACTCAAAGGGTAACTCAAGCCGTGTGAAACGAATCACCTTCGGAGGTTTTCCAGAGGGAACGGCATCACACACTTAAAAGTGCGGGTCCCCGTGCCCTACTAGATTCTCCGAAGGGTTCGGATCGGATCGGTATTTGGAATCATTAATTAATATTTTTTAATAATTACCCGTACTATTATTGGTTCAATAATTGGCAATAAAAAAACTGATATATTTTTTTATAAAGAGATGTTTTTAAAAGTATATCGCTTTTGACCATTAGATTTTGTTATTAATTAGAAAAATTTGATAATCAATCTCAATTCCAAAATTATAAATTAACCTATTTTTTCAAAAACATATTGAATGATTCGTCATTTTACCGTCTGTGGGTTTAACCTATGGTTTTAACGCTACCACAATTACGCCACTGAAACGATGACAAAATAGTAAGTAGGTACTTCTATGTTTACTACCTACCTAGTACACACTCCTGCGCATCAACCTACCACAAACTGTCAAATTACTTCAATAGAGTTTGAACTTTAAGCCTTAGGAGGAAATACTAAAGTCGACTGAATTGAAAAATATGTATGAAAAGCAGACAAAATCAACGTTTCGTAGTCCCCGGATTCCTCTTCCAAAACTGGACCGATTTAATTACTTTTTTCCATTAAAAATTAAAGAAAGGCCTTGGCTGTGTCATTATGTTTTCTTTTTTTTTCATAAATTAATTATTTAAAACCTTAAAAATTGCCCGGATTTTCCGCTGTGTTCAGACATCCAGCAAACAAATTTGACGAGATTCTATAACAAAAAAAAGCAAAACATAGGGACACAGCCAAATTAAATCGGTTCAGTATTTCTAAGGCATAAAGTTCAAAGTCTATTGAAGTAATTTGAAAGTTTGTGGTAGGTAACTGATGATTGGTCAAGTTTCAAAATATGAAATCAGTATGAAAATTAAATACTAATACCTGCAGACTTTGACTGTAGTTATATAGAAAATACCGACTTAAACTATCGAAACTTAATTTTGAAATCTAGTAAACATCATCTAAGTACTTTTGCTGTTGACTGTACTAGCGCCGGCGCCGTTCTCGTCGAAGTCGAAGTCGTCACCATGTCCGAATTCGGTCGGAACAATCATCATCATTTATTGTCACAAAATATATTTTTTTTTATATCTTACGCATAAGCACAGTGCCTTCATCTCACCTGTCACCTGATGTTAAGTGATGATAAGGTGAATGGTGGAAGCGCACTTCACCCGAGATCATCAATTATCTACTAAGGCACTGTCAAAATTATCTCTATGCTGGAACACAACAATGCAAGAAACAATGTTATGGCGATGTTATTAGATAAAATGGTGGTAGGTAGACAGGCGGACTTACAAGCCCTTGCACCAACCAAACCGAGTACACAAACGTGTACCCCAGCTGGGAATCGAACCCGGGACCTCTGGGTCTGATACCGGCGGTCCTAACCACTAGACCACAGAGGCGATTATAATGAAATGCTAATTAGTGTGTTGAATGAATCAATTGTTTTAATACGTAAGTTTAAATTATTATATTATTTACTATTTTGACTAACCACATACCTATTCATCATCTCATCATCTCAGCCAAAAGACGTCCAGAAAGGCCTCCCCCAAGGATATGAGGGGCATTTGCCGTAATCGCCACGCTTGGCAGGCGGGTTGGCGATCGCAGTAGGTTGAGGGTTAGGTACCTCAGAGATGCTGCTGCCCATCCTTTGGAATATTCCCTTAGTCGGCTTTTACGACACCCACGGGAAGAGATGGGGTGGTGCAATTTTTTATCCCCGGCACCACACGGGGTACAATATACAATACCTATTCATATAAACAAAACTTTGTTATGATACGCTGCACACAAAAAAATATTGCCTGAATCTTTATCCAGTCATAGGATGACGTAGTACGCAAAAAGAATCCTATACTTAGGTATCTACATCTAGAACTAAATAAGATCAATTGGATTGGTCTAGAGCTCCAATTTCTTATTTAATTTTTATTTAACCAAGGGATCACAAACATTGCGACTTCTATTTGATTATTTATCCGCGCCTAGTGCTCGTTCTAATATTTACAACTTTGCCTATGACAATATGGTAACGAAAATGAGATTTTTTTAGCATTATATTAACAAGAAATCATGTAATGTCACTACCATATAATAAGTAGGGGAAGGGTGGGCAAGATGGATATAATTGTGTTTATGAGCTTATAATTTTAACAAATATGCAAATATGGAGATTTCCAAGTAAAAAAACGATAAAGTAGATAATCAGCCTTTATTATGGAAAGTTATAACAATCAGTCTTTCATAATTTTCATTATAACAGCAAAAACCATAAAAATTAGAAATATCCATTATGCCCGCACTAGGGTGGGCAAAACGAATTCTTTGGATGGGCAAATTGGATATACCCTTTAATAATTATAAAATAAACATTTAACTTCTAAAAACGTAAACACAGATAAACTTTATCATAAAAGACTGTCCAGCTAATTCCAAAAATTATTTCTAGTTGAACCATAAAATAAAGCATCTACTTTTTTAATGAGTACTCAGCTAGTTCTATTTCTTCAACTGTAAAAATTGTTGTGTAGCGTAATCGTTTTTCTGTAGAATTAGATTTTAAATGTCGATGCAGAGTTCCATACGGTAGGTATACCATATCTTTCGGAAGCTTTTTTTGATCGATGTTTTTAAAGTTTTGTCCATCGCTTTTTTAAGTTGATCAGACAAGAGCCTCTATTTGTTTTCCTAATATATTTATACACCATCTGAAATGAAAAGAAACAATAATTAAATTAAATAAGTGCTATATTTTCATTTGAGAAAAAGGCAGGCAAAACGGACGGCAAGATGGATTTATCCATTTTGCCCGGTACTCGACTTGCTGCACATATTCACTTATCAAATCAAAGTTACCAACAGAAAGTAATTAAACGTGATTAAATGTAGAACTATGGTAGGTAACCATCAGTTAGGCACAATGAGAAAGAAACAATTTAAGCGCAATAAAGAAATATAACACTTTACGTACCTTAGACACATCAATGTTTTTTCGATGAAAATGAACGAAGCGTCTACTACGTGTGCACTTCGCGTTGCGTCCCGTGCCGCGTACGTGCTGCCGTTACAGAAGAAGGTACCTAAAGATATATTATATATAGATACTTAAGTATACTTAATATTTTTTTATTTTTAGTAAGTGGCAGAATCCCAAGATAGAGCAAGAAAACTGCTGAGCTGCTGATGTTTTTTGACAAGTTGTTTGACTCTGTTAACGGAAATTTCAATAAGATCGAGAAAGGAAAACTGTACAGAGCAGCGATTTTGATAGTCTGCCTGTTTTGAAATCAATGAAGTTTGTCGGTGGAACACGAGCAGGGGTGTTCTTCTATTTCGAGCTGGATTAAAACTGTTCAAGCATTCCAGCAAATTACAAAAAAATTACATTCCATTGGACTAAGGGCACTGCTGCTGCGCAATTTTAACCAAGACCCCCTTAAGAATTTTTTTGGATCTATAAGGGCTCATGGGCACCGTAATGTAATGCCCACTTTACCGGCATTTGAAGCCCCCTATAAGGCACTGTTAGTGAACAACATGGTTTCGCCTCAATCCATTAGGGCTAATTGCGAGGACGATGATGCTTATTGCTTGTAAACCTAAAATATTTTTTTTCGATTAACATCGCCAAGCCTAAACCTCAAAATATTGAAATAAATTTTGAACACATTAATATGGATTTACCAAATGTTGACAATTTATTAAAAAGCCAGAATCCTGAACACATTGGAAAATACGCAGCAGCTGCATATTGCAGTGGCAGAATTAAACAGTCCATTCATAAAAATATTGGGAATGGAAATTGTATTAAATGCAAAGAAGATTTAGAAGGGATTTATAACGCTGAAAAGATATTCGAATAAAGGTTCTCTTCACTATCCCAGTAAGAATTTGCTGGAATGCTTATTGCATATAGAAGAAGTAAGCCTTTCCATTTTAAAAAATAAATGTGAATATTTGCAAATATACGAATATATAAAATTAGTGACCACCATTCTCATAACATTCAACTTTGTTACTTGTGCACAACATAAAGAATTAGTTAAGCTGATTTTAGAAAAAGGCATTTCTTTAATTTTGCATGACTGGTGTAAAGAAGTATCCAATGTGCTGATAGGCAAAAGTACTGTGTACGATCAAAGTGACCCCATTAAAATGTTAGCGCATCAGTATTATATAAAACACAAAACAAAAAATAAAAGTTCAAAATAATTGTTTGTTTTTCTACTTTTCCAATCACCTGCAAATTGTTATGCGCAATTTTATTTTGCTAGTTTTTGTTTCCAGTTTAGTTAAAAAGCATAGTTGCATTTTGGTGGAAACAAAAAACTAGCAAAATAAAATTGCGAATAATTAATATTATTATTTAAAAAAATAATGCCTAGTACCTACCTGATAATGACATGAACCCTGGTTCATATAGGAGGAATTTACTAAATAGTACTGGGTTTGGGAACTAGATGGCGCCACCGTGCATTGAAATCTTGAGACGGCTATCTATAAACCTATTCTTATCTATGCCGTGCCGCACTGAGCAACGAACTAAGCTCGACGCGCGGGAGTGCAGGGTGCATTCGGAGGGTACCTTCGCCCGGTCTTTAGTTTTTAAATTATCCATGTTATTCATCTTGCCCACCCTATCCATCATGCCCCCCTTCCCCTAATACCATGGTAATACTAATATTAAGTCTTGGTATACTTGGTACTTGAATAAATTAATATTCTGTTCTATTCTTTTTCTAATCCACCTAGTGACCGGCAAGAATAATTTTAAAAATCCATATAATTTCTCGTTTTCGTTCAACTTTTAATTTTCCATAATGTACCTGATTTTTTTTAATTTACACCATATTTACACCATAGCTTAGTTAACGATAACTTAAAGAATAATTTTAAAAATCCATATAATTTCTCGTTTTCGTTCAACTTTTAATTTTCCATAATGTACCTGATTTTTTTTAATTTACACCATAGCTTAGTTAACGATAACTTAAAAAAAAATAACTGATATTTTTCCTTGACAGACGAAATTGACTCGGTTCGATGAAACAGTGACCGGTTACCAAATAGAGATCACTGACGCCAACAAGACTATAGAGAAACTGCGCGCCGACATTGGTAAGAAATATTTTATTTATCTTTATGACAATTTGCAAAATTATATTTTTTTTTACACTAGCGGGTTGTGTTTTTTCCTTCAGGACCATTAAGTTGAAATCTCATTATGTTGACTTTTATAAAAGTTGGATTCCCATTAAGTTGAATTCCTATTATGTTGAATTCTTTGAAAGTTGGATACCATAATGTTGGATTCCCATCAAGTTGGATTCCCATTATGTTGAATTCTCCTTCAGGACCATTAAGTTTAACTCTCATTATTTTAAATTTTCTGAAGGATTCGGAATCGCATTAATTTTGAATTCTCTGAATTCACCACTGAGCCCTTTCGACACATAGTACCCGATTCGCACTTGACCAGCCACGCGAAAATGACCATGATACCTAAAGAGAATCGTTTCCGTTCCCGTGGGAAGTTCCCCTCCGGAACCATTATATAATGTACAAAAGAAAAGAAAGTCTGGAAATGATCTGTCAGTGACTCCTAGTTGAAAAAATGTGTTCAGGCTATTTTCGACCTTATTGACATTTTTCAGAAAACAATAATTTTGGACTCCACAAAGAGCACTGAATAAAAATATACCAAAAAACCGGCAAAGAAAATCACCGAACATATTTCTGGTGTTCTATGTAAATACATAAAAAAAAATTGAAAAATATGACTTAACTATTTTGCGGTCGAAACGACTGGCCTCTTTGATATTATCAAAATTTCAATTTTTTTTCAAATTTTAAAAAGAATCGAAGAAGGAGAGATATTATTCGATCAAAAGTACTCGAAACTACTAACAAATGAATGCGATGTATCGCCATTAAATTTTCTGAAAGAAATAACTTTCCTTTATAACTTGGTTTTTAAAAAATAGTGCAAGGACATCTTAGATTTAAGTATAATAATTTTATTTATTCTTATGTAATTCTTTATAACAATTTTACTTAAAGAATCACATAAGAATAAACAATATTAATAAATATTTAAAATGTTTATGTTGGGTTTAATTCCCTCCCACCTGTGCCAAGTTGGAGATCAATCTTTTTTTGTTGTGCAATGATTTTTCATATTTTTTTTTAATTATTAATTGCTATTTTCTATTAGGTGCAAATAAATATAATATAATCACAGCAATTAAAATAATTCAGACTACCAATTTGTCCTCTTAGATACACTTTTAGGTACTGTTGTGTATAAAATAATTGCTGGAGATAAATAATTTGTATGTATGAACCACAGGCACAAACAATCTTTTATATACCTACATGTTGCACTAGATTTAATATTTCTAACATTAAGTACCAGGCTACCATAACTATGCAGGAGATTGCTTATTAATAGTAATAGTAATAGTAATATCTTTATTTGTGAAATGTCGGTATTACAATAATAGATGACAATCGTTTGTTACTAGGTATCACTACACTTCGACCTTATCTAAGGTATACAAATACATTTAAAGGACCATGCCCAGTTATTAATTACAATTAATTAATTACAATATTAATTACAATATAAATCTAAATTAGTAGTTATTATAATATTAAATGAAGATGATTGATTAACATAATTTCAGAATTAAGAAGTACAAACAAATTAATAATATTATGGTCATTTAAAAACAAACATTGTTATTTAATTGTATCATTTAGAAATTCGTCTATTGTGTAATAAACCTTGTTAGTTAGAAATTCCACCAACCTTTTTTTTAAACATTTTATTGGTAAGGTCTTAAAAGTATTAGGAATTTTGTTAAAGACTCTATGAGCCATTCCAAAGAAGCTACTGTCGACGAGATGAGTTCTATATTTTTGCGCGCATATTCTGTTACCGTTTCGGTGACTTTTATTAGTATTCGTCTTTGCAAACGTAGGGAAAAGATGGTTGTTACACATGACAAACATTGTTACTTCGTATATATATAAAGATGGCAAAGTTAAAATTTTTGATTCTTTAAAAGCTGGTTTGCAGCTGTCCGTTGGCTCTAATCCCTTAACCGCTCTTATGCACCTTTTTTGGGCCTTAAATATTAGAACTTTATTTACGGAGTTTCCCAGAATACAATTCCGTATCGTAGTATGGACTCAACATATCCATGATAAGCAATTAATATGCTATTAAGATCTGCTATCCTAGAGAGTTTATATAGAGCATAAACTGAACTATTGACCCTTTTGCATAAGTTCTCAGTATGAGTCTTCCAATTTTTTCTTTCATAACGAAGCTTCTCTTGGGCTAGATAATTGGTGTGAGTGTAGGAAAATTTATTTATTTATTTATTTATAATTAGTTTGGTAATCTATTTGTAAACCTAAGAATTTAGTTTCATCAACAGTTTCAATAACTTCTCCATTACACATCAATTTAACGTTAGGCACTTGAGTTCTCTGTCGAAAATGAAATAATTTAGTTTTATTACTATTGACTAAAAAAGAATATTATCTTTGCTATATGTATATGTATTTACAAGACTATATTATTCTTTTATATTAATAAGCAATCTCCTGCATAGTTATGGTAGCCTGGTACTTTATGTTGGAAATATTGAATCTAGTGCACTTATAATATTTTTATTTTTTTTCATTTAAAAAACATTTCTATGTAGGTGTTCAAGCCGAAAGTGTATCTCTGGGGAATAAAAGCTTTAATTTTGGTTAATTACGCTTTATTTATTTTTCATTTTTATCTAAAACACATTTCTATTTAAGTGTCCAAGCCTTACAGGAATAAAAGCGCAGTTTTCATAACTAAGTAAAATATAAATTTTTAAAAAGAGAGATTTATGGTTACTTTGTTTTAATTTTTTTTCGTAGGATATCTATATAAATCAATAATTTTAGAATAAAATAACTACCTTTCATTTCTAGCGCTCAAAACGAACTTTCCTTGCTACCGGTACTTTATGCAAAAATGATGTACTATGAAGACTTGTGGCGAATTTACTTTCAATGTATGGAGTTACAAAAACGTGGCAAACTAACTTTGTGGCGAATGTACAACAACCCCAAGTCGCGATATGTCCAAGTTGTTGATTTTTAAAATAGCAAGAAAGATTCAGTAATTTTTAGTTCTTAGGGTACCTCAAAAAAAAATAACCATAATAAAACTACTTTTCCGAAGGGGGGGTTGTACATCCATAAGTACTGAACGTTTCTTGCGATTTTGAAAATCAACAACTTGAACTTTCCGCGACTTGGACATTTTGCAACAGCTGGACATCTTGCATTTGCACCAACGGTTATTTTGATTTATTTTAGTTCCAAGTGATGTTTACTTTGTTTGATTTATTTCAAAACAATTTGTGAATACCATATTGGCAGTTTTTCTTTCATAACGGCTACATTCAAAATCAGCCTGAATCCGGATTCATAAGGATTAGACCGCATTCTAATGCATTCTAGAGTGAACCCAACTTTCTTAAAAATCAACGTAACAGAAGTTCAACTTAATGGCCAATTCAACATATTGGGATTCAACATATTGAGATTCAACTTAATGGGAATCCAACTTTTATAAAAGTCAACACAATGGGAGTTCAACTTAATGGTCCTGAAGGTTTTTTCAACACTTTTCCATATTATTATTTGTTACCAGTAAACTTTTATAAATACCCATAATTATAATATCTACAGTATGTAACTTAGAAAAATATATATAACTAAGATATTTTGGGAGATGCAATGCGAGATTTGGTTTAAAATTGCAGACGTATTTCAAACCAAAACCATACCTACTAAAGCATATTATGTTGTATGACTAGGAATATTGACTAATGAATCACTTATGATCCCCAAGACGTTAGAAACGTATATGACGGCACCTATCATTTCCCCAGGACAGGAAACATCATTTGATTAGTCCTGAACATAATGTTATGTAACCTCAAATGTAGTAAATAAATACTCATTAAATGAGTAGGTATAGTGTGATAACACAGGTCGGTATTTCCATAAAATTTCCACCATGGGAAAAGCAGGGGTTACCCCAAGGGCATGCGCGGTTAAGTTTGTAGGATAGCGGTACAATCAACAGCAAAAGTAGAAGATGTTTACTAAATTTCAAAATTAAGTTTCGATAGTGTAAGTCGGTATTTTCTATATAACTATATACTAGTAGACACTCGAAGGTTTTTCGATGTGCGCTTAAAATGTTTTGATTTTCATACTGGTTTCATATTTTGAAACTTGACCAATCGTCAGTTACCTTTGCTGTTGACTGTAAGTACTAGAAAACCTTAATCTAATTTTTTTTCAAACCAAAAAACGAAGTTGTTGGCAGTTAATAGACTTTTTTTTAAACAAAAATGTTTTTAAACTAAATTATGTGAATTAACCATGAAAACTCTGTATTTAGCGTAAAATAGGGATTACTAATGTTTGACCAAAAAAATATTGAATGGTTGTATGGGTGTTGTTGTTGTGTTTGCCAAATGAACCAAATGTTCATTTGGAAAACGAGACATTTGACAATAGTATCATCTTACAATAACTCACTTAGCAAATGATCCATTAGCAAACACTACACTTGTTAAATATGTTAAATATTAAAATGTCAATTGATCTTTTTTCATTTCACCAAATAATATGTTTCGCAAATAAAAAAAAATAACCTCGAAATTCAAGAAAAAATTACCAAAAAGAAACTCTTTCTGTTGTCTAATAAAAAAAATAACCTCGAAATTCAAGACAATTGCTACGCTGCGCTTCGCTACGCTGCGCTTCGCGATTGTCTTATATTTCTAACCTATCACGTGACCTACAGGAGTAGGGCAGTATCCTCAATCATTTGAATAATATCCACTACTTCAAAGAAACTAGTTGTAGTCGTTTTTAGACCAATAGTAGTTTTGTCTGATAACTCAGTTGCTAAATGTTCATTGTGTTAAATAATTATTTATAAAAAGTAAAGGAGATCATTCGGGCTCCATACATTTTTGGGCCTTTTCTGAAAGTGCCGGCCAACAAAAAAAAAATAGTACGTATTGTTAGAACTAGCCATTTGGAGTAATAGTTAATATGGCACAAAAGTTGTAGGATTGCTCTGAGCCAAGTTATAAAAGTTCGATGATTCATCATTCTATTTTCATTCATATTCATCGTTCTAGAATACGTACCATTTTTTTTCGTTGGCCGGCACTTTCAGAAAAGTCCTAAGAAAATGATGTCCTTTAAGTGTTGATCATTTGGAAAAGTGAGTCATTTGTAAAATGATTAGTAGTAAAATGATCGATCGGCAAAACCATTTTTTTGCCAAACGTTGTTTCATCATCATCATTTCAGCCAAAAAGACGTCCACTGCTGGACAAAGGCCTCCCTCAAGGATAAATCACTTTGAGGGGAATTTGCCATAATCGCCACGCTTGGTAGGCGGGTTGGCGATCGCAGTAGGGTGAGAATAATCACAGAGAGACGCTGCTGCCCATCCTCTGGAATGGTCCCATAGTCGCCTTCTACGACACCCACGGGAAGAGATGGGGTGGTGCAATTCTTTATCCCCGGCACCACTCGGGGGGAAAAAAGTTGTTTGTCAAGTGTAATTTTGCCAAATGACTTTTGGACAAACAGCAGGACCCCGTAGAATAAGCATAGAAATTTCAATTAAGTCGACTTGTTAGTTTGATAGAGTTAAAGCTTTATAGCTTAAATCTGAATTAAAACTAGAAAAAGAGAAAATTAATTTCTATGGGATACCAAAATGATGAATGAATGTAAATGATTTTTATCGGACCACAGAGGCAAGCACACTGTAACTTACATGGTTTTACCAGAGGAGGCGCGCGCACTAGCAGACGCGATGCATTCGCGCGAGCTGGCCAGCGTAGAGAGCTTGGAGACCATGAAGAAGACCGTCACCAGGCTGGAGAAGGAGCTTGACGCCAGGAAGCGCGCGGGCGACGACGACGCGTGAGTCTATTAATGCCTTAAATCATCTCTGAGGCCGTAACTTTTGGACCAAATAGCCAGTGGGTATGTTTTTGACCTTGGAGACAATTAAGAAGACTGTCACCAGGCTAGGGAAGAAGCTGGACGCCAGAAAAAGCGCAGGTGACTACGACGCGTGAGTCCATCAATACCATAAATCATCTCTAAGGCCGTAGCTTCTACACCAAATTGCCATTAAGTATATTTTTAAGCTTGAAGGCCATTAAGAAGACCGTCAACAGAATGGAGAAAAAACTGAACGTCAGAAAGCGTGCGGGCGAAGACGACGTGACGGACACCTTGAATTATCTCTGAGGCAGTAGCTTCTATACTAAATAGCCAGTAAGTATATTTTTGAGCTCGGAGACCATGAAGAAGACCGTCACCGGGCTAGAGAAGGAGCTGGACGCCAGGAAGCGCGCGGGCGACGACGGCGTGAGTCAATACCTTGAAACATCTCTGTGGCAGTAGCTCCTCCCTATTTTTATTTTCTTTAGTTGATGGCTTCGTGCGATTAGCACATTTAGCAAGTGTTAAAGTAATTTTTCTTACAAATAATACATAAATAAACAATATTTCCTTCCTGTATGATGATGATGAATGATAATAGAAATGATATACCCCCCAACCCCTCGTGTATCTCAGAAAAGATGTGGGGCTTTACTAAGTCCTCACGCGGACTTCTTGAGAGAATTTGGAAAGTGCCGTTGCACTGTTTTGTTTCATTTGCCAACACTCATGCACACTCACGAACATTTGACGGTTAATAATCCACCATTATTTCACATTATTATTCGACATAACACAAATTTTAGAAAATAAAACAAAACCGCAGACATGACTTCACTTTCCCGCCAAGAAGTCCTCCTCATTAAATGTCCAAATAGTGTATTAATACAGTCACGAGCATTAACATGAGAACAATGTAACTCCTAATACAATAGAATAACAGTCAAAACTAGTCAAAAGTGTAAACATGTTAAATGCTCATGACTGTACAGTAACAGAAGAGTTAATAGTTGTTCGTTACTTAGAGGAATGTAACTCCTAATACAATAGAATAAGAGTCAAAACTAGTCAAAAAGTGTAAACATGTTAAATGCTCGTGGCTGTACAGTAACAGAAGAGTTAATAGTTGTTCGTTACTTAGAGGAATGTAACTCCTAATACAATAGAATAAGAGTCAAAACTAGTCAAAAAGTGTAAACATGTTAAATGCTCGTGACTGTACAGTAACAGAAGAGTTAATAGTTGTTCGTTACTTAGAGGAACTCTATGTCCTTTCAAAACTTTAAAGAGTCCCAGGGACAAACTTAGATGGGTAGAACGCTTATTATTAAACATATAAGAAACCAAAATTTAATTATCTTCACATTGCAGCGGTGCCACGTCAGCGGTGAAAGAGAAAGAGAAATTCGAGAAGGAGAAGGCGAGACTGCAAGGCGAGTTGGACGGCGTCAAGCTGCGCCTGAGCAACGCCATCAACTTCGTCGAGGAGTTGGAACAGCGCAACACCACTGCTGATGAGACCATCGCTAAGCTCGAGGAAAGCATGGAGGTGAGCACAAACCCAGCAACCATTCATGGCGTAGTTAATGATTTTTAAACAAACAGTGCTTTACAAATTAGCAAATAATAAGCTCCGAATACTGTCATTCCGTGTTTTGTTCCTGCCATGTAAACGTCATTTCAAATTAGAGTAAAAGAGACACTATTCGAAGCATATTAAATCTCTGTTTATTTGTAAGGCACTTACATAACATATTTCTATTTACGATGCCGTAATGCTCTGCCGGCTGAGCTACCGTAATAATACTAATACCGCTCTCCTTGCAGCGTAAATCACAAAGTACCTACTGTAAACACATTTCACTACTAGAAAGATTCAACGGGTCTTCTGGGGTCTCAGTAGCTCAGCGGTCAGAGCATTGGACCGGTTATCCAAAGGTCGTGGGTTCGATTCCCACTCGAGCTTCCTGAGGCTGGTTGATTGTTTCTAGCAAAATTTTATCTTGTAACTATACAGGTTGACTTTTTTATCACCGTCCGTCTTCTGAGATGACTCCCATGATACAAACGAACAACTCTTACTATTGGACCAACTCCCTAACTCGAAAATAAAATTCAGCTGTTCCATACATATGAAATAAAAAAAAACTATTTAAAAATACATTCTAAGTACCTTTTGTTAATAAAAACCAGTTCCGCTGGGACATCGCAGCGGAATCGCATTGAAATTTCGACTAGTTTTTGTTTATAAACACTCAAGAAGTTTTGATTAACAAAAAGATACTTAGAATGTATTTTTAAATACAGTTTTTTTTTTCATAACTTAATAGTTGTTTTGTAAGTGGTTAAATTGTGACTTCTCCAAAAGATGTTTTTTACAAAAAAAAAAAAGTTTTAGATATGGTCGATTTCTTAAAATTACTACTAATTAAACCACCTAAAATAAGAAAACTAAGGCATTTCTCAAAAATGTAAGCAAGTAAGATTATTGTAGAGGTTTTAAGAACAAATGTTATCTGAATACATTTCGTGTTTTTGCCATATTTTTTACGTGACGTGTGCATGAATCTTCAACGCGCAGAACGTAAACACCGGTATGTTTAAAGCCTAACAAAGTTATTAAAAGTAACATCAAAGTAAATAAACTAATATGTTTAGGAAACTCAAAACCCCACACTGTAAAGTGATGTAAAATAAATTCCATTTGTAGCTTTTTTAATAACTAAAAAAAAAGGTCTTAGTTTCTGATAATACTGCAAGAACACTGATTCGTACAAAACTGGAGCCTTAAACTGTTGAAAATTTTTATGGAATGCTTAAGTGTATTCATCATCATCATCATCATCTCAGTCAAAAGACGTCCACTGCTGGACAAAAGCCTCCCCCAAGGATCTCAACAACGACCGGTTTTGTGCTGCTCGCATCCAGCGGCTTCCCGCGACCTTCACCAGATCAAAATTCAAAAAAATTCAAATTCAAAATTCAAAATCATTTATTCAGTTTAGGCTACAAGTAGCTCTTGTGAATGTCATTATGCCATCGGTTCGTAAATCTACTCTGGGCGGGAGATCTTGTACTGAGAAGAACCGGCAAGAAACTCAGCAAGTGTCCAGCTCTTTTCTCCCTTACAGCGTCAAAAATATTGGAAAATGCCCTATCATAGCAGAACACTTTCCATTACAAATAAACACAAAAAATATATATAAGACAATTACAACATGTAAAAAAATAAAATAAAAAATGTAAGTTAACAAATTTACATCAGATAATTATGTAAAGGTTTCAATTTCCACAATGTCATACAGCACCACTACAGTACTCTAGTAAAAGTCAAAAATTGTTTAGGTAAAACAAAGTCAAACTATAATTAATAATACTAAAAATAAGATAAGTATGCAAGAGCAGACCAGCCTCCACAGGCGGCACCCGTTCACGAGCATGACATATGAATCAGCCATCGCTTCGCTCAACCATATTTTAGGGAACGTAACGACCCGACGCACATGCCACCACCGCAGAGACAGTAAAGAGAGCATGACACACTCAAGATACTCTAAATAAAAACTTAATGATGTATTTAACGCAACGCTGTTTGTTATCTGTAGGACAATGCTGTTAAAATAAAAAATGTAAGTTAACAAATTTACATCAGATAATTATGTAAAAGTTTCAATTTCCACAATGTCATACAGCACCACTACAGTACTCTAGTAAAAGTCAAAAATGTTTAGGTAAAACAAAGTCAAACTATAATTAATAATACTAAAAATAAGATAAGTATGCAAAAGCAGACCAGCCTCCACAGGCGGCACCCGTTCACGAGCATGACCTATGAATCAGCCATCGCTTCGCTCAACCATATTTTAGGGAACGTAACGACCCGACGCACACGCCACCACCGCAGAGACAGTAAAGAGAGCATGACACACTCAAGATACTCTAAATAAAAACTTAATGATCTATTTAACGCAACGCTGTTTGTTATCTGTAGGACAATGCTGATAAAGGCTGTCATATCAGTATAAAAAGTATGCACTGAAGATCGTCGGTCTACCTTGTTGGAGGCCTGCCCACACTGCGCTTTCCGGTACGCAGTCACCACTCCAGGACTATCCCGCCCCAGCGGCCATCAGTCCTGCGAGCAATGTGCCCTGCCCACTGCCACTTGAGCTTAGCAACTCTTCGGGCTATGTCGGTTACCTTTGTTCTTCTGCGGATCTCCTCGTTTCTGATTAGATCACGCAGAGAAACCCCGAGCATAGCCCTTTCCATTGTTCTTTGAGTGACCTTGAGCCTTTTTATGAGGCCCATAGTGAGCGACCACGTCTCAGTCCCGTATGTCATCACTGGCAACACACACTGGTCAAAGACTTTCGTCTTGAGACACTGCGGTATATCGGACGAGAAGATATTTCGTAGCTTACCGAACGCTGCCCAGCCTAATTGGATTCGACGATTGACCTCTTTGCTGAAGTTGGACCTACCTAGCTGGACCGTTTGTTCCAGGTAAACACAATCGTCCACAACTTCAAGGACAGAGTCCCCAACCTTCAGAGGAGTGGGTACGACACGTGAGTTTGACATAACTTTGACCCACCCCCTTTTTTAAGACCCACTTGTTGAGAGACTCTGTTGAGGTCACCGAGCATTGCGCCGAGGTCTTCCAGGGTCTCAGCCATGACCACTATATCGTCAGCAAACCGAAGGAGAGTGATGTATACGCCGTTGACGTTGATGCCAAGTCCTTTCCAGTCCAGAAGCTTGAAAACATCTTCCAGTGCAGCAGTGAACAGTTTCGGAGAAATCACATCTCCCTGTCTCACTCCTCGCTGCAACTGGATAGGTTTCGAGCTCTGGTCCTGAAGACGGACTGACATAGTGGCGCTTTCATACAAACACCTCAACACTTCGATGTACCGATAGTCAATTTGGCTGGCACCGCTGGAGAGACTGTAGCACGGCCCATGTTTCAATCGAATCGAAGGCTTTTTCATAGTCCACAAACGCTAAGCAAAGAGGCTGGTTATACTCTTCGGTCTTCTGTATAACCTGCCGCAGCGTATGTATGTGGTCTATGGTGCTAAAGCCTTTTTGGAAACCGGCTTGTTCTATAGGCTGGAAGCCATCAAACCTGCGTGCGAGACGATTTGTTATGACTCTCGAAAACAGCTTGTAGACGTGGCTTAAAAGTGAGATGGGCCTGTAGTTATTCAGCAGGGTTTTGTCGCCCTTTTTGAAGAACAGTACCACCATACCTTCGTGCCACGTCTCTGGCGTTCTGCTCCCTAGTACGACGTAATGCGTACGACGTTAAGTATATTATCATAAATATATTATCTTAGACTAGGTGGAGTGACGATTTTCGCAAGGTGGATGGCAAGAGCTGGATGAGAGTAGCCGCGGATCATGCTCAGCGGCGTGCACTTGGAGAGGCCTATGTCCAACAGTGAACTAGTATAGGCTGATGATGATGATGATGATGATTATGATGAAGATAGAATTTGTTGGACCATGTAGTTTGTATGAGCTTATCTAAACTCAATCTGTTTAGAATATAGTTTTTCTATATAGACAGATGTCACTTCTTATAAAACGGTCTGCTCGGTTCGCACGTTGTGTGCTCTAATATAAAACTATTACAGAACAACTGGTGTTTCTTTTGATCCCGGAGCCTCTCCAACATGGTAGCATCGCCGCGGTAACCACCAGTTCCTAAAAGTGCACGTGTGATTTCGATTTATTTATTTTCTGAATATTTTTTTCTCGCTACGAAACAAAAGATGGCATCTGCCAGTCAAAATGTTTCCGTGGAAAAGCTATCAGGAATTTCAAACTATAACTCCTGGAAATTTATCATGAAGATGATGCTAATCCACGACGATCTTTGGGACTGTGTAGGAGAAACAGAAAATAAATGCGAAGATGTCAAGAAGCAGGAAAAGGCGTTTGCGAAGATCGCCTTGTCCTTGCAGCCAACTGTGTTTCCACTAATTAGAAACGCTAAGATGGCAAGCGAAGCATGGAAGAACCTGCAGAACGCATATGAAGATCGAGGTCTGTGTCGACGACTTGGATTACTAAGGACGCTATTTGCTACGAAACTAAGCGAATGCGTCAGTATGGAGGCATACGTGAATAAGATCGTGGATACATCGCAGCTATTGAGTGAAATCGGATCGGCTTTAGAAGACGACTTCCTGGCCGTAATATTGCTCAGCGGTTTGACAAGCGATTATGACCCGTTAATAATGGCCCTAGAGCATTCGAACACGTCACTGTCAAGCGAAATTGTCAAAGCGAAACTGCTTCAAGAAAATGCACGGCGCGAGGACAACAACGAAGACTCAACGGCATTTGCAGCTCGGAAGACACGTAAACCGATTAAGTGCTTCAAGTGCAAGAAGACTGGGCATTGCATGAAGGATTGCCCCGAAAAGTCTGACGGCAAGAAGACTGGACATTACATGAAGGATTGCCCTGAAAAGTCTGACGGCAAGAAGAGTGGCCGAAAAGGTCAGGCGCTTCTTACAGCGTTGGCTGTTGGAGTTCAGCGTGACGTTTGGTATGTGGACAGCGGATCGTCGCGACACTTATGCAATGATCGCAGTTTTATGTCCGATTTTGTAGTCGACAAGCCGAAGAAAGTGTACATAGCTAATGGTGAGGCTATGATGACGGCTGGCAGAGGTACGGTACAAGTTGTTTTGAAAGACTATTGTGTAAGGACCATAAGTAATGTTTATTTAGTTCCTAAATTATCTGCTAACTTGTTATCTGTCAGTGCCATGGTTGCTAAAGGTTACGATATTGTATTTCGTTCTGGCGTGTGTACGGTAACTGACAACGGGGAGGTTTTGGCTACCGCTACTCTAAGAGATGGGATTTATCAACTTGATGCCATTGAAACAGTGTCTGTTTTGTGTAGCGAGCCGTCCGCGCAGGCCATGTGTTCGTCTTTGTCTGTAGGTACAGGTGAGAACGAGACGTCAGCTCCGCAGCTGAAGGATGATGGTCGTCCTGCTGAGCGCATCCTGCAGACGCAGTCCCCTGCCACATCACGAAGCCAGTCAACGCAACAAGTTTGGCACCGCCGCCTAGCTCATCTGAATACCAGGAGCATGGAATTATTGCGAAAAGGTATGGTCACTGGGATATCTTATGACAACAATAACTTTCAATCGTGTGTTTCCTGTATTGTAGGTAAACAAAGTAGGTTGCCATTCCCAAAGAAATCTGAGACCAGGGCTAAGAATGTTCTTGGCTTGGTGCACAGTGACGTAGTAGGACCACTGCCATGCCCGTCCCTAGGTGGGAAAAGATATTTTTTGACGTTCATCGACGACTGGTCACGAAAAACGTTCGTCTATTTTCTTAGGGCGAAGAGTGAGGTTTTCGAGATCTTTCAGGAATTCAAAGCTCTTGTAGAAAACCAAACTAATATGAAAATAAAGGTTTTTCGTAGTGACGGAGGCGGTGAATATGTCAATTCCAATTTTCAGAGATTCCTGAAGAAGCATGGGATACGACACCAGACCACAGTTCCAAGATCACCAGCTCAAAACGGCGTTGCAGAACGCGCGAACAGGTCGATCATGGAAAAGGCCAGGTGCATGCTTCAGGACGCGGGTTTGAAAAAGGATTTTTGGGCAGAAGCAGTGAACACTGCTGTTTACTTAAAGAATCGTTCTCCAACTAAGGCTGTGATGGGATGATCTGATGACGCCAGAAGAAAAATGGACAGGTAAAAAAGACAGTATCAGTCATTTGCGCATTTTTGGTTGCCTAGCTTACGCCCTTCAGCATAAACGAGACAAATTAGATCCTAAAAGTAAAAAGTTCATATTTGTAGGGTATAGTGAAGATTCAAAGGGGTATAGATTAATAGACCCGGCGTGCCCGAAAAATGTCATAAAAGCTAGAAATATAATTTTTCTAGAGGACACTTTTTGGAATGACATTTCATCGAATGACGATGATAGATCACGTTACACTCAGGTTGGTTTAGTTGACAACAATATAACTATCACTAACAATGCTCAAGTGCAACCCGATACATCCCCAGAACCCGCAGAAACATATCATGATAATATTGTTATCACGACAGATGATTCTGAGAGCAGTAGTGAGGCCCTAGATGATCCTGCGGATGAAACGTACGTTCCAGGAGATTCGACGCTAGAAGACGCTGAGATCTCGACTGAGGAATCAAGTGGAGGTTTTGAGTATGCTAGTGTGGCGCACACTCTATGCAGTGACGATGGGGATCCTCAGACAGTTCGCGAGGCACTGAATGGCCCGGAGGCGGATAAGTGGAAAGCCGCGATGGCGGAAGAGTATAAATCCTTCATCGATAACAAGTGTTGGACTCTGACTGACCGCAATGCAAAACAACGGCCTGTCAAATGCAAGTGGATTTTTAAAAGAAAACTTGGCCTCGATGGGGAAATACTAAGGTACAAAGCACGCTTTGTTGCAAAGGGTTATACACAGAAGTATGGTATAGATTACCAAGAGACCTTCTCTCCTGTAGTAAGATATTCTACTATACGCACGCTATTAGCTTTAGCTGCAGAGTTTAACATGAATATCGAGCATTTGGATGTTAAAACGGCGTTCTTGAATGGAGATCTCAAAGAAACTGTTTATATGGAGCAGCCAGAGGGTTACAAAGCAAAAGGACAAGAAGATAAAGTTTATAAGTTAAATAAAGCCATATACGGACTGAAGCAAGCTTCGAAGTCTTGGTATGAAAAGATTAATGGCGTTTTAACGAATAACATGAAATTCAAACGTTTATCTTCTGAACCTTGTGTATATGTCAAGTCGAGCGAGAAAACAATGATCTTAATTGCTCTCTAAGTAGACGATATAATGTTCTCTACACCAGATTGTAAAGGAACAGCGGATATAAAAGAAGAGTTGAAAAAAGCTTTCGAAATAAAGGATTAAGGGCCAGCACACCACATTCTAGGCATGAGGATTTGCAAACAGAATGGTGAAATAACTCTAGACCAGCTGAGTTATATTAAGAAGGTACTAGAAAGGTTTCAAATGTCAGATTGCAAACCGGCGCGAACACCTATGGAGACAGGTTTGAAGCTCGTGGCGTCCAAAACGAAGGATTGCGCACACGATTACCGAGGCCTGATGGGTTGTCTTCAGTATATCGCAACATGCAGTCACCCGGATGTCGCTTACGCTGTCAGCTCGCTCAGCCAGTTCAACGAGGCGCATGACGAGACTCACTGGAAGGCGGCAAAACGCGTTCTTCGTTATCTTCAAGATACGATTAATTATTGTTTAACTTTTCAGAAGTCAGGGCTGGACATCGTCGCGTATGCCGACGCCGATTATGCGGCGGACGAGGTCGATCGTCGATCTTATACCGGTTTCGTTTTCAAACTTGGTAAATCTACCATCTCTTGGGAGAGTAGGAAGCAAAAAACGGTAGCTCTTAGCAGCACGGAGGCGGAGTATATGTCACTGTCGGATGCTTGCAAAGAGGCTCTTTTTCTGCGCAAGTTTCTGTTCGAAATTTACGGGGTACAGTACAGCATAACTTTGCATAATGACAATCAGTCGGCTTTAAAGTTATGCACTAACTCTATGTATCACGCCAGAACGAAACACATTGACGTACGACATCATTTTATCAGGGAAAAAGTTAATGATGGTATTATTATTCTTAAGTACCTTTCCACTGACCAAATGGTGGCCGACGTGTTAACGAAACCGCTACCAAAAGAAAAACACGATAAGTTTTTATCTCATTTATTTATTACGTTGAATAGATGAGGTAGGTGTGTCAAAGTAGTTTAAACTATAAAATTAGTATAAATTATTTTAGATTCGTTTCATATATCGTTTTTTTAACTGTTTACTGTTTTATATGTCACGGATGTACAAATTAATTTATACTATTTTTCATAATGTGTTGTTTTATTGTACGGACAGCAGATGTGTCACTACTTGTGTTTTCTTGGGTATTATTGTGCGTGATTTACTCATGTGCAAATGTGTGTGTTTATATTAGCTCAAGGGCCAGTGTTGGACCATGTAGTTTGTATGAGCTTATCTAAACTCAATCTGTTTAGAATATAGTTTTTCTATATAGACAGATGTCACTTCTTATAAAACGGTCTGCTCGGTTCGCACGTTGTGTGCTCTAATATAAAACTATTACAGAACAACTGGTGTTTCTTTTGATCCCGGAGCCTCTCCAACAGAATTTAAGTAGAATATATTTTTACCTTAAAATTTTTAAAATTAATTTGTTATTTAGGAAGCCGACAACAATGCCGTGAGACAGAATCGGCTGGTCGACCACCTCAAGGGTGAAAGCGCTACCCTGAAATCGGAGGTGGAGCACCGGGGCATCACCATTGGCAATCTCAATGACAGGGTAAGTGGGAAACTTATTCATAATTAACAATGTTATGTGTGAAGAGACGAATTAACGTTAAGAAGTTTAGTAGTACCAGTGTAGATTTATTCTGTGGCCCAACTTTTGATACAGTTTTCGTCACAATAAAATCTATACATATAAAAAGCTAAAGAGGGTCGAAAGTCTGTACATGGAAGATATTCGAAAAAAAGTTGGCTGGGGATACTCAGAATCGATAACAGACACGCTCCAACAGTTTTTAGGATTTTTGTCAGTTTATCTATTTATCTGTTTGTCTGTTTATTTGACCGCGCATCACGTGAAAATGGCTGAACAGATTTGGATAAATCTTTGCACATAGACAGACCATGCCCGGACTAGGACATAGGGTACTTTTTATCCCGCTAACAGGTTCCTGTCCGAATATTTATTTATAACTAGTGGCCCGCTTGCGACTTCGTCCGCTGAAGAGGAAACTCAAATTTTTAATGAAAAAAGTAATTAAATCGGTCTAGTTTTGGAGGAGGAATCGGGGGACTACGAAACGTTGATTTTGTTTACTTTTCATACATATTTTTCAATTCAGTCGACCTTAGTATTTCCTGATGATTTCATGATGGACCCCTATAGCAGCGCCACCTACCGGGTCCAATTGTAAATGTAAACTATTCTCGAATCCACTTGAACACACACAAAAAATTTAATCCAAATCGGTCCAAGCCGTTTAGACTACCTTATTCAGATGTGAAGTCTTCTTCACATCTGAATCGCAAGAAACTGCACAACTTTAATTAGAGTAATGACAGAAATAATCTAAACTAGCGAGACTGGTTTAGAATTCCATGTGAAATGCGCAGTCTGCAGTCTTATTGCCCCTTACCATATGGTGGGGTGAAGGTCAACAGATTTCTCGTTGTCAAAGAAGAAACAAATGTCATATACGCCTTTAAGACTTACTGTTTTTTTATATATTTACCTAGAAAATGGACTACGCACTAATTTGAGGAAATTTAAGTTTTAACACACACATAGTCTACATCATTGTGATCTGATGACCATTTTTGACCGTATGGTGGCGGCCTAGAATTGCATTACCCCAACTCTTCCCGTAGGTGTCGTAAGAGGCGACAAAGGAACAAAACCGAGGGGCGGGCAGCAGCGCCCCCTGTAGAACAACTCCATCACCACACACTGAACTGCGATTCCCAACCCGCATGCCCAGCGTGGGGATTATGGGCACTACCCCCTTATCATGACGAATAGCAAGCACATATTCAGAGATGTCTCAGTGATCAACAGGTTAAATACCCGATCTGATCGCCGACTCCTCCGAGGCTATCTGAATATCAACTTGAACTTGAAAGAAACCGTCTGATGAAGTCCACGCTCCGTCCTAACCCAATCCAAATCATGGCGGGCACCGAGAAATTTCAGCAGCTTCTCGGGGACAGATTTGTTGCCTTGGAACCCACTGATGACGCTAACGAGATCCTACACAATCTGGTCGAAACGTTGATGGTCGAAGGCATTAAGTTCTGCAAAAAACAGCGTACTGGCAAGAAATCCAAACTCTCGGCTGAGACTCCGGGCTGATGACAAGAATACGGTACAAAAAAAATGTAATTTAACTACTGTACTATGGATTTCAGCAAAATAACGCCTGATTCCATTAATTAAGAATACGGTAAAAAACCACCCAAGCGACTTCGTCGGAAAGGTCAAACCTGAACAAGCAAATTGCAAAGATGGTACGGCGCGACCTTCGGAGCTCCAACACACGCCTCATTGAAGAGGCGATAGAGCGAAACCGAGGGTCCAAAGTATTCACTAAGCAGCTTGGCAGGAGCCACCTGACGAAGCTTAAGACGCACGACGGGAGGACCGTATTGTCAAAGCCGGAGATCTCCGCCGAGATAGAGGATTTCTATGGCCGATTATACGCTGCACATGCCCCTCGTTTCCGACGAGACGACCACGATTCCAGAGCCACCCTGACACGCCACTACACCGACGAATTGCCAGACATCAGTCAAGACAACATCGTGTTAGCTCTGAGACAGCTTAAAATGGAAAAGCCTCCGGAGAGGACGGTATTACATCAGAGCTTCTGAAAGCTGGAGGAGCCCCTGTTATACAGGAATTGCAGAAGCTCTTCAACGCCGTCCTTCACAGTGGGAGAACGGATCATATCTATACATATAAAAAGCTAAAGAGGGTCGAAAGTCTGTACATGGAAGATGTTCAAAAAAAAGTTGGCTGGGGATACTTAGGCCCGTATTTATAAATCACACTTAAGATTGATCTCGAGAACGATCTCAGCTGATACGCTCTCAAGATGTGATCATCACGATCTTAAGATCGTGACTAATTAATAAATCATCATCAAGAGCGTATCAACTGAGATTTATCTCAAGACCATGAACTCAAGATCTTGTTTCTTAAGTGTAATACCACCCTAACTAAAAGCTACATAATGGTAATTATTTTCTATTAGTGCATTTCTAAGTTGAAAACCTGCACTAGTGCTTGGTACATCACTGTCTCCATTGTGTGGTTCTTGATATTCCTCATCAGGAAAAGTCATAACATCATTTAAAATTACGTTTCCATATGCCAAAGGTTCTTTCAACGATGCTCCTTATTTTTATTTATGCTCTATTATATCTTATTGAAGGTACTCTTCTAGGGGTGGCCTAATAGGTGCCAATACAAATGGCAATGTAGAGTATCCACTGTCGCCTACAAGCCTTCCAGTTAATATTCCCTGTGTGTATTTCATAAAAACCGATGACACTTGGAAAATGCGGGAGTCATGCATACTACCAGCCCATATCGCTACTGTATCTAATATTTCTGTCCTAGGTCCAACAATAACTTGGACATTGATTGAGAAGTCAGATTTTCTGTTACGATACACTTCAAGATGTTGGCATCCTGGTGTTGACGAATTTTAATGTGTGTGCCATCGATAGCTCCTTCAATGCCTGGTAATCCAGGCCAACGCCCACATCTTCCCAATTCTTTAAAGAGCTGCCTGTTAAGTGAAGCCTCTTCTCCTGTGGGCAACTTGATGAAGTGTCTTTGTAGATCAGGTTATTACAGTGGAGCGATTTCTGATGTACATCTTAGTATATTTTTGTATAAAATCTGTCTGTTGCATAAAATCTCAAAGTCAGTCACATAGGCCTACTCAGTCAGTTCCGCTAATTCAGGGGAAATTGGAAGACCTCTCTAGTCCATTTTTATCAAGTCACTTTTGACCAAAGATGTGATATATAACACGGAATCCTGATAAAATCGACATCTTTTTTTAAATTTCACGGGTTCCATCTATAAAGAATTGTTCACATCATCCCGTGTAGGTAAGTTTTTGGTATGCGGTAGGTATTTGGACAAAAGATGTCATCATAGTGATCTAGCTCGTTGTAGTGATTAATTTCATCCAAAATATTTTCTAATTCCATAATAATAAGATAATAAAATAATATTAATAAGTACAAACACCAACACTTCGCGCGTTCGTCGCAGCAAAACTGTATCTCAAGTCACGGTTTGACGGCACTTGGGAAATGACTCTCGAGATGCATTTTGAGAGAGTTTAAGTGCTGAGTTTGATTTATTAATATGGGCGTCACTCAGTTGAGACGATTTACTCAAGACCGTACTCAAGTTTGGTCTATTAATTAGAACAGCATCTCAAGTTCGTTCTTAAGATCGAACTCTGAGTTGAGAGCGGTTTATTAATACGGGCCTTAGAATCGATAACAGAATGCGTTCCAACAGTTTTTGGAATTTTTGTCTGTTTGTCTGTTTATTTGACCGCGCATCACGTGAGAATGGCTGAACGGATTTGGATGAAACTTTGCAGACAGACCATGACCCGGACTAGGGTATAGGATACTTTTTATCCCGGTAACAGGTTCCTGTGGGATAGTGTAGTCTTCGCGAACGAAGTTGCGAGCGACAACACTACAAAATAATTGTGATCAGATCATTATGTTCATAAATATAGACGCAAAAGACATATTTTTGGTCGCTATTATCATCATCAGCTTCTGTTACAGCCTGTTCACACATGGTCTCCGTTTTACACATTAAAAATATTACGTATCCGTACAACAATACCGGATACATACTGTCACACACCACACCACGACACAACACGACAACGTCCATTCTTGTAGAGAAACGGTGATATACTGCGAATTTGCTTTGTGAACATCGCATCCAGTAACGACGGATGCGTTGAACGTAATACGGTATGCCTATGTGTGAACAGAGCATAATTGTTTGTCGTATCCGTTAAAAAGGTTTCTGTTAATACGGAGATCATGTGTGAACGGGCTGTTAGTGTACTGCAGGACATGGCCTCTTCAAGTGCACGCCACGACAAAATAAGACCCACAGAAAGTAAGCTTAATATACCCGCGCTCGTGCAACGCACACACGGACAAGGATCTCGGAACAGCTCGGAACAGTCCGAGCGCAGCTGTTGCAAAATTCCGTGTCCGTGAGAGAGTCTGTATACGTGTGCGTTTCTCGACCGTGTTTGTATGAAACTTACCTTCTGAAATAAAATGAAAATGAAATGAAATGAAATATATTTATTATTTCATTTCATTTTCATTTCTTGTGTAAGATTTCTGTGGGTAACTCCTTATTTTTTGTCGCCATCGCCACCGCCACTGAGCACAATCCGCGACTCATAGGTGCCAAATAAGCAAACTAGTCATATAAGATTGTTCTTAGCTTATTCATATAGGTACTACAACATTTTATGAAATTGGAAAAAAAACAAAGTATTGAAAAAAAATCCACGAGCGGGATTCGAATCAGGTGCACTACCAACTATGCTATCGTGGCTCAGTCTATGCTATAGTTGGCAGTGCACCTGACGCGGCATGTCATGGGGTGCGGGATTCGAATCAGGTGCACTACCAACTATGCTATCGTGGCTCAGTCTATGCTATAGTTGGCAGTGCACCGGACGCGGCATGTCACAGGGTGCGGGATTCAAATCAGGTGCACTACCAACTATGCTATCGTGGCTCAGTCTATGCTATAGTTGGCAGTGCACCTGACGCGGCATGTCATGGGGTGCGGGATTCGAATCAGGTGCACTACCAACTATGCTATCGTGGCTCAGTCTATGCTATAGTTGGCAGTGCACCTGACGCGGCATGTCATGGGGTGCGGGATTCGAATCAGGTGCACTACCAACTATGCTATCGTGGCTCAGTCTATGCTATAGTTGGCAGTGCACCTGACGCGGCATGTCATGGGGTGCGGGATTCGAATCAGGTGCACTACCAACTATGCTATCGTGGCTCAGTCTATGCTATAGTTGGCAGTGCACCTGACGCGGCGTGTCATGGGGTGCGGGTTCGAATCCTACTCGTGTATTTTTTTTAACACTTTGTTATTTTCAAATTGTAATCGCAAATAATTGTCTGAATAAGACGCTTTCTATAGTGTAATAACTAAACGATCAAAACTATTTATACTCGTCAATACGTTTCATTTGACGCAGTAGTCATGTAAACCAAGGCCATTTTTATTTACTTATTAGATACATCAAAGAAGGTACATATCATAATATTAAACACTAATTAATATTTTGATAGAACACGTTAAGTCTGCATTTTAGATGAAGTATAAAGCATGAGCTGCTGATGAGTTGACTGTATAAACATAGATTCTTTTGCTTTTCTTATTTAGAGACAGACATTGACCAATGAGTGACGTGACTTGACACATTTTCAGTTTCTTTCTGTAATAAGTTGTTCGTTGTGTTAAAAGTGGTTTTTTTCATTGGATTTTCGCGTGTTTTATGGACTTTAGATTTTTGCCTTATTGCCCCCTGGATTTTGATTTCCAAATACTGTACCGTATGTTAACCCTCTGAGTCTCCGAGTAGGTAGATACCTACTATGTCTCTGATAGAATAATAGTTACTTTCGTTATTTGTCTTTGTTATAATATATTAACTACCTATTCATCTATTTTATCATTTAATAATTATTTGCGTTGTTTTTAAATATAAAGTTATAAAATAAATGATTTTTACCCTAACTTTTATATTTTTTGGTTATTTAACATATCTCTGTTGTCCCAACTTTAAAAACATAGAAACAATTAACTTTTTTGTTAGTCTAGCATAGTTCTTAAAGTACCAGTTGATTTCATCCATGAACGGGACATATAAATCGAGGTCTGAAAATACATAGAAGTTCGCCAGCCTCCTTTTTGCGAATAATGATTCATTTCATTTCATTTTATTTCTTAGTTTGATGTTTTCTGTACCCTCAGCTGACCAAAGCGGAGAAGACGATCGAGCGCCGCGACCGCCAGCTGAAAGACATGACTAACAAGCTGGAAACGGCCAGGGCCGAGGAGGAGGCTGCCCTCGCGAAGGCGGTGCAGTTGCGCGAGTCGCTGGACCTGGCCAACGCCAACCTGGACAAGACCAAGCTAACGCTGCACAACACCACTAAGGAGCTGAAGGTCAGTTCCAGTGGTTTCTCCAACGTAATTCAAAAGTAGGTACCCTCAATTTGAAAAAGTGTTGTAAAATATATTGTTTTCACAAGCGGGATTCTAACCCGCACCTCATGACATGACATGTCGATTCAGGTGCACTGCCAACTATGCTAGGTATTATGGCTCTGTCCAATTTGCCGAAACTAATCGACACTATCTTCTATTACTCTGTAAGCCAAATGAGCACTCTGTCATGGGGTGCTGGTTCGAATCCCGCTTGTGATGGAATTTTTCAACACTTTGTCTTTTTTCGTACTGATTATTAACTTTAATTTGTTATGCAAATTTAAATATTTATATTAGTGAAGTCATTCGCGTCAGGCGCGCATAAGCAAGTAGCAGTGGTCATAAATTAAAGTACACAGAGATTACTAAACCACTAGGGCTGTGACTTGTTTATTTTGATGATGTGATGTGATTCACTGAGGCTCCTGAGGCAGCTACCTCAGCAGCCGTCTCAGTCAAACAGTAGGCCTATAGTATGTGATTCAAAAGTATGTATCTACCCTCAGATATGTTGTAGTGATGGAAATTGCCCATTCAAAATAGGGAAGGCATTATTTAATATCTAATCCGTGATCCTTTTATGGCATCCATCTGTCAAGGCATCAAAGTGACAATTGAGAACCAGCGTCAGGTTTCATATACGTGATACACTGAATTGGCCACCTACTTTGACGCAACCGTGAGACAATGAATGTTTGTTTTCTTTTTTCTTAACTCCTTCTATTTCCTATTGTCTCTTCTCTGTGTTGAAAAAAGAACATTAATATGTTTTATACTTGTTCTTTTTCTTCTTCTTCTATATTTATGCAAACTGAAAACGCTCGTAAAAGTTCTAGATAGTTACGTGGTCTGTTGTCTACCCTGCCTCCAGCTGGTGCAGTGAGTCGTTAGAGTCACTGTTACAAAAACAAAACAAAACACACACCGTGTGAGTTTGAAAATTAGTATGGCATTGAAGCAGCGCCTCCTGGCGGCGACATACGAGAAGAGTTTTTTATTTATTTATTTATTTGGTAATAGGTACACCAACAGTACATATACACAACGTTATAAGCAGTTACACTATAGGTTTCTTATTCTAATATATATACCAATAAAAGGCGTACACAGCATTGAAGTTGTAACAAGCAACAAAATTACAAACTTATTGACTATACCCACCAGTATAGATTATTATTACACAAACACACACATTCCATATTTAAATGCTTAAACAGACATACATACAAATACACACATGCAATTCAAAATCATACAAGCTATTGCGATGATATGTTGAGTAGTTTATATTTAAATTTACGATGGGAATCGTTAAAAATATCAAGCTCACGGCATTTTTTTGCATACATACTATACATATTATAACATCTAGGCAGCGGTGACCTATGAAATTAACGTTTTTTTCTCACTTATTAATAGATTCGATTTACTTAAGACACCTTTAATTAGGACTATGTTACTTAGGCTTCATATTATCAATGATTATTCATTTTGTGTCTATCGCCCAATTGTTTTTTAAATTGACTTCTTTTTTGTTCGCGGAATTGACGTTTTTGTTTCATTGTAGCTTTGAAGAGTCTTGATTTTTTTTCTTTTTAATGTCTGCTATATTTGCTAGTGAAACAAACACACTACTCTACAACTTTTATAGTGTTAACATAAATAGATGCTAAAAAAATAAAAATAAACGTTAGTATAAAAAATATAATTGTATAAAAAATCTTCATTCAAAACGTCAATTTCATAGGTAAGGACCTAATTCATAGAAGATTTTTCGTTAGTATTTTTCCGGACATTTTTCCGCGATGTTAGTCCGTGAAATCTTCACTATTATACCTTTTGAGTTCGATTGGTGGACAATATATACTATATTGTTAAAACGTTTTTTACTGTTAAGAACATGATAGACGACGGCAACCGCCTGCGCAACGAGGTAAGCAAGCTGACGAAGCAAGCCGTCCAGCAGACCAAGAGGTATACGCTTCTGGAAGAGAAAAAGGCGGCTGTGGAGTCGGAGCGGTGAGCGTAGTGTTGTAAAAAAACTCGAGTTTGTGTCTACGTTTTAAGACTTGACTTTAGAGTCAAGTCTTAAAAAGTAGACACAAACTCGAGTTTTTCAACAATTTGTAATTTTTCAAGTAGAAAAATTACAAATTGTTGAAAAACTCCATGAGCGGGAATCGAACCCGCACCCCATGACATGCCGAGACAGGTGCACTAACCAACTATGCTATCGTGGATCTATAGTCTGGTGCAAGTCAGGTTGGTTAGTCGATAGCATAGTTGATAGTGCACCTGACCCGGCATGTCATAGAGTACGAGTTCGATTCCCGCTCATGGAATTTTTCAACAATTTGTCTTTTTTCAAATTGTAATTTGTTCGCAACAAAATAAGCGTTAAATCATATATGTATAACAATAATCAGAGATTCTACTGCTCGCTGCATTACGAGCATATTGAGTTTACGCATAGGCTCGAGTTCTACTTCAGTGTTCGACTACTGGACGCTCGTGTCTGGTCAGAGAGCTCAGTGTCAGTGGCAGATAGTACATATTGAGTTTCCGCATAGACTCGAGTTCTACTTCAGTGTTCGACTCTATTGGACGCTGCGCTCGTGTCTGGTAAAAGAGCTCAGTGTTCAGTGGCAGACAGTACAAATTGGTGTGAAGTGTTCTTACGATTGGGATCATACGCAAGCGAGCCGCGGATGAAGGGAATAATAAATTTAAAAAAAAAAGAATTGTATACTATAATATTATTTTTATTTTTTATTTTTTTATTTTATTTTATTCGGCAAATCATCAGCTTTATATTAATGAAATATAACTTACAATAGAACTTAGAAGCTACTAAAAGATTCGCACTGATAAAGGTAGTGTAAAACAGAAAATTAACAACAAACAGCTTATTGCTTTTTAGAGTAGCTAACCATAATTACTGATTAATGCACACACAAAAATAAAAAACTATAACTAATAACTAACACTAAATTACTACAATAATATTAATCAAGGAACTTCGAAGAAACGATCACCGAGAGATTTCCTCACTGATTGGACACTCGCATTGAAAATATCTAAATCTATAGATTGGGCAACAGTGTTAATCCGCCTGCTAGCTCTGCAAATAAAGGCGTTTTTCCGGTAGTTGGTGTTACAAAAAGGGATAAAAAGTGGTACTGTACGACGAAAACTACGGGGGACGTTGAAACTTATTTTAGATAACAGATCAGGACAATCCAAAGTACCAGCTATGATCTTTAAAATTAATATAACGTCTGCTATATCACGACGCACATGGAGTGGCAAAATTATAAAGAGGAAAGCTTTGTATTTTTGTATGTTTGCAACGAATAAACTCAAAAACTACTGGAACGATTTAAAAAATTATTTCACCATTAGAATGCTACATTAGCGCTGAGTAAGATGGGCTATAATATTAAAAATGAAATGTCCACCCGTGCGAAGCCGGGACGGGCCGCTAGTAAAATATATATGTACAAAATTCAGTAAAGTTGCACCCTGCTTGTCGTATTCGAGACTTTGTTGAGTCCAGCAGTAGACGTCTATCGGCTAAGATAATGATGATGGAAAGCTCTGCTTGGCTCAGATCTTACTGCATGAATAAAAGCGCAATAAATACATCGACCGACGATCTGGTGAAGGTCACGGGAAGCCGCTGGATGCGAGCAGCACAAAACCAGTCGTTGTGGAGATCCTTTGTACAGCAGTGGACGTGTTTTGGCTGACATGATGATAATGATGAATACATCAAAGAACCCATAATTATGTAGCATTTTTACAGTTTTCTTCTAATATCCAAAATCTTTATTAACCTTAAGAATTCGTTTTTCAAACATTTAACAGTCGCATAACTAACTAACAGAGTAGGTATAGAGAAGTTACATCTAAATTATTGCTGCTGATCGTCGTGATCGTTGCTGTGTTCCCTGAACATTATAAGGACCTTTTCCAGACTGTAGTGAAGAAGCTTTTTGTGGGTAAACATATTCCACCGTAGGCCACATCTTCACTTAACCCTACAAGTACCTACTTGGCAGAATTTTTTTTTGTGGAATTATATACAATGTTATTTTTAGTTTATACGAAACCTGAAAACTGTTTGTTCAGAATCAATAATAGAATCGATTTCAATATTTTTTATACCATGTTACATTTTGACAGTATACAACTATACCCTACTAAAAAACACAACGGGACAGCACAAAAAGCTTGAAACTTCGTAAGTTTTCAAGATATTATTTTTTTTTTTTTGTTCTGATTCTTCATACCTATTATGAAAATATTTGACCCGTGTTTCGATTTTCGTATAAACTAAAAATAAGGTTGTATATTTTTAACCGACTTCAAAAAAAGGAGGAGGTTCTCAATTCGGCTAAATGTTTTTTTTTGTATAAAATGTGTTCTTTTTTCACTATAAATTTTTTGTAAGTTATTTGTCTCAAATAATCCACTAAGTATGCCAAGAATGGGGTAACATCAGGTAAAATCGTGGTCTAATACTATAATTTTAAAAAAAATTGTTGTAGACCATTTTGTCAATGACGAAAATTATAAAGTTGTTAACCTCTGTACCTGTCAGCGAACGTCTCCGTCAGCAAGTCAGCGTGATGGAGAGGGAGATCATGCTGGGGAAGAAGCAGGCGGAGGCCGACAAGAGGGAGATTGAGAACCTCAACAGGGAGAAAGACATCCTGAACAAGAACATGCAGAAGATTCAGAGTGAGTAGGAAACGTGTCTAAGGGCTGAGACACATAAACACGACACGACGACGTCGCGTCGTACCGTACCACGATGTAGCGTCTGTCTAGTATTTGACAGGCAATAAGGTTTATCCTAGCCTGGCGCAACGCTTATTTTTGCGGTGCGACGTCGTATCGTGTTTATGTGTTTCGGCCATGGATTTCTAAATCGATGGTTTCGGCCCTAACGCGAGGGAGCGCCTATACATATTGTTGTACCTTACAAAAAAAACAAAGAATAAGGTCCGAATAGTTATTCCGTGTTTTGTTCCTGTCATGTAAAACGTCGTCATTTCAAATTAGAGTAAAAGAGTAAAAAATCAAAAAGCAGTGAAAAAATTCAGTGCTTACGTCAGCCTTCTCGGTAGCATAATGGTCAGTGCAGCCGCCCGGATTGCGGAAGACCCAGGTTCGATTCCTGGCTGGGTCGGGTAGGCATTTAATTTTCTTCACTGTATTTTATAAATATTTAATTCAGCTTAAGTGTAGCAATTAACACTTAAAAATAAAAAGTAAAAATTTTGAGTAAAAGAGACAAAACACAAACTAACTATTCGGAGCTTCATCATCATCATCATCATCATCATCAGCCTATTCGGAGCTTATTCTCTGTTTATTTGTAAGGCACTTAAGCTTTCCCCGATCCGATCCGAACCCTTCGGAGAATCTAGTCGGGCAGCCGTTCCCTCTAGAAAACCTCCGAAGGTGATTCGTTTCACACGGCTTAGGTACCCTTTACGTACCTCGCCGCCCCCTAAAAAGCCCGGTGACGCTGAAAATGAGCCGCCGTTTGAGGCAATCAGCAATGTCTCAAAAAAAAAAACTAAAGCTTCACTATTTCGAAGTGAAGTTGACTAATATTTATGTGGGATTGTAGCAGAGGTTGGTTCCACAAGCTCTTTACTAGGTGGCGCTGCTTCCCACACAAAGTGAAGCTAGGTACTAGTTTGTTGAGTTTACAGTTGCCTGTTACCTTCATACAAACGCGTTCGAGCAACGATCAGCAGCGCTATTCTCTAAGCAAAACAGCGTCGAACTCGACATTGAACTCACTCATAACTTGCAAACGAATTTCAACCTACTTTTAAACAGTAATAAAGTCTACATTCGTTTGCAAATTATGAGCGAGGTCAATGTCGAGGTCGACGCGGTTTTGCTTAGAGAATAGCACTGCAGCTCTCACAACAGATCGTTCGGACTGGTTTGAGATGGTCCGAGATTCCGTGTCTATGGGTGCGTTGCTAGAGCTCGGTATGTATTAAGTTTAACGTCGAGTTGTCACATATTTTTTATATTCAAAGGCTATTCCTAGTCAACTGCGACTACCTTAATAAATTGCTCTTGCTCTTGGTAGAGCTGAATGGCGCAGTGGTAAACGCGCCCGGTCTGCGATTGCTGGGGTTAAACAACTTTCGCGAGGGCCGGTCATCGGATGGGTGACCAAATATGTATCATCTCGATCTCCGTGCTTCGGAGGGCACGTAAAGTCGTCCGTCCCGGCTGCATTAGCAGTCGTTAACAAAACGGCCCACGTGATGGTTTATGGCCCGTTCTCCCTATCCATCCATACGGAAGGCTGGTGCCCCAGCAGTGGGGACATACAATGTGCCGCTAAAAATAACACCTATAAAATCTCCTTCATTCTACAGACGAAGCCCTAGAGAACCTGCAGATGCTGCACTTGGCGGAACAGAGACGCAAGCAGATGGAGCACGAGCTGGAGATGAGCGCCGCGCAGATCAACAAGCAGCGGCTCATAATCAGGCAGCTGGAGAAGGACAAGGACAGGTATATACAGCTAGACAGAGAGAGAAGATAACTTATAGTGAGAATAGGTTATGAATGATTTGGCTTGACGAATTCTAACGAATTTATAGTAAAATTAATTTAAAAATTCAGACCCAGGTTCGATAGTTTGTTAGTGCAATGTATGTAATGTTTTCTTTTTTTATAAATTGAAGTGTCTACAAGGATGCAGTAGTGTACAGTAGTGCTCTACACTTTGCGGTGCCCTTACAGGGTATCACACGTCTTATGTACCTACTTTATTATTTTTCTGTTACCTTTGTTATTACAATACCGTGTGATATGCAAATAAATAAATACAAATACAAATTCCCGGCTGGGTCGGGTAGGTATTTAATTGGAACATACACTGAAACCGTTTGAGATCCTATGTTACAATGTATCCTATGTAAAGGTACTCATACATGTTACAACACAACAGGCTGTTATTTTGGAACAGGTTTCCAGAACTGTTATTTTACTGGAACTGGAACAGGCGGAACAGGTTTCATAATTTACCTGTTACAGCCCACTCCTAGACTTGCTCGAGCGCGGTATGTCTAAACCTTACCTTCTGGGCCCTCCATATTTAAGATCTTAATCAGGAAATTAAATTTAATTGGCTGTTTGTAACTAAACGACATACGACATTACTCTAATATTGAATCACTGTTTTTGTTGCAGAATGCTCGAAGAAACAATTGCGCTCAATGAGAAAATTGATGACATATCCGGTACGTCAATTATTTTGGGCCAATTCAATTCCCGCAATCATCCTGTGTGTACACAAATATGTAGGTACAATCAACGACAAATTGATTGAAACGTCAAACCAGTTGAGCACTGGTTTAAAAATAATACATTTATTTCTAGATAAAGTTTTACTAGAAAAAATCAACCAACCTCAAGAGCCTCCAGTGGGAAGTGGGAGTTCCTGTTCTAGTAAAATTTTATCTCTTATTATCTATAATAATAACATTGTACTTGAATGCAAAATTTAAAATAATCTAAAGTTTTTTTCTGTATAAAACTTAGTCTACATACTTACTTACATCAAACTTATAAAATAACGTTTGTTTGCTTATCAATCTATTTTATAACCATTGTTCCGCTAGATATAGTAGGTAGGTATAGTTAAGGTTTTAGAAAAGGCAGGCAAGGAAGCAGTAATGTTATTTATCAAATGTTGAGGCGTTCAAAATTATTAAAATGAATATGTTGTAAAGTTTCAAATTAAGCTTATTATTAAAATAATTGAAGTGTCTAAAGTAAACTGTCTAGAAGCACTGATGATAAACTATCCGAGCAGTGGAATCGGCGAGTTGTACTCTTTGTGTTGCTATGTTTAGTAAATTCAGCCACAACCACAGCCACTTGACATAATTGGACACTTCTTGCACTACACACCTGCACTAAACAATCGCAATTACTAATCACCTGCACTCGCACTAATCAAAGTGAAAACGGGCCTTAATAAGACGTCGCCGCTCCCGCGGTTGAAGCTCAAGTTCCTCTTCTTTTGTTTTTCACCGCGTGTCGTCGTAAAAAGGTGAAAGGCCCGTTTTCACTTTGTGAAACAAGAACAAGAAGTGAGCGAGCTTACAGCTCCGGTAACCTATCTGGATATTAGGTAGTGGACTATACGTGTCCACGGGGCAACTAGCTCGAGACACTAGTCTTAAAAGTACCGGATGAAGGATGCGTACCGGCGCGTCCTGATCTGGCGTTATGACCTGACGTAGATGGTCCCTTGTGCTTGCGCAAGGATGTCTGACACCTAACTTTATAACCGTAAGGTTGGTGGTGGGGGGTGTCAGTATAAATTTTAAAGTCGTGTGTAGCGGGGTGTGTCTAGATTACCTGTAGGTATCTTAGGCATCGTCGGTTAGCGCTTGCGGACATCACATTTTATTATTTTTATTAACATGACTTGCGCAAGCGCGCTTGCACATCAGACTAACTACCACAAACTGGCAAACTCCCTCGATATCATTTTGTCTATGGCATTTGGTTGAACATTTAAAGAAATTTGTGCCTGAGACGTCCAGGCGTCTGTACTTTAAGGGCCTTACAATAAAACAAAAAATAAGGTCCGAATAGTTATTCCGTGTTTTGTTCCTGTCATGTAAACGGCATTTCAAATTAGAGTGAAAGAGACAAAACACGGAATAACTATTCGGACCTTATTCTTTGTTTATTTGTAAGGCGGTAAGGGTCTTACAAATAAATAGACAAAAGCTGCAAACAGTTTTTCCGTGTTTTGTTCCCGTCACTTCTTTATTTCAAATTAGAGTGAAAGAGACAAAACACTGAATAACTATTCGAAGCTTATTCTCTGTTTATTTGTATAGTCGACCAAGAAATTGCTTTATCACTTTTGACAAAAACTTCCTTTACAATAAAATTTCGCTAAGGCTCATTGCCAATAATGACAACGTATATGTCACTTGGTATTTTAAACAAAAATAGAACTTGTTGTTTTTATATATGCAAGCAAAATTCACTTCTAAGGGTGGTAAAGCAATTTTATTGTCGACTATACCTACTACGGCATAAAATAAAGAGTGTTATTTCATCGATGTATTGTAATTCGACGAAGCGTTTTTCGAAATGAGTAGTGAATCCATTATCTACACAATTCAGTGAACTATAAGTAAATGTGAGGAGCTCGATGGCGCAATGGTTAACGCGCCCGGTCTGCAAGTGCTGAGGTTAAGCAACTTTCGCAAAGGCCGGTCATCGGATGGGTGACCAAAAATGTATCATCTCGAGCTCCTCCGTGCTTCGGAAGGCACGTAAAGCCATTGGTCTCGGCTGCATTAGCAGTCGTTAACAACCAATAATCTGCACTGGGCCCGCGTGCTGGTTTATGACCTGTTCTCCCATCCATCCATAGGGAAGGCTCGTGCCCCAGCAGTGGGAACATAAAATGAGCTGATGATGATGATGATGACAAATAAATAAATCCCTCAGAGGAGGTCCGTCTCCGCACGGCCGACATCCTGGATCTAAACAAAGCCCTCCGCGAGGAGACCATCAACACCCGCAAGCTGTCCGTAGCGCTGGACGCCACCAGGGCGGAGCGCAACATGCTGCACAAGAACTACACGGAGGCCCTGGACGAGATACAAGACCTCAAGCAGAAGTTGAAGGTAACTCTTGGAGCCATTGACTTTTTATTATTTTAATTAAATAAATAAATATTTCCCACACTCACACCAATTATCTAGCCCCAAGAAAAGCTTCCTTAAGAAACTCGATAAATGGTTAACTAGACTTATTATACTTATTGATTAAATTAAAATCACAGGTACTTAGGTAATCCATTGATTGAAATTGTAAATAAATATGTCGTGAATGTTATTTTAAACTTAATTTATTTTAAAGTTTCTGTAAAACGGCAAACGTTGCCCAACCAACATTGTTGCTGTGCCCTTGTAGGGAGTCAATTTATTGTAACATCTTGTTAACTTGTGACTTGCAAATAAATTAATCTGAATCTAAATCTAAGTGGTTGTCTGGAAGGAATCGCTTGAAAGCGATAAGACCGCCAAATTGTAACTTTGTAAATTATTTCTTTTTTGTTCATGTTTATGTTTAGTGTTACAATTAGAATATTATCTAAGTGATGAGTGGAGGTGATGAGTAAAGGCAGAAGTTCAAAGCGCACTTTACCGGAATCAGTTGAAGTTAAAAACGATCACACACAGTTCATGTCATTTAGCAGTTAGGTAGGATTGGGGACCAACTTGATCATCCAAGTAAAGTCCATAAAATATATAAAGAAAACCTTATCCTAAAAACAAACTAAAGGTAATATTTGTTGGCGGTATTAGGGTTCGATAGGACCCCATAAAAAAAATAAAAGCTTTCCAACGCTATCTCGAATTCTCGATGTGTCCACTGTCCATCGAGCTCTTCTATGAGCTACTTATTGCAGACTGCAATCAAAACGCGTTCTGTAAACAATCTGCAATTTCTAGTGGTTAAGACCACCGGCCTCGCAACCAGAGGTCCCGGTGTTGATTCCCAGTGCGGGGTACATGTTTGTATACTCGGTTTGATTGGTGGTAGGGCTTGTTTGTCCGCATATCTAGCTAACACCATCTTATAAATTAATATGTCGCCATAACATTACTGTTTGTAGCATCGTTGTGTTCCGTTCGACTAGAGATAAGATAGCCAGTTGAGGATCCCGGGTGATGTGCGCTTCCACCATTGGCCTTATCATCACTTAACATAAGGTGAGATGAATGCATTCTGCTTTTAACCGTGAGAAGTAACATTAAAAAAACCAGAGATATAACTGTATAGGATTTATCTTAAATAAAAAAGTTTTCCCCAGATGCTGGCGTACCAGATCGAACAGCTCAAAGAGGACATCAGCGGCAAGGAGACCGGCCTCAAGTCATGCGAGGCGAACCTCGGCAAGTGCCACAAGAAGTGCGAAATGCTGCGCGGCGAGATACAGGCCGGCCTCGTGAAGCTGTCCGACGCTCGGGGGGACATCGCCGCCCTCCGGCAGGAGGAGGCCAGGCTCAACAGGATCGTGGGGGTGAGTCGGACGACGAGGTTATTCAATTCAGTTCATTTCAGACACAAGTTCATACAGCAAAATAAAGTGAAATACATTCAGTCGGCGACATTAAACAATATTTGCAATAGAAAAAAATATAAAAAAACGCGCATGGTCTGTGAGTGCTGAAGTTACGCAACTTTCGCAAAGGCCGGTCATCGGATGGGTGATCAAAAACTATATCATCTCGAGCTCCTCCGTACTGAAGGCACGTAAAGCCGTTGGTCCCGGCTGCATTAACAGTCGTTAACAACCACCGCACTGGGCCCGCGTGGTGGTTTACGGCCCGTTCTCCCTATCCATACATAGGGAAGGTCCGTACCCCAGCAGTGGGGACATATAAATGAGCTGATGATGATGATGATGATGAAAAAAAAAACAATAAAAAAACTTTACCCAGAAAGTTCAGACATTAGGTTACGTGCAGCCGAACCCACCGCTTTATAATTGGACAGTCTATTCGTCCTGCCCCAACGCGCAGAATGTCATTGGAACTCCCACAAACACGGCTTAGCATCGAGGCTGCTCTCTCACGAAGGATGGCATGAAAGCCGAAATCAGTATGAGCTACTGCTAACATTCCTGACGCAATTCAGTACCGCGCTACAAGAATTATTGGCGCGGTTATTAAAGCTACAATGAATGATCCAAGCTGGGCTAATGATGCAGTCATAAGCCAGGATAGACAAGAGACATTTCTATTGCCATTGGTTAAAAATCACTCTACATCCCCTTCACGTGCTAGTGTGACTGGGATCACCGGTTGTCTCAATTCAATTTAATATCATTTATTCAGTTTAGGCTACAAGTAGCAAGGCTTGGAACCGGTTTTAAAAATAACGGTTAATAATGTTCTTTAACATTTTCCACAATAACGTTCCGTTCGGAGCGAACCCGAAATAAACCGGTGTACGCCCGGGCGCGCGGCCCGCCGCGCCCGCGTCAGCCTCAATCCAGTCCAGTAACAAGTATGAATGCGCGGGTACTTTCAGCTGTTTACTTCCCTCCACACGATATAAACCGGTATTAACCGGTAAAGAACGCAAACGTAACCGAAAACTTTATTGTGATAACAACGTTCTCGAAACCAATTTCAAGGAACGGAAACGAAATTATTTTGTTCTTATGTACTTCGGGCGATAACGGTTTGAAAATTTTACCGGTTTCCGAGTCTTGACAAGTAGCTCTTGTGAATGTCACTATGCCATCGGTTCGTAAGTCTACTCTGGGTGGGAGATCTTGTACTGAAAAGAACCGGCAAGAAACTCAGCAAGTGTCAAGCTCTTTTCTCCCTTACAGCGTCAAACATATTGGAAAATTCCCTGAAATTGCCCTATTATCTGCCCTTTGATAGAACCTATTAAAGTAACTCGATATATTTAGTTTTAGTTACTAAATGTGTTTCAACTCGCCATCTCACACCATAGGAGGGTGATGCAGCCCGAGCCAAGCTGATGAAAGAGCTGGAGGGTCTGATGAACGAGCGCGACGTGGTCGGCGCGCAGCTGGTGCGGCGCAACGACGAGATCTCGCTGCTGTACGAGAAGATAAGGATCCTGGAGGTCACGCTGCACAGAGGTTGGTACTCTTTTTAGGAAGGAGTTTTCTGTTGGTTGCTGTAAGCCGTTTAAGGCATAAGCGTAACCATTTCTGGACCCTGGAGGTCACGCTGCATAGAGGTCGGTACTCTTTTTAGGAAGGAGTTTTCTGGTGGTGGCTCTAAGCCGTTTAAGGCATAAGCGTAACCATTTCTGGACCCTGGAGGTCACGCTGCATAGAGGTCGGTACTCTTTTTAGGAAGGAGTTTTCTGGTGGTGGCTCTAAGCCGTTTAAGGCATAAGCGTAACCATTTCTGGACCCTGGAGGTCACGCTGCATAGAGGTCGGTACTCTTTTTAGGAAGGAGTTTTCTGGTGGTGGCTGTAAGCCGCTTAAAAGCTATAAGCGCCCATACTGCACAGAGGTGGGTAGTCTTAGACACACACACATCAACACACGGCACACAAATCATAACAAATTCGGGAATAGATCGTCACTGCCTCGCCTATCACGCCGTCAACCAGCCGTCAACTGAACTTCAACTGGCGCAACGGCGAAATTTTGCTGCTGTATGAGATCCGGATCCTGGAGGTCAAGCTGCACAGAAGTCGGTACTCTAAGGTTTTTACACATATCGAACAGATCGTCACCGCCTCGCTTATCACCTCGTCATGAACCAGGCTTTAACTGAACTTCATCTCAACTGTACTGAACTGAACGTCAACTGGCTCAACGACAAGTTCTCGCTGCTCTACGAGCAAATCAGGATCCTGAAAGTCACGCTGCACAAAGGACGGTACTCTTAGACTCACACATCAATACACGGCACAATATCAATTCGGGAATGGATCGTTGCCGTCAACTAAGCGTCAACTGAACGCAAGCACATACCTGGAGCGGTACAGCTCCGAAGGTGAAAGCGCGCTTCACCCGGAATCCTCAACTACTGAAGCACTGGCTATCTGCAGCTGCCGGAACGCAACAATGCTACAAACATTGATTTTATGGCGACATATTTAGATACGATAGGGTAGCAAGCCACGCAGACTAACGAGCCCTACCACCAACCACACCGAATGCAAAATCATGTACCCACCGCTGGGAATCGAATCCGGGACCTCTGGGTTTGTGACCGGTGGTGTGAACCATTAGGCCACAGAGACAGTTAAGGGTCAAGGCTTATTTTACATGAAGTTTTGAATATTTATAAAATTTATAAAATACAGTGAAAAAATTAAACGCCCACCCGACCCAGCCAGGAATCGGCCCTGGGTCTTCCGCAATCCGGGCGGCTGCACTGACCGCTATGCTACCGGGAAGGCTGACGTAAGCGCTAAATTTTGTCACTGCTATTTTAATTTTTTGAGTGCTAAGAGCGGCACAGTGCGCCATCTATCCAACGGTAATTGCAACCGACGGCTATGCAGATCCGTGCAGCAATTAGCACTTGAAAATTTAAAAAAAGTAAAAATGAAGTTTTGATTTCGTTTGTATACACCTACCAAATGTGATTTGTAAAAAAAATATATTACTAAATAAACTATATTATCGTCCCCTTAGTGGCAAAACCGATTATCTGCACCAAACATAAATTTGAGATACAGAGATTTGAATGTTTGTCAGCATAAATAGTTAAGTAAACAGTGTTTATCTTAATGGTCAGCAATTAATTATGGAATATAGACAATTCAACTAGAGTTTTATATGACATATATCCTTAAAAGCTTACTACATATTAGAAAAAAAATCAAAAACTTTTAACAAGGGGCTCATTTACTTGGTTTTTCCTGAATGAAAAAAATGCACATATTCCAAGAACTAGTCCTCTCCTGGTTACAATAAGTACATTTATAAAATCATAAGTAGTATATTAAACATCTTATCAAATGAGATCTAATTCCGTTATCAAATAACTAAGTTATGAGTAAAACAAAAATATTTAGTTGGTTTTTTCTGAATGGAAATAAGACAGATACCAGCGTTATGTTTTTATCTGTAGGGTATAATTAAATATTTTGCATAATTTATATGATCAGGCTGAAGAAATGTTCTCAAAATAAAGAAAATATATTATTTAATAAAAGAACAACATATTTTATAAAAATCAATTTATTTTAAAAATAAATTAGAAGGAACTTAACAAATGTCACTTATTCACGAATGATGGGAGTGAAGGGACTGTCTGCGCAACGGCCGAGGCTACAGACTTCACAAGCTGCGGAGAGGACGATAACAGGCGGTGGCCTCGTTAACCTGTGACGCTGAGGGGCGTGACCCTCGAAATCATAGGGAAGGGGTGGAATTGTTCCACAGAAGAGAGCTGATTACCCGCCTGCGGTCCTTGCAGGCGTCCCGTTCCAACTAGACATACATACAATCAATCGTCAGAGCTTAATACTGTAGTCATAGATGAATCATCCGTGTCAGAGACAGCTGCTGCAGTCATCCTCAGCCCGCAGAGGTCCACTGCTGAACATAGGCCTTCCCCATGGATCGCCACCACACTCGGTTCTCTGCCTTTCGCATCCAACCACTTTCCGCCGCCTTCTTCAGGTCGTCGGTCCAGCGAGCGGGTGGACGGCCCACACGACGCTTTGAGCGTGGTCTCCATTCGAGAATACGTCTGTCCCAACGGCCATCGGCTCTACGAAAAATATGCCCGCCCATTGCCACTTCAGCTTGCTAATTTTTTCTGCTATGTCGGTGGTTTTAGTTCTCCGTCGAATCTCTTCATTTCGGATCCTACCTATCCCTTAGAGAGACTCCGAGCATAGCTCTCTCCATAGCTCGCTGTGTGACTTGGAATCTATGAATGAGGCTTTTTGTTAATATCCACGTCTCAGCGCCATATGTGAGGTCCGGCAGAACACACTGCTCAAAAGCTCGCGTTTTTAAGCACTGCGGTATAGGTGCCTCGAAGATTTGACGCAACTTCCCAAACGCTGCCCAACCCAGCCGTATTCTTCTATCAGCTTCCTTGTCGAAGTTATTTCTACCTAGTTGAATGACCTGTCCTAGGTATACATATACCTAGAATACATAGAGAATACATACTCTTGAACAACTTCGATGCTGACATTTCCGACGACAACTGGTATAGGATCTACAAATGAGTTAAACATGATCTTAGTCTTGTCGAAGTTCATCTGTAGTCCAACTCGTCTGGAAGACACGTCTAGGCTCTGCAACATTTCAGACAAATCCTACAGCGATTCTGCCATAATAACTATGTCGTCCGCGAATCTTAGGTGTGAAATGTACTCGCCGTTAATGTTTATGCCCCGTCCACCCCAACTTAGTGTCATAAAGACGTCTTCCAATGCGTTGCTAAACAGTTTCGGAGGTATGATATCTCCCTGTCTCACTCCACGCTGCAAAGGAATCGGTCTTGTGTGGGCATCTTGGATTTGGACGGTCATCGTCGCGGCATTATACAGGCACTTCAACACCTCGACATATTGCCAGTCGACTTGGCATCGCTGCAAAGATTCCAGAACAGCCCAGGTTTCTATAGAGTCGAAGGCTTTTTCGTAATCCACAAACGCAAGGCAAAGAGGACGATTGTACTCCTCAGTCTTCTGTACAATCAGTCCTAGAGTGTGAATGTGGTTCACGGTATTATAACCTTTTCGAAACCCGGCCTGCTGCGGTGGTTGAAAATCGTCAAACCTTCGGCCTAACGATTTGAGATGACTCTGGAAAACAACTTATAGATATGGCTCAGAAGTGATATCGGTCGATAGTTCTTAAAAGCAGCGACTTGTCACCTTTTTTGAAGAACAAAGTGACCACACTTCTGGACCATACCTTCGGCGTTGTCCCCTTCCACATGACGGTGTTGAACAATTTTTTAAACTGCTCCAGGACTGGACGCACATCTGCTTTCAAAAGTTCCGATGTGATACCGTCATCCCCAGGGGCTTTACCGTTTTTAAGTTGCCCGAGAGCCATCTCAATTTCGTCAGAATCAATCTCCGGTAGCTAATCCGTGAAGTGGCGGGTTAGTGTGGCACGTTTGTCATCAATGCTGTAAGTTGTAGGCTTCGGTGCATGCGAGGTGTACAATTGTCCGTAAAACGCTTAAGCAGATCTGATTTAGCTGTGACGGTTCTACCACCACATGTTGTCAACTTCGTGAGATGACTCTTGCTGCAGGCAAGCAGTCAACCTGACTGGCTTCAGTAGGTAGAGACCCAAACCACCCGTGGTACTCCTCGAGTATAACGCTTTATTGCATAGAACAAGAAGATCATTTTTCTTAGCCATTGTTATAGTGTCAAGGCTTATTTTACATGAAGTTTTGAATATTTATAAAATTTATAAAATACAGTGAAAAAATTAAACGCCCACCCGACCCAGCCAGGAATCGGCCCTGGGTCTTCCGCAATCCGGGCGGCTGCACTGACCGCTATGCTACCGGGAAGGCTGACGTAAGCGCTAAATTTTGTCACTGCTATTTTAATTTTTTGAGTGCTAAGAGCGGCACAGTGCGCCACCTATCCAACGGTAATTGCGACCGACGGCTATGCAGATCCGTGCAGCAATTAGCACTTGACAATTTAAAAAAAGTAAAAATGAAGTTTTGATTTCGTTTGTATACACCTACCAAATGTAATTTGTAAAAAAATATATATTACTAAATAAACTATATTATGTTCAAGAATTACTGAAATCAATTCAGTAGCCGATTCTTAATGAATTGCTCTCATGTTGCACGTTATCGTGTTTCATGTTTATAAACTTTTATTTACCTACTAGGCGAACGTCAATACGAGCAGCGAGTGGAAGACATACGTCTGCTGCGGCTGGAGATCATTCGGCTGCGCAAGGAGAAGAACCTGCTCTCCAAGGGCATCGAGAACATGACCGACCTCCGGCTGGAGGTAAATGCTTTGAATGCTACCCCACCATTAGTTACTTTAGTATTAAGTACATACGCCCGCTTATAAGACCACCGACAACTGTCAAAATTCCTCAATAGACACTGAACTTTATGTTCCCTTCAAGTGGCAGACGCAATTTTGCCCAATATGGCGCATGTGGCAGGAGGTCCCGCGGGGTTTCAGCCGTTATCGCTGCGCGTGAATGTAAACGACGATGTCTCTGTGTTTTTGTATAGGAATTAGTAAGTATTGTATAGTTTTGAAATATAGATAAAATGAGCTAAGTAGTGACCCAATAATAAACCTGATTACACACAAAACAATCTTATCACCTGACGTTGAAAATACGCAAATGAATTTTTTACCCGTTTTTTTGTATAAATACCCCAATAATTTAAAAAGAGAACTAGATTTCTTCAAGATTTGTATTTTATTTATTACAATGTACACCTATTATTAATATAAGTAAAGAAAATCACACACTAGGTCAAATATTAAATATTTCCGCCAAACACTTCCGCGGTGTCAACCTCCATACGTCGTGCTAGATGATTACCACAACGTGCTTTGTTTTATTTTCAAGCTTGCCGGTAGCGTTGTGATTCATATGTTGTCTCATTCATTTTTTTTTCGTTTAGTAAGTGTTAGAAGGTGATAGCACAAGTAATTTTGTTACTATTATCGGTTAAATTAGATGGGTGTTTATAGGCCCGCAGCGGGCGCCTGCCAGCGCCTGCCAAAGCGTTTGTATGAAGCGTACTTGCACTCTCCTTATTTCGTCATAAAGCTATAATTGTACTTGTTCCCCCGCCCGATCCTCAAAATGCCACTACACATTTACAGAATACACTAAACATGCACACTAGTTTAGCCCAAGACACCGTACTCGTAGAACGAGGGTACGAAAAACCGGTTCACACGCATTCTATACCAGGTACAGGCATGTACCTGGGCGCTTCTCTCCTCCACCACGGCCCAGTCAACCCGAGCCGAGGGCCGAGCCTTTAGAGGCACCCTCGGGTTGTTTCGCTCCCCGATCCGATCCGAATCCCTTCGGAGAATCTAGTAGGGCACGGGGACACGCAATAGTGCGTGATGCCGTTCCCTCTAGAAAACCTCCGAAGGTGATTCGTTTCACACGGCTTGAGGAACCCTTTAAGTTTCTCGCCGCCCGTACACAAGCCCGGTGAAGCTGAAAATGCCGTCTTAGGCAATCAGCAATCTCTTAAAAAAAATATTTGCTTGTTTGCCGGCTCAGACAAAAAAAAGTGGTGAAATAAGGTATTTCTCAAATTCCCCAGGTGTTCAACTTGGAGCGTGAGCTCGGTCGCGAGCGGCTACGAGTGCGCGCGCTGGAGGAAGCGCTGGAGACGCCCCTCAACGTGCACCGCTGGAGGAAGCTGCAGGGAACCGACCCCGAGAGCGTCCAGCTCACGCAGAAACTCCGGCTCACGCAGAAGTAAGTGGGTAGATAGTTGATAGGATAGACGGTGTGGGTGCGTAAGGAATTAAGAAGTAAACGCACCGGCGGGCGGTGAAAACTGCAAGATGCAGTCCTCGCGATCGTGCAGGTCTCACATGGCTTAGAGATGCCCCCTCAAAGTGCACTGCCGGCGAAAATTGTAGTCAGTAGTAAAATGTAGTGAAAGATACAGTCCCCAGAATATTTAGATCACGCATAACTAATGTGGATAGATAGCTTTAAAGATACCAACCCGACGCCAGCGGCCGTAACTGTTTGCACTTAATTTAAAAATTTGCAATGAAATTGATAATAAAATTAAACCGGTGTGGTATGGTTGTCTGTCAGTCTGAGAGTGTGGGTGCTAGAGATAGCCCTGGAGAAGTCCCTTAACGTGCACTGCTGGAGGTAGCTGCAAGATACAGTCCTCGTGATCGTGCAGCTTTTGAAGAGCTTTTCTCATACAGCGCAGAGAAGCCCCTCAACGTGCACTGCTGGCAAAAAATGTAGCCAGCAGTTAAATGTAGTGAAAGATAAGATGCAGTGCCCAGATCATGCAGCTCACGTAGAAGCTTCGGCTCACGCAGAAGTAATTGGGTAGATGTTGAGTATTTCAATGCAGGCGCTGGGGGAAGCCCTGGAGACGCCCCTCATTGTACACCAGTGGTGGAAGATGCAGAGAATATACTTCGAGCGCGTGTAGCTCAAAAAAAGTAGAAGTAAGTGCGTGCTATTGAAAGGTTGAGTGCGGGCACTGGAGGATTCACTTGGGTCGTCCCTCAATGTGCACCGCTGGTGGAAGCTGCAGGGTACAGTACTTGAAAGCGTGAAACAAAGGCAGAAGCTCCGACTCACGCAGAAGTGAGTAGATGGCTGTTAAGAGATGAAATGCACGAATTATCTGCAGGTGCTGGAGAAGGCTCTGGAGACGTCCCTCTATAAACACCACTGGCGGAAGCCTCAAGAGGGTACAGTTCACACAGAATAAGTAGATAACTGTTGAAAGATGAAAGAAGAAGGCTCTGAAGACGTTCCTCGAAGAGACTTAAAACGCTTATAGCTCACGCAGAAGTACTTAGGTGGGTAGCTGTTGAGAGATAATGTGTAGATGCTGAAGCAAACCAGGAGATGCTCTCAACGTGTACCGCTGGAGAAAGCTGCAGGGTACCGACTCCGAGAGCGTCTAGCTCACACAGAAGTAGGTGGGTAGCTGTTGAGAGATAATGTGTGGATGCTAGAGCATGTACGATGCTGGAGATGCTCTCGACGTGCACCGCTGGAGAAAGCTGCAGGGAACCGACTCCGAGAGCGTCCAGCTCACACAGAAGCTCCGGCTCACGCAGAAGTAGGTTGGTGGCTATTGAGTATTGTAGTGTGGATGCTTTAAGAGGCCCTGGACACAAAATAAGGAAACTGCAGAAGGCAAACGTCATACAAACGCGCTCGAGGAACGCACACATAGACAATCTCTCACGGACACGGAATCTCACAACGGCTGCGCTTGACTGTTCCGAGCTGTTCCGAGTACAAAGTGCACCGCTGGTAGGAGGCTGCAGGGAACCGACCTTTAGAGCGAGCAGCTCACGCAGAAGTAGTATATTTTGTATTTATTTCAAAAATATACAGTTTTTTAACAACCCACCAACTCATTAATACGATTCCTCCATTTTTATCCGGTTCAAAGGACCATAAGGAGACGCTATAGTCCTACTAATATTATAAATGCGAAAGTTAGTGTGTATGTTCGTATATTTGTTGCTTCTTCACGCTGCAACGGATGGATGGATTTGGATGAAATTCGGCATACAGATAGTTTATAACCTGGAATAACACATAGGATACTTTTTATTCAGATAATCCCACGGGAACGGGAACCACGCGGGTGAAACCGCGAGCGGCCGCTAGTTTGATTATAACTCTTTATAAATACTTTGTATGTACGTAGGTATATTTATAATAACACAGATATTTATAAGGAAACATAAAAGAGTTCGTTGGCAAGTGTGTCGAAACTTGAGCGCGACAAAATGTTATGTATTTTAAATAAGACGGAAATTCGTATGCTTAAACCAAACCGTAGCAAAGCTATAACAATAGTCTGTCTGTTGCACGTTAGTGACCCTCGATCTCAATGCAATAAGGAGTTCAGGCTAACTCGGAACTGAAACGATTACCTATTTCACAAATAGTGATTAATTGATTGAACAAATAGGTTTTACACAAACTAAAGACACAAAACAGTAAAAAAAAATATATAAAAAAAATTGTAGCGACGACTTGGCCTTTGCCCAGCAATGGGACATTAAATAGATTAGTTTAAGTGTTCAAAAGTAAAGGAACAATTGAATGCACACCGCCTGTATCGTAGCTGCCATTTGCAGTAAATTTAATGAAATTCTACGATTATGGTTATATGTAGGTATATAATTTTACGCATATTTTTTTGCTAACAAATTACATTTAAAAAAAAGACAAAGGTTGAAAAAATCTACGAATGGGGTTCGAACCCGCACCCCATGACATGCCGGGTCAGGTGCACTAATAGGGTGAATAGGGCTCCTTTGGTAAGCCAAAGTAAGAGTAGATAATGTTGATTAATTTCGGCGAGTTCAATTTTTTTAAACTTTTTAACCTATTCACCCTATTAGTAGTGCAGCTGACCCGGCATGTCATGAGGTGCAGGTTCGAATCCCGCTTGTGGAATTTTTTCAACATTTTATCTTTTTTCAATATGAAATTCTACATTATTTTTTTTCTGTTTAAACTGGTGTCGAACATTGGGTTACTGTGCCAAACACTAGATAGTGCCACTGCGATATTTCTGTTGCTCCAATGCGCGCAAGAACCTTAATCGCGTGATCCCGCCTCGTGCCACGCCGATAGCACTAAACCAATTAGTTATAAGAATAATTTATCTCCACCGCAACGCAGCCCCGACGAGAACTGACCGCCAAACGGAATACAATCGAGAACAGCGAGTAATTGTTCCTCGAGCTGAGGGTGTGCCTAATGCGAGTTTAATTCGCCATACGATCACGTTAACCAAAATGAGAATTTATATGGCTAAATTTCTAACACTTTTCGTAGAGGCGCTCTGCTTCAATCCCATACTAATTTTTGTTTTCGTTAACGTAATCGAATGAATACGGATAGTAAACAAAACTCACACTAGGCCCCCTGCAGTGCTATTCTCTAAGCAAAACAGCGTCGACCTCGACATTGAACTCGCTCATAACTTGCAAACGAATGTAGACTTTATTACTATTAAAAAATAGGTTGAAATTCGTTTGTAAGTTATGAGCGAGTTCAACGTCGAGTTCGACGCTGTTTTGTTTAGAGAATAACGCTGCTGACCAATTAAGAGCTTACTGTTAATTACGGTGTTAGATAGGTGCGTAAGCTAATGGATCCTAGCATACTAGTATTAAATCCTAGCCCCAACACCACACTGCCATACTAAAAGTCCAAAACTTCCACAAAAAGTAGGCTATCAAATGCAAAAAGAATTTTTCAAATCCGACTGGTAGTTCTAGAGATTAGCGCGTTCAAACAAAAAAATAAAATCTTCAGCTTTATTATTACACAATATGTAAAAAAAAACCCTGTCCGATAATGTCCGAAAACATAACAATACAAAAATAATAATAAATAATATTATTCATGAAAATAAAAGAGTTATCGTAATTTAAAACGAAAGTTTTTTGTACCGAAATTGCTCAAATTACCCCAAAATCTAACTAATTTTATAAATGTGACCACACTTTCCATCAATGGCGGTGGCGCCAAAGGTCCTACCTACAGAAGTGCCGACAAAAGGATTGCCATGTAAGAAATGTCATTTATCTAAATTTTTATCGGGGCAAAAGTTTTTCACTTTTTTAAAAAATAATTATGTAAATAGAACCGAATCTCTATTACCTAATAACACCTTAACGAATCGGACAGGGTTTTTTTTACATATTGTATTAGATAGATACGTATATCATGCTGTTGATGAACATAGCTTATTAAATAAACAAATTGGTATACAGGAAAGTGCTGGCGCAGAGCGAGAAGCTGGTGTTGAAGGACCGCGAGCTGAAGGAGACGCGCAATCTCTACAGCACCGTCAAGGACATGCTGGCGCTGCAGCCTAGTCCCGAGATACAGGTAGGTAACATGCTTCACCATACTAAATGCGGCCCCCGCCCGATCCTCTTAATGCCATTACACATTTACAGAATACAGTAAACATGCACTTTAGGCCCAAGACTTGCAGAACAAGGATACGAAGAGCCGGCTCACACGCACTTGTACTTCTTGCGCTTCTCTCACCCCCACGACCCCGGTCAACCCGAGCCGAGGGCCGAGCCTTTAGAGGCGCTCTCAGGTTGTTCTGCTCCCCGATCCGATCCGAGCCCCTCGGAGAATCTAGTAGGGTACGCTAGTGCGTGATGCCGTTCCCTCTAGAAAACCTCTGGCGGTGCTTCGTTTCACACGGCTTGAGGAACCCTTTAAGTTTCTCGCCGCCCCCAAAAAAGACCGGTAAAGCTGAAATGCCCAGTCAGGCTATCAGCAAAACCTCATCAAAAATAAAAGTAAATGCGGCCAAGGGGGACGATGTTAGAATCTTTCCGGCCATCTCGAAATTAATAGTGACATTAAATAGTTATATATGTAGGTACACTATAAAATATCAATTTTTTTTAATAATTTTTTTACATACCGTTTGACAATTTTCGGTGTCAAAAAAAAGTTACCGTGACTCTGAATAGGAGAAAAAGGAATACTCTTTTCATTAAATTTTTACTTAATTAAATATTTACAAAATTTTCAAAATACAGTGAAAAAATTAAACGCCTACCCGACCCAGCCAGGAATCGAACCTGGGACTTCCGCAATCTGGGCGGCTGCACTGACCGCTATGCTACCGGGAAGGCTGACGTAGACGCTGAATTTTGTCACTGCTTTTGTAATTTTTAGAGTGCTAATAGCGGCACAGCGCGCCATCTATCCAACGGCCATTGCAACCGTTGGCTATGCAGATTCATCTTTGCAGATGAAATACTACAAATTTGATAACACAACGCTATAGTAAATTTTTACTTTTTATTTTCAAGTGCTAATTGCTGCACTGAAGCTAAATTAAATATTTATAAAATTTTCAAAATACAGTGAAAAAATTAAACGCCTACCCGACCCAGCCAGGAATCGAACCTGGGTCTTCCGCAATCCGGGCGGCTGCACTGACCGCTATGCTACCGGGAAGGCTGACGTAGACGCTGAATTTTGTCACTGCTTTTGTAATTTATAGAGTGCTAATAGCGGCACAGCGCGCCATTAGCACTGCATAGCCAACGGTTGCAATGGCCGTTGGATAGAAAATTCAGCGTCTACGTCACTACGTCGTCTACCCAGGTTCGATTCCTGGCTGGGTCGGGTAGGCGTTTAATTTTTTCACTGTATTTTGAAAATTTTATAAATACTCTTTTCATTAGTCACCGGTAATCGCCCTGGGGCGGCGTTCTTCAAACATCTTTTTTTTTTAAATTACTTACTTTAATATCTGATATGCATAAGTAATTGGACAGTTTTAAAAACTGTTTATTTTGTGTTAATGTTATCCTAGTTAACAGTTTGGCTTCAAATAAGAGTGAGTGTTTCATTTGTAGTTAATATCATAGTGAGAGAAAGATTAGCCGGCAGAGAGCCGCCGCTAAAAATCAGTCAAAAATAAAAAGCAGTGAAAAAATTCAGTGCTTACGTCATCCTTCCCGGTAGCATAATGGTCAGTGCAGCCGCCCGGATTGCGGAAGACCCAGGTTCGATTCCTGGATGGGTCGGGTAGGCATTTAATTTTTTCACTGTATTTTATAAATATTTAATTCAGCTTCAGTGCAGCAATTAAAAATAAAAAGTAAAAATTAACCTTGGTTTATTGAATTAATTATGCAAATAAACTTGTCAGGTAGCTGATGAAACTTTATGAAAATGTTGAGTAAGCCTACGGACGCGTTCCTGAAGCAACGCTTGTATTAAAAAATATAATTATGCATTTTAATAGTTGTTTGGAAAAGGTCATGAACTAACACATCAGTCAGTGTGAGCAACATTTTTTTACGAGACCGGCTTCGAAATAGCAAGAAAAAACAGTTGTTTTTATTTTAATTGAATTAATGGTTTTTCAAACATTTTTACACAAGATCTTACTTTCTAAAATAGGTATAGTCGACAATGAAATTGCTTTACCACCTTAGAAGTGAATTTTGTTTGCATATATTAAAACAACAAGTTCTATGTTGTTAAAAGACCAAGTGACATATACTTTGTCATTATTGACAATGAGCCTTAGCGAAATTATAAAATTTCATGGTCGACTATACATAAATAATGATGTAATTGTACAATCTAATAAAGACATACACAACATACTTGTACATACAACATACATAACTTCAATAAGAACTATAACTAAAGTAACTAACAAATTATATGTGCGCCGGGTGTTAATTTAATGATACGATTGAGTCCCTTGATAAATAATTGTATTCCCAGAAAGTACAAGTTTGATTATCACTAATAAAATTAATATAAAAAATAAATGATATGCGCGTCGCGTATGATATATGATACCGGACTGCGGCATTCACGCCGTTTAGGGCAAAAGTCCTTTTTTTTTTACTTTTTTTTTACGGGTAAGCACAGTGCCTTGATCTCACCTAATGGAAAGTGATGATAAGGCCAATGATGGAAGCGCACTTCACCCGGTAACCTCAACTAGTGAGGCACTGGCTATCTTATCTCTAAGCTGCCGGAACACAACAATGCTACAAACATTGATGTTATGGCGACATATTTAGATAAGATGGTGGTAGCTAGCCAGGCTGGCTATCAAGCCCTGCCTCCAACCAAAACGAGTACACAAACATGTACCCCCCGCTGGGAATCGAACCCGGGACCTCTGGGTCTAAACCGGTGATCTTAGCCACTAGACCAGGCGGTTATTCAGGTGTTCGAGTACATTGCACCGAACAATATATATACATTTAATAAAGGAATACGAAGTATCCAAGTGAGAACTCGGTCTTGTGTTCTTTCTTCTGTGACTGGGTGCCTAGTGACTAGTGTGAGTTTCATTTGATATTCAATCACGTTTACGAAAACGAAAATTAGTATGGCATTGAAGAAGCGCCTACTGGCGATTTACGAGAAGAGTTAAAATGTTTGCCATACAAAGTCTCGCTTTCGTTAAGGGTGCGCCGTCCGTAAGTGACAAGTCACAAGTGTCATATATTTTATTTGAAATGTTTTCGTCCATAATTACTAATTTTGTATGGGGAATTATACGTGTTAATTTGAAAAATAATAATTTAAGAAACCGCTTGATAAATTGAAAATGTGAGACGGACGATTTGTAGTTAAGGCCTTGGTGATTGTTTAGACATAATTAGAGGTATAATAATTTAGATAAACTATAAGATATCAAGTAAACGCCGCCACTCGTTTTCATGATTTTTGCCCAACTTTAGAAAAAACTATAGTGTGTTATGAATTTATGGGTCGCACTAATTGTAAACACGTTTCCTTTGATACCAAATATATATTTGGTTTATGTAGTAGGTACCTACGATAGTTTTTTCATCATATTATATCAACTTAACCGTGACTACACTTTTGACTTTTTTTGGTCGGCGCACCCTTAACGTGATCAAGTGGCAAATGACTTGCACTAGGCACCCTAGAACACTACACACACACTAACACAACTGGCTAGTTGTAAGTCTTACCACAAAATGTGGTTCTACGGAGACGTGGGGCTCAATGTTGACCGAAATTAGTTTTACGCACTTGTTTTTTTCAACACTATATTGTATTTTTCATATTAAGTGTTAGTCTTCTTAAAGTTAATTTATTTAAACGTCCACATATAAATACGTAAATCTTTGGCTTTCTTTGATACCTATATTGGTCTAAGTCTGCACACGAGAATTCCAAATCAAACTGTAACCTTTTCTATGTTCCAGCAAACGCTGAATAGGACGCAGAGGGCGCTGGCACAAAGGACCAGCAAGATGAAATGTTTGATCGCAGGTACCTAGCAGTTTTTGTTATATAGGTAAATAGCAAACATATATATATAAAAGGAATTAGGTCTTTATTGCTCATTAAATACTTGTAAAAGTATTCTTTCAACGTGAGTGTAGTGACCTTGCTATTGTAAGATCTTTAGTGCGCTTTTTCACATATTTATAAACAAAGATCAATTCCATTTCGAGGTATTCTTAGAATGCTTAGATAATTAGGTATTTAATTGATTATAATTTTATTTTATTAAGTGTAATTTAATTTAAGCGTATTTTATTTTTATATTAATTATGTTAATGACCCAAGTTGGTTGAAATAAATTCATTCATTCATTAATTCATTAATTTACTACAACAAATAGATTTATTTTTAATCCACAAGCGTTTTAATTTGGCCTTAATTTCACCCAATAGTAGTAAGTGAAGATATGATCCGTAAGTAGAAGCGCACTGTGCCCGGAATCCTCAAATTTAAGGAACTGGCTAACTTATTTATCACTTAAGAGCGTTTACGCCGCACACTAGCGCCACTAATGAAAAAAAGAACATATCTATTAATTTTATAGATAGAAAATCAAATTATGCTCAACAAACTATTTAAATGAAGTAATTTAGCAATTTTACGGCACCTAATGAACACCTCTCATGTTATGGTTTAGTTAAATAAGACGTTACGGCCACTTTTAACTATAACGCTATATTTAACTTAACTATAAACATGTCAGCCCCGCGAGCACGGATCTTTTATCGACTGATAAAGTGACATTAGACGATAAAATTTGACAGTTCAAGTCGACAAATTAACATCGGCAGCATGGGACTTGCTTTATCGACCCGTAGATATAATCGGTAAATTTTATCTATTTAGTTTAAAAGCTAGCATGGGACTCGAAAATGACATTTCTTGTGGATAAATTATATCGATATGTAGATAAATTTATCGGCATCTAAAAGTTGGTAGATAAAGTTATCGACGTTTTCGACGTCATTGGAAAGTTACTAAATATTACACTTTTTTTGGGCGGTCGTGAAAAAATGGATTTCGGGCACCTTTTGCTGGTTGCAAAAGAGACGCAACAGCGACGACGTTGCGAAGAAACTAACATTGTCCGGCGCCATCTGAGGCAGAGAAACAACCCCATGGATTTAGCAGATTCTGATTCATGAGGTTGTTTCGCATACCCCGAGAATTAGCCTTTGTGGTTATCGAAAGCATATGGGGCGCCATCTGACGGATTAGATCAAACGGATTGCCCGTCCATGTTGTTGTAAGTAGCAGGAATTTAGTTTTTTCTTTCCTATTTTTATTCTAACCTCAACAATCTACTTTTTGCCGGTCCTCACTAGCAGCATTAGGCAAGAATATAACTTGGCGTCGGGACAATGCATAGTTAGCAAACTTGTGAAGGAGGTCTCTGAAGCTATTGTGCGTCGTCTTTTGCCCGTCTACATTCGATTTCCCAGCACCGCTGCTGAAAGGGCTCTAATTGCTGACGGCTTTTAAAAGCATGGAGCAAATAATCTACTAAAAGTAATCCACTAACAACGAAGTAAATATTAGGTACGATGTTTTTTAAACGACTTAGAAAAGTGATACTTAGGTACTTTGGTGGTTCCGACATCATCATCATCTCAGCCAAAAGACGTCCACTGCTGGACAAAGGTAATTACTAAATAATAATAATTATTATTATTATTATTATTATTATTATTATTATTTTACTGGTTCCGACATAGTAAAATAATATTAAATAAATAAATGGATAATATTAAAATGCCTTTAAAAACCCTACACGATAAGAAACAACATAAAACAAAGAGAATTTAATCACTAACAATAAAAAATATAAGATTTGAATGAATGATGAACGAACGGGACGATAAAATTGCCGTGTTGCCATTTTTAAATATTGCTAAAATAGAACACGATAAAACTTACCGATCCGAGTCCCGTACTAGCGGTTGTAGATAAAATTCGATAGACAAACGGTTTTGTCTACCGATAAATTTATCGATCGGTAAGATCCGTGCTCGCACCACAGGTGTTTATTAGGTTACGTAAAAATGCTAAATTACTTCATTCAGATAGTTTGTTGAGCATAATTTGATTTTCTATCTCTAATTACTAGATATGTTTTTATTTTCATTGGCGGCGCTAGTGTGCCGCGTAGACGCTCTTAATTTCGGATCAAAAAAGTATAGACGCGCGAGGTCAATGCTGGATCTGGGTTCCTAGTGCGAGTTTCGTACGCCATTCTATCCCCTCGTTCGATCACATTCGATCGTTAACGAAAACGAGAATTTTTATTATTATGCATAGTCGACCATGAAATTGCTTTATCACTTTTGATAAAAACTTCAATTACAATAAAATTTCCGGTAAGGCTCATTGTCAATGATGACAACGTATCTGTCACTTGGTCTTTTATACAAAAATAGAATTTGTTGTTTTATTATATGCAAACAAAATTCACTTCTAAAGTGGTAAAGCAATTCAAGTCAAGTCATTGTCGACTATACCTACGGTAAAATTGACAATTCACCTCGTTTGTCGATAGATACAAGTTCTTGTTTTCGATAACGGGATCTAATCACACTAATATTGTAAATGCGAAAGTTTGTGTACCTATGTATGTCTGTATATTTGTTCCTTCTTCACGCTGCAACGGATGGATGGTTTTGGAAATTCGGCATACAGATAGTTTATAACCTGGATTAACACATAGGACACAGTTTTTTATCCTGATATTCCCACGGGAATCACACTATAAATATACTAAAAACGACAATTTAATTTTCCAATACAAAATATATTGTTTGTTTTGTTGTCATGGAAACTAAAGAGAATTTAATCACTTGATGGAAACTGTCAAAGCGGTACGAAGTCCGCCGGGTCCACTAGTAGTATATAAAACTCGCACGACACACGCAGTTCTTGTTACAAAAAAACGCTTGAATATTCTGGGTTAACACTTAACACCATCAGATATTATTATTATAATTATCAGGCAGGCAGTTGAAACAACTGATAAGTGCCTGTATTCTGCTATATATACCACTAGTTAACATATTATCTTTTATTTTATTTTATTGAGAATATATTTGTCGAGTCCGTTTTTAAATTGTTCAAGTTTCACTTCTTCCGGGAGCTCGTTCCACGCACTCACCACACGATTGCTCAGATTGATATTCGAACAAGAACATATTCCAAAATCGTTCAATGATCGCTCGCTTAGTGCATTTGCGATTAAAACGTATGTAAGAGTCTACATACATTGAGCGTAATATCAACCGCAACTAGAGCAGTCGTGACAACTGGTTGCTTTTTTGGGTAATAAATCTGTATCTAGAGCGCCGTCATACACTTTTAGTTCGTCAAATGCTCGCTTGTGGCGCTGTCGTAGCGTTCTACTTCTACGTTCCGTAATACGAGTATGTGGTTTGTTAGCGACGAAATGTAATCGCCACTGTGGCGGTAGCCAAAGTAACATTAAGAAAACGATAGCGCAGTTCGAAAAGAATAAAACGTATGGGATTGACATAGAGTATAATAATAATAATAATTTTCCCTACACTCACACCAATTATCTAGCCCAAGAGAAGCTTCGTTGATGAAACTCGTTATATGGATACTAGACAACGGATAAACATTAAACAATAACATAAGACTGACCACGTGATATAGCGCGGCTTATGTCAATCCCATACATTTTATTATTTTCGAACTTCGCTATCGTTTTCTTAAAGTTACTTTGGCTAAGTCTACTACAGCTAGTAATAGATAAATAAGCTAGGTAACATTTACCCACAGAGCTGAGTATGCGCGAGAAGCAAGTGACGGACCAACGGCTGGAGCTGCAGCGCGTGGAGGGCGAGCTGCACGCGTTCAAGCAGCGCTACTATGAGATGAAGCGCGCGCTCGACGCGGACGAGGCGCGCCGCCTGCGCCTGCCCTCGCCCGCCTCGCAGCCCTCGCCGCACTGACGGTCAGTCTCACGGCAATCATGTACCGACGCCTGCGCCTGCCCTCGCCCGCCTCGCAGCCCTCGCCGCACTGACGGTCAGTCTCACGGCAATCATGTACCGACGCCTGCGCCTGCCCTCGCCCGCCTCGCAGCCCTCGCCGCACTGACGGTCAGTCTCACGGCAATCATGTACCGACGCCTGCGCCTGCCCTCGCCCGCCTCGCAGCCCTCGCCGCACTGACGGTCAGTCTCACGGCAATCATGTACCGACGCCTGCGCCTGCCCTCGCCCGCCTCGCAGCCCTCGCCGCACTGACGGTCAGTCTCACGGCAATCATGTACCGACGCCTGCGCCTGCCCTCGCCCGCCTCGCAGCCCTCGCCGCACTGACGGTCAGTCTCACGGCAATCATGTACCGACGCCTGCGCCTGCCCTCGCCCGCCTCGCAGCCCTCGCCGCACTGACGGTCAGTCTCACGGCAATCATGTACAGACGCCTGCGACAAGACAAGACTGAAAAACCACAGAACAATTTTATTGTTCTGTGGTTTTGCTGGTAAAACCAGCAAGCATCATTTTATTAATTTTATACTATTGAATCCCAGATCTCGGAAATAAGTACCTACTACACTGAAAATTACTCGTATTGATAGATAGATAAGCGTGCGTTACCCCAGCGGAATGTTGTCGAATTTCTTAGATTCTTGATATAGAATAATTAGTGCTCCATCTCGTGTAATTGTGCGCGAAATCTTAAATTTGTGCGTCCAGTAGTTTTTGAGATATTCGCGAAAAACAGATGCCGCTGGGGTAACGTTACCCCAGCGGCACATTTTTTTTCCTGTGGTCTTATCAAAAAAAAAAAGTACCCAGGAAGATAGATCTTGGGGCGCTGTAAATGTGCGTGTTAGTCTTAAATTTGTGCGTCTTATAATTCCGAAGTTATTCGAAATACCGCTGGGGTAACTTTTGGGTGGTTGCTGTATCTCGCGAAACGGTGAGGCGCACAAGTATGATTTTTTTTTTTACACACAATGTAATAAATTTGTGCGTAATTTCAGCAAAAGCAGAATTTGAAAAAAAATGCACCGTTCTGAAGACATATTTATTTTGAAGAAAAAGGATAATCGGTCCTAGCTCCCTTAATACTAACCCTAGAGACTAATTTCTGGATGGTGATTCGTACCTTATAAATACCCCTACAACGTATATTAAAATCTTAAAAGCTTACTGCAAGTCGTTAATGAGTTAGGCACTTTAAATGTCACTGGGCCCGTGAGGTTATTTTGGTCGTCGCTTACATGAGTTTGGTATGGACCAGCAAATCACTTATTAAGCAAATAATTAGTGCCTTCATTCAACTAGCCATTTGAAAATTTTCAGCCCAATCCACTTATTATTTAAAGATTTATAGTAAAAAAATGGTAAATGAAGCGAAATACAGTGATAAACCGACAAAGTTAAGATGAATATCAAAAAGCGGCCGCGCCATACATGACGCTAAACCTTCTAAAATTGATGGCATTATTTGTACAGACGTTTACACAATTTCGTAAAGTAAAGATTAATTATTTAACATTTTATGACTTTTAACTTTGACTTTTAAATGTAATCTTATCTATTTTAAATTAAAGCCCGTATGTGCGTAAATTATCGTTTATAATTGTTTTTATAATGTAAAAAATTCATATAAATTTGTGTCTATATAAGTAATAATATTAACTGTAGGATATTTTGGTGCAAACTTTAAGTCCACAAAATGAGAGGTCGTGCTTGTAAAAAACAATCGGGCAAGTCAGCACTCGCGCCCCCATGCTCCTACTGAGTGACTTTGCACTGAATTTAAGTTCAGGGCGGGTCATAAAGTTTTGCTTATTGTATTTAATAACTTATCGTGACAAAGATACATCTGAACACAGTCACCATAAACAGCACAACTGCTACAGTTTTGGAGTAACCAAGCAAGCACCAAGGTGACGTTGCAGCACTATATTATAAGATTTGTTTTTCAAAATGTAGGTACCTACATCGACTTTTTCGTAAGTATAATAATAAGCTTCAGCGACCTTCGCTCTTCAACATCAACAGATCTCATTAGCCATTGGCTGGTACGGGCCTCAAGCTTGTTGCCCGAGATTATTCTCTGCTATGAAAACCCATATATGAATAATGAAAGCGAACTGAAATTAATCATTAAACGCCATCGTCAAAATTAAACCTAAATCTATATGAAATTGATAAGAAACCTATCGCTTGTCAAGATCGTGCTTACCGCGCCCTACGGGGTACAGGCGTTGGCGGGGACGAGGTAAAACTGCGGGCGAGGGCTGCGAGGCGGGCGAGGGCAGGCGCAGGCGTCTGTACATGATTGCCGTGAGACTGACCGTCAGTGCGGCGGACTGCGTGCTACTTCGTCTCCGCCAACCCCTGTACCCCGTGGGCGCGGTAAGCACGATCTTGACAAGCTATTATAGTCTACTCATCGACGCTGTTTCACTGACACACACACATACTGTACCTACTTACTATCGCTACGCGCTGGCAACGTTGGATAAGCAAAAAGATAAAGAGCGCGCATACACGTGGCAAATTTTTATTTACTTTCTTATCGTGCTTCCTTATATGGCAACACTACCCAACACTGCACAACCACAGTATAAATAAGTACCTATAAAGTTACAGTATTTTAACTGGGCCGTGTCTTTGGATTGACTACCTACGGCTGCTCGGCTCGGTACGTAAACACGCAGTAGAGCTGCCTGTTTGCCTGTGCCATACTAATTTTCATTTTCGTAAACGTAATCGAATGAATACGGATTGTGCAGTTATACTGATCTGTGATTTGTAATAATGTTTTTTATATTTGTGATTATTAATCGTAAACCATTGTTAGTAGGTAGGTACAACGTTTTTTTTATCTTTATGAAGATAAACATTTTCTCATAATTACATTTTGTTCAAATATGCAGTCGTATGACAAAAAAAACATTGCTGCTTATTGCATTACCTACATACCTGATAGTTCATAACGAAACTGAAATAAATAGTGATTTTTTGTGATAACTACTTGATTTCATCAAACTATACTAACTAACTACATAATTATACAATAAACAATCAGTGATTAATAAATAATAACAAAAATGCATCGGTGTTTTATTTCTCAAGAATAGTCTATCGCTTGTGTCTGCACCTGTACCGATCATAATGCCATCAATTTTAGAAGGTTAGCGTCATGTATGGCGCGGCCGCTTTTTGATATTCATCTTAACTTGGTCGGTTTATCACTGTATTTCGCTTCAGTTACCATTTTTACTATAAATCTTTAAAAAATTAGTGGATTGGGCTGAACATTTTCAAATGGCTAGTTGAATGAAGGTACTAATTATTTGCTTAATAAGTGATTTGCTGGTCCATACCAAACTCATGTAAGCGACGACCAAAATAACCTCACGGGCCAGTGACATTTAAAGTGCCTAACTCACTAACGACTTGCAGTAAGCTTTTAAGATTTTAATAGACGTTGTAGGGTATTATAAGGTACGAATCACCATCAGAAATTAGTCTCTAGGGTTAGTATTTAGGGAGCTAGGACCGATTATCCTTTTTCGTCAAAATAAATATATCTTCAGAACGGTGCATTTTTTTCAAATTCTGCTTTTGCTGAAATTACGCACAAATTTATTACATTGTGTGTAAAAAAAAATCATACTTGTGCGCCTCACCGTTCGCGAGATACAGCAACCACCCAAAAGTTACCCCAGCGGTATTTCGAATAACTTCGGAATTATAAGACGCACAAATTTAAGACTAACACGCACATTTACAGCGCCCCAAGATCTATCTTCCTGGGTACTTTTTTTTTTGATAAGTCCACAGGAAAAAAAATGTGCCGCTGGGGTAACGTTACCCCAGCGGCATCTGTTTTTCGCGAATATCTCAAAAACTACTGGACGCACAAATTTAAGATTTCGCGCACAATTACACGAGATGGAGCACTAAATATTCTATATCAAGAATCTAAGAAATTCGACAACATTCCGCTGGGGTAACGCACCCGATAGATAATACTTTTATTGCAATACTATAAAACATAATCATAAACAAAAAAAAAAAAAATTTACAAAGTTACAATTTGGCGGTCTTATCGCTTTAAAGCGGAAGTCGGATGGAGAGAGCTAATAAACTGTAAGATCAGAGGTGAAACAATTAAATATACTAGAATAATGTGTTTTTATAAATGAAGCAAAATAATAATAATAATAATAATGATGATACAACTGCACAAAATGCTACGTTACTTTTGCGATGCGTCGGCCGCTCGTAGTACTGAGAAAGCGCGAGCGCGTACATTTTGTGATAGGCCTCATAGTCATAAGGTAAAACTAACTAGTTAAGGTACCCTTTTATTCCGATCACTGATCACTGGAATAGTTAGGAGTTTTTTAACGGAAATTTTATTGCGAACGAATTACAAAAACAACAATTGTTGAAAAACCACGATAGCTCAATTGGGAGAGCACCTGACCTGACTGTTTTACTAAATCTATTATTATAGCCTTACATTAGATAACTGTTTATTGTAAAACTGATGATTAAGACGGTTGTTTGTTATGTTTCCAGGTACCCAGAAGTATTACAGGAATTAAATTTGAAGACAACTTGTATAATTATAGTGATTTTACACAAGATCCCTGGAACTGTTATCCAGTCGAAAGTTTTTTTTTATGTTAGGTGTTAATGTTTAATAATTACGGAGATGGGTTTCCATTTTGACTAGTCAAATCAAAATCAATCGCTTAATAGATAGATAAATCGAGTCCTCTAATAATGACATCTAACTAATTTAAATGAAAAATAACGATAACTTTACATTTATGTCTATGAGAACTCTTTATTTTATATGTCGACAACTTTATATTCATAATTCAGAGTTAATATTGTTCAGATTTACAAGAGCTGACAATACCACACTGGCTTCTTGACTATTCATAACTTCAGACTAATTTTGGCTTTTGACTGACAAGCGAAACATCTGAAAGCATCAAGGCCATAGATAAGTGTATTCAATTTATCTGCATCTGCTTTTTAAAAGCTTTCGAAACATTTTATGCTTTGTGTCTATCTAAATCCGTAGATGTAACAAAAACAAATCTAAAACATTTTAATCAAATCTATGCCGAGCCACAGATTAAACAATAGTTCCCTTGGGTGCAGTACTTCTCGATTCGAGGTCTAATTGTGATTGTTATTGCTAGATAATTGTTGTTTTATTGACAAACAATTATTCTTATTATTTTAGTCGTTTTGAGTTTTGAGGCACGTGTTAATGAGACTGTTCAAAAACTTTTATATAATGAACTACCAACATTTTCTATTTTAGACTTTAGAAGACAGTGACGATTTATGTTTTGACTAGTCAAAATGAAAATCCAATACGCGGCCAAAAAGAAGTTAGCAATACCTACGTTGTCTGAATGCAAGCAAACAATCATATTGCATTCCAGACTGAACTATACGTGATTGAAATTAGAATAGTTCGCATGAGAACATAATCTAGTCAATTAATTTTATATTTTTTGTATATAATGTAAGTTACTGGATAAAATACACCCCTCTGTCGAAACTGTTTGCCCCATGTTATATTTATAAGTGTTATTGGATTGCTGTGCCAACTTTTACGAAATAGTACTTGTACGGCAAAAATAATGATTTGTGTAGTATGCATTTATTGTGCTTAAAATATTATAAATTAAATAAAAGATGCTGTCGCAAGTATATAATTATAGTAATTAGACTGATCTCATGTTTTTATAGTAGATTAATTTTACTAAAAAATATTTATTTTTTTATTAAAATACTACCGTGTCCAGTACGTGGGGATAATATAGAAGTTAAATAAAACACAAAGAGTAATTAATCCGAAAACAATAGTTTTATTTAAGAACTTTTTCACTTTCTCATAAAATATACACATTGTTTTGTCATTAAACTAAGCTGTAAGTAAATACTAATTTTAAATACCAATTCTCACGATTTTCAAACAGGTGGATGTGGGGGCGGGCCCCGCTATTGCGTTCGGTCTTTCGCGTACGGTGTTCGTCCATGTACAAATTCGTCACTTAAACTCTATTTAGAAAAAAAAATAATCAAATGAAAGCATGATTTTGTACATTTCAAATTAAAAAAAAACACAAAGACCTCCTGTTTTTCTCGTTAATAGTGTGATGATAGAATCTACAGTCCATTTGTTGATACTTATAAAATAACAGTTCGTATGCATGCGCCTCGGCCGTCGCCACCCGAGCGTAATCTATCACAATGTACGCTGCGTCCCGGCGCGCGCGCTTAAGTAGTTACGTTGCCTGCGGCTCCACACTTGTGTACACATCTGCGTCCTAATCTAGCGCGAACAGCAATAACGTATGGATTACGCGACACATTTTGGAGTGCGCCATGACACTGTAAATTACGCTCGCCTGGCGTGACGTGCGTTGGACGTCGGTTCGCTCGCCGCGCCGCGATGCTCCACGGAGTCTGCGTGGAGTGATTCAGAGATGCGCCTGCCCCACTGCAACCCTCACATACACATCGGCCCGCGATTACTACACGCATTTTACATATAACAGTATTTATATATTATAGCTGTCCCGACTTACCGAAATACAAACACAGAATCAACTATCGCTCAATTTAACGCGCCGTTTGCACTGAGACGCCATTAATTTATTTTTTTTATTAATTTTTTTATACACACATGCTTCTTCACAAATCGCCTTAATTCAAATAGAACCTCTTAAATCATACATGTATACTTTCTATAGTATAACCGCAAACACTAATGTTCTAAACCTTAAGCGTTAGTCACATTCCACTTAGCCGCCGGAGCGTCCGTGTCTCGCGCACACAGTCACAGTCCTGAGCACTCGCCGCACTGCCGCGGCGCGTCTCAATGCAAACATCGCCGGCATAATCACTCGTTGGCTTACGACGTAGGTACTTAAGAGATATTGCGATGGAATCAATAAAACTATTGTTTGTTTGTAGTTAGTCGCCGGGCCCCACGGTACTGTAACGTAGCGTGCGCGCCTAGTGGACGTCGGAGCTCTCCTGCTTGTTCAACTGGTGGTTGGCCGGGTCCGCGGTGTTGATTGGCTGTCGAAAAAAAAATACTATAAGTTACATTTTCAAATATCAGTTTTTACATAATTTTACAAACTACGTAAAACATTTAAAAAGCGTTTGACCTTATTATATAATATTAAAATAGTTTCGCCACATACACTGATGAATTTAACAATCAACAGACGTTATTACACTTGCTGCTTGACCTCTGTTTAACCTTCAATTGCTGGAACACATACCTCTTCACTGACGCTTGCCATGGCTGCGCCCTTACAGGAAGAGGTCAGTATTCAAACAAGTGCAGGTGTACTTAGGAAAAGCCCTGTTCGAGATTGAATCGTATGAAGAATTGGAATAGCAGTTATAGATGGCATGGGCAGTTTGCTCTGAAATGTTCAGTTGTCGCAGCATGGGCGGCCTTTGCGGCATAGGCTGCTGCCTTGTCATATCCTCGCCGTAGAGCTGCGGGCGTGTACTGACCACGGGTGGCGGTTGCAGCACATGGGCAACAGTAGTTGCATGGGTTGCGGTCGCCGTTCACGAGTGACTGCTCGGAACCATCTTTAGGCTAAGCGTATGCTGATACGCAGGTGACGCAGCACAGCACAGTGCAGATTTTGTAGGGCAGGGCAGTTGGGGCAGACATAGGCCGCGAACGCATGCTGCGATGCAGGTAAGTGGCACGGACACATGAGTTATCAATGTCAGTCTGATAATGTGAGTTGTTGCTACTTTATAGACGTTCTAATAATGAATAATTTGTACTATCGAGAGTTCTGTTAAATTGTTCTGTCATTATTACAAAATTTTAATAAAATGGTAAAAAAACATGTGTCGACACGCACGCGCCGCACAAAAATCTATGCCGGCACTACAACGAGGGGCAGGCGCATGTCTGCGTCGCACGTGCCTGCGCCGCAGCGTACGCAGCTCTCGGCACGACCATGCATTACAAAATCTGCGCTGCCCTGCGCTGCGTGGAGCTGCATCGCCTGCGTCTCAGCATACGCTTAGTCTTACGCCCTAGGTGTGGTGGTGGTGGCTGCGGGCGTGCACTGACCATGGGCGGCGGCTGCTGCGGCTGCGGCGGCGCGGGCGGGGCGGGCGGGTCGTGCGCGGCGGTGGTGGAGTGCGCGGCCTGCGCGGCGGCGGGGTAGTAGCCGCCGTTCATGCCCTCGCTGTAGGGCGCGGGCGCGGGCGTGGGGAGGGCGGCCGGCGGGGCCAGCGGCGCGGCGCCCGGCAGGAAGTAGTCCTGGGGGAGATATCAACAACATTACTAATGCAACTTACGACATTTTTGACTCTTATAACATTGTATTAAGAATTACATTGTTTACATGTTAATGCTCGTGACTGTACGATAGTCGTTGTTCTACAAAAACTAACACCTTCTTTACAAGCTGTGATACCTACGATTGGTCAAAAAAGTAGTCCTATGGAAATATCAAAAAAGTCATGGATGTGTTCACACTGCAGTAAGGTATGATTTGTTTGCATTTTTTCAAACTAAAAAGCTAGCTACAAAAGCAACTGAGAAAGTAATCTGAACAAGTAACAGTAACAATAATCTTAATAGAGATAGTGGATTATCGAAAACTTATGTTACACTGTAACCTACTAGATGCAAGCACAACATGATTTCATCTGATCTACTAAAGAGCTCCTTATAGTCTCTAGATTTTAAAAAAATACGTTATTTAAATATGAGACCTGATGCCCGAGTCTAGTCTTAAATAAAGGAAGTGCAAAGTCATCAAGATTTTACAAACAGCCCATTGCAAATTGTATAGCCCATAAAATATCCGAATAAACGACGTGTCCATGGGCTACTTGTACCATGGGTTTGCTGATTGCCTCAGACGGCATTTTCAGCTTCACCGGGTTCCTCAAGCCGTGTGAAACCTTCACCTTCGAGATTTTCCAGAGGGAACGGCATCACGCACTAGTGCGTGTCTTCGTGCCCGAGATTCTCCGAGATTCTCCGAGGGGTTCAGAACGGATCGGGCCGATACAAGAACTCGCCACTTTCCCGTCCTTTCCACTTTCTTTTCCTTTTCCTTCTTTTTTTATTAGCAACACAAACAGGTAGATACCAGAACAATACGATAAAATTTGAATAAAACAGTTTAAAACTAGATACTACCCTTATATAGTGTTGACAGCATGCTAGATTAAAAACAGTTGTTACAAAGTAATGTTATTATACATTTTAATATTTTTTTTATTTATGCAAAAGAAAAAAAAATTAAAACATATACATAAAATAAACTAATTAAATGTAACAAATAAACTAAACCTATACTAAAATATAGCTGTTAAAAATGTCTAATTCACTATGAGCAATGCTCAAGTTGTTGTAAGTACTCGAGAGTTTCAAGCTCTCTCCCCCGTATTAATAAACAAAGTGTAAGCTTGGAATAGTTACTCCATGTTTTGTTCCCGTCGTGTAAACTTCATTTCATATTAGAGTAAAAGTGACAAAACACGGAGTAACTACTCCAAGCTTACACTTTGTTTTTTAATACGGGGGTCTGAGTTTTGCATAATGGTACAGTTTTGCATCTATGGACTAACATTAATTTAAATAAATAAATGTTTCCCACACTCACACCAATTATCTAGCCCCAAGAAAAGCTTCCTTAAGAAACTCGAGAAATGGTTAACTAGACAACGGATAAACATAGTATACTTAAATACATCCTACTAATATTGTAAACGCGAAAGTTTGTAAGTATGGATGTTTGTTACTCTTTCACGTAAAAACTACTAAATGGATTTAGATGAAATTCGGCATACAGATAGTTTATAACCAGGAATAACACATAGGATACTTTTAATCCAGATATTCCCACGGAAACGGGAACCACGCGGGTGAAACCGGGAACCACGCGGGTGAAACCGCAAGCGGTCACTAGTACTTATTATAAATAGAAAACACCCAGACCCAAAACAATTTAGAAAAACAGGTATTTCTAAATTGATCCGACCGAGGATCGAACCCGGGACCTCAGAGATGGCGACCAAGGAGGTCGTCAAGGTAGTATAATATGAGCTATGCAGTAGCACGCACCTTGTTGACGCAGTTCCGCAGGCAGTCGGGGATGCGGCCCACGATGGCGCGCCGTATCTCGGAGGCGGCCATCTCGCGCAGCTCCTGCGCCGACGCGTCCGAGTAGAACGCGGCGTGCGGCGTGCACAGCACGTTGGGCGCGTCCTTCAGGGGGCCCTGCACAATACCGTGCATACATTATTTACTAGCTTTTGTTGTAAATTGATTGAGTTCTATTCGCTGTTCGACCGCTACAGTTTGTATGGTATCGATGCAGTTACAGGTAACTGCGATCCTATACAAATCGTAAAACTCGTTCGAATAGAGAAAAAAACCAAACTCCGGAATGTATAACCAGCTGACAGACGTACAGCCTTGCGTATGGGGAAATAGAGGTAACTTATTAGTGCCTAGTGAAAATCTGTAAGTCAACGTTTAGTAAATTTAGCTATTAAATTATTTGAAGAAGACGAGTCGCAACTTACAATCTGCTACGTTTCTGAGGTTTCCCAATCATTTTAAAATTCTACAACGAACTAAGGGATTCTTTGGAAAAGCATCTAAATGCATATTTGTATTTTACTTTTTGACTACAATAAATACAGAAAGACCATTTACAATTTCGCTAGTTTGGGAGATGTTGTCAAAAGTTATAGTTTCTATGACATTGAAGTGTATTTAAATTGAATTTGTCAAAAAACCATAATATAGTTTTATAGTTAGGAATGAGTAGTTGTCGTAACATCGGCAAGGCGATGGTAGTGATCGTGGGCGGTGTACCTGGAAGACGTTGAAGGGCTCGTTCTCGTGCACGTCGAGCGCGGCGGCGCGGATGCGGCCCTGCTTGAGCGCGGCCGCCAGCCCCTCGTCGTCCACCAGCCCGCCGCGCGCCGTATTCACCAGGAACGCGCCTGCGCACACCACACACTCGTCACATGCACCACACAGGGGAGAGGATATGCCGCAGTTATAGTGAGCGTTGGCGAGGTACTGGGCGGACGGTGCTCACGGCGGACCCTACTAACACTGTTACAAAACAGGAGACACAGAAGGTAAGCTTAAACATACCGCGCTTGAGCAACGCATACATAGACCCCCTAAGGCGCAGGCCACATATAAATGGCGCCGGGCGCGGACATGGCACGGGCGGCTTCCTCTTCCATTCAAATTTCATACTAAATACAATGGAAATAAAGCGCAATTTAAGACACACTGTATGTCGTAGCTCTGACGTGATATGACGCGCCATTTCGGCGCTCGCGACTAGCTTTATTTCCATGCACTTAGTATGAAATTTGAATGGAAGAGGAAGCCGCACGTGACATGTCCGCGCCCGGTGCTATTTACATGTGGCCTGCGCCTTAGAGGGTCTATATGTGCGTTGCGGTATGTTTAAGCTTACCTTCTGTGTGGCCTGCGCCTAACGGACACGAATCTCGGAACATCCGGGCACAGATGTTGCGAGATTTCGTGTCCGTGAGAGGGTCTATCTGGCGTTACTCAAGCGCGGCCTGTTTAGCTTACCTTCTGTCTCCTATTTTGTGACAGTGTTTAGATGGAGTACTGTTGTTTTTAGTAAGTATGCCTGCTCCCGAATCCTTGTCAAGGCCTTCGTTCGGACCTGGACCTGGCTATGGGGACAGCCCACCAGTTAACCACCCGTCTCCACGCACGCGGTGGTAGATTGCAATGCATTTTCCACTTTTATAATAAAAATTGCGAAGTACTGGGCGCCAATGCATCGCGACAGATCGCTATTAGAACGCCAAGTCCACGATGCAAAAATCCGGCACCAGTAGACTAGAAGAAACTAATTGTTGCGTCTAATGAATTCTAGACTCAGGTTACTTTACCCATTTAACATTTGGTGTTAGGTGTACGTCAACAAGATCGACAACATTGTTGATCCGTGTGAGGCTAAGGCATGAACAAATTACAACAACTGAAACCAACGGCTTCCGAAGCCGTGCCATCCTAAACACGGAGGAGCTCAAGATATTTTAATTTGGTCATTACAAAGTTTGAATGAAACATACCTGGGCGCATTTGTTTGATAGTAAACTCATTAATGAGGTGGTGATTGTGTTCGTTTAAGCTGCAGTGCAATGATACACAATCACTCTGGAATAGGAGGTCCTGAAATGAAAGAAATTATAACTTCAATTAGTATAATATTATGTATAAATAGCTGTTTTACGTCCGCCTGGCTAGCTGTCATCATCTTATCTAAGTCTTTCTGTCGCCATAACTGTCATTAATAGAAGAAGATTATGAAGAAAGAAAAAACATTTATTGAAATACAAATACCTGCCTCGCTGCTGGCGGTACTCTAGGATTAGATTTTTATAATGTTTTATTGTTTTTATATTAAAATATTGTAAAAATCTAGTTTTAAGAAAGAAAATAAATATAGAGTATAATAATAATAATAAGTTTTCCTACACTTACACCAATTATCTAGCCCAAGAGAAGCTTCGTTATGAAACTCGTTATATGGTTACTAGACAACGGATAAACATACTTAAATACATACTTATTATACATAGAAAACACCCAGACCCGAGACAATTTAGAAAAACAATAACTTCTAAATTGACCCGACCGGGGATCGAACCCGGGACCTCAGAGATGGCAATAGCATTTTTGTGTTTCAAAGTTGACAGTTAAGACGATAAATAGGGTTCCGGTAGACTGCACTTAGATCTTCGGCCTTATTGTCATTTACCATCTAGTATGTAAATGCCAACCCTTTGCCCGATTTGGAATAAGTATAAGAAATCCTGATTCATCAAATAAACAATGGTGGAGCTACTTAGCAACAATCGCTACCCACCCACACCACCGTATGCGCGGTTTATCGGATGGATGATATTAATATAGTTCCCGATTTTTCTCTGCGCCTCGATGTTTGCCATCAGAAATTAGTCCTATAAACAAGTCATATATGGGTGGCTTGAAACAATGAACGCTACTACCGTTCGTTAAATTATCCCTCGATGAGAATAACTGAACAATCAGTGTAGTCTCAGTGTGCTGTGCTGTCTTGAGGCTTATGTTTGCAAAGAATTTTATATAACCAGTTCAAAAATCGCACACCTGGTGCAGATGTGCTGGTGCAAAATCGCATGCAACAGGTGCTTCCGAGATCAGATTGCCGGTCTAGATTAAATAAACAAAATAGGGTTTCTTATTCGAGAGAACCAGTTACAACATGATTATGCTATGATTTTGTTGTCATCATCAAATGCCTTTCCTATGGATGGACAGGGAGAACGGGCCATTAACCACCACGTGGGCCCAGTACGGATTGGTGGTTGTTAACGACTGCTAATGCAGCCGGGACCAACAGCTTTACGTGCCTTCCGAAGCACGGAGGAGCTCGAGATGATACATTTTTGGTCACCCATCCGATGACCGGCCTTTGCGAAAGTTGCTTTACCTCAGGTCAGCACCCGCAGACCGGGCGCGTTAACCGCTGCGCCATCGAGCTGATTTTGTTGTATCCGGTTTAAATATGTCTACTAATACGCGACCGAATGTCAAATTAAACTCGCTTTAGGCACCATGTGTAGGCCAGCACGAACTTCTATCGAAATCTATATTAGGTAACGTTAATGTCATATATTTAATGTCCTGCTCATATATGAAATGATGACGACATTCATTGTAGCGCTGTACCAATTTCAATTTCACTTCAACAGTAGTTCGTACTAGGGCTACACAGACATGACGATAGCGTGGGTCCCCGGACACGAGAGAAACACGGAAAACGAATAGGCCGACGACGAACTAGCCAAGAAGGGAGCAGAGGAACTTGGTGGGACCGGAGCCCCGGCTGCCAATAGCGCACAATATCACCAAGGGAGTAATCAGCCACAGTATCACACCAGAAACCAACCGAAGATGGAGGTCCTCGACTGGTATCAGACAGTCGAAGATCTTCATCAAGGGAATGGACAAGAAAAAGACTAGCAAACTGATAGGACTCTCCTGAGAGAACATGAGGCTAGTCATAGAAATCATAACAGGACACTGTCGGCTGAACAGAGACATCTGACAGTGATAGGAGTGCTCGGAGTGCACGGAAAGTGAGGAGACCAGCCTCCACCTATTAGCTGAGTGCCCTATGTACTCACCGATAAGATGGGAGCTCTGGGGGTTGGACACATTACACATAGAGGACCTGAAGGATCTGAAGGTGGAGCAGATAGCAAGATTTACCAAAGAGACCAAAAGATTTGACGGGCGCACAGTATTTCGCATAGAACAAGCTAGGTGGACAAAATACATGACACGATTTCCAGGAAATGATGATTAACTAATGATAAAGACACCTCAAAACACACGATTCCAGTTTTTGTTTTGATCTAATATTCCAGAGTACTGAGTTATAGGGTTAGAAGCCTTAATGAGGGTAAGTGCAAAAGTTAATAAATAATCAGTTGCATTTTCGCGACACATTCGTTATTACGTTTTTGTAATTACCTATGATTTTGTGGAAGTTTGTTGTTATGGATTTTATTTCCGAGGATGAGTACTATATTTTATCATATGATTTAAGTTCTTTATCGTCTACATTAATGCTATATAATTTTTTGTAAAATTTAATGAAAATTTAATATTATTTTTTCTTTGTTTTCTAACTTTAAACGTTGAGGAGGAGCATGTTCCCGCTTGTTTCCGGGCTAAATTTTAGATACATTATATGAGCAACCTTTCTCTTCACAGTGTTCTTTATTTTAGCTAGCACACTGGAGTACAACATTTTTTTTATTATTTTTTTTCAGAGAAGGTTCACTCTTTTTCAACAAAAGAGTTCTTTGAAGAGTGACTAAAGCACACGAACGACGAAAGAAACTTGCGTCTTTTTGAATTTCTTTCACATAGATTTGATTTTGGCGACATTATTGAAGATTGTCAGAGAGCAATTAAGTTTTTCGAACAAAATTGCTGCCAAAATGGTTGGCCGCAGGAAAGTCAAAGGAGCGATTTTTAACTACAAATAAAAGTTGACTAAATGCTGAGGACATACAATTTAGCGTACGTACTTTAATACCCAGCCAAGACCTTCTACATCATTTCAAGATGTGAGTCCAGCTGGTAGGCCTCGAAAAGACTTTGAGTATTCGTCATTTAAGACGAAGAAACTTAAAGAGAGCAGTTTATTTAGTTGAAGATTCCACTAAAGAGTTATATTTATTTTTTATTTAAATAGGTATTTATGTTTTTTTTTTGTACATAGTTAAATTATAAGAGTATTACTAAAGGGTATGTTGTAATTTGTTTCTACGATTTAGATAACGGAAAAATAATTATATATATCCATATAAATCTTCTGTGCGTGTGTATGTTATTGAACTCCTTCTAAACGGCTAGATGAAATTTTCTGTGTGTGTTTAAGTGGATTCCAGAATGGTTTAGATTTACAATTGGACCCGGTAGGTGGCGCTGCTATAGGGGTACATTATGGGATACGGGTGTTCTTAAGCGGACGAATGATTTGTTTGTTTTGTTGTCATGGAAACTGTCAAAGCGTTACGAAGTCCGCCGGTCAGCTAGTATTATACATATATTTATTTTAAGATTTTTGTCTTTTTTCTTGTTTTTAATACATCATTATTCCGTAATGTTGATAAAATTATCCAATTAGTCATTATATAATGTATCAAGGCAGTGCTACACAAAAGTGGCAAAAAATAATTTTGTCCACCTAGGGTGTTCTACGCGAAACACTGTGGGGCGCCGTGACAGCTAGATCAACCTTAGACCCCTCAAAAGGGAGAACGGAAAAAAGGATGAAGTGGCCCCCCGCAAATAACGCGGGTGTATCGTCCGTTCGGCTGGCGATGTCCCCACAAGAAATAATAATAATGTCATATATTTAATGACCTGCTCATATATGAAATGATGATGACATTGTAGCGCTGTACCAATTTTAATCTTATTTCAACAGTAGTTCGTACTAGGGCTACACAGGGTGCCTAAAGCGAGTTTAATTTGACATTCGGTTGCGTTAACGAAAACGAGAATTTGTATGGCAAGATTTTAAATAACTTTGATCGTTTATCACCATGTTTGTAGCATTGTTGTGTTCCGGCAGCTAGAGATAAGATAGCCAGTGCCTCACTAGTTGAGGATCCCGGGTGAAGTGCGCTTCAACCAATTGGCCTTATCATCACTTAACATCAGGTGAGATCAAGGCACCACTGTGCTTACCCGTAAATATTTTAAGAAAAAACAAGCAGCAAAAAAACAAGGAGGACCCAGAAAGTAAGCTTAATACATACCGCGCTTGTGCAACGCACGCATAGACACGGAATCCCGCAACAGATGCGCTCAGACTGTTCCGAGATTCTATGTCCGTGAGAGTTTGTTTATGCGTGCGTTGCTCCAGCGCGTTGCCTTTACGTTGCGTTACCTGCAGCGTGTAGACGCGCGTGAGGCCGAGCGACTTCTCGATGCCGTCGGGCAGGTAGGGGTCGTAGAAGATGACGTTGAAGCCGAACGCCTTGGCGCGCAACGCCACCGCCGAGCCGATGCGGCCCAGCCCCACGATGCCGAGCGTGTCGCCGCGGATGCGCGCGCACCCCGTCGCCGCCTCGCGCACCTGCTCCGGCCCTGACACAACACAAATGCTCACGAATGGTCACAAACCACCACGCTATAACACTTCCTTAGGGTTAATGATCCTTGGCAGGAAACTAAAAAGCGGCGTTTAAAGTTCCGTCAAATTAAAAAAAATAAACAATTTGACAAAAGACAAAAGTTAGTAAATTTACTACCATAATAATGGTAGTAAATTCACTACCATTATTATGGTAGTAAATTGACTACCATTATTATGGTAGTAAATTGACTACCATTATTATGGTAGTAAATTGGCTATTGTGTTGGCAAATTAAACATAAGTATGCAAAATCACTTTTCAAGTTCTCTCCAGAAGTCCATGCTCACATGCCAAGATATTTTTACAAATATCTTTACTGATACTCAAAAGGTTTAGGTGGAATATTATTTATCATTAAACATTTCTAACGTTCCTTATTATCATCTATCATTTACAAAGGGAGGAAATCTAGCAGTGAACGTCTTTTGTCTGAAATAATGATGATGAATTTACAAATAAACTTTATTAACAATATCCATAACAATGATATTGGCTAAACTTGCGATCCATCATCATCATCAGCTCATTTTGTCTTACTGCTGGGGCACGAGCCTTACCTCTGGATAAATAGGGAGAACGGGCACTAAACTACCACATGGGCCCACTGCGGATTGGTGGTTGTTAACGACTGCTAATGCAGCCGGGGCCAACGACTTTACGTGCCTTCCGAAACACGGAGGAGCTCGAGATGATACATCTTTGGTCACCCATCCGATGAACGGCCTTTGCAAAGGTTGCTTAACCTCAGCACTCGCAGACCGGACGCGTTAAATAAAAGTAGTTGCAATATGCTTAGAATTCTTGATCTAATGTCTCTATAAAGTTATAGCAGAAATGTAAGGCTTCAAAGTTACGAGAAGCTCGATTGTATAAAAATGTTACTCAAGTGAAGCAATTTCTTTGCATGTAAGTTTTAAAACTAACAACAAAGTGTAGTTTGTATAATTCATTCTGAAAAAGGGGAGTACTAGGCGAATGGATTAGGTGAAATACAGCTGTAATATAACACTAAAAGAGCGTGCAATGTGCAACCCGTAAACAGACATCAGGCATTGGCACAAAACTCAGACAGACAAAGTCACTCGTAGAATTAGATCATCCTTTCGAAGATAGATAAACGACCTACCTTAACCAACAACAACAAAGGCGGCTAAATACGGGTAGACTACATAGATTATAATGACCAAACTAAATTTCACATCGGCCGCTAGCAATTATATGCTAGAAATCAACGCATTGCGGTCGCTAAGATTCCGAATGCTGTTATTCTATTGCTTACTGGCATGATGGCACAGTAGTCTACGTTAGGGATATAAAAGTTAAGTTAAAGTTAAATGCAAGAACTCAAAATAAGATAAACTCAGCTGAGTTAGAGTCTTGTATGTTTTACCTGTGAATTTTTTTCCTTCCCGCACCATATTAGCGAGCCAGTACGTCCGCCGGTATAAATTCAATATAAGACACATTGTCGTGTCAGCTACTTCTTCTACTCCGTAACCCGGAACATTACATACTGCTATACCTGCAATGAAGCAAAAAAAAAAGGATTATTTATTTAAGTGTAAATGTTTTGTATAACAAAAATTTTACAAATCTCCCTGGAGAAAGTAACAATGGCTAATATTATAAGCGCGATACGAAGGTATTCTTATTGCACAATTTTTATCACTCCTTACGGTTAAATATACTTTGCCTTCATATCAAGTGATCTTATGTGATGATAAGGCCAACAGTGGAAGCGCAATTCACCCGGCATCCTCATCAACTGAGGAGACTTGTCCACAACAATGCTACAAACACTGAGGAGACTTGTCCACAACAATGCTACAAACACTGATGTTATGTTATACATGTCAATATAATAATACAAATGACAAAATGATTCACTTACAATTCATACTCAGTGAATATGAATAGTGCGACATATTTAGATAACAGGCAAATTTTATGCCAAATGGCTTTGTCTACCAATCAACCTTTGCTCAAAAATTGGTAGGCGGTAGTGCGCACATTTTAATCGCACTACACAGGCAGACAAGCCTTGTTAATTTATTATCAGACTATGTACAGCAACGGGCCCATAAATACTATATATCCAACCTACATACATACACCAATTATAAATATTTTGGTCAGTAAATCTAGTAACAGTTGTGCAATATCGAAACGAATATGATAGATTATTATTATTAGTCGGTGCTGTTTCGGTGCGTATATGCATATTTATTTGATCAGTATCAATTTGTAGCAAAACAGAAACTTTATGTTAATAACGCCTGGCAAATCACTCATTCTGATACCCGGAGGTTCTGAGATCAATTACCAAGTGTGTTTAGTTTTCTTTGCATAGCCTGGGTTTTTTTTCCAAGAATGGTGTGAATAAGCCAATATCCATCAAATGTGTGAATGGGTCTTAGTTCTATTAAAACTCAAATTTAGAATTCTTATCATGTTCGTATTTTTCAATTGAGTAACACGAAAACTATCACGAATGTTTTAAAATGGGCATAACTCGATCGACTATGTATATGCATCATAGGCATACTTTAATACTCAGTCAGCCCGTGACCACGGCCAGTGTATCTCGGTCTTAACGTCGGGTATAAAGGTATCCTTATGGTCCCTATACTATGTAATTTGAGTTTATTTTCGTCATAAAACAGATTGAAATAGAACACATAAGTTTATAAGTGTTTAAAACCATTTCACATTTAGGTATTTCAAAAAACTTTGAAGGAGTTATTCTTTCAAAACAATAAGGTAATTTTAATGAAACTTTCTATGCTTATGGGAGATACAATGATTGACGGTTAAAAAAACTTTTTATTACACGTTAAGCTATTTAAAGTCTACTATGGAAAGTTTTAAATCGCATTAAATCAGTGTAAATGTTTTCTTTCAAAAGTTTTTTATAAACTATCAACATCTCTGTATTTCCCTTAATCATAGGTTTCATAAAAAGAGGTAATTGGTTTAAAAGAATTAGAGCTTTGAAGTTTGGTAAAGAATATCGAAATTGCTTTAAATGTTTTAAATAAGTTAATAAAATCTATCTTTCTCTGCCGCACAGTTGCACTGCGTTCCATATTAAAACGCAGGCGTGCGGCTGTCGTGTGGCTGAGTTTAATATGGCAACATACGGCAACAATTCCGACACCAAATGTTTAAATTGAAAGAACCCTTCACATTATTACATCACCAGCTCATTTTATGTCCCCACTGCTGGGGCACGAGCCTTCCCTACGGATGGAAAAGAAGAAAAGGCCATAAGCCACCACGGTAGCCCAGTGGATTGGTGGTTTCTAACGACTGCTAATGCTGCTGGGTCCAACGGTTTTACGTGCCATCCGAAGCACGGAAGAGCTCGAGATGCTAAACTTTTGGGTGGGTCACCTATCCTATGATCGGCCTTTGCAAAAGTTGCCTAACCTTAGCAATCGCAAACCGAGCTCGTTAACCACTGCGCCATCGAGCTCCTCCTCCGTAAGCACCATTGTTATAGTCCCTCCGTATCAAAAGTCTATCAATCAAAATGACGTGGTATGTAGAACGTCGGCATGTTATATAGATATAACGACATCTCACCTAACTCGCCGGCCGCTTTGACGTCAATGTTATCGACGCCCGAGCCGATGCGCACGATGATCCTCAGCGTCTTGAACTTCTCCAGGTCTTCCTTGGTGAGTATGATGGTGTGCCACATGAGCGCGCCCACCGCCTCGTTGAGCACCTTCTCGTGGATCTCCGAGGTGGACTGCGCGTCGCAGAACGCGACTGTTGCTACGTCTTTTAGTATTGGCATTTCTACGGTGCAATCCCGACCGTCTAGTAACGCAACCAAGGGCCTGTAAATAAAAAAAGCAAATATTTAAATTATAAAGAAATGTGTGTGTGTAATACTACCTGTTGTTGTCAATGTTTATTGTATTCTGTAGTTGTGCCAATTAAATAATTAAATAAATAAACACTGCTTTAAATCGCTGATTCACATATGTAGCATGGTTAAGAATAAAACTACTAATGTATCAGTCGTGGTGTTTGATTTATTTCGAACGTAACATACACTGGACAGCACATAAACCGGGCCACCCGCCATCTTGAAACTCTAATCCGATTTTCTCATACGACATAAAACTTACACCTATCAAAGTTATACCTACAAAAAGAACATTTCATAACGATTAAAGTGACTATAAATTTAATATGCAGTACCTTCAACTCACATTGTAATCAAGCAATAAACACAATGCTGACGATTTGCTCTGTTTCGACTAGAGTACGCGCTTAGCGTTCTTTTCTTCTACAGTGTGGGTAGTCGGATATTTCTTATCATTTCTTTAGTTTTTTTCCATCGTTTGCTTAGACGCGTATATTTTTGCTACTTTGTTCGCTCAATAATGGATACGACACTTCAGGAGGCAGCTCAAGCTGTAGCACTACTTCAAGCAGGCTTTAGCCAACGTGAGATCGCTCGAAGACTTCGAATCAGCAGGTCTTCGGTGCAACGAGTTTACAGACGATATTTAGAGACTGGAGCATTCGATCGCCGTCCAGGTACGGGCAGACCTAGGGCTACATCAGCAGCAGATGATCGTTATATCCAATTTACTGTTCTGCGAAATCGCCGCCTCAACTCAGTTCAAGTGCAACAAAGCCTGCGTGACGAACGCCAAGTGGTTATAAGTTCAGATACCGTCAGAAGGAGACTTGCTGAACGAAACCTGACTCCAAAAAGAGCTGCAACAGGCCCAGCATTAACTGTAGCCCACCATCGAGTACGACTTGAATTTGCTCGAAAGCATAGGGATTGGACGTTAAGAGCAGTGGGGTAAAGTACTCTTCACTGAGAGAGTATATAGTCGCCCTGGAGAACGTTATTCTCAGTGTTGCATCGAGGAAATTGTTACTTATGGAGGAGGATCTGTAATGGTCTGGGGTGGCATCTCGTTAACCGCACATACAGCGTTAGTTTTCATCGAACCGACGGCCGCACAGTATTTCGCATAGAACAAGCTAGATGGACAAAATACATGACACGATTTCCAGGAAATGATAATTAACTAATGATAAAGACACCTCAAAACACACGATTCCAATTTTTGTTTTGATCTAACATTCCAGAGTAAAATGAGTTATAGGGTTTAGAAGCCTTAATGAAAAGTGCAAAAATTCATGAATAATCAGTTGCATTTTCGCGACACATTTGTTGATACGTTTTTGTAATTATATAATTTTGTGGAAGTATGTTGTGATGGATTTTATTTTCGAGAGTGAGTACTATATTTTATCATATGATTTAAGTTCTATATCGTCTGCATTAATGCTATATAATTTTTTGAAATATAATGAAAATTTTGTATAATTTTTTCTTTGTTTTCTAACTTTAAACGTTCAGGAGGAGCGTGTTCCCGCTTGTTTCCGGGCTAAATTTTAGATATATTATATGAGCAACCTTTCTCTTCACAGTGTAGTTTATTTTAGCTAGCACACTGAAGTACAATATTTTTTTTATTATTTTTTTCAGAGAAGTTTCACTCTTTTTCAAGAAAAGAGTTTTTTGAAAAGTGGCTAAAGCACACGAAAGACGAAAGAAACTTACGTCTTTTTGAAATTCTTTCACATAGATTTAATTTTGGCGATATTACTAAATATTGTCAGAGAACATAAGTTTTTCGAACAAAATTGCTGCCAAATGGTTGGCCGCAGGAAAGTCAAAGGAGTGATTTTTAACTACAAATGAAAGTACGCACGCACTACCCAGCCAAGACCTTCTACATCATTTCAAGATGAGAGTAGTTTATTTAGTCGAAGATTCCACTGAAGAGTTAGTTATTATTTTTTATTTAAATATTTGTTTCTTTTTTACATAGTTAAATTATAAGAGTATTATTAAAGGGTATGTTGTAATTTGTTTCTACGATTTAGATAAGGGAAAAATAATTATATATATCTTTATATACAACATGTAACAGAAACGTGTGGTCGAAATGAAAAGATCCAAAGTGTATCCCATCTAGATCTTGTGTGTAGAGTTACGAAGTCAAAATTATTAACTTTAATTTGTTATGCAATTTTTTAATAAAAAAATTAATAATGACTTCACAATCAAAATAAACAAGTCAGCCCCTAGTGGTTTAGTAAACTCTGTGTACTTACATTTATGATTACTGCTGCTTGCTTATGCGCGCCTGACGCGCATGACTTTACTAATATAGGTATATCCGTAATAAGGTTGGTAAATGTTTCGGGGCACTCAAAAAACTATATCAGTTTCGGGCATACTTAAAAAAAGATATACGACTTTTGTTGTGTAATAGTTTGGTAATATCACACCTTATATACTGTGATATTGTTTACACTCCTTGTATGTTTAAAAAGACTGCAAAGACCGCGCAGAGAGTGCAGAACGCGTGTATGCGGTTCTGTTATTCTATCCCCAGACGTCATCACATTACACCAATTTTAATCAATAAGAACATTCTCTGTATGTCCAGACAATCCACCTTGAAGTATGCGTGCTTTTTTGTACAAAAAGCTTTCCCCGAAACACAAATCGTTTTATTCTTTAAGAGATAGGGGATATCAGTTACTGATCCCCAAACTGAAATTGGTTAGTGCCAGAGGCTGTTTCAAGCATAGTGCAGCCAAAATTTGACCTCCCGCCGCTAGTTTGTTCAGGGATTAATCTCTAGCTACCAACGTTTTGCGGGAGTTCGGTCGCAACTGGCTGCTCCATGAACAGGCGCTGGCACTAGCTAATTACAAATATAAGTAAATAATATATAGAATAATGTAAGTAAATTAAATATTGTAAGTTTTAGATATAGCTACAATTTATGTTTTTATCCATGTATTAATTTATGGCTATGGCAGAATAACAGGGTTTGTGGGTCTCCTGCAAACACTGAGCCATAGACCTTTTGTCTATGTTTTTTTTGGCAAATAAATATACTTATTATCTCTCTATTTATTTTTTTACATATTAATTTTCATTTTTAAATATTTTCTAAAAAACAAAACAAACATTTAAAAATATAAAAATTAGGGGTCCACCGGCATCGGGACCAGGGTCCAAACTACCGGTGATTAGGGCTCCAGAGACAGGAACCTCCTCACAATGCGTGCCGTATCGAGGAGAACTGCCTTCTGAATCAGGCCCTTGATCCAGCCGCCTAACGAGAGCCTCATGAGATGTTGATCGAGGCTCTTGGCCATCAGGCCGTTCGTTCTTATTATTATTATTATTATAATTATTATATTTAGTTTACAATTACATGACAATTAAAGTTAAAAATTATGTCTCAGTAACAACACATACAAGATCTAGATCGGATACACTTTGGATCTTTTCATTTCGACCACAACCACACCTTTTTGTTACACGTTGTATATATAAATCTTCTGTGCGTGTGTATGTTATTGAACTCCTTCTAAACGGCTGGATCGATTTAGATGAAATTTTCTGTGTGTGTTGATGCATGATAATGCACGGCCTCATGTTGCTCATGTGGTGACTGAGTATCTACACGACGACGTCGGCATTCGTACGATGGCGTGGCCAGCTCGAAGCCCTGACTTGGACCCGATAGAGCACAGCTGTATATTAGGAGTGCTCGCACGTTACTCTACTTATTACTCAGTCGTAGGACTATAATTAAATACGAAAGTTTGTCTATTAGTCGCAACTTTTATGACATCCAGCCTTTTCTTTTTTAAATAATTTAGAAATAAATGTAAGAAATACATTTTTTTAAGTAAGATTTGCTTTATTTTACTGTCTTCCTTCCAAATCATGGAAATTGCAACTTTTCCCATAAATAGTTGTATAGCTTGTACGCCATTATTATTACCTTACTATTGTAGTTGTAACTTGTTCCTTGCGTGCTTTATAATAAATTGGTTGTATTTGATTTAGGATTATTTGTACTGAAACAACACGAGAAAATAATACAAAGTATTGTATATATATGTGTATAAGACAACCAAATCGACCGCCATCGTGTGTTTATCAATCAAATCAAACTATGATCTAATTCATTTCACTAATGCCTAACGCGTATCTATATAAAACGGTTAAATGTGGCATATTAAACCGAGGCGTGATGTTGAAGCACAGCGCGTGCACAGCGACCTGGCAATCGTTACATGACTCACGCCGGAGCCGCGATCGTAAAACTCTGCTCGTATATGTGCACAACCGCATATTACACAACACTCTTTTACACGTGCTAGACACCAATTTATATTGCAAGGTTTGCCTTTAAATTAACTCATATAGATATGTAAAAAAACTCGGAACCAACAATATATTAGCATTTAAACGGCACGCTAGAAAACGAATCAACTACGAATTCAAGTTTTAACACAGTAACAAACTATAATGAATGAATTTAAATAATTCATTAGAGACGGTCAACTAGCTACAATATATACACCAGTCCATCATCCGCTTAACATGAATATTCCTCTTTAATTTATTGAGCTTCGGCAGGAGAGGACATTCGGATGACCCTAAATAACGATTAAAGCAATGATAGCGTGCCTTTGTATAATTGATCAACTTACTAAGCCTTGTTATTTCACATTCAGTTATAGGATAATCTAATGCTCACAAAGTTCACTAGTTCACCGCCAGGCATTGTCTTATCATTAGGCGTTCAACTATTAGTAATCATTACTGTCACCAATGATACCTAATTTAAGTAAATGATTAGCAACAGTAGGCGTCTGCATCGTGTAGTGAATGGTAGCCAAATAAGGGGCTGACAATAACAGCAATCAGCAAGCGGCCACCGCGCCGGCCGGTCTGACGGGGCTGCTCAATCGATACAACTATTACGAGCAGACTAGATTCCCAAATTGATAGACAAATTAAGTTGGTAAGCAAATACTGTAACTTGGAGAGTCCTTCGACAAGAGCGTGGCTCGGCCAACTTAACTAATCAGGGGACACAGCCCGCGCGGCCCTCGCCCACCCTTCGAATAATTAAAGCGCACCAGTACGATTAAACTAATAATTTAAACTTTCGTCATAGCGAAGCAGAATTATTATTATTGCCGGCGAAAGTTTCGGCAGCGAAACGAGAAAGTAATTCCGGGCGGAGAAGGAGTTTTCAGAAATTCGCAAACTTTCCCGGGCCAGACGAAAACAGATTTGGTGGCAAACAAAGAGGCCGGCGCGGCGTCGTCGGGAGGGCGGGGCGGGGTCTTACGTGGAGAGGACACAACCCCTTCGCAAGTTTTGATGGAAACCAAATAGGATTAGCGCGCGGAAAGAATAGGTGGAGTGAACCGAATAGGCGAAGGACATCGGTTTGTTAACTCGCCGCGTTTTACGGGCTCCGGCCAGAATGCGAATTACCGCTCGGAGGGGCGGTCGGCCACTTCGATAAACTGTTTATTAGTTGCCAATTGAGAGTTAGGGATTGCACGCTATGTAACTTCTAATATAAACATCATGTTAACTTCAATTAGCGCCGAAACGACTGTTTTAGTAGGTTTGACTGTAGTTAGTTATTTATTGAGTTAAGTAATCTAGTGGAATTGTTCTGGCAAATTTTGATTAAAATTTGATAAATTACTTGACACAATAAATATTAAAGGATACAACTTTTCTTAAACAGTTTCCCAAATTAACACAAATGTTTTTTTCTTACCTCGATTGCAGGGGTCCATTTGCAATGGGACCCCGCATGCTATCCATACGCGCTCTCTTTGGCAGCATCTTGCGTTTGTCCATTTAAAGCGGCAGAGCCGCTTTAACCACCGCTCCGCAGCGCGTCACCTGGAATACAAGAAATTAAACTGTTACTTCACTCGTATCGTACATGAACACAGAAAAGTCGAATGTAGTTCTCGGAAGATAATATTTAAAGAAAATGGTCACACCCTACAACGCAAAAAGATGTCTAGAGATTTAAAACGGATGCTTTTACTTATTTGCTCATAACTTTTGTATTTCAGGCTTTTAAATAATGTTAAAAACTATGTAAAAAATCAGGTAACTAATCATAGAAAAGTACTAACAACATAAATAAATGTTTTAAATAGAAAATAGCGTTAGGTACTCTGTTCTTGTCCAATTTATACAAGGGGTGTATATTTATTTTGTTAGCGTGTTTATGTGTCATCATCGTCATCAGCACATTTTATTTTTATGTCCCTACTGCTGGGGCACGAGCCTTCCCTATGGATGGATAGGGAGAACGAGCCATAAACCACCACGCGGGCTCAGTGCGGATTGGTGGTTGTTAACGACTGCTAATGCAGCCGGGACCAACGGCTTTACGTGCCTTCCGAAACACGGGGGAGCTCGAGATGATACACTTTTGGTCACCCATCCGATGACCGGCCTTTGCGAAAGTTGCTTAACCTCAGCACTCGCAGACCGGGCGCGTTAACCACTGCGCCACCGAGCTCCTCCGTGTCGTGTCATGTGTAAGTGTCATCGTGTAAGTGTGTGATAAAAAACGTTCTAGCTTATCTATCTATTATTCAGCTTCAGTAAAGAGATCAGAATTGATGATCTAAAATTAAATTTAATATCGAATTGGCATGTTTTCCTGTACTTTTGAACCATTCAGAACTGGGTTGCCAACAGCGACAAATATAAAACATATTATTCATTTCATGGAGAATGGGTTTTGTGAGGCATGTTATGGAACGCACAATTAATAAATCTATGATGTGTCGTGAGACGTGTCACTCGTTGTATAAATTTGACATATTTTCTTTTTACACTTTCTAAACTACGAATATGTTAATTTGCCTAATCTTACTACTTATTTGAGTTGGTTCGCAAAGTTTCTTATTAAAAAGAAACAATAAAAAAATATATACGTTTACAATCAAGGCTATAAAAGAGGTAACACATGTGGGGCCATACAAAAAGTGAAACCTTTCGCACCGCAAGCCCAAACATGAATATGGATGAATAGGAACAAGTTTTTTGATCACCTCTAGAGAGAAATGGAGATTCGCCCTCTGACTGACTACTGTGTGTTTGAGGAATGTCGCTAGACGACTTGCAAACTGGAAATCTTTATTGTTTATGAACACAAACGCTTTTTCCTATGGAGCTTTATTATTACATAATTGTTATGTTAATACACCAGCAAACAAAACAAGGTGTTTATTTGAATTAAATCCATAAAGATAACGTTAATACTTGGAACTTAAAAGTTGTTTTAATAATAAGTATACGTACAGTTACAGTTACCAAAATCTTACATTTATTACTGCTTTTCCCATAGCATAAATTAGTGAATTGAACAACACTTACGCCTTAAGAACTAATAATACTATAGTACAAGACAAAAAAAATCTTATATAGCGTCCGTTATTGTCTTTTACAGTTATGTTAATGACTTCATTATTTGACACCTATGCTAACGTTCGTTCTGCGGTTATAAATAAACCAAACTTTCCCTAAACAATTCTATTGGAAGAGTAATTAATTACTGAATGAATTTACAAATCTAGGAATCTTTTCACGGAGACATCAATCCACATCAATCCTAAGATCATTGTGACCACCTGTTTTAATAACTAAGTTTAATTTATTAATAAATATTAGTATAACGATATCCTAAAAAGTTTACGCAAGTAAAAACTTTAACTGAACGTTATTTAAAGATATTTTTCAAACTCCATGTAAAGCTTACATCAAACAATAATATTATTACATTAATGTAATCACATGACTACGATCAACTATTGATTTCAGTTAGGTATGCGACAGTGAATCGCGTTCAAACAAGCCACCCCACGATGACGCCTCGGTTATTTATTATAAAACACGTTTATGTGAACTCGAAGCGAGCCCTACATTGCGCGCTATAACAATCTATAGTATCCATTGCGAATGGCGGGCAATGACGTCTGCGAGGGACGACATAACAAACTAACGCAATTGAAGTTTATCAATTAGTACTTACTTGCTGTAGCGCTGAAGTTTTCTATGGTCAGGACAGTGAATGACCTACTTGTGGTAGAAGATACAATCTCATCAATGTGGATAAAATTATTTGGTAATTTACAAATGGTTATTTAATGAAATTTCATTTATTTACCTATTGAAGTCAACGCAATAAAAATTATAAGAGTAATATGAGTTACAGAAATCTAACTGCTTCAATTAGATTGGGACTCCATTTTGATTATAGAAACAGAACAAAGTTTATTTTTGTTACACCTGTCTGGGGTTGAGAACATATGATTCGTATTTCATTAGGTTCATTTAATAACTGAAATAAATATTATGATGAAGGAATCTTTTAACTTTTTGACCGATGAATCTGACTTTTTGCATTTAACGTAATTTTGAATATCCATCACATAAATAGAAAAAAAAAAACTAACTGCACATCAATTACAATGTCTGCAAGCTTGTCTACCTTCTAGCATTATGGTTATAATTTCATAGATAGTAATAACTACAAGCCTTTAAGTATTCCGGAACTCACTCACGGGAATTCCGTATCTATTCCGTCTCGTCGCTTAACACAACTTGAACCCTAGCACAATGTATACATGTAGGTACTCAACGTATACAAACCGGTTACCGATTTGCATCAAATTTCCAATGGCCGAAGCTCGCTTCAGCTCAGTCAGGTAACTGAACTGTGACCTACATGCGAAAGCTCGAGTTTTTCACTACCGTTTCAAAGTTGCGACGACGTCTCGTGGAATATTTGCTTTGTATGACTGGAAATGTTTAGTGTGCAGATATCCTTCTTTGTGCACAGTGCTTCGTAAACAAGCGTTGTACTCGAAGCTATGTGGATGATTGCAAAAGTTGCACTTTTATCTTAGCTAGTTTATCTTTTGTCACAGCTGCATAAGTTTATGCTTCAACGGAGCACTTGAGTAACTGCTATTATAAAATGTTTTCTATTATATGAAGGAAGAGATATATGAGTAGAAACGTTTTTTTGGCAAAAAAAAAACTTTTCAAGAAACTAACCACAAGTTTATTTACAAACAACTCACATGTATGCATTCCATCACAATCTCAAAGAATATACTAGTAATAGTAAGTATAATTACATGCAATCTAATTTTAATAATAAGTTAAAAAGCACTGGTCTCGACTAGCAGCACGTCAGATTGTTAAATCATGTATTTTAAGGAGCTATTTCGCGTTCATATTAACTGAGGTTTCAAACAACTTATAATGAGGTCACCAGCCCTTGCATGACCCATTTAAGTTTGAGATGTCTATAACGCAAAATAGTTCCGTAAAAATAAAACAAACCTTTTTTAGAGAATAACCAAATGAAATGAAATCCGTAGAAAATGTTGTAAAAGTTAAGAAATGTATTAATAAGTTTCTTTCTTAATAAAGTGGAAACTGATGCTACTCACAATTGTAATGTCATTAGTGGTGTCGTTCGCCTACAGCTCTGGTAGTTGTAGTGGCGCATAGCTTTCTTTACCTAGAGCAAAAACATAACTTGTGAGTTTTTACTGCTATTGTTTTAACTAAGTAGTATGTAAATAAAATAATTATTTGGAAATATGAGACCTTCACTTTTTGTATTACACAGTTATCGAATTTTCAATATAATCATGTTACAACAACGGTATCGGTGGAAGAGTAGCAAAGCGCTCTGCCATATACCTGAAGGTCCCAGGTTCAATTCCTAGGTCGGACCAAATCAGTTTTGGATTTTCGATGCATAGCCCGGGTTTGTGATCGATCACCAACCCGCATTTGGTATGCGTGGTGATTAAGCAATTAACTGTAGTGATAACTTGATTTAAATGAAGGAGGCCTTTGCCCAGCGGTGGGACAGTCATTACTATTACTGACTGGCTATTATTTACTTGCTACTACACTTTACTATATAAATATTAAGATTTCCTTATATTATACTAGATTATAATGGTAAAAAATAGGTAAAATATTAAGGGTTTCGAACTATTCAGTATTTGGTTCAGAATTCTCAGATTTAAGAAAAGACGTTATGGACAATTAAAAGTTTAATTGCGTTTGCTATTATCATTAAAATAATTAGAATTTCACAAAATTACTAAACAATTTTAATTAAACAATAAACGTCAATTAAATAATAGTTTCACGTTTAATGAAATATTTATTTATTTATCTATTACTTTTCTAATATATTTTCAGACCCACAGAAAATGCCTAGAAAATATTTGATCAATTGTATATTTAAAAAAATAATATTCGAGTGTTTACTATACCTATATCTTCACGATTATCTTAAAGTGACAAGACTGACAAAACTTAAACCAATAATTAACCATTTGAAACATGCCAAATAAGAAATCAAATTGTAAATATTCCGCATACACGCAATCAATATAGCCTCGTAGTCATACCGCATTGTGCTCGTGTCCCTACAAATAAAGCTCTGTCCAAAAAGTCCAAACAACAAGCCGGGCGGCATCGGCAGCGCGCTACCGTTCCCCAAAACAAAGAGCTTGGGCTATTGACTAGTTTGTCTTGGAAGAAGAGGATCTATTCTTTTACGCTTGGCTTTTGGGTGCGTATTAACTCGTTTGATAGAAAATAAATATGGCGATACCTTTGTAGGAGTTACATTTAAAGCAATTCTTATTAATTTTGTGAGAGTTTTCTATGGAGGTGGTGACTAACAAAATTAAAATCACTGAAGTATTTTTTAAACATAGCTTTGGGTGCATAGCTTTGTTGGCAAGAAAATTTACATGTCCCGGCGATATCTTTAAAATACGTTCGTCGTTAATATGATCAGAATCGTCTACACTATGCAATGAAGGCGAAGGCAAACAATTCAGAGTAGGACAAACAGATCTTGTTTTAGACATGTTTGCAGCGTTTCAGGGAAAGGTTTAAACAAATCAGGTTGAGTTTGAATAACTTTATTCAAACAAGATTCTAAATGTTACATTATACCTAATCTTAGCAATAAACCACCAGTGCACCAGTTATCTTCGCGTCTGGACTCCACTTCCACTTAACATCAGGTGGGATGGAGTAATTTGCCGAGCTATATATATAAAAAAACAGGCCAAGTGCGTGTCAGGTCACGCGCAGTGTAGGGTTCCGTAGCCCATCTCAATAAAGCGGACTCTGAGAAGAGGGCTTTTATGAATATTTATTTAATGTAGATACAACCGGTTTCACACACCTGACAACGTTATTTAAGCAGTTCCCAATGAGGAATTTGTACTGCGCCAAGTGCATTTTATAAGTTGGTCGACTGTTACTCGTAAACTTGTAAAGCTTACTTAGCTGTGATAGTTTTCCTTTTAACTTCGTCATATACAGGGTGTAATCGTTAAGTGTGACCAGGCGGTTATTCCGTAACTATTACAGATATCAAAAAACTTTAAACTGATATCGAAAGTACCTACGTTACCTAATGAGTAAAATGACATCAATAACTTTTTTTAAATCAAACGAGAAGTATCCAAAATTTTGACATTAAATACACAGATATCAAAAAACTTTAAACTGATATCGAAAGTACGTTACCTAATGAGTAAAATGACATCAATAACTTTTTTAAATCAAACGAGAAGTATCCAAAATTGACATTAAACACTCCCATACATTTAGTAAGAGATTAGTAGAAAGGTTTTAGTTTCCTTATTTTAAGTGGTCTAGTACTCATTTTACCTTAATCATATTTTATGATAGCGCATGATATATGATAATAATGATTTTCAAGTAGATGCACGTGCAGATTAATTATCTTACCACTTCAAGTTAGTAATAAATAAACCTTGATTAAATATCGCATTAATTTAAACTGGCTGGTTTAAAAGAAAATTTAATCGCCTGGTCACACTTAACGATTACACCCATACAATGGGGGGGACACAGCTTGACTCTAACAAAATTTTGTAATTTAAAGCTTAATAGTTCACAAACGGATGCCTAAATCAAAAAACTGTTTCTACAAACACGTAATATTTTTGAAATTGCTATCCAACGACACTATGGGCTAGACAAGAAAAATAATACCTAAATTTTTCAGGAAATTGAAGTAAATCTATCAATAACTAGTATAAAAAAAGGATTTGAAGAAAAAATAAAGTATATTCCAAGTTTATTTATTTAAGTTTCGTTTCACTTCACCTGAGTCTGAGTATCATTCAGTAGTGCAGAAAAAAGTCAACAGGAATATTCCGTTCAAACGCACGCATTAGTCGGAAATAAAGTATTTTCCATACTTTATTATTATTAAAAAGAATAAAGTATGGGGATAGTAAATAACGTAGGATCAGTAATTTTAAAGTATGGTTGGCAACCCTAAACAGACAGACAGACATACAGTACAGACATGGCAAAACTAAAAGGGTTCCTTGTTGACTACGGAACCCTAAGAACCAAACACAAAAACTAGCTCTCTAGAGCTATCGATCAACTAACCAACTTCCAATTAATTACATTTAGAAAACTAGTCATGGCTATTAAGTGGCAAAAGCGAAGAGCTTTAAACAAAGTCACATAGGAATAACATTGGAATTTAAAGCTAGAATTGTTAATACAAATCTAATTGAACTATCTGCATACTAAATCAAATAAGTGGGCACAATGATAAATGTTTACCTGTTTAGGATCTTAAAAACTTAGTTAACGTTTGTGTATTTCAAATTTGAATGAATGAATGACTAATCGTTTTTTTGGCACATAATACAACAACAAACCAAATGAAGCACCTAAACTTAAATTTTAGGATCGGTTAATTACATAACAAAATTAGGGAAATGTCATTACAACAGTTAAAACATCGTTTATTAGGAGTCTGTTTCACTTGGTAGGTACAGTGCCGTTTATTCATTCAACAATTCGCTCGTATGCACTAGAGCACCTGAGCTCAGCTATTTGTAATTTTGTGAAGCTTATTTAATCGGTGGTAGAGTTTACGTGCAGAGACTCGTAGACGACTACTAAATTAATATAAATCTATTTATTATACATATTTTACGTGCTCGATAACATCTACATAGCACACTACCTGTTTCTGCCGCTAAGCAGCAATGATGTTCCAATTATGGAGTTTCTTTTCAGAATCTTTTTGATAGAAAACTGCTCCACAAACCGTCCATTTTCCATTAATATAATTATTAATTAATTATTAATTAATCATATATTCAACACTGAAAACAGAGATTAGACATGACAATCATATTATACCAATGGGTACAGTTTTTCTTTATTCTTTCTGTATTTGATTACGCGAATTAGTCGCGGGCGAGCCGCTAGATACAAATAAATATATTATTACTTTAATTATTGTTTTTATTACAAAACACAATCATAAATCAACGAATGTTCTTTAAATACAAAAACAAGAATAGTTACCATACGGTTGTGGTACGGTCTAATCTAATGTGTTACTTTGGTGTTTGTGTTTACTTCAAATATTGTAGTACGTTGTTAGTGTTTCATGCCCAATCAATAAAAAACAAAGCCCAGTAATGGGTCTCCCTGGTAGGGTCGAACGACTCGGTGGAAGTTTTCTGATCACCATAGCGCGTTTATTGAAAGTATACTGTGCCAGTACACACTCATACTGCATTAGCGCAGTATACTTTCAAGAGCGAAAATAAAATGCATGTGTTGATTGATAGTATACTCGATTTATGCGCGATACTCGAGGATTCTGCCTAAAGGGTAAAAAAAATAGTTCAGAAACTATTCTAGGCTAGTACGCATTAGCAAAATCAATTTGACTAATGATTTTTTGGACATTCAAAAGATATGAACATGCTTAAAACAATGGCACGCGTCCGAACGGAGATGCAATTGAAAAACAGGATAGGTAAATTACAACATACTCGGTATTGCGCAGTGGTACTAACTAACACAGTATGTTTACCAGTTATTATTTTTGTATGCGGTTCTTGAAAATATACTCGATTTATGCGTACTAGTAAAGTTTACTTGCAACTGATGCGTGCAATTGAGATCGTAATGTATACTAAAGTATTGCGCAACTCTGCGCGTTAGCATAGTGCACTTTCTATATACGCCACCACAGCCATTGCTACAACCGGCGACATAAATCAATGGTTTTTGTCGACATCGAACTGTTTTAAAAAGCAGCTCCTCATTGAAGTTCTGTTTCGAAATGAAACCCTTTTTACGACTTGATGACGACTCGGACACAATTAGTGGCGGTAAACTTGTAATGATATTATTCTTAGATAACAGGGATGGGCAACTGGGAAAAAATATCGATAAATATCGTATCGATGTTTTTAAACAGTATCGTTTTTTATCGAAAAAATAACGATATATTGATATTTTTGCCCAAGCCGTGGAAACATTTTCATAATATTTAAAATGCGTAAAATTAACACATATTTTGTCAGAAAATAATTTAATCAATCAATTAAACCAGTATTCGTCGGATATGGACAGTAAGAGCACCTTTGTTTGAGGTGCTCGCCTGTCAACCTGCTTCGGTTATCCGGCACTGTCAAATTAACAGCCGAAGCCGAAGATGTTTCGTAGGGATACGTTAAAAAAATATCAAAATTAATACGAATTTGATAATCAAAAATAAATATCGAGTATCGACAAACGAGATCAAAAATATCGACGATATTATCGATTATTTTATTTTATTATTATTTTATTTTAACTTTAAGAAACTTCATATATATATATATATATATTTCTTGCAAGAAGATAAATGTACCCACCTATCATCGAAATTTTAAAAATCAGTATAAGTAAAATATAAAACATAAGAATATAGTATTACCATTATAAAGATACAATTAAATAACAATACACATACAATTTTTGTTGCTCTTTGTTGTATATAACTTTTAACAAAAAACATGGTAATAATCCCGTTAATAATATATTCTTGAAAGTTTCTTGAAAAAGGATACAGTCATCAATTTAGTAATCGATTTAACATTAAAAGGCATAATCGATTTATCAACCGAACCGACACATTGCTGGTACCTCGTGTGTCGCAATGATTCCTGTTTAAAAACTTTGTAGATGAGGGATATTTTGTCCCCGCCTGCTTATCTTTCCAACCTCAATCTCGCATCTTTCCCCCAACCTTTTAATATTTCATTACCTTTACACCACGTTTGGCACGTTATCTTCTTTTTATAAAACATGGGTAGGCAAGGATAGCTTAAAAGGTTATCGCGACGTGATCCTGGTTTAAAAAATATAAGCAGTTCTTTTTATGTAGTTTTTACCATTTATTAAGCAGAAAGGAACGGAGGCTAGGGCCTAACCATGCAGGCTAGTCTTTCGTTTCTCTCTTGGTTGTTTATGGCCAAGCAATGTCGAATGAATATGAGATACGTTTGCGAGATACAATTTTTGATAATACATTAAAATCTTCTCAACTGTGTAACTTCATATAAAATAGTGAACTTTATTACATAACTGGCACCTCATTTAATTATTTCTCAGCTGTTATATCTAATGATTGGTACCAAAAAGGCTAGAACAAAGATTACTAAGGGCCAGTATCAACTTTCTGATTTGTATCGAATAGCTAATCTGTACTCTTACACTGATCAATAAATGTTAAAACGGGGCAAAATTAGTAGTTTTGTATCTACCATGCAGTAAAAAGAAATTTATAAAATAAGGAACAGCAGTAGACTCGATTGACTTTTCTATTTATTGTAAACATGTTTTACATTGCTACGTAATTTTATTAATATGAAGAATAAATCACTCGTAACAAGAGCCAATGGCATGAGAAAAGTTAACATACGCGCTTTATGGCATTTCCAATATTTTTACAACCAAATTGCGAAAAATTCTTAGACGAGTAGATATATAAAAGTCATGTCTTCTCTTCACGGGCGAGTGCGCTTTCCATTTGAGCTGCCATGGCTTTCGACGTTACGGGGCATATTTTTCAAAATGTTCAATGTTGCTTTGTTATAGTTTTTTCTTTTAAAAACATATACCAATCTAGACTCGGAATATTAAACAAAGTTGTATGCGATGTAACTTATTAAGTACTAGCCGTTGCCCGCAACTTCGTTCGCGAGGACTATGCATCCCACAGGAACATAATATCGGAATGAATAACATCCTATGTCCTAGTCCGGGTCATGATTTGTGTATGTGCAAAATTTAATCCAAATCCGTTCAGCCGTTCTAGTTTTGCGCTTAGCAACATTAATTTTTATTTAGGTATATATAAGATAGATAGATATGCCGCGAGTCTAGGTAAAACTTTGATTCCGGCTCCTGTTGCATATTTAGCAGAACCATGGCGGCTAGCGCCGACCCCAAGTAACATGGGACCAGGGCAGGAAGAAGATGGTGGCTAGAAGCATTTTAAATAGCTATTTTCATTTTATTTTTTTTGTTTGTCGTTATAACGTTTTCTAATACTGTAACATGTTAAAAAACTAAGCGGTACATACCACGGTCTTAAGGACTGTATAATCTATTCATAAAAACTAACTAAATCCTTAACTAACAGATCAACAAGTAACGAGAATAATGGTGATGGGACTATAAAATGTGCAAATAACATCTAAGCGGCAACGCATTCGTCAGGCTGGTTGTTGCACTTTGTCTACGGTTTATTAAATGTTAGGTATAATTATTTAAACAACCATAGTCACTAACATTAGAGTAATTATTAACGGAATTGATGGCATTTTTTTTTTGTTTTTAGTATCCGATATTTCGGTATAGTTACATAGCTTTAGATACACAAAGATACCGATGGGACTAAGTGTTACTGGGAAAGGGAAAAAGCCCCGCTTAGATATTCTATGATCAAGGATGATGATGTTTATAAATACGGTATTTATATGTGTATGTATGGTTAAAAAAAGATGCTTACCAACGCTGCTGTTGCGACGTAGTCAGTCGGCGATCACCGCTCCATCGGCGCACCGGCATTGGCTTGAGGCACGCGTCGCCGCCAGCGCGGACGCACGCACTCAACTCACTCACTGCACTATCAACACTCACTCACTGTTCAATATGCTTTAACATCCACTGCACTCACAGATTCTGCCACTCACTGAACAGCACCTGAAACAAGAGAGAACCATTGTCAGATTCGAAGAATATCAACACTAAACTCTTCTCTTTTAAATAACAGGTAGACGTGAGAGAAGATGTGATAAGCTAGGGATTCTTTCCATCCCCAAGCGCATTAACTTATCAAAAAATATTTAGGATTGTAAATAAAGAAAAGATTAGTATAAAAAAACCCTGTCTACTTTCAAATAGGCAATATTGTAAAAACTAAGACTTTAAGTTAACCGATTAACTATAAAAGAACAGCAATGATAATTGAAACGCGCCTCAAGCCATTGTTAAAGCAATGTTAAATAAAAAGCATCCGTACGGTCCCTTGAGAGCCCTTATCCGATAACATTGTTCTTCGCGAGCAGATTTAGAGGCACAACATACTTGCATTAAGCTGGGGGGATACGGCATAAACATACTAAGTACGTTATCTTTCGTCGCAGACATCGGCGTAATGCTTTACGGTCTATAAAGCGCGGCACCGTCGAATGGCAACATTGTGCCTTAATGGCCTAGAGTTACCTGCATTGTTTTCATAATACACGAACTCGCTCACGACTTTGCTAGTGTCGACAAGTACGTAAACACCGGGGTTCCGAGTGGTTTTTGTGAAATTTTGTCTAAATTATGAGACTCTAGCGTTCCGCTTTTGCACAAAGTTTAAAACTTCATGTGAGGGAAGTTGGAGCGTTTTAAAAATCTTCATACTTGTGTTTCGCAAACACTTATGTACTGTTTTCGTCTTACATTATGTTGAAATTTCATAGAAAACATACAAAATTTTAGATTTGAAATTAAATAAATACTGATACGAATTATCTTTTTATGACTACATGTCTGTGTTAGTTACAATGACAATGGTCTCTTTATCAAAACAATACCAAGATAACCAGTAAAATACATTCTTTAAAACGAGAGAAGATAAGTAAAATCTATATTTTTCATCTAACTTTTTATCGCTCGTTTCGCACCATGCGCAATTCCAATTTCCAATTTCTCTTGCTCTTCGTGACAAAGAGATTAGGCACCAAGTGCACTTAACTAGTTTGATAACGACCTTATAGTTCCGAATATGTTCTGCAGTAGTATCAGAACTGCTTCATAATAATATTTAAACAGTATGTGACCAACAGTTATAGTTGTGATGTCTCTTTTCACACACGAATGTACGGATGTCGCGTATTAGCCCAGAAGATGGAAATCTTACAAGATTTGAGTGTGAAAAGAGATACAGGAACACAAATATAGCTGTGTTTTCATTTACATATACGAATACGTGGGGCATACTGAAAGTTTCTGGATCTGGCCACTTACATTAAAAGAATGAAGAACAATTATGGAATTCGAAAATGGAACTCTTTGGGAACATGTTACTTTTTATTTTGCGAGACTATCATTTATTTTTCAAACGTGACGTCCGCGTCCTTTTGAAAATTGTGTGTCGCTATCAAAATCAATTTAACTCGTGGACATTTTCGTTCAATGATTTTTATGGTTTTCGTTGTGGCTTGCCAGACTTCAATTGGCATTTGGTGATGAAGCACCATGTCGCAGCTCTGTGTATTCGTGGTTTGGAGAATTTAGACGTGGACGAGATCATCTACATGACGGGGTACGTGAAGGTCGGCCGGCGACTGCTGTTACAGACTTACACCGTTACTGACACCGTACGACAACTTATTGAAACTAAAAAAAAATTACTTGCCAGCAAATTCGTGCTTTGTTAGTCATTGGAATGAGCCAAGTGCAAAACATTTTACATGTGCATCTGAAGGTTCGGAAGCTTTGCACTCGATGAATACCGCATGACTTAACGGAGGACCAGAAACGACTGCATGTCCAGTGGTGCCGTAAAATGATAAAAAGTTTAAGTAACGTAGGACAGTCATTGGCTGTCTTTAATATCGTGAAAGGTGACGAAACCTGGGTGTACTGCTCGAACCCGAAAGAAAAAGCCAGTAGGCAGAGGGTCTTTCATTTTGAAGATTTGCTGCCGAAAGTTAAGAAAAGTCGAAGCATTTATTAAAGTACTGTAGTGGTACTGTATGACATTGTGGAAATTGAAACTTTTACCTGATGTAAATTTGATAACTTAGATTTGTTTATTTTTTGTTTTTTTACATGTTGTGGTTGTCTTCTATATTTTTTGTTTATTTGTAATGGAAAATGTCCTGCTATGATAGGGCATTTTCCAATATTTTTTTGACGCTGTAAGGGAAAAAAGAGCTGGACACTTGCTGAGTTTCTTGCCGGTTCTTCTCAGTACAAGATCTCCCGCCCAGAGTAGACTTACGAACCGATGGCATAGCGACATTCACAAGAGCTACTTGTAGCCTAATTTGAATAAATGATTTTTGAATTTGAATTTGAATTGAAAAAAAAAAGTTTCTTCCTATTTTGGAAAATCAGACATTACACTACAGTATCGCTTGAAGATCAAAGGACTGCACTGACTAGTGACTGCAGGTTGGTACGTCAACATTTGCTTGCCCAGAATCTTAGAAAAAAATCGCGAAAAGCGTCCTCAAAGCAATGTTGTCCTTCACCACGAGACCGCATCTTCACATTCCGCTTCAAATTGGAACTGATGACGCATCCGCCTTACAGCCCGGACCTCGCACCCTGCGGCTTCAATTTGTTTCCAAAAATTAAAGACAAACTCAGAGGCACACGTTTTACGAGCCCTGATAATCGGCGTTGAATGCGTTCCATGAAGCCATGGAAAAAGGTCCCTAAGGAAGATTGGTCCAACTGCTTTGTACAACAGTGGTTTCAGCGAATGCAAAAATGCAATAATTGCGAGGGAATATACTTTGAAAAACAATAAATGTATCGTAAGTCTTATTTATTGTCTTATTGTCTTATCCAGAAACTTTCAATATGCCCTAAGTAGGTAACACGGTACACTAATTTCCAACGTGTTGCACAAAATGGTGTAACAACAACCCCGTGTAAATGAGAGTAAGAAGTACGGTTCGGCCGTGAACAATGCGACGGCGCGGCGCGTGCCACAAACGGAGGCGGGGGAAACTTTTAATTGAAAGAGCCATTGATCGCGTCCGGAGCTCCGGAGAGCAACGCGCCGGTACCGATGACACTACAGCCAATCCGGAAAAATTAACAACGCGCCGCTTTTGAGGCACGCCATTCAACTTTTAATGAGTTTTGTTTTTTTTTTATTGTGAAATGAAAGACATAACAACTGTTTGTTACGACATCATAATTATTATTTTAGCAAATAATTATTGCCGTGAAAGCAGAATAATTATTCATTTAGCTATCATTTTTTAAAGTTTATGCTACACTACATATTGAAATAAAACATTTCAGGATCTCACGCGTTTTTTTCCATATTGACGTTTCGAACTTTGTCGTTTGTCCATGTGGCAGTAAAGAGACGTCCTCTGCAGCGTTAGTGACGCTGAAAAATGTAATTCCCTTTATTTAACGCGCACAAAATACTGGCCCGTTACAAAACACAGAAGCAGTGTTTTAAATGTAACTGTAAAGGCATTTGAACCAATTAAAAGATAAACGCGGCCGATACGCGCAGGCAATCGCGATTTGGTACAATGATATCTCGCGCATCGGCGGGCGACTTAAAGAAACTTTCAAGATTTAGGTGATTACAATAAAATTTTACAACAAACAAATACCCAGTTACTTGAGTTTTAATATTATTGATTTGGTCGAAATGGTATTGAAACGGTATGCAACCTATTATTATTGTTATGGTACTGTTGTACTAATGTTAGTCCATGCTCGGTCATAAATTTTATTAATAAATATGCTTTGAGTTTGAGTAATTTGGACTGAGTTTTAATATTATTGATTTGGTCGAAATGGTATTGAAATGGTATTAAAGAGATTCGGTGTCGCTAAGTCCTAGAAATTATATTTTATCTCGGCGCTATAGTCGACGCGACGTCACTATTAAAACTAAATATCAGTAGTCAGCCTGTGACCACGAGTCCACGACCGGTTCAACTCGGTCGAAACGTCGATGAAACCTATACATAGTATCAAGTAACGCGAAACAAACGCAAGCGCGAAGTTTAAAAGTGTAAAATATCTGTATTTTATGCGGCGCGGCGGCCTATGTGCACATTTGCAAAAAAAAAATAGTTTTGTCTTCGAGTAACAATAAATTAAATAATACGATAGCATTGTCAGACTGTTTAACTAGATTTCGATTTGCAGTTGCTATTCACTAAACAATTTAGAGGTCATATAAAAACATGCTAAAATTGCCTGTGTACTCAGAGACATCACACACTTCGACCTCGAAATCGATCTTGTCGTCTTACACCCGTATTTATAGACAAGTCATTACTTAGCAATTACTTTCGTTATTAGAAATGTCACTAAGATCTAATTTCATTTTATAAATAAGTAACGTTTATATTAGAATAGAAGTTCTTATTGAATTAAATAATTAATACATTATAATTATTATCAAAATCATAAATTTTATATTATTTTAGACAAAACACAAACTTTCACACGGAATATAACCTCAAAACTAGCTTGTCACAAGCTTGTCACTATGAATTCTTTGAGAAATTAACTAGATTGCTTGAGTAAAGATATTGGTGACTAGTGCTTGGCTAAGAATTCTAGTCTTTTGACGTTTCTAACTTCATCGGTTTACTAAAGAATATAAAATTTTACTTAAGCAATTACTTTTCAGTATGACCTTTTACTCCTTTATAAATACGGGGGTTACTGTGTTTAATGTTCTAAACCAGACTTACTAATGAGAATTTAAAAACCACAAGAAAACGGTAAAATATTCTTCAAACACGAATCAAGTTCACAAGCCTGTTAAGACTTCCTGTGGAGTGCGTTCCCTCCCAACGGATCCTACTAGAAGTAATTAAAACATTTGAACTTCCTAGCCCTTTCACCACAGATGCAAAAGCACACTACGTACCAAATAGTACATGTTAACCACAGAAAGCCGATATTGGATGACTTGCTATATTCCATTCGGGAAGTGAACAAAGGAATTGTCCGATTACAAATATCTACACCTGTTTCCTTGTGAACACGGACTTTATTCTTTATGCAATCGGTCCAAAATATTAACGACAGAAAATTTTAATACCTACATACATGCATAATAGTAAACATACATGGCTAAGCTCCAGTCCGGCTAACACACGATACGACAGCACGATATATAATGGCTGTTAATACCTTTTGTGATCAATGGCATTGCTGTCTCGCTTATTGATTGTACGGAGCTATGTTCCTTGAGGGGAATGAGAATTGCTCCCTGGCGTGACTAAAGTCAGGGATGTCAGATATCTACGTCTCCTCAGAGGGTTTATGTATGATTTGTCGGAATATACGACTTCCGAGTCGGACTGTTAGTCTTATTTTTATTACAGAATGTCAATTCACTATACTACCACTTAGACGTTAATGCAAACTGATGGAAAGCATTACGTTCGACTTGCTCGTTACCCACCGTAAAAAATATTTATTAGCATACAGCTTTCTTGTATAACTTATTAAAAATATCTTGGTCTACGTCTACCTTGACAGTTAGGATAGGAAGTATATTTAGAGACAATTGTTTGTCTATAACATTGTCGTCCATTGTCACTTTTCATTTAACCGAGTTCCATATTTACTTATTGAGCACCAGTGCCACGACTGGTGCACATTAAGTGGGTAGTGCATAGCATACACATTGTTATAAACTTAATTAATATTATGGATACCAAAATGACGTTTAATTGAGATTGTAGATGTATCGTTCAAATAGTATCCGTTAACAGCGGCAGGTATCAGGCGGCACCGTGTTACGCAAACATGGTAATTTACGAGCTCCCGATAATCTTTGACAGACAGCGATCCCTTTGAGACTATTGATTGCTTCAGTATTCCCCAATTTACATAGTTGCTGAGACGTTATCCCAGAATGTACATTACGAAACACGTAGTAAAGTTGGGAATCGTTTGAATATTCATCGGACATGTATATAGTTTGATATGTTTGGTAGCTTTCTAGTCTTAAGACGTGTGGAGCAGTCAAACTTGTGTGTAACTTGTTAACAGATGCAAACTCGGCAATTTTCGCTTGTTTGACATCCAAGTTTGAGTAATGCGGATTAAATTTAAGGAACTGCTTCACTCTCTGCATATGGGCAGTGCGAGTAACCAATGTTGTATTTAAAAATGAAGCTTTATTTATTATTACTTGATATTGTAGTGCAATTAACTAAAAACAATACAAATAATGAGTATGTGCTCCAACTAATCTAGATTTTTAAAATTATAACAAAATATTGGCTAAAAATATAAAAATTAATAAACCTGCTTATGTTACAAATTACAATGTTAGAGGTTGGTTAAAATCATGAACAAAGTTTACAGCCGGCAAGACTAAAACTACCGTTCCCTGAAGGCCATAAAAAATTGACCAACCATCGTTGCGTTAGAGATGTTTGCAGTTCATCTTTGATGATGATTGAAGATGCAGCGAAAACGCACTATTCCCCCCTGACGCTGGCGTGGGGTAACGCCACCCAAAGTTAGTGTCTCGGCCCAAGCGTTTCCAAATATATTTCTCATCGGTACAATGCACCACTCAGGCAATCGGGATAGGAAACATCTGGACACATCGTCGAAGAGATTTATACGTCGTCGGGAAGACGTTCTTTCATGGATATTCAAGGGTAAAAGGGTAATGTCCTACGACCTTGATGTGCGTATAAAAAGTTACCTAGTAGAAATTGGGCATAGATATTTCGTCACCAATCGCCGTAAGCCGCGTGTACCGTCTCGTTCACATCGCGGCACGTGTCTGTCACGATAGGCGGTTGGTTGTGGCTGGCGACTCAGCATGCGGCGCCGACGCGTCACCAACTGCGCGTGCGCTCGTGAATCACGCGCTGGGCCCGTGTAAATCGAATCTTTTACATGCTAATCGCAAAAGTGTTTAGTCAATATAAAAAATATCTATTGCACACGTTACTGATTGAACTGCACTCATCAACATAAATCTTTTTGCTGTACTATTCATTAATTGTACTTTGTGTGGCAGTTATTAAATGCATTTTTTAATTAGAAGTTTATTAAGCAAGTGAACTATTAATAATCAAATAAACAAAGTCTAAGATTGCAAATGCTCCCTCTTATCTCACTCCTCATTTTCAATACCTTTGCTCCTCTCATAGTAGAAATCTATGATCTACTAATAATCTTCTCCTTCTCTGTCCTTCCCATACATCTGGCGTTGTACACTCGTCCTTTCATATTCAGTCCATTCTCCTGTGGAATGCGCTACCTCTTGAAATCAGAATGGCTACGAGTCGTGACGCCTTTAAAAAGAAAGTCCGTATGCTCTATTTTGATAAAAACCTTGGCAGAATCATCTCAGTAACGTCCTATTTATAAATTATGTAATATATGTTTATTTTTGTTTTATTTGTAAAAGTAGTTTATGTAATAATATACATTATATTGGTGTATATAAGTATATTTATATAATATGTATATATGTAGGTATATACTGTGCGTTTTATAATATATTATTTTTATTTCTAAATTGTTGTCTTCACCCATTTGCACCTACCTTATTATTTCTGCACCACCCTATGGTTGACCGGTAGAGAATGCCTCAGGCATTAAGTCCGCCATGTAATATATGTTGCAAGTTTTAAAATAAATAAATAAAATAAAATAAGATTATCAGAATACTCATGCATGTCTTAATTACAATGTTATATCATGAGTAATGCTTATATTATTGAAAGCAAACCCACTTTGTTCCCAATCTAATTGTATACGGTGTGGCGATAGTTCGAGTAGTTCAATCGAAGGATCTGAAAGTTGATAGTCAACAAAAGTCGACACGTGGTCCGATACTATTATTTCCTTGTGCATTCCGACGCGGCGAATACGAATTTCCCCGCAAGTTGCGACGGCACTTCGGTAGTTACACAGCCAACAACGGAGCAAACTTTGCACCAGGGATCGAAACAAACTGGATACAACTAGGTATAATGTCGTAATCGAAGAAGAAAGAGCTACTTGATATGTAGCGGATAGCGCGCGCGGGGTCAGGTCATGATCGATCACAATTAACCAACTCTGACAAAAGTCAAGTGCACATCAGTCTCTTTAGAGTCATTTAAATAATATACTAAAGGTCAAATCATTCACATTATGAATTTTAAGAAATAATTAATCGTTTAACTGAATAATATATAATTAATAATTAATATTGTAAGAATGAAAACGATAGACAAAATATTTTCTTTGCGTTTATAGATGAAAAATTACTTACTACACAGTCCAGGCACCTATTTTTAAATACAATCAACAAGTGAACAAAGAATTTAAATTCTCTGTTCGTTCTAATAATGACAAATCTTATACCTTTGTTAAGTATCTAATTACCCTCGCCGCGATTGTAGCAACGAACCTCATAAGTAACTTCAAACTGCTGAGCAAACTCAACTTGGCAAGTAAGCCACATCCAGCAAGGTTATACTTTCCAAACACTCAGTTCGCGGAGTGGAGCGGGCGTACTTGCAAAACTGTGCAGACCGTTCGCCGTGGGGGGAGAACAAACTCGCCCGAGTAAACTTTCTCCTGGAGGGCATCGGGTAACTTGTGACGTGTCATAATCTCCAGTATGTATGTACCGTAGCCTTTTAGTGTGGCTGTGGAGTTTGTTTTTTTAATGCGGAATTAGCTTAAAGCCTCAGATTGCTGAGATCCAAGAGTAAGAATGTATAAAGAACGTTAGACAGTTGTCATTTTGTTAATTACTTCGATTAGAAAAAAACATTAAAAGTTAAATAAGTACGCCGCTTAGCTCAGGCACCAATCTCTCACAATCTTTACATGTAGCAAATATTGTTTTCCTTTTATAAACATTAAGTTTACGATTATAGAAAAAGACACCAAATTATTTACTTACATACTACAAAACATCAACTATCCTAAATAGGAATCATTTGTTCATTGATTATACGCTTTATAGTATTAAACACTTTATCAATACCATTCTAAAAAGAAGTCAGAAGTAGTAAAAGTCTGAGGGAACAAACATTGTTAGAATATACGCATCGCTCTATAGTTAGACAAGCAAGAACTCCCTGCCCTGCACCCATCGATCGACTAGTTAGTATAAATACAACGTACATTATCGTAGGTATATCTTCGCAGGCAGGAGTTGCGTACAGTGTTAATACGTCATGTCACGTAAAACGCGAGTGCGAGCCCCTGCACCGCGCCGACATCGGTCCCGAGAGAAAACTTCTACATAATTCGTACAAATTAGACAACAATCCTCGTTTAAAGACATTAAGAGGAGAGAGCCTCGCAAAGTTATAATGAAATTCACGAGCAATAAAACTTCCCTTTTGACTAACCCCCAGATATACATTTGAACGCAGGGTTGGCAATTAATTGGGAATGCGAATATTTTCGACATAATTCTGTTAGAGAGTGAAGCAAATGAAGTATTGAAGTCTTATTTGAAAATCAATATTTCTAATACTAGTATAAAATGTCATATCAACAAGTGTATAAAAAACAAAGTTATTTTTTTTTAACCAAACCTTAAAATAATTACATTTTTCATTTTTTAATAATTATAAGAAAAATAATATTATCATGAAGTTAATACAACTTTTTTTCGAAACGAAACCAGAATTTTGTTTTTTACGGGTCTTACTTGATTCAAAACATTACAGTATTATTAAAAAAGTATTAAACAATATTTTTTTAAAGAATTCTGCAGTAGTGTTTGCACAATAAATCAGTGATTTTCTGTTTAAATAGTAAATAACTGATTAATTATTTATTAGTTATCTGGAGGTAGCCCTACCCAGCGTCAAGTTATGAAACGGGAGCGGAGCGCGGCCAGACGAGTGCCAAACTTAGACAAAGAGAGACTAACTTCCATTAAATCTTTTGCAACTAAGTTTCGCGTCCCCGCTGACTCCTGTCTCTACTTACTTTATCTTTCTACCAACACAAATTCAGCAACTTCGGAAAATAAATTCCAAAGACGTGGCGGAAATTTTTAATTTATACCTCAGTACTAACAGAGTCGCCAACCCGCCTGCCAAGCGTGGCGATTACGGCAAATACCCCTCATGTCCTTGGGGGAGGCCTTTGTCCAGCAGTGGACGTCTTTTGGCTGAGATGATGATGATGATGATGACTAACAGAGGTTTTTGCCTTGCTCCTAAACATAAAGATAATATTACGAGTTTGGGCGGCAAGCAGGTACTATAATTAAGTAATAATACTACTGTTTAAAGACGTACTTGAAAAATTTCGTTTTGTTCGGCATATTACAGAATACAGAACTTAAATATACTACTGGGTAGTCAATTAATTACATACAATATTTTTGTAAAATCTTTACAAAAATGTTCTTACAATATATAATAATAACATGCAGAGATACATTGTAGATACAAACGGTACTCTGTGTGTGTGTCATTAACTTCACTAACGTTATTTATTATTGTGTAGTAATAATACCGGCGACTACGCAGCCCACTGATAAACTGGGTTATCTGTCTGTTGCGAAATCCCTCGGCCGTTATCACAATAATGTAAGCGACTATTAATTTTCACGTTCACACTAGCAATAATAACCAAATGAGACATATTTTTTTTATTTATTAGTTTATTCACCTGGCAAGTGGATGGTAAGTAACGGCAAAAGGTAAATAAACACGAACCGGTATAGTTCCGGAATAATAGCAAATTCATAAACTCTTTAAAAGCTGACCAAACAAACAATTCTGAAGTACATCTTTATGCTGAAAATGCATAAAACATAAAGCAGTAAGTTGTTCAACTACCCAGACTACCGCAAGCGGCATGTTACGCGGCCGAAACTAAGTACTTAACTAATTCGCTCAAGAGTTAAAACAAGACTACGTGTATCGTGTTTCTGATGGATTAGATGCACCAACAATAGGGCTGCTGAACAACAATCAGAAAGATATAACAATTTTAGCTGTTCAAACTGTGTGTTCTTGTAGAGTTCTAGTACCTACATTTAGGTGTAAAGTCTAATCCTTATTGCATTAATAACGGAGTACACTATTACTTATTCTGTGATAACGGTCCTTATAGCTATGCGGTATACCGGGCTCAGATGCCCCGGAGAATCGAATCAAGTATAGATATCCTGGAGTGACCAGCCTTCAGCAATTGCCCCTGTATATAAAGGTACATGTCATAAATATTTTAAATATAATGTATAATATCATTATTTATTTACTACCATTGAACAAAACAACATCTGAGAAAACGAAGAAATTTTTTTATAAACAATTAAAAACTGTTGACGTAAGCTTAACGTACTATTCATACCGAAAGCACTTATATATAACACCCCAGTGCCACTGCTGGTAGGCCAACAAAGCACATAAAAGTTTTTCGATACATTTAGTTTGTTTACAAAAGCTGCAGACAAAACAATTTGGCAGCCCTGTCTGTCAGTTCACAGCTCCGTCGGAGTTCACAACTTGCCAATATGACTAGCTTGCGAGAGTTGCCTATTATATGTGGATTATGCAAATTATACTTGACGGTTTATCGTATGAATTCAGGAAACAAATGTGATAGGAACTTTTTTATTGACATTACAAATTAACAACATTACAAAATATATTAAACGTTGTCTTCCTGAATTCAGACTTAGTGGTTGCTATGTTTTTGAAAGAAATACAATGCAAGTGTCAAGTAAATAGACGAACGATGCCTTTGAGCCGCATAAGTCCCATAACACTACAGCTATTTGCATCACATCAATACTTTTATTTTTTATTTTATAAAACTGTTTCGATTACGAAATCGTAAATCGTTAGTGTTAACCGCAGATTACCACCACCTACTATTACCGTATTAATTAATTAAAATGACAAACAAATGACATGAAAATGAAACACCGTACCAATCTAACCCACCGGTTGCACCAAAAAAAACTTTAAAATCTTACATATCCAACTAGGAAAGGAAACACAAAATGAAACCGTTAAATAAAATATCTAAGAAGGTAAAACTTCCAAACTTTGACGTGCTTTACAAAATAGTTAAAACGTAAGCGGCGGCGGTTCGCAACTGGCCATACCAGTTAATCGAGTTTTCAACAAGCCGCTTTAGAGAGGAAAAAAAACAAAATACTTTGGCAACCCTGACACGGGACTCGTGTAAGCCAGTGCCGGCCGAGCCCACACGAAGTTCCCAACTTGCCAACATGACTCGCCAACACAGAGTTGCGGTGACTTGCGTATAACACAGATAATGTAATTACTCCGCTGGCTACGTACAAGTTTTAATAGGCAAGTGAGCCGATCTAAACTGAGGGACACGACACGTTACACGATGAATGAATTTTCACAATGTGTCCCGGCCACATAAACAAGTTATTTCCAATATTACTACGTGTGTGTTTGGCAGCTAAAAGATTCTCTTGTTTCAAAACTAGGTCTAGTCAAAGAGTTTGGATGTGTGTAACTCAATCTACTAATCTATCTATTTATTATTCATTAGTGGGTCATACCTCTTTATTCGCTTAGTGAGTAAATAGAGACGCTTAATTCAATCAGAATCAGAGTATCAGCATAAGCAGTGAGTTAATTATTGATGAAATGTCGTTGACTGCAGCCTCCAATTAAGGTAATCTGCATGCAGTATGCCGATCTGGCCTTGGTATTACCAACACGGCAATCTAGTCTATCCAAATAGCAGTTCGGCGTAACGATCCCGTTTGTGGCACGTGTAAACATTGTTTGATATTACGCAAATTGATTATAAGTCGTATCGAAAACATAAATAATATTAATTGGTATAAGTACCTATTATCTACCAAATATCTAATTAATAATTGATAAAACACAGATATAAATATCAAAAACTAATATACATAGTGCCAAATTGTTATCAGTGCTTTGTTACCAAACAACCTTCATTTTCACCATTGCAAGTAAGTAGTTACTGCTATAGGAACGTTAAACGACAAAGTAGGGACTGCAAGTTTTCAACGAAGTTAGGAGCAAACATAAGAAGCACGAAGCTTTTGGGAAACGATCATGAAAAGGCAACAATCGCACACGAACGTGCGAGTGCAGCAATTTGTCGTGCAAGTGGGACAGGGTGAGCGGGCGGGCGAGCGGGCGGTGGCGTTCGATCGCGCGACGCGCAGCGGTCGTTCACCCCGCGCGGCCGGACCGGCCGAGCCATGTGACTGCGTTTGCGTTGCCCGCGCCCGCGGCTGCCTCAGCCTCGTTACTTTCAACCGAGCTTTCCGAAGGCGCTTCGGTGTCGTTACGGGTGTCAATATCTCGTGACTATTTCGAATTAACTTGCGCGGTCATACAAAGATTCTCAGACTTATGCAGTAGAGCAATAAAGTTAACAAACATAAATGAAACTAAACATTTTATTTCATAAAGTCAATGCGAACACCACACATTGAAACACTGTAAGGCTCTACTTATGTTTATTTTAGATTTAGCTTGAAGATTTGAACCCTTTGTACGGTTCGTGGTCAAAAGGAATATCTAAGCTACTAAGAAATGGCACTTTCCGTTTACCTACCGTTCGTCTACATAACGTGAACGTTTTTTAAATATTATTAGCTGTTCAACAGGTTCAACTACATTGACATCAGTTAGTAAACGAACGTCATGTTATAAAAAAGAGCTTTTTTTATTTCATGCGTGTCGGGAAATGAGGTCTATTATGTGTAATTGCGAACTATAGACAAACGAGGCACTCAACACTTTTCGTTGCCACTGAGTGTGGATTCTCGGAACCTGTTATTATCTAGCGTCAAGTCAAGGAAGAAACACGACTCTATACCATTGGCAAACGGTCTTTATTCTTTCTCCATAAACCAAATATTTAGATGATATTGCTTGTTCTCTTTTAGAATCGAAATTGTAAAAAAACTGCAGGCAGAATACAAACTTCATCCAAAGAACTTCTAGGTTCGTCAATGTAAGTTGACTTTACTATTCCACTAGAACCAGTATTCGTAAATAAAATAGAATCATTACTAGGAGTTTAAAGTTGCCAACTCGGATGTATTAAAAACGTTCTGTCAATGATGCAGCACACTTTAAAGAGTGTAGGAACAGTGAAAGATAATGAAAAGCGGGTCACAAACTGTCCTCGGCCTGGAACAGCAGACAGGTGGGTGAGGGGTTCGACCGACAGGAAACTTTCTCGATCGATCCCATTCCGCGAAACGAGCGTGAGTACGCCCCATTACAACAGGCTTCAATGAGATTAAAGGTAGGTGTACGAACGACTGTTGAAACAATATGGTAGGTAGTTACCGTTAGGCTATTTTAAGCACAACTTATTCACACTGTTACCTCAACAGAATTTGTGTAAAGAGAAAAAGAACTTTTTGTTATTTCCGGTTTCGTTCCGTCGTAAGGTTAGCGGAAAAACTAAGTTTGTACAGGCAAGTTCATGGACTTATTGTGAAATGCAGTAATATTTCTTCAAACTTCCCTAATCACTTTGAAGATACAGCCTCCTACAAATGAACAAAGGGCCGAATAGTTATTCAGTGTTTTGTTCCTGTCATGTAAACGTCATTTCAAATTAGAGTAAAGACAAAACACGGAACAACTGTTGGGACCTTATTCTTTGATTATTTGTAAGGCAAACAGTGTATGTGTGTAACAATAAGTAGGTATATTTCAAAAGAATTAAAAACTATGTCAAAACTAACTTATTTTGTCGAACTCTTTAGACTTCTTCAAGGTATTTGAAACAATTTTCTTCTACAACTTTGGTGTGAAAACGAAATTAGTCAGTCGTTTATTCACTTTTTGTTAACAACGTTTTATTTTTCATGACAAAGGACGTCCTAATGATACGTCCATGAATACCTTTTGTCTCACAAATGGTCTGAATGTTTCTCACGAGTCTATAATTGATCATTCTTTGTGACAAATGTTCACGTTCTGTGAATTTCAATCGTGCTACTAATTTCCATATTCTTAAGGTACAAAATGAATTGTTTTTAGGTTTAGAAAAATGAATTTCTAACGGTAGTGAAAAAAATGTGTTTGTTAGCGAATTCACAAGAATTACTGTGAAGCGTAAAGCCATAACAACAAGGCATCAGAAATCACGTATGCTTACTCGGTTATATGGCTCACCGCTCAGGCGGTTTTGTATTGTAAGAAAATAAATAGGTACCGCAATTGTATTTACACAAAAGCATTTTGAATTCGAAGCACAATCTGAAATAAAGTGTAACTTACCCGAACCCTAAAGGCAAGACATTAAATTGGATTTTGCGTGACAAATAGAACTATGTCAGCGGAATAAAACAAACTAAAGTACGATGGATGTTGACCGTGTCGAGTCCCCAACAAATCGATTGGTGTGTAGAGCCGCGTTTGCCGCTCGAGTCAGCGTTCCTTTTCGCCAACTAAGCGGAAGCGAGCGAACTGTCTTTCAATATTATTATTGCTCGAAACTGCACCGTTCGCCATTCCACGTAGACTATGAATAGCTGAGATCCGCTGCGTTGGAAATATGGACTCATTTATTATTGAAATGACAGTGAAAAACTGATTTGCTCATGTGTATGTAATAAATGTTATATAAATATTAATATAGAACGTAAGTACCAGAATTAGTCATCATAACTAAATTTGTAAAACACGATGCTATAAATATCGTCTAGTCTTGCTATCATACTTCTTTCTATGTTTATAAAATCAATGCTTTGAAATGTATTATTACTTACAATTTTCAATATAGCTGCATTACAGTAAACTGGGCTTTACACGTAATAATACGTATTTCATTTTTTATTAGCAATGACAAGCGAAGCCAAACACATTTATTAGGTAGCTAATGTAGTTATGTATTGTAAGGTAAACAAGTGACATTATTTATTCACTTCTCAAGAGCAGTCAACCATCTTCAAAGCCGATTGCGTCACTGAACGGCAGATTCTTCAAGTAGGTAGGTAGGTAAGTACTTACTTGCCGCAGTGTTTGAACAACAACGTATTTGAAAATCTCTGATATAAGATATATGTATGTAATAAACTATTATATATATTCGATTAGTTTATACTTTACATATAAGTTGCAGTTAACCATACAAATGGTACTGCGGAAGTTCAAGAATAGACTTCAGCTGCTGTTGTATCAATATACAACATACAATACCTATAAGTCAGGGCTAATTTACCATTCTAGGATAAAAATTATCTATTCGGTATTACTTAATCAAATGAACATGTCACCTGTAATAATATAAAAACTACAAAGCTGCTGATTCATCCCTGTTGTCATGTCACCTATTGTAAATTAATCGTCAACTACTTATTTCAAGTGTTCTTGTAAATTTTCCTATTACTAAATTCAAAGTAGATAATAATATTAAAAAGAATTTTAAGAAGTTTTATTTTTAAAAAAAACAGAATTTTGAACTTATAGATCATTAGATTGAATCGACCGAAATCCCTTAAGACAATTGTTACTTGGTTAACTGTAAAAACATTCCTAAAACAATATGAAAAGACCTTAAAATATTTGTTTAGTCAGTTCAGCAGAAGCCAAATACCTACTACATAATAATAACCAGCCAAACTTAATATTCCACTCGCGATCAGTATGTGGAATAAATAAGATCTCTCGCACGTGAGTTAGTGATTTATTTTACCAATTCTGGACCCCTGGTGGTATTGAGGCAAGCAGTTCTAGGCAGCCCGAATTTCTGTCGACATCGAATATCTTTTGACATGCCAGACTTAATTTACGATTCGGTGCACGCCCGCTGCGGTTGCGGCCCGCGCTAAACGCCATATCGATAAAGGTTCATACTCCACTCTATTCTCGATTCCCAAAACGCCTTTTGCAAAATATTCGTTGGATAGTTAATACTACGGAAGGAGAGGTTTTACCTACTTCAACTTAATAGCTAGCCCATCAATTACCTATCACAGAATTATACATGAGATATAGCGTGCAACTCGTAACATAGCTAGAAAGCTGCTTTATGCCAAATTATAATATGTCTACACGGGTAAAAACGATTTCTCTGGTCAAGAAATGTGATTTTCTTAGCAATATTAGCTCAATTCGAGCATATTTGCATCATATCAAAAATCTAAATATTTTGAAAAACCCATATTTTCTTGTTTGATTTTCTAAATTTAAAACTAATATATTTAATTTTAGTTGCTTGTTTATTTGATTGAAGTGTGATCGATTTTTTTAAACCAAAACCAGAAATTTCGTCAAAGTAAAGAATACTTTTTAAAACCAAGAAATAAGTTACTTGCATTCAGAACTATTATACTGAAATCAAATAAAAATATTGAATTCAATCTGAAAAATCTATCTTCTTGAATCTAAATAGCAATTTTATTGGATCAACTAAATATTGCTTTCGATCAAGTTTTCTGGACTGCAAAAATATATTTTTTTACCTCAAGTAAAGACAATATCTTAATCTGCAAAAATGGTTTTGTTAAATCGAATTAAGCTGTTATTTCAATTCAACATCTTATTTGTGATTACAAAAAGATCAGACTATTGCAATTAAGATTATATTTATTTAAACCTAGAAGATATCAATTCGATTTGATACAATAGAAATCTTAAATTAACAAAACATATTTCTCTTGATATAATAAAGCATGTTTTTGACTTAAAATAAACAATACTAGAACGAAATAACATTAGCCTGTAGTTAAGATTAAAATGCTTTGAACTGGTTCAACGAGTCATTATTCACTGTCTTGAGCTTTCTGGGTTTGGTTGGTCACTGATGCGCTGTTAGTTTTTACCTTTAGTTATTTCTTATTGTTATGAGGCTTTTACATTCAGTCCGGCCGCTTTTCGACGCGCGCGCTGTTCGCATGCACTCACCGAGTGTAAAGTGTGTGTCAGTCAGTACTACATAGGTAGTTTGTACCTTACCTACCTAAGGACGTTAGAATGAACGAACTTATGGAGCTGCTACCATCGTGAGTCGTGACTAGTTCCCGATGAATTTGTTAAAACTTTCATAGGTAAGTACCTACCTAATTTGTTTTCCAAAACCTAGTATTTAAAATCAAAATATTTACTGATATTTCAGTTCGTATCCATCCATCAGATTATGCGCTGTTTATATGCCTTTGTTGTTGTGTGCTGTACCTATGCCAAAGTTTAAGCCATTGTTAGTGCTGTTTTTTAATGATGGAAGTAATCTAAACGAAGGCACCACATCCACCCCGACTTGAAACAAAAATGTATGTTTAAATAAAAGCCCCTTTTTTCTGATGCAGGAATAGAACCCGTCACCCTTGCGGAAAAGTCGGTTTCGTAGCTGGTGCTGCGCCTATCTATTTTAATAATCTTTATTTTTTATAATAAAAATATCTATTTTGCAGAAAGCAATCAAGCAGCTATGGTTGCGAAACAATACAGAGCCATGGGAGGAAGTGGACAAAAATGGAGAGCTTTGTTTTAAGAACGAAGACTGACTATGACACTCTTTACAATGTCCTGGGAGAATCGAATATTCTTTGACCAAAGAAGTGACGTTTATAAGTATATTTTATTATTCTCATAACATAGCATAAAATCAAACGATACTATTGGTGGATATCATACACATGCCTCGCTTCACAGCTAGCTTAGCACATTTTTGGTTTATTATTTTTATAAAATCAACTCTTTAATAATATTGCCGTAGTTAATTTGGTATAAATGAAGGTCATCTTTTTATTTCAGTAAATGATCCTCACAAATGTATTGGAAGTTGGGACATCAAGTACCTGGAAGGCTCACGAAGAAAGTTAATTCTCGACAAAAAAGATATCGATAGCATATTTTGTCAGTGCTAAACTGCTAAGGTGTGTATTGTGTTATTTTATTTTACATTATTACAATTATCTACTGAGTTCATAGGCAAAACTAGTGCGTGCTAATATATCTTAAGTCAAATTAGCTAGTGAATAATATACGTTAAAATTTACAGACTGCTGGTGACGTTGACAACATGATTGCCATACCGACAGAAAGAAAAGGCTTCATTGAAAAGTTTGAAAAAACCAGCAGATAATGTTCCCGGAGTTATCAATAGATATTTTTTATTAATTACATGACATGAAAAGTTCAAAACGCAATTAATTTAAGTATAAGTAAAATTATAAATAAACAGTAAATTTGTAAAAATGACTTTCAATTATTCTGTGTTTCTAAGTGTTCCATTTAAAACGTTTTATAGCTTTGTATAAAGAGGTTTTTATCGATTTATATCAAATTTGTAAGTAACACATATTTATATGGAAATTTAGGGTGTTCCTGCACCTTCAGTCTTTTTAATATACCATGGGTAGTATGACATTACTTGCCAGTGCCACAGCAATGCAATCTTAAACAGTGTTTAAGAATCTTATTCTATGATACTGATAATGTCACTCTAGCCATGCTATGTAAAAAAGAATAGAAGGTGCGAAAACATCCTAAACTTCCAAAAATAAAACGTTTTGAGTGAACAACATCTCTCTATTTGACCGAAGAATTTATCATATTATTTCAAAACATTAACGTCTTCAGAGAAAACAGTAGTATTATCTTAAAACAAGAAATAAGAGCTGATTTGATATAAATTACAACAGTTATTGAGAGAAGGCGTTATTGTAGTTAAAAGAAAAACACATTTTCTTTAATAAAAAAACAACATTCATTTAGTTTGAGAATTTATAGAATTAAATAAAGAAAAACCATTTTTTCATTCCAAGAATATATTTACTTATTCCAAATTATTATTAACTTATTATAAATTGCATCTAATCTTGGAATAATACTTCCACCTATTGTGTCAACAAAGGCATGGATTCAATTAAAGAAAGTAAATATGTGGATTCATGAAAATAATAATTTAAATAGAAAATAAAATATTTAATCGAAACAAACAAAACTTAACTCATTCTAAAGCAATATAACCAAGATTATGTTAAATTTATATTTGAGAAAATATTATTTTCAGTATATATGAGTGAATCATTTTGTTGAATTTAATAAACTTGCTTTCACTGGAATAAATTTGTCTTGTTTTAAATAATCTGTTTTTACCGTGTATACACGAGAAACGTTTCTTTTTCTCCTTATTTGTTTTGGTTATTTGATAATAACAGCCGGCTGCATTTTATGTTTGTCTATGCGATAAAACTGAGGTATTCCGCTTAGATCACCCTAGCAAATGGGTAGATAAGGAATAGCTATATACTTATTCCCTGATGGTGTTATTATTGTAACACTAGCATACATTGGTCTCATTATTTAACACCGACAATGTTGTTCCAACAAACTCAATGAATACAATGAATAAAATATAGTCGATCAATACACGTGTATTTTAATTTCACACTTAAGTTTTATCAAGCAATACATTTATTGCAATGTGTGTGTCTAATTAAAAACAATACGTTACATGAAACGGATCTAATGCGGTTTATTGAAACATTGATTAAAAAGTGAATATTGGAAATGTATTCAGCATTTGTGTAAATCAGTTAATAATTATGTGACAATCATATAGAGAACTAACCTAACTAAACCTTCCTAGCATTGTAAATGTCTAGAAAGTGCCATAGTGACGTAACTGGGATGCATCATAAATACATTCCGCTCCGCATAAGTTTAGAACAACGATCACATATTTTTCAGAACGCGAGACGGTCAACGGCTAAACCATCTAAACATTCTTCGCTACAAGGAATTATCTATAAGACTTTGGTAAGAGTATATTGGCCTCTTAACAAGATTAGTAATAAATAACAATACACAATACTTTTATTGCAAACTATGTGTTGATGGACATGTGTCAGTTTGGCACAGCAACTCAGAGAGGATGAGCAACAAACAAAAACAAGATCGTTAATTGTGGGATATTAGAAAAGGAACACAAATACAACAACAAATATACATAACAAGGCAAGAAAGATCGCGCATTCCCATTAATAGAGGTGACGTTCAGGCGTTCAGGTCAGCCGGCAGGTCACGTACCTATAAATATATTCCACCAAGATAGTAGATATATTACACTACACACACGTTTAAGCATTTTGCAGACGAAATGCGGAAAGTTCGTGATGCTACATAGGAAGTTAGTCGGTCAGTGTCCTCTCTGCAGATAGCTATTGCAGATTATACGTTAACTTTCTTTCTTTACCTACCTGCGTACTTGGGTTAGATGGGCGATAATTAAAGTGCAGGTGTTGAGTAACACTGTTCCATAGAAACATTACGACGGGACAGCCATAAAATTTTTATTATCGCGCCATATTGCGGGTGATAGGACGCAGTGGTCGTGTAAGAGACCAGCTATTTTCGTGACAGGTGTCACGCGTTAGTAAGCAGACACGTTACGTGTACAGTAAGTGGCGTTCCGAATATTAGGCATCGAACAAAGCGGTTGTTGCTAGGTGCGGTGCGCGGCGAGAAAGCGGGGCTCGCTTTCCAGCCAGTGTTCTGTTGCGACACGCCCGTTACGCTCGCTCAGAAACAAGAGATGAATCGCGCCGATACCGGCCTACTATCGCGTCGATCACAAATGACAACGGCGAACGCGGATCGCAGGTGTAATTTACGAGGGCTTGCAATACATTTTATTATTCTCCATGTGACATTTTTATTGTACGAATTGACGAAACTAATATGGCGTTGCATATGTACTTGGAGAATTATTTATTCTACTCGAATATTAACATTGCACAATCTTACTATGCACTATGATAATAATCATGTATCCAAATTACGATTCCAAAGAAAGAACTGTTATAAAAGATCATACCAATTGTGAGACAGAATAATCATGGTTTTGATACTTAAGTAAAATTGGAAAGGCAATGGATTATGTTAAGTGTGCGCGAAACTAATATTACTTTTTGTCCCAAAGTTCCATGAACTCAAAATGTCCCGCAAAAATTTACTTTGCAATTGTCACGTCCGTGAATATATGGCGGGCACAACAAAAGGCACAAAAGTTTAGGCCCAATAATAGGCGAATATTTCATTCGGGCGCCCGCCGCGATTCTCGCCGGCTAGCTTTGTTGGGTCACTCGCATAAACGCTTTAGCGGAGTTGAACGACCGGGCGCTCGCTTCGCTGAATTACTTTACATATTTCGACATGTCCCAAGCACTTCACCGATGCAAGGAAACTGGGTAAAACTGGTGACGTTATTATACAGTTGTCTTTTCCTTACCCAATAGAACAAAGTACTTCTGGGAAATCCCTAATGAGAGAACAATAAACTGTACATAACAGTTAAATTGAGGCGTTGAGACAATCCTTGAAAATGTATTGTTGCCTCTTAATCGTTTCTAACAACATTGTCTTATTTGATGAGATAGAAGAAAGACGTTTAATGATCTCGCCGTAGCAAATAAACGATTTTTTTATTGATGTGAGCTTGTTATTGGCAGGCCGTTCAACCTCAACGCGTCAGACTGACAAGAAAAAACTCGCAAGTTTAGTTTTTAAACTAGACTGGGCCTCTCATAGAACATCCGATTAAACAGCGAACAAAAAGGTGCTAATGGATACGGAAAACAAGAACCTGATATTATTGGAATAAATTAAGATCTTCAGATACATCCATTTGATGTAGGTATCGTATTCACATAACAATTATGGACACACAGTGAACAAATAATTGACTTCTAAAAGATATAAAAAATATGAAATTTTGATGGCATCTTTGATTCATCATGAATACTTTCAATTAAAACACATTTATAGGTGCAAAGTCCTGCTTTTTAAACTATAAAAGCTTTTGTATTTGATGTGAATGTTTCGATTTATTTTTCGCAATTTGGTCTAAACTAAAGTATAACCTTATCTGCAAACCAAGCAAGATGATCGAATGGACTTTACCCCGCATTATAGTCTGCCGTTGGTTAATATTGGCACTGGCGCTGGTAGCGTTACTCGATGCATCAGCCGCCTTGATTACCAGGTGGGCAGGAAGACATCAACAACCTGCATCGAGTCTCCGCCAGTTACTTAGCAACATCCGCTGTGTGTGCGCAGTTATGTGCGTCCTCATCTTATAAGTGTGCTTGACAGACGTCCTCAGAAAACTGTTTGAGCGTCCAGTCGACCAAAGTAAACGTTTGGGAATAATGTACTTAAATAAATTTACACCGATACAAAATAATATAATTGCTTTAGAGTAATTTTTAAGTCCGACAATCTGACGTTTCGGCTTAATTCCATGCCATGATCACGGATGTACTCAGTCAGTCCGTACATCCGCTACTTATGTTACTGGCCATGATAGTCTAAAATGCTAATATATTAGCTTTTTTTGCAGGCATTTTTAATACAGTCTTACTAGAGTAGAATTACATATATTCTAGAATTACCATTCTATATATATATATATTCATTCTCCTTTTGTCAGTTATAGTTATAGTTCGGATGATTTTTTAACATATATTTCATAGATTAATTTTAGTAATCAAGTAAAAGTACAGGAAGGCGACGACGACGTCGACGCTACAGCATCATTCTCTTATGGCATTACAAGTTATATTGTAAAATAACCATTTAATATGCATTTTTACCCAATAGTATCATCATAAGGTATAAGCAAACGTGTTTGATGCCACTTATGCGTGTTACTACTTTTAAGGTTCAGAAGTAAAACACCACATAAGTATTACTTACAGATTCCTTTAATTTTGAGCAACCCAGCTAATCATCAATCAATCGATGTAAACAAAAGTAGTTAGTAAAATAAGATCAGAAAGTTGTTGTCAAAAATCGCCGATTGACGCGCAGTAAAAAGTATCTGTCAATATGATCGACCGGTGTTGCCACCTCTATTTCGGATAATTAATTATTTAACATTTTAAAACGGTTTATCAATTACACATTTTTAACACTACAAATAAGTGAAGTTCCGTAGTCTCTACCTTACAAGGCGTGATAAAAGCATTTTTCTTAAAAAACCATGACATAAAAAAAGCAACGTATGGCTATTAAAGTGGCTAATATTTAACGGCTACCACAACGCAGGTGGCAGACTGGCAAAGTGGCAAGTGACGTCTGAAGGAGCCACTCGCGGCGGCCCCCATCCGCTCATTTACATGCGTACCAGCGACACGCTCGTTCACTCCAAAACGGAGAATTTTTCAAAATAATAAATGCTTTGAGCTTGAAAAATACACAGCCCATAAACAAAACAAATTGTACAACAGTTAATAAAAAAAATACCTTTAATTATCTTAAATTGAGTAAATTTATTACTTTAGTGTTGAACTGAAATGTAACAGGCTGTCCGGAACTATTGTAAGAGAGCATTATATTTTGCAGATATAAATAAAAACAGCCGATGCAAAGGAGGCAAACATAGCATATCACTATTAATAGAGAAGTCGTTTGACGGGAAGCAATTTCCTGTGTTTGTTTGTTTCGCTTCCCACGGTGTAGTATGTATAAGACACGATTTAGACACTTTCAGCTGACATTCAAATCACATATCGGCTACCTGAATATGTTAACATTACAACCTACAACGAAGAATCAATTACACAACTGCTAATATAGGTTTAGTCAAAAGAATAAGTGCTTTTTTATCATTATTTAAATTCGCCTTTAAATAACATAATTATGATGGAAACTCATAAGCTGAAACTAAATTTGTTTTTAGTAGTATCAAAAATAAACTTGTAAAAAAAACCAAGACTCGCAACTCCTAAAAGGTAGGTAGGTAACTCCTAGGTACCGTAAAAATTTGTGAGATTCATGTCGGATAATTTATTCAGTTCCTACTTAAAAAACATCTTATAGTGACCATATCAATATTAAAAATCTTTTATGTTTTAAATAAACAGATTGACTTGGCCATTGCATGAATACACAATGATCTCACAAGTAATACATCATCATCATCACCAGCTCATCATGTCCCCACTGCTGGGGCACGAGCCTTCCCTATGGATGGATAGGGAGAAAAGTAATACATAATTATATTAAATTAGATTGTTTAGTGCAGTGCGATTGCCAAGTCAATCTATTTATTTAAAACATTTTTTTTTTAAATATTGATATGGTCACTGCAAGATGTTGTTAAGTTAGCTAGTTACGTAATAACTTAAGGGTGCGCCGACCAAAAAATGCCAAAAATGCAGTTACGGTTAAGTAGATATAATTGAAAATACTATCGTATTAAATGAACAAAATATATATTTAGAATCATAGGGAACGTGTTTACAATTTGTCAGAACCATAAATTCATAACATGCTATAGTTTTTTCTACAATATCATTTAAAGTTAGCCAAAAATCATGAAAACGAGTGGCCGCGTTTAGTAGATTTCTTATAGTTTATCTAAGTTATTGTACCTCTGATATTGTCTAAACAATCATCAATGGATAAACTACAAATTGCTAGACTACATTTTCAATTCATCAAGTGGTTATTTAAATAATTATTTTATATTGAGCACCTTAAATTCCCCATACAAAATTAGTATGGCCGCGCGGCATCAAATAAATATGGACGACGACATTTCAAATAAAACATATGACATTTGTCATTTACGGACGGCGCACCCTTAAGACAGAAGGTCCCTCAGTAGGAACTGAATAAATTACCCGACTTGGTTACATGGATCCCACAACTTTTTACGGTAGAAGAACTGAGTTGTGACTTGCGAGACTTGGTTTTTTACAAGTTTGTTTTTGACGGCATCTAATTTCTTTTTATAGATAGTCCTACTTTTTTCCTTTCCTGTATTATCTAGGTACCTATCTACACCTATTATACCATTATATAATATATATATAGCCTACATCGATTCATTAACTGCAAATGTAACTTTGTAACCCTACATATTTATATGGGATTACAAAGTTATTTTTATGAAGTTGGTATATTTAGAAAACTGGACCAAAATTACATAATATTTTATTTTTATTTCAACATTATTTAGTTAAATGTTGTTTTGTCAACCTCACACAAACGTCATTTTAAATCTGAGAAAAAGAGACAAAACAATGATTAACTAAATAATGCTTAAATAGTTTTTATGAATAAGGGGGTAGGTAGGTGGCTTACAAATAAACAAAGAATAAGGTCCGAATACTTATTCCGTGTTTTGTATCTTTTACTCTAATTTGAAATTAAGTTTAAATGACAAGAACAAAACACGGAATAACTATTCGGACCTTATTCTTTGTTTATTTGTAAGGCACTAATTGTATTCTAAATATGAAGCTTCTACGTCAGCTAGAAGTGCCTTAGAGTTTTGATGATCAGTCAGTCAGTTAGTCAGTCAGTGACAAAATTAAGAAACTTTGACTAGTTATACTCTTAAACTACTGGTTCAAATTGAATGAAATTTGAAATATACCGTTTATGCAATGCCTGTTTGGTTAATGAAAAATTCAGGCTTCTAGTTTTATACGCAACAAAGGTCGAAAATGATCTGAACTGTTTCAAGAATAGGATGGTACGGCCGTGCCGCTTTTTTGCTCGACTTGGCGGGGGCATTGCCGTGCCCTCAGATGAAATATATGCAACTTAAAAAACATTGTAATTTTACGTTTACTTAGAGACAAGTTAACATGCAATCCACACTTGCCAAAAAAGTAAGCTTTTCGCGTCTCTGATAAGAGTGTGAACATGTTAAGTGGTCTAATATCATAATAATATGCACGCACGCACATACAGAATGCTAAACGTGTAACAAATCACCTAAATTATGTAAAACAAGCTACTAATAAACTACCAAAACACTAACTAACAAATTCTCACATCCGAAACATTTTTATATCAAGCAAAGGAGGTCACTAATAGTCTATACATCTTTGGCCATGTTTGTACCTTGAGGTACATAGATACTAAAATGTAGAGAAAAATTCGAGAATTCCGAAAAACTTATCATTTTGCTTTTATATTTAGATAAAACTAGAAAATAAATTAATAAAGTTGTTAATTACTTGTAACACATTTTTATCATGTGGTAACATTGGATGTTCAATTGCGTTTAGTATCAGACTTCTCCAAAACCTGAAGTGTTAAAAAAATATTTTATTTGCTGTTAATTATTGCTAATGCACCTACTAGTCGTCCATTTTTATCAATACATAATTTAATGGGCGTAAAGCAATAAAAAATAGAAAACAATAAAATTAAAATTAGCAAATAGTTTTCTCTCTCCAAGTAACAAAACGCTACAAAATGTCAAATCATAACAAATGTCATTCCGTTGGTTTCGGCGTTTCGGGGTGCTTCGTTGTTTTCGTTTGCAATTCGTATTTTTATTTAATAACTTGGCTATTGCCTCTAGTATTCCGTTTTTCCTCGTGATTTGGTTCCTGTCGATAATCGTATCACAGATTATTTAACAAAGAGAGGGTATTTTTGGCGTATTTGCGCATTTTATAGCGTATTTTTTTAAACCGAAATTATTATTTTTTGTCTTTTTCAAATAACTAACAAACAAAGTAGGCCTGCTATATTATTCAGCGTTTCATAGAGTATTTTTTTCCATAAAGTGTACAACGGTACATTAACTGGCCAGATTTTAGTGACCTCTTTACTAGTTATTAACTTAACAAATAAATAATGTAAGTCATTCCTAGCAGTCACCGCACAGCTAATCTGTAAACGCCTGCCAATTTGTATAGTAGAAAACCCGTTTTCACAACTAATTGTAAGATCAGTCATTTGAAGGTTCCTATTTCTTAATAGTTATATATTTAAACACATGTCAAACAAGTTCAAAACGATTCTTTCGTAAAACAAAAGTTGATTCTAACTTCACTTAAGCTGCAGCGAGCAACAGAGTTATTCATGAAAACAATTGAAAGAATAATAATAAGTAAAGTATATAGAGGTGCAAAATAATATCCAACACGAAAAGTTACTAGTTGCTCCGGCAGTTAGTTGCATGCACCTAGGCGCGTAAATCACGAGGCCGGAGCGACAAAACTTCGCTACGAGATAGTTTTTAATTGATTCGCTCAGTTATTACATCCAGTTTCTCCAGCTACAAGTTCGCGCCTTAGCCATGGCTTCTCCCATTTGTTAGTGTTACTTGGAAAGCAATTTATTATTATATCAGAGTTTTTATAGCAATCACTAATAATCAATCACCGACCAACGTTAGTCAATTCCATTTCAAAAGTCTTTGCAACGACTGTACTAGGAATATTATAAGTGTTATCAGTTTCCAGATCCTTGGTCACGCCATAAATATCGGGAATTTCCTTCGCGCAAATACCCTTAGCAACATCGGCGTGGGATAAGAGTCGAGTGTTCAGTGTCGCCTGCTGCGTTGTTTTCTGTGAAGCGACGAAGGCCAGCGAGTGGCGAAGCCAGCTCTTGTTTGTTTGTCAAGTCTATACTATATAGCCGTGCGTGTACTCTGTAGCCGTATGTGTGTAGGGGTAACATAACACCCGAGTGAATCGAGGCGTAAGGGCGCTGCGAATCCTACCCCGCGCGTTAACACATCATAATGTTCAAATAGCTTCGCTGTGCGTATTTGCTTAAATAAGAACGCGAAGGGCTAATTCATTTATTTCTGGAATATAACGCTTTACAAAAGCGTTATATTCCAGAAATAAATGAATGATCTAATCGCTAGCTCCACCGTGCTTCATGACTTGAGGTACGCTAGGCCTTTAGACCTTTTTATGGTACTATGTAAGGCACTTGTTAACTATATTTCTATGTAGGTATATCAACCTGAATTGGGACAGGATGGTGGTTCTTTCTTTCCGCTTAGGTACAGACGCCAGCACATCAACCTATCCTAAACTGGTAAACTTCTTTAATAAATGTTCAACCTTATGCCTTGTACATAAAGTTTAAAGTCTATTGAGGAAATTTGACAGTTTGTGTTAGTCTGATGTGGACACGTGTGTACATATGGGACCTGACTCTAGCAGTTGGACCTTTACATGCTTATAAAGATACTAGCTGTGCTCGCGACTTCGTCCGCGTGGAATAGTTATACTTTCGGCAGCTTTTTTAGGCTCTTGTTCCCGTTTTTGCAACATTTTTCACTGATGCTTCGCTCCTATTGGTCGCAGTGTGATGCTATATAGCCTAAAGCCTTCCTCGATAAATGGACTATCCAACACAAAAATAATTTTTCAATTCGAACCAGTACCTAGTTCCTGAGATTAGCGCGTTCAAACAAACAAACTCTTCAGCTTTATATTAATATAGATATGTCGAGGAGCTCGATAGCGCAGTGGATAACGCGCCCGGTCTGCGAGTGCTGAGGTTAAGCAACTTTCGCAAAGACCATCGGATGGGTGACCAAAAATGTATTATCTCGAGCTCCTCCGTGCTTCGGAAGGCACGTAAAGCCGGTGGTCCCGGTTGCATTAGCAGTCGTTAACAACCACCAATCCGCACTGGGCCCGCGTGGTGGTTTATGGCTCGTTCTCCCTATCCATCCATAGGGAAGGCTCGTGTTCCAGCAGTGGGGACATAAAAATGAGCTGATGAATGAATGAATGAAAAAAGATATATAAAAACCACACAGATATTGCTAAGTCATTTATAAGCCGATATTGCTTAACTTGAAATAGGTATACAAATTGTAAATAATAATGCATAGTTAATTAAATCTTGTAGTGTTTTAAGTCACGTTCAAAATTATGTTAATCGTCCTTGACACTTCAGTACAACACGAACTGTAAAAGTTGAATCAATAATAGATGAACATGTTTTAGGTATAATCAAATGCGCAATAATTGCAACGTATCAGTGTTTGTTGAGCACTCTGCTCGGCGGCGTGCGTGCGTAGGCTACAAAAGCGGATCAATAAAGCGGTCTATCTATGTTTACTCAGCAATTACCCAGTTAAACGCTGGAACGATGTCCACACTGACACTGCAGAATCTATACAAGTATAAAACGTTGACATTGCTGTATACGAGAGTATAACGTTTTTAGCGTTAGTGACGCGGCTGCGTAACTTTATATCCGAATAAATTAATATAAAAACCTAGTTATATTTTGATTGCAAATATTTTTTTTTACATTCATTCAAAGAGACTGATTGAACATTTTAAGCGGGAAATTGTAGTTGATAAGTGATAACATATCATCACGTAGTTATATAAATACACATTTATAAACGCAACAACATTCAAATTAAAACAAGTCATCGTAAGTTTATCACGAAGTTCAATATACACATTACGAGCTCCACAACATCAAAAGCGAATCACGCTCTGCAAACCGGAACGCAGATAAAATGGGAACGAATATATATAAAATAAAAAACCCCTCAATATGATGTGGGTATCCGTTTATCGGATACGTTCGATCCACAGCACTATTAAACGCGTAGTTATTATCGAGTCGGCGGGCGTCGCGTCGGCAGAGATCACGTAGGGGACCGGTCGTCGTGAGAGCCCGGCTCCGCCTCGCTGTGTTAAATTACCGCCATTCGACCCGCTACACGATCGTGATCGTAAAAATGTGCAAGCTAACGGAAAAACTGTACCACGCCGCGCTGGCGAAAACATCAGAGGGAACGAATGCTGATTCTAGACTTTCTTTGCGATGTCGACGGTCGGTGGTCTTTTAGAGTTTGCTTCGTACGAGCGAATTTATCTTTTACTAGTCTTCCAATAAAAGCCTTGTCAGCATTTTATTATTATTTCTATAATTCTTATGAGTACATTAAGTACATTTTGGCGTTATTGCTATTGAACAATTTCGGCTATGGCTCTATTAACATTATCTAGGTACGTGATATCATCAGCATATTATCTGAAGGCAAATTAACGTTACGTTCATTCCGGATTTTTCCGCTGAATGAACAATTCTCAACCCGCGTTCGCATGTCGACATACCTACCCGCCAACAATTATCTCTACATGTGCGGCTGTTATTGTCTTCGGTAAGCTTACGCTTGATAAGATTACAATAATGAATGTGACATTCAAGTGTATATGTGTGAATCAACGCGGTTACGTGTCGTAGGCTAATGTAGAAGGAAGGTTCTCAATGCGCTAAGCGTGTATCGCAACAGTGTTCGCATGCATTTGCGAGACCGGGCGCCCATTCAGCCGTCACAAAACGAAACTGAATGCCATTTCATCTCAAGATGTGGCTCTCGCCACAGATCGGAGGGGTCACGAGTGGGCGGGGAGGGGGCCACAAGCCGCCCGGCAACTGCGCCATAACTTGCCGCGCACGTACAACCAGACAATCGCAATTATTATTAACAGATATACGTTTAATGATCGTGTGTGCCGCGCTCAAACGGCCCGATGTAATTTTAACGTCGTCAGCGCGCGCGATTGTAGTGTTTACGTCATTGCGGCGTTCGTGTGAAAATCGCTTAAAGTGCGACGGCGAATGTGTCGTTTCAGGGTGGGAATTAGCGGGAAGACGGCGTCGGGAGCGCGCGGGGTGGGTGGAAGGGGCAGTCGGAGGGGGGAGGGCGAGTTCTTGCGGAGTGAGTTAGCAGACTCGATGATTTGTAGCGCGGTTAATGTTCATCTAGCGGACTGTCGAGGCACCGGGCATAACTCATGCGAACAAAGACGGATCGCAATGCATGGCAGTCGATATGAAAGCGACGACGTGTCACCGCGTGGTAGGCACTCGCGTACATGCCGACGCGGCGTGTGCGCGCCGAGTGCGGAGCGTTCACGACCGACGACAACGCGGACAATACCACCCGCGCGAGGCATACCGCCCATTCCTGAGCCAAAACTCAAAGGCGGTCAATATCTACGTAAACACTACATAAGATGAAATATTTTTCTGCCTTCCACGAACACTTGAGACGTTCGCAGTATCGATTCTAATGGCGGTCGATCTAATATTGCATAAAATTAAAGTGGACAAATGTAGGACAAAGAAATAAATAAAGACTAATGGTAGGGTTGCCTTGCCTCACACTAAGACCTTTTTGTACTGACTAATCTATTTCTCTCTCTATTTCTGCCTTTTCAATGCCAATGGTATTCTTACAAGCATCAATGGTATGCAGTGAGCGCTTTCGATCATCACAACACAGATTTGGAATATTTGTTTATTAGTCGGTTTAGTGAAATAAAACAAATAAAACTAAGCTATATTTAAGGGTACCTCACATAAGAGTATAGAAGGTAATTATTCAGAATCTCTCAAGCAAAGCCTTGCATACAGTAGTACATTTATCACGTAATTCGCGGCTTAGTTGGTAAAACAAATTGGTAATTAATTAGTCGGCAGACAGACAAAAACTACAACACAATCTAGTACAATGAACAAACGAGGATACCTACGTTGTTGGAGGAAAATGACTCAATATTCTCGCAGTCAACAATTATGTTTGCCGTATCGTGTGGTGAATCTATTATTTACTAACTTAATTGCGTCTAAGACACTATTGATCTTAGTGTTAGCTGTGTAATAATAACGGAGCGAGACTTAAGATTTATTAAACCAAAGAAAAATGTTCAAACAAAACTTACAATAGTCCAAATTGCTCCAACACTCTTTTAACCTGAAACCAACAAAAAAAAACTTCAGTCAGTATTTAATCAACAGCACTCTAATATATCATAAATCATAAACTTACGAAAGTTAAAAATTTTCGAAGGCCATTCATTACAATGATTTATGAAAGAAAATTTTGTATAATATAAGCAGTAGACCGTGCTCAAAGTTTAAAGAGTTAACTTTTACCCTACGGGCGAGTTTCGATGCGGAGCCCTACCACCTGTCCTATAATCAGAACAACCTGTTATATATAACATCTTGACGTAACTTCGACAAAGAATGAGCAGGATTGGCAGTTTAGTAATTAGAATTTAATTAAAGTTAAACATGCATTAGAACAGGGATGGGCGAACTACGGCCCGCGGGCCATCTCCGGCCCGTGACCATCAAACAAAAATTCAAGTGCGTGTGTGTCTCAGAAAATGGTATGCATTTTCTGTATCAATATTTTTATTTCACAAAAAAATATTTATTTAATTAAAAAATGCAGCAAAAAATTCAATAGCCTGGCCCGCCATATGTTTTGTTAGTAAATATTGTCACGCGAATGAAAAAGTTTGCCCATCCCTGCATTAGAACATCTAGCAAACTTATATTGGTAAAAATATGTCACAAACAATAACAACGAAATCTTTAACAAAAAGTTACTGATGTACAACGTAATAGAAACAACGGTTTATTTAGCAGTTTAAATGGCGTCGTCGGTTGAGTTTTCAACTACCTACTTAGTAGAAAAAGGACAACAAAATTGGGTCAAGTTCGTATCGTATGGTTTTTGTACATCGTCATGAATGAACAAACCTTTGGCATGAAACAAAAGAAAAGTTTCAAAGAAAACTCACAAACAGAAACAAAAGAATACAGCCAATTCAGCGGTAACCGGTTCCCATCAATAGTTCAAGCAAAAAGGTCTTTACCGCCTCTGTGGGCTAGAGATAAAATCACTGGATAAGACCTAGAGGTTCCGGGTTCGATTTCCAGGAAAGTTTCATATTGAGCTCGGTTTTGTAAATCAAAGGGCTTGTATTTAATCCACTTAGCTAGCTACCACTATCTTATATAAATCTTTCGCCATAACTAGCATTGTTGTGTTTCGTTACTTATGTAAGATACCCACACAGTTGGGTATAAAATTTCTGGTGAAGTTTGTTCTACTTTCGACTATATCTTCACTTGCCATCATCCTTATCATCATGTAGTGACATGTTCATACTGAAGTTTAGACATCAGTACACAAATCTTCCTGTGATCCCATCTATCATCTTTAACTGACGATAGATAAGTCCCATTCCTCTTGCTATCTATCAGGTGAGATGAAAAGGCCAAGCGCTTCCTCGTTGTCATATTAAATAAATCGTCATCCGGGGGCGTAGCAGCGGCGGCCGGCACGGACAATGCGCATAAAAAAAATCAATAATGCCTGGAACGGCCTCCGCGGAGGTCGCCCCTCACCAGTGCCGGTGGCGCGAACTCGCTAACTACTTTGTTACTTTTACGCTCGCTACCTTCACTTTTCAGGAGGGCTCTGAACTTAAAACAGAATCTTGAGCAAATACATCGTTGACTTACGTAGATAAAAGAGATAGCTAATTTTAAACCGGTGACAAATGTATTGTTATATTAATTCAGAGCGCTCTTTCCTACTCGTATTCGTAGGCACCGCCAGTTATAATAAATATGATACAAAAAATTCTCGAACGGTATGTTCAACGTCATAACACACCGTGCAATGGACGATAAAAAGCAGGTTCATGTGGCATATTTAGACTTTAAAAAGGCCTTCGATTTAGTGGATAACGATGTCCTGCTGGAAAAAATGGCATCTCTGGGATTCACTCCAAAATTATTGCAGTTATTTGCTAGCTATCTCAGAGACAGAAAGCAGTATGTGGAGGTTGCTGGGTATAGGTCAGACTATTATTTTACGCGATCAGGGGTAAGTCAGGGCAGTACGCTAGGCCCAGCTCAAGTTTGCGGACGACCTGAAAATGTACCTAGCTGTTGGTAGTCATGTGGATGCGGAGCTGCTGCAGCGAGACATCGAAGCTGTAGCCAAATGGACCATTGATAACGACCTTCAATTCAATGAGAACAAATGTGGTGTCATGGTATTTGGTAGATCCTCCACCACAATTGAAGCTAGCTATAGCTAGCTTGAATTGTTAGAGTAACAGCGTTGAGTGTATACACTCAACGTTGTTACTCTGCAGGTACAAAATGAAATACGTGACTTAGGGCTCAAACTGGACTCGCGCCTAGAGTTTCGGAAACATATTGAGGAAATATGTAAAAGCGCGAATAAAGTCCTGGGGTTTGTAATGAGAATTAGCTCTCAATTTAACGACGTAAGAATACCTCTTCTATTGTACAATGCTTATGTGAAAAGCAAGCTCGAATATAGCGCGATTGTTTGGGACCCGTATGAACATAAATACGAATACATGATAGAGAAGGTACAACGCAAATTTCTCAGGTACATCTACAAATGGATGTATGGTTATTATCCGTATTTGTACCCATCGATGTTTGTGTCCGGTATGGTGGGGCAGATACTCTCGCTTCAAGACGCAAGTTCATTAGACTCGCATTACCACGCGATAATTCACAATAACATCGATAATCCGGTTGTACTGGAGAATTTAAAACTTGTTGTTCCTAAAAGACATATGAGTGGGTGAATTAGGAGCGCCGCGCAGACGAACAAGAATTTTTGCTGAGCTCAAGGGGGTACGCACGCGTCGAGCTCAAAATACGCCAACTTCTAGAGCAATCGCTGTGCTTAACGCATTGCACTATCAGATCCCGGAGGCCGACATATTATCCCAAACAATATGTATATTTAATAATTATATAAACTCATACCTAAATTGCAATTTGTAACAATGCTTAATTTAATCAGTTCATGTTGTGTCCATATTATATCTAACCAGTGTACAATTTGGTTTAGTACTGTAAGTATACTGATGTAATTATAAATAAATAAATAAATAACAGTAAAACAAAAACACAGAGCAGAGTGTATTTTTCGACATTTTTAATTTCAAAATCGTCAATGAGATTAGAAAACCGCATCTCTGTTTCGTTGTTATAACACTAAACGTTTACTACCCGTCAATGTAAAGGTAATCATGAACCGTTGTCATCGCGAGTATGCTGCCTAGATATCCATAGGCCTTTATCAAGGTGCAATATGTATATCCGAGATAAGAGCGCGTTCATAAAATATACCTTGGCTACAGTTCAAAGAGTTAACGCCGTCTCATTCAGTGCCAAGTGCAATATTTTTAGATGGGAGAGTGACAGAGCAATTTTGCGGCGTTTAATTAATAAATTCGTCTTGTGTATTTGTAGATATCGTAGGCAATCGTCAATACATCGTCGTGGCGTGCGTGGGTGCGCTCGGTCATAGTCAGTATTAGTAAATGTTTAATTGTGAGAGAAAGTCAGACGTAACAAAGGTAAACAACATTGTAATTCCGCAGCCAAAACATCACGGTTCGAATTATAAAATCAATGTCGTCGTCGGCTTAATGGTGACCAAAACCATTTCAACGTCACGTATTGCACTAGCGGTAGAAAGCATGACGAATAGGTCAAAACGAATCGTTGTCCTAAAATAACTTTCAACTGCTTTTACGGATACCTAATCAGCGCCGTTAACCAGCCAGGTGGTAAGCAATCACCAGTCTATTGACGATTGTAAGCACCATGGGCATAACTAGCGCGTTGCCAATCTTGAGGCCTTCATCATCAACCTATATTAGTCTCCTAATTGACAAACGGTTCTACTTATTTTTAAATTCCTTATACATTTTAGAGAAGTTATCATGATATTCTATTATTCGGCGAGACTGTAGGCACTGAAAGTAATCGGCTGGTGCGTCAGATAATATCATAAAAACCGGCCAAGTGCGAATCGGACTTGCGCGCGAAGGGTTCCGTACCATTATCTAAAAAAACAAGCAAAAAAAAAATCACGTTTGTTGTATGGGAGCCCTTTTATATTTATTGTATACTGTTTTTTAGTATTTGTTGTTATAGCGGCAACAGAAATGCAGCCTGGTGAAAGACGGACGGACGGACAGCAGAGTTTATAGTTTAGTTAGTAATAGGGTCCCGTTTTACCCCTTGGGTACGGAACCCAAACTAGTATCTTAGCAATATCTACGCCCAGTGAGTTTATTTTTCACCCTTCAAATGGGAACGCAACAAATCAAGTGTTAAAACCGGATGGATTTTGTTCTGAGAACGACCCTACGATGTTAATAAACATGGCATACAATCTTTTAGCTTTTACTTGGCATGATGTAGCTTTCCCAGATATCTAAGTATTTATTTGTGCGACATAAAGACAACTTCAGTAATAGTTTCGTCTTTATGCAATTCAGAAGTCGCAAGACTTTCCCAAGTCACATCTGCGTGTGGTGAATGTACTGAATTCCCTTGCAAAATGTCACAAGAGCATAGGTTAACTACGGCCGGTGCATCGCTCACACCGTTTCCTTTCTAATCACGTTGCAACAGTGTAATTTTATCCGACTTTATAAAGAGGAAGAAGTTCCTCGACTTGTTTTCTCTTTAGGAGAATAATATCTGGGTAAATAGATTGGAAGAGCAGTCGCTCGAATTGCGTAAAGTCGTAGATTAGAGTCCTACTGGAGGCAAATTGAACTTTTAAGAGCTTTAAATTTTTTGGATATAAATATAGCCTTGTGGTGTGTTTTTGCATACACAATAATGTTGGTTTTCTACTTCCAGGCTGGCCAAACCATCAACAAGTGCACGGATATAAACCGTTCAGGGGACCAAGTGATTAGTGGTATAAACTTAAAATAAATAGCTTATGGGCTGATTTTTCAAACGTCAGTTAAAGTTTAATCATTTAATAATTTTGGCATAATGACATTTGACATTTCTCTTTAGAAAATATGTCACAATGACAATGTTGTTCGTTGGATAAAACTTATCTGAGGATTCAAAAATCGGGCCCTAGAAATGTTAATGAAATGAGATTAGTTTAGTTCGGTATTTGAATACGGATTACTAGTACAAAACAACAAATCTGTTACAATCAGTTCATTATTAATTAATAAACGGTTTCAATTGTATTATCCATTCATTGTTGTCTGAAAAGGCAAATTACGTAGTCTTAACAATGTTGTTTCTCAATAATAACTTCAAGACGACGATTCTAAGCTTATAAGCTCCATAGAAAATAAATCCATGGATTTCAAGTTTTGTGATTTTGTCTATGAATGTTAACGACCAAAAAGGTCAGATCATAACCACCTAGCGAGCGGACATAAAAGGTAAGAATATTATATAAGCTTCAACCAACCTCCAATACAAATAAGGCTTTACTCGCGCAACGTATAGATAGGATAGCTATATTCTAGCTATGTCAGCGTTGAAACCGGTCTAGCCCAGTGCCGCAAGCCACATAGGTAGATACAGACCAGTTGCTACGCCGCACTAAAGAAAGTTAGTGGCGTAGGTCGAGAACGAACCTTGCTTAGAACTTTGAAAAAGAAAGCGAGTTCAAAACTTTTAATGAAAGTAATACAGTTTCAGAGATACGAAAGAATTATAGCAAGTGGCAAAGCTAGTAGCGCAATTATTGACTTTGATATTTCTGAGTTTGATGTTTAAATTAAAAGGTTTTTTAATAATAAGACATAGGTAGCCACTGTTGCAACTAAAAAGTCATGCGTGTATTTAGGCATATAAACAACATTTATGGGGGACACAAGTGGATAATAATAAATTTTACTATAAAAATATAGCTTTAATATACCCAATATCCCCTCAGCTTAGGTCCATCATATACCCTATTGAACATTTTAATAAATTGCATAAAATATAAAACCACATGTTCATAAAGTGAAAATCGAACTACAAATCAATAATTCTCAAATCTAGGTTGACAACAATGACATCACACTTGGAAGTATTTGCCACTATTCGCACATAATTTTAATATAATCACGTTTTGCTAATCATCACTAAGTAGTTAGAGAGCGTTGGTTCCAAACTCTGGAAAACTTTATTATTAAGATCGAGTTACTCATTGCAAGGCAAATTGCAATTTATAATTAATACGAGTATCTGTAAAAGACTTTACTTTTACTGTTATGAATGCAATTATAACATAATCCGAACTAGTAATATGGTTTTGCGATTTCGAATTCAATTTTGTTGACGAATATATTAAACGGACTTCGATAAAACAACCGCTAAATCAAATCGGCAATGTGTATAACTTATAGAATAATAAATCTTGACTCAAGATGACGTAAGTTTTAAGATTAAACTAACACATTAGCCAGCCACGTTACTGTAAAAGAGACAAACCCTGTAAATTTCTGCTTATATTACTAAACAACATCATTAGTTGGTACGTTCACATTACTAGTTGGTATGGTGCCATTCCCAAAGTGTGGGGAACTAGGGATGCCTCACTGACATGAAACAATTAACCGACAAAGGATGTATATACAAAGGATCTCCGTTCGGTAAACCTACCTTCGCGTCGACATTAATTAGAAAGACATTCCGCATTCGGAAAAGAAATAGCCTCGCTCGCTTCGTTCGTCGGCAACTCGGCAGGCTCTCTGCTACCACAAAGAGCAGTTTTATAAATTGCGGACGAGAGCGGTCGGTTTTATACCGTGTGGGGCGCAGGGATGGCGCTCCGGAATTCATTTGACAATTAAACAGAGCTTTGCACTGTTGACCTTTGCATTAACAATTGGGCATTGTGGCTATAACTTTGATGAAACTAGCTCTAGTTTCGCCTTTCACGAGAACGATCGTAACATTCTGTATGTAGGAATTGTGAATATGCTTTTATAAGGTCGGGGCGTAATACCGCGGATTAATGTTAGTCGCGCCTCGTGCCCGCTTCGATCACGTCACGGGCAAATAGCCGCCGCCTGCATGCGAAATATTTTCGTAATTAATGTCTAGTTTTTCCTTTGATATGTGTTAAATTAAATTGTAGGTACGTTCTACTATGAAATTAACCAACTACCAAAAATAGAAACTTTGAGGATATCGTGCGTGCCATGTGGTAAATAAGCACTGAAATGATGTAATTATTTGTGTATTTACAATCGAGACAGAAATAAACGTAGAAGGTAAATTTTTGTATACTCTTTAGCTGTCTCTATTGCACAAATGAAATGAGTCAACCTGCCACAAAACCAACTGAACTGGCGACTAACTTGACAACGCAAGAAGTAAGCCACACAAAAATACTTAAGATGATGAGATGACAATATGAAATAACCACGCTAATAGAGAAAGACTTTAAAACATTTTATTACTATTATGACTTTGTGACACCAATATTCTTTACGCGTAAGTAACATACGACTCTGTTGTTAAAGTTCTTTCTTATATTGTGTGAAGGTCTTCTCATACAACGTACCGCAACGTTCCCAGTCATAAAAGGCATTTTAGGGTAGCGATTCAGCCCCATACTATGAATCGTGTACGCCGTTAACAGAAATCGCGCCATTGTTTACTATACAATGTGAAGTTTACACGGCAAACCTACCTGATAGAACGCTTCGACCGAGTCAAACAATCCAGCCAGTGCAATCTGGTAACCGAGCACACAATGCGGACTTCTCCTTGTCCAATAACAATAGTAATAATGGTGACGCTGAACGCCGCGAATCGGCCGCGGGGTGGCTGGTCGCGATCGTTTACGTTTATCTGCCGGTGACAGAGGCAGCGAGGCAGCGAGCGCCGCGCGACGCCGCGAATAACAATAATGCGGCGGCTAATTATTATTATTAACGATGGACGGACGCACTCAGCCCGCTCGCGGTCGGTACGTAGGTAGGTGGCGTAATCGCTGAATTCCATTTAATCGCGGCGCGCCACGTGTGGCGGCCGGTCGCCCGCCGGTTGGGCGCAGACGCAGGTATACGAGCCAGCGACTGACCATGCGCGTGTATCGATCTTGCGCTAAATTCGATACGGCGAGCGGCGAATGCTTCGCTGTTTTCGGCGGTCGCCTTGCAAGAACGGCGAAAACGCAATTTACGATCGGTGCAAGGCACGAATTTCCAGCAGCAGTGTTTGTGCGAAGCGTGTCAGGCGCAATGGTTGGTTTTAGACGTCGCACCAACTACCGGGCGCGGGCGCATTGCCACGCGGACATACGAAGTTTCTCGAATAGCGAGATAACACGTGTATATTTATTAAAGGCGGCAATTGCGCAATACGTGATAACGCGGAACGTTCAAAATTGTAATGTAGTGTGCAGAGTGGTGATACAAGTCGCATGTCGTAATGCAATATAATATTTCTCGGGCATGTAATCCAATTTGACGTCGGCCGCACCATTTCTAATCGCGCTAATTGGGAAACGCCCAGCGCCAATTACTGCTATCGTTGCTTGTTTTCGGAGAAATTCGTTTGAAAAATAAAAGTACTGTACATAAAAATAATAGCAGCGATTATAATAACTGAGAACCCTATCATACCGGCGATAGGATTCTAAACAGCTTGCCTGTTCGTTGTATTGCAAAAATAGATTTGAAAAGAAAACGAAGCGGAAACTCCTTATATAGCCTCGTATCACTCACGTGAAAAACGAGTTGTCTAAATTGGCTTGTGTGAAGACGAATGGGTTTATAGCGACTGTCATCTCTTAAGGGGAGGAGGATGAATTGAGAATAGACATGGAACAACATGTGTGTGTGCCTTATGATGAAATAAAACAACAGTATAACAAAAAAAAAACAATAGCTAGAAAATTCAAACAATAAATAAAATGCTAGTCTAAAAAGTGCGGGGCAACGATTTTATCAGCCTAGAGCAGATTGTTTTTTATTTGCAATTTGTGAGCGGCTTCAACTAGCCCGGAAATCAGAGCGGTCGTCCAAAAATGACAAAGCGGCCGAATCAAGCCGAAAACGACACAAAAACGTCTACGTCAACAACAGAGCGCGCGTCTGTCGAACTAGCACTCGCTGCAAAAAGCGAATAATGGCCGCCGGCTAGTGGCCACGCTACACAATCACGCTATTTCGAGATGCGTTTTCCTCTTAGCAATACTATACCTAGCTACTAATAATAACAGAAGAGATAAAGAATGTTTTGCAGAAACAAACGCAACACTTAGGATGTTATCTTACACGCTATTATTTTTTCCGCTACATACGTATTTCACACTTAACACAATTTCGATAAGTTTCAATTTGTCAGGGCTGGTGTAAAGCATTACGCGCCGATTACAGTACGCGTCGTAGACAACGAAACACGTGCCGAGTTTCCGACGCAAGGTTAACGACTCGATAGAAATCGTAATAAATAATCCAAATAAAATGCATGATCCAATCCAAACTTTGGAGCAATCTCGGGAAGGAAATTGAGATTATTGTCATTTTGATTTTGTATGTCATTAAGAGTTAATTTGGCTAGGTCGGTAAAGAAGATTGCATAACACGCTTCAGTGAAACGCTCAACGTGAATATTTTCAATGATTGCAGAGACTTATTACTTTTTCATTATGTGGGTAAGGCTCTCGAGTGAAGACATTATCTAAACACAGTCCTAATTAACTCCTAATTTCAATAGAGAAGATGGCTGGAATCTACCACCAGCCTGGGACACCATCATATAAAATATTAAATCCCAGTCCCAACACCATACTGCCAGACCAAAAGATACTGTAAGCTCTTTCTGCGTAAAACGGAACGCACCTGATTATATTTAAATGAGGGTATACAAGCTACTAACTAATTATGAGACGACCAACATCTCAGACTCCCTGTGACCACGGACCCTGTAAAGGGTTCGAAACGTCAGGATAAACATTAATTAAGAGTAATGTGTAAATTAAAGCGAGTAGAACCGTAAAAGTTGTTCCATTTCAATTTACGAATGTACTAAAATATAGTCGCAGTAAATTGGCCAACGGAACTGCGATAATTCTGGCAGATGCGGATAAATTCCTTAGTATGTAATGCTTCCCACAGGAACCGTGTTTGTTGCTAACGAAAAGTTATGTTTGTATCTCACGAAGCTTTAACGGAAAAGTTGGAGTACAACGTCCAAGTTTTCAGAGTCAGTAACAGAAAAGCCGCTACACGTGTATTCAAAGTTAATTACCGATTGTAGCAACTCCTATTACGAAAACGGTGGGCGGTGTTATACTATACGCACAGACGAATCAATAGCTATCTAAACAGCTGAGTGAGAAAACAAAGTAGGTCGTTATAAACTTAATTGATAGTCGTCGCGGGTCAAAACAGAAACAAAAAAACGTTTTAGAATTAGCTTATAAATTACCAACGGCTGGACAGTCCAATGTATACTATTCTGTATACATTAAAGCTATATTATTCTGTGATTAAAGTAAATAAAAACTTATATTATGGAATCAGAGTATATTTTTGAGAATCATCATTAAACTTATAGATTCAAACAAATCTTCGACAAATTAGTAACATGTATTAAAGTCTTATTTCAACGAAATAATAAGACATTTTTACTACGAATAGATGTTTCGATGATAAATGTTATGATTATGACATACATACATGAAGAGAGGGCCTCATACTCCAAGTTAAGATATTAAAGATACGCGACGGAGACAGGACAGCATCTGTGGTTCCGAAGTACACATCTTAAGTTCAAAATAAGCATTTTTGTCTCCCAGTCAGAGACGACCAGCTATTGCAACAGTGGCTTAGCAACAAAGATTGTAATTAGAACTCTTTAAACGCTACAACATTAAACGAACTGTTCAGACCTATTATAAAACTACCATTAACCTATTAACAAAAATCAAATTCTTTCAAAGTTAGTATTGTGAACAAGTATCTTTCTGCTATGTTAATGTCTTAAAATTAGCAAATAGGTATTTGATTCTTACAAAGTTAACTTATGTACAAAAGTATCTTTCCACTATGTTAGGTAATATATTATGTGTGTCTCTACAAAGGAGTAGGTTCTCAAAAGTCAGCTCACATCTCGGCGGGTGGGGTTCGCCGCGGGTGTTAGGGGACGGGTGGCGTGCCCGGGGTGGCAGGCCCAAGGTCACCGCCCTTGCCTACGTAACCTAACTACGACCTAGCTATGTCGCCGGGGCACGGCCCGCTTTAACGATTAATATTGAATGATCCGGCCGGACTACTCGCGAAAAAGAAAACAAATCAATACGGGACCGTTCTCGCAAATTTGCGTGGAACTTTTGCATGAGTTTCACGTTCTTATTTCTTGTTTTATTACCTCACAGCTATGGCGATGCGAAGTTAGCGAACAAAGTTTTACTTACTGGGTGTTATTTATCAGTACGGCTATGAGGAAAGTCATTCAAAATTTTAGGTAGGTACTACACACAGTTAAAACAAAATATTCGACACAATGAACTCGGATACAAATTGATATGCCAATGTTATCAAATGACCTTTGAATTTTTTTGTACACAAAAATACCTATTGCATCATTTTAATATCGCTATTTCAGGCCAGTTGCTTGCATAAGCATAAAAACTTATACGTAGCATCATTGTAGCTATCATAATTTTATTAATAAATGAATTAGCTTAGCGCTTTGTGGAATTTGTGACATTTTGAGACAAACAAATGCCTACGTAACATTCCTACTACGCAGTCGGTAAAATACCGAATGACTCATTGCACAAGTATTACATTTCTTTAATTGCATCATGTTTATTATAATTCACTCTCCGTGATAATAAAGTAACATTAAAATCTACGTATTGTTAATAAATAAAGATGTTATTAATGTAGGGGCAAAGGGTAAATTCGGTGCTCGACGTACGTTCGTATAAATTTGCGCACCATTAAAATAACCACTACCATTTCTAAAGATAATTAAATCTCCAAGACGGCACACAAAACTACGTACAAAACAATTACCTTCAGCAAAGCATCGGAGCGAGCGTCCAAGATGTGAACTGAAATTCCTGCGCAGAGATACAAGGAGTGAATGCGATGCATCCTCGCAAACTGGTTTGGTGGACGCACACGCCAGGTGGCTGCGACCGCGCTCCTTGTCAATGCCAATTAGACAAAAAAAGACGCGGCTTTTATTAGCTGCCTTGTTTTAATGGGAGATGTGACTTCACTACCCAATCATAGACGAAATAAGAAACTAATTTCACATTTTACTTATTAAGCTGGCAAACGAGACTACTGATGCCGCCTGATGGAAAGCAATACTGAAGCTTCAGTTATTATGTTTTTATGCATTGTAATTTTATATGTTCTAACCATTCTGATTCATCATCAGCTCATTTATGTCCCCACTGTTGGGGCAAGAGCCTTCCCTATGGATGGATAGGGAAAACGGGCCATAAACCACCACGCGGGCCCAGTGCGGATTGGTGGTTGTTAACGACTGCTAATGCAGCCGGGACCAACGGCTTTAGGTGCCTTCCGAAGCACGGAGGGGCTCGAGATGATAAATTTTTGATCACGTATCCGATGACCGGCCTTTGCGAAAGTTGCTTAACCTCCGCACTCGCAGACCGTGCGCGTTAACCACTGCGCCATCGAGCTCCTCATTCTGATTCGGACCACAGCAAAGTAAAACTCTAGACAGAATTCTACCACCAGGCAATGTTTCTTTCTTAGCATGCATAATACATTGGCAAAATAAATTATTTATGAAGACGTTATTCCACTACGTTTCGACGACACTAATATTTGATAGACTATTCAACTAATGAAGGTACGATTCAATATTCAAATCTCTAACATCACTAATCATTTGCACCATTTGTAAGGCAAGTAAGCTTTAAAATTTCAAAAACGTTTTAAATATTCACGACGTTAGACTGTTAACTGAAGTCGAAACAACCTTATCAGTGGAAATTACTCAGCAGCCTATCCCTTTACAAGGATCGGAACTTACGACGACAAGAAATTGATCCATTACAAGTGATTTATCGCCGGTTCGACACGCAAACGATTTAATATTAATTACTACGACTCTATGTCAGTAATTTGCATTCGGAATTATTCCGTTTACGATACCGGATTAATCATCTTAATGACATTTTTCGATGTTGTAGCCATTATTAATGGAGCTTATTATTATTATTATGTATTATTATAAAATTAACATATAGGGAAAATTGTTATTTCTATTTTACGAAATGATAAAGGTTTTTTTAATGGCGTTGCTGATATGAACATAAATAATGGTATTCTACTTTCTCCAATATTCGTGTCAAACATAAAGGAAAGGTACATTAAAAAATTTGCATGACATGAAAATAAATTACAATTAAGAGATTTCTTTTTAGAATAACAAAGACGCCAAACAGTATACATGGACGCGGTTCTAATGAGTAACATCGACCAAAAATGTCCGCGTAAGCGACCTTATTCGGAATACAATTCGTTGAAACTGGATCGTAGGTCGTTTCGCTTGCGTCAGCCCTGAAGCGACAGCAGAAAAATGGTAGCCTTTTCTCTTTGCTTTAGATATCTATGCCAGGGATGTCGATGTTAAAGTTCTTGGCAATTCTTTTAATTTTAAACTGCTTTTAGAATCTTGCTTAATTGAGTCTCTGAGAACAGTACACATCAACGAAAAAAAAAAAACGCTAAGTCATAATCAGCCTACATGGCAAATAATTTACGAAATTAAGATAGAAGCAACTTAAAAATGATTTCTGAAGTGTAGCCAGCCCTACTAGTATGACACGTAGCTGAATCACGAGGTCTAGATGTTAGACTTATATCGCTGTGTAAGTATGTAAGAGAATCGCTTGTCGAGCAATTGCGCTGTGACTGCTGTGATATTGCAAAAACGCTAGTATAACAAATACTAGGATTAAAGCCGGTATCTCCACACACTTCTGATAAGTGTCACAGGCGGTGTCTCCACAAACTTCTGATAAGTGTCACATAATCAATTCAGAACTAGCACACATTACCTGGAATAATAATACTTTATGTAATTTCAACGTCAAACTATAATATGTACTTAAGACTTAACGTTTAATTCTATTATTTATCGAAGAACTTATAAGATATTCGAATGTACAGTCATTGTTACTAACAACGATTGATATACTTTCTGGTCCGTTTGGTACCTTGATAACATTTTGACCTTGATAACCGAAGATATCTAGTTCGAAACTAGTTTTAATTACAAATATTGTTTAAAACAACTCACAGTTATATGATATTATAGTAATAAATATATTATAAGGATATTGCTATTATTAATATCTTGTATTCATGAATAACTATTAAACTCTGCTTAACAAGTGTAACAAGACAACACACTAACATTTTGTTTAAAAATTTACAAAAATAAAACTAATCGAAAAGCAACAGCGCTTTTAAACTGAAGTAGCGTTTCGTTACTCCTGTTAAAAGTGAAAAACTTGACACAAAGTGCAGTAGCGGGGTGATAAAAATAAAAATTCTAAGTAGGAATGAGTCCCAGAGGGGTCGTGGCCAACTCTGTGTAGGCTAAGTAATTGCCATTTATGGCGTCGCCCGGGCAAACTCGCTGACTCATCCCCCGCCCTCGTATCTGCTGAGAAAACATAAACCTCTTTTATGTGGAGCATGCTGCCTTTTTCTTGTCCTTGACATCGTATAGCGATACTATTTTCTAGTAATAAATATTTATTCATAAATCCAAAGATATACCTACCTAATTAGAAAGTTATAGTATATAATTATGCACTTATGTAATTTAGGAAACATGGCGTTCTGCTAAGTAAGGACATTCATTTATTAAACTCTTTCATGGAACAAAAAGACAATGATAAATAATTAAAAAAAAAAAAAAAAAACAATTACCTAATCAGATTGATTACAGTCTATATTAAGTTGTATTTTAAGAACAAAACAAACCTTCACGCGCTGAATCTCAAAGACAATTAGACATTTTAAAATAAGTTGGTTTTTAGTCTAGTTCGCCACGGCCACGCCGCCGCCGACTTGCGTCCTGTCGCCGACACATAAAAACAACGCGCCTCCACAATACTACAATAGGTGGCTGAGCTGAGCTGTTTCCTCTGCCCCCTCCTTCCCCCCTCGACCGCCACTTACATGACTCAGCATCAGACTACGGATCAAATTCGACACTGCGCGTCTTTAGTGGTTTGTTTTTCCACTGTAACGCGCCACCTTTTTTGTCAGTAAACCATTCAGCGTCGATAAAATACAGACTAATATTGATAATGGTGTCGATAAGAGCGATCGGGCATTTTCAATATAACATCCTCTCGGAGTTGTGACTTGCGGCAGCAATAGAAAGTTTCTAGTGTTCACTAGAACCAGTGTATGCGGTTACGCAACACAAATAGGAAAATATACAGAACTTTTCCATTTCGCGATGCAATCAATACCGTTAATTACTTTTGAATTAAAGTAATTATAACATTTATAAGCCAATAATGGTAGTACAAAGGCAACGTATATCCGTTATATGGCTTCTTCCACTGTGTTTCGATGTAACAAAGAGCGCCAGAGGTGAGTAACACCGTTGGAAACGCAACCACGCCGATTTCCGATACAAACTGAATCCAATTAGCCATCCCATCTCGCCGGCTTTCATTAACTCGCCGAATAAGCGGAAACCCTAAAAAAGCTAACCGGGAAAACTGGCTTTGCGAAAACGGCTTACACAAGACGCCATTAAATACATTTTAATGATCGCGATGTGGCGAAGGTTTAATTACCTCCGACAATGCCATAAAACATCTTAAAGTTACACACATCTCATGGTTAGGTTGCTACGGTGCGAATTAACAGCTAAAACGTGACAAATAAAGTCTACCTCGTAGTGTAGCAGTACGACACTTCCGCGTAATAACTAAAATAAAGTTTATTAGTATATATATACTATACTTATTAGTTAGTACATATGCTTCCTGCATATAAAGAATATCACATGCATAGGTATTATGCCTATGTTCAACAATATGTAGAGATCACGGTCCTCAACCGGCACCGATCCTAACTTACTTCACTTGCTTTTTCCCCTTGCATCACACCTTTATGTATCTTGTTCCATTCTATGTACTTTAAACGTGATCATCTTTAGAGCTCCACGACATAAAAATATATTATCACTTTTCGCAAAAAAAAATGCATAATTTTTATAAATGTTTTTTAAATCGTCATTATTAATTATGGTGCCAAACTTAAAAGGGGAAAGAGAAGAGATGACATAAATTGTGCCAGCAACCTTGAAACACTCCTTGTCATTTGAATAGCGAATGCAAGTTAAACTTGGCAGCCTTTTAAGTGTGAAGAATATAACTTGGCAACGACTATTAACACTTTTATTAAACTCTTTCCAATAGTCATTTGCTACAAATGTTGCTATCGACCTTATTAGGCCAAAGTAAATACAAAATAAGGAGTAGGTAATACCGGTTGTTGTGGAGATCTTTGAGGACCTTTGTCCAGCAGTGGACGCTTTTGGCTGAGATGATGATGATGATGATGATGAAATACAAAATAATAATGTCACTGGGAGAGTTGTTATTTAGAGGGTATTTACATTACCTGTAAGGAGAAAACCCTTAGCCACGCCAAACATGAAAGGCATTTGAATGACATTCACCCATAACTTATTAAACAATTTGAAAGACGATGTGGCCAAAGATATAATTCTCATAACATGGTTTTTTTAAACATTTTAACACAAATATTGTCTGGCACATTTAGCACATAGTTGAGTAGTTAAATTCTTAATACTGTCCAACGGTAATAATCAATAATAGGACGTCGCTGTTCACGAATAGACAATTCACATGTTTAAAATTTACAATACTCTGGGAACATCTACTATTATTGTATTGTTGAAGAAACGCAACCGAACGCAGCTCACACGAGATTTTTTATTATCACTATTCTATAAGCAACACTTAACAGAACATTGACATATGCATTTTTAATGCTTATTGTATTATCTATGACGTTCTGGTAAACACATTTGTTTTTGCTTCAAATCAATAATCAATAACAAAAATTCAGTAAAAAAGCTACGAGAAAATGTCAAAGAAAGCAAAAAAACAATGGCAATCACAATTGTTTCACCGGGAACATGGCCTTGCTCCGCAAATTATCAAAACAACATCTGAACTCAACACCAGAGTGAAAAAAAGACTATGTTGCTATGTATATTGCAAAAACATACTTACGTAGTCTCAATACGCAAGGTTGTATTTTTAGATAACCTTAAACACTGCGCAGAGACGCCTCCGCGATGCTGAGGTTGATTTTAGCCAAAAATATTAATCTATTTTCAGCTAGCATGCTTTCTTTAATGTTTTTTCTCGTCACGACGAGGAAATTGGCCGTTATCTCACCTGATGATATTATGTGAAGATAAAGTCAAATATTGAAGGCAGGAATCCTCAACCATTACGGAACTGGCTATCTTGCTCTACTATCACTTTTTTTTATTTAAACTTTTGCAACATAAATACTACATGGCGGACTTAATGCCTGAGGCATTCTCTACCAGTCAACCATAAGGTGGTGCTGAGATAACATCATTGGTAGGTGCAATTAATGATTCATTTCATTATGAATAATTTAAATGTAAGTAGGTAGGTATCATCATCATCATGATAGGTATATACATGCATAAATATTATATACACATAAACATATATATGTATTGTAAATACGTAAACTACAATAAATAAACATACATAAAATACGTAATTCTAATAGGGCGTTATTGAGATGATTCTGACATGATTCTATCAAACAAGAGCTCGCGGATAAAACTTTTTTCACTTTATTGTGAAGAGAGACTTACGATGGTAGTCACTGTCTAGATTAGATAGACTTAAAACTAGCTCTACTACCAACAAAATTGGTTATTATGACCATAATTAAACAAATTTGGATTTTTACAAGTATTTTTTGAGAGCCAGCCGGTTGCCGCCTCAGGCGGCATTTTCAGCGTCACAGGACAAAGTAACGATTTTGTAGTGTCTATAATAATAATAATAAGAATAAACATTTATTTGCATAAACATGTGTACAGAGGGTGACAAAATGGGGGTGTGACTCAACATGTTTTACCTTTGAAGGTGTGCAAAAATTGAGAAGGTGGCATGCAGCAGATCCAATCGAATAATTATTATTTGATTACATTAAAAATTACATTGAAAGTTATATTAAAATACATTAAAAACTACACTAAAATTACATTAAAAATCTAATATATAAAATTCTCGTGTCACAGTTTTCGTTGCCATACTCCTCCGAAACGGCTTGACCGATTTTGATGAAATTTTTTGTGCTTATCAGGTATCTATGAGAATCGGCCAACATCTATTTTTTATCCCCCTAAATGTTAGGGGTAGTCCACCCCTAAATTTTTATTTTTATTTTTTAGACAAAATTTTTAATTTCTATTTTTTTATGATACAACATACAAAAATACATACAATCCTCAATTTTCACCCTTCTACGATCAACCCTTATTTGTGGTACGAAGTCCGCCGGGTCAGCTAGTATTATATAAATTTGTCATTTAGGAATTCCTCAACACTGTAGTAACATTTCTCCACCAATAACTTTTTAAGTTTTATTTTAAATAAGTTAGCATTTAGTTCCTTCAAGTTTTTAGGTATCTTATTATAAATTATAGGAGCCATGCAGACTACACTCTTTCGCAGTAATGCCGTTTTAGATAGGTGTAAACACAATCTATTGTTTTCTCGTCTGTTTCTAACCACCTTGTCACACAGACGTGGAAATAGGTGGGAATTTTTTCTAATAAATATAGCTACTTCAAGTATGTAAATTGACGGAAGTGTGAGAATTTTATATTTCAGAAATAATGGTCTGCAACTATCAGTTATTTGTATTTTAAACATGGACCGTAAACATCGCTTTTGCATTTTAAAAATTTTTTCTTTGTCTGTCGAATTGCCCCAGAAAATAATACCATATCTTATTAAGGGTGCGCCGTCCGTAAGTGACAAGTGTCATATGTTTTATTTGAAATGTCGTCGTCCATATTTATTTGATGCCGCGCGGCCATACTAATTTTGTATGGGGAATTTAAGGTGCTTAATAAAAAATAATTATTAAAATAACCACTTGATGAATCGAAAATGTAGTCTAGCAATTTGTAGTTTATCCATTGATGATTGTTTAGACAAAATCAGAGGTACAATAATTTAGATAAACTATAAGAAATCTACTAAACGCGGCCACTCGTTTTCATGATTTTTGCCCAACATTAAATGATATTGTAGAAAAAACTATAGCGTGTTATGAATTTATGGTTCTGACAAATTGTAAACACGTTCCCTATGATACTAAATATATATTTTGTTCATTTAATACGATAGTATTTTCAATTATATTTACTTAACCGTAACTGCATTTTTGGCATTTTTTGGTCGGCGCACCCTTAAGTATTTCTAGTATTTTTTACAAATGCAATAGACATATTCGTTAGATTTAATGAAATACAAACTAATAAAACATAACAAAAACCCTTATCAAAGTTTGCGCAGACAAGAAAACACTTAAACTTCTTTCAGTGAAAGCTTATTTTGCGAGGCACGCGTAATAATATAGAGAATAGCAAGACCTTGATAACCGAGTTACGTCCTCACGAGGGGCCGGAATGAGGTCATATCTAGAATCTTCAAACATCCGAAGGACCGTCAAGGGGCAGGAGTCCCCTCGTTTTGTGTAAAAACACATTATAGTTATTGTTTGACGGTACCTACTTCACCGGCACTATGGGGAGCGCAACCGGTGATCATATTACTAATATCTCGGCTCTCCGAAACTACTAAAGTGAAGTGCTTCAGAATACTTCAGAGCGAAATAACTCGAGTAGTTTTATTGCCAACTTTCGCTGGATAGAGAACTAATAACCGAAGATTAGCTCTCACTACTTATATTTGATCACTTGAGCGATTGTCTGTTGTAAGTTTGTGATACCTCGTATCTATTGGTTGGAAAATTATTTTACTTTCTTATTTAATAACTATAAGACTTATTCAAATAAAAGTATTTTAAATTATCGAAAACTATATGACTTATATGTCTAGCACTGGACTGATACGGACTGATAATGATGATGATATGAAGCGGAGACCGTTGAACAATCAATACGACACCGTTTCGACAATAATACACGAAGCTCGTTGGGTTAAACACAATTTTAATAGGTCGGTCAGCGAGGGTGCCGCCCCCACCAGGGGGTGGGGCAATAACGGCTGCACAATGGAGCTGTACCTAACTCAAATTATATCGCTTTTGATAATGCCGTTAAATTGGATCGTGATTTTAGTACGCACTGTTTGTATTAATTCGAACTGTATATTACGTCTTATTTTACTGTTAGTTACTAGGTAAATGCTGTTTATTATGAACCTATACTCTAGCCTAGCTCGATAAAGAATAAATGTAAACAAACCAAATTAAATTAGAGTCATCACAAATCTGAACAAAAAAGTTTTGTGTTTTTCGTATTATTACTTGGTTACTGTATTTTAGATAAAAGATATTGTAAGATATTCTCACATCTCACTTAAATCAGTCGCTCAACGTCGGTCAAACGTTAACTATTTTCACTTGTTAACCCTATTAAACAAATGTCATTACTAAAATTGAGGTATTCTAAACAATTCCGTTATTCATCATCATCATCATCTCAGCCAAAAGACGTCCACTGCTGGACAAAGGCCTCCTCCAAGGATACATGAGAGGATTTGCCATAATCGCCACGCTTGGCAGGCGGGTTGGCGATCGCAGTAAGTTGAGAGTTAACCTCAGAGAGATGCTGCTGCCCATCTTCTGAAAAGGTCTCAGTCGACTTTTACGACACCCACGGGAAGAGATGGGGTGGTGCAATTCTTTATCCCCGGCACCACACAGGGATTCCGTTATTATAAACTAGCATTCCAAATGAAGATGACACTAGTATCTATATGGGGTCGATTTTCTTAACTACCTCTGAAATCTGCAGCGTAAACAGCGCATTTGCAATGCAAAACAAACATTCATGAACAAATTGAATTGACGTTAAAGAAAATTGGATTGTAACAGCAGTTGATTAATTTATGTAATAAATAAATTATTGAATCATTAAGGGCAGTTTTTTAATTATTCCAAGGAAGCTAATTTATTCACTCAAAACTAAGCTATGATTGTACTATAGGTTTTTGGTTTTTAATTTTTCATACAATATTTAATATTACCTACTTACATAAATCTACGTAAAATCTTTCCTTTTCTTGACCAACTGGGAAAGGTTGTCAATACATGCTTATCACTGGTTGCTTGACAACGCTTTGTTGGTAAACATTCTTTATGGAATTTGGCTATAGTATACAATCTGTTCGGTCACCGGTGTCGGAGCTTTAAATATCATAAAATATGGTCAACTTTATTGATAAAGCACCCCTTATATGTAGGTTTTCTCTAACATAATGAAATGGCAGACTTTTAATTATTTATTTTACCGAAAAGTAGGTGTGCGTACAAGTTTGACCATATCTACTCTTCTAGAGGTCCTACGTTTACAAACGAGGTGTCATTAGAAAGCTAAAAAGCTAGGTAAGGAACTGATGCTAAGAATGTTATCACAACAGTTCATAAAAATACAACATAAATTTTTTTATGAAAAAAAAAGAACAAAAGAACGAGTTTTTTTTAGTTATTATGTTTTAAAAACAAATTAGATCATTGAACTACATTTTTTATGTTTTAAATAAGTAGTACAAGGTATGTGCTAAAGGCAGACACAAAAATATTTGACCTAACTTAGATAGTTTAGGATTTACAACAGTTTGAACATGACCATTTAAATAGTTCAATTTTGTAGGAAAGTAGAAATAAAAAGAAAAGCTGGTAACTAATGATAATAACATTTTAATCATTCACATAAAGAATTTTCATTTTAATATTTTTTATAACAGCAACTGCTCAAAGTGATTTCCGTGGTACTGAAGACATGCAGTGGCTCTTAATGATACATGACTGGTCGAGCGTCGTATCATCTCCCTGTCTCTTCTCAAATCATTACCGACATCAATTATTTTCTGTTAATTGTGTTTATGTTTTTTTGTTTTAAATTTTTAAAAATTTATGTTGTATTTTTATGAACTGTTGTGATAACATTCTTAGCATCAGTTCCTTACCTAGCTTTTTAGCTTTCTAATGACACCTCGTTTGTAAACGTAGGACCTCTAGAAGAGTAGATATGGTCAAACTTGTACGCACACCTACTTTTCGGTAAAATAAATAATTAAAAGTCTGCCATTTCATTATGGTTAGAGAAAACCTACATATAAGGGGTGCTTTATCAATAAAGTAATGTATAATATTTTATGATATTTAAAGCTCCGACACCGGTGACCGGACAGATTGTATATTGTGTCCCACGGCTGGGCTCTGGTCTTCTACCCACATAAATAAAATAGGAAACGGGGAAATCCGGCCACAACTGGCTTAATACGAGTTGGTAAGTTTTAACGAAGTGACCTATGGCTTAATGTGCCTTCCGAAGCACGAAAGTCCTCGATAGAAGAATATATTTTTATTTCACCACTTCGGTAACCCGGCTTTGCGAAAGTTGCTCGACTTGCAAGATCGCAACACGAATAAACGCGCCAACTAATGCGTCATCTAGTTCGTCCATTAACATGTTAAAAAACAATTGAAACGCAGTAAACACGAATTTCAACGACAAAATTAAAAAACGGCGTAATTGAATTTTAAAAAAATTATCGAAATTAAAGAAAAGTATGTAAATAATAAGTATGTTAATTAATGACATTTTTTACTCTTAAGGTCTTTTCAATAACGTTATTAAATTAAAAATTAAAAAGATTCCACACAACGAAAATAGCTTATATTTTTTTAAAGGGTAAGTGTCTACTTTGTACGCCATCTTCTTTTATTCCAAAGTTTTCAATCAGTTTAGCCGTTTCGGCGCCGCCGGCGCGGCAGGCGTGACCAAAGAACAAACGAACAAACAAACAATCAATGTCTCCCGTCTCGGTAGTTCAACTGAAAGTGCATTCACCCGGATTGCGAAAGGGTTAGAGTCCCACTTGTAGCGCCCACGTCTCAAGTTTAATTATTAAAAAAAATATTAATTAAACATTCATACTTTCGCGTTTTAAATGTTAGTAGAATTTTAGTGGACAGGGAAAACATTAATTATTTTAAAAGTTTAGCAAGTAAGCAACCAAAAAAGTTACTACCAGTAGTACCAGTTGATGTCGCACGCAGGCTATGACATAAAATATGCGCATAATTTACTTAACACAAACGAAGACAATAATATAGGAAAGTAGTGTTGTTATATACAATTTAGAAAGCGGCATGACTGAAGATCTCTTTGTATTTGAAAATGTTAACAGTATTTAATAAGCTGAGATCCTAAATATTTTAAACTGAGGAGGTGAGACATTGTCTCCAAGAATGGCCAATGAATTAAATGACTCATGCGAAGTTCAAAGGAGACGCGCTGATGCAAAATGTAAAGCAGGTGACGTAATCAGAGAGAAGTAGGTATCTGGTATGACTAACATTATAAAGATGTGGAATTTATTTGTTTGTATACAGGAAGGTAACAATTTCTAACTAATTAACAGATTTAAGAAATTATGTCGATAATAGGAGGCTATACTCATCAATCTTTTAATTCTTTGGGATTTACGTTTGACCAAATTTTACGCAGCCGAAATCGCGAGGGGAAACTTGTATAATATGATGCTAATTCTCCTACTATTCGTTGCTATTTATTACGCACTTCAGAAACAGTCACCACGACTACGACATCTAAGAACAATTTGCTATTGATTTGTTTGGTTCAGTCTCTGCGGGACTAGGTATGTTCTCACTTTAGAAATAAGAAGGCACAACCGAGATAAAAAGTTTTTATTTGTCGACAGTAGGTAATCCAAATATGAACTTAAAAGTAAATGGTCTACTCGATTGAAATTCATTGTTTGTAGATACACTCGAAACAAAAGGAGAGGTGGGGCCTTGAACGTGGTAAAGTTGAGCGTCGATGATAGTAGGCGCGTATTTAAAAGGCTCGCGCAATCGATTGCCGATCGCCGAGCCGGTTGAGCGCGCTAGTGTGTGTCCCACGGACTCTGCACTGAACGGATGTGGTCTGTACGTTGTTAGGGTTACCAATTAGATACAGAGTTTTTTCCGTTGTTTTAAAATAAATTGAACAGTGTCGTTGATAACGACAACCACCGTGTGTCTATCTATCAACGTTTATCATTTTTGGTAATAACAGTAATGAAGTTTTACTTTATTATTATAAGATACGACTATTAGATACTGAATAAATGATGTATAATCCCGGGTTATTTAAGCGGGGCGTGAAAAAGCATTTATGCAGGCCGCCATAGTGTGAGCGTTAGGCATAGCGTGGTAGCGCTGTGATGAACGCTCTCACTTCTTGGGTTTCACTGGCTGCTTTCCATCAGGCAGGGTAAAGACATTTTGGCGTGCCACAATAAAATAAAAAAATAATGCTCATGAAGCTAATTATTAAACTTGATAAATTTGATAATACTTTAACTAAAAGGTGCCTGTAATCGATTTACCAACTGTGATTAGTATTATTAGCCTACTAATTAACCGAGAATACCTTTATTTGGTAGAGTATCATGTAGGTAGTAATGTCAGGAGCGTTTTATGATGCGTGCTGTTTAGATAGCATGGAAAAATGTCTGGGAAAAGTTATATAGTGGTCCACGGTCTGCCGAGCGCGCGCAAAAACGTGTGACGTACATATTTTAATGAGCTAGGAGCTATCATGATTTTGCACTACAAATATAGACGTCGTATAACATAACGTCGTCAGGTGGAAGATGAAATTAAATTTTATGTGTCGTATTATTATTATTACTTTATAGCTAAATCATCAAAGTTTCTAAAACATAAATGTGTTACCAATTGTTCAAAATTACTTTTTCCGCCCCGCATTGTTCACTATCTTATCTATCACGGTTTACGTCACCGCTTTTTATCACAAATAATAAGTATAGATACCTACAGTGAAACTAATTCCAATTAATTACGTCAGCACTGCACATATTCCGTTATACCTACGCGTTCCAAGTTCCAACTAACTGTACACTTGACGCATTAATTAAAATGGCTAGCTTTATGAAAAAAGTTAATTGGTAACCCTAGTAGCTAGGACGAAGTTACGCCTTGCAATCTACTAGTTGGTAGGTGTACATTTTCTTGACGTTACTAGGTATAACGAAGATAGGTCGAGGCGATCCGAGACTAGATTGGTCTTTGTTTATGGTGCGAGTGCCGCTGTTTGTTTCTATGTGGTCATAGATGTAGTAGGTATAATACAAACTGCTGTGGAGTCAACATTTATATGATTGAAGAGAATGTCTCTATTATTTAAATTGTTGCTACTGAGTGGTTATTATTTGCTTTTCCCAGACTTGTAGGCTCTATTTCGAGTAAGTCGAAGGTCAAAGTTATTTACATAGTAAATAACAGATTTCTTATGTGAATTACTCATCATAATGGAATTTAAATAGTTTGATGCCACAGTATTTCTTTTTCATATGCAATCTAATAGTAATTGGTATAATAATAAGATATTGTATTATAAACCCTTGCAACACCCTTACAGGGGCAAGTTAAGGGGCTATTTATAATATTGTAAAATCTATATATCACATCAAAATGATGCAATAAAATTAGACAACTATAACATAGGTCTTGTTTAGCCTTTTTACCGCCAACAACTTCTATAGAAGTTCTTCTTTGTACCTACTTTATTAAAATACATTTATACGTTGGCGTACAGCGGGACATCGCGTGCAGGATAGTTGGGCGGCGAAAAGGTTAAGGATTTAAATTAAGTTTTAAATATAAGACATACAAATTTAATTGACTTCTTCACATCATGTCTATGCAAAAAGTGGTAACTTCTTAATTTCAATATATCCAATCTCTAAAGTCATGTCTGAAGCGATGAGCTAAGAGGCAATAAATATAGATAACATAGGTCTTGTTTAAAGATTTTAAATCTTTCCAAAGGCACAATTTGTAAGATGAAAGTAGATATAATGGCTAGTTTGTCTTAATTTCTAATAAGTTTTAAATATAAGACATACAAATTTAATTTACTTCTTCTCATAATTTTTAATGCAAAAACTTCTTAATTTCAAGTTTTAAATTTAGTCATGTTCGAAGCGATCAACAAAGAGACTATATTGGAAGGATGGTTGCTATTGACTACTGCTAGTCCTTACAGGGACAGCTCTTATAGAGGGTGGTTTTAAGTCAGCAGGTAGAACTATTCCTGTTGCATACACAACCAAGAGGTGATTACATTGATATACTGGCCACTTTATGAGATTAACTAAAAGTTCCTGTACCTACTCTAATAAAACACATCAAATATTTTTGACAAAATATAAAACCGGGTCACTGTTTTGCAGACCATAATATGTGGCACATAAAAATTTATTGAACTATTGTTACCTATGTTTTGTAGTTTATACTGTGTTAAATAAATAAAATAATTATAATTAAGAATGATACTCGTTACTGAAATCTATTCGATTTAAACTGTTGTTAAAAATCTTTTTCATATTTACCTTTAACAAACAACAATAGGTAACGAATTCTTTAGAATCAAACAAAGACAAAAGGTAATAGGCAAACATTGAAAAAGGAAACTTCCAAATGAAATCCATTCAAACTTTTTAACCGACTTCAAAAAAGGAGGTTTTTATCCAATCACAAGTTTGTCAAATGAAAAGTCGGCTGTAATTTAACTTTCTTGATAAAAAAAACAAAGCCTGCCAGTGTAAGAGTAAAGTTTGAATTTTTTTAATTAAATAGATGAAATAACTTAAGTAGTGACAACATAAATATATTACAAAACATTATTCCCAACTTTTAATGCCTACTCATATTTAAAACTTGTTGTATCTGTGCGTAATATAAGATAGTTTTTTTTTAATTAGGGAAAATGATAAGATTCAAAGTTTTAGACTCAAAGTTTGTTGATTGATGCCTTAAACATTTAGTGCTTAAGTATATGGTTTGGAATTTATCTAAATATTTCATGAAAAAAACTTACCAATTTATTGTTGTAGTGGGATTTAGAACATCCAAATAGGTTTGCAGCTAATAAGAATAGGTACAAACACTCACACACATCACTAAGATTTTAGAACAGGTACCTACCTACTATTTGCACAATCATGTTCTTTAACCAAAAGTAGGTCAGCTGCTGTATTCTTTACAGCATAATAAGGGCACAAACTCCACATAAGATCCTTCTAGAAAGTTAATTCACGACCAACACGTTTCCGCGCCCAACTAGTGACGCGTCGGCGTCGCCGCTGCAGGAATAATGTCGTCGGCCATCAGCCATCGCCACGGCAATCACCGCGCCGCTCGCTACAGTGCCGCTCGAGCGACGCTACCACATTCTCGCAATTTACACACCCCCCAACATCATTACTTAGACAATATTGCTACCACGCACCCAAATGTCACCTTAACTAGACTTATATTGCTATTATGTATAGAAACTTACCGTAAATAAGCCGAATCCAACAACAAAGAGTCACCAGCCACGCGCTCCAATTATAGGACACTCACAAATCACGAAAGCACAACTCCCAGAAGCAAAATTACTTCACAATAAGGTCGGCAGCGTCCACAGTCAGAATGTAAAGTCAATTTGAACGGAGTTTACTGTTTTTCGTGACAATAATCACTTTACTGATAAAGTAAACCCTGAAGCACCGCCAGCTACGTACAAAATGGCGGATTTGCGTAACGAAAGTGACGCGCTGACGCGCCGACAAAACGCATGGATGAAAGTTCTTGTCTATGCCCTATGCCTATAAAGGTGTGTTCCAATTTACGCTGATACCACTTCTACTTTGCGATTTGTTTTTGTACTAACCACTAAACGACATAAATCTCGTGCAGTAACAAAAGTAATATCAATGGTTTTTATAAGCAAGTATTTTATTAAAAAAAGATGTATCTTGTTGAATATAATTATAATTCATTTATCTATGAATGTCGTTATTGTTTTAGGAATCATGTCAATATTATAGGTAGGAAGGTTTCATTCGCTCGGCTAAATTCAAGCTATATTTTTTTGCCAATAATTAATATTACTCTATTGTAAAGTGATACTGTATAATAAGTGCAATAGTAAATAAATAAATGTTACCATATAAAGAAAAGTAACTATCTTTATATTTACTTTCGCCCTAACATAAGAGATGACAAACGAGCTAGCGGGTCACCTGATGGAAAGAAATAACCACCGCCGGCCACCGCTCATGGATAGACATGGGATAGAATCGTAACTCCATAGGAAACGTAGATGCGTTGCCGTGCTGGCTTTTACGAAAACAGTAAGAACTCAATACATAATGTTTATTGCTTTGTACAATAATTATTGTAAGAAGATAGTAGGTATTATTTGATGGTATTATTTTGTATATTTTATTTATTATACTTGAGCATAGCATATCGTAATAAGAACTTTCGCAAATAACGACAAGTAGTAGGTCGCTTTTTAAGAAAGAACTTAATGCTTAGGTACCTATTTGAAGTTTTGAACAAGCAACACCATTTGAACCTTATCAAAGTGGCTAATTTAACAAAAGTAACAACCCCAACAACACGATTGTTTATTATTGTCTATATTAGATCACTTATAGCTATATACTAGCTGTGCTCGCGACTTCGTCCGCGTGGAATAGTGACTTTCGGCAGCATTTTTAATTTTTTAGGCTCTTGTTCCCGTTTTTGCAACATTTTTTACTGATGCTTTGTTCCTATTGGTCGCAGCGTAATGTTATACAGCCTAAAGCATTTCTGGATAAATGGACTATCCAACACAAAAATAATTTTTCAATTCGAATCAGTAGTTTCTATTTTCTATTTTCTCATCATCATCTCAGCCAAAAGACGTCCACTGCTGGACAAAGGCCTTCCCCAAGGATCTCCACAGCGACCGGTTTTGTGCTGCTCCCATCCAGCGGTTTCCCGCGACCTTCACCATTTTAAAGAGTATTTAGCATTAAATCGAAGTATTTAGTAAGTAGTACTATTAATGGTATGTGTATAAAATAAAATATTATTGTTTCGAGGTTTTGTTTGATGCTCTAAAAGTATTAAAAAATGTCTTTGAGGCTGAATTAATTGAGTCTCCCTTTGCTTTTGCAAATAACAGTTTCTAAGTAAATTTATGACTGTCTTTGATTTCACGTTCAAATATCCGATTATAGTGTGATTTGTGAAAAATAGGTTTATATTTTGTAATAGACGCTAATAATATGATAGTTAGTGTTTAAAAAAATAGTCATTATGACATGCTTATTTAAAATTTAAATTGAAAAATTTGAAATAGTTACATTAAAAGTACCTTGGAAAAATAATTGTTTTTGAACGTGTAGTGTCCCAGTTTGATCATTAAATTAAATTTCATACGGTTGTCTCTTTCTGTTTATATAATTTAGCGCTGTGAGTGAAAGAGATGGGGCATCTTGTTTAGAAATTTTATATTTCTAGCTCGTTCTCTCCCTTATTTTGCGTCGTCGTCGTCCATTCCATCAAACAAGGGTTCGGGATTTCAGGAAATCAGGAGGTAATAATTATCCTTTAATTTTAATTTTCACTCTTGTTTCCAAAGCTTTATTTGATCGTAAACTAACGTTTAGCATAATATTAATAGTTAGTATAAATATACTGACATAATGAATGAATGATCAATGAGAAACATTATTTTTGTTATGATAACTTGCAGGTCGATCAATCAGCTGGGTTGAGTGAGTGCGTGTTTGTTTTCTTTCCAGATATTTTGTCCGGAAGCTTCGTAGGTATATCTATTGGTGATTAGGTAGACATTTAAGAAGCCAGAATGAACGAGCTGAAATCTCTGGAGCATGCTACGTTAAAGGTCAGTATGTAGTCTGAAAATTATTGAATAAAAATAATGCGTGTCAGTAAGGAAAGTTATCCGATCGATAGATACCTATCTGTACATGCGTAGGTACACATAATATTGAACGTAATTGGGTGATACAAACAAAAGTTTTGATGAAATTAGTTTTCTCACCTACCAATACACCCCTTGAGATGTTTGTAGCAATATTTTATATTGGCATTTCTCTCATGCAGACCCATCGCTAATTTATCATACTTGTCCAAGACCGTAACACTACAAACGATTAGCTAATGCCAACATGTTTAAAATGAAATAAGAATTAGTTTAGAAATCTATCCAACAAGTCTAAAACGATTATTTGTTGTGTATGCAGTAGAATGTAACAGACAACAATGTTATTAACCTAGCTATGATCCACCAGTAAGAGATAAGATTAGGGTCTTTGTTGATTGTAGGGTCTGTAACTGTAAGTCTGAAAGTTCAATAATGTCTCAATAGTGTGTTGTTGGCCTAAGTTTGATTATAAAGACTATAAGACAAAAAATATAAGACTGGGAAAATTGACAAAACCAGGCTATAGATACACAATCACAATGCACACAAACAAATTATAGGCCTTTGTCAATCATACCTTCTTTTAGTGGTTAAGGTGCTTTTACTTTTGGCCTTATCATCACTTACATCAGGTGAGATGAAAGCAAAGTGCTGACTCAAAAAAAACATGGACACATTAATTTTAACTCAAGTTTTTTAAGCACCCAAATTCAGGACTTTATTACAAATAAAATGTTTATGTAGATTAGCTTGTAATTTATAGAATATAAGCTACTGCAACATATTTTTATGTAAATTTCTTCAAAGATATTGAAACTTTTTATTTCTTCCTAAGGTTCCATACGAAGTATTCAACAAGCGCTACCGCAATGCTCAGCGTGTTTTGGATGTGGAAGCTCGACAGGTGGCAAGCGCCAGTGCTGACATAGACACTGCTGTGAAAAACCAAACTGTCACAACTGGCGAGATCGACTCCCTTCTTGGCGGAATGGTGAGTTAACAACTTATGGTCTGCACCCCTAGACAAGTAATCTAACGCTTGTAGAATGGTAGTGGATTAGATGAATAAACATATTAAATTCATATCAATTTAAAGCCAGTCAAATCGTTTAAGCATATGATTGGTTTATTAATAAATTAATGTCTTCACTATCGCATTAATGAAAACTGTAATGATAGTTGTAAGATTTGTTGTTATAAATAAATAAATGTCAATCCCATACCATCATTACAACAATGAGAACAGCAACATTGTATACTGTTAGCAGTAAGATAGCTAGTCTTGCAGTGGTTAAGGATTCCTTGTAAAGTCCGCTTATATCCTTTGGGCTTATTATCACTTACCGTCACGTGAAGTGACGCCCTAGCTTAAAATACATTAAATAGCGAGTTCTTAAGTACGGCAAACGTAATGTAAGACGCCCCAGATTAGGTGGAACGGGCGGGCGGTCTTCGTGGCTAGAAAGAGCTGGATGAGAGTAGCAGCTGACCTTGCTCAGTGGCTTGTACTTAGAGACCTATGACCAACTGTGGACAAATAGGCGGATGTTGGTGATATTTATTTTTCTTTCTTTGATTTTATCTTGCGGTCAGTCCTTAAGCTATGAGCAGATGTGTTGAGTGTGTTTTTTGGTAAGTAGAGTATTGAATTCTTGGAATTGTCCCCAGCGGGAACCTGCCTAAGGGCATGGATTCACAAAATAGCTACATTTACAGAATGGAATTTGATGATAAAATTAAAATTTTGTAGGTGGACAAGCTTACTACTATGAAACGCAAAGCTTCTGAAGCCATAAACGAGGAGTTGCAGGCAGCCTACGTGTGCAAGAAACGACTAGAACACTTGAAAGAGCAGGCCAGCGTAATGACGGAACCTAGCACGCCCCAACTCAGGGTAACACACTTTGTTTTCTACCCACATGACCCGACAGGGTTTTATAACAATCTTCTAAAAGTATTAAAAAGATTTACCCTAATATAATACTTTTAGAGGTTCATTTACAACAACACACAAACACCTGGTTGTGCTAAATGGGTTAAATTCTTATTCTACTCTATTTAGCCATTACTTTCATATTTACATTCTTTAGATTCTTAAATTCCATGTAATAAATATTATGATAGTGATTATTTTATGGTTATATTGCAAGTGATAATGATACACAAACAGGGAAAGCCCGAACACGAAGCTTCGTCATACCGACCTATAAGCTTGGCTCCTGTGCTCTCAAAACTATGGGAAAGAATATTCCTGTCGCGACTTCTTCCAGCCATGAATGAATGCAATTTAACACCTGCTCACCAGTTTGGCTTTCGAAAGGCACATTCAACGATCGAACAAGTCCACCGAGTGTAACACACGATACGACAGGGTTTTGAACACAAGCTGTATTGCTCAGCAGCATTTCTTGACGTACAGCAGGCATTCGATTGTGTCTGGCACAAAGGACTGCTGGCTAAAGTAAAAGAAAAGTTGCCACACTCGATTTTCCTCCTCTTCAAGTCATATCTCATTGGACGTTCTTTCCAAGTTAAACAAGGCGAAGCTAGATCAAACCTCTACAACATAGAGGCTGGAGTTCCCCAAGGGTCGGTGCTTGGATCAGTGCTATACACTATATTTACCCATGATCTCCCAGTAATGGAAAATATCACTGTTGCGACTTATGCTGACGACACGGCGTTATTATCAACCGACGCGGACCCTGAGATAGCTAGCTATAAGTTGCAAAAGCAACTTGACGAGACCCATAAGTGGCTTTCTAAGTGGCGTATATGCGCAAGTGCTACTAATTCGCATCACATTACGTTTGCGTTGAGAAAAGGGAACTGTGCCCCAGTCAAACTTGGTAATGATGTCCTACCACACACTGACAATGTTAAATACCTCGGGTTCTGCCTTGACCGACGCCTGACTTGGAAGTCCCATATAAATTTAAAAAGAGACGCAATTAACCTTAAACATCGCAGGTTGTACTGGCTTATGGGAAGAAACTCGGTGCTGTCCGTCGACAATAAATTATTAATATATAATACAGTTCTGAAACCGATTTGGACATACGGTATGCAGTTGTGGGGTGTGGCCAGCAAATCAAATATCCTCTGTCTTCAGCGAGTACAGAATGGCATTCTGAGGGCAATAGTAAATGCTCCCTGGTTCACGAAAAACGACAAGATTCATGCATACTTAAACATGCCAACGGTAACGGCTGAGATTGAAAATTATCGAAAGAGACATATCAAGCGTTTAAACAGTCACTCCAACCCTTATAACTGAGTTGTTAAACCCATCGACAGTGGTGAAGAGGTTGAAAAGAGGCCACATACTAAATTAGGAGGAGCGGTAATGACCGCTCCATTATACACATCATTTTTTCCTTCAACCAATTTGCTTATGGTTTGGCGACCGATCGCAAATGACATAACAAATAAAAAATTATATAATTATAACTATTGATTATAAGGAGTCTTGTAACTTTTCTTCCCTTCACCCCAGGTTCACGAAATGAACTACATTTCGTGAACCTGGGGTGAGATTTATCATGTAAATAATGCTAAAAATATTATATTCTATAGTGTATTTCATCTCACTTTTAATTTCGAGCTCATCACTGAGATTAAAAAGGCCCTCCCCCATTGGATGTAGAATGGGTTCTCTTCAGAAGTGTTTTCCATGCTCTGTAATAAGGTTCTTTAATAATCGTCTCTCGTAGGGTCTGGCATGGCAGCCTAATCAGTTAGCTTCCCTCATATGGAATCTCTGATGGCCTTTGCATCTGAATCACTGACTTCCTCAAGAAACGTAAAGTAATGCTTCTCTATAAAATCATTAATCACAAAGTAGATTCACCACACTTGCTGTCTCAACTTAACTTCAATACCCATCACCGTGTTCGTAAACCAAAATTATTTACTCTTAATGTTTATCTTCATAATACATCCTATTTTAATCCTGTAACCCGAATGTGCCGTCAATATAATGAACTCGTCTGTGTATGTATAATTATAATTCTATTTTAATTTTATATCTTTATAATGTAATTAATTAGTTGAATTAATTGTTATTTGTTTAATTATTATTATTATTATTATAAATTATCAGGCAGGCAGTTGAAAAATTGTAAAATTTTAAATGTATTGTTCGTATTGTTTTTATATAACATTAATTGTCTGCTCAGTAGATGTCAAATAATATGTATATAATTAAGGGTATCAAGCTAGTCTTAAGTTTTTAATATCGCATGTGGTTTTGTAACCTTTTGATGGCTCTTACCTGTTTTGTGCATCAGAATAAATAAATAAACGCAAAATTCGAGTCGAGGTGGATGGTCAATCATCCGAACTAGTCGAAGTAAATGCCGGAGTTCCACAGGGAACAGTGTTATCTGCGTCACTATTTGTTTTACATAAACAACCTTCTAGTGCCCGGTACTATTGGGTATGCGGATGACACTACAATAACTAGCAAATACCTATCCGATGCAACGGCCTCCAAAGATGATATCCAGTCAGTACTGCAGTCATCTTTGGGATAGTTCTGCTAGGTATCAGCTGGCAACTTTGGACTCGATTGAAAACCGGGCTAAAACATTGGCTACAGCTGAACTTCAGAGACTCAGTCACTTTCGCATAGTTGTTGGTCTATCGGTGTTTTATAGAATACACGTTGGAGAGTATGCGAGTGAACTACACGGTCTCGTTCCCCCAGCCCCCTACCACCATCGGGGTACTAGACGCAGGTTAGCCTACCATCCATACGTTGTAGACATTGACACCTGTCCGTACCAAGCGGTTTGCTAACTCTTTTCTTTTGCGAACCGCCAAAGAGTGGAATGCGCTACCTGGTCACGTGTTCCCTGTTCACTACGACCTGGGTCTCTTCAAAGCAAGAGTGAATAGGCATTTCCTGGCTAAGCATGCATGCATGTACCTTAGGCCACATCACGCTCACCAACAGGCAGGTTGGTGGCCGAATTGTTAAACAGTTTGCATTTAAAACAAAATAGTGAATTCGAAGTCGGTAACGCATAGGCAGCTCCCCGACTGCTGCTTCAATCCATAGCAGCGTTGACCACCTCCTATCAATTAATATCTTACTCGTTTTGCATTTTTTTACATTTAAAAATTCTGGGCAAAGATTGTCTAAATCATGGGTCCCAACCCAATAAACAGACGACGACAACGTGGAAGGCCTAGACGGAGATGGCGGGATGAGTTGGACTTCCACTTGAAGAAATGGTACTAACTATCTCAGGATAGAGATAGGTGGAAGGAGGGAGGGGAAGCCTTTGCCCTGCAGTGCACAATGGGACACGCTCCATACAAGGGCGGTCATAAATAGTTTAACCTTTTTACCGCCAACAACTTCTATAAAAGTTCGAGATTTTCGTGCCGTCCACGCCAGCACTTCTATAGAAGTTCTTCTTTGTACCTACTTTATTAAAATACATTTATAAGTTGGCGTACAGCGGGACGTCGCGTGCAGGATAGTTGGGCGGTGAAAAGGTTAAAACCTATTTCTACCCATTTAATTTATTATATTAGTTGTTTAAATTTGTAGAAGTGACATAGGAATCTATAAATTAAAAAAAAAACATGTATTTATTAAATAAAAAATATATATATTTGAAAAGAATTACGTATAATTTACAATATATTTTTTTCTACATTAATCATAATTATGGAAATGGATTATGTAATATTTAAAATAAAATAAAAAAATATTAATTAGAAACAAACTAAGCTTCTTCGGAAAGTTCCCCGATAGATAACAAGGCTAAACTTACGATATCTGATCCATGTATAAGCACCTTATGGACAGAAGCAGGAAGATTATACCACGGATATTCCTCGACCAGGTCGTACACTGTTTGTAATGAATAGTCTTTAAAATTGCTTTCATTAATTTTGTATCCCGAAGATAACGTTTGTAATATAACGCAACAACGATCTATAAGAGCTTTATTTAAACCTGTTATTTCAGCAGATACAACTGAATTCATAAAAAAACTTTCTAGCCGTGTTTCCGTCGTTCGACCTCCCGCTTCCACCACTTCGCGGTTTGTCAACTATTAAACCTAATCGTTCCCTAAACTGGGGCTGCACATAATATTGTTTTTATTGGCTAACAATTGTTTATCACTATCTGAACTGACTTGCCATTTCTTAATGTCTAATCTATATGAAAGATGAATAAAATATTCGAAGAAACGTATCCAAGAATGTAGTGGTGATAATCCAAATTGGTATCTACTCTGTATTACAGGTTTTTGTAAACATTACATGTGTAACATCTACTTGTAGATATTTTACTTAGAGCGCTACAAATTTTACCATCTACCATTGAAAGCTGCAAGTTATGAGAAACGACCAATTCACGATTGTCAATCTGAAGAACAGCCTTGTCGTCGGCGCAGGGGTAAAGAGGGGCAGACAATTTTAACTTTCCCGAGTTTTAGAAAGTCTAAAGATTTTATTTCAGTATACCTCAATAGTGGAAACGCGTGGAAAGTTATTTAAAAGTTAACTCAAACTTTAGAAATATAAAAAAATATTTAAATAAATGTCGCCTCGTAGCACGTGCTTAGTACACTAAAATATTCATTAATGTAAGAAAAAATATAAGAATAATTAGTACATACCCTGTTCTTGGATATCCATTGCAAAAAAAACACTTACAGCACAAAATGGTCTAGAAATGATAAAGGAGGTCACGCTTTTTAATAACTCACTGATAACAATAATGTTTACGTATTGCGATGCGCTCACTTTGAATGCACAAAAGATAATGAAAGCGCATTCTAATTACTGACCTATTTATAGTTTTAGAAGGTACAGCAACTATCCAATGTAATGTCAAGTAAAAATACGTAAAACTAGAGGATAGGTTTTAACGATTTATGACCTATGGGTGTTCCACAGTGCAGAGGGAAAGTAATGGCTGATAATAATAATATTATTCCTATTTTAACCTACTCATTTGGAGTTATAAAATGGACTAACACCGACATTACACAAATTGAACGATCCACACGTACTGCACTCACCAAACATAACAATCATCACCCTAAATCTACAATAGAAAGACTCACAATTAGAAGACAGGATGGAGGTCTACCTCCTCTAAGACCTCTAGGTCTAATAGACATTCGTCATTTGTCGAAGAAACAGATTTACCGCTTAACAACATTCTTGCGCACCAAATCCCAAACGAGCAACATGCATCAAGCTATAGTCCAAAACAATAATGGATATACCCCACTCAACCTAAACGAACAGTCTCTTAAAGAAGATCCAAGAAATATAGATCCTCAAAATATGAAAAAAGAAGACTGGAGGAAACAAGTAATGCACGAAAAACACCCTCCCTCATGCATGACCTACACCAACCTCACATTTCACACAAACGTTTCTAGCATATGGTTCAAAACCGGCAGTTTGTTCCCCGAAACGGAAGGTTTTATAATAGCAATACAAGATTAAGTAATTAGTACTAAAAACTACAGAAAGCATATAATGAAAGACCCTACAGTAACAAACGACAAATGTCGTAGATGCCACACCCAACCTGAAACCATTCAACACATAACAGGTGCATGCTCAAGTCTTACACAAACAGATTATACAAATAGACATAACCAACTAGCAAATATCATACACCAAAAATTAGCACACAAACACAAACTCATTTATGACACCAACATTCCCTATTATAAATACTCACCCGAAACTGTCATAGAAAACACCTCTTACAAACTATTACGGTCGCGCTATACTCACTGATAAAACTATCACTATATCACTTCAATAGACCCGACATAACACTGCAAGACAAAACAAACAAAACCACTTACCTGATAGATACCTTAGATATATATAGCAGTCCTCAATACCCATAATATCCAAAAGGCAATAACCGAAAAGATAAGTAAAGTAAATACGCAGACCAAAGAGAAGAAATTATTCGAATCTGGAAACGAGAAAAAGTGTATATCGTCCCCATTGTCATCTCTACCACCGGCGTAATACCAAATAATAATAATAAAACCTGAAAATAATAGACCTGAAAGAGAATACAGTAAATATATTACAGAAAGCTGCTATCCTTAATACCTGCGGCTTGTAGCTGAGAAAAAAAAACACTACAAATAATAATAATAAGAACTGGCTTCGATTCGGGGACCTCTTCCGAGAAACCGAAGGTTTTGTCTGTGCAATTGCGGACGAAGTTATCATGACGAATAACTACCGAAGATATATCCTGAAGGACGGTACGGTCGACATTTGTCGGGCATGCCGCCCGCCGTCCCAGGAAATCACTCAAGCACATTATCTCCGGTTGTTCTCATCTTGCTAACGGCGAGTATTTGCACAGACATAACCTGGTAGCTAGGATTATTCACTAGCAACTTGGTCTTCTATACGGTCTTGTGGACTTCGAAGTGCCATACTACAAGTACACACCTGCGCCGGTTCTCGAAAACGGCCGTGCCACGCTCTATTGGGATCGAGCTGTCATCACGGACAGGACTATTCTAGCTAATAGGCCTGATATCGTGCTGATAGATTGATCGCAACGTCTGGCAGTGCTTGTCGACGTCACCATCCCGCACGACGAGAACCTCGTAAAGGCCGAGAAGGACAAGGCCAGCAAGTACCTTGACTTGGCTTACGAGGTAACCGCCATGTGGGATATTGACTCGACAATCATTGTGCCGATAGTCGTATCGGTCTGGTAGCGAAAAGTCTCGAACAACACCTTAAAAACTCTCACTCAATGGTTGGATCAAGTGTCAAATACAGAAGGCGGTACTCTTGGACACGGCGCGGATAGTCCGAAGGTTCCTGTCTCTGCAGCCCTAACCATCGGCAGCTTGAGTCCTGCCCCGTTGCCGCGGCACCCTAGGCTAGGTTTTTATAATATTTTTATGTTTTGTATGTGCTTTTGTATTAATATTATACCAAACCTAGGCTAAAAAAAGAGAAGTAAAGTGAATAATAATAATAATTAAAAAAAAAACCTCATGCCTACAGACTGGCATGAACCAATGGCGCAAGGTCCGCCTGGACAGAATGCTGGTGGACTACTTCCTGAGGAACGGCTACTACGAGTCCGCTAACAAGCTGGCAGATGCTCGCACGCTCAGGGACCTTACCAATGTCGGTGAGTGGTTGAGTAGATAGGTAGAGACGCCAAATGTTCCACTAAAAGAACATAACACGGAAGTTCATTTTCTTTGTCTGTAAAGTGGTTGCTACTTGTTTAGAACGAAAAAAAAAGTTTTTTTTTTTACGAAAATTAATTTAATAATTGATAAAGCCCCTAAGAAGTTAATTTATAAGTCAAATTCAAATTCAAAATCATTTATTCAGTTTAGGCTACAAAAAGCTCTTATGAACGTCATTTTAAGCCATCGGTTCGTAAGTCTATCTACTCTGGGCGGGAGATCTTGTACTGAGAAGAACCGGCAAGAAACTCAGCAAGTGTCCAGCTCTTTTCTCCCTTACAGCGTCATAAATATTGGAAAAAGCCCTATCATAAAGGACACTTTCCATCACAAATAAAAACACAAAATGTAAAGGACAATCACAACATGTACAAAAAACACAAAAAATAAAAAATAACTAAATAAAATATTTAAGTCAGCAAAAACATAATTTACCAGTTTAATTTTTTACAATATCATACAGTACTAGTAAAAGTAAAAAAAAACTATAGTTAATAATAATAAAAATAAAACTAATTGTAATGTTCAATGCAACGCTATTTTGTTATCTGCAGGACACTATTTATAAGTAGTATTATGTATATGTTTTTTATTATAGCCAGGCTGTTTTATCTTCTAAATATTCTTTGACTGTATAATAACGATTTTTTAATAAAGAAGACTTTACATGTTTTTTAAACTTATCTAAAGGTAAATCTAGTACAGTATTTGGTATTTTATTGTAATAGTGTATACCTTGCCCCAAGAAAGAACCAAGCACCTTCTGTAACCTGAACAGTGGCATTGCAAGTTTTGACTTATTTCTAGTATTAAAATTGTGTACATCACTGTGTTTAGCAAATGAATTGATATTACAACGTACAAGAACTATACAATTATAAATAAATTGAGACGCCACTGTCAAGACATCAATTTCTTTAAAAAGATTTCTTAAAGAAGTTCGTGAACCTAGTCTATAGATTGCTCTTACTGCTCGTTTCTGTAAAATGAATATAGTTTCAATATCAGCCGCTGTTCCCCACAGTAAGAGGCCATACGACATGACACTATGAAAATAACTAAAGTAAACTGTTCTAGCAGTTTCAACGTCTGTTAACTGCCTTATTTTTCTAATGGCATAAGCAGCAGAACTGAGTTTGCCGGCCAATTTCGAAATGTGAGGATTCCATTGAAGTTTTGAGTCAAGGGTTATACCTAAGAAAACTGTTGAGTCTACCAAATCTAATCGATAACCGTTTATTCTTATATCAGTTGGTTCATTTTGGCGTTTTGAGACTTCTCCCAGAATCGGGTTCGATCCCCGGTTGGGTCAATTTAGAAATTTTAATTTTTTTTTGTTAAATTGTCTCGGGTCTGGGAGTTTTCTGTTAATAATAAGTATGTATTTAAGTATGTTTATCCGTTGTCTAGTAACCATTAACGAGTTTCATAACGAACCTTCTCTTGGGCTAGATAATTGGTGTGAGTGTAGGAAAATTTATTTATATATTTACCGCTCGTTATGGAGATACTTGGGGAAGCCTTTGTCCAGTAATGGACCTCTTTTGGCTGAGATGATGAAACAGTGGCGGTCAATAAGTTATTTTTTTTCCAACAAGACATCTACGCGGCTGCGGCCGAGGTCGAGGCGGAGCTCGGCCAGCGTCGCACCGCGCGCTGCCTGCAGTGGTGCGCCGACAACAAGTCCAAGTTGAGAAAGCTCAACTCCAACATGGAGTTCAAGATTAGGATTCAGGTCAGGGGTTTGTTTTACTCATCTTATCTTCCTATCATAAGACGCTTCCTCTCTCTTTTCCGCTTTCTTCTTTTTAATTGCGTGCCCGACAAGGACCATAATTTAATCTTATATTTTTTTACAAATCTGTCAAATTTCTCCAATGAATATTGATCCTTATAACTAAACTATAAAGATCAAAATTGATTGTAGAAATTTGTCAGTTTTTGATAGGTTGATCTGCCGCCATGTGTACTTACATACATCATAGTTTTATGAGTGAGTGAGCTTATGATATGAGTATTGAGTATCTTAGTCCGGCTCTGAAAGGGCCTTTCAGAGCCGGATGAAAAATATATTTATATGAATCATTTATTAATTTAAAATAATTTATCACGTTTTGATACTTACTCTTCTTAGTTTTATTGATGATATTGAAATTATGAATTCAAAATGGCGATATCTTGAATTTATAATTTTAATTTTGTCAACTTTCCACCATGGCCATGTGACAGGCATTAAAGAAATTTTAATAAAATTGGTAAGTTGTCGATGCGCAGGAGTTCATAGAGCTGGTACGCGATGACAAACGCTTGGAAGCTGTGCGGTACGCTAAGAAGCACTTCTCGACGTACGAGGACGGTCAGCTCGAGGATATCCAGCACTGCATGGGCATGCTCGCCTTCCCCAAAGACACAGGTGATTATTCATAAAGAAGACTAGCGACGTAGAAAAAAAACAAACGTTATTGTTTCATCTATATATTATATTTAGTTTATGTTTATGAATTTTTATATTTTATATTGCTTTTTTAGTTTTATTATTATTGTTTTTTTCTGATACGTCTCTCCAGTGCATGTCGTAGCGACCTATAATTGAGACAGCATTTAGTTTTAAGATAAAAATATAGCTTCTTTTTTATTTTGATCTGTCGTTTTGGTTGTCCTATTCAAATAAATAAATAAATTCATAGAGCAGCGCTGCATGAGGCGGGTCGGATTACTGATGTGCGCTTTGACACCATGACAGCTTCGAAACCGCCATATTTGTCCGCGACGCAGCTCGCGAGGTGCTCCGGCGGGCGCCCGCGGACGCCCTTAGTGTGTCATGTGAATTCAGTGGCATTTTGAGGATCGGGCGGGGACAACTTTTTTAATCGTTTTCTTTGAAGACGTGGAGCCGTACTGCTCGCTGCTGGCGCTGGCGCGCTGGGCGTCGCTGGTGCGCCAGTTCCGCTGGGAGCACGCGCGGCTTCTGCACCCCGCGAGGCTGCCAGCGCTGCCGGTGGCGCTACAGCTGGGGCTGGCCGCGCTCAACACGCCATATCCTTTGCAATACATTTACGAAAAAAAAAAAAATAATAATAAAAAACACAACAATTTATTTTGCGGTCCTAATATGCCCATATCTTTTAAAGTCACGATACAGCAGCATCACAGTCGACAATGGTTTTATTTGACCCGTCTAACTTTTCGTACGGCTGACTTTAGTAACTTTATGTGAAGTCGACCCTACCAAGACAACGGTCTTTATCTGTGTAATAGCGACTAGTAACAGCTCGCTGCGCATGAGATGGAAACCCGGTTGACACACTACCAGGTAAGTGGACATTCCCTAGACAGCAGTGTATCCCAGTAGTCCCCTCTGGCGTTTGTCCCCTTGGGGTAAAACTGGGTTTTTTTAAATAAAAATCTCCCAGTTGTCCCCCGTGTCACCGGTGGAGGGTGTAGTTACTGTACTTTTTATAACATGTAAATAAGATAGAGGATAGAGAAAGGTTTGTGTAAATACGAAAATACTTACGGTTTTTATTGTTGCTAAGCATGTTTTTATAAGAATCTCTTGTAGTCACATTATTTTTAGGTCCAGTTGTTTCGTTCTATCTTTCTAACAAATTATATATGGTTGTCCTTATTTTCTTACAATACTTCTTTAGATATTATAAATTAACTTCCATTCAATGAAAATTTATAAACAAAGCCTTGACAACCATGTCAAATGTTTTGATGGCAAAGACAATATTTTCTTTTAAAAATGCAATGTAAACTTTTTATGTTATTCTTAATTTGTATAAATTTAAATTAAATCGTGTTCTACGGGAAGGGTATATAAGCGTCCTGTCCTGCGCTCAAAGGCCAATCTAATTACGAGTTCCGAACAAGGAGTATCTAATTACGGAACCTCTGGCTGATTACGGAACCTCTGGCTGACTGCGGAACCTCTGTCTGACTGCGGAACCTCTACCTGGCCTGACCTCTGCCGGTCTGACCTCTGCCGGCCTGACCACTGCTGGCCTAACCTCTGCCGGTCTGACCTCTGCCGGCCTGACCTCTGCCGGTCTGACCTCTGCTGGCCTGACCTTTGTCGGCCTGACCTCTAACGGTCTGACCCCAAGATCCTGTGCGGTGCTGCTGAGCCAGTCTGACCCCGAGATCCTGTGCGGTGCTGCTGAGCCAGTCCTTCGCTACGTATTGCTGAGGTAGCGCCATCTGGCGCTGATAGATTATTGTATATAAATTGTTTTGTATAGATATTTTGTAAATATTTTTTAATTATTAAATTTCATTTATTTTTCTTCTTTTAATTAAAAAAGTTGCTTCATAACAAGGGGACAATTGGGACTTACATTTTTAAATATCCCAGTCTCCCCCATTTGAGACTGCCCTATAATGTTGCTAGAAGTAACATATAAAAGCATTTGTTTAGATATCCTATACCGTGGTTCGGATATGACGAAAATTGTGACAGAAAGTAGGCTATATCTACACTGTTTTTACTTGTCCCGTGCGACTTCCGCGGATCGTGCTTAGTAGGGTGCACTTGGATAGGCCTATGACTAGTAGTAGTCTACTAAGCTGCTGCTGATGATGATGATTTATTTATTTATTAATCAATTAATTTAAAAAGACAATACATGATGATTAGCCAATGAGCTGTGGGCACTGCTCAAAGCACGTGTGCTTTTTGCCCTTCACGCGAACGGACGGACGAATGGAAGCAGTTCACTATGTTTGTTGTCCAATAATTTTTGATGTGTAACATCTTTCCTCTGGGACGGAAGTGTGTAACAGGAAGTCGGAGAAGCGCGCAAGCCATTTGATTTGACGAATGAGCGCGCGGTGGTAGTTGGCCGTCGGATAATACCAACCAATCGGGGAAGCGCGCACCATTTGATTTGACGAATGAGCGCGCGGTATTGCATTACTGTTAGTGTCAATTAAATAAAATACAATTTTCATTAAAAAGAAATATTCTTTGTTATGAAAAATCATTTCAAATAATATCTGACCCATTTTTTTCAGAATTTAATGTTAAAATTGCTAATTACTAAGGTGAGATGTCAAATGTTACACATCATATGCGACTACGTAAGGCTCGCTCGTTTTTTTAACTATCTCGTGTAGTTGTAAAGGTGTAAGGTGTCTTTGAAATTGAACCTGTAATTGCCACCGCCCACAATCCTTGACTCGCCGCACTCAGTGCTACAAGGAGAGCACGATGGTGTCCGCGTGCCCGGCGTGCCAGCCGCCGCTGGCCGCGCTGGCGCGCACGCTGCCGCACGCGCACTGCTCGCACTCGCGGCTCGTGTGCCGCATCACGGGCGAGCCGCTCAACGAGCACAACCAGCCCATGGCGCTGCCCAACGGACAGGTCTACGGGGAGAAGGTGAGAGCAGGGGAACGGGTAGCCACATTTTTACTTTTTATTTTTAGTGCTAATTGCTGCACTGAAGCTAAACTAAATATTTATAAAATTTACAAAATACAGTGAAAAAATTAAACGCCCACCCGACCCAGCCAGGAATCGAACCTGGGTCTTCCGCAATCCGGGCGGCTGCACTGACCGCTATGCTACCGGGAAGGCTGACGTAGACGCTGAATTTTGTCACTGCTTTTGTGATTTTTAGAGTGCTAATAGCGGCACAGCGCGCCATCTATCATCTATCCATTTAGCTTCAGTGCAGCAATTAGCACTTAAAAATAAAAAGTAAAAATTTACTATAGCGTTGTGTTATCAAATTTGTAGTATTTCATCTGCAAAGATGAATCTGCATAGCCAACGGTTGCAATGACCGTTGGATAGATGGCGCGCTGTGCCGCTATTAGCACTAAAAATCACAAAAGCAGTGACAAAATTCAGCGTCTACGTCAGCCTTCCCGATAGCATAGCGGTCAGTGCAGCCGCCCGGATTGCGGAAGACCCAGGTTCGATTCCTGGCTGGGTCGGGTAGGCGTTTAATTTTTTCACTGTATTTTGTAAATTTTATAAATATTTAAGGTAGCCACATATTATCTTTGATAGTGGGAATATCAAGATACCGATGAAGATCTACAATGCGATAGTAAGTACCGCAGGCAACCCGTGGCACCATGAATGAATCGATTTTGGTGGGTCTGTAACGGTTACAGATACAAAGGCGGTATATGCTAAAACTATGCTAGCGTAGGTCATGAAAGGCTAGGCGACGAGAGACGAGATGGTAGGAAAAAGTAGCAACAGCGTAATTTGCTTTAACGCAGACGGTGAGGTGCGAACAGGAACAACTAAAGGTCGTTCGCAAGATTCACCTCCCACTGAATCAATCAATTAGTTTGTGTTAATTTTCAATAAAAAATCTTTTACATTACGGTATTTCACGCAAAGTTCAAAGTTTTAATTATTTAAATGCTTATGGAAAATATAGAGATGTTGGCAGTTAATAAAAAAAACATTTTTAAGAAAACGTTTGGTCCATTGATTTAATGCGATTTGAAACTTTTCATAGTGGAATTTAAATTGCACAAATTCAGCTATCATATTGTTCAAATAATTGCCTCTTTTTCCCATTGCAGGCCATCAAGGAGATGGAGAAGCTCGGCTCCATTGTATGCCCGAAGACCAAGGAGGTTTTCTCAATGAAGAGCGTCGAGAAAGTGTACGTCATGTGAGTAAAGCTTTCCGTCACCCTGGTCGTGGTCGCGGCCATGGTGCTCTACTTCTACTTGATGTACAACGCGATTGCCCGGCGGTGCTGTTAATGTGCTTACGTGTATTTGTACGTCACAAGAACAATCGAAATTCGAAATATTACGCTGTTCTTACAATCTATTGGTGTTACACTAAGAAAATCAAAAGTAGAGAACTTCATGTTCTATTCTTTGTAAAGGTTTCGCGTAAAGTATTCATTAAAATTCAAACTTTTTAACGGCTATATTCACGTTTATTTTATTCGAAACGTCAGTAGGCGATAATAATCATGTCTCTGAAAGCAAAGGGATTCACTACCATACAGGCCTTTAAAAGTTACTTACTTGACTTGGCAATTATTGTAACTTATTGGTCTTCTATTGGAGACTTAATAACATTCCCTTCCTGTTTAAAAATTAGATTAGAATAATCGCGAATAGAACCGTAGTATTTAACTTCTACATGGTATATAATTAGTCGTTCTGTAAAATCAGTATAGTTTTTTTCTAAATCGTCTCGATTAACAATACGTTTTATATCAAAATGTATTGTTGTAAAAATAAACTACTACCTACTTTATGCATAGTTCATAAGACTTGCCATTGCCATTCAGTATATATAATGTATGTTATGTATGCAGTTTGATTCGATCGATTTTAGTTAAATGGGTTTATGTAATACCCAATGCTTGCTTCAATCCTTAAACATAATCCATTGAGAATATATTTCCAAGCTGTGATTTTATAAGTAAGGTTTTTATCTTTATTTAAAATACACACACACACACACAAATAAAGCCATTGTATTTTCGATACGGCATTTTTTTTATGTAAGTGATGATTAGAGAGTAATTGATTACTGTGTTTTATTATTCCAAATTTTGCTTTGCTTGTATAAGAATCTCTAAAACATTATTGAGTTATTATCTATTTTATTCATTTACCAAATAACCTGAAATGTTGTAAATATATTTCGTCACTCATTTCATGATGATAACAATACAAATATAAGATATGTCATGAAATTAATATTTTATCTTGAAGTAGAAAAATGTTGTTAAATTCAAATAAAGTATTTTGTAAAATCTTATTAGGAGTATTTAAAAAGGTTGTATAAATCTAGTGAACATTTGTATACTTGTAAATTAAAATTAGTACATAAAACTTCTGAATTTAAATATTTTGGGTAACTTAACGTTACAACGTCTTAATTGTTAAGTTTCTTCAATTTCTGTATATATACGCCTATGTGTATATTATTATTGTGTCATAAAATATACTCAAGTGTAAAATCTGTATGTATTTAAATCCATCGGCTGTCGTCTTTTCAGATAATAATATTGTCATGTTATAAATGTTAACGTATAAATTCTTATTGTACCATATCATACTGGTTTCACGACTGTAAGATGTACCTATGATGATAACTGATATTATAAATGTGAAAAGCTTTTGTTTGTGTAGTCTAAAAAGGAAGCAACGGATTGCCATAGGCTACTTTGTATCCCGGGAAAACATCTCATTCTTTCGGGAATGCACGAGACGGCGTTGGTTAAGAAATAAATACAATCAGTGTAATAACTTTGTTTCATTTTGAAATTGAGAGTTCAATACAGGTCCTTAACACAATGATGATTCTAATTAGAAACTTACCTTTGTAGGGATCTGTCGATGAACACCATATGTTATTTCTTAGACACATACGCGTTCATCGATGGCGGAATCAATCAAACAGGAATACGAAATATAAAAAAGGCTTTCTGTACATAATTTTCATTTATTTAGTTAGTATTTTAACACTGATGATTACTATTGACTAACAATTTCATAAATGGCATTTATTATCACATTACTAAGGGCCGTATTCGAAAATGGAAAATGTTACTTCGCCATAATCTATTGTTATGGAGAGTGAGTAAACATCACTTAAATATTTGACCAAGAATACATAGCTATTCTTTCTTTCTTTCTGTTTGTTTAACATTCTGTAATACGGGCCTTAATTTAACTAAACGAATTCAACGCCATATCTGGATATTTACATTATTAGTTCAAATATTTTTTCGTAACTTTGGTTTTGTAATATTTTACTCTGCTGTAGTAAACATGAAACAGGTTATGAGTTTACTCGTGTTTTTTTCCGAGCATATATTGAACTTAAATGCATTTGGTATTCATGATATAGATAAAATAAAAAATTGCTGTACAGTCAAAATCAATTTGACCAAAGCAACACAATTTATTGACATATAGTACCTGAGTATTTAGGAAATGCTAATATAATTGTCTTCTAATTAAAGTATTTTTTTTAACAAATATTGGCAACATTTTAAATTTAGGCCAAAGTAGACGTGATTTCTTTCTTTCATTATGTTATATAAACACTTTTTATATTTTTTAACTCACAAATGATACATATAAAAAATAAGTGAATAATAAGTATAAATATAGGTATAATATGTATACATGGAGTAGCCAATTCTTTTACAATTAATTTGATTTACTTCTCAAAATAATATTAATTTATAAAGTACACAAAAACTCATAATGCTAGATTACAATCATAATATTTATAAATGAACAACTGTTTTTTTTTGCTTAACATTAGTATTAAAATTATAGCAACCAGTATTCACTGACAAGTTTAACTTATATTTACAACAATATGTAACATGAAACTAATTCTCTATCACAATATAAGTGGGATGATTTTGTACTACCGACTAAGTTAAATAAAATTATGTTAAGTAAATATTCGAATACACTAGCATTGAAGTTTTATCTTCTAATGTAATTGAGTATGTCTCAGCTCAGACTCATTTAAATGTTCATATTTACAATAATGTACATGATTTCATGTCAATTTACACAGAAAAATATATATTTACTCGTTCTTACTTGTTATCAAATTAATTTATTTTTATGTGAAGTTTTGTGTAAAGCTAATACTAAGGAAAGATTTAAACTCCCCTTTGCCGTGCCTATTTGTATGTTAAATTTGCCGACCAATCACAAAAATATCGCTAAGCGACTTTTTGTTAAAATTTCTATTTTATGTAGGTACTTGTGTATTAAAGTATATTTTATAGACCAGCTATAATGCTTAGGAGACTAGTCTTCCGTTTCATGATTAAAAAGTTGATCACAATATAGAAAATGGTGCGTTTTACTTACGTAAAATTTTAACAAAACATAATTTGGCGGTCTTTTTGTATTAACAGTCATAAAAAAATATTGCTCTTTAACATGAAAAAAAATGAGCATTTCGTTGAATCTTAATACATTCCCTATCGCATTTGTATGACAAATATTTACCATGAGCATTATTCTGTGTTTAACCACTTGTGCTAGATATATCATATGAAAACACAAAAAACGTATAGACCATAGGCGATAGTGAATGCGTAAGTAAGTCTTTACTAGTTGATTGCTTTTAATTAAAAAATGTACGTATATTCGATTGTTGCTGGTTTTACGAACAATATAGTGTAAAAAATACACGTTTTCTTAAATCTCTGTCGTCTCCAGTAAAGATATTAGACTGATCACAATTATTTTTATCATTTACACAATAAATGTATAATATATATTTTACAGTTATTTTTAAAAATAGTAATATAAAGGCTGCTTCCAATTGGCGACATTACATGTAGGAGCTAGTCCGATTAGTCCTACTTTTATATAATTTAGAGGTTGACTATCGATTGTTCGATTACATGGAATCACTGTCGATAGTTGACCTTTTAAATCTGTAACAATATCGATAATGCTTATCAATATCGATAGATAGTATTGGTAAGCTATATCGATATTATTATCGAAAGATTACCAATACTATCAATACAGATCTTACCAATATCGTCGATAATGACTACCGATACTATCGATATAGCTTACCGGTACTATCGACAACGCTTGAAGATACTACCAATAACGCTTACCGACATTATTGACACTATCGATAACGCTTACCGATATTATCGACAACGTTTACCAATAATTTGGTTTGACAATACTATCGATATAGTTTGACACAGCTTGACACTCGAGTATTGCGCTACTTAATGACATATTTACGCGACATACCGGTTCATGAATGCCATGACGGCAATGCCAGTTAGTAATGCGGCGAGATGCTTCGCTGATTGCCACTTGTCGGGTTCACGGAGTAGGTCGGGTAGTACGGTGACTAGAGCGATGTGGAGGAACCCGCCTGCCGTGAACGGGACTATCCACGAGGTTTTCGCTTCTGTTGGGTACCAAACGGTATAGTTAGTACGCATAAAAATATTTTTTTAGTAGCCGAATATGTGGTCTTAAACGCTAGACCACGGAAGCGGATAAGAATTATCGTATTCAATCCAAGCATTTTATCCGCCTCTGTGATGTAATGGTTAAGACCACCGGTCTAGATCCAGAGGTCCCGGGTTCAATTCCTAGCGTACATGATTGTGTGTACACACGGCGGCAGATCAACTTACCCAAACTTGTCAAATTTCTCCAATGATATTGATCTTTAAAACCAAATAAAAAAGTTCAAAATCGATTGTAGAAATTTGACAGTTTTGGGTAGGTTGATCTGCCGCCGTATGTACTCGGTTTGGTTGAAATGAATGAAATGAAAATAAATTTATTTGGGACAGAACAGTTCAAACATAAAGATAAAAATGGAGATTAAAAAAAACAGGAGTCCCAAAACGGTTCCGACTTAGCAAGATGCTAGCCTTGAGGTTAGCGCTGATCTTCCGTCGGAACCGGTCTAAGTGATGCTGCGACAGCAACAACCGTAACACACAAAAATGCAAGTAAAAATATAAAAACAAAAATAGCAGGCGTACGTAGGTATCAAAAATAGAAAATTAAAAAATTATAGGCTGTATATTCTAAATCCCTTCCTCTAACGGTACAATAAAAAATGAAAAAACATACATTCCACAAAAATTCCGGATGACAATCATTGACAGACAAAATGGTTCGATTCAGCAAGCAAATTAATAAAAAGAATATTATTAATAGACCGTGACTCCGTTAAAATCTTTAAATAGGGCTCTGTCGATATATTGACGGTTTCAAAGTTCAAAGTTTTGGTGGTTGTATAGTCGACCATGAAATTGCTTTATCACTGTTGACAAGAACTTCCATTACAATAAAATTTTGCTAAGGCTCATTGTCAATGATGACAACGTATCTGTCACTTGGTCTTTTATACAAAAATAGAACTTGTTGTTTTTTTTAAATTCAAACAAAAGTCACTTCTATGGTGGTAAAGCAATTTCATTGTCGAATATACATATACAGGTGTTAAAAAAGATAAAAAAGAAACAAACATGACCCTGCAAGGGCACAGCAAGTACGTAGTTTCTTAGTTAGTACAAGTAGTTTCGGATTGGCCGATGTGCAGGCGTCTATCTGTACGTGAAGTATATAGGGTCACTTTTTTATCACCGTCCAAACCTCCTGAGATGACTCCCGTGATACAAACGATTAAACTCTTACTATTGGACCAACTCCCTAACTCGAAAATAAAATCAGCTGTTCCATACATTTTGGTCGAATGAATATTGATGTTTTGTATGGAACAGCTGAATTTTATTTTCGAGTTAGGGAGTTGGTCCAATAGTAGGTAAGAGTTGTTTGTTTGTATCACGGGAGTCATCTCAGAAGGTTTGGACGGTGATAAAAAAATCATCCTGTATATGTATGACTGACCAATAGCGTTCCTCGCCCCGCTGAACATCACAGCAGTCATCGCGCCGATCAAGCCCGCCGACGCCGTCGCCTGAAACATGGAAAACCAATAAATAAAGCTTTAATATTATTATATTAAAATATTAATATATATATAATAATATTAATATATATATATATATATAATTATTATAATAATAGGTCCTTACCTATGAAATTGACGTTTTTTTCTCACTTATTAATAGGTGTAGCTTTAAAGGGTCTTGATTTTTTTTCTTTTTAATGTCTGCTATATTTAGCTAGTGAAACAAACACACTACTCTACAATTTTTATAGTGATAACATAAATAGATGCTAAGAAAATTAAAAAAACGTTAGTATGAAAAATATAATTTAATTCATGCGGTTTTATAATATTTTCACCAGCATTCATTATTCATGACCTGCGAAAGACTGCAGGCAGATGCTGGATGCGTCAAGCCGAGGACAGGGCGCTATGGCGCTCATTAGGGGAGGCCTATGTCCAGCAGTGGACTAATATAGGCCGATGATGATGATGATGATGATTCATTGTACAGTACATGCAACACCAGATGTTACTTAAACATAAGCCAATTTATTAATAAACACATCATGTTACTTAATAATAAAACATTAACAACTGGTCTTACAATAAAATAGAAAAACAAATGATTTTTATGTTTGTTTGAGTGTAAAATATTGGCAGATCTAAATTTATTTATTTTATTACTAATATAGTAGTATATGGTGGCATGTTACAAACCGTGTTAGGACATCGCAAAATTATAACTATTCTTATTTATTAATGCTAAATATTAAAACTTATCAATACTGTCAGACTTTGGAAATGTTTAGCTTATTATAATATACTAATAGAGTGAGACATACTAGTTGCGCCTTAGCCGCTTCCCACCGCGAGAAACCACTCTTCAGCAATATTGCGAAGTCTCCAACTTCATGAGGGATTTCATGCACTGTAGACAGAATAACATAAATTATGAATACAAGATAAGATCAATTATTGATTTTTTGCTGCATGAAACTAAGTCTAGATACAAAAACATATGAAGTAATCAGGGTTAATGTGAAAAACAAATTTATATTTTATCAACATCCAGATGTAAGTATGTCAAAGATAATGAGAGTCGAAACCCGCTCGTAGAAATGTTTTCAACAAGTTTCCTAATTGTAACTTGTTCGCAACAAAAATTGTGCAAAATGTATAGATATGATGACGTAGTTCTTGCCATTTCAGGTATACCTACACTAGCCCTCGTACCATCCCGTTCTAATAAACAGAGTAGAAGCTTCGAATAGTTATTCGAAGCAGGCATGTTCCATCCTCGACCTCACCGTCACTTAACATCAGGTGAGGTGTAGTCAAATGCCTGCCTATAACAAATAAAAAAAAAACGATGTTTTTCATCATCATCATAATCAGCCTATACTAGCCCACTGCTGGACATAGGCCTCTCCAAGTGCACGCCACCGAGCACGATCCGCGGCTACTCTCCTCCAGCTCTTGCCAGCCACCTTGCGAAGATCGTCGCTCCACCTAGCCTGAGAGCGTCCTACACTAAGTTTGCCGATACGCGATCTCCACTCAAGAACTTGTTTACCCTTCAGTTATTCGATGTTTAATCTTTTTCAAATCTTCTATAAAAATCAATTGCTGTTCGTTAGTCTCGCGAAAACTCAAAAACGGCTTGACTGATTAAAATAAATATATTTGTGGTGTTCCCTTTAATACCAGGATGGTTTAAGAGACAGAAAAAAATGGAAAAACTCAAAAATAAAACTCGAAAAATAAAAAAAATTGGTAATTTGTATGGGAATCCCCACATTACTCTGAATAGATGGCGTTCGTGGCACATTCATTAAGACTTAGAAAGGACAACGTCTGTCGAGTCAACTAGTAATTAAATAAAATTATATTTTAAAACACTCAAACCTATTCCAAGTATTTCCAAGCTTCATCATCAGCTCAAATTGGTCAAAACTCTCCAAGAGATGACATTCTAAGTTTATTCTCTTGTTTAATTAATACGTATCAGCTTACAGCTCAGTAGGCTTAGCCAAAGTAACAGTAACAGTTCGAAAAGAATAAAATGTATGGGCTTGACATAAGCTGCGCTAAATCACGTGGTCAATCTTATGTCAATCCCATACATTTAATTATTTTCGAACTTCGCTATCGTTTTCCTAATGTCACTTTGGTTACCGCCACTGCTCTGTTCTTGTTAAGTAGAAGTTCACTCACCGAGTATAGCGAAGGTGGTGAGTACTCCCACGCGGAACCCCACGAGGAAGGAGCCGCCTACGGCCAGCCCATGCGTGAAGTTGTCGATCGAGTTGGCCATCAGGTTCAGGTAGCCGGCCACCTGGGGATTGACATGACAATGACATGATTGATAAATAAATAAATAAAATAAAGACAGTGACAATACACCGAGACATTTTAGTGGTTGTTTTCCCGCAGGTGGGTAGATCAGACCATGGAACTGAACCACTTCCCCCAAGAAGCATAGGTCAAAAAACGAGATATTTTTTTCACTTTTCTATACAAAGCCTCTATTGACCGAGCATGGTTTGGATTGTATGAGAAAGTTAAAAAATGATCTCGTTTTTTGACCTATGTTTCTTAGGGGAAGTTCAGTTTCATGGTCTGATCTACCCACCTGCGGGAAAACAACCACTAAAATGTCTCGGTGTATACTAAGTGGCCCGAAATGCATGTTTAGTTTCTTTTATGTCTTACGGGAAAGCATTTGGCTTCCATCTCACCTGATGTTAAGCGGAGCGATCGGTTAGGCGGTTGGGCCCCAGTTTATTGTTATTGTTTGACTCGCACACGGCTACGCGCCGTTTCTAAGCCATGAAGGTAGAAGTGTTTTAGTGCTTGTCATGATGCTTGATTCTTAAATTCCAAACAGTTTGTCATTGAGTCGGGAAAGTACCTAGTTAACTACTTGCAACTTGTTAATGGTAATAGATAAGTAAGTAATTATTTAAAGTGAAAATAATTGTTAACAAAATAAGCTGCGCTGCGCCCACAGGTAAATTTATAGTGTAATTGTTATCTCATTTTAAGTGAACTGTATGTAAGTTCTTATGGGAAATAAATGTCTTTAAACCTAAAAACAGTACTCTTGGCACTATCTAATAATTTTTTATTGTTTTATAGCAGGTTCAGAAATTAGCGTTGCGTTACGTTTCACCTCACCCGAGTCTGAGTATCATTCAAAATTCATTCTTAATTTATAATTAAGTCATTCCGTTCAAACGCACACATTAGTCGGAAATAAAGTATTTTCCATACTTTATTTTTATTAAACAGAATAAAGTATGGGGATGGAAAATAACGTAGGATACGTTATTTTATAGTATGGTTGGCAACCCTAACTTCACCCGGAATCCTCAACTACTGAGGCATTAGCATTCTTATATCTAGCTGCCGGACGGAACACAACAATGCTACAAACATTGCTGCTATGGCGACATATTTAGATAAGATGATGGTAGCTAGCCAGGCGGACAAACAAGTCCTACCACCAACCAAACTGAGTACACAAACATGTATACCCCCCCCGCTGGGAATCGCACCCGGGACCCGTGGGGACCGGTGGTCCCCCAAGGGTCTCAAAAACGGCACGTCTTCCAGCAGTGGATGATGATGGGTTGACATAGTATACGGTCTACTCTATTGGATGGCGGTATACTCACGTCCTTCTTGTCCGTCTTTTTGCTGGCTTGCTGCGCCTTCTCCCGGGCCTCCCGCAGCAGACACCGGCCCATCCAGCGGTTACTGGCTTTGTTGCACTTCACTGAACCGTTCTGAGCCGCCATCGCGCTGCAGCAATCGCCTTCGCCTGTAAGCAACGGTTGTATTGAAAACTTATTCAGCAGATCTGGAAAGTCACGTGACAGTTCTCAATGCTGGCGTGGTATTGGCTATTGGCTAATCACCAACTACGGGATGGTGATCGATCACAAACCTGGGCTATGCATCGCAACAATCGAAACACACTTTTCACGATTTCTAGGGCTAGACAAGTAGCACTATGCTAATAGAATAATTAACGTATGAGATTGACATAAAGTCCATCAAACGTCATTTGTATATATCTAGTATATACAATTTTCTTTATGATGTATCGCTGGCTTATGTCAATACAATATGTCAACTTCAACTTTAACTTTTTTGTTTATGGCAACTGGGTCACTTTTAGATTAGCGATCATTACTGCCAATGACTCCTGAAAACAGCACAGTGTATGGCGTGGTTGACCGGTTATAAAAATGGGTCCAAAACAACATACAATAATCATTCTATTCCATTTCCTTTCTACCATGTCATAAGGACAGGATCTATGAATCGAAAAAGCGTCATGAATATTCAATTAAAAAAAACTGACCTTTCGTGTTATTATTGAACACGCACGTATCATACAGCTGTTTCGCGGTCACCGATCCATTGCACAGGCCCGGCCCTTTGACGCCGCGCTGCTTCCTCTCAACTTCCAGAAGCTTCTCGATCTCCTCGATCTCTATCTGCTTGATGGCGCCGTTCTGCTTCGGCTCAGGCTCCTCTTCTGCTTCTGCCCCCTCAGTGGTGGCGAAGAGCTTTTCTACCACTATGAAGACCAGCATGCCGAAGAGACACCACAACCCACATCTTAGGGAGACGTGTTCACCTTCTGTAAAATCAAAACATAATAATTATAAGTAAGTAAGTATACAACCTTATTTTTAGATTATACGAAAACCAAAACACGGGTCAAATATTTTCATTTAAAGAATCAGTACAAAAAAAAATTAAATAATATCTTGAAAATTCACGAAGTTACAAGCTTTTTGTGTTGTCCCGTTGTGTGTTTTTAGTAGGGTATACTATAATTGAGATTTTGTAAATATTATTTGGTCAAATATAACATGGTATAAAAAATATTGAATTTTTATACCATGTTACATTTTGATTTGATTTTTATTACTGATTCTGAATAAACAGTTTTCAGGGGCCCGACCGCCTAACTGATCGCTTTGACTTCGTGTGTGGTTTATGACGTCATCTTATCGTTTTGTGCCGCTTGAAAAAAATATCGAAAGCTATAGCCTTTAGCTTTTGATATTGCTTTCATAGGCGGTGCGAGGTGGCAAGATGACGTCATAAACTATACGCGTAGTCAAAGCGATCGTTTAGGCGGTCGGGGGGCTGGTTTCGTATAAACTAAAAATAACATTGTATAAACTGTCCCACTGCTGGGCAAATACCGTTATCGTTGAAACCAAGCCATCGCTACAATTGATAGGTGGTTGCGCCATTTAGTCCGACCAGGCGTTTGTGTGTTGTTGGAAATGAAACTCTGAAAGTATCATATTAGGGGTACATCTTTATAATACTTTTAGAGGTGTTATTACACCATGGCGGGCTAAATGGGTTTAATCAATGAAAGTATAAATAATATTCTTTTCTGACACAGCCATTTTCCATATTAAAGTGTAGTACCTAGGGGCGATTGTTGAATCTCACCGGTGATATCGAAATTATAAGTGACATGAAATATAATATTTTGTGCATTATTTACAATTTGGTTATTAATAAAAATCGTTCGAGAATTTTCGGTGAACAAAATAAGGTAGCAGTGACCTTGAGTAAGAGAAAAAGGAGCACGCGTACCTAATTGTTTTTTTTATATTAGAAGGAGGCAAACGAGCAGGCGGGTCACCTGATGGGAAGCAATCACCGCTGCCCATGGACACCAAAGGAATCGCAGATGCGTTGCCGGCCTTTAAGGAAGGAATAGGCTCGTTTCTTGAAGATCCCTAATTTTTTTTAATAGATATCATTAGTGTGAGAATTAGTCACCCAGTTAAAAAATCGCACGCCAAGAGTTACAACTGTTGTTCCCGGTAGAGTTACATGTTGATGAAAGTTTTAAATATGTTTATTAAAAAAACTCTAACGAAAACACAATACAATGACAACAATGACGAGCAACATATGTATTTTTAAAATTGGTAGGTATGATATTTTACTTAAATTTTATCGCGAACAAAATGTTTCACTAAGGTAGAATACGATGTATTATGCTATATTAATATAGAAATAATAAAACCATGGCACGACATTACCTATATCGAGTTATGGATAAACTCCTGAGTTTTTGCTGAATGCTCTATTATCAACTTAGTATTTTACACCGACATACAGGAAGAAAGATATTTTGATTATTTTCTTTTATCAATCAATCCATTTTCAATAACGTCTATGGGACTATATTTTATCGCTTAAACATCAAACACAAAATTTATAACAGTATTGTATGTTTTATTACAATTAATAAACTTTAGAAGACAATACATATTAATTACTAAGTTAATGTTTAGTATGGCTTCGTTTTCTTAGAAGTGATATTGAATGTCTGGCACAGACTTTTTGTTATGACTTATTTGTTATTGTGTTATTTATAGATGACAGCGCTGCTTCCTTATACATAGCTATGTATAAATATAAAGAGAACTTTATTCTTGAAAACAAACACTATCATACAATAAATATTAATGCGGTGATTATATTTTTACCGCCATTGTTGTTTGCCACTACACTAGCCCGGACCGGTCTGAGATTTACAAGTTCAATTCGATTTCCAACAAGTGATTATAATTAGTGTACTCTGTTTAATTTGTGGTAGGACTTGTTTTAGGCTGGCTAGCTACCATGTATCATCTAAGTTTGTGACAAAACATCAATGTTAAATTGCATGTGTGTTTAAGTATGTACCTATGTTTGTATTTGTATGAATGTCTATGTGTCTGTATATGCATATAGATGGGGATGTTTATGTAATAATCATAGATCGGAATATGTAGAGTTTTTTCTGTGAATTGCGTCATCATAACGTTATCAATAGTATGGATAACCCGATAAAATAATAAGAGAAAATACACGTTTAACTCTTTTGCACGTCAGACTATCAAGGTGTGATTTAGGTGATCGTTACTAAAGATTATTTTCAAAAATCTTATACTTTGTTTTATCCAAATTTTGGAAAAAACTAAGTTTGCTTAAGATTATCCATGATATGCTAACATTGCAAAGGTATGTCAAAGATATGGTAATAATCTATATAGTTAAGTTTTGTAATTCTTGTCACATATATAAGAATAAAAATCCTGTGATAAAACTGCTTTACAACGTTGTGTATACGAGTAATGTACTGTTGGTATACTTATTACCAAATGATTGAGATAATATAATCAGTCCCCCAGTTACTGAGTTGGTGGTAGAGCTTTGTTTTGAGGCCACCTGGTTATCTACCACCGTCAGTCACCACAACATTAATAAAATGTTTTGTTTTGTTTATATAATTTTTAACGCTAATTTTGTTTCAAAGAAATTACAAAAACACAAATGTTGAAAAAAAAAATCACGAGCAGGATTTAAACCTGCACCCTTCTGACATACCGGTTCAGGTGCTCTCCCAATTGAGCTGGCGGGCTGGTTAGAACCACGATAGCTCAATTGGGAGTGCACCTGACCCGGTACGTCAGAAGGGTGCAAGTTCAAATCCTGCTCGTGGAAATATTTTCAACAAAAATTTGCGTTAAAAATTATATAAACAAAACAAAAACATTTTATAAATAGCTTGCCTACTTCTTAACTGATCTTTAGTATTTGTAAAAATATTATGATCGGATGTCAATGACGGCAGTTGTTGACATTGAATGGGCGCCTTTGGCTTTCAAAGTAAAAAGTAAATAGTGTTGAATAATTTCGGCGGGCTGGTTAGAACCACTATAGCTCAATTGGGAGAGCACCTGACCCGGTATGTCAGAAGGGTGCAGGTTCAAATCGTGATCGTGGAAATTTTTACAACATTAATGTTAGTATTAGTAGTATTATTGTTTTCAGACAGTTAGTGATAAGATTGCCTCAGTAAATGAGGGTTCTGGGTGAGGTGAGCTTTTTCTGCGATTTATGGCCATTACTTACTGCAACGAATAACGCTAGGTCCATATAATTCTTACGTATGGCACAAAAAGATATTTTTTTATCACGAAAGTATTATCATAATAATTATTATTAACACAATAGTATTGTTTGTATTTATTGAACAATGTTTCTTTTATACCTCGCGGGTAAGCTTTTGGCCTTCGTCTCAGTGATGGTAAGGTCGAAGGTGGAAGTGCACTTCACCTAGGGTTGCTAACTATTTTTCAGGAAATTAAAGTCTATCACTAACTAGTATAAAAAAAAAGAATTTGAATATAAAATAAAGTATTTCCCAAATTTGTTTTATTTAAATGTTTAAAAAACACACGAAGTCGGAGCGATCGGTTAGGCGGTTGGGCCCCAGTTTATTGTTATTGTTTGACTCGCACACGGCTACGCGCCGTTTCTAAGCCATGAAGGTAGAAGTGTTTTAGTGCTTGTCATGATGCTTGATTCTTAAATTCCAAACAGTTTGTCATTGAGTCGGGAAAGTACCTAGTTAACTACTTGCAACTTGTTAATGGTAATAGATAAGTAAGTAATTATTTAAAGTGAAAATAATTGTTAACAAAATAAGCTGCGCTGCGCCCACAGGTAAATTTATAGTGTAATTGTTATCTCATTTTAAGTGAACTGTATGTAAGTTCTTATGGGAAATAAATGTCTTTAAACCTAAAAACAGTACTCTTGGCACTATCTAATAATTTTTTATTGTTTTATAGCAGGTTCAGAAATTAGCGTTGCGTTACGTTTCACCTCACCCGAGTCTGAGTATCATTCAAAATTCATTCTTAATTTATAATTAAGTCATTCCGTTCAAACGCACACATTAGTCGGAAATAAAGTATTTTCCATACTTTATTTTTATTAAACAGAATAAAGTATGGGGATGGAAAATAACGTAGGATACGTTATTTTATAGTATGGTTGGCAACCCTAACTTCACCCAGAATCCTCAACTACTGAGGCACTAGCTAACTTATCTCTAGCTGCCGGAACACAACAATGCTACAGACATTGATGTTGTGGCGACATAATTAGTTAAGATGGTGGTAGCTAGCCAGGCGGACAAACAAGTCCTACCACCAACCAAACTGAATACTTACACATACATAGAGCTGGAAGATCCAGTGGCTTATTGTCTAATTTCAACCTCTATCAAGAAGAGTGAATTTTCGCTTGTTTACGCAACAGTTTTATAATTAACTAGCGGGCGCTCGCGGTTTCACCCGCGTGGTTCCCGTTCCCGTGGGAATATCGGGATAAAAAGTATCCTATATTTTAGTCCAGGCTATAAACTATCTGTATGCCGAATTTCATCCAAATCCATCCATCCGTTGCAGCGTGAAGAAGCAACAAATATACACACATACACACAAACTTTCGCATTTATAATATTAGTGTTATCATTACAATTATAATTAAGGTCCTAGTTATATTTAATACGTTCTCCTCTGTACAAGATCTCCCGCCCAGAGTAGATAGACTTACGAATCGATGGCATAAAATGACGTTCATAAGAGCTATTTATAGCCTAAACTGAATAAATGAATTTGATTTTTTTTTAATTTTGAAAAAAAACTTTGTCTATCTTTTTAAGCATAATATTGTGCGCATAGTGTGAGGTTTGGCAGAGTTAAAAGTATTTTTTTAAAGAAGTAGTGCAGAAAGATAAAATTAATGAATTAAGGCGACGCACCGCTAAACAATAAATCTCATACGTTTTGATACGAGCGTTTGCGCCCCGTACCATATGAATAACTGTTTTTTTTCCTTCAAATTAAAACTATAAATTATTTTTAAAAAATGAACTACAATTTTGAAGTGTGTGTTAAGACTAATCTATTAAGAAAATTTAGATACTTAAATCGGTCTGGTTAGCCTGTAAAATGCGAATCTATGTTTTAAAACTATGTTTTAAAACTACGTTTTAATTAAACAAAATGCTGACATTGATATCTTTTGTGGCAACTTATGACATTTTTTATTTAGCATCCGTAAACTATTTCCTTAATCCAGTTTGGCAATCCAAAAAGTTTCTTGTTTCTTGTTTGATCGTATCTTTAATAATTATAACCTGTAATTCTATTTGTAAATTTACTTGGTTTACTTTTCATGCCTATAATAATAATGATGATAATGATTAATAATTGAAAATTCATTCAATTTGGTAAATTTTAATTAAGTTTTAATTGTTTTAGTTCTGAAATTATTACTATGATGAATTATGTTAAATTTATTTATTGATTTTGATATTGTTTGTGTTGTGACGTTTATTACTTGTAACCATAGTTCATGTTACAGACGCATTTTATTGGGTTATAGTCTGGTCCAATTTTTTTAAGTTTTCCCAATATAGTACTTACTGACTGTAATCTGTTAGGTGTTGTAATAAATAAATAAATAAAAGAGGTTACTTTGATATTTTTTTCTCTGTTATAAAAGTTAAAAAATCGTGTTTCTGCAACTAACAAAATGAAGTCAATTAAATGAAAAATCATGTCATCAAATATCACTTTCATATGTTTTGTAATTGTTGGGAAAAATCAAGATCCCGCCACGTAAATTACCAATGCGTCGTCTTAACATTAAGTTATATATTTTGTGGTAACACCATGGTAGCCCAGTGGCAGAGCGCTCGGCCCGACACCCGAAGATCCCGGGTTCAATTCCCAGGTCGGGCAGTGTGTTTCGGATTTTTCGATGCATAGCCCGGGTTGGTGATCACCAACCCGCATTCGACAAGCGGGGTGATTAAGCCATTACCCATCACTCGTAGTGATTATTGGATTTTAATTATGGAGGCCTTTGTCCAGCAGTGGGACATAAGGCTATTTACTACTGTATCTTTTGTGAATTACGGGCGAATTTAGCCCACTGCTGGCTGGCTACAATAGATACTTTAAATATCTCATTATTCCTTTCCTGATCGATCACCAATGTAGTTTAGTGGGTATTTAATTTCTATTTTTATAATTTAATGTCAAATACACGATTATTAAAAGCATTGTTTACATACGTGTGCACTTGTCAACACGCGACTTATACCTAACTATAGTAGTTAATTGAGTTATACGCACGCCGCCGCCGGATCGCTTGGAACACAAAACCTTGATGATTCACTCATTAAATAATGGTTCTTATCACATGCGGCGTAAGAGTGTAATTATAGCCGGCTATTTAGTGCGACACAAAACCTCCGCGAGTGAATAGACAGGGGAAAAAAAAGATAGCTATGTCATTGTACACACTTGACAATGGACTAAAACTCTTGTTTACGTTTAGCGGGAAGTAGGATAGTAGGATGTTGTGATGCTCTTTTGTTTTGCAGTTGCTAAGCGCCATTTCCTTTTTGAGCTGGATGGGAGTAGCCGCGGTTCGTTTGTTTTTACCCGACTGCGTCAGAAGGAAGGTTATGTTTTTCGAGTGTATGTAATAAAAATAAAAAGAGGTGTCGTTAGATTTGTTTTGACTTTGGGAGTGACAAAGGCTATAAAAAAAAGAACAAAAAAAAGGTAAAAACATTGGCCGGGTTAGCTAATTCGGGAATATTATCAGATTTTATTACCATGTTTGAAAAAAACTCAAAGAATTTGTCAGTCAAAAGTACTAGACGTCAAGAGTTTCGTTTTTTCGCCAATTGGTGTAAGCGCTATGACTTTGCTATTTAAAAGAGTAAGGGGTTTTAATATAATTATTTTATGTAGGTTTTGAAATGCTTGGTTATTTACTTTACAAATCTAAAAAGTTTGAAATAAACCAAATTATTAAAAGTTATTTGTTGCAGACGGGTACAATCATCAACCAAGCGGCCGTGGCTAGCTCAATTAAATCCGCACTCTCTTTGGTTGGTGATTGTCCCCGCCTGCGACAACTATCAATATTCAATGTATTTAGAAATATTTCACGTTGTATTCAACATTGCTCAAATTCAATTCCGGGCTCTTAGAGCTTGTTTTATTCTTTTCAGTTTTTTTCTCTTTGCAGTTATTTTTGATAAGTAGTTGTTTTAGCAGTCGGGTTTTTATTTTATTTTAATAATTTGTTATTTTGAGAGTTTGCGGATTGCCTCAGCCGGCATTTTCAGCTTCACCGGGCTTTTTTGGGGGCAGCGAAAAACGTAGAGTGTTTCTCAAGCTGTGTCACTAGCACCTTCAGAGGTTTTCTAGAGAGAACGTCACCACCCATGCACTAGTGCGTGTCCCCGTGCCCTACTAGATATTCCGAGGGGTTCGAATCGGAACGGCCGCAGATTCGGAGAGCGTTCGGCATAGCGTGGTAGCGCTGTGATGAACGCTTTCACTTCTTGGGCTTCACTGGCTGGTTTCCATCAGGCAGGGTGAGGTGCAGCCATTTTAGCGTGCCACAATAAAAAAAAAATAAAAAAAAAGATCGTGCTCAGCGGCGTGCACACGGAGAGGCCTAAGTCACAAGTCCAGCAGTGGACATATAGCAGTAAAGTCTGATGAAGATGATGATTCCCTTTTATAAACACGATACGATTTAGATGATTTCCCAACCTTTAAGGACCTTACTTACTTACCTACGAAGCCATTTGGGGGTTTCTTTATTGTAAGAATCAAGAACAAGTCACTTTTATAAAAAATATTGAGACCTAGATCGTACCTATTTCAAAACACGTTTGTTTTTCAGAGAGATTGCTGATTGCCTCAAACTGCATTTTCAGCGTCATCGGGCTTTTTTGGGGGCATCGAGGTACGTAAAGGGTACCTCAAGCTGTGTTAAAACGAATCACCTTCGGAGGATTTCTAGAGGGAACGGCATCGCACACTTAAAAGTGTGCGTCCCCGTGCCCTACTAATCTCCGAAGGGTTCGGATCGGATCGGATCGGGGTCAAAACACGTGGACCTCAGTTGGTTTGAGACGTAGACACAATGATTGCTTAAAAAGGATGATGGACCAGTGTGCGAGATTTTTAGTGCCACAGAATAAGTATTTTTATCTTGGCAAAATATTACGACTTTTTCTACTGAAATCACCACAATAGGCATTTTCGATTACATAGGTAGGTATTTGCACAATATTTATGTACCTATTGATTTCTACCTACATTGCTGGTTATAGTTTTCCTTATTCCGATAAGTGGTCTCACTCGGTTACTATAAATTACATTATATTTGTGTGACGCAATGAGCAAAGTTAATAGGTAGGTAAGTACTGAATTTATTTATATTAATCTTTTACTGTCCCTGTGTGGTGCCGGGGATATAGAATTGCACCACCCCATCTCAACCCGTGGGTGTCGTAAAAGGCGACTAAGGGACCATTCCAGAGGATGGGCAGCAGCATCTCTCTGAGGTTACTTTCAACCTACTGCGATCGCCAACCCGCCTGCCAAGCGTGGCGATTATGGCAAATACCCCCCATCTTGGGGGAGGCCTTTGTCCAGCAGTGGACGTCTTTTGGCTGAGATGATGATCTTTTACTGGAAATAATGCTTCGAGTCCACAAAAGAGTTCTCTTCATCTTCTGTTCTTATTTCTTTTAATCAGGGAGGCCAAGGTCGCAGGGCAGAAATGCAGAATGCCTGACGGTGGTCACATCATCATCATTTCAGCCAAAAGACGTCTACTGCTGGACAAAGGCCTCCCCAAAGGATCTCCACAACGACCGGTTTTGTGCTGCTCGCATCCAGCGGCTTCCTGCGACCTTCACCAGATCGTTGGTCCACCTTGTTGGAGGCCTACCCACACTGCGCCTTCCGGTACGCGGTCGCCACTCAAGGACTATCCCGCCCCAGCGGTCCTGCGAGCAATGTGCCCTGCCCACTGCACCTTGAGCTTAGCAACTCTTCGGGCTATGTCGGTTACCTTTCTTCTTCTGCGGATCTCCTCATTTCTGATTCGATCACTTCAGCAAAGAGGTCAATCGTCGAATCCAATTAGGCTGGGCAGTATTCGGTAAGCTTCGAAATATCTTCTCGTCCGATATACTTCTATGACCTATATAAGTCCTTGACCTGTGTGTATTGCCAGTGATGACATACGGGACTGAGACGTGGTCGCTCACTATGGGCCTTATCAGAAGGCTCAAGGTCACTCAAAGAGCAATGAAGAGGGCTATGCTCAGGGTTTCTCTGCGTGGTCACAGTTCACCCTTGCATAAATATTTAGAGGAAGAACAGTGGTTTTTAGTGGGTACCCTCTCCCGAATCCCTTTTTATTTATTTTGTTTATTTTTATGCTTTAAGGTATAAAAATAAACAAAATAATAACTTAATAAAAACTAAGATTTAAGCAGGAATGCATCCCAAAAGCGTGCATACAAAGCATACAAAGCCTGGCTAGCTACCACCATCTTATCTAAATATGTCGCCATAACATCAATGTTTGTAGCATTGTTGTGTTCCGGCAGCTAGAGATAACATAGCCAGTCCAGTGCCTCACTAGTTGAGGATCCCGGGTGAAGTGCGCTCCCACCAATTGGCCTTATCATCACTTAATATGAGGTGAGATCAAGGCACTGTACGTAGTACTATTATTTATTCTGTGGCACTGTGCTTAGCCGTAAATATATAAAAAAATACAAAAATACACGTTAACATGCAAAGATTACTATCTAACTCAGCAGTAAAAGTTATAAAATTCAATATTAAGAGCTATACATTTTATTAATAAAGTTAGATTTTTTTTATATTAGAAGGAGGCAAACGAGCAAGCGGGTCACCTGATGGGAAGCAATCACCGCCGCCCATAGACACCCAAAACCAGAGGAATCGCAGATGCGTTGCCGGCCTTTAAGATGGTCCCTTTCAAGGCCTTTGGACCTGGACAGAGAGGCGGAGGCTAGGGGAGACCCCACATAACCAACCGCGTCTCCCCGCGGTGATTCGCGGCAATATGAGATTTTCATCAGAAAAAAAAGGGTAGCCTAGGTACCTACTGTCATAGATAATAAAAAAAAAGTTATAAATTTATTAGTAGGTACACTTTACCTTTTCTGTTGGCCAAGTCGTTTTCCCAGGCTTCTGGCAGTAAATGGAGGAACACGTCCCCCAGCAAGCCACCCACTGCAAAACTCAGCAGCACTCGCAGTGTCGCCGCGCCCGCTGAAACAGACGAAAATGTTTGTTATGTACCTTCGAATATGGTCACTTCAGAATTGAGCGAGCGGAAAGGTTCCACCAGACCAGAGCTATGCGAGGTAGCCAAGCGGTGTGCTTGGACCAAATCCAACCAATATGAAAACTTGTTTTTACACCGCATTCAGAAGGCAAGGAATATAAGATTTTTTTTCGCGTACCGTTTAGCAACCAGGCCTGCCACAGCTCTGGTGGAAACGCAGCTTAATAGTTGCAGAACCCGAGAATCGTTGGGGTTAGCAAGTTCTTGAGTAGAGGGCGACCGCGTATCGACAAACGTAGTGTAGGACGCCTTCAAATTAGGTGGAGAGATTTATTTATTTATTTATTAATAAGGCTTACCAACTAAATACATACGATTCATTTCAGACAACATAGTTTGACAAACAGATGTACTTATATGTATTTAAATTAAAGGTATGCACAACATTTATATTCTTATCCATAACCATATTTAAAAAATACAAATAAAACATAAATGAAGAAAAACTGAAAAACTATTTCTAATCTATTTATAATGTTAATTAATTTTTATGTTATATAAATATATTTAAGTGGGTATACAAATTAAATTTTATCTTGTACTTTTGAGTAATCAAAAGCAACAAGCACATTTATAAATGTGCCTATAGTATTGGAGAAAATATCCAAATCACAGTTCCGGAATATAGTGCTATAAAGTTTCTGCATATATGATAGCGGTATATTACTTCCATATTTATTTGTGCTGTGAGTAGTAGATAATGGGATGTAATTACACAATCTAGCCTGTACGCGTGGTACCCTAATATTTATCTGTTCCAAGAGGGATGGACAGTCCACCAAATTATTAAGCAACTTGTACAGAAAAACTACTGACAACTGCTTTCTCCTGTCTTCCAGTGAAATCATGTTAAAAAAATCTAATCTATCCTCGTAGTTCCCAACTTTGTAATAGTTGCCAGTTACGTATGCTAATCTTTTTAAAAACCGTTTTTGTATTGTTTCAATACGTTTAATATTATTTTTATAGTAAGGATACCATACTACATTGCAATAATCCACGTGACTGCGCACTAAAGCAAAGTAAAGAATCTTTAATGCTGTCACAGATTTAAACTCTTTGGTATTACGTGAGATGAATGCTAACATTCTTAAACATTTATTGAGAACCACATTAATGTGACTAGTAAATCGCATCTCAGAATCTACCACTATACCCAAGTCTTTGACTTCATCTACTCTTTTTAATTCAACACCATTTATTTCATATCGAGTTTTTAATTGTTTTTTATATTTTCGAGAAAACCTTATGTGGTAACATTTATCTAAATTTAAATTCATAAAATTATTTCTACACCATACAGCCACTCTATCGATGTCCTCTTGTAATTTAAACTGGTCTTCAGTAGTTGCAACCGTTGCAGACAGCTTAAGGTCATCTGCGTATAGTTCAAAATATGAATTTTTAATGTAATATTTGATATCATCGATGAAAGCTATAAAAAGTATAGGACCTAGGTGGGAACCCTGCGGTACTCCAGATGTAGGCACAATTTCGTTTGAAATAAATCCGTTAACAGAGACCCTTTGCGTGCGTTTTTCTAAGTACGTTTTAAACCAGTTTAACATTGACCCATGTATTCCGTAGAGAACATTCAGTTTATGTATCAAGAGTGCATGGTCTACTTTGTCAAACGCCTTAGTAAAGTCACTATAAATTGCATCGACCTCCTTGCCATCACTCAGTTCTTTTAGAGTTCGATTTACAAAGGTAAGTAAATTACTAGCTGTAGACCGGTTCTTTACAAATCCGTGTTGGTTGATAGAAATTACTTGTTTTAAATGCCAAACAATAGAGGGACATAACAAACATTCAAAAATTTTTGCTAGCACTGGCAGTATACTAATTGGCCTGTAATTACGAACATCGGTTTTATCGCCTGACTTGGGTTTAGGTATGACTATTGCTTCCTTCCTGCGCTTCGGGAAAACACCGTCACTAAGAGAACGATTGTAGATAATGTTTAATGGCTTAGATAAAACTTCTGCACATTCTTTAAAAAATATGGGATGAATACCGTCACTACCCGCACCCTTACTAACATCTAAGTTTTCAAGACATTTTTGTATTTTAGGCTGTGACAGATAAACACTGCCCATGCTTGAAGTTATCAAAGGAGCACAAGCAACAGCGTCATTATTTCCCAGTGGAAGTAAGTACAAACGGTGAATCATAAACCGACGCAAAACTCTCCGCAAACAGCTCAGAAATGCTATTCCCTTCATTGGCTACCTTATTATTTAATTTCATTTTACATGGTATATTGCTTTTAACTTTTCGTTTGTTTTTAATATAAGCCCAGAAGGATTTAGGATTCTTTATAATATTTTTAACAACCGTTTCTATATATTCTTTATAATATTTTTAACAACCGTTTCTATATATATTTGTCATAACAATTCTTTATAAGAGTGTTGGTTCTATTTTTTAATAATTTGTACTCTAATTCATCAAGATTATTTTTATACACTATCATTCTACGACGACATTTTTCTTTCTCTTTGAGAATTTTGATTAGGTTTTTACTAAACCAGTTAGGATAATTCTTGTTACTATATTTTTTTAGCGGCACAAAATCGTGTATAATTTTATTAACAATGTCATAAAACTTCGTAACTGCGTCATCTACTGTATCGCTCTTTCTAAGTTCCTCATCCCAATTTACGGCATGAAGGCGATCACGAATTTTATAATAATCTCCACGATAATATTGGCGTTTAGGAGCTTGCTTTAGTTGTAACATTTTTTCTCTGTCTACTAATATATTAATTTCAATAGGTGGATGGTAGTGATCAACTCTAGAAATAACACTACCAGAACTCGATACCGTTATAGTTTGTTTAGCATTTGTGAGGATCAAATCAAGAATCCTGTTTTGGTGATTACTTATATGGTTGTATTGTCTTAGATTGTGAGTAGATAAAAAATCCACAAGCTCATACCCGACTGAATGATTAAATTGAGTGGGTTTTAGAGACCCATCTTTTTCCTTAACCCAATTTATGCCACCCATATTAAAATCACCAATGATCATAACATCTTCTAAGCTGTCCAGAAACTTGCAGGAACTTTCCACAAAATGTTCAAAATATTTTTTTTTTAAGGGCGAGGGGAAATATACAGCGCAAAGATGCAAAAACAAATTTCCTTTTATTTCTAGTGCGATCCATAAATCTTCACATTTACTTTCAAAACTGTAGTTTCTGTATGTGTTAATTTTTTTACTAATTGCAATAAGAACTCCCCCTCCATCCTCATTCTGACAAAATGTATTTGACTGTCTATCCCTCCTGAAAATAGTATACCTAGAATCGAAAATTTCACCGTCCAAGACACCATCGTTGAGCCATGTCTCAGTTAGTACAATAATATCAAAATCATTAGCCATAACTTCTACAAAAATACTTCTTAACTTGGTACGCATGCCCCTAATGTTCTGGTAGTAAACACTTAAAGAATCGTATTTTATAGAGTAAAGTACAACAAAGACATTTCCAGATAATTATGATTAAACTAATAATGTCTTCAGAGCGTCGATATGATACACCAGTTTAGCAGGATAGTTCTCATTCTTCCTTACAAAAATTTTGCCGTTTCGCACCCAAACGTACTTAAATTGGTTTTCCTTTGCCCAAATTCTTGTAGCAGCGTGAAGAGACTTATTCGCAGGAGTAAGATGTTCTCCAATGTAGATAGGCAGTTCAGCATCACCATAACCAAGCAGCTTCGTATTTACCTTCTCCTTCGGATGAGAACGATTATACTTAATTATAGCAGCCAGCAAATTATCGCGTTTTAATCTGTTAGACAACTTACAGACAACAGATCTAGGTGCTTTAGTATTCTGATTTTGCTTCTGAACTCTGTTACAAGCCATGATATCGCCCTCAGAAAGAGGATAATTCACCACCTTACCAACCTGCAGAATTGTATTTGCCAGATTTTCATTTCTGTGCTCCGGTAAATTATTTATTTCAATGTTATTCTGCCGAGTCCTGTTCAACGATAGATATTTTGTGTTCCATTTCTTTTACTTTGCGTTGTAATAGGTCAATCTCCTTATGTAGTGATTTATTATCTTCAATAAAGAAAGATATATTCTTTTTCATGTCTTCAAATTGACTATTAAAAAATTTTAGCGATTCATCGAATGATCGTATTTCTTGCCTCATTGACGAAAACTCTTCTTGCACTACTTTCCGGATTAGTGGTCGTAACTCAGCTTCCATAATAATTAGTATTTCCGAACGCAAACTACCAACAACGGATTCTTCACTTCGATTCACCGCCTCCTCCGCCTGTCTACTAGGTACAGCAGACCCACGCTTCGAATTCACATTTTGCCGATCATCATCACTAAGATCGTAGTAAGGTTTGATAGGCGTTTTGTCTTTGCTTTTGCTTCTTTGCAAAGCTAATGATTGCACGACACAATCGGGACATTTCCAATTCTGAGATTTTTTTAAACTTGCCAAAGGTACCTGAACGCATTCATAATGAAAATGTTTTTTGCAATTATGGTTGCTGCAGACGACTTTCTCAGTTGGTTTTATAATATTATTACAGCCACACTGGCACTTATTCATTTTTATCAAAATAATACCCTTCTATTTTTCTACTTCCCACAACGGGGAAAGTTATTTAAGTGTGGCAACACTAGAGTAACGTCACATTCAAAATTTAGCTGTCACTTGAGTTTGATAGTACGATCTATAAGCTTTTGGAGGGTATCTTTAGCTTAATCAATGACAGTTCCGAAATATCACAATTAAGCGGGTATAAAAATCCAACTTAACTTATCATTTTCTGGTGTCTCAGGCTGGAATTATTCAAGAATAACAATATTTCATTGTTAACCCATACAGCACTTCACTTTATCAGCACTTTTATTAAGTTTTATTGAACTAATTACAAATTTTAGCGAATTATAAAGATAAGGTGCTCCACTAACCGAGGCAGGGTTGCCAGTTTTTCTATGATGAGATGAGATGATCATGAGATGATCTATGCAAGGCTGGCAAAAGCTGGATGAGAACGAAAGTTGCCGCGGATCTTGCGCAGTAGCGTGCGCTTGGATTGGAGGCAGTAAATCAAATAGGCTGATGATGATTATGAGCGTAATATTGATCACAACTCCTTCCTGGGTGCTGAATGCGAGTTTCATTCACTACTCAACCACGTTTACGAAAGCAAGAAAAAAATTTCTTTGAATTTTTCTCCTATTCTCTTCTAAAATTCGTAATGAGACCTTGTTTTACGAAAATAATATTAATTTTATTGTTTTTCTTATTATATTAACTGCCAAATGTATGTAGTTTCAATAACTTTTTCGTAAATCTCGTTTCTAGGCGGGATTACAGTGGTGGGGACAGCCAGGGGACTGTATTTTTAGAGCTTCTATCACGTCTAGAAAAAAAATTAAAATAGTTATGGATCTAAAAACAATGGGCCCGTTAAGTTTCGGGGTTTAAGTTTTATTAGGAGTAATTTTTTTTTAAATAATTAAATTACTTCATGAAAAAAAACGGCCGGGACAGCCGATTACGAGGTTACAGAGAATCGCCCATAGAAGTTGTTGGCGGTAAAAAGGTTAAACGCCGCATAACGCTCAAATAATATTCTTTATTTACCGTTTGACCTTCCGGCAAGAATTCCGAGTGCACAACACCGCAATAGTCAAAGAAAACAGTCAACATGACTTTGAATTTTGATCGACTTTGGCGTGGTTTTTTCGGTTTCGGTTTAGTTGGAAGGCGCCACTCCGAAGCTTGTTGACTAGTTTGCATGTCAAACCCACGTCTCGTCACCAGTAACAATGCGTTTCATGAATGTTGGGTCGGAATTGACTCGTTCTAGCATGTCCTCAGCGACTCTCATGCGATTGAGTTTTTGGAGAAAATTTAGGTCTTTTGGGACTAGCTGAGCGGAAACATGTTTCATACCCAAGTGATTATTTAAAATGGTACGGATCGACTCGTGAGACACAGAAAGTTCGGTGGCTATCTCTCTCAAAGTTGAATGAGGATTTTCAGTTACTATTTCCTTCACTTTCGCAATGTTAACTTCAGTTGCAGACGTTCATGGCCTACCAGAGCGAGGCAAATCTTCCATCACATCTCGACCGCTTTTGAATGCTTTGTATCACTCATAAGCACGTGTTTTTGATAAAGTCGATTCACCATAAGCCTTCTGTAACATTTTTAGTGACTCCGAACATGAAATTCCATTGGCGATGTAAAATTTAAGACAAACTCTTTGTTAGATGTTTTTGTCTATTATGAAATTCGCAATACACACTAGATTATATCATATAACTAAAAACAGCACTGTATTTAATATAAATAACTCAAACTCCGCGCTAAAATGGAAAACAGTTGTGCCAATCTAACAACAACAAAAAAACAAAAATTTTAATTTGGAACCGTAAAAAAATAATTATCCATTCCCAATACTTTCTTGACTGAATGTATATAAAAATCAATTGCTGTTCGTTTGTCTCGCTAAACCTTGAGACTGGCTGGACCGATTTGGCTTCTTTTGATTTTGAAATATTTGTGGAGGTTTACTGAAGTTTATACTAGGTGTTACTCTAAGGGATCGAATCCGGAACGAAGTAATTCGCCAGAGAACCAAAATTACTGACATAGCTCTTAGAATAAGCAAGCTGAAGTGGCAATGGGCTGGTCATATAAGCCGCAGGACCGATAACCGTTGGGGTAGACGTGTTCTAGAGTGGAGACCGCGACTCGGCAGACGAAGTGTAGGACGCCCTCCGGCGCGGTGGAGCGACGATATACGCAAAGTGGCTGGCAGTGGTTGGTCGAGAGTAGCCGAAGATCGGGCTCAGTGGCATGCATTGGGAGAGGCCTATGTCCAGCAGTGGACTGATGTGGGCTGATTATGATGATGATGATGATGACTGAAGTTTAAACGGTGAGAAACATAAATAATAAGTAACGGAAAATACTAAAACCGACAATTTAATTTCCCAATACAAAATTATTTGTTTGTTTTGTTGTCATGGAAACTGTCAAAGCGGTACGAAGTCCGTCGGGTCAGCTAGTTGTTATAATATTTGTCATATAAACATATAAACATGATATGCAAGATTTAAAACTACTTTATAAGATAGATACATAAATTATTTATTAGTCAAAATTATTAATACAATAAATTAGTTTGTTGAGGTTCGTAATTTCATAAAGCTAAAATTAGGTTTGTCTCGATACTAAGTTCTCAACATAAATAATAATTAAATAACTAAATGTAGTATTCACTAGTTTAATTTATTTCTGTAAACACTGTTTATTCGTTATTAGCGCTTAGTAACATACTAAGAAATTGATACCTGACTATCTTACGTTATCAAATCGTTCCATATCTTGTACGAGCTTATGTATGTAGCAAGCAATAGCGGTCATTATATTCCAAGACAACTTAAAATATTCTCCAGATATCACAGCACGGCTTAGTTTTCACGTATGATGTTCTTAATAAAGTTCGTTCAATCAATGTCTCTATGAATCGAGATGTTAGATGTTATCAATGAGTAACGAAAATAAAGTCTCATAACATTTATATTGTTTTATAGATTAAATAAATCGTTATCATGAGGATTAATAGCAATATATTACTGAATTGGCTGCACTGAATGATTCTAGATAAGGTACTCAATATTTTGATTACAATCTGTAATATGTGATACAAATTAATATGGATCATTACATTAATTAAGACCATGTCTGAATCAAGTAGGCTATTAGATAATACTGTGTTATGATATGAATTTACAAACCAGGTGCAATTTTAGTCTACGTTTTAGAAAAAATATTGATTGATCCTATAGTTATAAAAAGTATTTTGTTGGGTTTGTTTGTACATATAGTAATTTAGTATACAATATGAAAGTACAGCAGCAGCATCATTTCTGTAAATCAAGTTGTTGACGGGGACAATCTCAGTGGATCCTCTAGCCTTAGTGTCCGAAAAACTCTAGAGTGTCTAGAGCTTACCTAGGCATCATACCGTAGGAGTGACCACATACTAGATTCTGCGTTGTGTGATACCACTGTCTAAGTTAACATTTTATACACACGCCTGCATATCACTACCACAAACTATCTTTCCTCATAAGACTTTGAATTAACTAAACTAAACTAAACTTTCCTACACTCACACCAATTATCTAGCCATAAGAAGCTTCTTAATGAAACTCGTTAAATGGTTACTAGACAACGGATAAACATATTTAAAATACGAAATACATACTTATTATACATAGAAAACACCTAGACCCGAGACAATTTAGAAAAACAATAATTTCTAAATTGACCCGACCGGGGATCGAACCCGGGACCTCAGAGATGGCGACACCATGAAAACCGGTGTACAAACCACTCGACCAAGGAGGTCGTCAACTTCATATCAACTTTATGTATATGGCATAATATGTTGAACATTTATTGAAGAAGTTTGACAGTTTTGCATAGGTTGATGTACCGGCGTCTGTACTTACCACATTTCATGCAAATCAATTATCTTTATTTTTATCTGCGGTATTTTCGAATGAGTTAAGAGGAACAAATAGCGGATAGATCTCAAGGACGAGGAGTTCTTTGAGATTTCATAGAAGTGATAGCTAGACGGAACATTTGAAACTTTTACATCGGCAACAAAAGAAAGCTACCAACCAGCCATTTGCTAAAAAGAAGAAAGAGAAACAGATGACGGTCACAACAATGGCGCGATAACTGCCGGCTGACACAGAGACCTGTCAGAAGGCATATCAAAACATCAATATTGTAATCGGGCGTTTGCTGCAATGTCGCTGGGTTCAATTGTTTATCACTATGTGTGGACACCGTTGTGGCGCACGTACTCTGATAAGCGGAAGACGGTGATAACGAAAAGGACAGAGGCTGTTCTGGCTAGATCGACTCGATAAAGCCATCAACATGGAAGGATAAGTGGCCCATGTGTTACCACTCGAGTCAGCGTGAATGGAAGGGCGAATCAAATTGCCCTAATTACAACGAGTATAGGTACCTAATACAGTTCAAATTGTGGTTTCACCTAGTTGAATACCAAAATATTGGTATGTGAAAAAACCTTTGCGGAATATGTGTTTCGATTCGAGAGAAATTTCAAAAGGATACTTCGAGTACACTCGCGAGCAATAAACCGGAATCACTTCATCACGGATTGATAAAGACAAGTTTTAACCATTTTTATGCAATGAATTATAGATAGTGGTATATCATTTGAAAAGTAATTTTAAAAGCTTTCAAATGATATCAAAAAGATAAAAGGCGAATGGGCAAAATATATGAACTTTGGTCTACCTACTCAGCACTAACGCCATCTATGCTAATAAAAAGATTACAGGTTAACAAACTAATAACGATTAGCGTAAAAGTACTAGAGGCTGGCAGAATTTAGAAAAAAAAATCAGTGATTTGTTACATTATATTATAATTGCGGTATCACATGATGCTAGTATCCACAATAACATTATTCAGAAGGGCAGCTGGGGCGGTGTGAAACTTTCCTGATGGCGAGCCCAGCACAAGTACCCACATGACCCAATTGTTCGACGTCCAATCAAACACGTGCACTAAAAGTATTTGAGAGCGTCTCTTCCTTCAATTCCTCTGTTTATTAGCACGTAAGTGTAAAACAGTAAACTAGTGTAATACTTGCTCTTGTTTGACGTGATTGTATTGAAGGAGAAACTACACTCTGCAATTATTTTTGACATTTTCACAAAGAACCCATATGCTACACTACACATTTGCGGTCATACAAAAAAGTTTAAGTATAAGAGATGTCCTTTTCATTGATGTATGGCTTGTTGGTGCTGAGTAGGTAGACCAACTTGCCCATTCTCCTTTCCTACCTCAATCACCAACCCGCACTTGGCAAGCGTGGTGATTAAGCCATTACCCATCAATTGTAGCGATGACTTGATTTCAATGATGGAGGCCTTTGCCCAGCAGTGGGACAATTACAGGCTGTTTACTTACTTTACTAACTAAATATATGAAAAGATATGTTTTTTATTTACAATGTGTATTTTATCCGACGTACGGGAGCACATGGCCTAGCAGAATATCGTTGATGTATCTTTCCGCAGTTAGGCCCCTTCCTCGACCACCACCAGGTACGAATACTAGCTCCGTTTTTGCTTCTATAGAAATCCCCGCCCATATCATACAGGACCCGCCCCCGTATGCCACTGTTTCCGTAAAACAGTATTGTGCAAATCGCTCCCCCGGTCTTCTCTTCTATAGTCTCTGTCGACGGTCGCTACCATGCAGGCACGGATGTGCAAACAAGGATTTGTTTCGTCCGAGAACAGGACTCGACTCCATTGCTCTATATCCCAATCTAAGTGATCGCGAGCAAACTGAAGCCGGGCATCTCGGTGGGCTGGAGACAATTTGGGCACCGTAGCTGGCCTTCTTGGGGTGAAATTCGCTTCTCTAAGTCTTCGCCTCACTGTCCACTCGATAACAGCCCTCTCTCGAACTTATCTGAGCTGCCGTTGGACGTCCACGCCGGTTAGGTGTCGATTTCGGAGAGAAGTGATGACAATGAATCGGTCATCACTCACCGAAGTGCAACGCTGTCTTCCAGATCCTGGTCTCCGGACAAAGTTTCCAGTCTCCCTGAACTTTCCGGCTTCTGAAGGTGTGGTTTCAATTTTCTTTCAGATTCAGTGTTCCCAGTGACGTGAAATATTGGACTGATGACCAATTTTCAGGTATGCTCACTTTTTATAGTGTTTCAGTTCAGGACTCCAAAACAAAACAGTATTTTGTCGTAAAAAATATGTTTTTTGTTTTTACGTTTCATGACGTAAGGGAAACAATCTTTGTCTGTGACATTGAAAGAGGTTGAACACTTATTAAATTACCTTTGAAATCATAAACAACAACGTATAGTTCATTGCATAGAAATTGTAAAAATTAGTCTAGAACGTCCCGCGGTAAAGCGATTCCGGTTTATTGCTCGCGAGTGTAGGTGTGTGTACTGCGAAAATATTGTTTATTCTGGACAAAGCATGATTATGCGAGTCACTCACATGAATTGTATATATTTTTTGAAATATTGGAAGTCTATGTGAAACGTATAAACTATTTTCATGCTATGAGGAATCGCTAAGTCCTTTTTTTCACCTTTCATCCAAATTTTCAACTACCTATTGAGGAACTGGCTATTTTGTCTCTAACTGTCTGGACATATACTGCTACCTAACATTGCTGCTATGGCGACAGACTTAGATATTATAGTGGTTTCCTTTAGCAGGCGCCAGGCAGACATTGTACAAGTCTTTACCATCAACCAAACTGAGTACAATAATATGACTTGGAATCAAATCTTCTAACCTACCCAAAGGCCGAATCGAATCGTCTCAGACACACTAGCCTGGGTCTCTCTCTTCGGTAGTGCCAATAGACCACATAGGCAGTTAAAAAGTTAAGCAGATTTGCGTGGAAGTAAAAGAGTATTACAAACAATTACAATAGAGTATGTTTTGGGTGTAAATGACTGAAAAATTCGTAAACCAAAGCTTACCCAAAGATTTGCGACGATTAATCATGTTTGTTTGAACACAACAAATATAATTATAAAGTCTGTTTATTTTAGTTGTTACCGGAAAAAAAGTGTGTAGGCAAATACTTTTATCAATTTATTGGGTACCACGACTGACCGAGAGTCAAAACGATAGCGACACGCAAGACCGCGCGCCGTAATTAGAATTTGATGAAAGTAAACAGAGATTAAGGGCGGGCAAACACGGGGCAGCTTGAAGCAGTCAGGATCGACTGCTTTAAGCTGCTACTCCATAGCGAACTAGTCTTCTATTTACATACACACAATGGTACCGCTCAAGCAGTTGCAACTGCTCCATGCAGGCAGTCAGCAGAACGATGAAATTTCATCGTGTGGTCAAGCAGTAGCCAGGCATACCTACATGTACTAACTTTTCGAGCTGTAAACTGCTCTCGCGAAGTTATCCCTTGCTAGCGCTCTTCATGCCGCTTCGGGCTCGCGCGCGCTTCTCGCCTGTCTGCCTTGAGCAGTAGCAGTTGAAACCGACTGCCGAAGCATTTATCAATGGCAGCTTTAAGTTTCTGACTATGACAGACGAGCGGTCCGTGTATTGATCAATGGTTAACGTGGGCTAACTGCTCGTGCAGCCCGTATATGGCCGCTTAAGTTTAATCATCCGTTGAAATGAAACAACTTTTACGGATCTACTCCCGTTTTTACTTTTAATCAGTAAAATCAGTCTCCCTGTGACCACGGACCCTGCAAAGGGTTCGAAACGTCAGGATAAACATTAGTTAAAAGTAATGTGTAAAATAAACGCGAGTAGATCCGTAGAAGTTGTTTCATTTCAATGTGTAGTGTGGTGTAGCGATGATGATGATGATGATGTGTAGCGATGATAATGATGATGTGTAACGTAAACTTTAGAAAACAATATTTAATCATCCGCTTACGTTACATAGAAAGTGTATTCAATTCGGAGCTGTTCGATTGTGTACGTATTACTCATGTGGCATTAATACCATCTCATTAGAAAATATTAAAACTTTAGCCTTCTTTGTATAACTGTTTGATTTGACTTGGCATGGATTCTGCTATTTGTATTATAGTGTCTCAGTGGCTTGACTGTACCATTGATTCCCATAGTGCAAACGACATAATGTTTTTCGGTCTGTCTTTATCTCTGTTTACTTTCATCTATAGGCATTTAAAAGCAGAATCGTTAAAGAGAAGGCCCTGAATTTAAGGCAAATTGACAAGATGTAATAATCTTCTTCTTATGCCTACACACACATTTTACCCGAAATTTTATCTCTCCAATTTTCGGAACACGTCAATGCTTCTATAATAGATACTAGCGGCCGCTCGCGGTTTCACCCGCGTGGTTCCCGTTCCCGTGGGAATATCTGTATCATTCCAGGTTATTCCAGGTTATAAACTATCTGTATGCCGAATTTCATCCAAATCCATCCATCCGTTGCAGCGTGAAGAAGCAACAAATATACGAACATACATACACACAAACTTTCGCATTTATAATATTAGTAGGATAATCTGCTTTTGTATGGAGGGCAGACAACAAGATGGTGGTAGCTAACGAGCCCTACCACTACCACTAACCAAACCGAGAATGATACCCATGTAACATAGAACCACCCACGGCCTTCAGTTAAGTAGCCTTTTTTCAAGTGCCTGCCTGTTGTTCGATGTACAGTATTCTTTCAAGAAAACGTAGACATGACCTTACAGATGCTTCCGTTTCCGTGTCTTCAGACTTTTTAAGTCCACCATTACCGGACATTTTGTAGACTGAATAATGAATAGCTTAAAAGACTAGCATCAGATCATTGGATGTTGATAATAGTTTGTGTAGGTTTAGAAGTAGCGCTTGACTTATCTTCACCGTCTTATTCATCAGAAATTCAAAAAGTATTTGTCTATGTTTTTTATATATATTTTTTAAAGATAATGGTGTATCCTCATAGTTCCGTTAGACTACCTACTCAGTTAAACTGTCGACAACGAACTATCGTTGTTTAACGGAACTCGGAACTGTGGATTTGGGGCACTTTGGGATGGACTTAACCACGATTTTTTTGTATTTAAAATGAGGTGGCAAACAAGCAAGCGGGTCACCTGATGAGAAGCAATCACCGCTCCAGTACCCATGGACAACATTTTTTTTAACTATGCTTATAAAATAAGAATGCGTCTGTCGTAAAGTCACCTATTGTATCTATCAGACTACCACAATAGACTTTAAACTTTTTAACAAAGACATATTGAACATTTATTAAAGTAATTTGTCAGTTTTGGAGAAGTGTACATTACATGAAATAGTTAAAATTCATGCAGACATAGACTACTATACCACAAAACGATGGCTAAAGACAATGCTCAAAACAGATGCTGTCACTTTTTAGTTAATATTATTATTAGACAGAGACGGAATATTTTAAACACTTATTTAGCCATTGTTTAACTGTTTTGTAGTACAAGCGAGATTGTCTCGTACAGCGCGGCTTGCCAGCTGACGTCATTGCGTCATCGTCAATTTCAATTATGTATTGATGCATCGCTCAGTCAGCGCCCCATGCTGAAACGGAGCGGCGCGCATATTTCAATTATATTTGACGAGGTACTTATATATCTGTAGATATGCCAATATCTACATATATATAAGTATATCTATATATGTACGACTTTTGGCTGAGATGATGATGATGATGATGCCAATATACCATTGGTATACAAAATTATATTTCCAACTTCATGTAGGCAAGTCTTCTTTGTAATTCCTTAACTTGTAAGCACTTATTCTTCAAGTCAAGGTGGTAGAAGCGCGCTTCATCCAAAATCCTCAACTACCAATCTACTGAGGAACTGGCTATCAGTCTCTAACTGGCGGAACACAACGTTGTTATGGTATGGCGACATAATTAAGGCACAGATTAAGGTCAAATGATGGTGGCTAACAAGACGAACTCAACACAAGCTTTAAAACCAAACAAACAAGTTCTCTAATATGACTTCCCGCTGAGAATCGGAGCCGGAAAAAACGGAAAAAAAAAAATCGGAGAACTCCGGGTCTGGTGGTATTTTGGAATAATGCTCGAGGATTGGTCCTATAGGAAATTATAATCATAAACTATTAAGTACTCCATGTCTTGCTTGCCACATGTTACAAAGCAATCGTTTAAAGTGGTCGCCTATCTCTGAACACAGATGCGTTTCCAATCATGTTCACTGAGCTATAAAATTGCCAATGGGTGTCGACTGTCGTCAATTGTGGTGCTTAGCTATACGTGGCTATACCGTACCATGATATCTTACATCGATCAAATAACGCTTTCTTTTGTCTCGGTCTCTTTCTTAGTGTTCGACTGAAATGGAAAGCTTGATAAATAATTAAATTTTATTTGATAAGCACATGAGATCAAGCCTAATAAAATAATTCAGTGGACTGGATCGTATTACGGTATTATAGGTACGCGTACCTATGCTCTATAGGTACTTACCTATGTACGGATTGAAGTAGCTCTTTGGGGCACAAAAGCGATAACATTTACAAGGATGTTGAGTGTCAAATTATGTTTAGACATAAGTATTGTGAAGAATACGAAACTTTTTATCATAATTATTCATTATCAACTTCCTTTGTTATCAATTTTCAGCTTTTTACTTACATTGCTGAGCATAGTATAGTAGGTATCCTTACTTAAGCTAGGTATCCTTTTGATGTGCGATTCGTGGCCTCGTGGATTCTTCAGCAAGGCTTACGAAAAAAGTTTTTTTATACAGGTGACTTTTTTACAAAACATCAATATTCATTCGACCAAATTGTATGGAACAGCTGAATTATATTTTCGAGTTAGGGAGTTGGTCCAATAGTAACAGTTGTTCGTTTGTATCACGGGAGTCATCTCAGAAAGTTTGGACGGTCGGTGATAAAAAAAGTCAAAATATGTATAAAAAACTTTTTTCGTGAGCCATGTTGAAGAATCCACGTTCAGCTGTTCCATACATTTTGGTCGAATGAATATTGATGTTTTGTATGGAACAGCTGAATTTTATTTTCGAGTTAGGGAGTTGGTCTAATAGTAAGAGTTGTTCGTTTGTATCACGACGACGGGAGTCATGTCAGAAGGTTTGGACGGTGATAAAAAAAGTGACCCTGTATATTAAACCTTTATTTAAAAAAACTACGAAACCAGTACATAAGGCGGACTTCTTGCCAACTGGCATTATCTACCAACAACCATTTATGGCTAGTACCTACAAATACAATAAATTTATAAAACAGTTAAACAGTTTTAGCCAGTGAAAATATCAGTGCTTACTTGCTAGTGTTTGAATTTTTTTATTTAACGCCCTGTTACCGTGTCTAAATTCTTTAGTAAGAAGTAAGGTTTTTTAGGTGCCAAAACACGGAGGCGAGTGGCGAAAGTTATTTTTATTTCACAAAGCCAGTCAAGTGTACAAAAGTGTTGCCCAATCAAAGAGTTTCACTTCACAGCCCAGTGCAAACTCGAGATAGTTCTAAACTGGTTAATATTACTAACAAGACTAATTCAGCTTTGTGCTATAGCAATAGTCAGTCTGTATTATAGTTTTATACAAGTAGCATTGTTGTGTAAGATAAGACAGACAGAGATAGGATAGTCCAATTTCTTAGTAATTGAGGATTTACGGAAAGGTGCACACACACTTCCCTAAAGTTATAAAAAAAGAAATTTAATTAACTTTATACTTAAACAAATCTTTTAAACTCAATTAAATTTGATGATACTGTAAATCCCTAAATTATTAATTTTTGTTTTTTCCCCTAGGTGTGCATTCTTAAACCATCATTCTTAATTCATCTGAAATTTAAATTTATTGTTTAAAAACCATGCAAGTTGAGCTAAAATTAGGTTAAAGAAACCACAAAAAGCTATAATATGTTATCAGTAGTTATCACTGAAATATAAATATACTAAAAATATATTTTGGTTGTTAACTGAAAAGATAAAGGCTCTAAGGAGTTTATAAAGCCACTTGTTGATGTCAGAACTAAATAAAATAATAATAAACTAAAATTTAGTTTAATTTAAACTACTGACTGTACCACCAGTTTGGATTTTGGCAGCGCCTTTGACCCAGAAGAGCTAGCAAGAAACTCAGGAGGCTTAAGGCTGTGTATACACTTATCAATAAAGAGGCAAAACATAGGTTTCCTTATCCTCAAATTTATTGAGTAAACAACAACATGAAAGTAGCGGCTTCTCACACTATAATGCCAACAAACTTTAACAAAGGGAATGTTTACCAAATGATACCAATACACAGGTCTTTGTTTAAAATTGATGGTTGTAGATAGATACTACTTTGGCGTCCATGTTACTATTTATACTGATTAAAAGTGTAAGTATAAATATTTATTTAATTATTGATTAAAGCTTACAAAATAAGGTGCATGCATGCACTTAAAAAAATCAAAAATTCAAATTTACAGTGGAAAACTACAGTTTATACCAGTGATAAACAAAGCTCATGTGATTAAACTGAAGTGGTATTGGGATGATCACATCTGTTGCTGAACCGATAACCGTTGGATAAGATAAGATAAATTTTTATTGCCATAAAATTGTGTAAATACAAGAATAGAATAATAATTATAATAATAATAAGAGCCAAGAGCCTCGATCAACATCTCATGAGGCTCTCGTTAGGCGGCTGGATCAAGGGCCTGATTCAGAAGGCAGTTCTCCTCGATACGGCACGCATTGTGATGAGGTTCCTGTCTCTGGAGCCCTAATCACCGGTAGTTTGGACCCTGGTCCCGATGCCGGTGGACCCCTATTTTTTATATTTTTAAATGTTTGTTTTGTTTTTTAGAAAATATTTAAAAATGTAAATTAATATGTAAAAAAAAAATAGAGAGATAATAATACTTGTACATGAGTTCTGGAGTGGAGACCGCAACTGGGCAATCAAAGTGAGAACATCTCATAAACATAATTTATGTATAAAAATTGGTATTTTTAATGCTAAAGCCAGAACAGTATACTCTAAGATTATATTCAGCACTTCCTTAGCAATATCTGAGCCAGACTAAGCTAGTTATTGGTCTCTATGTTGCTTTTATAAACTAAAACCTTTTACTGATTACTTGATTTATAACTACCTACTACAAGGTAGTGTTGTATTTATTTAAAAAGTAGTGGCCGCTCGCGGTTCACCCTCATGGTTCCCGTTTCCGTGGGAATATCAGGATAAAAGTATCATATGTTTTAATCCAGGTTATAAACTATCTGTATGCTGAATTTCATCCAAATCCATCAATCCGTTGCTGCGTGAAGAAGCAAAAATATACACACATACACACAAACTTTCGCATTTATAATATTAGTGTGATACATATTTTCAGTTTAAAATCCGCTATGATTTCATTTCATGTTTACCTTAGTTACTTATGTAAATGGTTTATTACAATTCAGTTTTTCCTGGAATCATTAACAAAAAAAATTTAAAGCACAGTTATTATTTTCTACTCAGTCAGGTTTATATAATTATAGGAGACAATGACAATGTTTTATGTATAGGCCTTTGATAGGACACTATTTAAAAATCTTATTTATTATTGTTAAACATGGTGAATACAGATGCAGGGATGAATTAAGACAAAATATTGACAGGGGAGGGGATATGTGTTAAATGAGTATAAATTGTACCTACCAGCAAGGACTCTGAAAGAGAATTTGAGTTCTTATTGGCAGTAATTTATATTCATTCAACTTCCCTTCAAATTCAAATCTCTTTCAATGTTTTGTCTCAACATAACTGCATCTCTATCTTTGTGTTAGTAGAACTAGATAGTGGTTACTGTCACAATACTGTACAAGCTAACTGGACATTATAGTCAATTTTCATCTGTGCATTAGCTTTTAATGCAGTTAAAGCTACCTTCACAGGTATAACTAGTTATTATATAGTTTAGCTACAAGCAAAAAAAATATGGATGCTTTTTGTTTTGTTTTAAAATAAAAAATAAAATAAAATCTATTGTGTGTTTAAAATAATGTTGGGTAGAAAATGTATAAACAAATATTTTACTAATAATGACTAAGTTTTCAGTCCAGATTTATTTAATTTATAATATTTTACATGAACTGAATCGTAACAAAGGAGCGCGTGTGCCGGTCGGTTGTAGTTACTTCAATGCACATGAATGACATACAATCCTAAAAATAGTTTTGTCTTGTATCATAAGTTGAAATCTAAAATGAATAATCAAAGCCAGAACTTACCTCCGTCTTTGAAGGATGCAGACTCGTCAATCGGTATGATCAACAGTGGTAGAATCCCACTTAATCCCACCAAAACTGATGCAAGCGCAGCAAATAGCCAAGGATGCTCATCCAATTCTTCAACGAAGTTCAACATGTAATCGGGGAAGTAACCCGCTAAAACGGACTCTGCTGCGCTCATTTTATTAGCGTTCTTTTGTTTTCTATTAATAATTTCACTAACTGTTTCACAACTTTTTAGACATGGAATTAACGACGACCCATTTCGAAAGACCGTCCGTTAAGTTTCATTCCGCGCGATGAACTAAAATATAAATCAGTAATCAGAACACTGGATATTCCGCATATTTACAAGATATACATAATAACTTCGGTGTCGAGACAGACGAGCTAATCTACAAATCTACGCTGATATTGGAAACGTTCGTCCGCCAAATTAACTATATCTTTCAAGTATTGAAATTGTTTATTTACAGTAAAAACTAAATAATTAATAATGCGCATCAAAAATCCTAGGCTTGGCTTAAAAAAGTGGTTTGGCAAGTGGATGCAAAATAACCTCGCACGAAGAGACGGAAGGAAACTAAAAAACTAAACAAGAATCGAACTGACCGAATGACAAATGAATGTTTTTGTTTTAATTCTATCTAATGTCATTGTCATGAATAAAGAATGAATGATCAAAATATTTTTTTAAAATCTATTATTGACGGTAGGCAAAAAGATCTCGCCCGTGCATCCAAATGACCTTCGTCGCTATATATAAATTAAATCATGAATGGTGAATAGTCGGGGATTATTAATTATTGATAATCCTTGATTAATTTTGAGGTCCAAGGTCGTCCTGGGTTATCCAAAGACCGGGTTCGATTCCCACTCGAGTTTCCTGAGACTGGTTTTTTTATTAAAATTGTACCTTGTAACTCTATAGTATTATAGCATTGTGAATGCAAAAATTCAAATAATAAAATAATTAACGAATTGCTTTTTTATTGAAATAATAATAATTTATTATATTGACATAGAAGTCTTAGTTATATCAAGCATAAAAAAATGGTAGTTGTGTTGACAAAAAAGTCAATAAAAACCCAAAAAGAATAATATAGTGTTATCTCAGCCCAAAATTGTAAATTTAATTTGTTACTTAAGCCGACTGACTTACACAAAAAAGTTTGATACACCGCGTTTGTAATCCTTTGACTCCATTGACACAATAATTTACATTTTAGAAGATTGTTTTTTAAAGTTGGTAACACTAAAATCGCAAAGAATGAATGATCGCGTTAATATCAGGATTTCAAGTGTTGCAACAGCTAAATAAAAAAGAAGTTTCATATTTATTTTGTCCTTGTAAAAGATAAAAAATAAAACGTAATTAGCTATTTTTTTTCAAATTAGCTTCAAATGCTTTTAGAGATTTAAAGGCGATTTTAGAACACTTTAAGCATAAAAAAAGTTTCCTTTACCAATTTGCTATATGTACCTACAGCTAAGTTGTTGTAGTTTAATTGTTATTTACAGTACTTTAAGCATGGTACTAACAATAGAAAAAAAAGTATAAGAAACAAACTTTAATTTCAAACAAAATAAAACTTTTAAATAAAATATGTCTAACTGCACTTAAATATAATCTATATAAAAATCACATTCCTTTTTCAATATTTTAAGAAAATGTAACCAGATCCGATCAAGGGACTAATAATGTTCAATAATTAGATGAACTGACTAATATTTTTTTTACGTTAAGAGTAGTAATGTATTTTAAACGTTTATAACGTCTAAGGCGATTTTTGAAGACACAGAGGCTAGCTAGCACCTTTAGGTTGCTGATGTTGATATCTAAAAACATAATAAATACTAATTATTTTAGGAAAATCAACTACCAATGTGTATTTAACTAAAAGTCTTTTTTTAGAGTTTGCTGATTGCTACTGGACATTTTTAGCTTCACCGGGTTTGTTTTGGGGCGGCGAGAAACTTCAAGGGTTCCCCAAGCTGTGTGAAACGAAGCACCGTCAGAGGTTTCCTAGAGGGAACGGCATCGCGCACTAGTCCGTGACCCCGTACCATACTGGATTCTCCGAGAACTTCCGCTCGGATTGACCGAGTCGTGGGGGAAAACTAAAAGTCGTTTTAATAATGTTCTATACGGTAGGTCCTAAACTCGTATCTTGCAGAAAAATGCGGATACCAGGTATCCTCAAATCAATCAATTTATTTGAAAATAAAAGCTTGTTTTAGAACTATTTTGGTTAAGCTAAGTGCTTAAATCGAATCTTTTGTTTACAGAGGTGGTAATCTTTGCTTGTTGGAACATAAAAGGACCTAAACTAAACTATAAGTTTCTTGTTGTTCAACAGTCTATTAAGGGATATTTATTGCACTTCATTTCCATGATTCTGTCTAGTCTATTCTGCCAGTTATTGCCTTTTTTTGTATTTTTTGTGCCTATTTTTTGAGCTAGTCTTAAATGTAGGTAATTACTTCCCACTACCTGTCCACGTTTAGCCTATAACCATGTCTATCAGACCACCATCGGTCTCCGGTGCCTGGCTAGAAAGTTCGTCGGGACCTCTCATGGTACAATCGGAGTGGTTCTCAAGGCCCTGTGATTGCAAATCACGCCGTTTCCCGTAATTTGATCAAAATACTCAAGCCTTGTTCTGTATCTACCATATGTAAGCATCAGCCATTCGTCATATAGATTTACATTTTGATTTTGGAGTGACCCTTCATTATGTCATAGGTATACCTACCCACGGAATAGATTTAACTGTTCTGTGGGTTTACAGACACTTAACGTTGTATCAACTTCGATACAGCAGAGGGACACATTATATTTACTGTGATAACTAGATTATCTTCATAACCAGCAGTGTATAATATTTTGCTATAGATGAGTTAAATCTAACAACACACTCCACAGCAGACAAGAGATTCGGATAATCCCTTCCTGCGGACAGCCATATATCTGTGTAGGTAGACACCCACCTAGCAGTTCCGAGTTGACAAACCTATACATTTAATTCATATACAAAAATTAAAGTGGCTCATCACTAGGGTTCCAGGCAGCAATCTTAACGGGGTCAATAATAATAACTTAATTGTATTTGAACAAATTAATGATCTGATAATACAAGGACCACGTAACATCAAGACACCTACGACAATTTAGCAAATCATACAATACTCTGCTTTCTTATGTATACTAGTAGGTCTATCTATACAATTTTACAGACACGTATGATTAATTTCTATTATTAAAATACGCTAGTCATTCCAATACTAAAAACTTTAAAAACAATACGCGTCGTTTTAACATAGTAAATATAATGGAACTCAGAAGATTAATGGTTTATACGTTTAATTAATGCAGAGTGGTTTAAAAGAAGCTAGTCGGGCATCTGTACCTATCTGCTGCCTGTGACACGAATGCAACACGAGTCTTCTTGGCACATCATCGCAGCCCAGTTGAAGCAAAATGCCGGACTTATTTTGGCATGCCAATTCTAATGTCCGACGGCAAATATATACTGCTATAGGCGCGCGCTAACGCCTCGCATAGCAAGTGTGAGACAACAGACAGATAAAGGAATTCGGAATCTGGTAAATAATACTGTGGTTTCGCGCCAAAAGTGTCGTCTGTGAATGAAAGTGTTGAAGTGGTTGTGGTAGGTAGCTAAGTTCAGTTGTTTTAGTGATTGTATATTGAGGTAAAATGGATTCGTGGGGTATTCTCAATGTGGATACGGCGGCGGCAGCTATATCAAGGGATGATACGGGATCGAGCTTTCGCCGGAAACAAGTTACGGTAATTGTAAATTTATGTTCATATCAAGTCAACAATGACTTTGTGTAGGTATGTTTTGTATGGCTGGCATTAGTATGTAATTTAAAAAAATATATATTACATCTTTTTTACCAGTAGATATCAGAACGCCATTATAAATGGTACCTATCCAAAAAAACCTAAATGGTTGACTTTATTTAGTACAAAATAAAAGGGAATCTTACTTATTGTACATAAACTCTATAAATAAATTGTAATTTCCTAAATGTATTTTAATAAAAATAAAATATAAATAAATGAAATATTTAATTTAATTTTTATGAAATTATTTAAATTATAAACCTTGTACTAAATAATATTATAATACGATTCAGTAAGTACTTACCTGCCATGACAATAGAAATGCTGTAGTTATGAATCGTTTATGAAACTGATAAAAGGACCAACAAATTTGTCTATTTTTAAAACTGTACAAAGTACAGTTACATCACACATGGTTAAAGACGATTATTATTGCAGCTGTTGACCAAGTTTCACTAATTAACGATTCTATTATCATTCAGTACGACGGATGAACTGAATTCATGTTTTTTGAACTGTTTACGAATGAAGATAAATAATTTTGTAGGTAATTCAAAGTAGTTGTTGTTACCTATGTTCCTAATAATCAGTTGGTATCTACTTATTACCTATAAATAAACCTCAAAAAATGATTGTTTTAATCTATTGTTCTGTGTTTCTGAGATGAAACCGACCAATCGCAAAGTTTCATATACCTATGTAGATTTGTAAGATCAACTTTCACTTACATAAATATCTATAGTAACTACATTAAATATTAGTATATTTTAGAATAATTAAGTACTGTCGTTTGACAGAAAATTATGTAAAATATATATTCAAAACTTTTTCAGTGTTTGTTAATATAGTTAATGTTGAAATAAAACAACTTTTACGGATCTACTCGCGTTTATTTTACACATTACTTTTATTTAAAAATACCTGGACGCCCAATGTAACCACAGTGCCATAGAACAATTGATCCTGTTTACCTGGGACAAACGGTCCAGCTAGGTAGATCCAACTTCAGCAAAGAGGTCAATCGTCGAATCCAATTAGGCTGGGCAGCGTTCGGTAAGCTACGAAATATCTTCTCGTCCGATATACCGCAGTGTCTCAAGACGAAAGTCTTTGACCAGTGTGTGTTGCCAGTGATGACATACGGGACTGAGGCGTGGTCGCTCACTATGGGCCTCATAAAAAGGCTCAAGGTCACTCAAAGAGCAATGGAGAGGGCTATGCTCGGGGTTTCTCTGCGTGATCGAATCAGAAATGAGGAGATCCGCAGAAGAACAAAGGTAACCGACATAGCCCGAAGAGTTGCTAAGCTCAAGTGGCAGTGGGCAGGGCGCATTGCTCGCAGGACTGATGGCCGCTGGGGCGGGATAGTCCTGGAGTGGCGACCGCGTACCGGAAAGCACAGTGTGGGCAGGCCTCCAACAAGGTGGACCGACGATCTGGTGTAGATCGCGAGAAGCCGCTGGATGCGATCAGCACAAAACCGGTCGTTGTGGAGATCCTTGGGGGAGGCCTTTGTCCAGCAGTGGACGTCTTTTGGCTGAGATGATGATGGTGATGAATGTGTAGTGTTCGCGTAAACTTTAGAAAACAATAGTTAATGTTGTTCGGTGAAAAAATTACTAAGTGATAAAAGAGGCAACTGAAGACACTGGATAGTTTGGATATGACAAAAGTCGCTTTATGTAAAGCATCTACATTAAGTAGGTAGGCTACTTGTTCTTAGAAGACAATTATCCAACATGACTCCGCCTCACACACACATTACCACATAAAAGATTTTAGCATCGGAAAGATCAAAGTGTAGTCAGCAATGTCAGCATTCGTGCAGAATGATTATGGTTTTCCCGTTTTCCGGTGATTCTAATATGTACTAGGTCTATTACGGGACAAAATATGTGACATTCGGATGGACATGGAACAGATGTTCCTGTCAAAAGTCAAATAAAACGATGATGAAAACTGAAAAACGCAATTCCAGCTAAACTAACTCGGTATTTTGTAAATCGCGTTCATTATTATGAGCGTGTTTGATATAATAAATAATATTCTGGGCGTTTTGCTTACGCATTAGCTAACATTATGATAGCTCCTTTGATTAAATGAAAATACATTGTCCCTGCCTGCACCTGTTTCTGGAAAAAGATCTTTAAGTGCACTGGTGGGGCTACTATAAAACATATTTATTTAAAGTGTGCAAGCCAGGGATCCCATTATACAGGTTTTTAAGTCTGAGTCCTAACACAATGATATAACGTACTCGTTAAAGATTTGGAACGTAGCAAAAATATAACTTATATGATTAATAAATAGTATAAGATTTCGGTTTGAGAATTTAAAATAAAAAAATATAATAATAGGTAGGTAATTAAACGATAACACGTAGTAAGTAGCACAAAATAACATTAACTAATAGTACGTAATAGTTGCAGAATAAATGTTATAATAGAATAAATTTACTTTGTATTTTGATTTGACATGAACTTGTCTAAAGTCATCGACGTAGCCCACAGGATTAGCAAGCTGAAGTGGCAGTAGGCCGACCATATTAGCCGCAGAACCGATAACCGATGGGGTATACGAGTTCTTGGGTGGAGATCGCGTATCGGCAAACGTAGTGTAGTACGCCCTCTGACTAGGTGGAGCGACGATCTTCGCAAGGTGGCTGGCAATAGCTGGATGAGAGTAGCCGCAGATCGTGCTCGGTGGCGTGCACTTGGAGAGGCCTATGTGTCCAGCAGTGGACGTGTGTAGGCTGATGATGATGATGATGAACATGAATTATATACTAGACTTACTTGACTTACTTCAGAATCTCAACGTGACTATATACATACCTCCATAATGTATAGCGCTGGCTCAATAGCTATAAAGAGAAAGTGAGTTAGGTGCATTATTGAATAATAATTTATTAAAAGCCAATAGTAGTTTTATAGAGGACTAGGTAATAATTTTTGGTACGTATGTACGTACTTATTTGTACAATCTTGTATTTTTTTGACGTAGAATTATAGTAGGTGAGTAGGCGAAAGGGTTCATTACAATTTGATAAGAAAATAGGAGACCGCTGCAATATAGAAAGACGAGTTAGGCAGGGCCTTATTAGCACCCAATCTATTTATAGCTGTACCTACTTAAAAACATATTCCGAAAGCTGAACTGGGGACGCACGTGTAAAGTATGAAAACAAAACTGCCTTGTCAAAAAACCATTGCCTCAGCCAAATATACCCAATAGCTATTGGTTAGTGTTGGTCGATAACATATTTTTTGCACCAGTGTGCTTTAGGGTTTCAAGACTCAAATAAGATTAAGACTAGAATTCAGAATTTTGGGACGCTCTAAAGAAATTCTAAAAGAAAATCTTATCTGTCGGGACACAAATCAATAATATTATCAACTAACACTAACTAACTAACATTTGTTGTTGTGGCAACAAACCTAAATTGCATTGTCTTTTTTAAAATGAAATAACCCTTGAATAAAGCAACTCGCAGACTAACTCAATTTCTCCCCTTTATTTGGTAAGATAATAAAATAACGATTTTCATGATTCATGTTTAGAACATTTCCGACTCAAACCGAGTTATTTATAAACATTTCTATGAGCCACGTGCCACTTATTTAACCAAACATCTACCTACACTATCAAACTATACTATACCTAATCATTATAATTTGAAACTCCCGCCAAAATGAATAGGATTTTAATTTGAAGAATCTAAATTTGGGATTACATATTTAATATGTTTTATTTTGAATAAAAATTACATTAGGGTATTTTCAATTCGTTTTTATTCTCATTCTGACTTATAAGTTAATAATTGTTGTAGTTTCTTTAAATTCCTCCGTCGATTACTCTAGCTAGCTTCGTTACACCCAGACGCTTCCAAATTTAACCACAGCGTTCCAAAATCACTCGCCCGCTGTTCACTTTCCGCGCGTTTAAAGTAAACCATTACGAAAGTGCAGTTTTACATCATATATTTTTAATGCGTTTTGTGGATAAATAGTGAGTTATTTAGCATTTAATAATGGATATACCAACCGATGTGTGGGGACAACTCGCCCTAGAAGCGAGTCAAGTATATTTAACAGAAGGAGGTCAAGTGAGAAGTCCCTTCGCTAACACGGTAATGTGATAAATATTACATCAACATATTATAATTCAGTCGAAGATGATACGGGCCAATCTTAATGATATTGCAAAACTATGCGCATGCCAACAAGGGAATGACCGTGGATGATAACGAACCATTCATTAGAAATTTGTGTTTTGCAAGCAAGAATTTATAGGGAGCTATTAAGAGCGGATATTTTAAGTACAAACCATTCGCGCCTAAATAAAGATTCCAGTAATATGTACCATTTGTACGGTAATATTTATCAAAATGACGACTATAACTTTGCGAAACACAGTAAACATCATGATGTATCAGCTGACAACTCTACCACTATGAGTTTGTTTTATTATCCTTAATTTGCGTTTCGTCACAGAAATCGCGTATGTAAGTGGTTTTTTTTCAGTACGATTGAAATATTTGATCAAATATTAATAAATAGTTTTATTCGCTAACAACCTAGAACTTGTAGGGCTTACAGACAAATCTAAATAGGTTAACTTTTGTAGAATCTCATTCGTCAAAATTATTGTGAAAATTTGGTGAATTTAAGTCGTATTTATCTGTGAAACAAATGTTTCATGAACTGACAAATTGTTTACAAAAGAATAACAATATTTATTTGCTTAAATGGTTTAACGGACAGATTTTGCTTAATATGGATAGCATAAATATAAACTAGATTAAATTTTAACCTTCACAAACATTGTATTTCTCGAGCTTTATGGATACCCGATTCGCGAGGGGCACCAAACCGGAGCGCTGAGCTTACATTTGGTCTTATTAAATAAAAATAGACTTACTATAAAATATTATTTCTCGTTTCAGACAATAGAAAAGTTACCAGACAAAGTGTTATTGAACATATTTTGTTATTTGACACATAGAGAGATATGTCGAATGGCAACTGTTTGCAAACGATGGCGTATGGTGGCATACGACACACGCCTTTGGACGCACGTCAGTTTGCGGCCGGAGATATCAGGATTACACGTTGGTAAATATTTATTTAAATATTAACTAGTATATATTTGTCTTTCTACGCTGGTAACATTTTAACCATGACACATTCGGTCTACTTTGTTTCCGGCAAAGGAAGTAAGACCAAATGTGTCCTTACAAAAAAATAAAAACCCGCCGTTTTTTATTGTTCTGAAGTTTTCCGCTAGCGACTCCGAAAGTTCGAAAGGAAGTGAAAAGTAGGTATTTGTTGAATTAAACTTTTAAGTAAATAAGTAATAACATTTCACTAAAAAAACTTCATGTCCATAATTTGTTTGTTGAAACTCTGTTAGTAAAGCATCATTGTTATTGTTTTAAAAATAATATAGAGATATATTATTTTTAAAACAATAACATATAGAATATAGAATATGAAAAATAACAATTATCTTCAACGCGCATACGTTGTATTTAAATAATATTTTCAGTGTTTGTGTAGTGACGATTTCGCCCCCTAAAAGGATGAATTTTAAAAATTCTCGTTTTCTTGTTGTTACAAATATTAAGGAATAGTATTTAAAACTTCTAGTGCCTTGAAAAATAAACAAAGAATAAGGTCCGAATAGTTATTTCGTGTTTTGTCTCTTTTACTCTAATTTGAAATGACGTTTACATGACAGGAACAAAACACGGAATAACTTTTCGGACCTTATTCTTTATTTATTTGTAAGGGGCATAGAGTATTATATTTATAAAAGCTTTATTATACACAAACAAGCCCCCCGCTGGGATCAAACCCGGGACCTCTGGGTTTAAACCAGTGTTCCTAACCACTAGACCACAGAGGCGGTTATATGACGTATCCTACCAACCAAGTGGAAGAAAATGTCTTGAAAATAGCATCTGCATACTACGTCGTCAATACGTCGTCCTCTGCTGTTCTAAGGCCTCCCAAGGATCTCCACAACGACCTGTGTTGTGTGCTGCTCGCATCGGCTATCGACGACCTTCACTAGGTCATCGGTCTACCTTGTTGGAGATTTACTGGTTTCATTGATAGAATTAGATAGTTGAGTGGGTGGTTAGTCAATAAAAATCTTTTTTGCTTCTGTCAAAACGATTTTTTCAATAGAAATTGTATAGGAATAGAACTGAATAGAAAATATATGACGTCACTATTTTGTTCCGTTGATTGCGTGTTTATTTATAACTTTTTAGGTCACAGAAATTCATCATCAGCTGATGCATCAGCAGTTCATTTCATGTCCCCACTGCTGGGGCACGAGTCTTCCCTATGTATGGATAGGGAGAACGGGCCCATAAACCACCACGCGGGCCCAGTGCGGATTGGTGGTTGTTAACGACTGCTAATGCAGCCGGGTTCAACGGCTTTACGTGCCTTCCGAAGCACGGAGGAGCTCGAGATGATACATTTTTGGTCACCCATCCAATGACAGGCCTTTGCGAAAGTTGCATAACCTCAGCACTCGCAAAGCGCGCGCTTTAACCACTGCGCCATCGAGCTCCTCAGAAATTCATGCTAGGTCAAATAAAAAATGGTTACTTTTTTAAAGAACTGTGACGTAATTTCGTTACGTTGTATGTTCTGGAATTAATTGTCGATGTTCTCAACATCCCTACTTGAGCTTTGAAGTATCATCATCATCATCTCAGCCAAAAGACGTCCACTGCTGGACAAAGGCCTCCCCCAAGGATCTCCACAACGACCGGTATGAAAAATAAGAAGTATGTATGGAGTTTAATGTAAAATGGCTTTAACGTTTTCTTCCAGGTTCGCTCGAGTCGCTGCTGGCGCTGATCTCGATCCGGTTCGGGCCGTCGCTGCGCTACATCGAGCTGCCCATCGAGCTGATCACGCACAACGTGCTGCACGAGCTCGCGGGCAAGTGCCCCAACCTGACCCACATGCTACTCGACTTCAGTACTGGTGAGAACTCATTGCACTAATTTTATGTATATTTCTTATCTTCTTTTTATTATTTATTTATTTATTTTTATTTTAAAACTTTTGCAACATATATTACATGGCGGACTTAATGCCTGAGGCATTCTCTACCAGTCAACCATAGGGTGGTGCAGAAATAACAAGGTAGGTGCAATTGGGTGAAGACAACAATTTAGAAATAAAAAATAATATATTATAAAACGCACAGTATATACCTACATATATACAATTTAAATAAATATACTTATACAATGTTATTTTTAGTTTATACGAAACCTGAAAACTGTTTGTTCAGAATCAGTAATAGAATCGATTTCAATATTCTTTATACTATGTTACATTTTGACGAAATAATATTTACAAAATCTCAATTATAGTATACCCTTCTAAAAACACACAGCGGGACAGCACAAAAAGCTTGTAACTTCGTGAGTTTTCAAGATATATTTTTAATTTTTTTATACTGATTCTTTAAATGAAAATATTTGACCCGTGTTTCGGTTTTCGTTTAAACTAAAAATAAGGTTGTATACACCAATATAATGTATATTACCACATAAACTACTTTTACAAATATAAAACAAAAATAAACATATAATACATAATTTATAAATAGGACGTTACTGAGATGATTCTGCCAAGGTTTTATCAAAATAGAGCATACGGACTTTCTTTTTAAAGGCGTCACGACTCGTAGCCATTAGTCGTCTTCTTCTTTTACGGACCGTTTGAAGCGATATGTGAATATACGACGCTGCCCGCTTATTTAATATCTTACTGGTGTAAGCACAGTGTCTTTATTTAACCTGATGTTGTGATGATGCTAATGGTAGAAGCGCACTTCATCTGGAATCCACAACTACTGAGGCACTGGCTTTTTTATCTAAGTATCTCTAGCTGCTGGAACACAACAATGCTACAAACGTTGATCTTATGAAAATATCGAAGTTATGAAAACTGGGATAGGACCATTTACGTCAAGTCATAACGCCAAATTAGAAAGGCATTCTTCATTCAATACTCAAATACTAGTTAGTGACTCAGGAGAGTCGCCCCATGGACACGTATTTGTATGGCAAACGAGAATTTGTGTATGGCATTGGAGCATTCTGGGTGCTTAGAGCGAGTTTTATTTGCCTTTCGCTCACGCAGTGCCGGATTAGCCATATAGCAGGAGGCAGCAAATGCTACAGACCCCGCGCCTGTGATGAAAAATAATTAAAAAAGCCACATACTAAGCTACACACACACCTAGTAGGTATTCTCGAAGTGAGCGCTGGCCATACTGGTAAGGACATCATTTACCGTCCATACATTTTTGGGCTAATTCTGAAAGTGCCGGCCAATCAAAAATATTATTATATTTTATTAACTTATATTATTCTATTCATTTGTTACTATGGAACCAACCTGTTAGATATTTTTTTGTATTGTTAAATGAGGTTCAAAGATAATATTTTTTTTTACATAGTTTATAAAAATATTAAAATGTGTTATTCAGATGTTTGTTTTGTCACTTTCGAACGCCTGTCACACGCGCTGCTGGAAAAAAAAAGTATAAGTACCTGCTATAATTTTTATTACACTGACAGAATATTAATTTAGCGGTTGAATAATAATTCAAAGACTGAACTTACAACTTTGGTGTCATAATTAAAAAAAATAATTATGTTATGGTCTAATAAAATATTAAGTTTTTTTTTGTTGGCCTCGGTACCTTTTGAAAATAGCCCAACTTGGGTGCTCTCCTCATGTTGCACTACAGTACAAAAAAATGTCCGACTATCACTTCGTAAAAAATAATGATGCTAGAATAGAGTGCTACACTTATTACCGAAAAAGTCAAACAAGTGGGTAATGGTATAGTCGACCATGAAATTGCTTTATCACTTTTGACAAAAACTTACATTACAATAAAATTTCGCTAAGGCTCATTGACAATGACAACAACGTATCTGTCACTTGGTCTTTTAAACAAAAATAGAACTTGTTGTTTTATTATCTGCAAACAAAATTCACTTCTAAGGTGGTAAAGCAATTTCATTGTCGACTATACAACTTCAACGCGACTGCTCTAGTAGCGGTTGATAAATTGGTATTACAATCAACAACTATGGTTGCTTTTTTCGGTAATAAACCTGCCTGCACCTCCAAGATGGCGACACCATGAAAACCGATGTGTAAGCCACTCGATCACAGAAATCGTCAAATATGCAATTTAAGGGCCCCCTGTTCACTTTTGCTACGGTCCCCGCGCTAGCTTAAGGCACTGTGCTCACGTAAAGGAAAAAAAAATCATGACGGAACAGCGCCCCTGGTGACAAACCGCTTCTGTGGTCTATTGGTTAGACCACCGGTTTCATACCTAAAGGTCCCGGGTTTCATTCCCAGTGGAGGGAACAGGTTTGGTTGGTGATGGGGCTTATTTGTCCGCCTGGCTACAGCTACCACCATCTTACTTCAAACACGTATAAAAAAAACCACGCGTCTACGCGGGGTGAGGGGGGTGTCGATTGAAAGGGGTACCCAAACCCTAAAAAATCAACCCTTATCAATTCCAAATTCGGAATGCAAATTACAAATGCCAACCCAAAAATTATACGAACAAAACTTGCTGAGAGTGCCATTCCATGTTATGAATTAAAAATGGGGCTAAGTATGTCGCCATAACATCAATGTTTGTACCATTGTTGTATTCCCGCAGCTAAAGATAAGATATAGCCAATGCATCATCAGTAGATGAGGATCCTGGGTGAAGTGCGCTTTCACATAGGCCTTATCATTACTCAACATCAGGTGAGATGAGCGTCATGTGCTTACCGGTAATTATAAAAAAACTCGTCACCCGAGTACCTACCACCGCGCCCGGGGAGACGCGGATGGTTATGTGGGGTTTTCCCCACCATCTCCCGTCGCCCTGTGCAGACCCGACCGTGGGTACTCTGCTTTATGCTTGTTGTTCTGACCAGCCATGCAGCTGCACGACTTCTCCGAGATGCAGGCGTTCCCCACGAAGCTGCGGTACCTCTGCATCTGCCTGTCCGAGGTCATCTTCATGGAGGGCTTCATGCGCAAGATCTACAACTTCATCAACGGCCTGGAGATCTTGCATCTCATCGGTAAGTTATAGGTTACAGTGAAGACTGCATATTCGTAACAAATCGCCGCTCACGGCACATACAGGCGGATCTCATTTTATAACACTTTTCAGTAGAGCCAAAAAACCATATTTTTTCCCCGATATCTAAACATTTTAGTCTGTCATTTGATAACAAAGCCACCGAAACAAATAAAACGCGATGATAATTGTAGCTTATCGATAGTGCTTTAATAATTGTTTTCAACATTTCCAAATTTCCAGACCGTTTTTTTTTTAAATTCTTTGATTTCAGATACGCCTGTTTGTCTCGTCCCAATTTAAGAATAAACAAAATAGTGATAGTTACGCCCGTGTATTTTTTTAAGAAAACTCACGTAAACACCTATTGAAGAGCTAGAATCAAATTATGTTTGATCAATTTTGAGTAAATCACCATATAAAACATTATTTGCGACAAGTAATAACCGGCATGCAACGAAGTCGCGACAAACTGGCGTTACTCATACTGTGTTTGATATAGGGCTGTTTGTGCCGCCAAATATTATAGACATATACGGTCCCCGAAAGGCGTTATTATTCAATGTACGCCAGTCAGTCACGACTCTTTTCACAGCTTTATGAGATAAGCCTCATGACTATTTGGAAAAGTAAAATAGTTAGAGATACGTCTCTTTGTGACGACTTAAAGCAGAAAAAGGCGAACATTTTGGTAATTTTAACTCATTTTAGACTTTTTATGAGATACGCCTGTATGTGCCGTGAGCGGCGAAATGTTTCACAAATGTAGCTTTAGGGTGACACTTCATTGAAGCTGAGCTGAGCTGAGCGTAGCCGAGCTGTGTGGACATGAACCACATGTCGTGAACTTTCGATGATCGATAGCCGTCATCGACACAGTAGAGAAACCGCCTCTGGTTTAGTGTCAAAGTCAAAGTCAAAGTCAAATATTCTTTATTCAAATAAACTTTAGAAAAGTGCTTTTGAATCGTCCATAATTTTTTTACCTACTACCCATTCAGGACGTATATATTTTAGCTGTGTAGAAGAATGGGCGCAAGAAACTCCACAGCTTTAATTCAATATGTAACGACATTTACAAAATTATATGCCGTTACGTTACCAAGTTATACAAGTTTAAAAAAAAAAATCTTAACAATATTTTGGATTAGAAATAGATTGGAGCATTTTAAACCCATGCTGTTTTGTCTTCAATGTAATCAGACACTTTATAATAAGCTTTTTTATAAAGCTTTTCTTTAATAGCGATTTTAAATTTATTAATATCTAGTTTTTGGATATTACTTGGAACTTTATTGTAAAAACGTACACACAGGCCTCTAAATGAATTATTTACTTTGTGGAGCCTAGTATTAGGTACTGCTAGTTTGTTTTTATTTCTAGTGTTTACATTGTGAATATAACTGTTTTTAGAAAAAGTTTCAATATTTTTATATACATACATTAGGTTCTCGTAAATATATTGTGATGCAACTGTCATTATATTAATATCTTTAAATCTCTCCCTAAGAGAATTACCAGCTTTTAGATTATAAATTGCTCGAATAGCCCGCTTCTGCAGCACAAAGATAGTTTAAATATCGGCAGCATTGCCCCACAGTAAAATGCCGTACGACATTACGCTATGGAAATAACTAAAGTAAACAAGTCTAGCTGTTTCAATGTCAGTGATCTGACGAATTTTCATTACTGCATAAGCCGCAGAGCTCAGTCTACTCGACAATTTATCTATATGTGGGCCCCACTGTAGCTTTGCATCCAACGTAATGCCTAGAAACACTGTGGTGTCCACAAGGTCCACATTCTTATCTTTAATTCTTACACTGGTTTTTACCTCCTTAACGTTGGGTAATACAAATCTTATACATTTGGTTTTTTGTTCATTTAATAGCAAATTGTTAACACTAAACCAATGAACTATCTTTGAGACAGCATTGTTCACATCGTCATCAATCGGCTGTCGTCGTTTCACTTTGAATAAAAGTGAGGTATCATCTGCAAACAATACTATCTCATGTTTGTCTTTTACAAAATAAGGCAAGTCGTTAATATAAATTAAAAATAAGAGAGGACCAAGAATTGAACCCTGTGGAACTCCCATTGTAACCACCGATCCCGGAGATCTTTTACCGTTAACATCAACCCTCTGAACCCTATCACTCAAATATGAGATAAGAAGATTCAGTGATGCATCTCTAATTCCATAGTGGTAGAGCTTCCTGACCAGGGTTTCATGTAAAACACAATCAAAAGCCTTGGATAAATCACAAAAAACCCCTACGGCATCGTGTGAATCCTCGTGTGAGTGGTTAATAGACCACCGATTTCAAAGACTTTTTCTGTATTTGGGTTACATTACTTGTACCATGCTTTTAATTCGTCGAAAACTAGGGTATTATTAATTATTCTGGGGCTAAAACTCCAAAAATCCGCTCGTTAGTCAATGTCAAAAGATCTGTGAAAATTGTGTAACATTTTTAGGTACTGTACTGATTCGTCAATGTAGGAGTTTCATGATTTATCTCCGTCAAATTCTCCAAATTTTAATGAGAGATGAGAACATTATACATAGGTACTTAATCCTTTTTTTTTTAAGTCGGTGCGGGAAGGTGTTTCACAATACATTACAAACACATAATAATGACATAAACAACAATGTAAATTTTATTATTTGCATAAGTAACAATGCCTTATAGTTCCGTTTCTGTTTGTACGTCAACTAAAAGAGGCCATAAACATGTTTCTTTAAATCGTCGTACTGTATTAACAAAATCAAATTATAAGAAACACCTTTTATTAACAAACAATCGTATGAATTCGAATAATTAACCGCCTTCTGTGGTCTGGTGCTTTAAGCTTGGTGCCTGACGTAGTAACTATTTAATCTGTGCCGAAAAGAAGGCCCTGGGTTCAATTCCCAGTGAGAGGTACATGTTTTGTGAACTCCAGCTACTAGCCAGCCACCCTCCACCCATCCATGCCAGCTACCATCATCTTATCTAAATATGTCGCCATAACATCGATATATTTATTTTATTTATTTTTATTTTATTTTATTCGGGACAACAACAGCTTAAATACTTAATGATTTACAAATATGTCTAATCACAACGAAGCCAATAACAGTTGTCCACATAATTTTAGAAAACGGATACTATGTTGTTTTAAAAAAAAAATATTATAGCATACTTCAGTGACACAAGCTTAAACTAATTATAATTTTTAAGCTAATACAAAAACAAAAACTTACCTACTTGCAAAATAAGATCAGTAACAGCATCTATGTTAATATAATACATTATACACATATATTTATACATACAATATGTTTGTACACGGTAAAAACAGATTATTTAAAACAAGACAAATTTATTCCAGTGAAAGCAAGTTTATTAAATTCAACAAAATGATTCACTCATATATACTGAAAATAATATTTTCTCAAATATAAATTTAACATAATCTTGGTTATATTGCTTTAGAATGAGTTTAGTTTTGTTTGTTTCGATTAAATATTTTATTTTCTATTCAAATTATTATTTTCTTGAATCCACATATTTACTTTCTTTAATTGAATCCATGCCTTTGTTGACACAATAGGTGGAAGTATTATTCCAAGATTATATGCAATTTATAATAAGTTAATAATAATTTGGAATAAGTAAATATATTCTTGGAATGAAAAAATGGTTTTTCTTTATTTAATTCTATAAATTCTCAAACTAAATGAATGTTGTTTTTTTATTAAAGAAAATGTGTTTTTCTTTTAACTACAATAACGCCTTCTCTTCAATAACTGTTGTAATTTATATCAAATCAACTCTATTTCTTATTTTAAGATAATACTACTGTTTTATCTGAAGACGTTAATGTTTTGAAAATAATATGATAAATTCTTCGGTCAAATAGAGAGATGTTGTTCGCTCAAAACGTTTTATTTTTGGAAGTTTAGGATGTTTCCGCACCTTCTATTCTTTTTTACATAGCATGGCTAGGGTGACATTATCAGTATCATAGAATAAGATTCTTAAACACTGTTTAAGATTGCATTGCTATAGCACTGGCAAGTAATGTCATACTACCCATGGTATATTAAAAAGACTGAAGGTGCAGGAACACCCTAAATTTCCATATAAATATGTGTTACTTACAAATTTGATATAAATCGATAAAAACCTCTTTATACAATGCTATAAACGTTTTAAATGGAACACTTACAAACACAGAATAATTGAAAGTCATTATTACAAATTTACTGTTTATTTATAATTTTACTTATACTTAAATTAATTGCGTTTTGAACTTTTCATGTCATGTAATTAATAAAAAATATCTATTGATATCTCCGGGAACATTATCTGCTGGTTTTTTCAAACTTTTCAATGAAGCCTTTTCTTTCTGTCGGTATGGCAATCATGTTGTCAACGTCACCAGCAGTCTGTAAATATTAACGTATATTATTCACTAGCTAATTTGACTTAAGGGTGGGCCGACCAAAAAATGCCAAAAATGCAGTTACGGTTAAGTAAATATAATTGAAAATACTATCGTATTAAATGAACAAAATATATATTTAGTATCATAGGGAACGTGTTTACAATTTGTCAGAACCATAAATTCATAACACGCTATAGTTTTTTCTACAATATCATTTAAAGTTGGGCAAAGATCATGAAAACGAGTGGCGGCGTTTAGTAGATTTCTTATAGTTTATCTAAATTATTGTACCTCTGATTTTGTCTAAACAATCATCAATGAATAAACTACAAATTGCTAGACTACATTTTTGATTCATCAAGTGGTTATTTAAATAATATTTTTTTATTAAGCACCTTAAATTCCCCATACAAAATTAGTATGGCCGCGCGCCATCAAATAAATATGGACGACGACATTTCAAATAAAACATATGACACTTGTCACTTACGGACGGCGCACCCTTAAGATATATTAGCACGCACTAGTTTTGCCTATGAACTCAGTAGATAATTGTAATAATGTAAAATAAAATAACACAATACACACCTTAGCAGTTTAGCACTGACAAAATATGCTATCGATAGCTTTTTTGTCGAGAATTAACTTTCTTCGTGAGCCTTCCAGGTACTTGATGTCCCAACTTCCAATACATTTGTGAGGATCATTTACTGAAATAAAAAGATGACCTTCATTTATACCAAATTAACTACGGCAATATTATTAAAGAGTTGATTTTATAAAAATAATAAACCAAAAATGTGCTAAGCTAGCTGTGAAGCGAGGCATGTGTATGATATCCACCAATAGTATCGATTGATTTTATGCTTTGTTATGAGAATAATAAAATATACTTACAAACGTCACTTCTTTGGTCAAAGAATATTCGATTCTCCCAGGACATTGTAAAGAGTGTCATAGTCAGTCTTCGTTCTTAAAACAAAGCTCTCCATTTTTGTCCACTTCCTCCCATGGCTCTGTATTGTTTCGCAACCATAGCTGCTTGATTGCTTTCTGCAAAATAGATATTTTTATTATAAAAAATAAAGATTATTAAAATAGATAGGCGCAGCACCAGCTACGAATCCGACTTTTCCGCAAGGGTGACGGGTTCTATTCCTGCATCGGAAAAAAGGGGCTTTTATTTAAACATGCATTTTTGTTTCAAGTCGGGGTGGATGTGGTGCCTTCGTTTAGATTACTTCCATCATTAAAAAACAGCACTAACAATGGCTTAAACTTTGGCATAGGTACAGCACACAACAACAAAGGCATATAAACAGCGCATAATCTGATGGATGGATACGAACTGAAATATCAGTAAATATTTTGATTTTAAATACTAGGTTTTGGAAAACAAATTAGGTAGGTACTTACCTATGAAAGTTTTAACAAATTCATCGGGAACTAGTCACGACTCACGATGGTAGCAGCTCCATAAGTTCGTTTATTCTAACGTCCTTAGGTAGGTAAGGTACTAACTACCTATGTAGTACTGACTGACACACACTTTACACTCGGTGAGTGCATGCGAACAGCGCGCGCGTCGAAAAGCGGCCGGACTGAATGTAAAAGCCTCATAACAATAAGAAATAACTAAAGGTAAAAACTAACAGCGCATCAGTGACCAACCAAACCCAGAAAGCTCAAGACAGTGAATAATGACTCGTTGAACCAGTTCAAAGCATTTTAATCTTAACTACAGGCTAATGTAATTTCGTTCTAGTATTGTTTATTTTAAGTCAAAAACATGCTTTATTATATCAAGAGAAATATGTTTTGTTAATTTAAGATTTCTATTGTATCAAATCGAATTGATATCCTCTAGGTTTAAATAAATATATCTTAATTGCAATAGTCTGACCTTTTTGTAATCACAAATAAGATGTTGAATTGAAATAACAGCTTAATTCGATTTAACAAAACCATTTTTGCAGATTAAGATATTGTCTTTACTTGAGGTAAAAAAATATATTCTTGCAGTCCAGAAAACTTGATCGAAAGCAATATTTAGTTGATCCAATAAAATTGCTATTTAGATTCAAGAAAAGAGATTTTTCAGATTGAATTAAATATTTTTATTTGATTTCAGTATAATAGTTCTGAATGCAAGTAACTTATTTCTTGGTTTTAAAAAGTATTCTTTACTTTGACGAAATTTCTGGTTTTGGTTTAAAAAAATCGATCACACTTCAATCAAATAAACAAGCACCTAAAATTAAATATATTGGTTTTAAATTTAGTAAATGAAACAAGAAAATATGGGCTTTTGTTTCAAAATATTCAGATTTTTGATATGATGCAAATATGCTCGAATTGAGCTAATATTGCTAAGAAAATCACATTTCTTGACCAGAGAAATCGTTTTTACCCGTGTAGCATTGTTATGTTCCGGCAGCTAGAGATAAGAAAGCCAGAACCCCAGTAGTTGAAGATCCCGGGTGAAGTACGCTTCTAGATGAAGAGACGAAGGTCTAGTGCTTACCCGTAAGAAAAAACAAAGATATAAATAAGTACATGGCATTGAGCACTTCCTGGGGCCCGACCGCCTAACCGATCGCTTTGACTTCGTGTGTGGTTTATGTCGTCATCTTGTCGTTTCGTGTCGCCTATGAAAGCAATATCGAAAGCTATAGCCTTTAGCTTTTGATATTGCTTTCATAGGCAGTGCGAGGTGGCAAGATGACGTCATAAACCACACACGAAGTCAAAGCGATCGTTTAGGCGATCGGGGGGCTGGTGACAATTGAGGAGCAATCCTCATTTGGCAAGCTTGGTGATTATGCCAATAGGTCAAAACTCAAAATTCAAAATCATTTATTCAGTTTAGGCTACAAGTAGCTCTTGTGAATGTCACTATGCCATCGGTTCGTAATTGTCTACTCTGGACGGGAGATCTTATACTGAGAAGAACCGGCAAGAAACTCAGCAAGTGTCTAGCTCTTTTCTCTCTTACAGCGTCAAAAATATTGGAAAATGCCCTATCATAGCAGGACACTTTTCATTACAAATAAACACAAACAATATAGAAGACAACCACAACATAAAAAAAAAAACAAAATAAAAAATGTAGAGTTACAAATTCACATCAGGTAAAAGTTTCAATTTCCACAATGTTATACAGTACCACTACAGTACTCTAGTAAAAGTCAAAAATTGTTTAAGAAAAACAAAGTCAAACTATAGTGAATAATACTACTACATCAATTGAAGCGATGCCTTTGATTTCAACGATGGAGGCTTTTGTTCAGCAGTAGGGAGTATAATAGGCTATTACTACTTTATTTACTGGATGTGGCTAGCAAGAGCTGGATGAAAATAGCCGCGGATCGTGCACAGTGGCGTGCACACGGGCAAGCCTGTCACAGAAGAGATTAGGTTACACCCTGCTACACACTACTTTAAAGTTTATACTGACAACCCCTACCAACCTCACGGTTATAAAGTTAGGTGTCAGACATCCTCACGCAAACACAAGGGACCATCTACGTCAGGTCATAACGCCAGATCAGAACACTCCGGTTTATTTAGAGATTAGGTTAGGAGAGATCAGCCTTTATTAGTCCACTGCCGGACATAGCTATTTACTACATAACTTTACTTATTGGATGTGGCTGGCAAGAGCAGCCGTTCTTGCTCGGTGGCTTGCACGCTGATATGCCTAAGTATATCCAGCATCAGCAGTGGAATGAGGGTTGATAATGATGATGACGCTATATGCTATTTTGCTTACCTTCGCATCTTCCCAGGCACCTACGAGAAGGTAGAAGAGGAAGAAGAAGAGATCTACGAGGTCATCAACGTGCACAAGCTGAAGTCCGCCACACCCAACCTGCGCGTCATCAACCTATACGGCATCAACTTCGTAGACGACTCCCACATCGACGCGTTCAGCTCCAACTGCATTCAGGTATTGTTATTTTTTATTTTGTTTCTACCAGCAGATGTTTACATTACATTAAAAGTATTAAGGGTTTTTTTTAGCTAAGTGTAATAACTAGGTAATTACAGGTAAACACCGTATGCTTAGGATTAGGAATAAAGACAAACTAATTTAGGCCAGAAATATTAAACAACATGTCACATAATAAACACATTAATTAAGGTAAAAAAAAGAAAAACTTAAAACTCAGTTAAAAACTCAGTTATTAAAAGAGATATCGGGCCAGAAAGATGCTTCCAAATGGTAATCATATTATTTGATATTTATGAGAAATGGTGGGGGGAACTCTGGTGATTGTTTTTAAAAGTTCTGGATCTTCCTGGCAACACGGAGGGGGTGTACAGGAGTTTTTAGTGGGTGTACCCTTTCATCTTTCTCATGAGGGTCGGGGGTAGAGTCCCACGTAACCATCTACGTCTCCCCGGGATTAGTGGTATGCGTAAGTAATGCACCTGATCAAAAATAAAAAGATGCTATACGCAAGTTACAAATTGATTATGAGACGACCAACACCTGTATCCCTGTAACTCAGAAAGAGTATTGGGAAACCGCCAGGTATCGAGAGAATTGGTAGGGTTTGTGAGTCGCAGTAGTGAGACAAAAAGTCTAAATAAATACAAAAAAAAGGAAACACTATAAATTGAAATAAAACAACTTTTACTGATCTACTCGCGTTTATTTTCCACATTAGTTTTAATTACTGTTTATTCTGACGTTTCGAATCCTACCGAAGTTGTTTCATTTCAATGTGTAGTGTTCGCGTAAACTTTAGAAAGCACTATAAATTGGCAAGCAAAGTATAGTATAGTCAACAGCAATGGTAAGGCTTTCATAAGGATGGATAAGGATTTCATATTTTGAAACTTGACCAATCATCAGAGTTGGTAATGTTTCAAAATATGAAATCAGTATGAAAATCAAAACTTTTTAAACGCATATCGAAAAACCTTCGAGTGTCTACTAGTACCTGCAGACTTTGACTGTAGTTTAATAGAAAATACCGACTTACACTATCGAAACTTCATTTTGAAATCTAGTAAACATCATCTACTTTTGCTGCTGACTGTACAGTCGATGTTAAGATTCATAAATACAAAGAAGGGAACAAAAATATTTAGTCGATAGTCGGACAAAAATATAAACATATTTTAAGCATTTCAGCACCAAGCAACTAAAAGCAATAGGAATATTATGTAAAGTGGATTTATTCGTCGGTTCAAGTTCTGTCTGTGATAAGATAGCACATTTAGAAAAAATATAAGTAATTTGTAATGAACATAGCATTAACATAAGCCGCTGGATGCGAGAAGCAAAAAACCCCGATCCGATCCGAACCCCTCGGAGACGCGCACGCACTAGTGCGTGATGCCGTTCCTCTAAAAAACATCTGACGGTGCTTCGTTTCACACGGCTTGAGGAACCCTTAAAGTTTCCAAAAAGCCCGGTGAAGCTAAAAATGCCCAGTGGCAATAAGTGGCCTTCTGGTGAAGGTCGCGGGAAGCCGCTGGATGCGAGCAGCACAAAACCGGTCGTTGTGGAGATCCTTGGGGGAGGCCTTTGTCCAGCAGTGGACGTCTTTTGGCTGAGATGATGATGATGATGATGAATAAGCAAACTCTCTAAAACATGAAGCACAAAACCGTTCGTTGATGAGATCTGTGGCGGAGGCCTTTGTCCAGCAGTTAATGTTTTTTGGTTGATTGATGATAGCATTTTTGTAAACATAGCTGGAATGCCTGGCGGTGAACTTCTGCAACAAGGTGACGGGCTCCACCATGAAGACGCTGTTCCAGCGATCGCGGCGGCTCACCTGTCTGCTCATGAACGGATGCAGTAAGTAATGTTCATCATCTTCGTCAGCTTAGAAGTGTAGTATTGTCACAACGACATTTTTAGATTACTTAAATTTATCTAAACACAAAAAAACAATAATTAATAATAGCGGTATTTTAGAAAATTTGCAATAAAATAAAATTGCAATGCAATAAAATTTGAATTTAGTACTGGATTTGAATTTATTTTAATTTTAAAAATACCACTATTATTAATTATTGTTGTTTTGTGTTTATAAATTTGAATTTAGTAATTAAATATCTTTGGTAAGAATAATAATCACTCGAAGAATTGTATTTTTTTTTAGCCTATTTTGTGTCCCACTGAATTGTATTATCTTACTAAAAATAAATAAAGTTTAAATATTTTACTAAAAACGAACCACTAAATATCGAAAACAGGTTATCAAGTAGGTAGTCTCTCTGTTAACAAAATTAATGTAACTATAATAAATAACTTCAATAGGTATGTACTTAGTTATTTAAAAAAAAATGTATTGACTGTTCTACCTAGGAGTAGCTGTAATTTACCTAACTTATTTTACACTAGCGGCCCGTCCCTGCTTCGCACGGGTGAAGATTTTTTATTTTTTTGATATAGCCTATGTTACTCAGCGCTAATGTAGCATTCTAATGGTGAAATATTTTTTTAAATTGGTCTAGTAGAAAGTGGTTGGTATGGGAAAAGAAAATGGTTGTTTTTACTATTTTCCTCGTATTTTTTACGTTTTTCTCCCCATAAGAACCATCCTCAGACTTCATCAAACACAACAAAAAAGAAATCAGCCAAATCGGTTCAGCCGTTCTCGAGTATTGCGATTAGCAACACAAATAGCGATTCATTTTTATTTATAAAGATAATAGAAATTAAAAATACCTTTTATAGGTAGGTATTATATAGACATAAAGGTTTGATATCTACATAAAGTATTTTGCGTAAATCCCCGTTATATACCTTTAATAAAATAAACTGGAAAGTTTAGAAATGTTTGTTTAAAAATGTCTTAAATCGATTCAGTTCAGTACTTTTCAGACATTTAGACTTCATCAGTCTTTCAGGGTGTATTATGTAACATGTTTTACATGTTGTATACGACGCGTAGCAACCCCTATCCCTTTTCTCAGGTCTCCAATCAGAGCACGTGATGCAAGTAGAATGGGAGAAGTCCTCCATCCAGGAGTTGGACGTGACGGCTACAGACTTGTCCACCGAGTGCCTTATCGATATGCTGACCCGGATCCCGAACCTGAGGTTCCTGAGCGCGGGCCAGATTAACGGCTTCAATGATTCCGTGATGAAGGCATGGTTGGAAGCTGGTACTGCGAGGTGAGTTCTGTTAAAGAACTAAATGTAAATTGTAAATTTTAGATACCCTTCTTATGTATGCACCTGAGTAGACCGTCCTTGACACTTTCACACACAGGTGTAACGACGAACTTGGTATATAAACTTTTTTTAAATATTACATAATGGCCGTTTCTCACTTATTGATGGTAAGTGACAAAAAGGCTGAAGATAGAAGCGCATTTACCTGATATTACTGAGAATGGGCTATTTTATCTGTAACTGTTGGAACACAAATAAACTACTTACACTGTGGTTATTGAGACCCGAGCAGTGGTATCTGCGAGTTGTACTCTTAGTGCAACGAGAAGTGAGCGAGCTTACAGCTCCGGTAACCTATCTGGATATCTATACGTGTCTACGGGGCAACTAGCTCGAGACACTAGTCTTAAAAGTACCGGATGAAGGATGCGTACCGGCGTGTTCTGATCTGGCGTTATGACATGACGTTGATGGTCCCTTGTGCTTGCGTAAGGATGTCTCACACCTAAGGTTGGTGGGGGGTGTCAGTATAAACTTTAATGTGGTGTGTAGCAGGGTTTGTGTGACTTATTCAGATCAGTTTAGACAAGATAGTAGCTAGCCAGGCAGGTTTAAAACAAGGCGAAGTCGAGAAACACAGCGAAGCCCTTGCCGTGTCCTTAGACATCTCGAAGGCTTTTGACAGGGTTTGGTATAAAAGTCTGTCAAGCAAGCCTCCCGCGTACGGCATCCCTACTGGCTTCTGCAATTGGATCACAGACTTTTGAGTGAGCGGTCGATCAAAGTAGTCATTGATAGCTGCTCCTCTGACTTCATGGCTATCGACGCCGGAGTTCCTCAAGGGTCTGTTCTTTCGGCAACTCTTTTCCTGCTTCACATCAACGACCTGCTTCAGCCAGGAATAGTTGGGTACGCAGACGATAGTACTGTTGCAGAAAGATTCATTCCGGCTGCGGGAGCCAGAGAGGGAAACATTCACTCTCTAAGAGAGGCCATGGTTGAGCGAGCAGACGCGACCTTAAACCTCGTCTACAATTGGGGGCACGACAACCTGTGGCGGTAGCCAAAGTAAGACATATGATTGACCACGTGATTTAGCACGGCTTATGTCAATCCCACACGTTTTATTCTTTTCGATCTTCGCTATCATTTTCTTAATGTTACTTTGGCTAAGCCTACTGGTAGCTCTTAGTCTTAGATTTACAATAAAATACACCGGCATCACCGGTATATTTTTTCGTAAATCTTGTTACTCCTATAAAGAGATGTGCATTTTTTTGCATCCGTTCTTCTCCACAGCTTAAAGATGTCCAGGCGTACGATTTTTGACCCGGTGACTAATTTTCACGGTGTGATATCAATACGATTCTCCTTCTTACTCTTATTCAAAGTCACTGGTAACTTTTTGAGGCCGAAAAATCTCGAACGGTATGTCGTAAATAATGTAACGCAATAGTCGTTATATTTAATAGTGAGATCAAAACGATAAAAAAATCGCATCCCAAAATGGGTAGAAGTTGGTCATAAGATGTTTTGGACGATTCAAAAGTAGGAAAATAAATATATTTGAATAAAGATATTGACTATGACACTTGTTGTCTCTAGGAACCTAGTAGCTCTAGACGTGGACTCCTCAGACAACCTGACCGACGAAGCCCTCCACCGCTTCCTGTCCCGGCACGGGTCCCAGCTGTGGGGCCTCGTGCTCAGCGGCATGCCCCACATCACGGACCAACTGTGGCAGAGTGTTATGCAGCTACTCACCAATACCAAGTCAGTAGTTATTATGGTTCAAGACATTTATTCTCATTAGGAATTACAAATAAATTCACTTACATAAATAAAACACAGTTATTAATTTCTAGAGAAATGCACATAAAAACAGTAGTTCTGTTACAAATCACCGCCACACCTTTTTACTAAGATGTCATACACTATTTATTTATTACATAATATGAAGTAATAGGCTCTAAATATTTTTTTAGTCTCAAAAAAAAGTACTAAGTATAATTATTGTAGTTATATAACCACCCCTTGCTTTTCAATTTTCATTTACATTTTTATTAATTTAATCAATATGAAAATAATTCATTATTTTTATTATTATTATTCCGTTTAGGCAGCAAGCTCTTTTTTATTTCATATATTACTTATAAGTATGTTGTTAGTCAGTAACATTAGCAGGAAGTACATTTAGACCGAAAGGAAATGACACAAGTTTCAGCACCGTTCCTTGTGGCACGCCATACTCGTGATCGTGAGTGAAGTAGATGGAGCGACTTAGTCGAAGGCCTTGCTCATATCGAGAAATATAACCATTGTTTATTCCTATATCAGGTATTATATTATTGGTTTATTAACATGCTACTCGTATTGCTACTTGCGGCGTAAAACTATTCCTTGCAAAACTGAACTCCATAAAAAAACAAATATTTTTTTATATCGCTAATCTAGCATCACTTTCCCAAATATTTGCAAATATGAACAGTATCAGCCAGTACCTGTTTGTTTAACTTTTTTTATTTGTCATTGTTATAAAACAACTTTTAGGGATCTACTTTTACGCGTTTATTTTACACATTACTTATTTAATGTTTATCCTGACGTTTCGAACCCTTTGCAGGGTCCGTGGTCACAGGGAGACTGAGGTGTTGGTCATCTCATAATTAGTTGGTAGCTTGTATTATATATATACCCTCATTTAAATTTAATCAGGTGCGTTCCGTTTTACGCAGAAAGAGCTTACAGTATCTTTTGGTCTGGCAGTATGGTGTTCACAAGTGTGTTTAGAAAACAATATGTCGTTGTTATTTTAACTTTTCTGCAGAACTGAAAATGTTATAAGTATTGTATGTAAAACTTATGTTCCAGAATCCTCATAATGGGCACACAAGAAAGGCTCGGAATCAACATCCACGTTGACCAGGTATGATTATTTAACTTTTGATGAAAAATTTATTTTTGCTTAATATTATATTTTATGGCATTAAAAAAAGTGTGTTAGTACTTTTTAGTATTATTTTTTGTAAATGTCGTTACTTTTATTAACGCTGTGCAGTTTTTTGCGCCTATTTTCCAAAGCTAAGAAACGTCCAAAATAAAATAAAAAATCTACTACCCAGTAGATTATAATGTTTTTTGTGATGATTTGAAAGTAAATAAGTTTAATGAATAAAGATATATCAACTGACTATTCCTGCTACATCGTATTGCGCTGGTTCTAGCTGATGGACGGCATCGCGAATAGCTGCCCCAACCTGGAACGACTGGAGCTGCGCTGGGACCCCGAGAACCTGCGCTTCAGCGACAAGAGCCAGAAGGCCATTGACATCCTGCGGGTCAAGTGCCTCAAGCTCCGGTGTTTGGTGCTCAGGTGAGTTAAATTTGGTTACGCTGTAATATTCTAGCCATCATCGGTCAACATCAATCTCTTACTAACTAAGAAGTAAGTAGCATAGCGTCGCTTAAGTTCTAACGCCGTATCTCAAAGTGGTCAACTTTTCAGGAGATAAAAAAACACTTATAGCGTCAGTTTTTTTTGGAGGGAGTTTGTTGATTGGCTCAGATGGCATTTTCAGCTTCACCGGGCTTTTTAGGGAGGGCGAAAAATTTAAAGCGTTCCTCAAGTCGTGAGTAACGAATCCCCTTCGGAGGTTTTCTAGAGGGAACGGCATCACACACTAGCGCGTGTCCCCGTGCCCTACTTGATTCTCCGAGGGGTTTCCATTGTAATAAGAGTTACATCGTTTACATGTTAATGCACGTGACTGTTCATTGCGACTACGCTGTAACTTTGTCGACGAAATAAAAAACTCGCAATTGACTCAAAACGTCGTTTTTGATTATTCACAAGGACCATCTTTCGATTTTTTTTATCCAATAACATACCTAACTCAAAATTACCAATTCTTACTTACGCGGTGTTAGAACTTAAGTGACGATAGGTAAGGTACCGGTAACATGCGATGAAATGACGATAATAATTCTGCCCCAAGACAAATTTTACTTCAGCGACAGAAGGCTGTCGACTTCAGTCATGTTTCGTCAATTGCAAAGTAGATATACGCAAAGCAAGATAAAATGCTGTGGGAGAAAATCATCATCATCAAATCATCAATCATCCTGTGGGAGAAAATCGTTAGCAGATTAGGAATTAAAAAAAAAAAAAAAGATAAAATGCTTCGAGAACCTTTTCTACAGTCATAAAAGCATCTCAAGAGCCAATGCCTCAAGCTAAGAACTTTGATGCTCGGGTAAGTTACATGGATAACACAACGATACGATTACCTATATGCTTTTCGCCTCATCTTCTTCGGCGATATGAATCCTTTTTTCCAAAGATCTATATACATCCTGTATAACCAAGTGCAAGGTGTTTTGAATGAAGAGCTACGTTACAAGCTAAATGGATAAGGAATGACGATGTGCACTAAGAACCTGCGCTTCAGCGACAAGAGCCAGAAGGCAAGAATTTATAAAATACTAGCTGACCCAGCGGACTTCGTGTCGCTTTGACAGTATATACATAAAATTCTCGTGTCACAAGTTAGTTGCTATACTTCTCCGAAATGGCTCGATCGATTTTTATGAAAGTTTATATGTATATTCGGTAGGTCTGCCAATCGGTCGTAGTCTATTTTTTGGTCCACCTCAAACTATTATTTTTATTTTTTTGGCTTAAAATATGTAACATCAAAAAATACTTGATCAGTTGTCTCCGCCAGGCGTCTACCGGTGTCACTTCTCACCCAGTAAACAGCACGGAGTAGGAATCAATACGTCCCAAGGCCAAACGATGTCTGTTTGTGGCTTAGATTTGAATACACCATGTTTTTCACACGGAAAATTATACGCGGCATGCTCTCGAGTGGGCAAACCATCCAGTTTGTTTGTGTTAGCTAAGGTGTTAGCTAAAGATGGGCTAACAAAAATATTGTACACACTGTAGCATTAATGAATTGATATTGTTTGTTAGTGTTATTATAATCATCATCAGCTCATTTTATGTCCCCACTGCTGGAGCATGAGCCTTCCCCATGGATGGATAGGGAGAACGGGCTTTTAAACCACCACTCGGGCCCAGTGCGGATTGGTGGTTGTTAACGATTACTAATGCAACCGGGACCAACGGCTTTACGTGCCTTCCGAAGCACGGTCACCCATCCGATGACCGACCTTTGCAATATAGATAGATAGAATAGAAGATAGAGACGCATCATGAACAAATGTCACAGATTGTTTAGGTAGTAACTATTTACACTTCCGCCAAGCAGTCGTAAGCACTCTCATCAAACGTAATTAATGAGATTTTTGGCTCATGTCCAAATTGTTCATTTAAATTAATCCTTTACCATCACACAGTTAGTTTTAAAATAGACATAGAAGAAGCATCTTCGACACTTTATAAATGTATGTAGTTAATGAAATGAAACGATTCCGTTTTTTGGCCCTACCAAGAGGTTTGGGGCTTTTTCTAGGGGGCTATATTTCTTGCTTTTTTCCTTGGACAGGTGGTTGAGGGATCCTGTTTTCAGCGGATTATAATTATAGCAACACTATTGTTATTAAATTTTCTTTCTTTCGTTTTTTTTATTCTCAATCTATTTTATATATATCTTCGAGTGGCATCATTCGACTGTCATGTTCTCAATCTTATTCCATCTATCTAATTTTCTTTGCCATCATTATCATCTTTCTGTCAGTCTATCCATCTTTTCTTCGGTCTTCTTTTCCCAGCTGAAACGCCAGGGTGTTTAGTCTAGTTAGGTAGTTTAGTAGTATGTTCTAGAACTTCCCCGAAAATAAAAATAAATGTTCCATAGAGCTGACGATTTACAAAAAGAAACATAGACACGAATGGAACAAACAGCCTAAGGTTTCACTCTACCACAAATACATTTTGAGTAAATGTATTTGTAAATAATACAAGAAAATTACCGTGTATTTGTATGAGCTTTCCTCGCAAATAATTTATTTAATTATATAATTGATAATCCCTATATTAAAATTTATCAAAGCAACCTTTGTAAAGAAATTGCTGAACGAAACGTAGACGTTCGGTTCCCGAACGGAATAGCTGTCAAAAACGGAACTGTCACCTAGTTGTTTGTTTACAATCATGTCATGAGTTAAGGTTTTTGTTCATATTTATTTATTGTATTTCATAGTTAATAGTTTAACAAAATGCAGTTCTATTAAATAATCATTATTAAACTATGGAAGTAAGTACTATGGATTTTAGCAAAACACACGCCGTTTCCAAAGGTAAAATCGGCGAAAGTGTTACACAGCCCTTCAACTTTCATGCTCACTAGGTATGTACCTTTTTCGTCACATGCCGAGTGCCTGTGAGAGTTAACTATCCCATTGACTAATAATCAATATTAGCACAGTATACACAGATACAGATACATACAGATTGTCCTTTACATTTTGTGTTTTTATTTGTGATGGAAAGTGTCCTTTTATGATAGGGCATTTTCCAATATTTATGACGCTGTAAGGGAGAAAAGAGCTGGACACTTGCTGAGTTTCTTGCCGGTTCTTCTCAGTACAAGATCTCCCGCCCAGAGTAGATAGACTTACGAACCGATGGCATAAAATGACGTTCATAAGAGCTATTTGTAGCCTAAACTGAATAAATGATTTTGAATTTTGAATTTTGAATCATATATACAATGTTATTTTTAGTTTATACGAAACCTGAAAACTGTTTGTTCAGAATCAGTAATAGAATCGATTTCAATATTTTTTATACCAAGTTACATTTTCACCAAAAGCACAAAAAGCTTGTAACTCCGTGAGTTTTCAAGATATTATTTTAATTTTTTTGTACTTATTTTTTAAATGAAAATATATGACCCGTGTTTCGTATAAACTAAAAATAAAGTTGTATAAGCTAATATAATATATACTGTGATATTAGTCCATGACTATCCGTATTCATTCGAGTACGTTTACGAAAACAAAATTTTGTATAGCAAAATTTTAAGTTTTCTGGTATGTCGCCAGGAGGCGCTGCTTCAATGCCATACTAATTTTAGTTTTCATTAACGTTATCGAATGGTGAATGAAACTAGCACTATGCACTATCTACGTAACTTAACTTCTTTTATAAATCCATTTTTTTATATAATGTGCAATTTTATCATTGATTCTGTCTGTAGTATAGTAGCTACCTACGTAATACTTTTCGAGTACTTGGTATTATTATTTGGATTTTGTAGCCTAATACGAGTATAGAGCAGATATTACCTATTGGAATCCTGGATTTTATGGGTGTAATGTATCTGTCAGGTAGTAACTTGTGATAAACCACAAATACTCGTTAGAGAACAACGATTCATCCCTAGGATGATACGCGAGGCTATTGAAATTAAAAAACATCCTAATTTTAATAGAGAAGATGGTTGGAATCTACCACCAGCCTGGGATCCCATCATACAAAATATTAAATCCCAGCCCCGACACCATACTGCCAGACCAAAAGATACTGTAAGCTCTTTCTGCGTAAAACGGAATGCACCTGATTAAATTTAAATGAGGGTATACAAGCTACCAACTAATTATGAGATGACCAACACCTCAGTCTCCCTGTGACCACGGCTCCTGCAAAGGGTTCGAAACGTCAGGATAAACATTAAATAAGTAATGTGTAAAATAAACGCGAGTAGATCCGTAAAAGTTGTTTCATTTCAATGTGTAGTGTTCGCGTAAACTTTAGAAAACAATAGGTAGTAACTATTAAGCATTTATGCAGGCCGCCATAGTGTGAGCGTTCGGCATAGCGTGGTAGCGCTGTGATGAACGCTTTCACTTCTTGGGCTTCACTGGCTGCTTTTCATCAGGCAGGGTGAGGCCATTTTGGCGTGCCACAATAAAAATTAAAAAAAAACTATTACGTGCTATCACAGAACACAACTCTTTTCTGTGTTCTGTGCGTTAAGTAATAGTACTTAATTTGTGGCAGTAGGTAAGCGAATGATTGCCGAATAGCACATTCGTTGTAACGATGTCTTAAGTTTATATGTTTTGGTATATGTTAATAAATAAAATACGATTAGTACATATTATTTATTTATTTACGTAGTGTATAGGCCGCCCTCAGACTAGGTGGAGCGACGATCTTCGCAAGGTGGCTGGCAAGAGCTGGATGAGAGTAGCCGCGGATCGTGCCGAGTAGCGTGCACAAGAAGCCTATTTATTGTTAGAAGTCCCACATTCGGCACCCCGCTAACTTATCTTTAATTATTATTTAACCTAACTGACTAGTCATTTAAAAAATATTCTATTTAGTTGTTGATTGCAATAATTCGCACTTCCGGTCCAAAAGCTAGTGTTGATAATAAAACCTTCTTAATATTCAGTTAATTCATAAATATAATAAACTTTCCTACACTCACACCAATTATCTAGCCCAAGAGAAGCTTCGTTATGAAACTCGTTAAATGGTTACTAGACAACGGATAATAGTAGTTTATGCAACTGTCATATAATGAAGGGTATTAAAACACGAGTGTGAGTTTATGAAACGAGCGCAGCGAGTTTCATAATAGTAACGAGTGTTTTAATACCCGTGTTATATGCAGTTGCATACACTACTTTATCTTCACTAATGCAATTAGTCAAACAACAAGAGTAAAAGCTGACAATAGTTTATTTATAATAATTGTTCAAATTTTGGATGGTACAATTTTGAAAGTTAATGTTAAATATTGATCCAGCAGCTGTAGCGGTCGCGGGGCAAGCAGTAGAGCTCGTAGACGGAGTTGGAATATTTATAATTACTTCATTCGTCTTGTTTTCTATACTGTTCAAGATCGTATTTGAGACTTGCATTTTATTCATTAAAGACTCATCAATGTAGCTTTCAGCCACAGTAGAAGACTTCCACCCCCCGTGTCGTTTCAGTGCGGTCAAATCACCACCGCTATCTATGAGAAGGGTCGCCGAGGTGCGCCGGAAGCAATGCCCCGTGTACAACGCTGGGTTAGGCAGATTCAAAAAACTTGCGATAGTTTTTCCCAGAGCACCAAATTTATTAATACCAGTTCTTTGATCGACGCACTTCCCCGATCTATAGCTCAAGAAAAAGGCAGGGTTTCGACAGGGGGTGGGTCGAAGTTCCATGTATTTTTTACATACAGCATAGCAGTTGCCCGTCACAACGAAAGAACGATCTATTTTCGTTTTTGTTTTCGAAACTTTCACCATGATTGTACTGTCGTCTATGTTAGAGACTTCATCGAACTGGATGTTGTATAGCTCTTGCCTTCGGCATGCCCCCATTATGCCGAAGATTAGTGCAACCTGTAACAATAAACGATATAATAAGCTTGAGGTACAAAGCCAAGGCAAAAACTATGATTTATGAAGTAGTCAAGTGTAGGTACCTACTACCTAATTTATACACAAAGCGCTTAAACGGAGTGTCTAGATAACTTGCGTGTGTAGTACGTAAGTACTAGGTAGATTAAATAACAGAACTAAAATACACTTACCTTTTCAAAAAGATACAAAATATCTGGTGTATCTTTCAGGAACATCTTTATTTGACCTGATGTAAACGTCAAGGACTTTTTTTCCTTGTGTCCTTCTGAACTGCGTTTCAGGAACGCTATGACTTTTGAATACTTCGTGATATCAATATTGTTGTAGATACTCAGTGTGGACTTGAGCATAGAATATTTAGCCCACATAGAAGATGGCTTGAATTTGTCGGAGAGGTCTTTGAGATACACAAGAATGACAGTTTCAGAAAATTATGTAGTTTTATTTTCGATCTTCCATGCCAAAAAGTTATTATATTCTTTTTCATATAATTTTCTAGATTTTTCTGGCAAAAGATTGTGAGTTACTTTTGTTGCCAATTCTAGAATATCCGGAGGCGTACAAATATCATCGTCGCTGTCCATTTTTAACTTTTAATTTGTATTTTAAAAACAAAAGACATTGCGAAACATTAAATTCACGCGTACGTGTATTGTCACAGTGAACTTGCCGCCATTAAAATCTAACCAATGAGAGCGCAGCTGCGCGCGCAGGGCCAATCAGGAGCGAGCGCGCGCTGTTCTTTTTTTATTTAATTGGCACAAGATCTTACCAAAGAGTTTTGTGTATGTAAGTTTAGTAGTTTCGACGAAGTTTTCACGTATAACCCAACTGTTTTCAAAAGCCAGCCTAATATCAAAATTTTATACAACTTGTATGAGGATTTTGACATAAGGCTCGCCAGGTTAATTGGTCGCGTTTTATTGATGTTATAATGAGATTTTACGATATCGATGTGGATATTATACCATCATGTGAAATTGCTTAAATTGAGTGTTTTTTTGTCTGCGCTATAACAGTAGTAATTATAAGTCAAGTATTGGAAACATAAGTAGAATGTTACAACATTAGTGTAGATAAACATACTTAAAATACATACTTATTATACACGAAAACACCCAGACCCGACAATTTAGAAAAACAATAATTTCTAAATTGACCCAACCGGGGATCGAACCAGGGACCTGAGATGGCGACAACATGAAAACCGGTGAACAAACCACTCGACCAAGGAGGTCGTCATCAAATATATTTAATAACAATAATTTAAATAATCATTCGTGTTAGTTCTGTTCTGTGTAATGAAATTGATAATTGAGTTGTGTATGGATCTCAGAATAATAACTAAAGCTATAGAAACCGGACTAAAATAGCAAAGGTGTCACCAGATTTGTGACGTCATATTTGAGGTAATGTAGTGAGTGACTTTCTAAAGGACTCAAGATTTTTTTTGATCACCGATTATCTGATGACCGTTTGACATAACAATACAAAAAAAAAACTAAGTGTCAACCATTTGTTGCACTCCAACCTCCTTTATTATAGCCATAAGATAGAACGGAACTAAACATAGTTGCACGATTTTTATTTTAGCCATCCTTCTATAGCTTTAGTTATTGTTCTGAGGTATGGATTGTCAATTTGATTGATGTGAAGTGGTGGTCGGCGTGTGTTCCGTCTTGGCCCGGCCACAGCGCCAAAAAAGGTAATGGTTTTGTGTGCAGGCTGTACAGGTGTGTACTTTCATGTACACAAAGTTTAATAAAGTCTACCAAATACCTTTTCTTTTTTTTTTAAAAAGGCATGTTGTCGGATGTACATGATGCGTACAATCATCACATACCTAAATAATAACTTAAAGTTACCTAGTTTATTAGATATGAGCGTGGCCGGGCTGGGTCACATACGTTGGGTCCCGGCCACAAAAAATGTGGTATATCTGGTGAATTACTGAGGTACTATGTTTTTTCTCTCGGGTACATGAAAGTACACACCTGTACAGCCTGCACACAAAACCATTATCGTGGACGGAACACACGTGGTCGGCCATCTATTGGGGGGAATTATTAGTAATCTTCTATCTTCCAGTGTCTCCATATGGAGCCATAGAACAATTGTCAAGCTTGTTTTCTTTTTGCTTTTGACCTGCACGTTACACTAGTCCAGCAGTGGACTAGTATATGCTGATGATGATGATGATATATTGTTTTAACTGAAGTACCTGTTCGTTCCAGCGACGGCCGCTACTACGAGATCGTGAAGGCCAACTTCGAACGCGCCGATCGCACCACCGTCGTCCGCACGTCCACCAACTGCCGCGTCTCCAACTACTACCTGCTGTCCAACTACAAGGACCTCATATTCAACTAGCTCACTAACAATAACAATAACAATATTTAAAATGATTTTGTTATAGGTGCAAACGCCTGCGCATCCACCTGTCCTAAACTGTCCAATTTCTTTAACAACTTTCTTACTACAATACAATGGGTAAAGTTAGACGAGTGAATAGGTACCTTCTAGGCAAGCATCTTATCATCAAGACATCGTAGGCTACATCATCACTTACCATCAGGTGAGATAGTAGTCAACTAACTATAAAAAAATACTGTGAAACAGATGCTAAAACTAATACTTTTAGCCAGAAACACAATATTTTAAATATTAGGTCTTTACCTATGAAATTGACGTTTTATATGAAGATTTTTTCTAAAATAATATTTTTAATTTTCTTAGCATCTATTTATGTTAACACTATAAAAATTGTAGAGTAGTGTGTTTTTTTCACTAGCTAAATATAGCAGACATTAAAAAGAAAAAAATCAAGACCCTTCAAACAATAAAACAAAAGGTCAATTCCGCGAACAAAAAAGAAGTCAATTTAAAAAAAAATTGGGCGATAGACAAAATGAATAATCGTTGTTAATCCTGAAGCCTAAGTAACATAGTCTTAATTAAAGGTGTATAATAAATAATACAACAACCGGTATTGACTTTTAGAAGTAATACACCAAGTGAGAAAAAAACGTCAATTTCATAGGTAAGGACCTATCACGTATTCAACAATTGTTTAACTTTAATCACTGTTTTGTAGTAATAGGGATTAATAATTAATAATTATAGGAAAATATAATTATTTCATAAATTTCAGTTTATTGGGGAAAGACAGTTTATGGTAGGCTGCTGTGCAGGCGTGTGTCCATTTTGATCCCATACAAACTTCAATGTATGTACTTACCAATTTTTTCAAAGAAATAATTCAGTTTGAATGAAACTTTCTATGCTTTAGGAAAGTACAGATCTAAATAGTTAGTAAAAACTTTAAAAACAAAAAAAAATAAAACTGAATTTTTAAAATATGAGACTTTTCATAGACATTAGATCTCATAAATTCAGTCGACAGATTTTCTGAAGCTCAAGGAGACACGTTTGGTGAATAACTTATTTTTGCAAACACCTCAAAAATTAGCAATACAAAATGTGATCCAAGCCCAAACAGACTTTTTTTGACCATTTTGTGCATAATTACAAGCCTAGTGCGAGTTTCATCCGCCATTCGATCACATTAACGAAAACGACAATTATTAGTATGGCAACATATTAACTGATTAATGGAATCAGGCGTCACTTTACGGAATTCAAAGGTAAAAAAAAATGTAATTTAAATAATATGTAGTGTTAATTCCGCTAACCCACTCGTTTATACAGCTTGCAGTACGCATGCACCGCCATCCCGCCCGCAAAAAGTATGCACATGCAGGAGAAACAATGGGTGCAAGCGAAAATGCAAAATTTTAACTCTCCACGTATTCCACCAGAGGCGCTGCTTCAATACCATACAAATTTTCGTTTTCGTAAACGAGATCGAATGGAAAGGATATTAAACAAACTCCCACTAGGCACACAGTTCGTTGCTGGCTGTATTATGTAAACGACGTCAATAGTCAAATGTTCTTCAATCACTGCCATCTTTAAACTTAACTTAACTTAATAAGGTGATAGTCTCTTACACGGAACAGAAAAAGAAACTAGGTTCTCTTATATTAGCTAATCCAATTCTCAGGAGGTTTTTAATCTAATTTAGGTACCTATTCATTATGTACCAAAAGTGTGTAAGAATCAAATAAAGCGTCAAAAATTCGGGATTTGTAATTGGTGCTAAAACACTGTAATTAAGTCATAGCTTAAAATACTTTAATGAAATCTTTTTATACTATTTTCAAGCTCAAGTTAATTAACACATGTTTAGTGAACATGGTGCCTAGTAAGTTTAATTTGTCTGATAATTTGTATGGCAGTGTTAACTTTGATTATTTACATATAATTTTACGCAAATATTGTTGCGAACAAATTACAATTTGAAAAAAGACTAACCCCCTTAATCATAAAAACTATTTGACCATTATTTAGTTAAATATTGTTTTGTCAACGTCACGATTAACCTTTTCACCGCCCAACTATCCTGCACGCGATGTCCCGCTGTACGCCAACGTATAAATGTATTTTAATAAAGTAGGTACAAAGAAGAATTTCTATAGAAGTGCTGGCGTGGACGGCACGAAAATCTCGAACTTCTATAGAAGTTGTTGGCGGTAAAAAGGTTAACTAAATAATGCTTAAATAGTTTTTATGAATAAGGGGGTAAGTTTAAAAAAAAATCCACGAGCGGCATTCGAACCCGCACCCCATGACATGCCGGGTCAGGTGCACTGCCAACTATGCTATCGTGGCTCAATCCTACTCGCCGAAATTAATCAACTTTTACTTTATAAGCCAAAGGATATTCATGATGTTGACGACATAGTTGGCAGTGCACCTGACCCGGCATGTCATGGTGGGGTGCGGGTTCGAATACCGCTCGTGGATTTTTTCAAATTGTAATTAGTTCGAAACAATATTTGCGTAAAATTATATGTAAATAATCATAAATATAGCTTGCCTAATTCTTAACTGATCTTTCAATATTTGTAAAAATAATAGGATCGGATGTTGATGACGTATTTGTCGACATTGAATAGGGCTCCTTTGGCTTATAAAGTAAAAGTAGATAGTGTTGATTAATTTCGGCGAGTTGGATTGAGCCACGTTAGCATAGTTGGCAGTGCACCTGACCCAGCATGTCATGGGGTGCGGGTTCGAATCCCGCTCATATAATTTTTTCAACATTTTGTATTTTTTCAAAGTGTTACTCGTTCGCCACCAGAAGGCGGTGCTTCAATGCCATACTAATTCTCGTATTCTCAGTTAGTATGCCCTATCTATTTGAAGGACAATGGGTTAAGGGCAAATAAGGGACTCTGCAAAGCATTTCTGCTATGACACTTTGTCAATTACATCTAAGGGAAAATCTGATATTGGAAAAATATGATACTGATATTACTGTTGTTATATTTTACACGTACTTACATATTTTGTAAATAATCTTTATGTAGTTGTAATTTTTACGAGTATTTTGTATTGAGATAACATTAGCAAAAGTAATTCACATTGTATAGAGAAATATATTATTGTCAAGTACAGTAATTATATTTTATCAGTACATTTCTTCAGGTTGCCAACAAATAAGAATATAACTATTTATATTGTATATTGCAAGTTTTATATAAAAATATACAGATTTTATATGAATAGCATCCATGCTCGTTAACTTGTTATTTATGTCAATTATAGACTAATTAATGCAAATCAAATTAAAATGTTTCTAATTGTTATTTTGCATGATTTATTTATGTAGAACCTGAAAATACTCGGTGTCTGTCTCTCACGGAAGGCTCATTTGTTATTTTCAGTTCTAAATATATATATTTTTTTTTGCATAAAAATACATCATAGAATGCAAAAAGGTAAAAGCGTTTCCTCGGACACATATTATAACATATAGGAGAAGATAACTCTTTTAGAAATAAACAGAGAGAGTAAAAAAATACGGAGTAGGTATATTTTTTCTATTTTATTTCCAAAGTAAACAAATCTATATTTGTGTTGTGTGTTACATTTGGTCATCGTGAATTGGAATGGTGCTGTTCATATACGACCTGTAATACAGGAACATTGTCAAATTTTAAACGGAAAGTTGATCAGACCTTTTCTTTTTTATATGATTTTTAGCAAAAATACTAATAAATAAGTCCTATGTCAACTGTTGAACCATGTCACTTCTTATTTTACAGAATTTTATTATACTATTAAATAAACCGTTTATAAGTTAATATATGCAATTTTCTTAAAATTAATATCACCAAGCTGCTGGAAATAGTTAATAAAAAAGAAAGACTTCCGCCGTTACTACTAAAATAATAGTTTATTTACAGTGTATTATGAGAGAAATTACTATTTTTATAATTTTATTCCTTCAAGTTACATTCAAAAATATTAAAAGCTATTTCTAAATACCTTAACTATTTACAAATAGCTTCGCTTTCGTTTATCACTTTCTCAACTTCGAACAGTTTCGTATATTTAATATTTTTCTTCAGCTAAAACAGATGCACTCGCAAGATTTAAACTCGACAGACCCAACATTAGTTACGGCAACATCAACAACGTTCAAACAAACGCCCGGACACGGCAAGTCACGTCACTCGTACGGCAGTTCCACTCGACACAATTTAAACCGCCCACTTTTAATCACAGGTATATCTGATTTATATATATATAAATATATATAATATTTAAAAAAACAATAACTTACTATACAAATTAATTAAATACCACCCAAATTGGCCGAACAGATTCAATCCAAGTGGTACATGTCTTCGTCGAGCAGTCATCTGACGCCCTCGCCTAGTAACAGATCTGGTTCCTCCTCCAAAAGCAGATTCTGGTTATTGCTGTTCTCCTCGTTGCCCATTTCAGAGTTGTTGTCTTTATTGACGTCATTGTCTATCTTGTAGAGAATGTCATGGCACAGCGGACACCGGTCCTGGACGTAGAGCCACTTCCGCAAACAAACACCGTGGAAGTAGTGGTTGCAGCGCGTGATCTTCGCCGAATGCATCTCTTGGTAGCATATCGCGCAAACGTCGTCCAAACTCTCCAACTGGTCCGCCGACGCCTCACGGAGGGAGTTGATTTTGTTGACGGCAGTCCGCCGTTTCATGAACACCGACCAGCCGGCCCTCGCTTCGCACCAGATGTTGAAGTAGGCGTGGATGCACATCATGACGGCGCGAATCGCGCCCCCAGACTCGAACAGCAGGATCCACGCTCCGTTGAAGAACAGAAAGATTCCGAAACAGAATTCTATCGTGTTCCCGAAGGCGCGGATGTAGTACACGTAATCGTCGAGTTGCTCCCAGAATGTGCTTCGGTACGCGTCGATTAGGAATAATGAGTAGATCATTAGGCTTACTACTACTTTGACTATGACCTCTATGCTGAAGGCGCTGACTGCCAGCAGCCAAGTTGAGATCGAGTGTTGAGACCATAGGTACACTAGAAGCGATATCGGGAATATTATTAAGAAAGCGCAGACGCCGAGTGCTCTCACGTGCCTGTGCGTGCTGGGATTGTGTGACGCACTGAGCGACATCAGCATCGGGTTCACGATGTTGTGCAAGAAGTGCAGGAGTGCAGTGAACAGCAGGCAAAAGTTTCTGCAGAGGCGGACGAATCTCTTCTCTGGGTTCAGTGACGTTAGGCCAGTCTGGAGCGCAAGTATGTAGAACAAGATAGCTGACACGGCGCCGATACTCTTGTCTTCTTCCTCGTCTGTCAGCAGGATCCATTGGAAGAAGTTGCCAATGTAGTGACAGAAGAATGAGATCACGGAAGTCATGCCCAGCACGGCCGTAATGGTCTCGCAGCCAGTCACCAGAAGCGACTTAGCCATAGACGCTAGCGATTGAACAGCCAACAAAGTGGACACTTTGAGGCCTTCTTCAGCATCGTCATCGTAATTGTCCATAAGAAGAAGTATTGCGTGTTCCGCTACTCTCATCACCCAGAAAACTCTTAAAACACATGGTATGTTTAGCCTCATCCATTCAGTTTCAACTAGAGCTGATAGTCCGTAGTTGCTAACGAAGAGGCGTCCATGCTGGTAGCCGGCGTAGATCACTTGTATTACATTGTAGGCGGACGACCAAAGGACGTATTTGACCAGGCACAACGGTAGAAGCGTGGAGAACACCGGCGAGTGGTGTAATAGGTTCGGCGGCACCGGTAGCATGGCTATAAAGGATGGTGCCATGAAGCTTATGGGTAGTAGTTTCTGTATGGTTGGGTGGCGTGGTCCCAGATGTACGTTCCTGAAGAGAACGGCTAGAAAGAACTGTATGGCGAAGTTCTGCATGACTAGTAGGCCGGGGCCGTCGAGATCGAGCAGGCTTTTCATGTTGAGGTTAAGGATGTCTTCGAGGACGCTAGCGGCCGGCTGATCGACCGCCAGCTGCGTCAGGTGGATCTGCTTGACGGCCGATACGTTGGTCCAGTACGACACGAAGACAATGCCCACCGACATCAGGTAGAGGTACACTATAATCAGGTGTTTCGTGTATAACACGAATATGCATAGCGCTGACATGCATCCTGGAAGAAGAAAGAAAAAATCTTGTTGAGTATAATTTCATGGCATTAACTGAAGTATGTTGACAAATTATGATAGGAACTATTCTTGAAATGCAACCGCTCTGACGGTTCTACTCGCATTTACTTTACAAATAAATGTAATTTAATGTTTACTGACGTTTCCAACCCATTGCTAAAACTTACGGACGTTAAAGTGATTTCATTTCAATGTGTAGTGTTCGCGTAAACTTAAGAAAACAATAGGAACTATTCTGCTAACTGCAAAGAAAAAAAAAATTTTTTTTTCGTTATTTCGGTTAGCTGTTGTTTATGGCGTACGAGCAACTAATTGCTATTTCTCAAATATTGTTAAGAGAAGAAAAGTCAACTCTCTTAATAACATCCAAGAAATACAGATTTAAGAAAATAAAAACACGTATGTTGAAATATCGTTACTAATAAGACTGGCCGGAGATAGTGGAAGATCAGAGATGGAAGGAAATGTGGGAGACCTTTGCTCAGCAGTGAGACATTATAGGAAAAAAAACCGACTTCAAAAAGGAAACTAATAAATAAGTATACAAAAAACAGTTCTAAAAAGCAAGAAATAATATTGAAATCATATTTTTAATAACCTAGATACGCATATCAGTTTAAAAAAATGTCTATTGAAGTCGGGTGGTTGGTGGTCGGCTGGGGGACAATTTTGTTTAATTTAAACTTTTATAGTTGTTCGATTATCTCCTCTTTTTTATTGTAAAAACCCCACCCGACTTCAATAGACATTTTTTTAAACTGATATGCATATCTAGTTAATTAAAAATATGATAAAAAAAACTCGTGCTCGTGAAAATTATTTCAACATTTGTGTTTTTGTAATTTGTTCGCAACAAAATTTGCGTTAAAAATTATATAAACATTTTAATAATATGATTTCAATATTATTTCTTGCTTTTTAGAGCTTGTATACTTATTTTTTAGTTTTCTTTTTGAAGTCGGGTTTTTTTGTTAAAAATTACTTTATTTTACGGATGCTTCTCGGATGAGGAAACGTCGGCCTTGTAGATAGTGGTATTCCTATGTAAAACTTCAATTTAAATTAGGTATTATTTTTGTACGAACTGAACATTTTGGCATATTGAATCCTATGAAGTAAGCCCAACAAAAGGTAACTGCTGTAAATTGTTGAGGAATTCCCTCGACTGTCTATGGTCTCCATCATCAGACCTGTAATGGCACTTAGAACTCTTATGGGTGCAAAGTTCTCATCAATAGAAATGAATTAAGTCCAAACACAAGGTAGCTACTGTAAAACGTTGAGGAGTTCCCTTGATTGTCCTTCATCTTCATCATCAGACCCCTAGTGACAGTCACAACCCATCTAGGTGTAAAGTTCTCATCAATACAAATTAATCAAGCCCAAACACCAGGTAATTGCTGTAAATCGTTGAGGAGTTCCCTCGACTGTCTTTCGGCTCCAGACCTTTATTAAATAGTAGTGCTTTATAATACTTAATAAAAAAAATAACAAACGCACACCACTACTACGATTTTCGAAGGTTCCCCTCAATTTCTCTGGGATGCCATCATCAGATCCTGGTTTCATTATCATGGTACTACCCTTGGGATATCTCCTTTCCAACAAAAAAAGAATCATCAAAATCGATTGATCGAAAAAAAATATATATATACAGGGTTACTGGAAACTCGACAACTTCCTTGCAGGAGGTGATAGGCGGCCTAAAATGTGACAAATGTAACCCCCCATATGTATGGCCGAAAACAAAAAGTTTTCGAGATAATTTAATCAGATGAAACAAACATTTTCATCAAGAATTACAAAAACCGAAATGAGGAAGAGGATCCGGACTTGCATTCGGAATTAAGGGCGACACATTGAGCAAGATGTTAAAAAAAAATGTATATACGGTCGAATTGAGAAACCTCCTCCTTTTTTGAAGTCGGTTAAAAAATAATAAGGATTTGCACAAAATTAAATAAATTACTTGTTGTACATAGTATAAAAATATAACAATACAATTTATATATTTTTATGTTTACAGTGCATATTATTTTGTCCTTTTTATAATCAACTGCTCTTAGGTCTAGTTTTTTGACAACCGCACCGGTCTCAGACTACGAGTTTTATTGGCACGCCACGATAACTTCACATTGCCTGGAAACCGGTCCATTAATTCTATGCAGCGAAGCTGATCGCCACAATAGCGATTGCCCACAAAATGGCAACTTGCAAGTTCTTTACTAGATCAATTTGATTCCAAACAAATTGAACGAAACTTTAACAGTAAGAAAACTGGGACATAGCGCTCTGTAGAAAAACTTAAATGGAAATGTAATTTACTAAGAAAGTAGGACTTGTATATGATATAGTCAAATATTAATAATAGGCTTTGTCTATACAGACAGACAGACAAAGTACAGCTAAAACCGAGGGACGCAGAGAATTGAAATTTGGAGGATGTAGGTAGCGTAGGTAGAGGCCTTTTACTATGCAGGGGTGTACTAACTAACAAAGGAATTTTGTAATCCTCTATGGCAAATTACTCTGCTCTACCTGACGTTAAGCTGAAGCAGAGTCCAGGGGTGCCAAGCGCGAGTTTCATTCGCTATTCGATCACATTAATGAAAACGAGAATTTGTATGGCAAAATTAACTCTTCTCGTTTGTCGCCAGAAGGCGCTGCTAAAAAGCCATACTAGTTATCGTTTTCGTAAACGTAATCGAATGAATACGGATCGTAAACAAAACTCACACTAAGCACCCTGATGCGATGACAGCTAAAATGAAATTGAAATTTTAGGTGCATCTAAGGGTTAGGTTAAACACTTGATAAAAAATGTCCATATTACTGAAACTATACACGCTACAGAAATTTATTTAGGCTGCTTTTACTGAACTTATAGAAAAATAAGTCGAGCAAAAGTCCTAGTGTAAAATTAGCTTGCTAAACTAGTTTTTGGAATCAACAGTAGCTTCCTAAATAAACGAGTGGGGGAAAAGGCAAACAGAGTCACGAACAACCGTTCATTACAAATATTACGACTGACTGCTATCGCTACAAAGAGTTTGCCTAAACATTTATATTTACCTTGGAGAATTGCGGAATCAAGGTGAAATTGAAATGACAATGAATTTGCTACTAAATTACAACCAGAGATAACAAAAAAAATTAAGGATTATTTATAACAGACGCCCCAGTGGCATTGTGGCAAAGCACTTGATGCGATGTCCGGAGGTCCTGTTTCAATTTCCACGACCGGCAAAGTGATTACAGTAGTGACCTAATGAATGAACATAAGGCCGACCGGCGTAGAATGTTCTGGTTTAAGTTTCTGGACCCCACGTTAATTTCAATTGAGGGTTACGATTCCCCAGAGTTTAGTCGGTTAGGTATGCCAATTGTTATTAATTGTAACACAAATAAAAACAAACTTGTTCCAAAACTTAGACTCAATAGGGTCGGTAATTCATTTGTTGGGAAATGTATAAAAATATATAATAAAGTGCCTTTCACTCTAACGGAATTGCCACTACACAAGTTTAAGACAGTAATAAAACAAAGTCTAATGAAAAAAGGTTACTATTTATAAAATTGATGATTATCTTAATGATAAGAATGTGTGGTCATCTTAGTCTGCTCGCCTGCGCATGTTATTTCACACTGTATTAAGTAGTTACACTTTTGTATACAACTCTTAGTTTAAAAGAGTAGTTACTAAGTTTCTTGCTGGAGTCTTCTTAGCAGAATCAACCTTCCGAACCAGCAATAGAATCGCAATACATATATGTATTGTTTATATGAAAGTGATATTTGATAGCATGATTTTTCATTTAATTGACTTCATTTTGTTAGTTGCAGAAAAACGATTTTTCAACTTTTATAACAGAGAAAAAAATATCTAAGTAACCTCTTTTAAAACATAGATTCACATTTTACAGGCTAACCAGACCGATTTAAGCATCAAAATTTTCTTAGTAGATTAGTCTTAACACACACTTTAAAATTGTAGTTCATTTTTTTAAAATAATTTGTAGTTTTAATTTGAAAGAAAAAAAAACAGTTTTTCTTATGGTACGGGGCGCAAACGCTCGTATCAAAACGTATGAGATTTATTGTTTAGCGATGCGTCGCCTTAAGCAACTTTCGCAAAGGCCGGTCATCGGATGGCTTATGGCTTCTTTTTTTTATTTAGTGGGCGCTTAGTGCAGCGCAGCCACAAACAAATCACCCACAATAATGGAGTTTCAGAACGAATCTGTCAATGTCAAATATCTTGAATATTTGACATTGACAGATTTGTTCTGAAACTCCATTAATGTGATTTTAAGACTGTCACTCACTGACACAGACATGCGAGTGTGTGCGTTCTCAGACATAATCTTTTTTCGTGTGGACCTTGTTTTTGTTTTGAAGGTTTAAGTCAACTTTAATTAAAGTAATAGATAATTGTGTTGTGTGTAGTGTTTTTAGTGCACAAATAATTGAAAAATATTACTAAATTGTCTGATATCTACTTTCTGTTCCCGCCACCTCAGCATTTAGGTGAACTGAAAGAGTTTTTTCAGTAATGAATGCAACGTGGCGGGCGGGAGGATAGTAATACAGCAACTATTAATTTATTGAAAAATGAGCTCCTCATTTATATTAATTTCAGTTATAATTGTGATGAGGCGTATGAAGTTTTTAAAAAAGACTGTAATTTATTAAGTTGTGCGAGAAGCTCTAAAAATTATGTATTTAAAACATTAAATAAATAAAATAATACTGTTTAATATTCTTCTGAGACCTAAATATACTTTATTTCTTGTAAAAAAATGGCAACCCTAGTGGTGATTAAGCCAATACCCATCAATTGTAGCGTAGTGACGACTTGATTTCAATGACGGAGGATTGCCAACACAGAGTGTACAATAAGGCATTCAAAAATAAAAATTACATATACTGATGTGATAAGGTTATGTCTATAAATACGCTTACTCTCACAATTTATACGATATTTTACCTCTGTGGTCTTGTGGTTAGTTAGACCATAAAGCTCAGATCCTGAGGTCCCGCGGGTAGGATTCTTAGCGGGGATTATTATATTATTGACATATATATATATTTTAACGTAACGACATACTTTTTATTTATAAATTTCGATGGAGTTTCTTGCGCTCATTCTTCTCCACAGCTAAAAAATAGACGTCCTAAATAAAATTGTTTGGACGATTCAAAAGCACTTTTCTAAAGATTTTTGAATAAAAAATGTTGACTTTGACTTTTATTATAGTTTGGTGGTAAAATTGCCTTATATTAACTGAATCTGTCACCACAACCAACATTTGTTGTAGCCGTAGGGTTATTTATTTATTTATTTAAAGCACACTTACAGACAGCAGATAGCAAAACATACAAACAAGAAAAGTTATTTAAATAAATAAATATTAGACAACATCACATACATTGTCACATACATCCCAAAGGTAAGTAGCTAAAGCACTCGTTTCATGGAAATCAGAAACAACGACGGTACCACAAGTACCACAACCACTCAGACCCGAGACAATATCGAAAATATCGTTTTCGACGTTGACCCGACCGGGAATCGAACCCGGGACCTCAGAGTTAGCGCCGCCAAAAGTCCGGCGTGCAAGCCACTCGGCTACGGAGGTCGTCGGGAGTTATTTAAAGTTAAGGCTATGGCAGATTAACAGGGTTTGTTGTGGGTGCCTGCAATCACTGAGCCACAGTACGTTTTGTCTCTAACACACAAACAAATAAGGAGATAGTCTCTAATCTGTACTCTGCTAGGATGTTAACCCTTGCTATACTGTGTTTTTTTATTAGAGGCACATAAAAGTGTTTCTTTATTATTATTATATGGTATGTCCAATAATTATATAAGTATACCCAATGACATTTACCATGAACTTACCAATTAATAATAATTATTAGGTTCAATAAAATAACAATGTTATGGCTAATTCTTTCCACATGGAAACATGCTTTCCATTGGTCATGTGGGAACTGGGAAAGCCTGAGCCCAACGGTGGAATGTTTAAAGGCTAAAGGTGATTAAGCAATAGTGACGTAAACTCTCATACAGTCATCATAGAATTGATCAAAACATACTAAATAGTGGAAATAATTTTCACATTTAAATAAATACATAAATTAATGTTTCAATTTGCATAATTCAATAATAATGACAGTGTCAGTCACAAATATACTCTAGTACGAAGACGCTTCGACCGCCTATGATGCAGCGATTAATTTGATGTCGATTGTACACAGTGCGTGACTGCGTGCCAAAACATAGGTACAAGTTCGAGAAACAACAAATAATCTGCATAAGCGGTCAAAGATGATGTAAACAAAAAAAACACGAAACGATTGTCAGACGCTTCATATAGGTAATAAATAGGTTATCAGGCACTGAACAGCCGAATCACGTTTCTAAGATATAATATAAAAAAGGTAACATGTAAGGTCGTGCAGCATACTTTGTCTGACATTGAATTTGTCGGTGAAGAGTACAATCATAATTATACGTTCTAGATCGGTTCAACTTGAAAATATATAACGACCTTTGAAAATAACTTTTTAAACAATCAAGGTCACTAAGTGTGAGTAATTTTTAAAGGGATTGTTTGTTACTACTACGCTACACATTCATGATGTGTAATTTTTCTTTTTTTTAAATTTATTTTTATAATAAAAAATAAACTTACAATTTGCTCCTTAGCATCTAAAAACCCGATGGGTTTGTCCAGACATATTACACTCGTCAACATTATAGAATTGCTACTAACTAAAGTAAAAAAAAAAATAATAATAATAATAATACTTAGACAACAAAAAAAGTGGTCGTTAACGAGATTATTTCGTTAAAAGTTACCCTTACCTTATCAAAGGTAATTGACCTATATTATGAATAGTATACTGTTCCATTCCAATGCTGGGCAAAAACCTCCATCGGTGATGTCAAGTCATAGCTAACAAGCTTCAATAGACGGATATTATAGGTATACTAGCGGTCGCTCGTGGTTCCCGTTCCTGTAGGAATATCGGGATAAAAGTATTCTATGATAAAAATCCAGGTTATAAACTATCTGTATGCCGCATTTCATCCAAATCCATCCACCCGTTGCAGCGTGAAAAAGCAACAAATATACACACATAAACACAAACTTTCGCATTTATAATATTAGTGTGATTGTCATCAAATAAAATCATTGTTAAATATTTTTTTGTAATCACTCCTTTAACCATCATGGTTATTACGGCGTGCTGTAGTAAGGTCGCTGCGGAATTATGGCTGCGATTGTACAGACGCCTGTGCATCAGGGTACGTAGTATAAGTTTTGGTTACTAACGGATAGTAACCAAAACTTATACATCATACATTATCGTTCATTCAGTCCCTATCTACTGACCCTGATAGGTAGGGTATGGCAGCTGGAACTACGGGTCCGTCTGTCTTTTCAAGGGTACCACCGAGTTCCGGATCATAGACCCCCTGCCGGTTATGCCTTCGCGGGCGTCTCCGGCAGGTCCCGGACATGGGTTGGACTTGTGGTGGCTATGTGGTTAGCTGTAGAAGTGGGAATGTTCGTCTGCCTGGTTGAGGTCTGTCCAGGCTTCTATTTCGTGCACAGCGAGCGGGTCCGAGTAGCGGTCCAGAGGGCGCCCGAAGCGAAAGGATCTGCGGGGCACGTGAGTTGTCCATAGTTGGTTGTTCTGCTCGGTGGTTTTCATTGAGTAGGCTTCCAACATCTCCACATCTCCGGCACTAGTCTGGAGAACCAGTAGAGGCGCCCGCTAGATGCAATGTCTCCGGTTGAATCGGCCGCGTAGGAATTTGGAACTGATGAGGTGCCTGGATAGGTACTGAGAAGTGAGTGGGCTTACAACTCCGCCACCAAAGAGAACATTTGGTAGTTGACTTTAGAGTTGACAACCCAAGCAGTAGAATCTGCGAGTTGTACTCATAGTGCAACGAGAAGTAAGCGAGCTTACAGCTCCGGTAACCTATCTGGATATTAGGTAGTGGACTATACGTGTCCACGGGGCAACTAGCTCGAGACACTAATCTTAAAAGTACCGGATGAAGAATGCGTTTCGGCGCGTCCTGATCTGGCGTTATGACCTGACGCAGATGGTCCTAATATAGTATGGCATTGAAGCAGCGCCTCCTGGCGGCATACGAGATGAGTTAATATTTTGCCATACAAATTCTCGTTTTCGTTAACTTGATCGAATGGCGAATGAAACTCACACTTGGCACCCAGATACCACAAACTATAAAATTTCCTCAATATACTTTGACCTTTTATCTCTTAGGCATATGGTTGATTGGTTTGCAGAAGGTGGACTGATGTTCTGGTGAAGGTCGCGGGAAGCCGCTGGATGCGAGCAGCACAAAACCGGTCGTTGTGGACATCCTTGGGGGAGGCCTTTGTTCAGCAGTGGACGTCTTTTGGCTGAGATGATGATGATGATGGTTGATTGTCAACGCCAGATTCTGTTGGTTTTCGAGGATAATTTTTTCTGGAGACTGCTGAGAGCAAGGCGGAAGTTTTCTTGAATTAAATTAATTGTTTTGCACGTTCGTGAACTATAATAGTGTTCCGTTGTATACGAAGTGGTGTAAATTGAGGCGACTGTGGGTTAGTCTGGTTTCACCAGTTTTATCGCTAAAAAACCAGGCGATCTGCGCGTCTGGGTAAGTTATGGGTTCTTCTGGTTCAGAGGGGGAATGAAATTAATATTTCTCGTTAGAACGTCGTATTGATTTAGGGTGTATGATTGTAGCTCCTCGGTGCGGGATACGAGACACCGGTCACATCACCTTCAAAGCCTTAAAACTTTAATCGAAAAGTGTAATGAATACAGAAAGCCACTAATTCTCACATTCATTGACTATGAAAAAGCGTTTGACTCTATTGAATGGTGGGTCATAGAGCGAGCACTTACCAGCTGCCGTGTAGACGAAAGGTACATCCGCATTCCAAACCACCTACACCAACACGCTACAGCTTGTATTGTCCTACATAAGAAAACTAACAAGGTTCTATAGGAACGAGGAGTCAGACAGTGTGATACAATATCTCCTAAAATATTCACACTTGCTCTCGAATACATATTTCGACAGATGAGATGGGAGAATAAAAGAGTAATGGTGGATAGAGAGCGACTCTCAAATCTTAGGTTTGCGGATGACCTGGTTCTCGTATCGGAAGATGTAGATATGCTGTTGATGATAGATGAACTCAAGACGGAGTCGGAGAAAGCGGGCCTTAAAATGAACATCGGAAATACCAAAATAATGTCGAATATACCTGACATCTCCAGGTACCATATGCCAGTGGATGTGGTGCCTGAATACATTTATCTCGGGCATAAGATCACCTTGGGCTACGAGAACCAGACCGCCGAGATCGAACGCAGAAACGCACAAGCTTGGGCAGCATTTGGCGCCAACAAAAACATCTTACGTGGTAAATTACAACTGCGTCTTAAAGTCAGTTTTCGAACAGTGTGTCATGCCTGTGCTTACATATGGTACAAAAACCATGACTCACACCAGGAAATCTGTAGAGAAGTTCAGAGTTGCGCAGAGAAGCATGGAAAGAGCGATGCTTGGAATAACGAAGCAGAACCAAAGTGGTGGACGTGATGGCCGTTATAGCTAGAAGAAACATTGCTAGAATGAATGCTAGCCGATGGACACGAAGACTCCTAGAATGGAGACCCCGAGCAAACACCCGAGAGCGGGGAAGACCACCGCAGCGCTGGGCGGATGACATCAGACGACACGGAGGCCATGACTGGATGAGTCGGGCACAAGATCGCCAGGAGTGGAGGAGAAAGGCCCCTATGATTATGATGATGATGATCGTCAGGTATTTTATTATAAAATCGAATTGAGTTACCTTTAAAGGATTTACTACTCTTCCTGCACCGAAGCCCAGAAGCTTCGGTGCACATAATTTATTCTGGTTCCTTGTATTGAATCAGTGAGCTTCGCTTTATTTTGGTATAAAGGTGTAGGTTTTCACGCGCATACAATATACGCGCATAATATTTACAAATAATATAAATAACGGTAAAGTTAAAATATCTATATCTTTAAATAAAGCCTTTAAGGAATCGCGTGGCTTCTGGTACATAAACCGGACTGCCTTTTTCTGGAGAATGAAAATTTTACCAATGTCTGCTGCTGAGCCCCATAACAATAATCCGTATTTATTAAGTACTTATTGGCAAAACTGAAACCGTTCTATAGTTAGCAGGGTTTGATGCATCTCCAGGTTTAAAAATGGGGGTCACTTTACTATTTTGCATTAAATCTGGAAATGAGCCTACATCAACACAATCTATTAAAGATTCCTACTAAATTTGGTGCGATCACTTTTATAATAGGCTCCGAAACTGTTACAGAAAGACCCCATTTTCTGTTCTTTTCTTATTAAGCATTTATATGTTTTTATTATATCCAAATCTGATATATGTCTAAAATCAAAATATTGTATTTACATAAAACTTTTTAATAAATAAATTGCTATCAAATAGCAATTTCACTACTGTGACGACTTATCATTATGATATGATCCATCATATCATCAATTTATAAATTAAATACCTAATATGTTATTAGTTCGTCACGCAATGACTTTGAATATGGGAATGTACACTATGTCAATCTATTACAGTCTACTTATCTGTTTTATTTGTGTAAAGCTGTCTAGAATATATTTTGTTTGCAACGCTAACTGTCCCCTACTAACAGGACTACAGGGTGCCTAGCGTGAGTTATGTTTACTGTCCGTATTCATTTGATTACGTTTACGAAAACGAAAATTAGTATGGTATTGAAGCATTCTGGCACAAAGAACACTGGCCACTGTCTATACGTTTGAAAACCTGTCAATGAGTTAACTTGTATAAACCCTCTTCATAGCAAAATGTGATCGTTATTTGTCATTGTTTATGGATCTGAAGTCAGATTTATTACTATAGGTCGAGGAACTCTAAAAATAACACTTAAAAGGTTTGAGGTTAGAAATATTTTTTTATCGTATTTTGACATAATGCCATACTAATGTATAACAGGTACTATTTTTATTCAAATTAATTCTCTAGAACACATTACATTGATAAACCAATAATAATAATGTCATGACTATTCATGACTGTTATGGCATAAAAAAACAAAACAGAACAAAAAACAAAATCGAAACAATTTAAAAACGCACTGAACACAACGAACACGGAACAACCAGACATTTTTTTTAATTTGTTCTTCCGTTAGGGATAAGGCAAAGGGATCTAGCCCATACAGCCTGATCTTCAGTATTTCTTCCTTTCTTTCTTTTTCTTATTAATTTTTAATGAGTGATGAATTAATGATAGATGTTGAATGATTGTGATTACATGTGAGTTTCTCACAATCTCACTGGCTCACAGGCGGCAGGGTGCGTTCAAAAACCTTAACTTACTACCCTAGAAATAGAAAACACAATATTGTATTACTTCTTAAGCTTTAATAAAAACCTAGTAAACATGGTTTGATTTAATGAATTTAGAGCTATTTTTGCCAATAGCATTTAATTTTATACATTTTCAAAAAAGTCGGGTCTATAATGGCCATTGTTCTTTATGGTATTTCATCTGCAAAGGTGAATCTGCATGGCCATCGGTTGCAATAACCGTTGGATAGATGGCGTACTGCGCTAATAGCGGCACTATTAGCACTCAAAAATTAAAATCGCAGTGACAGGGATTCAGCGCTTACGTCAGCCTTCCCGGTAGCATAGCGGTCAGTGCAGCCGCCCGGATTGCGGAAGACCCTGGTTCGATTCCTGGCTGGGTCGAGTGGGCGTTTAATTTTTTTACTGTATTTTATAAATATAGGTATTTATGATGACGAGGAGCTCGATGGCGCAGTGGTTAATGCGTTCGGTCTGCGATTGCTAAAGTTAAGTTACTTCCCTAAAGGACGGTTATCGGATTGGTGACCGAAAATTTATCATCTCGAGCTCCTCCGTGCTTCGTAAGCCACGTACAGTCGTTGCATTAGCAGTCGTTAACAACCACCAATCCGCACCGGCGGCGGCCCCGCGTGGTGGTTCATGGACAGTTCTCCCTATCTATCCATAGGGAAGGCTCGTGCCCCAGCAGTGGGGACATAAAATGAGCTGATGTTGGATTTATGATGCAGCCACACGCAGCTTTGTAAGCTGTGTGATGATGGTGCGGTATTGTGATACGTAAAACGGAGTGAATTTAAGATTTCTGCACTATTAGTTTGTGTTAAACATAGCTACTATGTGAATGACATCAAAACAGCGCCATTGAGTGACGAACTTTTGAAACTATTTTTGTCTTGTCATCTGGGAAGTTAATTCAACAGAAATCAATTAAAAACATTATGTTATGTTATATGTAACGTAAATAGCTTAATGGTCTTGTATGCTAATATGGGTCGCTAATCGCGTGTTATATTTAGAATTCTAAAAATAAATAATATTCTAGAACCACTTCACAAACACTGTTCAAAGCTCGTTCTAAAACATATTTTTATTATATTTTGTTTGGGTGAATTTAACCAAAATTGGAATCAATTAGCTAAGGACCGCAATGGGTGGAAGAAATGTGGGGAAGGGCTTGCCTTGTTCGATACCCAGTGGGGGGTACATGTTTGTGTACTCAGTTTGGTTTGTGGTAGGACTAATTCACCACTAACATCCGAGGAGCGCAGTGTATCGGGCAAATAATAGATCATAAGAGAGTTTCTTAGCTTTCACTTAACGAGAAACTAAATAAAGCCCATTTAGCAATACAAATATTTGTAATTGGTTATGAGCAATTCTAAAGTTCTCAAATACCTACGCAAAGTTGTATCTATTTTTATAAAATGACTAGCAAAAGTGAAAGTAGACATCGTACTGAGAAGCTTTCTTCATGTTTAAAACTAACGGAGTTTATAAAAAAACATAGCAAGCAAAGCAATTAACTCATACTGTCACACTACTGGACAAAAGCATTTTTGAATTTGATATGAATTATTCGACCACTTGAAAATATAGTGAGGACAACTTGTAAATGTCATATCGTATTTATACTCGCGACTGTACACCACACAAACTTAAACCTAATTAACTATTAATTACAAAGGGCAATTCTGCCATATATCACTACGTAGATGGCAGACAGCTACGTAGATAATAAGGACCCAAATAAGGAAATATTAGAACAACACAATATTTAAATTCTGTCAAAAAAAACAAAACAGCATCATCGGTTCTTATCGAGGTTAAGTCCGCGAATGGAAATCGTCATAAATACCGTGTGTGTCTCATATAAAAGTGCCGTTATGTTTTCGATAATAAAGGATCGTATTCTTCGGAATACAGTGTTACTTTTGGAGCTTGAGATTTGGCGTTAAGAAACGACATTGAATAAGTTTTAAACCAATTTGAAGTTATTTTTTGCATGAAGTACCTATGTGGGTGGTGCATTGGCATTTTTTGCATAACCGCATTTACTTTATTTGCATTTTTTAATAAAGTAAAATTTCTACTAGTGTGATTCTGTCAATTGGTAACTAATGTATATCTGCATAGCTACTCGTGATATGATACTGTTAATTCACACAAGAAAATAAAGAAATTACAATACGTCAAAAAAAGAGCAACAAATAATTTTTTTTAACATTTTCATTTGTATGTTTGCTGTTGCGTGCTTTATGAATGAGACTGCTATACGATGCGGATGCGCACACTTTGCAAAGTCGTATTGCCGGTTGTTTCAACTTCACCAGTTAACATTAAAATCAACAGTTCTAGAATTTGAATTATTGGCTCATGAATAATTGAAACATCAGTAATAAACAAGTTATTGTTGAAACTGCCATGACGTCATTACCGTGACGTAAGATGAAAATATAATATAGAATATTTAAGGTGCTTATGCTAAATCATAGAGGTAAACAAAAGCAGATTGTAAGCTTCATACAAATGCGCTCGAGCATCGCACACATAGACAACCTTTCACGGACACCAAATCTCGCAAAGGGTTGCCAGATCGGAAGTCGAAATATCTGGAGGAATTTTGAAAATGTCGGGATTTTGGGGTTGTATGTCGGGAGAAATAAATATCGACGCCGACGACGGTTGAAAGGCTAATTGATCCAAGCGACATTCTGTAAAACTTGCAAGAGGACGGAATAGTTTTTGTTTTAAAAAAAATCATAAAACACCAAGGTATCTAAAAGACATTGATTTATTTAATATAGTGTATCCCTAATTAAGTAAGAAAGTTTTTTAATATTACTGTTGGTAATTGTGTATTATTTAAAAAAAATATGTTGGTTAAACCCAACATGCATCAAATTTAGTTATTTTTTGAGAAAGGCAAAATGGTTCAAATGCCTACCGTTAGTAAAATAGCTAAAAGTAAACTGGCTCAAGCATCGACTTAGAATACCTAAAATAATTAGAGAGAAAATGAATTGAGCGCCAACTTAACTAACAGTTGAACATGCTCAATGAGCCCAAAAAATTTCGAAACCTGACTCAAACGACGAAGAAAAATTTGCTGATTCCGAATATGTATAAACTCAATATCGCAAAAAAATTTCGCTTAGACCAATTAGCCTTTCAACCATGGATATAAAAAATAAAAACGTAAGTTTATTATTTAAATTGTTTAAAATAAAGACATTGTTGACATATAACTAATTCAGATACACACGGCGGCAGATCAACCTACCCAAAACTGCCAAATTTCTACAATCAATTTATTGTTTTTTGTTTGGTTATAAGGATCAATATTCATTGGAGAAATTTAACAGATTTGGGTAGGTTAATCTGCCACCGACTGTACAGTGTCTTACAAATAAACAAAGAACAAGGTCCGATTAGTTATTCCGTGTTTTGTCTCTTTTACTCTAATTTGAAATAAAACGTTTACGTGATAGGAACAAAACACGGAATAACTATTCGGACCTTATTCATTGTTTATTTGTAAGGCAGTTAAAGTTTAGGTTGCCACATGTATTTGGCATTGGACTTTGCAGAGTCCCCTAATTTAGTTCCTATAGTACTATTCAGAAAAGATTTGAAATTCAAACAATGTACTTCAAAGTTCAGTCTAATTACTAACTCGGCTTTTATTAAATCAAAAGCCATACGATTTCTCACTTTCGTATACAAATTATTTAGCAAACTAAACACCCTTTCACAGTAAGCATTACTGACAGGAATCGACAACACAAATGATATATTTTTTATTTTATTTTAAAGGTCGTCGTTCTGATTGCATTTTTTTTAAATATGCCCAAAGGAGATGTTTCAAGTTTGTATGGACAATGGGTTAAGTTTTTATACAGGTAAAATAAATCAAAGAAATAAAATAAATAATCAATTACCTACAAACATTAATTTTTCATAATTTAGCTTTATTTTGTGGTGCAAAGCATTTTAAAATATTATGTGACATTTCAAATTCAACAATGGCGAACGTCAATCAATGTCATTTTGACCATAAGAGTTTGACGTCCTAATCACGGCTTATTTTCATGTTATATCTCAATAACTCGAACTGTCCTATCCTAGTTTGTTTATGGCTAAACTTCTTCATACAAAAGTAGGCTCTAAATAGACGATATTTAAGTTCTAATGTCGAGTGGTGAGTGCGATCGAATTCGATCGCTTGGGGTTTGACGAAAGTTCGCCCGCGATCGGATTCGATCTCTTAGAACCTAAAAGGGGTGATTACCACTGTCAAACATGGTCTCGTTTGGAAATTCACTATCGTTTGTGTTAAGTTTAAGAGCGTTTAGGCCACACACTAGCGCCGCCAATGAAAAAAAAAACATATCTAGTAATTAGAGATAGAAAATCAAATTATGCTCAACAAACTATCTGAATTAAGTAATTTAGCATTTTTACGTCACCTAATGACCACCTCACATGTTATGGTTTAGTTAAATAAGACGTTACGGCCACTTTTAACTATAACGCCATATTTAACTAAACCATAATATGTGAGATGTTCATTAGGTGACGTAAAAATGCTAAATTACTTCATTCAAATAGTTTGTTGAGCATAATTTGATTTTCTATCTCTAATTACTAGATATGTTTTTTTTTCATTGGCGGCGCTAGTGTGCGGCGTAAACGCTCTTAAGTGTACTGTGTGATTTTTTAACTTATTTAACATGATAAAAATAAAAAAAACAAATAATACGTCGTAACCTTAGAGCAATAAAATGTCTTAACTCTTAAGCGATTTTTAAATTCTTGAGAATTTTGCAAATAAAAAAAAATAAAAAAAATAATGAACCAAAAAATTACTAGAGAAATAATTTTATTTTTATTTTTCTGAGAATCCTTGTATTTTTTTCCTATTTTTTGAAGTTCTGTACATAGACTCGGCCCTAATTGAAAAATCTCCTTTTATAATTTCACATTTCGGGACTTTCGGAGAAGATGTTTGTCTGGAGATTTTGAGATTTGTCGGGAGTTTGGAGATCACTTAAAATGTCGGGAGAATCCAGGCGAATCCCGAGTACGTCGGAATAGCACAGAATAACTAATAGACCAGGTAGCAACAGACGCGCTCGGCTCGGACTGTTCCAAGCTGTTATGAATAGAGATGGAAAAAACTGCTTTATTTTTCACACGTTTAAGCATTGTACGATTTTAAAAAAAGCATGCTTAAAAAATGCTTTTTTGTGTACTTTTTATTTACAAATAGCTGGCTTGTGTTGAAACGAAAAACGTGAAGCTGCCAGTCTGCTTACCTGCTTAATAGGTACGTTTTTCGTTGTTAACATGATTGTTTTGTTGTCAACATGTTTCATTGTCATTTAAACGAATATTTAAGTATTAAGTTGTACGACGTAAATATGTAGAATTTAATGTTTTATACATATAATCAACGCGCTTTTTTTTGTACTTTGCAAAAAATTGTCCTAAACACGTTATTTACTTACGCTAGATGTTAATTACACTTAATTTAATTAAAATTTTTTTTTTTACTTTTATTATATTATAATGTATACATTTTCATACAGCACGTAAATAAACCGGCAAGCAAGCACACTGTACAAGAACGTGCACTTATCGCTTCACATTGAAAAACGTACAGTAGTACGTACTTATGTACATTTTAATATAGAAAGTAAAAAGTATTATTAATTAAATAACTTAATACTTAAATATTATGAGGAGCTCGTTGGCACAGCGGTTAACGCATCCGGTCTGCGAGTGCTGAGGTAAAGCAACTTTCGCAAAGGCCGGTCATCAGATGGGTGACCAAAAATTTATCATCTCGAGCTCCTCCGTGCTTCGGAAGGCACGTAGAGCCGTTGGTCCCGGCTGCATTAGCAGTCGTTAACAACCACCACAATTATTTTACTTTAGACTTTTCTTAGGACTAAATATAGGATTTCTTCTCGACTGCTTTGGTGCCAAATTCAGTCTGGACTTTCCAATCCGCACTGGGCCCGCGTGGTGGTTTATGGCCCGTTCTCCCTATCTATCTATAGGAAAGGCTCGTGCCCCAGAAATGGGGACATAAAAAAATGAGCTGACGATGAAAAAGTATTATACTTTCCATATACCTAAATGTAAACGACAAAAGTGTTGTTTAACCGACCAAAATATAAAAAAAAATGCGAATTTTTTTTTAAAGTAAAAAGCATCATACGTTCAATCCTAAAAGCACGCTTATGTTTTTTTTAATAAAAGCATGCCTTTTCTAGTTATCGACGAGATCCGTGCGTGTCTGTGCTAGGGGTCTATGTGTACGTTGCTTGAGTGCGGTATGTGTTAAGTTAAGCTTGCCTCCTGGGCCTCCTTATTTTGTGGTACAGTCAACAGCAAAGGTAACTGATGATTAGGCAAGTTACAAAATATGAAATCAGTATAAAAATCAAAACTTTTTAACGCATATCAAAAAACCTTCGAGTGTCTACTAGTACCTGCAGACTTTGACTGTAGTTAATATAGAAAACAACCGACTTACACTATCGAAACTTAATTTTAAAATCTAGTAAACATCATCTACTTTTGCTGTTGACTGTACAGTGCTTGTACATTTTTTTAAGGTCTCTCGGCAATTATCGCATTTTTGAATGCAACCGAATATTATTTTCAATGTACAGACGACGCCAGCACTTCAACCTATCCAAAACTGTCAAATTTCTTCAATACATTTTCAACCATATCATTAAGTATTAAAGTTAAAATAAGTATTATTATTATTAGTATTTAAGTTTATTGAAGAAATTTGACAGTTTGTGGTAGGTTGATGTGCAGGCGTGTGTACATTAATTATTAGATTTACCATGTATAATAATTATAATTCAAAACTACGTAGGCTCTTTACTACTTTATTGTTATTATTTTGTTTTGATTTTTCGTGTGCAGCTGCTGTAAAACTATAAATAGTAAATCAGTTACGTATGCCACCATAGTATTTTCCCCTGGGTCTAAAATAAATTACCTACTAATATATAAAAAAAAAATTAAAATCGGTTCACAGATGACGGTGAAATCGCTGGACATACATTAAAAAAAATATTTGCGTCGAACATAGAACCTCCTCCTTATTTGAAGTCGGTTAAAAAGGAGTAGTAGCAATTCTATCTAAATATATATACTCTAAATGTTTATATAATTTTTAACGCAAATTTTGTTGCGAACAAATTACAAAAACACAAATGTTGAAAACATTTCCACGAGCAGGGTTTGAACCTGCACCCTTCTGACATACCGGGTCAGGTGCTCTTCCAATTGAGCTATCGTGGTTCTAACCAGCCCGCCGAAATTATTCAACACTATTTACTTTTTTTTTTTTTTTTTTTTTTATATATACTCTATACCTACTCTATAACTGATAGAAATCCGAGGACAGACATAACACGAAGTTTGCTATGAAACAGTAAGAAAATAGATGCACTGGCACCTAGATACCTCCGAGCTTCGGAAGACGGTATGACGCGTTCACATATCTTCAAAATAGGTGTGTGACCAAGAGTATCATCAGCTAGAACGTCTTCCAAGCTTTTAATATATATGGAAATTAAGAGCAAACATGTTTTCTAATTCTAGCGCTTCCCAAAGCAAGGTCACCGCTTAAATGTAATTCCGTATAGCACCTAATCGTTTCTTATAAATCTACTGCCTCACAATATTTCCTATAGGTAGTAAAACAAAATGGAAATTTTTAAAACATTATTCGTATTTAAATTCCATAGCAATAACATTGACAATGACGATATGGCGTGATTGATAAAAAAGGAAAAGTGTTTGTCAGCTGATATTAGGTCCTTACCTATGAAATTGACGTTTTTTTCTCACTTATTAAAAGTCTAAAAGTTTTAAAAGTCAAGACCGGTTGTTAATACTATTATTCACCGTTAATAAGGACTATGTTACTTAGGCTTCAGTAATAACAATGATTATTAATTTTGTGTCTTTATCGCCCAATTTTTTTTTTAAATTGACTACTTTTTATTTTCGCGGAATTGTCTTTTTGTGTCATTGTAGCTTCGAAGGGACTTGATTTTTTTCTTTTTAATATCTGCTATATTTAGCTAGTGAAACAAACACACTACTCTACAATTTTTATAGTGTCAACACAAATAGATGCTAAGAAAATTGAAAAAACGTTAATATGAAAAATAAAATTTTATAAAAAATCTTCATACAAAACGGCAATTTCATAGGTAAACCTAATAGTTTAAGACTAAGCTATCACTGTAACTTTGTGTAGAAAGTCCGTTTCAATAAGTTGCAGTGACAACAAGAAGTACAACAAACACGGGGCCATCCTAGATTTACTGACATTGAAATGATAGAATAGGATAGCTGACTGTTTGGTTAATAGAAACACTATTAAACATTCGTCAAAACTAATTCACAAAATGTGTATGGGAGCAGCGAACTATGACGTCACTGCCTATTGTGTACCATTTTCAATAGAACATGTATTAACCACTTTTTAGGTTACAGAAAATTGTGTTAAGGTCAAATAAAAAACCAGCCAAGTGCGCGTCGGTCGGCCACGCGCAGTGTAGGGTTCCGTAGCCCATCTCAATAATGCGGATACTACCGGTTTCATACACCTGACAATGTTATTTAAATAGTTCCCAATGAGGAATTTGTAAAGCGCCAAGTACATTTTATAAATTGGTCGACTGTTACTCGTAAACTTGTAAAGCCTACTTAGCTGTGTTCGTATAGTTTTCCTTTTAACTTCGTCATCTATACAACTACCGTGATTTTTTTCACGTATCCAAAAACAACCATTTGGCTGGCAGGGGGAGGGGGGGATACTTGACTTTAACAAAATTTTGCACTTTCAAGCTTAATAGTTCACAAACGGATGCCTCAATCAAAAAACCGTTTCCACAAACCAGCAATATTTTTGAAATTGCTATCCAACGACACCCCACACTATGGGTAAACAAGAAAAAAAATGAAACACCCCCACTTCACGTGTAGAGGAAGTAATTTTAAAAAAAATATTTTCAAAAATTTTACTTCACCATTTTGTCGGCGTGATTAAGAGCGTTTACGCCGAGCGCGAGACCTTAAGTTTAGGTTTTTAAGTCCAAATATCACGCACACAGAAACGGGCTGTGAGCGCGCGTGAGTGTGTGCGTAGAGTAGGCTAGTTCTGCTCACTATAGTCAAACTCACTACTTTGATCCGTTCGAATTTAGTTTTTCGGTATACTTAGAAATTATTGAAGTGAAATCTTTTTTAGCGGCGTTGTACACTTTTTTTGTAATGGGTAAAAAATGTTAAATTCGCATCAAGACACGTGACCTGATCGAAAATGTAAGACGTAAAATCGTAAGACGGATGGAGAGTAGACAGCCGGCGCGGTGTAGGAGAGGAAGTATCCCCCTCACTTTCTACGGCGCGGCGAAAATGTATGCCTGTTGTTTCGTTTAGGCGGCGCAGGGCGCTTGCGCGAATAAGTTGTCATGTTTGTGTACGATAGCGCAATAAATAAATATTGTATTCTACCACATAAATGATAGTACTTTTATACTGATTATTGAAGCAATTCGTGAAAAATTATTACCTAACGATTCCAAAATATCAAAAATGCACAACGTTAATATTCAAGTTTTCACTTCTGCCGGCACTCCCGGGGTGCCACCCTTCGTTTATTTATTTTTAACTATGGGCGTAAACAGATGACTAAACTACGGATACACGAAATAAGTACCTAAGTATAATATTATATTGTATGTATTTTTATTAATGTTGTAATTAATCTTATATCACAAAATTATAATCAATACCTATCTGTTCCTCAACGATTTATTTTGGACGAATTGATTTGACGACGACACATTTTATTTTATTTTATTCATAGCTCGGCAAATTTCTCGGCATGATGTTGACAGTTGACAGTTTGTTGATGGTTTGAGATACGAAACATTTAAGAATCCTTTTTATTTAAGTTTTTCTTCCAATATTTTACAAAGAAATGATTAATTGTATGGGCAGTCAAATAAATTGACCGATTTTTTAGAATATATCAATAATAATATGTTGTCTATTACCAAGCCCAATTTTGCTAATCTCCTTTTAAAATAAATTTTGTATAAAAATTACTTGGAAAATATGAGCCACATAAGCACAAAGCGCATCATGCAGCAATAAAATAGGTGCTGTCAAAACTCGGTCAAGTTATTTGACTGCCCATACAATTAATCATTTCTTTGTAATACATTGGAAGAAAAACTTTAATAAGTAGGATTCTAAAAACCATAATAATAGCTAAGGATACTTTAAAAAATTAAAAAAGCAATACACTTATTAACAAAATAAATAATTAGTCTACAAAAGTCGCACTGCTATGATATATGATATGATGCTGGATATGGCGAGGAGATTGGGCCATAGCCCATAGCGCACACTGGCACGGGTGCGGAGCAGTCGTGACAAAAACTGGGACCAACGGTTTTACGTATCTTGCAAAGGAGGGGAGAGAGAAACACACACATAGATGGTATTTCCCACCCATCCCGTGGGCCAGTTTAAAAGAGCATCTAACCTCTTTGGCATACCTACATGTCCGCCATTTTGAAAAATACGTGTTTTGGCAGCCAGTGATGAAACGCATGTCAATCGACAGAGTAAGTGATTACAAACAAAAAGTGTTCCGTGATGAAATCTCTAAGTGATACGGTTTCTGAGATATTAGACTCCAAAAACAAATATTTTTTTTTAATTTATTTGGTTTCCTTGAATGACAAAATAAGTATATGTCGGCGGCGAGGTTGTTTGTAGGTAGAACAGTCAAGCAAACTCGGATTCGTTGATGACACAGTTAACCTTGGATCTTCATAATAAAGACGCAGTCGTATTCCTTACAGTCAATTTAATGTTATTTTAACATCAGAATTAAATTATTTAAAAATAGTTGGCCGATGCAAATGGATTTTAGAAACGAAGTGAGGTCTGCGCGTGCGTACTCTCCGGCCGCTACCATTCAAATGTGTCCAGTCCGTTGTTGCGCCAACTGACGTTGACGTTCCGCGTACCATAGAGCATAGGCTGCGCAGACCACACTCAAGTATAGACTAATACTTGTCGTTTCTAAGCGATGCTAGCGCCATGTCTCCGACATATACAATCTGTATCAAGCAGGGCCAGCCATATTTCACATACCTAATCAGTTACTTTTAGTGAGCTGGTACACATCAAAACATTTCTTGATATCTCGGTCATTGTGGAAGTACATACTTTTGAAAATAATACGAGTTTATCGACATCATGACAACATTATACAATCAGCTGATTGGAGTAATGAACTCTGTCTAGTGTTACTACCTAAAGTTCACCTCTTTTGCCCCTGCTGTGAACCTAGTATTTTTGTGCCTATTGTGCCGACTCCGCCCGCTTTCAACTACCTATTTATTTTTGATAAAATTTTAAGGGTTCCGTTTTGTTATTTTTTTCACTAAGAACGAGTTACGACTACTTACCTACTTTTATTAGTTAGAAAAGAAAATTGAGACGTTCATTTAGTCAATTATTCTCTGTTCCTATCACCAGGTCAGGTCAGGAATGTGTTATCTATCAGGTCACTTCTGAGATTTTGAGAAAAATTTATGTAAATGTTATGTAGGTACCTGTAAAGTAATACTGTAAAAATGGTCAAAAAAGGTTTTTTTTTGTTGACAACGTAAGCACTGGTTACATTTTTTAATATTCAAAACATTACAAGCCGTAAATTATTAAGTCTCAACAATAATTTCGTTGTTTTAGTTTTCGCTTTAAAAATACAACATCAGTTTTAGTGTTAACTGATTTAGTTAAAATTTTAAACTGATTAAACCAAACGCGATTACACTCGCCTGCGCTAGCGCTACGTAACGTAGGTACCTACTCCGCATACTACCCCGCGCGCGCCTATTTAATAATTTGAACGGTGATAAAAAATGACTTACCTACTAATTTAAAAATGGGTAACATAGTGTAATTTTCGATCCCTAAAAAGGCGGAGTCACAAGAAAGTGTGCTCGACTCCGCCCGCTTTCAACTATTTATTTTTGATAAAATTGTAAGGGTTCCTTTTTGTTATTTTTTTCACTAAGAACGAGTTACGACTACCTACTTTTATTAGTTAGAAAAGAAAATTGAGACGTTCATTTAGTCAATTATTCACTGTACCTATCACCAGGTCAAGTCAGGAATATGTTATCTATCAAATCAAATGTAAATGAGGAGCTCGATGGCGCAGTGGTTAACACGCCCTGTCTGCGATTGCTGAGGTTAAGCAACTTTCGCAAAGGCCGATCATCGGATGGGTGACCAAAAATTTATCATCTCGAGCTCCTCCGTGCTTCGAAAGGCACGTAAAGCCGTTGGTCCCGGCTGCATTAGTAGTCGTTAACAACCACCAATCCGCACTTGGCCCGCGTGGTGGTTTATGGCCCGTTCTCCCTGTCCATCCATAGGGAAGGCTCGTGTCCCAGCAGTGGGGACTTTATGAGCTGATGATGATGATGAAATGTAAATGTTATGTACCTGTAAAGTAATACTGTAAAAATGGTCAAAAAAGGGTTTTTTTTGTTGACAACGTAAGTAATAGTTACATTTTTTAATATTCAAAACATTACAAGCCGTAAATTATTAAGTCTCAACAATAATTTCGTTGTTTTAGTTTTCGCTTTAAAAATACAACATCAGTTTTAGTTTTAACTGATTAATTTAAAATTTTAAACTGATTAAACCAAACGCGATTACACTCGCCTGCGCTAGCGCTACGTAACGTAGGTACCTACTCAGCGTGCGCCTAATTAATAATTTGAACAGTGATTAATTTAAAAATGGGTAACATTTGTGTAATTTTCGATCCCTAAAAAGGCGGAGTCACAAGAAAGTGTGCTCGACTCCGCCCGCTTTCAACTATTTATTTTTGATTAAATTTTAAGGGTTCATTTTTGTTATTTTTTTCACTAAGAACGACTTACGACTACCTACTTTTATTAGTTAGAAAAGAAAATTGAGACGTTCATTTAGTCAATTATTCTCTGTACCTATCACCAGGTCAGGTCAGGAATGTGTTATCTATCTAATCAAATGTAAATGAGGAGCTCGATGGCGCAGTGGTTAACACGCCCTGTCTGCGATTGCTGAGGTTAAGCAACTTTCGAAAAGGCCGGTCATCGGATGGGTGACCAAAAATTTATCATCTCAAGCTTCTCCGTGCTTCGGAAGGCACGTAAAGCCGTTGGTCCCGGCTGCATTAGTAGTCGTTAACAACTACCAATCCGCACTGGGCCCGCGTGGTGGTTTATGGCCCGTTCTCCCTATCCATCCATAGGGAAGGCTCGTGTCCCAGCAGTGGGGACTTTATGAGCTGATGATGATGATAATGAAATGTAAATGTTATGTACCTGTAAAGTAATACTGTAAAAATGGTCAATAAAGGGTTTTTTTGTTGACAAAATAAGCAAAGGTTAATTTTTTTTAATATTCAAAACATTACAAGCCGTAAATTATTAAGTCTCAACAATAATTTCGTTATTTTAGTTTTCGCTTTAAAAATAAAACATCAGTTTTAGATTTAACTTATTAATTTAAAATTTTAAACTGATTAATTCAAACGCGATTACACTCGCCTACGCTAGCGCTACGTAACGTAGGTTACCTACTCCGCATAACTACCCCGCGCACGCCTAATTAATAATTTGAACAGTGATAAAAAATTACTTACCTACTAATTTAAAAATATTACTAGTTTGGGTAACTTAGTCTAATTTTTGATCCCTAAAAAGTACTAGGGCAACTCCTGGTATAGGCGGAGTCAAAAGAAAGCGTGCGCGTGTGTCTTTTTTCTTACGGGTTCTGTAGCTTATTTTATTTTTCTAACCGCTTTGATTGACCCGGTATAAAATGTAAGCATTCCTGAAATCCTAACTATTTGTATGAAATTTTATTAGGTAAACTAAGTTTAACTATGTTATATCACACAAAGTTTCAATACTTAACACATTCTTTTTTGTTTACAAAAATGTAATGTAAATAAGAATAACATTTATAAACATCGGTGACATACCTAAGTACTAAATAAAACTTACGTGTGATGGAAGATGTTATCACCAATTGACTAAATAAATAGCAACAAACATAAAAATAATACACATAATGCCAGTGAGTGGTATTTCGCAGCGCTTAAGCCAGTTTACACTTTGGTTGTACTTGTATTCTGTGACTTCGGAAGTATTAGTAGTACTAGTTACTGCAAGTAGACAGAAATGTCTACCTACTAGTCTAAAATCATTGCAAGTTACTGCACTGCACTGAAAAAAGTTGAACACCTCGGACGGGAATCGAACCTTCCGCCACAAGCACCAACAACCACCAACACCAATCTCCACAGTCTTATCCAGAGTCCAGACTCATTTGTTAAGTGGTTAAAATGCAGCCGCCCGGATTGCAAAAGTAGCATAGTTCGATTCCCGCCTGAGTTGAACTGAACCTGAACTTTAACAATGCCTAAAATAATCTAAGCGTTATGAAACTCTAAAATATCTAAGAAGTGCAAACTTCTAAGATCTGATAAAGCAACGGGATAAAGCTAAAAACATACGCATCGAGCGCTGACAAAACCAGTCCTCGGTAGCGTAGTGGTTAAGGCAGCCGCCCAGATTATGGATTGTGCGTGAATCGATTATGTTTGACATTTATTGTTGTAAAAATTTATCTAAGCTTATAAAATATCAATAATTTATAATTATTCTCAAGTCTACACAATAATTATTTTCGATCCCTAAAAGTACAGGATCAACTTCTAGTTAGAACTAGAAGTAGGCGGCACGCCCGCCGGCGCTGGCGCCGCCTTGTTAGGTTTGTTTGCCTACGATTTTTTCGCAGTCGTTTGTGAAAGCTTTCAGAGTGCATGCCTACTTTTCGTGTTTTTGCTTTTCGGTTTCAATTCAACTACCTATTAAGTGAATATGGCATTTTTAAGTAATCAGGAGTATTACGAAATGATTCTTTGTGTCGGGGCAGCTAATGGCAGTCTACGTGGTGCTCGTGAACTGTACCGCGAGAGATTCATCAACGGCAGACCAGAAGCTGAGCAGCGAAGCTTGCCATCGGCGGATTGCTTTCGACGAATGGTGTTGCGTCTCCAGCTGACTGGATCCTTTCGTGGGACGAGTCCGGAGGTCCAGCCAAATATGCGGGACCCGGGGTTTGAGGAGGCTGTGTTGGAGCACTTTCGAGACAACCCAAGGACCAGTACACGTCGATCTGCAGCGATATTCAACGTGGCTCACATGAAGGTTTGGCGGGTGCTCCGAGATGACGGCCAGCATCCGTATCATTTTCGGCGAACCCAGGAACTTACGCCTGCGGACTTCGAACCGCGTCGTGGATTTTGCCAGTGGTATTGTAATAAAGTGTTGACGGTTCCTGGTTTTGCTTCAACTGTGCTGTGGACGGATGAAGCAGCATTCACTAGGGGCGGGATAAGCAATATCCACAATGAGCATGTGTGGTCACACACGAATCCGCATGCGTCAACAGAGTCCAGTTTCCAACATCAGTGGCGAGTTAACGTGTGGGCTGGCATAGTTGGTGGTAGGCTGCTTGGACCTAAGTTTTTGCCCCAACGGCTAAATGGAGAGAACTACCTCGAGCACTTGACCAACTACATTGAAGAGCAGCTTGAAGAGTTTCCATTGGCAGAATATCATGCAATGACATTTCAGCATGACGGGGCACCACCACATTACGCGCGACAAGTGCGCGAATATTTAAACCTACGCTTTTCACAGTGGATAGGCAGAGGAGGGCGCGTGGCCTGGCCACCGCGATCGCCGGACCTTACACCTCTTGATTTTTTTTTATGGGGGCATATTAAGAGTTTGGTGTACGCCGTGGCTTGCGATACTGCCGAAGAAATGAAGGATCGTATCACAGCCGCCTTTCTGAGCATCACACCACAGATGCTTCAAAACGCAGAAGAGTCCGTTTTGCGCCGGGCGCAAACTTGCATCCAGCGACAAGGTGGGCATTTTGAGCCATTTTTGTAAACTGGTTATGTGAAGTGGAGTGGACTTTTTTATCACAGCTAGGGTGCTACACTACACCTCAGTGCTTCACTTTAGTTGATTTTAGTTATTTCAAAAACAAGTCATCCTAGGGTACTTAGTTCTAAGTAGGTGTATCTACCTTAGAGTAGTACGATAATTTATTCTGTGACTACACCTCAAAGCGCCTCGCTTTAGTTGATTTTAGTTATTTTAAAAATAAGTCATTTTATTTAAAGACCTATGTAGGTACCTACTCGTAGGTAAGCGTACCTACCTATCTACTTTAAAGTCGAAACAATGTGGCTGTAAAATGAAAATGTTTTTATTACTTTGATGATAATTACATAAGTACCTTAGAGTAGCACGATTATTTATTCTGTGACTACACTTCAAAGTGCTTCGCTTTAGTTGATTTTAGTTATTTAAAAAAAAAGTCATTTTAATCAAAGACCTATGAAGGTACCTACTCGTAGGTTAGCGTACCTATCTACTTTAAAGTCAAAACAATGTGGCTGTAAAATGAAAATCTTTTCATTACTTTGATGATAATTACATAAGTACCTTAGAGTAGTACGATTATTTATTCTGTGACTACACTTCAAAGTGCTTCGCTTTAGTTGATTTTAGTTATTTCAAAAATAAGTCATTTTAATCAAAGACCTATGTAGGTACCTACTCGTAGGTAAGCGTACCTATCTACTTTAAAGTTGAAACAATGTGGCTGTAAAATGAAAATATTTTTATTACTTTGATGATAGTTACATTATTATTATTTCTCATGGGGACGTCGCCAGCCGGACGGACGATCCACCCGAATTGTTGCGGGCCACTTCTGTACCTACTTAATACAAATTATTAAATCACGAAAGTAAAATAGCTGCCTACTTATCTGTCTTTGTTTTATTAGTCTAACAAATCCAAAAAGAAATGCCGCCAAGCAACTGCCGACAAAGAACCCAGACGGGTAGTTTGTGTCAAACAAAATGTGCCGTCAAAGGTTTTGACTTTCGCCGCCCGCGCCGACAGTAGCCGGCAACTGTTTGAGCGGGCGAACTCCAGTACACCTCCTGTTTGTAAAACTGTGTGCCTGGTAGTGGGTGTGGCGGCCAAAACTAGGGCACGCAGTTTTACAAACAGGAGGTGCAGTGTAGGCATCATACAGAGTTCATGACCCTGCTAGTGATGGGTTTAGCTTGTTTTGATTTTGAATTAACGTCAGTTTAACTTTGTTTGTAAATGCAAAACCAAATTAAATTGCGCTTATCTTACTAGGGTATTTATAGAAAGGGTCTATACTAGGGATAATTTGAAACCCTGGATTATGGCTGAACCTGTCTGATACACGTTGTATAATACGAAACATACATATATACATATACATTATACATATCAGTCAGCTCATAGCTTCTTAGTTGCGGCCTAGGACGGCGTCCCTCTATACAGGTGGCTGTACTGAACTGAGTTCACAAAACAAACACCGTGATCCCGGTGGACCGGTGGACATGATAATGCAAATAACAATAACAATAAACACAACGTAACAAAAAACTGCTCGTGAGGAAAATAACCATTCGTGCACTCACAGAGGTTAGAAGCCGAATGAAATAAAAAATGTTTTTTTTTGCTTAACTTTCTGTTTTTGGAGTCAAATATCTCAGAAACCGTATCACTTAGAGGTTTCATCACAGAACACTTTTTGTTTGTAATCACATACTCTGTCGATTGACATGCATTTCATCACTGGCCGCCAAAACACGTTTTTTTCAAAATGGCGGACATGTGGGTATGTCAGGTTCCATACAAAAATGATCGAACCTCTTTAATTTGTTTATGCTCTCACCAATTATCTAGCTCAAGATAAGTATTCTTAAGAAACTCGTTAGTATAGTAAGATAATGGATAAATGCATAGACATGCATGCATGCATAAACATAGAAAAAACACCTAGACCCGAAATAAATTTAGAAAAACAGTCCTTCTCTAAATTAACCCGACCGGGAATTGAACCCGGGGCTTCGGAGACGGCGCGACGCCCGACCCGGCGTGCTAACCACACGACCACGGAGGTCGTCCAATTTAAAAATGTTGCAATTCATCAAAAGTAACATAAAATAATTTATTCACTAAAGTACTAAGATTTGCTTATCGCGCTATAAATTTGAACTATCTTCGAAGTTACGGCAATTGTTCGACAATCGTCGGGTAGAGCGTCGAGCGACGTGACCACTTTCTCAGAGGCCTCGCGGCGGACTGATTTGACACTAATAGAACGCAGAGTTTTGTAGTAGTTTTAGAGCAGTTTTAAAATATTTATAGAAAAATTATAGAGCTAATTTAGTAAAAAGAATTTTGCGCATAATTTAAAGAACACTTTTTTCTATAGTAAAAAGCTTTTATCTCATATTTATATAGTAAGTATATTAGAGAAAACAATTATTTTATCACCTATAATTTCTTTAAAAATTCAAAATGTTTGGATTTTTATAGTTTTTGTTAGTAACCAAAATCTAAAAATGTTTTCAACAAACTATTTTGCTGAAGATCTTTCAAATTGAAATAAAATTTTTGTTCTTAGGTTTGTCAGTAATTTAAACACATTTTTAAGCTTCGAAGTTGACGCGGAAAGTCAAATTATGAAAACCTCTGTTCAATTATCTTGTTATAAATTCCAAAATATCCATAAATCTAAAAATGTTTTCAACAAACTATTTTGATGACAAGATCGCCTAATGATATAAGTAATTAACATATTTGTAAAGTAAATATTCATAGATATTAAGAGGTTTGAAAAGTACAGTTTTTGAGCAAAACGGCGTAAACGCTCTTAATATGTATATCCATGCCAAATTACAGCTTTCTAGTAGGTACTAAGAGTCTATGAGCTAGGCTGGGGTCGGACAGACGGACATGGCAAAACTATAAGGGTTTTATAATTTTATAAAATTTTCCCGCCCGATCCTATAACTGTCATACGTTTACATGATACACTAAACATGCAGACATGCTTTTGCCGACGACGACAGACGTAAGCACAAAACAAAGAGTCTGCAGAAGTTAGGTACCTACGCTTCATACAAACCGGCTCGAGCCACGGACACGTAGACAACCTCGAGCACGAGAGGGCGGCGAGAAACTTATGAGGGTTCCTCAAGCCGTGGTGAAACGAATCACCTTTGGAGATTGTCTAGAGAGAACACGGCATCACGCACTAGTGCGTGTCCCCGTGCCCTACTAGATTCTCCGAAGGGTTCGGATCGGATCGGATGTTCCGAGCTGTTCCAAAATTCGTGTCCGAGAGTGGGTCTATGTGTGTGTTGCTCAAACGCGGTATGTATCTTCTGGGTGTCCTCATTTTGTGACAGTGGTTTGTCGACGGCTGTCGTTGACGTGTCGACCACTGCCGGCGACATGTCGACTTTTCGACCGCTAGTCGATGGCAACTGCAGTTACTCTGCCGTCGTCTCTTGTGTCATTGTGTGTAAGAGCGCTTAGGCCCAAGACATCGTACTTGTAGAACAGGGGTACGACGACCTGGTTCAAACGCGCTCTATACCAGGTACACACACACATGTACCTGGGCGCTTCTCCCCACCCCCGCGACCCGTCAACCCGAGCCGAGTTCTTAACCTTTAGAGGCGCCCTCGGGTTGTTCCGCCCCCGATCCGATCCGAACACCTCGGAGAATCTAGTAGGGAATGGGGACACGTACTAATGCGTGATGCCATTCCCTCTAGAAAATCTCAAACGGTGTTTCGTTTCACACGGATCAAAACAATGTTTTAGAAAACATTTACTAATATTAATCTAAGGGCTCTTTTAATTTAGACGTTTGTTGTCGAACTGCTAACGCACGTTTGCAGTGCGTTCCATAGTAAAAGAGTCGCGCGCGACGGGGCGGCCGGCCGGCGCGGCGCGCGGCATCCGACAACAATCGTCTACATTGAAAGAGCCCTAAGTGATGCGTTAAGCTGGACTTCTTTTAAGCTCTTAGGTTTTACAAAAATCTCTGGCATTTTCAGAAAACTGAGAGATTCTGCTAACAAAGAGCTGCTTATTATGATATATAAAGTACTGTGTCAATCTGTTACTGGGTACTGTGTATCGGTCTGGGGTGGGTGGTGCCGCCAAGACGACATTACTAGAAGCTGAACGAGCTAACAGGTTTCTGCTCAAAATTATGTTTAAAAAGCCTTATAGACACCCAACAGCAGAACTTTATAAGGAAGCTCAAGTTTTGTCGATTCGCCAACTATTTATATTAAAATCCTGTCTGATAGCTCACAAACGGCTTATTACTTCGGATATCTACAAGACACTCTTAAATAAACGTACTTTTAAAATCCCAATCCCGTCTGTAAATTCACACTTTGCTACTAGATTTGGCGACTCAGTTAGAGCTCGTGTTTACAATGCAATAGCAAGGGCTTGTGACATAAGGAACTGTTCGGTCTCAGAAGCAAAGAATATTTTAACTAAGTGGCTGCTTGAAAGTACTTATATTAATACTGAAGCACTTCTCGGTCGATGTTTCTAAGTTGTTTTTTATTTCATATTTTAACTTAAATTTTGCATGTTTTATTTAAAATTATTAGTTAAATTTTTAGTTGGTCTTCTATTTGTCTTTATGGCCGTTTCCTTCAGTAGGTATTGATAATTCGAGTCGTAAGGCCAAGTTAACAGTTAATTGGTTTCCCAAGGTCCAGGCGCAGCCTAGTTTGGGAACCTCTGGTAATTGTACTGACTCAATCTGCCTTTGCATTTTTTAAATTATGTATTTTAAACACATGTACTGTACCTACTTTAGTGCAATAAAAAAATATTATTATTATTCTCTTTATTTTCTTTCTTAAAACTAGATTTTTACAATATTTTAATATAAAAACAATAAAACATTATAAAAACCTAATCCTAGAGTACCACCAGCAGCGGGGCAGGGCCCAAGCTACAGGTGGTCAGGGCTGCAGAGTGAGGAACCTCCTGACAATACGTGCCGTGTCAAGGAGTACTGCTTTCTGAATCTGACCCTTGATCCAACCATCAAGCGAGAGCATCTTAAGGTGTTGGTCGAGGCTCTTCGCTATCAGACCGTTCGCTGAAACGACTATAGAGACAATGATAGTCGAATCAACATTCCACATGGCGGTCACCTCGTGAGCCAAGTCAAGGTACTTGCTGAGTTTGCCCTTCTCAGCTTTCACGAGGTTCTCGTCATGCGGGATGGTGATGTCAACGAGCACCGCCCGACGCGTTGAGACCGGTCTACCACCACGATATCAGGCTTATTGGCAACAATAGTCCTGTCCTTGATGATTGACCGGTCCCAATAGAGCAATGCACGACCATTTTCAAGAACGGGCACCGGTGCGTACTTGTAGTACGGCACTTCAGACTCAACAAGGCCGTATTGAAGAGCAAGTTGCTGGTGAATGATCCTGGCTACTAGGTTGTTCTACTAGGTTGCACAGGCAAATACTCGCCGTTAGCAAGATGAGAACAACCGGAAATAATATGCCTGAGAGATTCTCCGGGACGGCGGCATGCCCGACATATGTCGACCGTACCGTCCTTCAGGATATACTTCCGGTAGTTGTTCGTCTTGATAACTTCATCAGCAATTGCACAGACAAAACCTTCGGTTTCACCAAAGAGGTCACCGAAGCGTAATTATTATTTATTATTAATATACTCCTAAGTGAACCATGTAATATACAACGTTTTCAATAATTCTATTATATTTTTAACAATAAAAAAAGCGACATTGTGGTCTTGTTTTGCTTTTCTTTCATAAAAGGCGTTGGTCACAAACATATTAAAAGAAAAAAAATAGTAAGTTTGCAGGAAATAGGTAGCAAGGAATGATTCAGGCATAAATTGCAAGGCATTAGGCACGCGTAGCGTAACGAATGCCAGAGCGCGACGCAAAATATTTTCATCTAACGATGATGTGGTCTACAAAACTGTCTGGGCCTAAGACTTTACGGTTCCGTTGTTTCGCCGAGAGCACAATATTCCAGAACGCCTAGTGCGAGTAGTATTTCTAATATTACGAGTATTACATTTGTTTGTTTATTTGTGCAGGGTAATCTGTAACTTCTAACCCATTTCTGAAAATTATTTAATTAATTTACTTACTCTATCCATGAGTAAATATAGGCTATATTTATTATCACAGGACAAAATACAATGACGCTGGCAAAGTCATGCAATAGCAGCTAGTGATGTATTGCATATCATATTATAATAATATAAACATCAATGATATAATTATGATTAACTAGCGGCCGCTCGCGGTTTCACCCGCGTGGTTCGCGTCCACTTGGGAATATCGGGATAAAAACTATCCTATGTGTTAATCCAGGTTATAAACTATCTGTATGCCGAATTTCATCCAAATCCATTCAGTAGTTTTTACGTGAAAGAGTAACAAACATCCATCCATACTTACAAACTTTCGCGTTTATAATATTAGTAGGATAGTAGGGTAAGTAGGATTAAACTTGACAAGTCATTAACAAAAAGCACTGTGGATGCGATATGAAGGAACACCATAAATATTATGACCCTTATTAATTACTCATAAAAAATAATTGCAAATATTTATGATCAAAGTGCAAATGGGTGTAAATTGTTTTACTTGTGGTGTGGTTAAAATACTATTACTTCTATGTACTGACACCTGCACATCGACCTATCCAAAACTGTTAAATTTCTTCAATAAATGTTCAACTATATACCTTGTATACATAAAGTCCAGAGTCTATTGAGGAAATATGACAGTTTCTTTTAGCCTGATGTGCACATGTGTGCACATCCATACATACAGTCACGCCTGTCTCCCATAGGGGTAGGCAGAGATAACTTCTTGCTACGATTCTTATATCTTCTTAACCTTAATTTACTCCCAATTGCTTCTTCACACATTCTATGCTGGCTTAAGGTCTCTACTTCAACGTCAACAGCCAGTACTGGTTACTTTACATTGCTTTAACACTGCTGTTTAGCAGTGTAAATAGGTGTAATAGGTGTGAACCAGTTTCTTCTCGAATATAGGGATGGTTATGAGTTCTGTATGGCTATTAAGCCTATATTACAGAGATAGTGACAGTACCTAGGCCTTATATATTATTATCAATTAAAAAGTGAGCCAATTCAACAAGAAGATTAGAAATAAAGTTAAGGAGAAATTCAATCTCCAATTATCATAACAAATTAGTGACAAGGTCAGCATTAAAAAAATATTAATATCAAGTTAGACTGCATCCAATTGCAGTAATATTTAAATATTTTTATTAACCATTAGATAAACTTACTAAAAAAAGCAACACTAGCCGGCAACCTCGTACATCTATACTAATATTATAAAGAGGAAAGCTTTGTATTTTTGTATGTATGTTTGTAACAAATAAACTCAAAAACTACTGGACTGATTTAAAAAATTCTTTACCATTAGAATGCTACATTAGCTCTGAATAAAATAGGCTATATAAAAAAAATAATGTCCACCTGTGCGAAGCAGGGACGGGCCGCTAGTATTCTATACAGTGAAGGTAGAAGAAGTAACAAATCATAGTATAGGACTTATTTCTTCATTAATTTAAAGGGTGGTTGGGTGGTGGTCACATAGGCATAAGAGACAGTCCATAAATGTTTAATTTATGAAATCATTTATATCTTACTGTGTTCCTTTTTTATCCTTGCCTGCACAGTACACTTTCACTAATTTTAACAAGTCACGGGCAAATAATTTTATATAATTTAATTTTTTAATTTTCTAACTAGGTACATATTAAGGGATTAAAGGTCCCATGTTCAATAATAAGAGTCAAAGGTATCACAATATCAAATTATTTTATAAATAATATGTAAAAAACATGAGTAAAGTTCATATAAACAAGTTCATATAAATTGGCTCATTTTAATAAAACAAATTTGGTTTGTTCCATCTATGTATAAAAACAAGTTATTTTGCATGCAAACTTAACATGTCATTGTCTTTTAATTGGCTAGTATAATCTAGTAAAGCCCAAGTGCTTTAAACAATTCAATAAGAATGAAATACAGCTATGTGTTTAAGATTTCCTTTTTTTTTATCTCCCATCATACTATTTCCTTTAACTTGTTTGAAGTTATGCTTTATTTAAATAATATTAATAATGAGATAATTTTCTGATGAACTTCCTTTAACTTATTTGAAATTGTTTTATTTAGATAATATTTGTTTTATTTAAATAATAAACCTACCTACCATGTTTTTGTAGTGTCTCAGATTCAAAGTTTTTGGCTCAGTGGAGTGTGCCATGTTCAAGGATGCTATGAAGGGCACAATTATTGGATGTCCATCAGTTTCAAAAGTTAAATTAATAAGCATTTTAGCTTAAGGCGATGCATTGGAAATTTACATTGCGGGGATCTTGATTTTTCCCAACAATTACAAAACATATGAAGGTGATATTTGATGACATGATTTTTCATTTAATTGACTTCATTTTGTTAGTTGCAGAAACACGATTTGTCAACTTTTATAACAGAGAAAAAAATTATCAAAGTCTCTCAAACCTCTTTTAAAACATAGATTTGCATTTTACAGGCTAACCAGACCGATTTAAGCATCTAAATTTTCTTAGTAGAATAGTCTTAACACACATTTCAAAATTGTAGTTCATTTTTTTTAAATAATTTGTAGTTTTAATTTGAAGGAAAAGAAAACAGTTTTTCTTATGGTACTAAATTTTCTTAGTAGAATAGTCTTAACACACATTTCAAAATTGTAGTTCATTTTTTTAAAATAATTTGTAGTTTTAATTTGAAGGAAAAGAAAACAGTTTTTCATATGGTATGGCGCAAACGCTCGTATCAAAACGTATGAGATTAATGTTTAGCGGTGCGTCGCCTTAACCATAATATTGTTAAATGTACAAAACCTTTCATTTGATAATTTATGGTAGGTAATAATATTAACAAAGGTGTACTTTATGAAGCTATTTACTAAGCTTATCATTATGTTCCACAAATTATTAACCTAACCTAAATTTATTGTTTTCTAATGTTTACACAAAAACACGGAGATTTGACACTGGAAAGAGGGTCACAATCTTCAGGAGAGTATAGTATGTAAAATAAACTCTAGTAGTTCTGAATGAAGTGTTTCATTGAAACCTAAAACTATCTATGAATTGCAAAGATTATTACAAATGCCTACTGCAAATGGACTGGTAGAAATATAGGCAACATGAACACAGTGACATTGTGCAGAGATAGTGATATGTCGCAAGAACATTGGGCAAGGAAACGGCAAGTGGTGTGGTGTCGCAACCAGTGCCTATACGCACCTAAACAGCAGATGAGGAACTTGAGGAATGTGAAGAAGAAGGCGTTGTAGAAGTTGGCATCGTAGTAGCTCGCGTCCGCATCGGTCGCGTCGATGTGGTCTACGGTGAAGTTGCTGAGCACCGACACCTCCTCGCCGCTCGACACCGGCAGCCCCAGGCTGATCTTCAGGAACTCATCCACCACAAACAGCGGAGGCACCCTCAACAGCACCTCCACCAGAGCCAGGGCTTTCGACCTCAACGACATTATTCATTTATGCTGGCCCTAACACACGTTAGCACTCACTATTTTTTGGCGACCACGACCGAAATAGTGGACGGTCGGCGCTCGAACGACTGTCGTTTTTTTTGGATCAATTTTGATATTTTTTTTACTGGCTATTTGTATCACGTAATAATAATACGAAAATAATGACTGAAATTTTTGCGACAATAAGAACTTGACATTACATATTTTGGTGTTGTCAGACTAAATATTTTATTCATTTTCTGTTGGCAGTTGTGCCGTGCTGTGACTGGTCTTTTTTCTAAAGTTGCGTTCAAACAAACATAATTATTTATTAGCGAAGTTTAAAAATAATGTGGCTGGCTGTTATGTAATTTTATGTAAATAACGTCTTTGCCAATTCTAAAACCCAGAGTAAGTTTAATATAGGTACTTAAATACTTTGTTCTTATTGTTCTGAGGTGGTAGTTTAATGCTCTAACTAAGTGGTAGATACGTACATAATTTATATTAAGTTTTTATTTTTATATTATAATCACATTTTAAATGAACATTTGTCAAGTTCTTATGAGAATAAATGGCTTTTAAACCTGTAAAGACGAAGCAAGTAAGTAGGTATAGAAAATATTTATTTATCTATACTATACTACTATATAAATCTGTAGGCTCTGTGTGTACTTGCAATTTTTCTGACAAATTTTGGGTTAAATATTCGTTTTATGACTCACTCATACCAATTCTTCGATTTTTTAAATTTTTGTCTGTCTGTCTCTGTCTGTATGTCCACTTTTAACTCAAGAACGATCGATCGACCGATCTTGATGAAAATTTGTATTTTATACTTTTCATAGACACTTTTGTCACTTTTTTGTATTTAATGAATCAAAGTTTTGACGAATTGCGAAATTGACAATTTAAGCTTTTGACTTGTATAGAATATGACTAATCAAGGATTTGACGAGTATCTGTTTTGACAAATCAAGGATTTGACGAGTATCTGTTTTGACAAATCAAGGATTTGCCGAATGTCTAACTTGGCCAATTAAGGATTTGACGAATGTCTAACTTAGCCAATTAAGGATTTGACGAATGTCTAACTTGACCAATCAAGGATTTGACAGATGTCTGCGAAGTCACATGCGATTGTGCAAATAATAGGCTATAAAAAAAATAAAAAAAGTTTACGCTTAAAATTTGTATGTAGTAAGAACATGAGATTGTGCAAAAGTTATGCTATAAAAAAATGAAATTTTATTCACAAATTTACGCTCAGCGAAGCGGGCGAGTTTGAACTGGTTTGGGATGGCTACCAATAGAGAGAGATGGCGTGCAAAGGGAGAGGCCTACACTCAGCATTGAGTGGCGACGGGCTGAAGAAGAAGAAGAAGAAGCGTGCGAGTGACGGCTCTTGATGAAAATTTGTATGTAGGTAGTAAGAACATGAGATTGTGCAAATGATAGGCTATAAAAAAAAGGAAAATAAAGAAAAAGTTTACGCTTAAAATTTGTATGTAGTAAGAACATGCGATTGTGCAAAAGATAGGCTATAAAAAAATGAAATTTTATTCACAAGCTTACGCTCAGCAAAGCGGGCGAGTTTGAACTGGTTTGTGATGGCTACCAATAGAGAGAGATGGCGTGCAAAGGGAGAGGCCTACACTAACTACTAACTTGATGTGATTGATTTTAACTATTAAAATTTTCGGGTTATGTCATTATTATTGGCATCGACAAAAATCGATAGTGTCAAGCACTATCGACGATTATATTAAGTTGACGTCAGACTTGTGCACCAACAGGCTATCCCTGTGTGTGAATATATCAATGTGCGTCTAGTCTCCATACATCTGATCCAGGCATGTAGAGATGAAAGTCCATACTTGTACATATCTTTATCGGGTTCGATCCCCGGTCGGGTCAATTTAGAAATTATTGTTTTTCTAAATTGTCTCGGATCTGGGTGTTTTCTGTATAATAAGTATGTATTTAAGTATTTTAAGTATGTTTATCCGTTGTCTAGTAACCATATAACGAGTTTCATAACGAAGCTTGTTTTGGGCTAGATGATTGGTGTGAGTGTAGAAAATTTATTTATTTTATTTTTTTATTTTATCTACTGGTTTTCTGTAAATTGCGTTTAGATTGTTCATTGCTGAGGGCTTTGCTTTATAGATATCGCAGGAAGCAGCTGAAGTGTCAGAAATATATGAAGAAATTTTGCCACTCGTGACTTACTTGATAATTCTCCTACTTTTGTAGGCTGTAGCACTTCAATTTGGTTTTCAACTTCTTTTCTCTCTCTTTCAGAAGACTCTTTAGTTTTTTTCATGAATTTGAACATAATAGGCTGACAGTAAAATGTAGATGACAGACGTCCGCAAATCCGAAATCCGTCCCACTGTGGGGCGGCGAGGTACGTAAAGGGTACCTCAAGCCGTGTGAAACGAATCACCTTCGGAGGCTTTCTAGAGGAATCGGCATCACACACTTAAAAGTGTATGTCCCCTCCCCGTGCCTTACTAGATTCTCCGAAGGGTTCGGATCGGATCGGATACAAGGTCTCCCGCCCAGAGTAGACTTACGAACCGATGGTATAATACGTTGTTAAGAGCTATTTGTAGCCAAAACTGAATAAATGATTATGAATTTTGAATTTTGTTAGTTGTGAAAACCTGAAGCGTGAATAGTTACGTCGTCGTTTCACGCGTCTAGTCTTCCAACCGAAACAAAAATTACAGTAAGATCTAATTACTTACTATTAATTATGAAAATAGTTTATAAAGATTAAGTCTTTTTTTTTTTTTAAAGAGAGTTTGCTGATTGTCTCTGGGCATATTTAGCTTCACCGGGCTTTGATTCAGATTGAGTCATAGACGTACCTATACTGTCATTTCCGAAACTCTTTTTTCTTTTTTTTTTCTTTTTTTTTCTTTTTTAGACGGCAATAGCCGTAACCACCCGCGAACGTAATGAAAGCTCACGTGGTTATCAACCAGGAAAAGTGTGTATATTGACACAAGTTGTTGACAACAATGTACCAAACATAAATCTAAGCCTTTTCTAAACAATAGCGAAATCAGTTTCTGAACTTTCAGCCAAAAGCTCGCCCGCCATCATGAAATCGATTGGAATTTGTGCGGCTTCGTACGGCTTCAGCATTCAATGGTAAATTAAAAACCTCTTTTAGGGTTGTCAACTTGTCACGTAGGTATTAATATATTTTTTATGTTATTTTGTTTACATTTAATATGTTTTGCATTATTTAAAATTCGATAAATAAGAAACATTAGGCACTGTTTCAGAATTTTCGGCAACAAAAATAAGTTAACAGTGACTATGAATAAGAGTGAGAAGTAGCAATCGGAATTAATATCATAGGGTAGACAATTAGTCACCCGTTCAAAAATTGTACCCCTGAACCACCAATCGAAAGGTTCGCCTGGCGGTAAGTGGTCACCAGTCACTACAGCTTATGGATGTTTGGACACCAAGAGTAGGTAGGTATTATAAGCGCGTTGCCAGCCCCGAGGAGCTCAATGGCGCAGTAGGTAACGCGCCCGATCTGCGAATGCTTAGGTTAAGTCATTTTCGCAAAGGCGACCGGCCTTTGCGAAAAAACGGATGGGTGACCAAAATTTATCATCTCGAGCTCCTCCGTGCTTCAAAAGGCACGTACAGCCGTTGGTCCCGGCTGCACTAGCAGCCGTTAACAACCACCAATCCGTATTGGGCCATTGTGGTGGTTTGACGAAAACGACAAGATGACGTCATAAACCACACACGAAGTCAAAGCGATCGGCTAGGCGATCGGGCCTCTGCTTACAGAAACAAGGTGAACAACGCTCCACAAAATGCTCTATATACCAGCTTTTGGCTGCATTAATGTTCACACGTGTTGTATTAAAATGCCAGCAATATAACACCGTACAAGTGAACCGTTTAATTGTCAATGCCGTATTTTCCCCCTCTTAAAAAGCTCTTGTTCAGCTTTTAAAATGAAAACTGTCTAGAAAAGTAATAATATGCTATTATAACACCAATAGTTACTTAATAGGCTAATTGTACACTTCTATACATGACTTATACAGGTATAAGTGGATTTGTTCACCTAAATACAGCCATTGAAGCCATTGAGATGACAAGTGAACGAAATGTGTACTATTAAAGAGAATAAAATGCTACTTGGGTGGGATGCCACCCCTATTTCGTTGTATTGCGTTTTGCCGGAGCTTTTTAAAAGTTCGTAAGGGGCGTGGCAGGCTTGAAATCTTTTTAACGCAAAAAAGCGCTTTCTCTGTGGAAACATATTACTCTACTGAGGCTTAAAGGTTAATTGTAATAATATACTTATTAATCAATTAGAAGCTTATTATTATGATACAAGGCGGTAGGTATCTAATGTAGGAAATAAAGCCTTTCACCATAAAACGTACCGAGTCCTGCAAAGAGTTACTTTCTGCCACTGTTTACCAAGCAGAAACTTTCGCAATTCTTCTATGCGCAAAGCAGAATATAGAGTTAGCTATGAAAAAGCGCAATATATTCATCTTGTCACTCATATCGCCCCGAATATACTCTGGCCTTGTTCTAGGAACCACCAAAGCTCTAAACAAGCTAGGTGGACATAACAAGGTGCGATTGATCTGGGTCCCAGGCCATATGGGAATTCACGGCAACGAGATGGCGGATGCACTTGCTATATAGGGAGGTCTCGGAGACCTAGCTCATTGGTCCTGAGCCGTTCGTGACATTTGCACCAAGTACTATTAACAAGGCCTTAAAAGATTACATCGAAAACAGGCACGGCATCGAATGGAAAGAGCAGCCGGTATGAAACACCCCAAATCCTTCCTAGGCGAAAACGCCTTAGGACGGAGTAAGTTCATAAACGGAGGCAGTTGAAGGCAGACCCATCACCGCCTTGATAGGGCACTATGCCACAAAACAAATGCTTCACAGAATGCATCTTTTTACAAAAAGCTTGTGTAGGGCATGTGGAGAGGAAACGGAGTCAATGCAGCACCTACGTGTGACTGCGTCTCTCTGTCTGGGAAAAGAATGGGACTCCTGGGGGGGTCGGCCTATCCGAGTCCGGAGGACTTCAGGCTCTTCGCTCTTAAGGGGGGGTCGGCCTATCCGAGTCCGGAGGACTTCAGGCTCTTCGCTCTTAAGGACGTTGCCAAACTTATAGCATCTATCTTTACAGAGAAAGAAAAGTGAAAGGATGGGGCTGCACAAAAGATCCCGATGGGTCGAAGTGTTACTGCGAGAGGGAAACTTTAGCAGGCCTCATTAAAATAAGAGAAGATACTTTCTTAGATGATAAGAAATTGTATTGGCGGAAAACTAAAGTTAGTTCACGTCATTAATAAAATAAGTTAAAGAATGTGAACTTTCCAATTTAAAAAAAAAACCCTGTCATTGTAGACAATTCGATTATTATAATTGTATTTAATTTTTTTTTATTATTTTTTTATTATAATTGTAATTAAAAAAAAATGGTTTTGTTTGTTATTTTGTCGCAGTTTCTTAACAATCTCTTCGACAGCAACGATAACTGCGGAAAACCGCAGTGCTTTTGTCACCGCTGCTAAGGTAATCTAGTCTATTACTATTAATAAAAAGGAAAGGTTTGTGACTTTGTTTGTTTGCTTGTATGTCGGGGCTAACCCCTGGAACTACTGGTCCAATTCTAAAAATTCTTTCACTGATGGAATAAAGAGTATTTTTAACACTTAAGTCCACGCGGACGAAGTCGCGAGTAAAGTGCTAGTAAATAGTAAGTAAGTAAATAGAGAATAGAATCAGTGCAGATCCTTAGCCTGTTCAGGGTGAATCTTGAGATTCGGCGTATTCAGTTGATTCCCTTGGCGCAATTTATTTTAATAGTTTTTTCACAAGTAATAATAAAACATAGAGTTCAACTAATTATCAACATATTAATCGAATAGGCATCATTTTTGGCCGACTGGTTCCGAAAATATAGCAATCTAAAGTTTTGTACCCAGGGGATTCAAGAAACGATGTAGCATTGTAGCATTTAGCATTAATTGTAGCATTAAACTCATGGAGGGTATAAAGAGAAATTCTGCCGCACGCTCGTAAAGCCAACATCAACAAAGCTATGGAAAAGTCTCAAGAGCTCGATATATTTTTATTATTATTTTAAAAAAATATTTATAATTACTTAATATGATTTTTTAACATTTTAAAAATACATATACAGATGAACATAACACTTCTCTTCTTTCCAAGGCAAATTTAAAAAACGTTGAATACCCTGGCGCAAATACCAGGGGGATCAATGCCAATAGAATCAAAAAAGTTGTTTTTTTTATCATATGCGTAAAAAATAATAAGTTTTAATAATAACAATAAAATAAACTATTAATGATTATTTAAGCTGTCCTGTTAACATCAAACAACAATTTTTAGAAAATCAAATACCTACCATTTTTAAATGTGATCAGGGTAATCAACGAACTAGTGAAACAAAACCAGGGGAATCAAATGTTTACCTTCGTAAGTTTGACCTGGAGCTACGAGCAGCGCGGCCTTCCCCAACGATGTTCGCAGTGCTACCAGCGCGTTACTGCGACGACTCGGGCCCTGTTTAACCTTTTTCACTTCTATAGAAGCTCTTCTTTGTACCTACTTTATTAAAATACATTTATACGTTGGCGTACAGCGGGACATCGCGTGCAGGATAGTTGGGCGGTGAAAAGGTTAATAAAGCTAACAATTCGACATATATGTCAAAAAACTACAAAATTGTAGAATTATCGCGCTTAGGCTGTTTAAAAGTTACAAATATGTCAAATATTGACAGGTAAAATCTTGACATATTTGTCATTGAAAAAGCGTTTGATAAAACTTGACAAAGGTATGTCAAAAAACCACAGTCAAATAATTTCTGACAATTGTCGGTGACAATTGTCGGATTGTCGTGACAATTATGTCGACTTTTGACATATTTGCAAATTATTTTGTTTTATGAAGCTAAATGAGGGTAAAATAGAAAAAAAATATTACTACAGTAAAAGATAAATCAATCACTGGTGCATCTTCGATTGTTCGTTTTGATCGCGTGTAAAATGGAAATGCACAAAAAACTTACTATTTTGGGCCTTATTTATGAAAACAGGGATATACTATTTGGGAAGTTTAGTAACCAATTGACCCATGATATAAAAATAAAAAAATGGAAAGAAATAGCCGAACAATTAATAGCATTAGGTATATTCAATAAGGACTGGAAATACCTTCGTGACACTACATGACAAATTTGGCGCAAAAGGACCATGGTAAGGTATAGTTTATTTTAACTAGTTTATCCGTCATCAACTTTTTTTAAATTCATTTAGACAGTTAACCAACATTTTAAAAAAGGAGTTATCATTTAGATTATTCGATTTAGGATATTCAACGACTCTGTTAGCGTAATGGCACAAGGGTTCGTTTCCCGTTCGGGTCAAATTAGAAAACTAACTTTTCTAAATTGTCTCGGGTCTGGATGTTCTGGGAGACACCACCAGTATAATTCGTCATCTGGTACTCATAGTACAGATTCGTGTGCATTGTCAAAATAAAGAGATATGTATTCTAATCAAATCAAATCATTTATTCATTCCATTATGGGTATAACATTAATAATCGTAAAATTAAAATTTGTTCCGCCAAAATTTGCCTAGAATGGCGTATGAATATTTATGAAATAAAAAGAAATTGTCAGTTAAAGGATTATGTAGCATGTGTAGGTATGTGTGAACTATTCGCATAGTGTATGAGGATGTGATTTTTTTTTAACTTTGTTTCATTGTTATGGTTCTTTCAGGAAAAGAGAGATGATCGTCTGCAGACCGGTTCTGGGGGAGGAAAAAAATGCAAATATGACGATTCTGATGAAATGATATTAAAAATCATAGAAAAGGATTCTCCAGCAATAGATGGCCTACAAGTACCAGAATCTTCAGGGTCAAATGAAACACAAGTATCCGTCACAAAAACACCACCCCCTCAAACCCAAAATCCAATACGCAGAAAATCACAACCCCCACGTCAATCTATAAGTGAAGTTGATTTATCAAATGACTTAATGGATATAAAGGAACAAAAAATGGAAATAGAAGTAGAAATTGCGAAAGAAAAACTTCAAATTGCAAAAAGAGAAAAATACAAATTAGATTTGGAGCTACTCAAACTTGAAAAATAATTAAATTTACAACCATCAGAATTTACACTTCCTTTGTATTTAGAAAACGTTCGGGTTATTAATGTTTGTAATATACAAAATGAACAAATTGTTCAAACAACACAATCGGGTGCTGATAATGTACAAGTTAGCGATATTTGAGAAAAAGCTGTGAATGAAAATCTGTAATTGTAATCCATCATGTATTTATTATAATAAGCAAATAAAATATTCATTCAAATAGTTGTATTAATGTCTGTAGAACTGAAATCGCTTCTTCTTCAAATAATTCGTCTACATTGTTATTATCTACAACTATATCATCGTCATTTTCGCTAATATCTTGTTCTAAATAGGGTGTATAGCAATTTGAGCCTAACCGTTTTTCAATATTATGCAAAACAATGCAAGATAATATAACATTGCTTGCAATTATCGGCTGAACTCTTAGGTGATTAAGACATGGAAATTTTTCTTTTTAGAAAACCACAATTTTCCACCATTCTTCTCGTTGACTTAAAAGCACGCAAGAATATTTCTAGTGATGCGGTCCTTGGTATTTGTATTGGTATATTAAGCGTCATAAGCCACTTTTTTAAACCATATCCACTGTCTCCCAAGATTAATGCGTTAGGGAACGGTCTCCATCCACTTTCCCATGTCTGTGCTAAAGAAGAGCATCTCATTACTCTGGTATCGTGAACAGAGCCAGGCCAGGCCATCTTGCAGATGCGTAAAAAATTTCTAAGTTTGGCCCGCATACCACCATAGTATTAATTGAATGGTTTCCGTTTCTATCTACAAATGCAAATTCGTTTTGATGAGGTGCATTAAGAGGAATTAAAGAACCGTCCACAATACCAGATATTCTAGGTATTCCATTATACCTCATGAAAAGTGTCGGTATTAGGTTACAATTCGGTTGTCGGTTATTACCTATCTGTCTTACCGGTCTGGCCTATTGGCCAGCGAACCTCTTCTCCGAGTAATTCAGTAGTCGTAGCTCGACGTACCCTTCTTACACAATGATGTACGGTTGCTTTACTAAGACCATGTGCATCACCAATCACGTGATACTGTGAACCACAACCCATCCAGTGCAAAGCGCATAAAAATTGTTTATCGGGTGTAAGTGCTAGGTTTCTGCTTGTATCGTGTTCAAGTTGATGACCAATTTTAATAATTAAATATTCTACGTTGTTTTTACATACCCGAAATTTTTCTTTAAATCAGAAATCTGTAATTTAGAATGAGAAATAAATTCTGCTTTTAAATGATCGTCGTTGCCTCCTCGTTTGTATTTGTTCTAAGTATTCATCATCACTACTCTCACTGCTCGACGTAAGTACCATTTTTTTGTAATAAACACTTTCTTACACCTTCACAGTTCAAAATATGATTTCGCGACAGAGGGTAACGCTCCTGTCAGAAATGTCGTATAATTCTACAAATATGTCAATATGTCAATTTGATGTTTTATAAAGCAGATTTCCCCCGTGTGGTGCCGGGGATAAAGAATTGCATCACCCCATCTCAACCCGTGGGTGTCGTAAAAGGCGACTAAGGGACCATTCCAGAGGATGGGCAGCAGCATCTCTCTGAGGTTACCTTCAACCTACTGCGATCGCCAACCCGCCTGCCAAGCGTGGCGATTATGGCAAATACCCCCCATGACATGCACACCAGCAAAAACCGGCCCCTAGTCCCCGGCGGCCCCGCTCGCCCTAGCTACGGTAGCGGCCAAGGCAGCGACGGGGCAGGGGGTGCTAAGAATCTCCGGCAGAGACCTGGCTACCGCCAACAACGAACTCTGGCCCTGGCAACATTTAACACGCGCACATTACGGACTGACGAGAAGATTTACGAACTGGAGGAAGAATTGAGCAAGATACGGTGGGACATAGTTGGATTATCTGAAGTCCTAAGAGAGGGGGAGGACTCGATAATCCTCAAGTCCGGTAACTTGCTCTATTTCCGGGAGGGCGAACAACTGTCCCAAGGTGGTGTCGGGTTCATCGTCCACAAGTCCCTCGTGAACAACGTTGTCGAGACCGGGAGTGTGTCGCCTAGGGTAGCGTACCTTATACTCAGAATAACCAAACGGTATTCGTTGAAGGTCATACAGGTTTATGCTCCTACTACGACACACCCTGACGATGAGGTGGAAGCTGCGTATGAGGACATCTCTAGAGCCATACAAGCCTCCAAAACTCATTACACCGTTGTCATGGGAGACTTTAACGCAAAACTGGGCAAACGAAGCGGCGATGAGATGAGAGTGGGACGATTTGGGGTTGGTAATCGGAACTCCCGGGGCCAACTGCTGGCGGACTTTCTTGAGAGGGAGGGCCTCTTTATGATGAACTCCTTTTTCAGGAAAGCTGAACACCGCAAGTGGACCTGGATGAGTTCCGATGGTGCAACAAAAAACGAGATTGACTTTATCATGTCGACGAGGAAGCAAATATTCAATGATGTCACTGTGATCAATGCGTTTAAAACTGGCAGCGATCACCGGTTGGTAAGAGGCACATTGAATATCAACGTTAAGCTGGAAAGACGTCGATTGATAAGGTCTACGCTCCGTCCTACACCCATCCAAATCCAAAACCCCGAAAGCTTTCAGCTCGAATTGCAGAATCGCTTCGAGCGCCTAAATAATTGTGAAAATGTGGACGAATACAGCAACAGGTTTGTGGAAACTGTCCAAACGGTTGGGTCCAAGTTCTTTAAAACCCACCGTGCAAAAGGAACCAAAAAGTTCTCAGACCATACCCTAAAACTAATGGAAGAGCGGCGCGCAATGGTTCTGCTTTCCTCAGGTGATGCGTCTCAGTTTCGGCGGCTAAATAGGCAGATCTCGAAGTCTATGACTCGCGACACGCGCCAATTTAATACTAACCGTATTAAAGAGGCCATTGAGCGGAACAAAGGCTCAAAAGTGTTCGCAAGAGATCTGGGTATTGGGCAGTGCCAACTGACGACGCTGAAAACCGATGACGGCAGAACTGTCACGACCAGGTCCGATGTTATGGGAGAGGTCGAGAAGTTCTATGGACAGCTTTACACATCCACACGGCCACCTGTACAAAGCTTAGCTAAAGACCCTAGAGCTAAGTTAACCCGGCACTATACCGAAGACATCCCGGACATCAGCCTATACGAGATTAGTATGGCTCTCAAACAGCTCAAAAATGGCAGGGCACCAGGTGCTGACGGAATTACGGCCGAGCTTCTGAAAGCAGGCGGAAGACCGGTACTCGTAGCTCTTCAGAAGCTATTTAATTCCGTGGTACTGGGGGGCAGAACGCCAGAGACGTGGCACGAAGGTATGGTGGTACTGTTCTTCAAAAAGGGCGACAAAACCCTGCTGAAGAACTACAGGCCCATCTCACTTCTAAGCCACATCTACAAGCTGTTTTCGAGAGTCATAACGAATCGTCTCGCACGCAGGTTTGATGACTTCCAGCCTATCGAACAAGCCGGTTTCCGAAAAGGCTTCAGCACCATAGACCACATACATACGCTGCGGCAGGTTATACAGAAGACCGAAGAGTATAACCAGCCTCTTTGCTCAGCGTTTGTGGACTATGAAAAAGCCTTCGATTCGATTGAGACATGGGCCGTGCTACAGTCTCTCCAGCGGTGCCAAATTGACTATCGGTACATCGAAGTGTTGAGGTGTTTGTATGAAAGCGCCACTATGTCAGTCCGTCTTCAGGACCAGAGCTCGAAACCTATCCAGTTGCAGCGAGGAGTGAGACAGGGAGATGTGATTTCTCCGAAACTGTTCACTGCTGCACTGGAAGATGTTTTCAAGCTTCTGGACTGGAAAGGACTCGGCATCAACGTCAACGGCGTATACATCACTCACCTTCGGTTTGCTGACGATATAGTGGTCATGGCTGAGACCCTGGAAGACCTCGGCGCAATGCTCGGTGACCTCAACAGAGTCTCTCAACAAGTGGGCCTTAAAATGAACATGGAGAAGACGAAAGTTATGTCGAACTCACGTGTCGTACCCACTCCTCTGAAGGTTGGGGACTCTGCCCTTGAAGTTGTGGACAATTATGTTTACCTGGGACAAACGGTCCAGCTAGGTAGGTCCAACTTCAGCAAAGAGGTCAATCGTCGAATCCAATTAGGCTGGGCAGCGTTCGGTAAGCTTCGAAATATCTTCTCGTCCGATATACCGCAGTGTCTCAAGACGAAAGTCTTTGACCAGTGTGTGTTGCCAGTGATGACATACGGGACTGAGACGTGGTCGCTCACTATGGGCCTCGTAAAAAGGCTCAAGGTCACTCAAAGAGCAATGGAGAGGGCTATGCTCGGGGTTTTCTGCGTGATCGAATCAGAAATGAGGAGATCCGCAGAAGAACAAAGGCAACCGACATCGCCCGAAGAGTTGCTAAGCTCAAGTGGCAGTGGGCAGGTCACATTGCTCGCAGGACTGATGGCCGCTGGGGCGGGATAGTCCTGGAGTGGCGACCACGTACCGGAAAGCGCAGTGTGGGCAGGCCTCCAACAAGGTGGACCGACGATCTGGTGAAAATCGCGGGAAGCCGCTGGATGCGAGCAGCACAAAACCGGTCGTTGTGGAGATCCTTGGGGGAGGCCTTTGTCCAGCAGTGGACGTCTTTTGGCTGAGATGATGATGATGATGATGAAAGCAGATTTGACAAGTTTTTCAAGACATAAATTGTCACCTGTCACCTGTCACTTAAAAAGTTTTATTAAACAGAAAAATGTCGGATTGTCGCGACAATTTGCCGCACTCGACTCGGTGGAACGCAGAGCTATAAGGCTCATCGGTGATAACACGCTTGTCGAGGCAAAGCTTACCAGCCTCGCACACCGGCGTCGTGTCGCCTGCCTGTGTGTCTTTTACCGACTTTACTACGGAGAGTGTGCCGGGGAGCTTTTCCCCACCTAGTAGAAGTTCCACTATGTCGCACTAAGCGCTTCATGTCATCATTTTTACTGCGCACTGGCAATGAGTGGAATTCTCTGCCATCGCCTGTGTTCCCAAAGACTTATAACCTGAATACCTTCAAGGCGAGAGTTAATAGGCATATTCTGGGGCAGCTCGCCTCACCTTAGACCTCATCTTCGCTCACCATCAGGTGAGATCGAGGTCAAGAGCTGTCCTATAAGGCATAAAAAATAGCCTGTACCATAGCACTTTAAATTACTTTTTAACCGACTTCAAAAAAGGAGGTTTCTTAATTCGACTAATATATATTTTCTAAAGTTTATTTGAATAAAAAATATTTGACTTTGACCTTGACTTTGACATATACTGTCCCACAGCTTGGCAAAGGCCTCCATTATTGAAATCAAATCAATTCTACAATAATTGATGGGTATTTGCTTAGTCAACACGCTTGCCAAATGTGGGTTGATCACAAGCCAACGAAAAATCCGAAACACAATTTTCCCGACTTGTAAATTGAACCTAAGACCTTCGGGTATCGAGCTTGGTGCCTTGCCACTCAGCCACCGGTTTAGCGAGGCGTAATAAATATTAATAACCACAGACAAATAATATCAACAAAATACCGTGAGACTGGATAGTGTTCCATTTTTATTAACACCATACAAAACGTGTCTGCCATTGCTAAAACCGTAATTTTCTCACTTCCAAATCCTTAAGTACCTACCGGTTCTCTTAAAATGTTTGTAATTATGTCTGCCCCTCGATAAAACTGGTATTTAGCGGATCAAACCGCCACAAAAGAAAAAATGGCCGCCTATCTGTCAAGGCACGCGCTCGGCACGCGCGCTCACAACCCCTCTTGTAATTACCAATTACTCGCAGATGTGGTCAAAATTGGAACTAAAATGTTACCCTACTTATTTAAAGAACTGCATAGACAGTAGCGCCGTGCTCAACAGCTTTAACAACTTTGTTTGAACGTTTATACGTTCAACGATTACATCAGTGTCAATCGGAAGAACCTTTGAAGATAAGAAGGGAATCCGCAATAAAATATTGAATTTCAAACTATATTATCATTTATTTGCGCATCCGATTGAGGCGTATCGCTTACGGTGGCTGATTAAACGGTTTAAATGTTATTGTTTTCTCTGGGAATCGGTTAGCGAATGTGGTTATAGTTAATGGATTCCGGTTTTGATTGTAATTGATATTTGAGATGGAAGTGCCCTACCGAACTGCAACTTTTAACTAGTTTTTTTTGTTCACTGAGTCAGGATACTTACTATTTTTATGTTTATGACAAAATCACCGTTTAGTTTCAGTAAAGATGTTACTAAGACCTTACCTTTGATTATTAAAGGACCTTACTTGGATTTCATAAGATAATTTCAAAAGTAACGTAGCACTGTTTTTCATTTGTCAACACTCATTCACGTTCAACAACACGTAACGGCTTATAGTCCATCATTATTTCACATATACTATTTTTATTATTAATTCCATTTTAGCAAAACACAACATAAAGAAAGTAAAATCTTACTCGCGTCGCGAGCACATAAGTAAGCGAGTACACAAACAAGCATGACTTCACTTTCCCGCCAAGGAGTCAAAATGTGTCAAATCAAATATCAATCGTCAATTGTCATTTTATTCTTCTTTTAAATTAACGCATCGAAAATCAAACAAAGGAACTTAAAAAAAGTAATATGCTAGTTACAGTTTGTTATGAATGCTACCCCAAAATTATTCGCCGTAGACAAACAGTGTTACCTGTTTTACTATCAAATAAAATTTCAATAGGCCAACCACTTGCTATCGACAAAGCATCATCCTTATTTTATGCAAGGTTGGGCATCATCACTTGCAACCAGATTTTAGCCCAAGGGCAAACACAGGTGTGAATACGGCGGTCCATAATTATATTACGGTCCAGCAGATTGTTTGGTTAGGGATTAACTAGTATGTTTGTTAGCTCGTTTGTTGTGCAAAACGTTTGTGCGGAGTGGAGTGGACTGATATTTGACATCTTTTTAATTGTTATGTATTATTTAAGTCTACTTGCAATTTATGTAGATGGACAGATTTTGTGAAAGATTATGATATGACATAGAAAAGAGAAAATATTTAAACCGACTTTTGTAGGACCGACAATCGGACCAATTTTTCGCCGAGGTGTTATCACCTATTTTGTGACCGACTTTTTTGTAAGAGGTGTGCGTTGCAATATACATAGAATCCCATATATTTCATTTTCACCGACCAAAAAAACGGTCACCGATTATCGGACGTGGGTGGGCAGGGGTACTAATCGAGGAGAATGGAAGAAGAAAACATGTTGCCCCGACCGACCCCAATATTAATATTGGGAACAGTTGCGGTACAGTTGCCTACAACTGAACGATATATAATCCGCACGTAGGAAGATAGCACAGATTGAACACTTCAAACGTGAGGATGATAAGAATGATTATTGATTATACTATAAATAGTCTTGATAGCTTGAGAATGTAGCCTCACGGTGATTATGTGACTGTGGTTATAAGGTCTTGATTATATCGTAACCGTAAGGCGTAAAACGGAAATCATGTAGTTGACATTATCTACTGCTAGAGGAAAAAATTAAACAATGCATTTGCTTAATTTATTTAATTGCTTAATAATTATTTTATTATTATTAGTACTCTTTCTGACCTCAGGATTAATCGATACCACAACCTTTGGATGTCAAGACATTCGCTGTGTTTAACCATTCGATGCAGTAATGAATGGTTCGATCGACATTGAGACATAGATGTCGCGACATTCGATGTGGCGTACCATCGGTTTGATGACCGTTCGACGCACGCCGTTTTCGCTGTCGTGACATTAGATGTAGTAACTTTTGATTTCATGAAGGGAACCCATTTTTACCTAACACCTAGTTGTACACGTTAACACAATGTAACGCAGTCTTGTATGAAATTGCAAGCAGTCTCGACTCTCGACCTATTCGGTCCGGCATGAGGTAGCAGGATCGGTGATCTGAGGCGGTGTGACATGATACTTCAACCAGGATCAACGACTTTTTAACTTAAGGCAATGGCACTAGTATTTGACACTTAAAGCCCAGTTCTCGAGAGAGTTTTCGTCGCCAAAAAATAACATAGGTTTTTAGAGAAATAATAGGTCCTTACCTATGAAATTGGAGTTTTGTAAATTTTTTTATAAAATTTTATTTTTCATACTTACGTTTTTTAAATTTTCTTAGTGTGTTTGTTTCACTAGCTAAATAAAGCAGTCATTAAAAAGAAAAAGAATCGAGAGCCTTCAAAGCTACAATGAAACAAATGGTCAATTCCGCGAACAAAAAAAGAAGTCAATTTAAAAATAAAAATTGGGCGATAAAGACACAAAATTAATAATAATTGTTATTACTGAAGCCTAAGTAACATAGTCCTAATTAAAGGTGTAGTATAATAATATTAACAACCGGTATTGACTTTGACTAATTAAAAGTAATACACTTATTAATAAGTGAGAAAAAAACTCCAATTTCATAGGTAATTACCTATTATTACGAGATGACAGCAAGGATTTTTAATGACCTAATCACAAAACTGATGATCATTGGTTCCTGTCGAACACTGATGCCACTATCCAACTTGGACCACTGGTGTAGACCCAGAGGTCCCGGGTTCGATTCCCAGCGGAGGGGGGGGTACTGGGTTTGGTTGGTGGTAGGGCTTGTTTGTCCGCCTGGCTAGCTACCACCATCTTATCTAAATATGTCGCCATAATATCAATGTTTGTAGCATTGTTGTGTTCCGGCAGCTAAAGATAAGATAGCCAGTGCCTCACTAGTGAAGTGCGCTTCCATCGTTGGCCTTATCATCACTTAACATCAGATGAGATCAAGTCACTGAGCTTACCCAATGATATTAAAAAAAAAATATCCAGCGACTTGGCATTGCTAAGGTTGCTGAACTTGCAACAAGATTTGAACTTACCTAATTTCAGGATCCAGTGCAAAACTTAAATAAAAACTAGGAGCAATTTGTATGGTATTGAAACTGCTTTCTAGGTGTCTGGATTTTCATTCATCATTCTATCACTAATCACAACATTATTAACAAAACGAGAACATCTATGGCAAAGTTAATGCCATACAAATTCTTGTTTTCATTAACGAGATCGAATACTAAAAAAGCTAGCACCCACCGCAAGCTAGGACCCAGTCATGTCTGACATTTTTTTAAAACAAAACACAATTTAGTCAACGTAATATCAAATTGCAAGCAGTCTCGACCTTTTCCGTCCGGCATGAGGCAGCGGGATCAATATTCGAGGCTGATCGGGGTGACATGACGTGACGTCACGGGCTCACGGCTCATCCACCGTATCCTGCGACCGGACACCCGACACTTCCGTTTCCGAACGATCGACTTTCAGACAGGTGGGTATCCAACTATCGACCCGAGCACCGGCCGGCCATGCGAAAGGATTATACGCGTACTAAAGTAATGTTATTCGTTCATTAATCCCGCGTAAAGGAAGGGAACATGGAAGTTAATTATAATACAGGTGTACGTACTAACTGTTAAATGCTACCAGCCGATTTTACTATTTTTTCATATGACAACAATTATAACAATAATAAAATAACATTTATTTCAGATTAAAATCCATACAAAATTGTTAGTAGGTTCATTAATGCTATGTACTATGTATTTACCTAATATAAAAAATATGAATTCAATTTAAAACATAAAACTTAAAAATATAAATTTATTAACATTTACTTTTTATTTTTAAGTGCTAATTGCTGCACAGCTAAATTATTTTTTTTTTATTTTTTTTTAAAGTTAGTGATAAATTAAACGCCTACCCGATCCAGCCAGGAATCGAACCTGGGTCTTTCGCAATCCAGGAAGTAGCATAGCGGTCAGTGCTCGGATTGCGGAAGACCCAAAAACTTGATTATGATGTTGTCTAATTGGGTTTATTCATTTTTTATTTTATCTTGACGATTCAATCACTAGACGAGTTTACGTTTAGATTTGCGTTAGATCCGTGTCCAGGGTCCGTGGCCCCAATACCATTATCCATTTCCAGTCATGATCACCGCAAATAACTACATGTGAGGACATGTAATTGGCTTTTTTTTGCTATTTTTAAGCTTCTACTTAGTTTATTAGCTGTTGGTTTTCGAAATCTATATATATGTATCATCATCTCAGCCAAAAGACGTCTACTGCTGGACAAAGGCCTCCCCCAAGGATATGAGGGGTATTTGCCGTAATCGCCACGCTTGGCAGGCGGGTTGGCGATCGCAGTAGGTTGAGGGTAACCTCAGAGAGATGCTGCTGCCCATCCTCTGGAATGCTCTCCCTTAGTCGGCTTTTACGAAACCCACGGGAAGAGATGGGGTGGTACAATTCTTTAACCCCGGCACCACACAGGAAATATATATGTACATATTAATATTATAAAGCTGAAGAGTTTGTTTTGTTTGTTTGGTTGAACGCAAAGGAACTACTGATTCGAATTGAAAAATTATTTTTGTGTTGAATAGTCTATTTATTAAGAAAGGCTATAGGCTATACATTACGCTATGACTAATAGAACGCGGGTGCAACCGCGGGACACAGCTAGAGACTAAATAAATAAAAAAATAACATACCCATATTCTGAGATAATGACTTTTTCTAGTAAAATTTTATCTTGTATAGTATTTCGTGTAGTGTGTTGTGTGTTGTGTGTACGTTGAAGTAGTGAATGCTTAATGTAAAACTATAAAAATATCTGTAAAAATATTAAGATCGCATATTGATGACGTAGTTGTCGGCATTGAATAAGGCTACTTTGGCTTGCAAAGTAAGAGTAGATAGATAGTGTTGATTAATTTCGGCGAGTTGGACGTAGCCACGATAGCATAGTTGGTAGTGCACCTGACCCGTCAATGGGGTGCGGTTCGAATCCGGCTAGTGGATTTTTTTTAACACTTTTTAATTATCATGATTTTACTCGTGTAGAAAATATTTAACATGAAATGAACATTGCCAGCTATCTGGCTCTTTCCCTTGGCTGCCCCAATTGGTACAAACTCCTGCACGTTAGACTACTACCACAAACTGACAAATTTGTTCAATAGAATTTGAACTTTACGCTTAAGGCATATGGTTGAACGTTTATTATGGAAATTTGACATTTGTGGATAGGTTAATAAGCAGGCGTCGTCGGTACCTAGACAGAGACTGTATCCCCCTAAGTCAATGCTTAGGGGGATACATTGTCAGACGGTGTGTAATTTGGATGTGAGTACATGTGTGTGCGTGTGTGTATGTAAAACCTTACGCTAACTACCTACGTGACGATACTCACGAGCCTTATGTATTGCATTAAAAAACATAAAATTGTGCTTCAGAGACTTTTTTTTCCTCTAGCTGATGGCTCCGTGCGTTAAGCACATTTAGCCAGTGTCAAGTAATTTTTCTTACAAGTTATACATATAAATAAACAATATTCCCTTCCTGTATGATGATGATGAATGAAAATAGTAATAGTAATAGTATACTTTATTGTGAAATGTAGGTTAGTATTACAAAATTTATAAAATTGATGTTAATTTTTCATATAATGTCTCACTACATTTTCACCTTTTACAAGGTACACAATAGGTTCAAACAGGAATATCAATTAAATTAAATTATTTAAAAGTACAAAATATGAGATGTTAGAATTGAAAAATAAATCAACTAGATGTCTTAGTAATTAGGTATTATTAATGCCAAAATATAAATTAATAGGAATAAATTAAATGTCAAGAAATGCAATAATAATAAAAAAATATATATAAATCAAATTGTGCTATATTCGTAATAAATCAGAATTATAAATTATTGAGATCATTTTACTATTAAGATAATATTATGTCATTCAGAAATTCAGTGGTCGTGTAATATGCTTTATCAATTAGTAGCTTCATTAAATGTTTCTTAAAAAGTTTAATTGGTAGGTTCTTAATATTATTGGGAACTTTGTTATATATTTTTGGGGCCATCCCAAAAAAGTTTTTAGCAAAGAGAGCAGTTTTATGTTTAGGTGCACATATTTTGTGTCCGTGTCTATGGCTTCTATGTGAATTTTGTTCTTCGAAAGTAGTGAAAATGAGACTTCTTGGCGGGAAAGTGAAGAGTCATGTCTGCGGTTTTGATTTATTTTCGAAAATTTGTGTTATGTCGAATATTAATGTGAAACAATGGTGGATTATTAACCGTTAGGTGTTCGTGAGTGTGCATGAGTGTTAGCAAATGTAACAAAACAGTGCAACGGCACTTTTCAAATTCTCTCACGAATTCCGCGTAAGGACTTAGTAAAACCCCACATCTTTACTGAGATTCTCGAGGGGTTGGGTATATCATTTCTCACTTCTCATTTCTATTATCAATCATCATCATCATCATCCTATAGAGTTTATTACAGATAGTACAAATGAATTTAAGAAACTAATGACATGGCAGCATGCTCTATGACCTTAGCCGGTTCCTCAGAGAACAAACTAAACTTAAAAAAACAAAGTAGTGAAAAAATCTCAGAATAATAACTAATTAGTTATTGTTCTGAGGAAAAAATGGTGACTCTATTTGACAAATACCGCAATTTCATAAATATACAGGGGATGGAAGTGTTAGTATGTTTAACTGCTTAAAAACTGGTTTACAACTATCAGTAGATTTTAGGCCTTTAATGGCTCTTAAGCAACGCTTTTGTGCCTTAAATACCATAGTCTTATTAACCGAATTTCCCCAGAACATGATCCCATAGCGCAATATTGATTCGACATATCCACGGTAGGCCATTACAACAGCCATGGTATTTGCTACCTATAAGTGGAAGGAGGGAGGGGGTAAAAATGGTTTATCTCGATTTCCGGCAAAACTACAAGCCCTATGAAAAAATGTTAAATAGCAAAGTTGTAGGTAATACAAAGATCTACAACTTTTGTATTTACACTTTTTTTACATAACCTCAAAATTTATGTGAAAAATTCAAATAACCAAAATTAGCAAAATTTTTATTTTTTTATTTTTCTTTATCATATTAATAAATATTATTATTATTATTTATTAATACCCCTCATATCCTTGGGGAGGCCTTTGTCCAGCAGTGGACGTCTTTTGGCTGAGATGATGATGATGATGATGGATGATATTAATAAATTTTACAATACAACTTGTAACTCTTCTCGTACGTCGCCAGGAGGCGCTGCTTCAATGCCATACTAATTCTCGTTTTCGTAAACGTTAAACGAATGAATACGAATATAAACAACATTCACACTAACCCAGATTTATTCTCCATTCTAACAATTTAACGAAAATGAGAATTTGCGTGGCGAAATTGCGTATCTGTCACCAGAAGCGCAGTTTTAATGCAATACTTAAGTACATATCTTGTTTTCGTTAACGTGATCGAGTGATGAATAGGACGACCTCCTTGGTCGAGTGGTTTGTACACCGGTTTTCATGGTGTCGCCATCTCTGAGGTCCCGGGTTCGATCCCCGGTCGGGTCAATTTAGAAACTATTGTTTTTGTAAATTGTCTCGGGTCTGGGTTTTTTCTATGTATAGTAAGTATATATTTAAGTATTTTAAGTACTTACGTCCGTTGTCTAGTAACCAATTAACGAGTTTCATAACGAAGCTTCTCTTGGGCTATATAATTGGTGTGAGTGTAGGAAATTTTATTTATTTATTTATTTATAAAACTCGCGGTAGACACAGTGAGTGCGAGTTTTACATAAAACTCCATCATGTTGTTGGAATTGCAACAAAACGCCCTTGCAGAGTTTCTTGCTCGGTTCTTCTCAGTGCAACGTCAGCCCAGAGTAGACTTATGAACCGATGGCATAGTGACATCCTTAAGAGCTACTTGTAGCCTAAACTGAATAAATGATTTTGAATTTTGAATTTTAAACATATACGGGAAGGCCGGCCACTGGCGCTCCAATGCCATATACAAGCAAATTCTCTTTTTCGTTAAGTATATCGAATGTTAAATAAAACTCGCTCTCTGCACTGACCGTCTAATGCGAGTTTTACTTAGCATACGATTAAGTTATCGAAAAAGAAATCTATGGCAAATTTTTAATTAATCTCGGTTGTCAGCAGGAAAGCGCTGCTTCAATCTTAGAGCTATTGCTATTCTGCTTCAATGCTGAATAAAACTCGTATTCAGTGTTGTACTACCAGTCGTAGGACCACACGGGACGCTCGCCAGGACCACCAACGAGCAGGCATCGCTGTTCAGTGGGCCGAGTGGACGCATGCGCGACATGTCACCGTGTGAACTCCGCGAAAAATCACTTTCGCACGCCCATATGCATGCCAATGCACTTTTTAGGGTTTCGTAGTCAACAAGAAACCCTTATAGTTTCGCCATGCCCGTCTGTCTGTCTGTCCGACCCCAGCCTAGCTTGTAGACTATTAGTACTAGAAAGCTGTATTTTGGCATGGATATACATATTAATCACGCTGACAAAGTGGTGAAGTAAAATTTTGAAAAATATTTTTTTTTTAGGTTATCTTCCCTACACGTGAAGTGGGGATGTATTTTTTTTTCTTGTCTACCCCAGTGTGGGGTGTCGTTGGATAGCAATTTCAAAAATATTGTGGGTTTGTGGAAACAGTTTTTTGGTTGAGGCATCCGCTTGTGAACTATTAAGCTTGAAAGTGCAAAATTTTGTTAGAGTCAAGTGTCCACCTCCTGCCAGCCAAATGGTTGTTTTTGGATACGTGAAAAAATTCACGGTAGTTGTATAGATGACTAAGTTAAAAAGAAAACTATCACAGCTAAGTAGGCTTTACAAGTTTACGAGTAACAGTCGACCAACTTATAAAATGTACTTGGCGCAGTACAAATTCCTCATCTGGAACTACTTAAATAACGTTGTCAGGTGTGTGAAACCGGTAGTATCCGCATTATTGAGATGGGCTACGGAACCCTACAATGCGCGTGGCCCGACACGCACTTGGCCGGTTTTTTGTAGGAGAAATTAAAAGGTTTCTAACGGGATACGTATGGCGAATTAACGAGTCTTTTCAAGGTTCTTTTGCGGTTAAGCAGAGGAACTTAGACGCGATTTTTTTATAGAAGAGTAGAAGCAAATGACTCCATTCCACTTGATGTTAACTCTTTGGGGCATGGTGGTTGATTTTTTGACCACATATTTCATTTGGTTTTTAATCTTATCTCAATCACATAAAGTTCAAAATGTGGTGGGAATATACATCCCTCTGACCCTGAAAGAGTGCAGAAGTGGAGTCCAGAGGACAGCTAGTGAAGCAGGATTCTTTTTTTAATTATATTTTTTTAGGGTTCCGTACCCAAAGGGTAAAACGGGACCCTATTACTAAGACTCCGCTGTCCGTCCGTCCGTCTGTCACCAGGCTCTATCTCATGAACCGTGATAGATAGATAGATAGATAGACAAAACTCTTTATTGCACACACACACACAGAAAAGTAGAAACAAAACAACAAAATTTTTATATCGGGGTGGGCAAAGGTGATAGTTATACAGTTGAAATTTTCACAGTTGATGTATTTCTTACTTTTTTTTATTTTAAGTGCTAATTGCTGCACTGAAGTTGAATTAAATAATTATAAAATGCAGTGAAACAATTAAACGCCTACCCGACCCAGCCAGGAATCGAACCTAATCCCCTATCATAATTATCATAATTTTTTCACTGTATTTTATAGCTATTTAATTCAGCTTCAGTGCAGCAATTAGTACTTAAAATAAAAATAAAAATTTACTATAGCGTTGTGTTTTCAAATTTGTGGTAATTCATCTGTAAAGAAGAATCTACATGGCCATTGGTTGCAATGACCGTTAGATAGATGGAACTCTGCTGCTAAAAAAACATTCAAAAAATTAAAAAGCAGTGACAAAATTCAGCGCTTACGTCAGCCTTCCCGGTAGCATAGCGGTCAGTGCATGCAGCCGCCCGGATTGCGGAAGACCCAGGTTCGATTCCTGGCTGAGTTGGCTAGACGTTTAATTTTTTTACTGTATTTTATAAGTATTTATTTGATGTATTTCTGTTGCTGCTATAACTACAAATACTAAAAAACAGAATAAAATAAATATTTAAGGGGGCTCCCATACAACAGGCATGATTTTTATTTTGCCGTTTTTAATAGATAATGGTACAGAACCCTTTGTGCGCGAGTCCGACTCGCACTTGGCCGGTTTTTTTAATGATTAACATCGTAAAATAATATACTTATACTAAACCGTAATCACAGAAAAGATAACAAGTCCTAATTAAAAACGTACATGTCTTTTGCTTTAGGATTTTTTCGTAGCACGTAGTCCGTAGTCGTAGCGTGCATAGGGTAATCTACGAAACCTTAGCGGCCATTATATTGTTAACCAAATTAATTGTTACTAAGAAAACATATTTTTGACTTCTAAATTAATTGTATTAAAAACGCAGTTTTAGCCATCTGACTGAAACGAAAGTTATTTATAAATGTTTATATAATTTTTAACGCAAATTTTGTTGCGAACAAATTACAAAAACACAAATGTTGAAAAAATTTCCACGAGCAGGGTTTGAACCTGCACCCTTCTGACATACCGGGTCAGGTGCTCTTCCAATTGAGCTATCGTGGTTCTAACCAGCCCGCCGAAATTATTCAACACTATTTACTTTTTACTTTGAAAGCCAAAGGCGCCCATTCAATGTTAACAACTACCGTCATTAACATCCGATCATAATATTTTTACAAATACTAAAGATCAGTTAAGAAGTAGGCAAGCTATTTATAAATGTTTATATAATTTTTAACGCAAATTTTGTTGCGAACAAATTACAAAAACACAAATGTTGAAAAAATTTCCACGAGCAGGGTTTGAACCTGCACCCTTCTGACATACCGGGTCAGGTGTTTTTTTTTTTTCGAAAGTTATTTTTTCGTTGTTTTTCTTTGTTATTCTTTTATTCTCTTTATTATTTGTGCTGTGTTTTGATTGTATTATAAATCGTGTATGTGAGTGTTAATAAATGTTTGTATTTCTTTCTTTCTTTCAATCAGAAGTCAAAAATTCAATAACGTAGGTAACTTTAACTGTAACTTTTTTACTTTTTATTTTCAAGTGCTAATTGCTGCATTGGGTCGGGTAGGCGTTTAGTTTTTTCACTGTATTTTGTAAATTTTATAAATATTTAACTGTAACTTTTTATTATCATACAATTTAAAAAAAAGCTTGCGTCTCATTAAGATAGCGCATTTGTTATACTACACTTAAGGATATATGGTTTGCTTGGGTTTGCCTGTCAGGTGCAGTCAAACAAAATTGTTAACCGTAATAAGAGTTACCTAATGAAACACATAGTTATTACTAGGTTCTATATTGAATTAATTACAGATTTCAAGTCAACTAACTGACTCGATAGTTGCAATCAAAAGGCAAAAATGCAACAACGCACAACTTTTTACATTTTATAAATTTCGTTACATTACGCTTTATTTACAAAGCGCTAAAGCCTATTATCCAACACTTAAGGATCTCATCTGGTTTGCCTGTCAGGTGCAGACATCCCGTCTGCGTCTCCGAGATGCGCTCGCGCATGGCTGCGTGCTACCTGGGAGGCCCGGCCATCGATACGGTACATACCGTGCCCATTCAACTCTGGGCAACCTGTCACAACGCAGAACGTAAAAACGGATCAATGAAATGGCGGCGCGCAGGTACGTACTTATATCGTTTTAATTCTCAACTGTCGGTAGCGTGTTCTGATCTGGCGTTATGACCTGACGTAGATGGTCCCTTGCGCTTGCGTAAGGATGTCTGACACCTACTTTGTAACCGGAAGGTTGGTAGGAGGTGTCAGTATAAACTTTAAAAGTAGTGTGTAGCAGGGTTGCCGGTAGATGTGTAACAAAATCGTGTACAAACAAAATTTCCGTTCGTAAGGTAGTATTTTGATGACTTACAAAATTTATATTTAAACCTATTTGATGTAGCTTACGCCTCGGTGGCGGAGTAGCAGAGCGCTCGGCCCGATACCCGAAGGCCCCGGGTTCAATTCCCAGGTCGGGCAAAATGTATTTCGGATTTTTCGATGCATAGCCCGGGTTTGTGATCACCAACCCGCACTTGGCAAGCGTGGTGATTAAGCCATTACCCATCAATTGTAGCGATGACTTGATTTCAATGATGGAGGCCTTTGCCCAGCAGTGGGACAATTATAGGCTGTTTACTTACTTACTTTATGTAACTTAGCCTTTTTTTATATTGAGGAAATTTGCTTTCCGAATCGTCTCGCGGGGCTCTAACTCCGCGAGGTATGTGGGGTTTTCCGATATTTTGGCCGACCCACAAAAACCTCAGTACACTCTTCTGCCGCTCAGGCGGGACCCTAATCACTTGACATCTCTCTATGAGATGCTAAACCAAACCATTTTGAGTGGTAGAGCCACGCTGCGTTGCAGCACGAAATGGGGCCGGCTCGCCCGGCGTAACACCACCCTCTCACAGAATATCGGCGTGAAACAACGGCACTGGTTGCTGTTGTGTTTCGTCCGGTGAGTGAAAGTACCGGAGGCCCACCTCTCAATTCCAACTCCCTCCTCAAGATCCAACTCCTTTCCAAGGTTGGCAACGCATCTGCGATAACTTTGGTTTTGGGTGTCCATGGGCGGCGGTGATTACTTTCCATCAGGTGACCCGCCTGCTCGTTTGCCTCCTTTAAACATTAAAAAAAAACTCGTTTTCCTCCACCTGAGGAAACAAGCATACCCGCCTGAAAGGAAAGCGGCCACCGAAGCCCATGGATGCTTGCAACACCATGATTCCATACGTGTGTTTCCGATCCTGAAGTTTCTTAAGCATCTATACCCTGTCATTTCACTTTTAATCCAATCCAATTCAATTTGTAGCTAGTACAGACGCCCGCACTTCAACCTAACCACAACTGTCAAATTTCTTCCAATAATGTTCAACCATATGCCATATATATAAAGCTCAAAGTCTATTGAGTAAATTTGACACGCAACACAATGATGTTCAGTGGCAGAACATGCATTAGACTTATTTATTTAAGCTTCTTAGTTACCTACCCATTATTATAATTTATTTCAGCTGATACAGAAACCGGAAAACAGATGAAATATCTGTATTAATAAATTGACAGTCTTTATGTCATCTTGCTGCTTTGAAAATCATTGCATACCCAGAAAGAGATACAACAGATATATAAATATATCTAGATATAGGTAAGGCAATTTAAACGAGTGACCGTTTCCAATCGGATATTGGGAACCTTCTATTTTTATAAGAGTACGTAAACCATAAATTAATTACCACATTACTTATCAAAATAGGTATCAAATGCCACTAAACGATTCCCACCACAAAAACAAAAGCTGTCCGGCCGCCATGTTAACCTGATACGCGGTGACAGCTACTTTCCCGCGCACAATATGTCATGTTTTTTTTTCAGCCGAGGGGATGATACAAACAGCCAATTACGAAGGGGCGGCAGTGGAGTGCACTTAGCACTTTAGTGGATAGTTTAGTCACAATCAACAACCTGCAGGAGCTTGTCCACTCCTCATTTATGCCTTTTTTATTTCTTTTTAAGTCAGCGTAGCTATGGCGCATGCTTCGATCGACGCGCTTAATTCAATTAGTGGTACAGTGCTCGTGATTTTGTGATTTTGTGATGTGTAGTTTAATATTTAATAAGTTTGGTGAACTCGTATACCAATTTAGGATTATTCTTGGAACAAAGAGGGTGAGTAAACTGTACTATGTTTTGAGAGTCAATCATTTAGGTTTTTTAGACATACGGAAACTAAATAACTTAATTACCTAATCGTGACAGATATATAATATGGAGTATAGGCTTAGTTTACTGTGTAACATGAATATACAGCGCACATGAAGATAAATAGCTTTAATGATCGCGACCAGTTTTTGCTTTATAGAAGAAGAAAAGAAGTTATAATTATGAAATAAAATTAACTGAAAAAAGTTCGTCGACATGGATGCGACTGATCTTAAATCACTTAGCTATACGATTAATACTTACTTACTTACTTACTGCGCTGGCTCAGGGACCCGAAGAAAAAAAAAACGATTAATAAAGCCATTGAAACTTAATAAAACTTAATTATTTATTTGTTTCGTTTGCGGTGGAGACATTGGGTCCATGGGGGCCGGAGGCCAAGCAGCTTGTTAAAGAGTTGAGTGCTCGCCTTATTGAAGCCTCCGGTGACAAAAAGGCTGGCAGCTACCTCTGCCAACGTATTAGCTTTGCAATCCAAAAAGGCAATGTTTCCAGCATTCTTGGAACCGTTCCCACGAGCCCACAGCTAGAGGAAGGACATTTTTTATTTATCGGTTTTATTTTGTCTTTAGTTATCTTATTTAATTTTTTCTTTAATATAGTTAGTTATGTTATAATAATATGTCACGTTTGTTTATTGAAGATTTTTATATAACTGTAAGACCTTGTATAATAAAACTGTAATATAATTATAAACAATATAGACTTGTGTCAACTTGTGACGTTACAGAGTTTAATTAAAAAGATTTGAAAGCATTATAAGGGCACCAACTTCGGCACCAACTTCCAATACCAATGGTAATATGACTACGATATACCGAAATAAATGACGTGTAACTTCATGGAATGGGTTGGTTTTTTGCAGTTCGCTCATAATACAATATAATATATAATAATAATAAAACTACAATATATGAAAAAAACCTTAAGTTTAAAATAAAGAGCTTCTAGAAACAGCGAGTCTGTTATAACAAATAATGTCATAACAAATTGAAAATTATCTATCTGGGGGTACGGTAGTACCCCCGCCAAGACGAGCCAAGTCAAACGCAAGGGCACTACAATACCTTTTCTCGAATACAATTTTCTTAAGTTTTAAATAGTTTTTTTTTAATATAACCAATAGCAAATAAAACTTATGCCGGTGAGATGTGTGCAATTGGTTGCATTGCTTGTATAATTAAATTTTACTTGTCATAATTAGCATCGCTTCAATCATTGGATAACTTGCGATGTTAGAATTTTAATTATACAGTTACTCGTTGTTATATTTTGGTACAAATAATCATTTTCAGGCTTAGCCGACTGTGACTTTTTCATGATTAATCTATCATTCGCGTTATACCGTGAATTAACTTCTGTAAGGGACTTAACTTACTACTTAAAGTTTAAAAAATATTTTAAAATTGTATAAATTTAAAAAATTATAACCATTATGTTGATGGAACCGATAAAAAGTAATATTTAGCTATTCTTATTCAGCATGATAGTCTAGAAAAGTTTTAAAAATATCCACGAGTGGAATTCGAACTTGCTCCCTTTGACAAACGGGCATAACTGCACACTTTATGATAGTCGTATATAGCAGTCAATAGATTAACAATTTTTTTATTTTTTTTTTGAGAGAGATTGCTGATTGCCTTAAACGGCATTTTCAGCGTCACCGGGCTTTTTTGGGGGCGGCGAGGTACGTAAAGCCGTGTTGAGACAAATCACCTTCGGAGGATTTCTAGAGGGAACGGCATCGCACACTTAAAAGTACGCGTCGCCGTGCCCTACTAGATTCTCCGAAGGGTTCGGATCGGATCGGGTTAACGATTGTGCAATATTTTGGGTCTTATTTGTTTCAATTTAGAACATTAATTGTTGTGGCACCAGGTTGCCTAGTGCTAGTTTAATTCACCATTCTATCACGTTAACGTAAACTACGAGTAGAATGTGTATGACAAAATTTTAACTCTTCTCGTAAGTCGCCAGGAGGTGCTGCTTCAACGCCATACTAATTTTCGCCTTCGTAACCGTAATCGAATGAATAAGGATAGTAAACAACACTCATGCTAGGCACCCAGTGTTCAACATAGTGACCCAGTGTTCGACACCGTTTTCGTCGTCAAAAAATAATATGAAATTTCTTTGAAATTTTACTGGGAGGAAGTTGGTGGTCTGGTTGCTAAAGTAAAAAAATCAGACAGGTTTTTGTAAAATTTTAGAAGAAAGAAGAATAAAAAGATTTGTCGTTTAGCTAGCTAAACGCGCTAATCTCAGGAACTACTGGTTCGAATTGAAAAAATATTTTTGTGTAGAATAGTCCATTTATTGAGGAAGGCTATAGGCTATATTATCATTTAAATACTTATCATCATGGGCAGGTAATAATTAACCCGTTATTATACTGAGGAATTAAAATAAACCTATCATTAGTTATTTATTACATAACTTCTCTAGCAGTCAAAGCGACAGCATTCTACGTTGACCTAAGCATCAGAACGGTTGATTGTATGTACCTACATAATTTAATAGAAGGGAAGTTTGTAGAATTATTTGACGTTTCAAAGTCATATCTTTTTTAAATGGTACTTGTAAGGAATCTGCTCAAGGTGGAACAAGTAGAGCTAGAACCTACGACCATTCTCTACCACAACACTAAATTAAAAAAAAATAAAAATAAAAAATTCAAAATTCAAAATCATTTATTCAGTTTAGGCTACAAGTAGCTCTTATGAACGTCATTATGCCATCGGTTCGTAAGTCTACTCTGGGCGGGAGATCTTGTACTGAGAAGAACCGGCAAGAAACTCAGCAAGTGTCCAGCCCTTTTCTTCCTTACAGCGTCAAAAATATTGGAAAATGCCCTATCATAAAAGGACACTTTCCATCACAAATAAAAACACAAAGTATAAAGGACAATCACACATGTTAAAAAAAAAACAAAAGAGAAAATATAATAATATCTAAAATTGCATATTTACATCAGTTACCAGTTAAATTTTTCACAATGTCATACAGCATAAAGGTCAAAAATTGTTTAAGAAAGAAAAAAAAAACAAGATTAAACTATAGTTAATAGTAATAAAAATAATAGTATGCAAGAGCAGACCAGCCTCCACAGGCGGCACCCGTTCACGAGTATGACATATGAATCAGCCATCGCTGGTTCTAGAAGTGCATTGATATGATGAAATATTGGTAACAACAAAATCTGTAGACACGTCCTGCGTTGCTCTGAATGTGAAAGGTTGAATTCGATTTCCTCAAAAAATTTAGATAACTAGTTATTTTATGATAAGTTAAGTTATAAAAAAACACAAATGTTGAAAAAATTTCCACGAGCAGGATTTGAACCCGCACCCTTCTGACATACCGGGTCAGGTGCTCTTCCAATTGAGCTATCGTGGTATGTCAGAAGGGTGCGGGTTCAAATCCTGCTCGTGGATTTTTTTTTTTACATTTGTGTTTTTGTAATTTGTTCGCAACAAAATTTGCGTTAAAAATTATATAAACATTTTAAGTTAAGTTATGATTCTTTTTGTTTAGTACATAACATTAATTTTACTTATTATTTTAATTAATTAAATAAGGAACCAACATTTCATTTCAAAATTCATTCATTCAAAATCATTTATTCAGTTTAGGCTACAAATAGCTCTTATGAACGTCATTATGCCATCGGTTCATAAGTCTACTCTGGGCGGGAGATCTTGTACTGAGAAGAACCGGCAAGAAACTCAGCAAGTGTCCAGCTCTTTTCTCCCTTACAGCGTCAAAAATATTGGAAAATGCCCTATCATAAAAGGACACTTTCTATCACAAATAAAAACACAAAATATAAAGGACAATCACACATATAAAAAAAAAAACAAAAGAGAAGATATAATAATATCTACATTTGCAAAACATCAGTTACCAGTTAAAATTTTCACAATGTCATACAGCACTAAAAAAGGTCAAAAATTGTCTAAGAAAAAAACAAAAAAGAAAACAAAATTAAACTATAGTTAATAATAATAAAAATAATAGTATGCAAGAGCAGACCAGCCTCCACAGGCGGCACCCGTTCACGAGTATGACATATGAATCAGCCATCGCTTCACTCAACCATGTCTTAGGGAATGTAACGACCCGACGCACACGCCACCACCGCAGAGACACTAAAGAGAGCATGACACACTCAAGATACTCTAAATAAAAACCTAATGAAAAGTTTAACGTAACATAAATATTATTTGTAAACTGTAGGACATTGCTGATAAAGGCTATCATATCAGCGCTAAGATATTTTTAAAGTAATTATTGATCCCAATAAAATAAAATAAAGAGTAGTTTTATTTTTTATTATAACCAAGCTGTTTTGTCATCTAAATATTCTTTGACTGTATAATAAACTTTCTTAAGTAAAGAAGATTTTACATGTTTTTTAAACTTATCTAAAGGTAAATCTTGTACAGTACTAGGTATTTTATTATAGTAGTGTATACCTTGCCCCAAGAAAGAGCCAAGAACCTTTTGCAACCTGAACAGTGGCATTACAAGTTTTTTCTTATTTCTAGTATTGAAATTGTGTACATCACCGTGTTTAGTAAAAGAGTTGATGTTGCAACGCACAAAAACTATGCAATTATAAATAAACTGAGATGCAACTGTAAGAACACCAATTTCTTTAAAAATATTTCTTAAAGTAGTTCGGGAACCTAGTCTATAAATGGTTCTTATTGCTCGTTTCTGCAAAATAAATATAGATTCAACATCAGCTACTGTAGCCCACAGTAAGACACCATACGACATGACACTATGAAAATAGCTAAAGTAAACTGTTCTAGCAGTTTCAACGTCTGTTAATTGTCTAATTTTTCTGATAGCATAAGCAGCAGAACTGAGTTTACCGGACAATTTCGATATATGAGGATTCCATTGAAGTTTTGAGTCAAGTGTTATACCTAAGAAGACTCTTGAGTCTACCAAATCTAATTTATCACCGTATATTCTAATATCAGTTGGTTCAGTTTTAACATTAGGTAGTGTAAATTTAATACATTTTGTTTTTTTTGCATTAAGCTGTAGATTATTAACAGTAAACCAACTGAGTACTTTTGCTAGAGCATTATTTACATCATCATAATTATTCTTACACCTATTAACATTAAAAATGAGTGAAGTATCATCTGCAAATAAAACAATTTCACAGAAGTTCTCCACAAAGAATGGCAAGTCGTTAATATAAATTAAAAACAGGAAGGGCCCGAGGATTGACCCTTGCGGAACTCCCATTTTTACAAGAGATCCAGATGATTTAGTTCCATTGATATCGACAGTTTGTGTCCTAGAACTGAGATACGACTCTATCAATTTAAGTGCAAAATCATTAAGACCATAGTAGTGCAACTTCATCACCAGAGTCCTGTGCTCAACGCAATCGAAAGCCTTGGATAAGTCGCAAAAAACTCCAAGAGCGTTCTGAGACTTCTCCCAGGCATCGAATATATGTTTTATTAAAGCAACACCTGCGTCAGTAGTGGAACGACCCTTTGTAAAACCATATTGTTTCTTATGTAGAAGCTTGTTTGAGTTAAAGTATGCCATTAATTGTTCGAGTATAAGTTTTTCATAAATTTTACTTAGTACTGGTAATATTGAAATTGGCCTATAGTTACTAGGGTCTTCTTTGTTTCCTGATTTAAATAAAGGTATAACCTTACTGAATTTCATAAGTTCTGGAAAGATACCCTTATTGATACAGTAATTAAAAATGTCTGCAAGATAGGGCGCAATAGAAAATATAATATTCTTAATTACCTTAATACTTATGCCCCACAAATCACTAGTGTTTTTCATTTTAAGTGATTTGAATGTTTTTATAATATTCATAGAATCAATGTATTCAAATTGAAAAGACAGATTAGATTTTGGTACATGTTTTTTGAGTAAAGATTGTGCAGCTTCTGGTGATGAATCTAAATTTGAAGTTGTTACCACTGGTATATTTACAAAATAGTCATCAAAAATATTAGCAATATTTAAATCCGAATTGACAAGGGTGTTATTAACTTTCAGAGTGAAAGTATTGTCCCGTGGTTTAAATTTACCTGTTTCACGGTTTATTATGTCCCAAGTGGCTTTAATTTTATTGTTAGAGTTTTTAATTTTGTCTTTAATGAAATTAGATTTTGCTAATATGCACACTTTCTTAAACATTTTAGAATAATTTTTTACATATTCTGTAAAACTAAGGCTATGGTTACATTGCCTCAAATTATATAACTCATACAGTCTATTTCTACTGATATAAATACCTGCTGTAGCCCAATCACAGAACTTAAGTTTTTGGGAATTTTTAATTGTTCTAGTAGTAAAAACTTGGTTGTATTCTGTTTTTATAAAATCAAAAAGATTACTATATAGTACATCTGGGTCATCATGTACAAAGGGTAACGCATCAATTTTACAAACTACATTATTTTTGAAACACTCCATTCGTTTCTTTGTTACTGGTTTACATTTTACTATTTTTGGCTCATCCTTAATATCAAAATCATAGGTCACTTTTAAACCACAATGGTCAGACGTAAGATTATCAAATACTGACTTAGAAACAGGGTCATAGTCTGAAAAAACATTATCAAGACAAGTGGCAGAATGTGAAGTTATTCTAGTAGGTTCGAGAAATAGATTCATAAGATTAAAGCATTTAAATAACGCAACAAGACGAACACTCATTGAGGTAATTTCTAGAATATTTATATTAAAATCTCCACACACTAAAACAAATTTATTTTTAATTTTAATTTTCTAAGTACATCCTCCATTACTGATTCGAAAATACTGAAGTTGCCCGATGGGGGTCGGTATACACACACTATTACGAAACTATTGAACTCCACACACGATAGTTCAATGTTACGCTCCACTGAAAGGTTTACAATATCGTTGCGATTTTTGTATTTAATATTACTTCTTACTAGTATTAGGGAACCGCCGTGTATGGCTGTGCTTCGCACGTTCGCGCTTGCTCTTTGAAAATTGTTAACATGGAATGACGAGTCATGACTTCTTAGCCAATGCTCAGTTATACAATATATATGAATAGTCTGACTTTTTGCAAACAGTTCTAATTCTAAGTCCTTGCCAGCCAAGCCCTGAATGTTCTGATGGACAATATTAATGAATGTGGACTTGGCTTTTGTCTTAGACCTTAGTTTAAACCAGAGGTTGTTACCTTACTACTAGTTTTAAAAGTTTCATTAGTAGAACTACTAATGGTTATGTTATTATGTATAGACTTAGTTATAGCCGCTATAACTGTATCCTGTAAATTATAAGCTAACAAATTAGCTATTTGAGTCCTAGACTTCTTAGAAAGATACATAGTATCTGAAGTCAAACTAAAATTATTAATAAATTTATTAATATCAAAAAATAAAATAGTGTCACTATGACGACAAATAAAATTATATAATAATAAATTTAAGTCAAAAATACGTTTATTTTGTTCCCAGGTTAAATTTGTACAATAGGGAAAAGCGCTAATTATTAGCCTGCAATTTGTTTCAGATTGCAGGTTTAACAAAATATTAATATTATTTATTATGTCACGTTTTTTTACTTGTGAACTGTCACCACATAATAAAATAACATGAGATGCACTATTTAGCGTGTGCTGTGTTAAGTTACGTACTATAGTATTCATTGATTTACCTTTGTATTTGAAAGTCTATCTAGCTAAGAGGACATAAAATTAAGTCAAATAGCATGTGACTGTAAGGAAAAAATAGTCGTAATTAAACTACTTAAAACTAAACTTATGAAAAACTATAAACTATGTATTACAAAAACACAAATGTTGAAAAAAATTCCACGAGCAGGATTTGAACCTGCACCCTTCTGACATACCGGGTCAGCCAATTGTGCTCTCCCAATTGAGCTATCGTGGTTCTTTCGGCGGGCTGGTTAGAACCACGATAGCTGAATTGGGAGAGCACCTGAAATTTTTTCAACATTTGCGTTTTTGTAATTTGTTCGCAACAAAATTTGCGTTAAAAATTAAGTATATAAACAAAACAAAAACATTTTATAAACTATTGCTAACTACGCTAACTACTAACTATAAATAAAAAACTTGCCCCAGATCATCCCCATCAGGCAGAGTACCCAGTAATCCAGCAGCATTGCGTCGTTGGATAGCAACATGTGCAGTATTCGCTGGCTGTTGGCTTTTGGGTCCTTTGCGAAAGTTGCTTAGACTAGATTAGGTTGCACTAGGCTGCACTAGACTAGATTCAGTACGAGTACAGATCATAAATGCGAAATAAAGCTTTAGTGCCGGCAATGTGCGCGTGAAACTTTGGTATTGCAAACGGTAATAGGTTGCAATGACCGCTTTACATCAGCGGGTTACGAATATGCTCCGTTACTGAATTAATAACATAAATCATTAAGTATATATATATATTGTTTTAATTTTCGATATAATTTATTAGTATAAATATTATACAGACCAAACATAATATATAAATAATAAAGAGGTGTGGCGTTTAGCCAAAAGCCCGCCTCCCTCTCCGAAACAGCAAGAAGACGAGCTCGTTTTGTTTCATTAAAAGCACAGCACTCTCTATGAGCGCGGAGAAAACAGAGCGGCTCGTCCCAGGGTCTTTGGGAGTTAGGGAAGGTTGGTAGGTCGAGTTATTATTTGTTTGGCTTATAAAAATTATAATATTATATTGTATAACTACTTATAGTAGAGAAAAAATGTTGCGGTGCCCAACCAGGGCTCATGTTTTGGTACTTGAGAAATATAAAATGTACACCTATTTTTACTACATGAATTGTAATAAATACCTTTGCCTTTGACTTTAAAAATGTATCTAAAAGCAAGCGTATGGGCTGCAGCCGCTTTCCATCAGACAGAATGTAAGGTCTAATAGTACTTCGCTTTAAGTTCGTTCGTCCGCTTAGTATGACAGAAAAAATACTCAGAAATATATCAAACGTCCGCTGTCAGCCGCATTTCATTAGGGGGGCCGTCAGCTAATTTCCCGGCGTAATAACATTAAACATTGCCTAAATATATTAACCATGGGTTGAGATAGAATTGCGAGTAGGCGAGCTATGCTCGTTTCCCGGCATATCCCGGCTTAGCAATATAAAAAAAACCTGTCATTATCTATTCCAGCCATGCCAACCCGCGACTACAAGCGGCGAAAACTGAGAGCCTGATACACACAGAGAGCTAGGAGATGCGAAATCCCGCCCTTGCGCGGTAAAGATGCGCGGCGCGCGAAGGCGGGGCGATGGAGTGCTACGTGCCGAACAACCCGCAGTTCGGGCTCGCCGAGTTCGCGGGCCACGGGGACTGCGACCCGCTGCACTGCACCTGCCTGCAGCTGCGGGACTTCCAGGACGACTGTTGCCAGGTACCAAGTGATATGATCTGTGTGACATTTGCAAGCTTTTCATCATCATCATCATCATCATCTCAGCCAAAAGACGTCCACTGCTGGACAAAGGCTTCCCCCAAGGATCTCCACAACGACCGGTTTTGTGTTGCTCGCATCTTCCCGCGACCTTTACCAGATCATCGGTCAAGGCAAGCATTTAAGTATCGTTTAAGACAGATTGCACACACCAAAACCACCTGCTGCACTGTACCTATCTGCTGCCAGGTACGAAGTGGTGCGATATCAGTGACATTTGAAAACTACAAGCTGCTTCCAGAGTATCGTTTAACCATCGCTGTGACTTAGAGGATGAACTACTAAAACCTCCAAGTAGACAAGTAGTGTATTTTAGCTAAAACTAAGGCTTTAGCTTCGTTAGAACGGAACTGTGGCAGGGAGAGTTGGTTCTGGCCTTCTGGCTCTTCTCCGGCCGCAGCAGCGAAACTATTTGAAATCTTTGAAGAATGAATTTGGTTAAGTAAAGCTTGTCGAAGTTCATTCTTACACTGGTAGTGGTGGACCATACAGTTCGCGGACCATGGGGACTGCGACCCACTGCACTGCACCTGTCGGCAGCTGCGGGACTTCCAGGACGACTGCTGCCAGGTGACAAGTGATATGATCTGTGTGTCATTTGCAAGCTTATAAGTATCGTTTAACCGCACTAGACTACGCACACTAATAATTTTCATAAATAGTTCATAAACCACCAAAACCATCACCCGCTACACAGCACCTACTTACAGCTGCGGGACTACCAGGACGATTGCAGCCAGGTACCAAGTAGTGGATAAAACACTTAAATCCTCCAAGTAGCGTCTTCTAGCCTTAGTTTCGTCAGAAATCGAATTGCGGCGAGTCGATTGGCGCTTCGCCGGCAGCTCAAAGTAAAAGTCAAAGTCAAAATTTTTTATTCAAATAAATCTACGAAAAGTGCTTTTGAATCGTCCATACATTTTTTACCTACTATCCATTCAGAACGCCTATTTTATAGCTGTGGAGAAGAATGGGCGAAGAAACTCCACAGCTGTCGCGGCATTTATGAAATCTTTGTTGAATGATATGCTGTAGCCGAAAATACGGGAGCGAGTGTGGTTAAGCAAGGCTTGTCGCAGTTCCGTCTGTCGGAGATCAGTCGTACACTTGTAGTGGTGGACAATACAGTGCTACGTGTTCATCAAAGCCCACAGTTCGGAACCCAGAGTTCGCGAGCTACGGGCACTGCGACCCTCTACACTCCATCTGCCTTTTTTTCCCCAGTGGAAAACGCATTGCCGCGTATGTATTATGTGGGTCTCTTCCCCCGGATCCCGCTTCCGCGATAGATCCAAACGCCTTGACAATGGTTCGGGAGGAGCCACGGAAACCACTCTACTTCACCTTAATATTATTGCAAGGGCGAACCGTGGCCACAGTCAGGCGTTCACCCTGGCAACTACCAGCCAGAGAAACGCCGAGGAAGTCTGGGCGTGTTTCAAACGTTTAAAGCTTAAGGTTTAAGGTAAAGGGTTCCCCACCCTTAACCGTCGAGTGACTAACTATGATTTAAAACTCAGTTGTTTTTTTGTTAAAAAAAATACGGGTGACAACAACTTATGAGTCGACGATATAATTGTCCATGTAAAAGGGCCTCTCCTGCTGACTACGTGCACTACACCGCCGAGCCAGCTCGCTTATTGAGGCTACAACTTAGGCAACGCATCAGTTTTTATTTTCATTTTGCGTTATTCGAGCTGCCATCACAAATACCGCACTTTAAAAAAAATTTACATCTAGCATTACGTCGATCTCCCAGTGCCTCTGTAGGTAGTTGAGGATTCCGGGTGAAGTGCGCTTCCACCAATGGCCTTATCATCACCTAACATCATTTGAGATGAAGACCAGAGCTTAACCGTAAGATACAAAAAACAAATGAAAAATTTCTGATTATTGATTTTGCATTATTTGTTGTATTAAATGTTAAGGTTAATGTTATGAATGTGATTAGTATTTATAATTATCTCATTATTTGGTAAATGTGGTAAAACAAACAAGAATGGACCTTTTTGGTCAGTAGGTGTTTATAGGCAACTAGCGGCCACTCGCGGTTTTACCCGCGTGGTTTCCGTTCCCGTGAGAATATCGGGATAAAAAGTATCTTATGTTTTAATCCAGGTTATAAACTATCTGTATGCCGAATTTAATCCAAATCCATCCATCCGTGTGTGATTACAAAATAAAATGATAGCGCAGTATTTATTGGTAACTAAAGAAAATAATGTATTAATTATTAATAATAAAAGTAAATACTTCATTACTTTTACCGTCAAACATGACCTGTAGGTAATTAATGTTCAATTAATCACATTTACCGTAACATAATACATGTGTTTAGGGTTTTACGCGCTCTAGCATAATCGTAGCAGACGACTCGTATTTAGCTCAGATTTAACAAAGTCGTAGACTACGTCTTACAAATAAACAAAGATTAAGGTCCGAATTGTTATTCGGCGTTTTGTGCCTGTCATGTAAACGTTATTTCAAATTAGAGTAAAAGAGACAAAACATGAAATAACTATTCGGAGCTTATTCTTTGTTTATTTGTAAGCCCCTACGAGTTTTGTTTTAATTAACTTGGTGGGCGAAGTTATTGCCAAGCTTCTCCGACTTCATGCGGAATGCTCAACTACTGAGGCACTGGCCATCTTCTCATTAACAATGCTATTTTGCTACAACAATGCTACTTTTACATTGTTGATACGGTATCAGACTTATATAAAAGATTGGTAGCAAGCGGACTTATAAAAAGTCTTACTAACCAAGCCGAGAACAAATACTTGGACGCCCAATGTAACCACAGTGCCATAGAACAATTGAATTTCTATTGTGTCTGGTTTACGAACAACTAAGTCGTTAAATATACTTTCCGCTGAGAATCGAACCCGGGACCACTTGGTCTGAATCCCGTGGTTTAACCGTTAGACCCCGGATCGGTATTGTGACAAACTTTCGCATTTATAATATTAGTAGGATTATGCGCATCCTACTAATATTATAAATGCGAAAGTTTGTGTGTATGTATGTTCGTATATTTGTTGCTTCTTCACGCTGCAACGGGTGGATGAATTTGGATGAGATTCGGCATACAGATAGTTTATAGCCTGGAATAACACATAGGATACTTTTTATCCAGATATTCCCACGAGAACGGGAACCACGCGGTTGAAACCGCGAGCGGCCGCTAGTTGATTATAAGCTGTGTAAGGCTAAAAGAAAAAGTACGAACAAGAATGAAACAACTTTTACGCATGATTTTACACGTTTAATTTTATCCTGACATTTAGAATTGTTTACAGGAAGTCTACCTGTGACAATACACGCGGCCGAAAGGCGAGTAGATCCGTAAAAGTTCCATTGTTTCTTTTATTACAATGTACACATTAAAGTTTAAAGTTCACATCTTCACACACAATGAGAACAATAAGTACGTTGTACTAAAAAGGTTTTGTTATTGCAGCAAGAAAACGAAAACTGCTGCCAAGAAAATGGAGAAGAATTAAACGCATTAAGCGAGAGCATCGCCCCGTGCGACGTAAACCTCGGAGACGTGGGGGAAGCCGGCTGGAGTGAGGATATGGGCTCTTTCTCACTGCCGCCGTTGGAGTTAGACCCGCTGCCCTCATTGTTTCCCTTTTCTCCATGCTCCGGGTACAAGTGAGTTCGCGACATTATTCTTTGCTTCGACATTACAGCTACTTATATTATAGAAATGTAGCTAGAGCAAGGATATGAGCTGCTTCTCCCTGCAGTCGTTGGAGTTAGACCCGCAGAGGGCAGCCTCATTGTTTCCCTTTTCTCCATGCTCCAGGTACAAGTGAGTACTCGACATTATTCTTTGCTTCGACATTACGGCTACTTATACGAGTATTATAGAAATGTAGCAAGAGCAAGGATATGAGCTCCTTCTCCCTGCAGCCGTTGGAGTTAGACCCGCTGCCCTCATTGTTTCCCTTTTCTCCATGCTCCGGGTACATGTGAGTACTCGATATTATTCTTTGTTTCGACATTACAGCTACTTATATTTAGAAATGTAGCTGGAGCGAGGATATGGGCGTCTTCTTATTTCCCCTTTACGCCATGCTTTAGGTACGGGTGCCAACACGACATAGTTTGATTCGCGTGTCATACCTATTAGCCTAGATAGAAATGTACCTAGCTGTGGTTTGGATCTGAGCTCCTCTGTAGCTTCTTCAAGAAAATGGAGAAGAATTAACGCACTAAGCGAGAGCATCGCCTCGTACGATGTAAACCTCGGAGATGGCTTCCCACCGCGTCTCCGAGGTTTGGAGGAGGCTGGAGTGAGGATAATGGACTCTTTGTCCTTGACACCCGCACCTCCATTATTCCCTTTTTATTCTGCTTTAGGTCTAAGTAAGTACTTAACATACTATCGTTCGCGTGACATCTCAATTACGAGTACCTAAAGGATCCACTGCCATATCCTCACTCCAGCCGGATTTCCAATGCGTCTCCGATATGGCAGTGGATCCTTCTCACTGCCGCCGTTGGAGCTGGATCTGCTGCCTCCATTGTTCTCCTTTTCGCCATGCTCCTGGCACAAGAGAGTACCTACTTGACATAGTTTGGTACGCGTTAAATCTCGATTAGATAATATAGAAATGTAACTGTATTCTCCTTTTCCCGAGATACGAGATACGAGAACGAGAACCGAGATGCGAGAACACAACTTTTAGTTGATGGCTGTTGTTAAAGTTAATGGCTGTTGTTATTCTAAATAAAATAAAAATATATACACTTTGTTACGACGTTATATGAGTGAAATGAGGATATGGGCTCCTTCTCACTGCCGCCGGCTGCGCCGTAGGATCTGCACCCGCTGCACTCATTGTTTCATTTTCGTTACAAGTGAGTACTTGACATTACACTTTGCTTCAACATAACAATTAGGTACTTACTTAGTAAGAATTCAAAATTACGACTAAATGCGATTTGTGATCACTAAGCATCGAAAAATCCGAAACACACTGCCTGACTTGTGAATAGAACCCAGTTCCTCAGGATATCGAGCCGAAAGCTTTACCACTCGGCTACCTTTGATGAGTAAAATTTTTATTCTGATTAGGCGTCTGGCATCTAACTTTACAGAGGCACGGTGAAAAGGATGGGGTTGCACGAAAGATCCCGATTGGATCGAGGTGCTACTGGGAGAGGTTAACCTTAGCAGGCCCCACTAAGATAAGATAAGATAAGATAGTAGGCGTTCTGAACTCGATCCTAAGTTTATATAAGTCAGAGAAGCATAGTCAAGACTCGTAACAACTTCAATACTCGTAGTATCCGTTCGTTTGCGTTATGTAGAGTAGAGTTTGTCTGTGGTTGACAATTCTGGATGAGGTTTTACTTGCCTCTGTGGTCTAGTGGTTAGGACCACCATTCTCAGACCCTGATGTCCCGATTTCGATTCCCTTTAGGGGTACATGTTTGTGTACTCGATTTGGTTGGTGGTTTTGGGCTTGTTTGTTCGCTTGGCTAGCTTATCCTTATCTAAATATGTCGCTATAATATTAATGTTTGTAGTATTGTTGTGTTCCGGCAGCTAGAGATAAGATAGCCAGTGCGTCAGTAGTTGAGGTTCCCGGTGGAGTGGGCTTCCACAAATCTCTCGGTTCCTATAGCAACAACCCGGCCGAGACATAGAAAAGCCTTTGGGTCTATAAGTAGCCATGATACTAGACACGGAATCAAGTTTTTGATTTTAACTAATAGTTAATGAACCACTTAGTTGAAAATTTTACAGAAACATTAAATTTTAATAAGATTTTTCACGAGGTACTTTAGATTAAAATAATATATATTTCCAAACGGTTATATCAAAGATCGGATAAGTTGTCGTTTTATCAGTGAATTACGTCATAAACTGATCAATCGTACTAATAAACCGATAATATTATAGAAGAAGATAATATTAACTAATGAAAATAATTCAGTTTTCTCGTTTCGTTTTCTTTGCGCTAAGTTTAAATATCGTATGACGTTATAAGCAACCTTGCACTGCTGTTCATTTTTACCACTTAGCACTTTACCTATATGTCTTCTTATGAAAATTGCCCAAAATAAATTAGACTGTCCGGAAACACATTGCTTCGCATTCCCTTCGCTCGTACTAATAACAGAATGAATAGTTTTATCATTAGATCTATTGTACATATTTGCTTTATCTTTATTGTACCTACTAATGCAGGACAGGTTAAAACTATGTTACCTCCTAAATAAGTGAGGATGGACTTTTATTCTTTTTAATGTTCTTTTTCTTAAATTCTGCTTTTAAAGGTCATCATCATCATCATCATCAGCTCTGGGGCACGAGCCTTCCCTATGGATGGATAGGGAGAATGGGTCATAAACCAGCAGGCGGGCCCAGTGCGGATTGGTGGTTGTTAACGACTGTTAAAGCACCGGGACCAACGGCTTTACGTGCCTTCCGAAGCACGGAGGAGCTCGAGATGATAAAATTTTTTTTTTGGTCACCCATCCGATGACCAGCCATTGCAAAAGTTGCTTAACCTCAGCACTCGCAGACCGGGCGCGTTAACCACTGCGCCATCGAGCTCCTCCTCTTTTAAATGTGGTAGCTTGTTATTTGCTCATAAGTTGTTGCATGTCGAGTATAAATTGTGCATAATGCTGTTAGCTGAACTGAACATAAAAATATTCAAAGGCCGGCAACGCATCTGCGATTCCTCTGGTTTTGGGGGTGCCCATGGGCAGCGGTGATTGCTTCCCATCTGGTGACCCGCCTGCTCGTTTGCCTCGACTGCCTATGGTCTCCATCATCAGACCTGTAATGACACTTATAACCCATATGGGTGCAAAGTTTTCATCAATAGAAATGAATGAAGTCCAAACACAAGGTAGCTACTGTAAAACGTTGAGGAGTTCCCTTGACTGTCCTTCGTCTTCATCATCAGACCCCTAATAACAGTCACAACCCCTCTAGGTGTAAAGTTCTCATTAATACAAATTAATCAAGCCCAAACACCATGTAAATGCTGTAAATCGTTGAGGAGTTCCCTCGACTGTCTTTCGGCTCCATCATCAGATCGACTCCAGACCTTCAATATATAGTAGTGCTTTAAAATACTTAATGAAAAAATTAACAAACGCACTAGTCGCCACTACAATTTTCGAAGGTTCCCTTCGATTTTTCTGGGATGTCATCATCAGATCCTGGTTTCCTTATTATGGTACTACCCTTGGGACATCTCCTTTCCAACAAAAGAAGAATCATCAAAATCGGTTTATAAACGACGAAGTTATCCGTGAACACACATAAAAAAAAATATACAAGTCGAATTGAGTAACCTCCTCCTTTTTTGAAGTCGGTTAAAAATAATATAAAATAATGCCTTATGTAATTCCTCAAGATCGCCGGATATCGGACCTAGCTCTCCTTGCCATTATCTTGTGTTTAATTTTGTGTAACCCTTTTTTATTAATTTATAAAATTAATTTATCATCATCAAATTCTTCTCCTGTTCTCCCCGAGATGTTTCCATCTGTAGGGTAAGCTCGTGTTTTCTGTAGGACAAGGACATAGAATGGTGATGTAAGACATTGTTTTAGCATTAGGTAAGTAGGTACACAGCTTATATAACCTCTTTTCTCTCTTGAAACCTACAAAAAGGTGACATAATAATTATGGTATCCCAGCAGGAACAACGGAGGGGAGTGTCGCGAGAGGGGTGGGGGTGAGGCGGCGGACGTCCTCCTCTCGCTCAAACACGCCGTGGTTCACGGAGACTGCGCTGCGGACGCGGTACATCCACAGGTATAACCGTCTCCCTCACTCGTATACCAACTACGGACAGTGCGACAGCGACAAACATATTTATCTCTGGCTAAGCTGCTTTTCTGAAACCGTACGTTGGAATGTAAACTTTATGTAGATTGGCTTAGGATTGTTTTATGCCGCAGCGTTTGGTATAAAGGGTGTTCTTTAGGGGTGACCCTTTATTGTCCCTTTAGGGGTGGAAAATATAATTTTCGTAGTAGAAGCACCGCAGTGGAGAAATTATAGTAATTAATATGGTATCGTGGTAAGGCTTCCGTCATTATAAGCGATGCTGTTTGATCTAATAGAGATGGGGATTTCACGAACAAATTAATGTTCTGTCCGATTTCCGCTTTTCGATAACAGAAGCCGAAAAGTGATTTTTGTTTAAAGTTAAGCTGACTGATTAAATTTTTTTTATGCGTTTTGTTTGGAGAGTTTTCTGATTGCTTCAAACGGCGTTTTCAGCGTCTCCGGACTTTTTTGGGGGCAGCGAGAAACTTGAAGGGTCCTTCCAGCCGTGTGAAACGAAGCACTGTCAGAAGTTTTCTAAGGGGAATGTCATCACGCACAAGTGCATGGAGAGTTTCACCCGAGTTCTTTGTGTAAAAACACGTGTTGTGAGGCTCCATTTTAAACTCAATCTACCGTACAATTATTCTTTCATAATATAATTAAATACACTTGAAATTGGCTTAATGCTAAACGCGAAGCCATTAATTAAGATATAATAATAACACAAGTGCATGTCCTCGTTCACTAGATTCTCCAAGGGTTCGGTTCGGATCGGGTTTTCTTGCAATAGTCGACAAGGAAGATAATCTAAACCAAAACGTAGAATAAACCGGTTTGGTTGACGACGTCTAATTCCCCGAATGTCTAGTCGCCATACATCCATTCTCCGGATGTCAAGTCGCCATACGTCTATTCCCTGAATGTCTAGTAGCCGACTAAAGCTATGAGAAACATAATCATCTAAATCTGTGTTTATATATCGAAGACTAGCTTTTGTTCGCGGCTTTGCTCACGTGGGCTACACGACTTGTGTTTACAAACTTATTAAAGGTAAATATCATAAGGGTATAAGTAGGTAGGGGTTAGACAACTAAATATGTCACGTCATTTCAATATGTCAACCTGACATTAAACTCAGTAAACGTTTATTAAGTCTACAATGAACATTTTTATTTTTAGCGAGCTAGAATTAGTAAAAAGTGTCTAACAAAACAACGTAATAAAAATCACTCTGTATAAGTAATTTAAGGAATGACAAATTTCCATACAAACTTTCCACCCTTATTTCACCCCTCTAGGGAAGGTTTTTCAAAAAATGCAAAACTTATGAACACGTCAATCTTTATTTTTATTGAAAAATCTATAGATCGATTAAATTATTAATTTTTATAAACAATACTTTAAAAATAGCAATTTCCACAATAAAATCTTCTTCTCTTTTCGCAATCGCTAACAATCACCTAATAAACACGGAATTTTGGTTTCGAAAAGAGGTAAAAATAATAATTGAAAAACTAGAGCTACTCACTGTGTCAGTAGTAGCAACCACTATTAAGTATCCAAATTGTATGCAAGTCTCAATTTTTATAGAATCGAACGTTGTTTGGCTATGTGTGATTGAATGAAAAATTAATTAATTAATTTCATTTAAATGTCAGATTAGCGAGATAGCGACCCCAAATATTGAAACCCCTTTATTTACCCCTTGTTTCTATTGTTTCTTAACTGGTTGCGCCACTTAGTGCAAATTTGTCGCGATAAAGGTAGTTTCGATCACCAATCCGCACTGGGCCTACGCGGTGGTTTATTGCTCGTTCTCTCAGTGGTATTCCATTCATAGGAAAGGCTCGTGCCCCAGTAGTTTGGACATCACAGTTTGCCCTATATAATAGCTACTTACCACCATCTTATCTAAGTCGCCATAACCTCAATGTTAGTAGCATTGTTGTATTCCGGCAGCTATATAGAGATAAGATAGCCAGTGCCTCAGTAGTTGAGGATCCCGAGTTAAGTGCACTTCCACCATTGGCCTTATCATCACTTAACATCAGGGGATCCATTTTAATAGTTTGCGCACGTTTGGTGGTGAGATTTTGCCAATAATCCGACTGTATGGCGACCACTCACACACTTTGTTCTGACACAAGCTCCAGTGAAATTATAGCGTAGGTACTTTTTTGCTTTTGGGTTGGCCACGCGCGCGTCTTTGTGTGCAAGCCAGGTTGGGTTTGCGAGCTCTATCGTGCACTATACTGCAGCGCTGTTCTCTAAGCAAAACAGCTTCGAACTCGACGTTGCACTTGCTCATAACTTGCAAACGAATTTCAACCTAATAGTAATAAAGCTAGTAATAAAGTCTACATTCGTTTGCAAGTTATGAGCGAGTTCAATGTTGAGGTCGACGCTGTTTTGCTTAGAGAATAGCACTGCAGGTCCGCGCGGTTTTTGGACTTAAAATGAGCTGATGATATTGCGTCCAGATGATGGTGAACGGTGGTGGCGGTTACCCCTACTACGAGCACTACGGTGGCGCGCCGCTGTTCCCCACGATGAGTGTGAACGTGTCCATGAACATGACCATGCACGGCTGCCCGCCCGACCAGCTCTGCTCGCAGGTAAGAGACTGAGCAATGTACACACGCCTGCAGATCAGATCGACTATCACTAACTGTGAAATTTCCTCAATAGACTTTGAGCTTTATGTGGATGGCATATTGTTGATTATTTATTGAAGAAATTTGTTAGTTTTGGGTATATAGACTAAAAAAAAAGACTAAACTTTTCTACACTCATACCAATTATCTAGCCCAAGAGAAGCTTCGTTATGAAACTCGTTAAATGGTTACTAGACAACGGATAAACACATTTAAAATACTTAAATACATACTTATTATACATAGAAAACACCCAGACCCGAGACAATTTAGAAAAACAATAATTTCTAAATTGATCCGACCGGGGATCGAACCCGGGACCTCAGAGATGGCGACACCATGAAAACCGGTGTACAAACCACTCGACCAAGGAGGTCGTCATATAGGTTGATGTGCAGGCATTTTGGTTTCGAAAAGAGGTAAAAATAATAATTGAGAAACTAGAACTACTCACCGTGTCAGTAATAGCAACCACTATAAGTATCCATATTGTATGAAAGTCTAAATTTTTATAGAATCGAACGTTGTTTGGCTATGTGTGATAAGTATACCTATTTGATAGAATGTCATATTAGCGAGTTAGCGACCCCAAATATTAAAACCCCTTTATTTACCCCTTGTTTTTATTGTTTCTTAACTTTTCAATTAGTTAATTATATTACTTACCTCTGTCGCGCAAACAGACCTTAATTTTATTGAAATTAAATTAAAGTTTGTGTGTTTTATTACTTTGTAGCCTTTCCACAGGAGTAGGATGAAGTCTAAATTACAATACACACATACGTTATTTATAACTACGCCAATATTAGTAAATATTAAAGTAAAAAGTAGAATGTGTTAAAAGCCATTGTCTTATATATAATAATAATAGAAAAGAACGTTCTTGTAAACTATTTGTTCAAATGCTGGGAATTAGAGCAAAAGTTCGCTGCAGCGCTAAAACATTTTATTATGTCGTTTAACCAAACTAAAAACATACAGCGCTAGATCGCTAATAGAGTATTGTTTTCTCGCGACCAAAACGTTGTAAGCGCCGTGAATTTCAAAGCGCTTACGCGTTTCGTTCAACGTAAAGTAACAAGAGTCTATGATTGTAGAATTTGTAGAAAGCGTCATGGTGTCGCATTTAAATGAATAAATACTATTTCCATTGTGGAATTACGATATTATTACCTATTTATTCACTTGAATATAAGTAGTTTTACTTACTTGACTAAAATTATTATTATCTCTTTTTATTTTACTTTGATTTATCGACTTTTCGATTTATTAGCGCCGCTCCGTTCGCACCCACGCACCATTGAATGTCAAAGTCACACTAAAGTAAGGTGTACGGACTGCAGTACAGCTGAGTCAAACACAGTGAATGTTCGGAACGCGATATCTAGTATAACATATATATCGATGTTAAAAGCAAGATCTTATTTCAGGTGCAATGGAACCAAAACTCGTCAGCGCCGTCAGTGAACGTGGTATATCCTCAAACCCAAAACGCGATCAGTCCCAACTCTTATCCTTCGGCGACTTACTCCTTCACAGCTGACTTCCGCACTCCTACCCAGTCGGACCCTCTTATCACAGCCACCTCGACCTTCAAACCCTTGATACAAAACAGTCAGAAGCCGAACGCGAACTACTCTATCTTCCAACAGAAACCTAGCTACAGTAGTCAAAAGACGGCGAAGAGACCTCCTGCCAAGATTTATATGCAAGAGAGTCCTAAAGACCAGGGAATAGGCGGAGGCTATACCATACTAAACCATCAGGGGCAGATGCATCAGCAAGAGTATGGTTATACTGCTTGTGTCAACGCTGGCAAAGTACAGGTAGGTAGAAATATCAAACTTTTTTAAAGCAAAGGTTTCAGTGTCGGTATCTTAAAAGGGTGATGCTTGGGCTGAATCTGGAAAACGTAATAAAGCATAGCTAAGACTGACTATGGGTTAACAGAGTAACTTTCACTTTTAGTTACTTAAGTAGTTATTATACTTTTTAAGCAGCAAACTTAGTCCATCTATCGATTGAAATGAAACAACTTTTACGGATCTACTCGCGTTTATTTTACACATTACTTTTAACTAACGTTTATACTGACATTTCGAACCCTTTGCAGGGTCCGTGGTCAGAGGGAGACTGAGGAGTTGATCGTCTCATAATTATAGTTAGTAGCTTGTATACCCTTATTGAAATTTAATCAGATGCGTTCCGTTTTACGCAGAAAGAGCTTCAGTAGGTATTTTTTGGTCTGGTAATATGGTGTTGGGTCTGGGATTTAATGTTTTGTATGATGGGATCCCAGGCTTGTGGTAGATTCCAACCATCTTCTCTATTGAAATTAGGATGTTTTTTAATTTCAACACACGTACTACAGGATAATAAACTGAAAGTACAACGGCTTCTTCACAGAAAACGCAATAAACCAACCACAGTCGAGCACCAACCTGCTGTACTACCTGAAATGAAAGGTGTCACTGACAAGATTGGACATATCTCAAAGCGAGCTTCAATCAACACTTACTTCAGGCCGCCGAAGAAGATCAACCAATTTTTACGACCTGTCAAATGCAACATACTTACCTCTTCAAGATGCAGGCGTGTACAAACTGGACTGCGACTGTTGGTTCTCTTACATCGGGCAAAAAAAGAGAAGTGTAGGAACCCGCGTTAAAGAACATACAGCCGACGTTAAGCATAGGCGCGAAAATAAGTCTGCAGTATGCGAACATTCCCTAGAGGGGCTCAACCATTACATCAGATTTGATAAACCACAAATACTCGTTAGAGAACAACGAGTCATCCCTAGGATGATACGCGAGGCTATTGAAATTAAAAAACATCCTAATTTCAATGGAGAAGATGGTTGGAATCTACCACTAGGATGGGATAACATCATACAAAATATTAAATCTAGCCCCAACACCATACTGTCAGACCAAAAGATACTGTAAGCTCTTTCTGCGTAAAACGGAACGCACCTTATTAAATTTAAATGAGGGTATACAAGCTACTAACTAATTATGAAACGACCAACACCTCAGTCTCCCTTTGCAGGGTCCATGGTCCCGGGCCCCACCCGACTTCAATAGACATTTTTAAAACTGATATGCGTATCTAGGTAATTAATAATATGATTTTAATATTATTTCTTGCTTTTTAGAGCTGTTTTTAGTACATTTATTTTTTAGTTTCCTTTTTGAAGTCAGTTTTTTTTTTTTAAAAACGATTTTACTTTACGATTTTTGGGGATGGGTAGACCTAACAAGGATACTTCTCGGATGAGAAAACGACGGCCTAGTAGGTAGTGGTATTCCTATGTAAAACTTAAATAAAACTTAACTTAACTTACTTAACTTTTTCCCGTCGAACGAAAAAGCCCCTAGTACAAATAAGTCACACACACAGATAAACACATGTTGTTAGGCACCACTGTGGTGCCTATACGCGTGCGGTGTCAAAAAGTTAGGCACCAACGTGGTACCTTATCGCTCGAAGGGTGTACGAACTGAAAATTTTGGCATATTAACCCTATGAAGTAAGCCCAACAAAAGGTAAATGCTGTAAATCATTGAGGAATTCCCTCGGCTGTCTATGGTCTCCATTATCAAACCTGTAATGGCACTTATAACCCATATGGGTGCAAAGTTCTCATCAGAGTTCCCTTGATTGTTCTTCGTCTTCATCATCAGACCCCTAATAACAGTCACAACCTATCTAGGTGTAAAGTTCTCATCAATACAAATTAATCAAGCCCAAACACCAGATTCTCGAACCGACACCGAATTTCGAAGAATCGAATTTTCGACATTTTTCGATTTTTTTCGGTTTTTAAAGGTTCTTTGGTCCTGGTTTCCTTATCATGGTACCACCCTTGGGGTATCTCCTTTCCAACAAAAAGAGAATCATCAAAATTGGTTCATAAACGACGAAGTTATCCGCGAATAGACATACATAAAAATATATATATTTAAATGGTCGAATTGAGAAACCTCCTCCTTTTTTGAGTCGGTTAAAAATAAACGCGAGTAGATCCGTAAAAGTTGTTTCATATCAATGTGTAATGTTCGCGTAAACTTTAGAAAACACTTTCTATCGATTATTTTACTTACAATAAATATGTACAACCAAGCCAGTTTCCCGTATACTCGCTATAACTTGAGGTTAAAGCAACGGCTTTTGGTTATTGTGAGGGTTGCTATACCAGGCACCTATATAATTGTTCCGTGCAACGTTAATCTACGGTCCCTGATCTTAATCATACTTTAGGTGGGAGCACTAAGCGGCTGTTCCGAGGACGACGAACACAAGCCGAACCTGTGCCGCATCTGTGGCAAGACGTACGCGAGGCCGAGCACGCTCAAGACGCACTTGCGCACGCACTCCGGCGAGCGGCCGTACCGCTGTGGCGACTGCAACAAGAGCTTCTCGCAAGCCGCCAACCTGACGGCGCACGTGAGGACGCACACTGGACAGAAGCCGTTTAGGTGAGCGACTTACCAACTCCTCCCAAACATTAGACCAATGCCAGGCCGAGCTCGCTGATGACGCACCTGCAAACGCATCTCGCTTTGGGGCGACTGCTACAAGAGCTTCTCGCAAGCCGCCGACCTGACGGCGCATGTGAGGACGCACACTGGACAGAAACCGTTTAGGTGAGCGACTTACCAACTCCTTCGTAACATTAGACCTATGCCAGGATGAACATGGTCAAGACGCACCTGCGTTCGCATTCGCTCTGGGGCGACTGCTACAAGAGCTTCTCACAAGCCGCCGACCTGACGGCGCATGTGAGAACGCACACTGGACAGAAACCGTTTAGGTGAGCGACTTACCAACTCCTTCGTAACATTAGACCTATGCCAGGATGAACATGGTCAAGACGCACCTGCGTTCGTACTCGCTCTGGGGCGACTACTACAAGAGCTTCTCACAAGCCGCCGACCTGACGGCGCATGTGAGGACGCACACTGGATAGAAACCGTTTAGGTGAGCGACTTACCAACTCCTTCGTAACATTAGACCTATGCCAGGATGAACATGGTCAAGACGCACCTGCGTTCGCATTCGCTCTGGGGCGACTGCTACAAGAGCTTCTCACAAGCCGCCGACCTGACGGCGCATGTGAGGACGCACACTGGACAGAAACCGTTTAGGTGAGCGACTTACCAACTCCTTCGTAACATTAGACCTATGCCAGGATGAACATGGTCAAGACGCACCTGCGTTCGTACTCGCTCTGGGGCGACTACTACAAGAGCTTCTCACAAGCCGCCGACCTGACGGCGCATGTGAGGACGCACACTGGATAGAAACCGTTTAGGTGAGCGACTTACCAACTCCTTCGTAACATTAGACCTATGCCAGGATGAACATGGTCAAGACGCACCTGCGTTCGCATTCGCTCTGGGGCGACTGCTACAAGAGCTTCTCACAAGCCGCCGACCTGACGGCGCATGTGAGAACGCACACTGGACAGAAACCGTTTAGGTGAGCGACTTACCAACTCCTTCGTAACATTAGACCTATGCCAGGATGAACATGGTCAAGACGCACCTGCGTTCGCATTCGCTCTGGGGCGACTGCTACAAGAGCTTCTCACAAGCCGCCGACCTGACGGCGCATGTGAGAACGCACACTGGACAGAAACCGTTTAGGTGAGCGACTTACCAACTCCTTCGTAACATTAGACCTATGCCAGGATGAACATGGTCAAGACGCACCTGCGTTCGTACTCGCTCTGGGGCGACTACTACAAGAGCTTCTCACAAGCCGCCGACCTGACGGCGCATGTGAGGACGCACACTGGATAGAAACCGTTTAGGTGAGCGACTTACCAACTCCTTCGTAACATTAGACCTATGCCAGGATGAACATGGTCAAGACGCACCTGCGTTCGCATTCGCTCTGGGGCGACTGCTACAAGAGCTTCTCACAAGCCGCCGACCTGACGGCGCATGTGAGGACGCACACTGGACAGAAACCGTTTAGGTGAGCGACTTACCAACTCCTTCGTAACATTAGACCTATGCCAGGATGAACATGGTCAAGACGCACCTGCGTTCGTACTCGCTCTGGGGCGACTACTACAAGAGCTTCGAGCAAGCCGCAACCTGACGGTGCATGTGAGGACGCACACTGGACAGAAACCGTTTAGGTGAGCGACTTACCAACTCCTTCGTAACATTAGACCTATGCCAGGCCGAGCTCGCTGATGACGCACCTGCAAACGCATCTCGCTTTGGGGCGACTGCTACAAGAGCTTCTCGCAAGCCGCCGACCTGACGGCGCATGTGAGGACGCACACTGGACAGAAACCGTTTAGGTGAGCAACTTACCAACTCCTTCGTAACATTAGACCTATGCCAGGCCGAACATGGTCAAGACGCACCTGCTTTCGTACTCGCTCTGGGGCGACTGCTACAAAAGCTTCTCGCAAGCCGCCAACCTGACGGCGCATGTGAGGACGCACACTGGACAGAAACCGTTTAGGTGAGCGACTTACCAACTCCTTCGTTACATTAGACCTATGCCAGGCCGAACATGGTCAGGACGCACCTGCGTTCGCATTCGCTCTGGGGCGACTGCTACAAGAGCTGCTCGCAAGCCGCCGACCTGACGGGGCATGTGAGGACGCACACTGGACAGAAACCGTTTAGGTGAGCGGCTTACCAACTCCTTCGTAATATTAGACCTATGCCAGGCCGAACATGGTCAAGACGCACCTACGTTCGCACTCACTCTGGGCGACGCTACAAGAGCTTCTCGCAAGCCGCCGACTTGACGGCGCATGTGAGGACGCACACTGGACAGAGTGCCTAGGTGAGTTTGTTTACTATCTGAATTAATTCGATCACGTTTACAAAAAAAAAAAGTATGGCAAAATTCTAACTCCTCTCGTACGTTGGCAGGAGGCGCTACTTCAATGTCATACTAATTATCGTTTTCGTTAACGTGATCGAGTGTCAAAAATTATTCACACTTTTTTTTCACACAACTCCTTCGTAACATATACAAACCGCTCGAATTTTCTTTTCTTCGCATCTGAATTGAAAGAAACTGTGAATTAGTTTGTCTACTAAATTTTATGAATGAAAAAGTGTGCAAATGAACTACCAAAAACAAAATTTGAAATTGCCTTCTAAAAATCCGGGTCAGGTTTATCGTAGCTGAGTGCGACCCGTGCAAATTTAGTCAAGACTATCTTCAGTTTGTGTTAAGCCACGCTATAAATTATTACTAAAAACTTTCTTATCATTGTTCATAGGTGTCCAATTTGCGACCGTAGGTTCAGCCAAAGCTCAAGCGTCACTACTCACATGAGGACCCACTCGGGTGAACGACCTTACCAGTAAGTATTTTCACGTCACACGTCATTACATAAAGCTGTAAATAAAGGTACATAAGTCACCTTTCATTAAAATTTTTAATAACGTATATAACGTGATACAAATATTAAATAAAACAAAAATATGAAGTTCTGCGAAGTCCCCAAGAGAGAGAAGTTTTTGTTTTTTTTTTTTAATAGTAACGTTTAGGCACACCTTCCCGTAACGGATGGTTTGTAACAGTAGTTACTTGCGCAGGTGCCGCTCCTGCAAGAAGGCATTCTCTGACAGCTCCACGCTGACCAAGCACCTAAGGATACACTCCGGGGAGAAACCTTACCAGTGCAAGCTGTGCTTACTCAGGTAAAGTTAACAAAATTATTTTTAATTACTTTAAAATGACCACAACCGTGTGTTGATGGCTAGATTTTTACAGTTTTTTTAATGTTCTAATTACTCCTAATTTAAGAATCAGGAAACCGACGTATTTGAATCAGCTTGGAGCACAGGGCCTCGACTCTGCTTGACATTGGACTATGTGCACTGCTTGATATTGGACCATGGCAAAAATATCAGAATATGGTCACTGAGAGCCTGTGGATGCTTTGAGTATCGAGGCCCAGCCCAGACCTTCAAAATGTTTCATTAGTAACAGTTTAAATAATAAATAAAAAACTGTAAATTTAGTTTATTATGTGTATAACGAAATAAATGTGTGTCTTGTATCCTGGCATAAAATGCACACAATAAACAATTTCAAAGTAAATTACCATCATAGAGATCTTGACTTTAGATACCTATCGTCTAAGCTAAGATGATCTAAAATAAAACATTATACTAAATAGATATACCATAATAATCGTAGACTTGATAACTACATAACTTTTGTAATATACTGTGGTCTTAATTAAATCTTATCTTCACAGATTTTCTCAGTCAGGCAACCTCAATCGGCACATGCGGGTCCACGGCAACATGGTGAGCGGGGTGCTCGGCTGACACCAGCAGAGGTGCGGCCTGTCTGCCGTCTACATGTAGTGATGAACGCTACACTGAACACTGTGCGCCTTAGAGACACTGAACCGGAACTTTGAATGTTAGAAGTAGGATGTTGTATAGGATACGCACGATGAACTGTCGTCTAGTCTTTCACCAAGACGTCATCGATAGCCGAAGTTTAGGAAGCACTGCTCGAGTTCGCGCACTCCTGACAAACGATTGACGAGCTCGATGGCGCAGTGGTTAACGCGCCCAGCCTGCAATTGCTAAGGTAAAGCAACTTTCCCAAATGTATCATCTCGAGCTCCTCCGTGCTTCGGAAGACAGGTAAAGCCGTTGGTACCGGCTGCATTAGCAGTCGTTAACATCCACCAATCCGCACTGGGCCCACGTGGTGGTTTATGGCCCGTTCTCCCTATCGATCCATAGGTAAGGCTGGTGCCATAACAGCGGGGACATACAAAACGAGCTGATGACAGACAAACGTCCTTCCTGGGGCTTGGCTAGCAACAGAAGACAAAGAATTAGAAACATATAGGAAGCGAGGAGAAAAGAACCACTAGAGAAAAGAGTCCATGCGCTCTCCGAGATTAAGACCGTATGCCGCAAGGTATGCAGGAATATGGAACAAGAAACATGTGGGAAGCGAGGAGAAAAGAACCACTAGGGAAAAGAGTCCATGCGCTCTCCGAGATTAAGACCGTATGCCGCAAGGTATGCAGGAATATGGAACAAGAAACATGTGGGAAGCGAGGAGAAAAGAACCACTAGGGAAAAGAGTCCATGCGCTCTCCGAGATTAAGACCGTATGCCGCAAGGTATGCAGGAACATGGAACAAGAAACATGTGGGAAGCGAGGAGAAAAGAGCCACTAGGGAAAAGAGCCCATGCTCTCTCCCGAGATTTGGTCTGTACGCCGCAAGGTATGCAGGACGATGAACTGGTGGTGGTGGGTTTGTCCCGGGATGTTGAACAATGTGCTGAAGCACGTAAAAGTTGGTAACAACTACACCAACAAAAGAAGACATAAGGAGAAGCAGTTGAAACTGCTAATTGTGTTATTGGTCGTATAACGACTAGTAAGCGCGTTTTACAGCTGCTCTGTTATGTTATCTGGAAAACAGGAAGTGGAAATGTACGTGTCCATGGGGAGACTTTGCTCAGACACTAAGTCTTATGAGTAATGGATGAACAATGCGCTGCAGCAGGTTCCAATTTGGCGTTAGGAAATGATGTGGATGGTCTCCTGAACGGGTTTTACTTGCGCAGGGACATGTGGCACCTTTATTGTATGTTGGGTAGTGGGTGCCAGTATGTGCTAAAATACATGAGAGTTGTAAGCAGCTCCGCTAACGGAAAGAACATTGAGAAAAGCAGTGGAGAGTGCTAGTTGTGTTCTTCTTACAACGAGCAGTGAGCGCGCCTCTAGGTGAATGTGAGTTTCGTTCGCCATTCGGTCACGTTAACGGAAACGAGAATTCGTATGGCAAAATGTTGACTCGCTGCTGAGGCGCTTCAATGCCATTCTAATTTTTGTTTTCGTAAACGTGATCGAATGAATACAGATAGTAAACAAAACTTACACTAGGCACTCTGGATGCCTAAAGCGAGTATCATTAATTCGATCACGTTAACGAAAACATCAATTTTATGGCTAAATTTTAACTGGAGGCGCTTTTTTTTTTTTGATGTCTTCGTGCGATTAGCACATTTAGCCAGTGTCAAAGTAATTTAACTTACAAGTAATACATAAAAAAACAATATTTCCATCCAATATTCCACATTCGCGTTTTCGTTAATTTGATCGAACGGATAATAAAATTCGCACGAGGCATCCAGCTTTTCATTACTCTTAAATGTACTAAATAAATAAATGTACTTTACGAAAGTTTGCGTTATCGACTAGTGATTTTAAAACATGTCAACTAACAGCCTCGACTTTTCTTATTTTATTATTATTAATTAATAGTGACATTGAATTACGTGCGGATACTTTCGGGTCTAGCTCTAAAAAAATAACTTGGAAATATAAATGTTTCTTTTTATCAAATAATTAAATATTTTTATTGTGATTTCACATTAAATAAACAAGTCACAATCACAACCCCAGTGGTTTACTAACCTCTGTGTACTTACATAATTATGATCACTGCTGCTTGCTGTACGCGCCTGACGTGTATGACTTCACTAATATAAATTATAAATATTAAATTTATAATTGCATGAAAAATTTACGCTAATAATTATGCCTTAGTAACAACAACACATAGAAGACCTAGATCATATTAATTCTCTTTGGATCTTTACATTTTTACCACACCATTCAGTTACACGTTGTTTACGGTAACAGGGTTGAGTTTTCAATTTCTCGAATACCTAAAAGCGTACATATAATTTATACTTTTCCTAGACTTTGTTGATAATATCCGCACTTGATTCAAGATTTCAAAGGTACCTTATAAAGGTAACGAGAACAGTGCAGGTATTTTTTATTATCAGAGGGGAAATGCGTTGCGAATACAACGCATTGCAACGCTACTACTTAATCTAACACTTCGCAATTCATACCATTACCTCTTGTCTTATAGTAGTGCTAAATAGTACGTTTAAGCACATATTACTACTATATGCAGCACTATTCTACATGTTTTATAGAACAGTGTGCTAAGAGTTTTTTTTAACTAATTGGACAAATAAAATTCTAATTTTGTATAGGAAGGCAGCAACCTAGTGAAGAACTGTGTTACCACATGTGTTACCAACTGTAACTGTCGATATTATCCAAATTCTCTAACGTTAACTCGATCGAATGGAGAATAAACTTTAGGTAATAGGTTGACAATGCTTTAGAAAGAAACAAACCCATCAAAAAGGTTTTTACTTGAAATTTTCCGGTTTATTTTATAAAATCAATACCTATATCCTTTTTAGCAGCTTTTTTTAATACTTTGCACGGCAAATGACTCCTCTCCACCAGATGTTAAGTGGAAATGGAGTTCAGACGCAAAGACTACTGGTGTAGCGTGAAAACATAGCAGCATCAGTCACTCACCCTGCTGATGCCGGCCCAGGTGCCTCTCTTCACGCCTCGTTTGAAGGACCCCATGTCATAGAAAGGAGAGAAAACATGTGTAGCTAATAGCTTCATAATAATAATAATAATAAATAATTTATTTCAGATATTAATATCCATAATTAACACATACAATAATCCAATTCAATCAAAATAAATTAAATTAAATTACATTACATTTAGAACAGGGTTACTTTCGAATCAAGTTTAACATTGATCACAGCTTCTGTTCTCTACAGTTGTTTCCCACATGTAGTTTTACGGTATGAGTCTGGAGGGAATCGTACTAGAGACGCCTAGAACGCTAGGGATACCCTTAGCAGCTACTTAAGGATTCATAGCTGCGATCAATGTTACACTTATTTATAAAGTAACCCCATTCTGCGTACTTAATAAAGCTTTAAGTAATGAGATTAAGTTTATACCTACTCGCGATGTTAAATTAAATGGAAATTTTAAGTTTTTAAGAGGTAATGGTCGCAAGCCCAGCTGTTTGTAAGATTTGAGAAATATGCTAAATCATGATTATAAGTAAATCGTATAATCTAACGCTAGAAATAAACTTTTTTAATTGTAAATAGAAAAGTAAAGGTAAATTGTAAATATGAAAACTATTAATAATCAAAAATAATAATTTTAGTGCGTTCATCTCTTAGAGCATTAAACCAACGTTCATCTAGTCACTTTAGAGTGTATTATTAATGATATATTCTCAATGTAAAGATATTTTTCCTATGTTAATTTGATAAGTTATTATTTTTACCTGTCAGTATTAATGTAGTACTTATAAGTTAAGATTGCAATGTGAAATAATAAAGAGAAATTTAGAAGGTATCCTACCTACCTAATCTTTGTTTTATTTTCAACTATTTTAAAGCAAATTAAACGGATGTTTATTTTTATTTCGAGCCAATTAACATAGGTTTCAAGTGAGTTTTCAATTTTGATATTTACCATGAAAGAACATAAAAACGGGGCTCACGATATGTAGATTTTACCTTGTGTTGGTATTAAACGTATTTTCATATCATAACATTACCCTCCCTGTTCCGTTAACTGCCCGCTAAAAAGAATATTGATAATTTTATAGACATGCTTGACCAAACACTTTTAAGATACAAACATAACATTTTATGATAGTCGGTGACCTAAATATTGATATTGTTAACGGAACATCTAATACACAAACTAATAACTATCTTTTTCTTTTATTGGAACACGGCTTGAGGTTGCTTTAGTAATCGGCGGCAGTCGTAGAGGGTACGGGCGGGGGGAGGAGGTTAGGGGGGGGTAGGGATGTGCCCCTCTTAAAGGGGGGAGACGCGGAAAACCATAGTTTTTTATCTGCCACTTCTTATCAAGTAATCAATCACTACAAAAAACCTTTGACTTAGTTGTTTCTTTTTTTTCTTCTTTTTTTTCTTCTTTACGCTCCCGTAATACTCCCCGTCCGTTTGGCCCTCGCTACGCTGCGCTACGCTCGGGAAAAAAAATTTTACTTAACCTATCCAACAGCACAGAATACCCAACAGATTACGTAACTTCAAACACGTGTAAAAATAAAACTACGTAACTTCAAACACGTGTAAAAATAAAACTACGCATCTCCGCGGGGTAGGGGGGAATGTTGATTGAAAGGGGTAACCAACCCCAATAAAAACCAACCCTTATTTATTCCTAATTCCTGCCGCCCGCCGATTACTAAAGCCAACTCCACGGCTTCTTTCCAGCGATCACAAAACCTACACGCTTGGAAAGCTGTTTAGATCACATTTTCTTTAAACCTTACAGTCCAGCAGTTGGCGCTACGTGCCCAAGCAGTGCTACAGATCATTCAGTTGCAATGGTGGGTCTCACACTATCTAGAACACGAGATAAAGCCCAAGTTAAATATACTAATAAACTTACTCTGACGCCGCAAAAGAGCTCAAAGCACTCGACTGGGCTCATGTTACTAGTAATAATGATCCTTCTGATGCCGCACAAATTCTTACTTCGACTATACAATCCTCAATTGCTAGACATACCCAGATAAGAAAAATTTGTCGAACAAGACACATAATCAAACCTTGGATAACACCAGGTAGTATCCAAGGTTTGATTCGATGCATAAGAAACCGTGACGCTCTGCACCTGAATTTATGTAAAGACCCGAATATACCTCAATGACTTCCTATCTCTTCCTCTTTTAAATGCGGAAGTTATGCACCAAAATTCATTTATGTTGCGAGCGAGTAGAAGCGTAAACCAATTATGTGAAGATTACGATTTTGACATATTTCACTCAGGCATACCCTCAGCGAGGCGACTAGTAAGCAATCCTTTCTTTTTAAGGCAAGCTGTTTAACATAGTGACAGTAGCGCATCACATGTTGCTGTGTGTTTATATTGTTTTAAGTACTAGATTTATTGTATAAGTGGAAAATTGGGAAATAGTATCTTAAAGCCTAAATATTATATAATAATAATAATAAAATAAATAAAAACAACCACTGCTCAATCAAATAACCCTCCCCGCGCCATTCCAGGTGCAAAGGTGCCCAACACACATGCCGCGTTTCCGCGTTGAACAGCGATAGACAACCTTTGCATCAGGAATGACTCGGAGCGAGGGTCAAGACCTCTCTCTCGTAGACGGCGCCCCACTTCCCTGAAACTAGATTACTAGATTATTATTAGTACTAGATTGGGTTTGTTAATGTTCTCACTAAAAATTAGATATTTTAGTTGTTTTGTATAAGCGAAGACCTCTTATTGGCTATCAGTGTTTATAATATTATTGTATTAAATTTCATAAAGCTGTTGGTTTTCCAAATAAAATAAAATAAAAATAAAAAATAAAAAATTTGCTATGCCGATGACACAGTTATTTTGTTTAATGGGTCATCGTGGTCACAGACGTTTCAATATCTTGAAGCGGGCATGGCTGTTGTAGCACGTTGGTTAGAGAGCAACCTCCTATCTCTCAATATTTCAAAAACAAAATTCACTACTTTCTATAAAACGTTTCCGTCCAGTCCACGAACGGTACCACCAGCTAAGGTCCATCAAAGTACCTGTAACTTTGAGTCTAATTGCAGTCAACATACATGCCTGTGTAGATAGTGATAGTATCGACCAAGTGGACGTTGTAAAATATCTTGGCATTCTTATTGATAAAAATCTTAACTTCCACCAGCACATCATAGCCTTGTCAAAACGAGTTCGCAAAATAATTAACACTGTGTTGCTTCTCCGTGACGCGGCGTGCCTCGCAGTACTGCAAATGGTTTACTCTGAGCTGTGTCAGTCTGTAATTTTTTTTTTTTTATTTTTATTAGGAAAGCTTACATGGCTTCAATACTAGCTTATATCTCTATGGTAGAAAGTTAATTACAAGCTCTCACATATAGGTAAACATAGTGATTAGTGTTAACTCATAGTTTTAAACTTAATATACATAATGTACATATACATATACAACCTCACTTCTAGATTACACGAAATCGAAACACGGGTCAAATATTTTCATATAAAGAATCAGTACAAAAGAAAAAAAACAATTAAAATAATATCCTGAAAACTTACAATGAACAAAGTTACAAGCTTTTTGTGCTGTCCCGTTGAGTTTATTAGTAGTGTATACTCCATTTGAGATTTTGATAATATTATAAATGATATTTATAATATTATTTATTATTTAATTTTTGCAAATTTGATCAAAATGTAACATGGCACAAAAAATACCGAAATCGATTCCATTACTGATTCTGAACAAACAATTTTTAAGGTCTCATACAAACCAAAAATAACGCTGTACATGTACTAACAAAAGAAAAATAAGATAAACATAACTTATGAAAAATGTGCTTTTGTGATTGTGCGACTGATGGATGCAATACTTGTAGTAAATAGATCGAAGTCGTGCTCTGTGCTATACTCAATAAATAATTTACAACCACGTATGAGGAACATATTGGATCTATAATTAGCTTTCGTTCGCGGAATGTGAAGCAGCGGGCGCTGCCTAATCGCTAAGTTGCTGGCTCGTAGACCCATCATGCTCAATAAGTCAGGGCAATCTACATTGGCCTGCAAAATTAAGTATCACACTTTTAAAATTGCAATAACTTTTTAAGTACACAAAATATACTTTCGAAACAAAAAGGAAAATGTTACTAATGTATAATTTACTTTAGTTTTAAAGAAAGCTGATAAAAATTGCTGCAAAACGTTTTTTATTTAAAAATCTCTAATTTCTATAGTTTAGAAAATAAATAAATATTAAAAGTGTAGTACTTATTTTTGCAGGCCAGTGTATTAATCCATTGAAGATTTTGGACACGTAGCATGTATCACTAATATTACGACGTAACACTAATGGCAGGAAATGATATCTTTTACAGCGATGTTCATAGTTAATGGAATAATGTTTAGTTTTATAGTCTAGAAAACGCAGGAACATCTTTTGTATATTTTCTAATCGTGTAATATACACTTGATATTGGGGATTCCAGACTTCACTGGCATATTCAAGGTGACTGCGTACAAAGACACAATATAATATTTTGATGCCTTTGACTGAGCTTAAATCGGCAGACATCCTCATCATGAATCCCAGAGCTTTGGATGCTTTGGTTACAATCTGATCAATGTGGAGGTCAAACAGAAGCTTGCTATCATGTATGATACCTAAGTCTTTAATATTACTTACCCTAGACAAATTACAACCTAATAGCTTGTAATTACAAGAAAATGTATCAGACTTACGAGTAAAGGAAATACAAAAACATATTCTATTGTTTATCGGTCTGGGGAGGAACAGACAAAACCTGGATGTTGAGGATCGAGCGAACCCAGAGAGCCGTGATAAAGGTCATACTGTGTCGGCCGCCCGACAAATCTTGTCTATGAAGAAAGTCAAATCGTAAGCGTTCGCAAACTTTTTATTCTCAAAGCTGTAATGTCCACTCACAAGTCTATAACTCGTTCAGATGAGTACGAAAAGCTACTTAAGAAACGTACCTTTAGGACTAAGATTCCAAAACCACTAACCTCTTTTGAAAAAGACACAGTGCGTACCTGTTCCTATTCGTACACAATAAAGTTGTAGCCAAGTGCGACATTAAGACACTTAATCCAATAAGAGCTAAACTAAAGTTAAAAACCTGGCTTTAAAAACTCAATTATATTAAAACAGAATCAATAATAGAAAGTACTTAGGTCAATTATCTTAATTCCTTAAATTTCTAGACGACCTCACTCAACCGCAACACATGCGCACACTCACACACACACCCTCACGTCACCAGCATACACTCACATTCACACACACACACCCTCACACATACACTCGCACAACACACACACACACACCACACCTTTTTTCTCGTTTTCTTTATTTATGTTTTTAAAATATATCTGTCTAAAATTTTCATTTATAATCTCATATAACAATGTAATAACTCAGAGCTTTATGCAAATCTCAAACTCTAAGTCCCCAAGTTTGGGACTTTATTGTAACCTATGTTGTGTAACCTTTTCTGTAATAAACTATTCTGTAATAATAAACTTTAGATAAATATTGGGTACTTAACGGTATGCGCACTGTTAAAAGGCAGTTAAGACGATGTGTCACATGTCGTCGCTTTAGCCATCAAAAACTTAATCAAATCATGGCTGATCTGCCAGCACCTAGAGTTACGCCTTCACGACCCTTCACCCACTGTGGGGTGGATTTCACAGGCCATGTAGAGCTAAAGGCGAATAAGGGTCGCGGTATAAGAACAACAAAAGGTTATGTTTCCGTTTTCGTGGGCCTAACCACCAAGGATGTATGTACACCTGGAGTTAGTCTCCGATCTCAGCACGGCACCATTTCTTGCCGCATTTAGAAGACCATGCGCCAGGCGTTGAACACCTAAAGAGATGTACAGCGATAACGGCACAAACTTTATTGGAGCAGCTAAACACCTCAAAAAAGAATATCAACAGATAGTTCAATGTATCAACACGGATTTTATAAACAGTATCAGTGACCTTGGCATTAACTGGCACTTCAACGCACCGGCGTGGCCGAGCGCTGGAGGTCTGTGGGAGTCAGCGGTCCGCAGCATGAAGTATCACCTGCGTCGCGTTATTGGGACACAAAAACTTACATATGAAGAATTTACAACCCTTCTGACGCAGATTGAGGCTTGCTTTAACCCTTTTACTGGTAGTGGCAATATAGTTGCCACCATAATTTGAACCTTATATGGTTGCAATAGCATCGAAAACCAATAAAAAATCTATTATGCTGTACCAGTCGAAGGGTTAACTCGAGGCCGCTGTGCTCAGTAACTGAAAACGTAGAGGACCTTGGCGTGTTGAGTCCCGGTCACTTTTTAGTCGGCGGTCCCTTGTTATCAAGTCCAGAATCAGAATCAAGCAACATCACCCTTCCAATGAGATGGCAACTTGTCCAGACCATGACTAGAGGATTTTGGAAGAAATGGTTGCATGAGTATTTACAAACTCTGCAGACGCGAAGCAAGTAGCAAACCGTTAAAGCAGACATCCAACTCAATGGCGTCGTACTGATCAAAGACGAGAATCTGCCGGCAGCAAGATGGGGCCTAGCGCGGGTGGTCGATGCCCATCCTGGAAAGGACGGCCACGTCCGCGTCGTCACATTAAATACAAAATGTGGCATAATCAAGCGTCCTATAACAAAACTGTGCTTACTTTCGGTACATGATCAGGAAGAAACAAAAGAGCAACCTCAGGCAAACAGCTCTGAAAAGCAAGATACCAACAAACCATCAACGAGCGACGCCTCATCATCATCATCATCAAAGCGCACTCGTACCCCAAAAAACAAGTTCTCGGCATTTATTTTATATCTATCAGTATTTTGCCTATTTACACCAAGTTTGCATCAACGAATATCGTCATCATCCGTCATCAATGTAATAACAGATCTGCAAAACGACAACCAAGCACTATATTGTGATAAAATAACTAACCTTCAGCATTAAAAGAGATGAGTGGAAGCTCATAGTTTACTATAACATGTCCACCTACTGGCATGGGCTAGTAGATATGGAGCACTTCATCACTCACCTTACGGAAGTTGCCGGATCGAAACCCCTGTATAAAAGCATTCTTTATCAATTACAGCATGAAATACGAGAAATTAGACATTATAACACATTACTGCAACAATGTACTTAAACGCAACGAGAATAATATGAACAAACAGTTTACATTCATACAAGTACGACTAAATAATATATAAATTGAGATGGATCAAGTTACTTTTGATAATAAAAACATAACATCTTCGGCACTGACCGCTAGCATCATTTTATCTAATTTTAGGAGAATTCAGCAAAGCCTATTGGAAACTGTGACTGACATAAGTCACGGGGGCGCATTGATACGCATCTGATTACACACGAACAATTGAACTAACAAATAAATGGGATATCACGCTACCTACAGGGTGATTTAAGTTTGTCCGTAAGTGTAAATGCGATAAGAGACAAATTATTGAGTGTATTCGCCAGAGTTGTCAATAATTTTTTGATCATAGAAATAAAAATTCCCTTAGTAAACAGTGACATTTATGAAGTGAACAGAATAATCAGCATTCCTCAGAAAAGATCGACTAATTTATCATTTAAAATAATGTCGAAATTACCTTACATAGCATACAATATGAAAAAGGATGTGGTCATTTTACTCTCAGAAAATGACATCAGATCATGCATTCCAGTTTCAACGCAGAGTTTATTACTATGCTCCTTCGATAAACCGTAACAACTATACGACCTTGCTCTAAAACAATCTTTCTGCAAAATTAATCTAATTGACAATAATATCATAAGTGAAACGCTTTGTACATCGTCGCTTACTACCTGCCGCGATCAATGGATCAAATGACATCATCAGAATTCGTGTTTGTTTTCCTGCTGCAACGAATGTACAATTCGTATCTTATGCATATCTTCGGAAATGACAAGCTGAAAATGTTTAAAGTGACTAAACGCACTAATTTTTTTTTTGAACCTGCTCATCTTGGGTTGAGCCGGTTTCTTGTATGTTGACGTCAAAGTTATGACACCGTCGTTTTGACTTTTAGTAATATTATTCAATAACGCATAATGTACACTTTTGAAACTTTTTATGGTTATTATATATGTTAAGAAGGATCAAATACAGTTTTCAGTGAGCTTATACGTTTACTCGTTTAGGCGCTGCTAATTTTTTTCGGATTTAAAAAAAGCGCGATTACTTGTAATTTGTTAATTGTTCGATGAATGATATTTGATACCGGAACTTCGCGACGCGATTTACTTCGCCAAATTATGATACGCGAGAACCCAGCTGTGAACCAAACCGCACGCTGGGTTCAATGCTCAAAGGACCAAAAAAATGTGGGGGTTATCCACACTTTGGGGTTGTTATGCTGAGAGGGTTTTCTTGGATGATGAAATCAAACCGCTCTGATTGAGTGCTGCTCGTACGCTGATTTAATATGATAAATTTTATATAAAAATGCTAAATTAACAAAACTAACTAGCGGCGATGTTGACATGTAAAGGTGCCACACTACTTGCAGATATTATTACACACTGATGATTATTTTACTTAACTGTACGATGGCTCGTATATCTTGGCCATCAAGAAAGAGAAAAAATGAAAAAAAAAAAAAATACAAAGTGATATACACGGTAAAATATAATAAATTATCAAAGGGACAAATGCAAAAAAATTGTACATATAACAAATAGGAAACAAAGATGAAAATAACTTGATGTTACAAAAAAATAACAAAGATGAACTATAAGGACTAGTTCATGTTGTGCATTCTATTTGAAAGGTAAATTTGTTAATGAGTAAAAAGCAGTATCTTGATTGATTATTTCAATAAAGAATGGCAGCAAGTCTAGTTTGTATTACTTTCGACTTACTTAACATTTTTTTTGCAAATCAACTTTAAAATTAACTGTGATCATAATATTTTAACTTTAGTAATCCAAGTCAACTATTACAATGTGAGTGCGACTTTACTTCATATTTGTTATTTCATATTTGTTACGTCACAAAGAAATGTAACAAATTCGTAACAAAAAGGAACAAAACACTCGTGTGTACAACCTAAAATGTGTGAAAAATACTAAGAGATGTCTTTGAATCAAACTGTTTATATGTTTCTAAATATATCATAAAGTATCCTTGAAATAAACTATATAGAAAGCTAAACATACACTAACCAATTAGTTTAATGGAATGGTTCATCATCATCATCATCTCAGCCAAAAGACGTCCACTGCTGGACAAAGGCCTCCCCCAAGGATCTCCACAACGACCGGTTTTGTGCTGCTCGCATCCAGCGGCTTCCCGCGACCTTCACCAGATCGTCGGTCCACCTTGTTGGAGGCCTGCCCACACTGCGCTTTCCGGTACGTGGTCGCCTCTCCAGGACTATCCCGCCCCAGCGGCCATCAGTCCTGCGAGCAATGTGACCTGCCCACTGCCACTTGAGCTTAGCAACTCTTCGGGCGATGTCGGTTACCTTTGTTCTTCTGCGGATCTCCTCATTTCTGATTCGATCACGCAGAGAAACCCCGAGCATAGCCCTCTCCATTGCTCTTTGAGTGACCTTGAGCCTTTTTACGAGGCCCATAGTGAGCGACCACGTCTCAGTCCCGTATGTCATCACTGGCAACACACACTGGTCAAAGACTTTCGTCTTGAGACACTGCGGTATATCGGACGAGAAGATATTTCGAAGCTTACCGAACGCTGCCCAGCCTAATTGGATTCGACGATTGACCTCTTTGCTGAAGTTGGACCTACCTAGCTGGACCGTTTGTCCCAAGTAAACATAATTGTCCACAACTTCAAGGGCAGAGTCCCCAACCTTCAGAGGAGTGGGTACGACACGTGAGTTCGACATAACTTTCGTCTTCTCCATGTTCATTTTAAGGCCCACTTGTTGAGAGACTCTGTTGAGGTCACCGAGCATTGCGCCGAGGTCTTCCAGGGTCTCAGCCATGACCACTATATCGTCAGCAAACCGAAGGTGAGTGATGTATACGCCGTTGACGTTGATGCCGAGTACTTTCCAGTCCAGAAGCTTGAAAACATCTTCCAGTGCAGCAGTGAACAGTTTCGGAGAAATCACATCTCCCTGTCTCACTCCTCGCTGCAACTGGATAGGTTTCGAGCTCTGGTCCTGAAGACGGACTGACATAGTGGCGCTTTCATACAAACACCTCAACACTTCGATGTACCGATAGATAGATAAATAATGTCTCTTTTTTTAGTTATGCATAGAAATGTTACCTACTCATTAAATTTGGCTGTATAAAACTTTGTATCATTGCCCAAAATCATGTCTCTATTTTTTTAAATATTGCACATAGAAGATATCTTGAATTACATAGCTTGGCTGTATAAACCTTTGGGTCTTTGCCCAAAATACTTAATGTTATTTTTTTAAATCTATTTGGTGAAAAAACGCGAGAACAGGAAAATATAAAAAAAAATTGGTGCTCAAATTTTGAAACGAACAGAAGGAATTTTGTTGTTTTGCAATGCATTAAGTACCTTTTTTTATTTTGTTAATAATTTTCAAATTATATTAGTTATTCATTGTGTAAAAGTTTTTTAAAACATTTTATGCAGGTACGTTAAATATTTCAGTACTTATTCAGTTCTTATTAATTTTCAAATAAGATTTATTCATTGTGTAAAAGTTTTATGAAACATTTGATGCAGGTAAGTTAAACACTTATTTCAGTACTTATTTTACATGTAAGCGGTTTCTTACTTTGGTTTCTTAACATGTTTATAGGATAAATCTGTGTTCAATGATACAATATAAGTAAGTAAGTATTATAACAATTTTAATATCATAAAACCTATAAAGAATGAATTTTGTACACTTCTATATTACAGAAAAATGGTTTTTCCATTCTTCTATCGCATAAGACGATGGCTACCTCTGGTATCAGAGTTGCAAAAATGTTTAAGTTTGCAGGGTACAACTGTATTAGAAGCACGGACTTCAGATTTTTTTTTATTAGAGGTAACTTCTTTCTGTGTCCTGTGATCTACCTCTAAAAAGCTACCTACCTAACAAGATGCCACGAAGAAGTTCAAATTTATCGCAAGTATGTAACATAAAATACTATACTGTATTACCTAATAGACAATAATATAATTTATTACAGTTCTCAATTTATTGATATTTTGTATCTACGAATAAGAACATAGTTGGTAAATAGTTTTTTGTGCCTTCTGGCCGACAGCCAATAATCCTGGACCGCTACCTGCTACTCGATATCCAGCTTCGGTGGACAAGGCAAGAAATATTTTGAAGTCCGTGGTTGGACAGTATAACAGTAGACACATCTTAGCTAAGATACACCAGTGCCTAGGACGACTTCGGACGAGTATCTGAGCTGTAAAATACCAATTTTATTACATATAATTAAGCGTCAGTAAACCCTTTTCAGGTTTGTATGACGTAGCAAATACGCGCAACCCACCGAGAAACGGTGTTGTATACTGAATGTATGTGGAGGGATAATTGAAACGGGAAACTGAGTGAGAATCTGTATGAACGGGACGATTCTGTGCTTCAAACTGAATATATGTATGTGCATGGCAGAGATGATAGTCGAAAGAATAAGAGATAATGTATGAAAATAATGATGAACGTAAAGGAGGCACAGGAAGTATGCCAGAACCACACTAAATGGAGATCAATCAGTCTTTGTCTATCTCAGCATTCCCAGCTGAAAGGATATTAAGAGTGAGTAGATATACGTATGTTGCTAAATACAATGTCAATTTTCTAAATTTCCGGTGCATATAATTTTATTATACCCTAATAAGCTTAAATAGATACCTACATAAAAATTAAACTGTACAGACTACAGCCTTTAGCTCACGCGGACGAAGTCGCGGGCAACAGCTAGTAGTAAATAAATCTAAAAATTGTCTTGTCCATGATTTGTTATTATTGGATTCGCGCACTCTTGCACTAAGGCACACTACGGCTTCACATGGCACCATAAATCGCACTGGTCGGGACAACAATGGTGAGGTGCCCTGATTAGCACTTAGCGCGCTACTTGCACGTGCCGTATTCGTCACTTCACTATCACTGACACCAGCTCTGAGGGCGGGGCGGGGCCCTCCCGCGCGCTACTCTGGCTGCTGCGGTGGGCGCGGACCTCACGAGTCCGCTGCGCTGTTAATCTGCTCCTTATCTTTGCATATACAAAGATACTCGCGACGACTATGATGATGAAAATGATGACGTACGAAACTGTATAGTGGTGTACATCATGTATGGCAAACTGTCCCGGACTGTGATTTCTATAGTGTTTCCAACTCGTCCTCGATCTGTTCATATTGATGATGATTGCTTTCTAATGTCGGATAGTCGAGCTGGATAGATGTGTTGAGCAATTTATTTAAAGTGGATATTTTTGGAACGCTTATCTCCTCATTGATGCTGATTTTGTTTGATGAAATTTATTATGAGCGTAAATCGAGAAAGAATCACCCCTTAGGGTGCAACCTTGGCCCAAACTTATTATTTCGTTGTTATTAAGCTTCTTTACTGTCATTTCCGAAGATGTGCATAAGATACGAATTGTAAGTTGTAAGTGTCAATTAGATTAATTTTGCAGAAAGATTGTTTTAGAGCAAGGTCGTATACTTGTTACGGTTTATCGAAGGAGCATAGTAATAAACTTTGCGTTGAAACTGGAATGCATGATCTGATGTCATTTTCTGAGAGTAAAATGACCTCATCCTTTTAATGGAATCAGGCGTTACTTTGCGGAAATCCATGGTACAAAAAAAATGTAATATAAATAATATGTAGTGTTAATTCCGCTAACTCACTCGTTTATACAGCTTGGATGCAGTACGCACGCACCGCCCTCCCGCCCGCAGAAAGTTTGCACATGCAGGAGAAACAATGGGTGCAAACGAAAATGCACACCAACACCGATAACCGATAACCCGACACGTGTTTCGCCCCTACACGGGGCATCCTCAGGAGCTGTTGACTGGTCGAGAGCTGCGCACCGACTTTCTAATAAATACAATTTTCTTTATGGCACCGACTGTTACGGCTACGCAGCTCCCGGCCCCTTATAAAGCGTCATCGTTCGACATTTGTGACGTATTACCCGCGACAATACGTAATAATGGGGATGAAGCTAAATTTGTTTGGTCATTCAACAGCTTGCGTATATACTGCATCCAAGCTGTACAAACGAGTGAGCTAGCGGAAATAATACTACATATTATTTATATTAAATTTTTTTGGCACTTCCTTTTTCATATTGTATGCTATGTAAGGTAATTTCGACATTATTTTAAATGATAAATTTGTCGATCTTTTCTGAGGAATGCTGATTATACTGTTCACTTCATAAATGTCACTGTTTACTAAAGGAATTTTTATTTCTATGATCAAAAAATTATTGACAACTCTGGCGAATACACCCAATAATTTGTATATGTCTCTTATCGCATTTACACTTACGGGCAAACTTAAATCATCCTGTAGGTAGCGTGATATCACATTTATTTGTTAGTTCAATTATTCGTGAGTAATCAGATGCGTATCAATGCGCCCCGTGATTTATGTCAGTCACAGTGTCCAATAGGCTTTGCTGAATTCTCCTAAAATTAGATAAAATGATGCTAGCCGTCAGTGCCGATGATGTTATTCAAAGACCATTTTTATTATCAAAAGTAACTTGATCCATCTCCATTGATATATTATTTAGTCGTTGTTTTATGAATGTAAACTGCTTGTTCATTATTCTCGTTGCGTTTAAGTACATTGGATTCTGCCTCAAGGACTATTGTTTGGTTTCGCATTAAGTTTATTAGATGATTTTCGTTTTGTGTAATTTTTATGATGTATTTTTCGTACTTTTCGGCGAATCTTTCATCTAAAATGCCGAAAAGAGAGTTCGCTAAGTAACCCACGCCATTGATTAGACCCCTTCTCTGTCTGTTTAGTGATTTATGCTGCAGTAATGTGTTATAATTTCTAATTTTTAATTCCATTGCCGCCGCCTCCAAAAAAGAAGAAGAGAAGCATACAAAATTATTACAATAATGAAGAAGAAATTTATAAAGTTTTAGAGGATGATGTTTAATATTATAAATAAGAATGTTCCAACGTAAAGAAATAATAATTCAAGTCTTACCAAAAGTATAATAATAATGAAAGGAGTTTAATTTTGAAGTAGTTTCTTTGTAATAATTTTTTATTTATTTTTTATGTTTTTATCACAATTATGATATTATAGAAATTATTACACAAGAAAAATTGGTCAATCTCCATTCAGGGCACAGGCGGGAAGGTCTCGCGGTATCGGCAGTAGCCCCAATTCGAATCCCACCTGACCCCAATGGAGATGAGACCCTTTTTTCTTGTGTAACAATTTCTGTACTTAGTAGTTTCTTTGTTCATTTATAGGTCTTATTTAATTGTAAGCGTTATTTAGATCTGATTTTATGGTAATTAGTTTTAAATTTTCACTTAAAAACGTTAGATAAGAAAGAATATATACACTGGACAGCAAAAATAACGGGTCATTTAGAAAAACCGCGATATCTCCCAAAGTTATTTACATAGATCCTTCGTATAAATAATATGTTATAGGCAGATTTGTGACGCTTATTATACATATCAAAAGAGCATTGCATTTGAACAAGTTACAGCTTCAAAAAAAGAAATTCCGATTTTTGAAAAATATCAAAATTCTAATTTTTGGAATAGAAAATTTTCTTGTTTTTGTTTCAAACCGAACTGTCATCATAAACAGTTTTTTTGGCTGGTCACAGTGTTTTGTGCATCAACCATGCACCAACATGCCGTTATCTACTGAAGAATGTACACGAATTATCACCATGTTACAAGAAGGAAGGAGTCAGCGGAGTACTGCTAGAACAGTAGGTGTATCTTTATGCACGGTCCAAAGAGTACTCCAGCGATTTCAAGAGACCGGTATGAACGTCAGGAGACCAGGGAATGGCAGGCCAAGGTGTACAACTACACGAGAAGACCGATTCATCGTGAGCACTATGTTAAGAAATCGACATCTCACGGCTGTTCAGGTCCGAAATAGCCTTCAAGAAATTCACCACAACAATGTAAGCTCTGACACGATCCGGCGGCGACTTCGGGAAGAGTTTCGGGAATTGCTCAGAGAACATCGAGTTGCCAGGTTGCGGTTTGCTCGAGAACACGTCCGATGGACAGATGAAGATTGGTCCAGGGTTATGTTTTCCGATGAGTCAAGATTTTGTTTATTCGCACACGATGGGAGACGAAGAGTATATAGGCGACCAAATGAACGTTATCTTCAAGCGTGTTTTGAGGAAAAGGTGCCATTCGGTGGAGGATCAATAATGGTTTGGGCTGAGATATCTTCAGAGGATCGTACGGAGTTAGTAATTATAGAAAACGGTTCTCTGACAGCTCCCAGATATGAAGAGGAGATTTTAAATGACCATGCTGGTCCTTTCTTGGTGAATATGGGCGCAAAATCCATTTTTATGGACGATAATGCGCGACCACATACAACACATTTGGTCAACGCGTATATTCAAGACGTCGGTATCACCCGCATGGAGTGGCCAGCTCGCAGCCCAGACTTAAATCCCATAGAGCATTTATGGGACGAGCTCGGGAGATGCGTTAAACTACGCTCTCCAGCTGCAGCTAACTTACGTGAGTTAAGAAGTGCGCTAGTAGAAGAATGGTCAAACATAGACCAAAACCGTATTAGAAATTTGATTTACAGCATGCCACATCGTCTTAATGAAGCGATACGGGCTCGTGGAGGAAATACAAGATATTAAATTTACAGAAAAGCTTTCATTTTGCAGATTAACTGTGTTGTATATTTTTGTAGTCAAAAGTTTGAAGTGTATTTTTTGTATTTTTTAGTACTTAAATAAAATTATACAGTTTACAAACGTGTTATGAATTTTCTTTTATGTATAAGTCAGTCATCTATAACATACTACAGTTTCACTAGTTTGTGTTGTGTAATTAAGAAACTATCACACTTTTTATAAGCGACCCGGAATTTTTGCGGCCCAGTGTAATTTGTTTGTTTCTTTTAATTTCATATACCATTATTCTTAGGATGATTGTATTGTTTTTTTTTTTTGCTAGTAAGTTATATAATAATTAAAGAATTAAAAAATATTAATATCCAGAATTTTTATTTAATAAAACTATCTCTTGTTCTACAAATTTTTCTTATTCTTTGATATCCTACCTACCTAGCCTTAAAGCGTAACTTGCCGCATTAAAGTTGTAGTTACCTAAATACGAACATCATTAAGCTCTAATTGGCCGTAAAAATTTGCTAAGTACCTACATACCTATGAAATAAACACTACCTACGTACTTTTCATTAAAATAGGTTATATAACTATATGTATACTCCTACTGAAAATCCCGATTCACCCCTCAACTGTTCCTACTGAGCTCGGCCACGAGGTGAATAGGGATCGACCATTTTTTTGCATATAACTCGTTAAACCTGTAGTAAAATGTATAGTATAAGCTACCTTAAGTTGCACAGAAGTCGTTTTATTGGTAAAAATCTATTCTGAAATTCAAAATTGTCCCTATTCACCCCGTTTTACGGTAATAAATTATTTTATTAAGTAAAATGATCCATAAATGTGTAGTGCGTGGTTGTGGAAACACATGGTATCCAGGATGTGAAATAAAATATCAATTTTAGTGATATATAACAATTTTATAAAACTATTACTACACAAAGAATATTAAACGATTTTCAACAAATTATTGAACTATATCCTCATAAAGTGTTGAGTTAAGTGTTTCCATACGTTAATTACTTAGTCTTGAGTTAAGTTTCAATAAGTTTTAAAGTGAAATAGATAGATTTTTGTATTCATTTATAGTTTGTCATAGTTATCTAGGTGTCAGTAGTGTAGTGTGGTGACCATGAGAGAAATAGAGTTCTTTGAGTTTCTTCATTTTGGGTGAGATTGGGAATACTTTTTAATTTGGTTTTTGAAATACCTGTAAGTATAAGTTTCCTGTGTGGTGCCGGGGATAAAGAATTGCACCACCCCATCTCAACCCGTGGGTGTCGTAAAAGGCGACTAAGGGACCTTTCCAGAGGATGGGCAGCAGCATCTCTCTGAGGTTACCCTCAACCTACTGCGATCGCCAACCCACCTGCCAAGCGTGGCGATTACGGCAAATACCCCCCATGACATGCACACCAGCAAAAATCGGCCCCTAGTCTCCGGCGGCCCCGCTCGCCCTAGCTACGGTAGCGGCCACGGCAGCGACGGGGCAGAGGGTGCTAAGATTCTCCGGCAGAGACCTGCCCCCCGACCGCCTAACCGATCGCTTTGACTACGCGTATAGTTTATGACGTCATCTTGCCACTTCGCACCGCCTGTGAAAGCAATATCAAAAGCTAAAGGCTATGGCTTTCATAGGCGGCACGAAACGACCAGATGATGTCATAAACCACACACGAAATCAAAGCGATCGGTTAGGCGGTCGGGCCCCTGGCTACCGCCAACAACGAACTCTGGCCCTAGCAACATTTAACACCTGCATATTGCGGACTGATGAGAAGATTTACGAACTGGAGGAAGAATTGAGCAAGATACGGTGGGACATAGTTGGATTATCTAAAGTCCGAAGAGAGGGGGAGGACTCGATAATCCTCAAGTCCGGTAACTTGCTCTATTTTCGGGAGGGCGGACAACTCTCCCAAGGTGTTGTAGGGTTCATCGTCCACAAGTCCCTCGTGAACAACGTTGTCGAAACCGGGAGTGTGTTGCCTAGGGTAGCGTACCTTATACTCAGAATAACCAAACGGTATTCGTTGGAGGTTTATGCTCCTACTGCGACACACCCTGACGATGAGGTGGAAGCTACGTATGAGGACAGAGCCATACAAGCCTCCAAAACTCATTACACCGTTGTCATGGAAGATTATAACGCAAAACTGGGCAAACGAAGCGACGATGAGATGAGAGTGGGACGATTTGGTGTTGGTAATCGGAACTATATGAACTATATGGCCTATGTCCAGCTGTGGACTAAGATAGGCCGATGATGATGATGATGATGAATTGGAATTCCCGGGGCCAACTGCTGGCGGACTTTCTTGAAAGGGAGGGACTCTTTATGATGAACTCCTTTTTCAAAAAAGCTGAACACCGCAAGTGGACCTGGATGAGTCCCGATGGTGCAACAAAAAACGAGATTGACTTTATCATGTCGACGAGGAAGCAAATATTCAATGATGTCATTGTGATCAATGCGTTTAAAACTGGCAGCGATCTACGGTTGGTAAGAGGCACATTGAATATCAACGTAAAGCTGGAAAGACGTCGATTGATAAGGTCTACGCTCCGTCCTGCACCCATCCAAATCCCAATCGAATTACAGAATCGCTTCGAGTGCCTAAATGATTGCGAAAATGTGGATGAATACAGCAACAGGTTTGTGAAAACTGTCCAAACGGTTGGGTCCAAGTTCTTTAAAACCCACCGTGCAAAAGGAACCAAAAAGTTCTCAGACCATACCCTAAAACTAATGGAAGAGCGGCGCGCAATGGTTCTGCTTTCCTCAGGTGATGCGTCTTAGTTTCGGCGGCTAAATAGGCAGATCTCGAAGTCTATGACTCGCGACACGCGCCGATTTAATACTAACCGTATTAAATAAAAAAAAATAAAACAAAAAAAAATAAAGAGGCCATTGAGCGGAACAAAGGCTGAAAAGTGTTCGCAAGAGATCTGGGTATTGGGCAGTGTCAACTGACGACGCTGAAAACCGATGACGGCAGAACTGTCACGACCAGGTCCGATGTTATGGGAGAGGTCGAGAAGTTCTATGGACAACTTTACACATCCACACGGCCACCTGTACAAAGCTTAGCTAAAGACCCTAGAGCTAAGTTAACCCGGCACTATACCAAAGACATCCTGGACATCAGCCTGTACGAGATTAGTATGGCTCTCAAACAGCTCAAAAACGGCAGGGCACCAGGTGCTGACAGAATAACGGCCGAGCTTCTGAAAGCAGGCGGAAGACCGGTACTCGTAGCTCTTTAGAAGCTATTTAATCCCGTCGTACTAGGGGGCAGAACGCCAGAGACGTGGCACGAAGGTATGGTAGTACTGTTTTTCAAAAAGGGCGACAAAACCCTGCTGAAGAACTACAGGCCCATCTCACTTCTAAGCCACGTCTACAAGCTGTTTTCGAGTGTCATAACGAACTCTCGTCTTGCACTCAGGTTTGATGACTTCCAGCCTATCGAACAAGCCGGTTTCCGAAAATGCTTCAGCACCATAGACCACATACATACGCTGCGACAGGTTATACAGAAGACTGAAAGTATAACCAGGCCTCTTTGCTTAGCGTTTGTAAACTATGAAAAAGCCTTCGATTCGATTGAAACATGGGCCGTGCTACAGTCTCTCCAGCAGTGCCAAATTGACTACCGGTACATCGAAGTGTTGAGGTGTTTGTATGAAAGCGCCACTATGTCAGTCCGTCTTCAGGACCAGAGCTCGAAACCTATCCAGTTGCAGCGAGGAGTGAGACAGGGAGATGTGATATCTCCGAAACTGTTCACTGCTGCACTAGAAGATGTTTTCAAGCTTCTGGACTGGAAAGGACTCGGCATCAACGTCAACGGCGTATACATCACTCACCTTCGATTTGCTAACGATATAGTGGTCATAGCTGAGACCCTGGAAGACCTCGGCGCAATGCTCGGTGACCTCAACAGAGTCTCTCAACAAGTGGGTCTTAAAATGAACATGGAGAAGACAAAAGTTATGTCGAACTCACGTGTCGTACCCACTCCTCTGAAGGTTGGGGACTCGATCTGCCCTTGAAGTTGTGGACGATTATGTTTACCTGGGACAAACGGTCCAGTTAGGTAGGTCCAACTTCAGCAAAGAGGTCAATCGTTGAATCCAATTAGGCTGGGCAGCGTTCGGTAAGCTACGAAATATCTTCTCGTCCCATATACCGCAGTGTCTCAAGATGAGTCTTTGACCAGTGTGTGTTGCCAGTGATAACATACGGGTCTGAGACGTGCTCGCTCACTATGGGCCTCATAAAAAGGCTCAAGGTCACTCAAAGAGCAATGGAGAGGGCTATGCTCGGGGTTTTCTGCGTCATCGAATCAGAAATGAGGAGATCCGCAGAAGAACAAAGGTAACTGACATAGCCCGAAGTGTTGCTAAGCTCAAGTGGCAGTGGGCAGGGCACATTGCTCGCAGGGCTGATGACCGCTTGGGCGGGATAGTCCTGGAGTGGCGTCCGCGTACCGGAAAGCGCTGTGTGGGCAGGCCTCCAACAAGGTGGACCGACGATCTGGTGAAGGTCGCGGGAAGCCGCTGGATTCGAGCAGCACAAAACCGGTCGTTGCGTGGAGATCCTTGGGGCCTTTGTCTAGCAGTGGACTTCATTTGGCTGAGATGATGATGATAAGTTTCAACTTAAAATGTGATTTAAATGTGACAAAAAAAAATACTTTTCGATATAAGCACATAAACATGCTTCATTGCTGCGAAGCTTCTGCGAAGGTAATTTTCGAAGTAAGTTGTTTGAAAGGTTATTTCCATACCATTTTTCTGTTTTACGCAACGATAAAAAGAAATTACTGCTTGGCTCACTGATCAGGAGTGCCTAATGCGAGTTTAAATTACTATTCAAAATTTGCTCATGTTGATGATACGAGAATTCTATAGCAAAATTTTAGTTCTCCTCGTTTCGTTTGTCATGTTAACAAAGTTAAAAAGACGTAGATACCTACTTATTATAGTATAACTTTTTAAATGCGAATCGTATTGAAGTGATATAAAAATAATTGGTACCTATTGCAATATTGAGATCTATAATTCTATTCAAAATAATATTTATTAATTAAATTTGTGAGTTTTTCCAGGACAATATTTCTAGTTTTTTTGTTCGTTATTATCCATATGTAGATAGTAGGTATACATACAGTGTATGCTTTAGGCTAAAAATTTAGGTACTCTTATTTATTTTTCTCCAGCTCATTGTACTGTATATTAAATATACTTAATTTTCTTTAATATATGATTTGAAATGGATTTTTTATATTCGTTCACTTTCTGTCTCTTTTATCTTTACTTCACTTTAAAACCTTGATTTTTATGTAAGGCTAGCCGCACACACACAATAATATTGTCAATACAAGATTGTCAATAATCTTGATCAATATATGGTACCGCACACTACGCAACATTATTGTAAATTTTTCGTAACGCAGCCGCTCAGCAGCTTGATTCGTGTACGCACGGTTTAAAATGGACATAGAGAATAAAAGTCGTTGCATTGATTATTGCACTTATTTTAAGTAATAAAAAAACAATCAAGAAAGAAACGATGGATTAAGACTGGATGAGAAAAAAAATCTAATAAGTGAACTACGACTTACAGAAGAGCATGATTTTAAAAATTACACGAGAATGAGAGATAACAGCTTTGAAATAAAACAACTTTTACGGATCTACTCACGTTTATTTATAATAAGTCTGCATTATGCGAACATTCCCTAGAGAGGCCCAACCATTACATCAGATTTGATAAACCACAAATACTCGCTAGAGAACAACGATTCATCCCTAGGATGATACGTGAGGCTATTGAAATTAAAAAACATCCTAATATCAATAGAGAAGATGGTTGGAATGTACCACCAGCCTGGAATCACATCATACAAAATATTAAATCCCAGGCCCAACACCATACTGCCAGACCAAAAGATAATGTAAGAGACTGTAAGCTCTTTCTGCGTAAAACGGAACGCACCTGTAAATTTTAAATGAGGGTATGGTATACAAGCTACTAACTAATTACGAATATAAGACGAGACGACCAACACCGGTTTTCTGTGAGATTAGTAATTTTATTCACATTATTTTCGTTCTCCATTGTCCTTTTGGCGCGATTACGTGAGCAAAAAACAAACGTCCGCCTGCCTTGAAATCTTTTTTTCATCTAAAACATTGCCGCGCGCCCGCACATAACAATATTATTGTCAATATCCCTGGCTCCTCCTGATATTGTTGTGCCCGTGATCAGAATTTCAATACAGCAATACGGGCCGCACACACACAATATTACTGACAATATTATTGTGTGTGTGCGGTTAGCCTAAGGGTTACCCTATAGCACAGTTTAGTAACCATTGTGCCCTATAGTTATTGTTCTGAGCCCTATATGTACCTCAGAATAATAACTATAGCTATCCCTATACAAAGAGAGGTGTCGCCAGAAGAGTGAGATAGCTATATAATAATTGCTTGTTTCAACTAAATATCAGGCCTCTCCAGTTATATCTACAGCTTTCATGGCTCATTCATAGTAGCTTGCAATCTTGCATAGCAGGCTACTCGATTCTCAATAAAGATATTTGATACGAGTATTCGTGAGGTGAATTGAATTGAATTGGAATCTGAAAATGGCCATGAAAAATCACCTTGTATAGCTCTATATAAGTGTACTATTAACGTATGATATCATATTGTCATTTATATTTTATTAAAAAACTGTATTGTCGAACCGAACTGGTTAAAAAATCGATTTGATTACAGAGCATCGGTATGATCGATTTCTCTAATGATTCGATCAGCAGTATTTTATTCTCTTTGTGCCGCCGGCGTTCTCTTCTCTATATTTTTTGACACATCATGATTTCTCGGTTGTCGGTGCTGGCTGAGATCTGTGTGTCGAAATCGTAGAAATCTATAAAAATTTATCGTCTGAAACGAGTCGTCAACCGGTGCTTTTGAACTTTTGAAGACAGTAAATTAATGTTACAGTTATCTCTCTGTTGTTGTATGTTATAACGTTGTTCGACGACAAACATTTCAATCATTAAAGCTGTGGAAAGTTCACTTTTCTCGTATACCGCTTATATATTTGGAGTAGTAAATTAGTTGTTTGCTCCCAAAAATGACTGAAAGCTCCCCAAACGAGTCTAGTTCAAAGCGTAAAGATTTTATCTGTGGTGTTGTTGAAGGTATGTGTTATTTTTGGCTTATTATGTTCCGTGCTTTGTAAGTTTTCTAATATCTAGGTATGTATGAAATGCCTAAGATTATGCTCGTGTGAATGACCTAGGCTTTATTTTTTACAGGCTTTTACGGTCGCCCATGGACCACGGAACAAAGAAAGGATCTTTTTCAAAAGTAACTATTATTAATTTATTGTTTGTTGGTTGGTAAACACTTAAAATTAATTTATTTTATTTTCTATAATAACAATAGTTCAGTAGTAAAATATACAGTGTAATAAGTTTGTTATTGTTCCAATAAGAAATTTATTGACTGCAGCGCATAAGCAAAAAAGAATACCTTTGGGATATCTACACATTTGTTGGTTTTTAACATTGTACTACAGATAGCAACAGGTACTAGTTTTGTTTGTCAATGCAATAAAACAATATAATAGAAGCATGTCAACTTCTGGTAGTTTTGCTAAATTGATTTGTAATTAAAGTAAAGAGGTCAACAATGAAACTCAAGATAACTAACAGACAAGAAGATGGGAGAATGTTATCTATCCTAATGTTAGGACTTTTCTAGACATTGACAAAGTCAAATGACAATAGATGAAGATTCAGATTCGATTCCTGGCTGGGTCGGGTAGGCTTTAATTTTTGCACTGTATTTTTTAAATATTTAATTCATTTTCAGTGCAGCATTTTACTATAGGGTTGTTTTATCAAATTTGTGGTATTTCATCTGTTAAGATGAATCTGCATAGCCATCGGTTGCAATAACCGTTAAATAGATGGCACTCTGCCACTAACAAGCAATCAAGAAGCAGTGACAAAATTCAGTGCTCACATCAGCCTTTTCCGGTAGCATAATGGTCAGTGCAGCTGCCTGGATTGCGGAAGACCCAGGTTTGATTCCTGGCTAGGTTGTGTAGGCATTCAATTTATTTTACTGTATTTTATAAATGTTTAATTCAGCTTGAGTGCAGCAATTAGCACTTAAAAAGAATAAATGAACAAAAAAAAACTATAGCATTGTGTTATCAAATCTGTGGTAAAGATGAATCTGCATAGCCATCGGTTGCAATAACCGTTGGATAGATAGCACTCTGTTGTTAAAATCAGTGAAAAAATTCAGTGCCTATGTCAGCCTTCCTGGTAGCATAATGGTCAGTGCAGCCCCCCGGATTGCGGAAGACCCAGGTTCGATTCCTGGCTGGGTTGGGTAGGCATTTAATTTTTTCACTGTATTTTATAAATATTTAGATGAGGGTTTGTTAAAAACCTCACAGTAGTTCAGGGACATTATGAACTTTCAGGTAGACTTTATGTTTATGTATCCTTGTTGACTTGTTAACCTTGTTGATGGCAAAATTATTACAGATTAAAGAAATGGAATATGGACATGTATGTGTATGCGCCAAAAGACGATTACAAACACCGGGCGTACTGGCGGGAGCTCTATACTGTGGAAGAGGCGGAGCACCTGACATCTTTAATTACAGCAGCAAAGGAGAAGGGCGTCACATTTTGCTATGCTCTTTCGCCGGGTCTTGACATTACATATAGCAGTCAGAAGGAAATCACTATCTTGAAGAGGAAGTTGGAACAGGTTTGAACTAAAAATATATATCTCTTATTTCAATTTTTTTTTCGAAAAGAGTTTGCTTAACATTTTTAACCTTATGGTTACACAATTTTATGCAAATTTTGTTGCATACAATTTACAATTTTAAAGACAGTGTTGTCGATCCTCCATCGAATGCAAGTTCTTTTTTGTTAGGGTTCCGCACCAAAGGGTAAAACGGGACCCTATTACTAAGCCTCCGCTGTCCACTGTCTGTCTGTCCGTCTGTCACCAGGCTGTATCTCATGAACCCTGATAGTTACAGTTGAAACTTTCACAGATGATGTATTTATGTTGTCACTATAACAACAAATACTAAAAAACAATAAAATAAATATTTAAGGGGGCTCCCATGCAACAAACGTTTTTGCTCGATATTGATAATGGCACCAAGTAGACGCTTGAAATATTGACAGAATATTTAGTTATACAGGGTGTTTGGCGCATTGTGTCCCAAAATGAATTGGCCGACAGAAAGGGTCATCTGTTATACTTTTAGCCCCCATAACACGTTCCATGCCCGACGGTTGATTTTTACAAGATAACAATCAACCGGCCTCAGAAAGCTCGAGTGGGAGTCGAACCCACGACCTTTGGATAACTGGTCCAATGCTCTGATTGCTGAGCTGGGTTTGACGCAGACCATCCCATTCGCATTTCGTCACGAATTTAAAAATGGTCCCTTTCGCATTCGGTCCCATTCGCATTCGGTCCCATTCGCAATTGGTCCCATTCGCATTCTGTACCATTCGCAAATGGTCATACTATAGTTGGTAAAGGCCTGTTCTTGTTTAAATGGTCTAACAGAAAGTATAAGGATATTAATTTTGACAAAAAATACAATAAGCTTCTAACAAAACCGAATCGTAATTCAGTAACTCTGCAACAGTTTATGAAAAAAAATACTTTTCTGCAGCTGGCAAAATAATATATATCATCACTCAATAATAAATAGGACGTTTTTGATTGTCATGTGAATGTTGATTTTGAAACAATACACAATTTAAAGCTATATGTTTTTATTTTCAAGTCTACTATTTTTGAAACAATAGTTCAACTTGTAGATTGAAAATGTCAAACAAATTTTATCTGAGTGTGACCATTTTGCGAATGGAACAGAATGCGAATGGGACCAAATGCGAATGGGACCGAATGCGAATGGGACGGTCTGCGTCAAACCCCGCTGAGCTACCGAGGCGTCAAGGCGGGTTCGATTCTCACTCGAGCTTCCTGAGGCTGCTTGATTTTTTTCTAGTAAAATGTTATCTTATCTAACTATCATAAAAATATTCTTGTATTTATTTATTATACAAAACATTAAGGGCCCTATTACATCTTGACTGTGATTTTTACATAAAATGGCCAATTTTGGTGTTCTCGATCTCAGAAACGAAAATACATTAACAATTTTGACTTATTGAATAGTGTAGAATAGCTATTGGCATAGTTTGTAGCGGCCTCGCTTTTTGCAAATTTTGCTTAACTTTTTAATGAAACCCAAAATAGCAGTGAAAGATTTTCATAAAATGCGCGAAGGCACTTTTTTGAGCTCCTAGATTGAACTACTGTTCTAAACAAATGAAATAAAAAAAATAGAATGTTATCTCTTATATAGTCGAATAGTTCGTAGCGGCTTCGGAATTTATAGATATCATTATAACTATTTAAACTATCATGGTCACTTGCAATAGAGTAATTATTATTAACGGGATTCTTACCATGTTTATTATTTATGAGTATCCGATAATTCGGCACAGTTGCATGCGCCATGTGTGAACTGTGCCGAAATATCGGATACTCATTAATAATTTAGATATCATTGATTTTACATAGAAAAAAACTTATTCTAAACCAAAAAACTTACTATCTACGATAATATTATTGAACAAAATTTATTCCAGAATAATTGTTACTTCATGAGGAATAAATATTTTATAATGAATTTATTATCTTATTTCGATAAAAACGATAAATACAACTGCAAAATTATTACAAAATGCGATGCGCCGGCCGTCCGAACTCAGCTTCTCGCACAGTGGAAATTTGCAATACTAAGCATGAATTTATTATCCTATTTCGATAAAAACTATAAATACAACTGGAAAATAACTACAAAATGCGAAAATGGGCATTTTACGCAAAAATCACAGTCGAGATGTAATAGGCCTCTTAAGAACATTAGATACTCCTTAGTCTCCTATAAGGGCTCTTACATTGGTTTGTTTTTAGACTGCTGCAGAGTAGGTTGCACTGTGTTCTATATTAATACACTGGCTAAGTATAACATGAAAACTTACAAAAAAATTAAAATCATTTTCTTTATATTATTTCTTTTGTGTTGTAGGTGTCACAGTTTGGCTGCACCTGCTTTGCACTGCTGTTCGATGATATAGAACCAGAAATGAGTGAGGCAGACAAGCAAATCTTCCAGAGTTTTGCCCATGCACAAGTGAGTATAGTACACACGCGTGCACTTTAGATTACCACGCACTGTTTAATTTCCCCAATAGACTTTGACCTTTATGTCTATGACATTTGGTTGAACATTTATTTTTATTTGAACACTAGCGGCCGCTCGCGGTTTCACCCCCGTGGTTCCCGTTCCCGTGGGAATATCTAGATAAAAAGTATCCTATGTATTATTCCCGGTTATAAACTATCTGTATGCCGAATTTCATCCAAATCCATTTAGTAGTTTTTACGTGAAAGAGTAACAAACATCCATCCACACTTACAAACTTTCGCGTTTATAATATTAGTAAGATAATTTTGGTTAGGGCATTAAATAATCATTATGTCATTACATAAGTTTTAACTGGGAGTACTACTTGCCCAAGTGATGGAGAAGATATGGTCGAGGTGGGGTCAAGTGGAATGCCTTGGAGGAGGCCTATGTCAAGGGATAGCCTGACAACATAACCTTGATGTCGCGAAAATTATTTTAAAATCCATAAGATTCAGACAATAAAGGCTATTTTGATTTTATAGTGTGTATTAAAAATTATCGATTTCTTGAGTCTTAAAAGGATTTGGGATATTTGTATGGAAGCTGGTGTAAACCTCAACGCAACTACTACTTAACCCTATTCTTGACATAGTGGATCATTGGGGACATTTTATACAAAAAATATTTATAATTCCACAAAAAATAAACTGCCAAGTATAGGGTTAACTCCTAAACCATATTATTGTTAAATACTATTGTTCAAATCACTGACGTCACAGCGGTTGGCTTGTTTTCCATCCTGCTGTTATTAAACAAAGAAAAAATCAATATGGTTTGGTGAGTAGCCATTCATTAATGTTTTGTTTGTAGTCAGGCTAAATTCGGCGTGGTATGTTTGTAAGCAATGTAATTACATTTTTTTTATAAATATACTAGATATTTATATACCTATTTATATTTTCTCTCGTGGCATTTCTAAGAACACTTCGTCGTTCGTCTTCCAAGTTCAGTGCTGTTTTTGTGGAAAAATTAAACTAACCTATTTACAAAGAAAATTAATCAGTCAGATTTTTACTGTTTTTTGAGAGTTTATGTTAAGAGTTAGTGTAATTCTTACTTAAAACTATTATATTATCATCTGTCTGGTAGTAGATATTTCATTCTACATTTAATTTCGCCTGAGTATAGTTTTAAGTTTAACCGAGACATTGACGCGAGACAAACCGCAAGCAAAAGCTAGTTTAAAATAAACTAGTTTTTTGTGGTCGAAATTCGACCTTATTTTACAATGTTTATATGAAATGAAATCCAATGAAATTAATCTTTGTTCAACAAAACTCATTGGATAAGCGCTTTTGAATCGTCTTCATATATTTTACCTACCGATTCAGGACGTCTTTTATCTGTGCAGAGGAACGGGCGCAAGAACGAGCACGAGTACCTGACCGTTTAGTTTGCCCCAAATATAAAGCAGCCGTTTTTCGAGGTCGCTTTTAGATACGCTGCGACAAGTTGTTAGAATAACATCCCACCACCCATCAGGAATCCCACAACTATTAAAACTTTTAAAGTTAAATACAAAAAATATATTTAAAGTGGTGTTCAGAAATCGTGAATTTGCAGTATTACATTATATAATGGATATTCTTATTTAGGTGTTTTACTTATAAATTTTTATTTATATTTGATATTTATACTTATTTATTAACTAAACTCATAAATATATGTGTTATATTTTATTTAAAAATTAATTTTACAAATGTGTTTTTTATAAAAGCTGTATTTATTAAATGTAAACAGTGTCATGGCACCACAAAACAAATATATATTTTTTCTTAATATTATTTTTAATTTAAATATGGCATCCGCGGAAGACTAGCGTCGTGGTTAACACTAGGACATAATGCTGAGCGGAAACCAATTTGGTATATGCAAGAGTGATGTTCCTGTGTTTTGAATGTGTATGTGTAATTGTAGCAAATAAAGATTTTTTCTATTTCTACAATGTAATGTAACACATTATACATTAATTTTGTCTTTCTGCACTCCTACATATTGATGAACTTAAAATATGCCAAACCATACTTTTTTTCGTATGCGCAAAGTGCTCAAAATGTGGTACAGTCGGCGGCAGATCAAGCTACCCAAACCTGTCAAATTTCTCCAATGAATATTGATCCTTATAACTAAACGATAAAGTTCAAAATTGATTGTAGAAATTTGACAGTTTTGGGTAGGTTGATCTGCCGCCGTGTGTACAATGTTTTTTCTTCGCGTATTGTTATAATAGAATACTTCTTGCAGGTATCAGTGACCAATGAGATCCATCAACACTTAGGCTGTCCCCGCTTCCTGCTCTGCCCCACGCAGTACTGCTCCACGCGGGCAATGCCCACCGTCAACAGCTCGGAGTACCTCAACACGTTGGGCACTAAGCTGTCGCAGCAAATCGACATCATGTGGACCGGTATGTTTATACAACATGTGTTTAATTTGCCTGATTTATTATTATATATTCCATTTGAGAGCAATTAATCCGGGTCACTTAAACAAACCTATAAATCTCGGAAACTAAGAATGCTAGCTTAATTAAATAAATTGTGGTTAATAGACAATTAAATACTCCTTAGATGAAGTAATAAAACTTAGTTATTATAAAGTTATGTCATAAAAAAATCAAATTTGAAAAAGGGAGACTTTCGATGATGGAACTACGAAATTACTGCATTTGTTTTTGCTTTTGTTTCTAATCTGTCATTTAAGTGGGTATATAAACCATGTTGATAGTGTTCAATATTTATTATTCGAGCTGTAACCATGTCGCTTACACCTGAAGAATGCACCAGAATTCTCATAATGCTGGAAACTGGCCGGAGTCACCGCGATACAGCCAGGACTGTCGGTGTGTCGATGTCAACAGTACAAACAGTTTTCCAACGTTACGAGGAAACTGACTCTAACCTACGCAGACCAGGAATAGGCAGACAGAACCAGGTGTACCACAGCACGAGAAGATCAATACTTGCTTCGTAATCGCTTTCTCACAGGAACTGAACTTATAAATCAGTTTCGACGCCTCGGAAGAAGTAACTCAAGAGCGTGGACAGTAAGACGACGACTTGCTGAAGCTAACTTAAAAAAACTTTTACCTGCAATCGGCCCTAAACTGGAGCGTGGGCATCGTATTTCAAGGAGATATGCCCAGAACCACTTGGACTATTGAAGATTGGTCAAAAGTTATGTTCTCCGACGAATCAAAATGTATGCTCTACAAGCACGATGGAAGACACAGAGTGTATAGAAGACCAGGGGAAAGATTCATGCAAGCATGCATCAAAGAAAAAGTAGCCTACGGTGGTGGATCTGTACTTGGGTGGGCCGGAATTTCTTATGAGAGTAGCACAGAACTGGTGTTCACAGAAAACGGCTCTTTAACTAGCGTAAGATATGTGGAATAAATCCTTAATGAACACGTTGGTTTTTATGGTCAATTTGGATGAGGATGCTATTTTTATGCATGACCATGTTCGACCTCATACAGGTTAGATTGTGAATGACTACCTTCAAGAGATGAACATTACTCGTATGGAGTGGCCGGGCTCAGCCCGGATATCAACCCGATCGAGCATGCTTGGGACGAGCTAGGGAGATGCGTAAAACTACGAAACCCTCCCCCAATCACGCTTCGTGAGCTCAAAATTACTCTCACAGAGGAATGGGAGAATATTCCCCAAAATCGTATGGAACTTGGTGTACCAAACCGCGTACACGCAGTAATGGAAGCACGAGAAGGCAATACGAAGTATTAAAATTCAAGAAAATCGTAATGTTGTTCAAAAATGTCATGTTTCATATTTTTGTTTCAAGGCGATATCAGCAGTTTGATTTTCTTCATGTTATTTTTGTAAATAAAATGTAGCGACTCATAAATTTTATTACTTTCATTTAAGGAGTATTTAATTGTCTATTATACACAATTTATTTCATTCTTAGTTTCCGAGATTTATAGGTTTCTTTAAGTGACCCGGATTCATTGCTCTCGAGTGTAGCTGACCCGGCGGACTTTCTACCGCTTTGGCAGTTGCTAAGACAACAAAACAAATAAATCGTTAAATAGTTTACGTGTGGAAGCGTATCAAACAAACAGACAAGACAGCAAACTCAATTTCGCATTTATAGTTAGGACTAACTGTTCCCCGACCCACCACGTCGCATCGCGTCGCACTAATGTGTTGGTACTTCGTATTTGCTTAGCGTTTTTTCTGACTTTTTTTAAGGGTCATACATAGCGTGATGTTAAATAGCCTGTAATGCCTTCCACAAAAATTGGTTTATCAAATGCAAAAATTTAAAAGCACTTACTTCATCTTCCCTGATGTTAAGTGATGATAAAGCTCAAGGTGGACGCAGCTCGGTGGTTTTCATAGAGTAGGTTTCCAACATCTCCGGCACTAGTCTGGAGAACTAACGATGGGTACTGAAGTGAGTGTACAAGAATTCGAGAATGGTTTAGATTTACAATTGGACCCGGTAGGTGGCGCTGCTATAGGGGTCCATCATGGCATACGGGTGTTCTTAAGCGGACGAATGATTTGTTTCTTTTGTTGTCATGAAAACTGTCAAAGCGGTACGAAGTCCACCGGTCAACTAGTATTTATATATATCTAAACTTTGCGTCGTGTAAAGCACGGTTGTGGGTTCTTTTTTTTGCTCTTTTTTTAAATATTTGCATCTGTTTAATCTTATTGTTTGCTTGCAGGACCCAAAGTAATATCGAAGACTTTAACATCGGAGTGCATTGAGGAGATAACGCAAGTACTGAGGCGCCCGCCCGTCATATGGGACAACTTGCACGCCAACGATTACGATCAGAAGAGGATATTTCTTGGTAAATAATTGTATTTTAATATTGTACATGACAGTAGTTCAACCTACCTAAAACGGACAAATTTCTTCAATCGATCGATATTTCTATATCGATCCGTACCTGACCAAAGTTGTTTTTGTAAGATCACCATTAATCACAAGATTAACATTAATAACAACAAATAATAAAATAATAAAAGATAAACAACATTTAAAAGTAAATATTAAGAAACATAATTGGTCGTGATGGAGATCCTTGGAGGCCTTTGTCCAGCACTGCAGTGGACGTCTTTTTTCTGAAATAATGATAATTAAATGATTAATGGATTATTAGCGGGAAGCCGCTGGATGCAAGCAGCACAAAACCGGTCGTTGTGGAGATCCTTGGGGGAGGCCTTTGTCCAGCAGTGGACGTCTTTTGGCTGAGATGATGATGATGATGATGATGAAATGATTAATATGGGTGCGCCGTCCGTAAGTGACAAGTGTCATATATTTTATTTGAAATGTCTTCGTCCATATTTATTTGACGCCGCGCGGCTATACTAATTTTGTATGGGGAATTTAAAGTGTTAATTTGAAAAATAATAATTTTAAAACCGCTCGATAAATCGAAAATGTGAGACGGACGATTTGTAGTTAGGACATTGGTGATTGTTTAGACATAATTAGAGGTATAATAATTTTGATGAACTATAAGATATCAACTAAACGCCGCCACTCGTTTTCATGATTTTTGCCTAACTTTAAATTATATTGTAGAAAAAACTATAGTGTGTTATGAATTTATGGGTCGGACTAATTGTAAACACGTTTCCTCTGATACTAAATATATATTTTGTTTATGTAATACGATAGTTTTTTCATCATATATCAACGTAACTACAGTAGCAAATGTCAATTTATACAGTGGTAGCAGTAGACGCTGTTATTCTGACAAAAACGCATATTTAGGATCAAAATTTTGTAAAAAAAACAATGCTCACCTTTTGAATTGCTTGCACCTCAGGCCCGTATTGCGGGCGCTCGCCCGAGCTGATCCCGTTGCTGCGCGGGGTGCTGACGAACCCCAACTGCGAGTACAACGCCAACATGATCGCCATCTGGACGCTCGGCCACTGGGCCAGCTGCAGCCTGGACGCGCCCACGCACAGTGAGTCTACGTTTGCCTGTATCAAAAACGAACAACTATCGTATTCGTAAGAAGAAAGAAAGAAAGAAAAACTCTTTGTTTTATACAATACTCAAAACTTAAAACAGTTTGAAAAAAGAACAATCCCGCTCATAAAAATTTGTTTAACACTGCTTTTTTAATTGTTATTCGTTCGCAACAAAATTTGCGTAAAGTTATCATAAATAGCTTGCCTTAGAGCGCGTTACGATTCGTGTTTTTTGACGAATCGTCTTTTTTCACAATTCGTTTTTTTTGACGGCGGCAATGCTTTTTAAATGCCCGTGTTCACACGCATCACGAATCGTGAAAAATGACGGACACGTCTTAGATCACGTATATCGTCATTTAAAAATCACGTTCGTCAAAAAACACGAATCGTGCATTTTTTGTGACGGATCCGCTGGCTGATGCGCTTGCTGCGATCCGCCCCCGCATGTGCCCGCTCCAGCGTTGCCGTTTCGGATATTTTGACGAATCGTGAAAAAACACGATTCCGTATGCAATGTGAACGTCCAGCCGTCAAGACGTATCGTGTTTTGACGAATCATCAATGATGGATCCCGTGTGAACGAGGCCTTATTCTTAACTGATCTTTAATATAAATGTAAAAATATTAAGATCGGATGTTAATATGTAGTTGTCGACATTGAATAGGGCTCCTTTGGCTTACAGAGTAAGAGTAGATAATGTTGAATAATTTCGGCGAGTTGGATAGAACCACGATAACATAGTTGATTGTGCACCTGACCCGGCATGTCATGGGGTGCGGGTTCGAATCCCGTATGTGGAATTTTTTTCAACATTTTAATCCTTTTTCAAATTGTAATTTGTTTGTAACAGTGTGCGTAACATTATGTAAAATCATAATTAAAACAGTTTACTTGAAATTGGTGATTTCGATATTCAGACTATCCCTTTTTGGGAGAAAGATGTGAGGGTATGTAATATGACTGAAACTTTACGTTACGATTTCTTTAGAAGTTCGGGTTTTTTCAATTAATATTTTGCGCCTTCCTAGGCATCCGTTTGTAGTCAAAATCAAAGTATTTTTTTTTATTGAAATAAATTTAAGAGCGTTTACGCCGCACACTAGCGCCACTAATGAAAACAAAAACATATCTAGTAATTAGAGATAGAAAATCAAATTATACTCAACAAACTATTTGAATGAAGTAATTTAGCATTTTTACGTCACCTAATGAACACCTCACATGTTATGGTTTAGTTAAATAAGACGTTACGGCCATTTTTAACTATAACGCCTTATTTAACTAAACCATAACATGTCAGGTGTTTATTAGGTGACGTAAAAATGCTAAATAGGCGTGACGAAAGATTTTGAAATCCTCTTCCGTAATGTAGGTACACATTTACTATTTACGAAAAAACCTTTATTTCGGTAATAAACTTAAGTTTAACGAAGTTTAAAGCCATTTTTCCAATATTTTTTCAACAGTGCGCGAAAACAGCTCGCAGGTGTCATGGCGTTGGCTCTGACGTCACGCTAACGTAAACCTGTCATTGCAATGTCATTGTGTATATGCGTAGCGAAGAACGTAAACCAAACATTAAATTAATTCGTATGATAAAAATGAATTCCAAAGTTTATAAGTGGTGTACAGTACATCAGCGTAAAAACGCATCAATAAGAACACCCAACAAAGTGTTTGTACATGGTGTTAACTCAACAAAGTAACAACTTGCAAGCTGTGAGGGAGCTAACCTCAAAAATAAACAATGACAAGTTTATTGTAAAAATAACCTATGAAAGTAATATAAAATAAACTCGCACGAGTTCAAAACGAGTCTGATTATATCTAAGTTGGTTATATCTAGTGGTAAAGATAGAGAAATACAATACTTACAAGGAAGTTTTCACGTTTTAACTTAGACGAGCAAAATCTCTATTTGTTGCGAGGAAATCGCCCAACATCAAGACATCAATCCTGGGCAAATTGGAGCTGTTTGCATTATCAAAGCTTGGTTCCATTGTTATAGTCGAGTGGAGTCGGTAAATTACACGTAAACGAATAAAAAATCAATCCAAATGCGTAATCAGTAGTATTCACAACAACAAAACACAGTGAAGGACAGATGTCCGTGACCCCAGCGGGATAACCCCTTCAGATCGGCTTCAAAGGAGGTCACTAATAGTCCTTACATCTTTGGCCATGTTTGTACCTTGAGGTACATAGATACCAAAATGTAGACAAAAATTCAAGGATTCCGAAAAACGTATCATTTTGCTTTTATATTTAGATAAAACTAGTTAATAAATTAATAAAGTTGTTAATTAATTGTAACACATTTTTATCATGTGGTAACATTGGATGTTCAATTGCGTTTAGTATCAGACTTTCCAAAACCTGTAGTGTTAAAAAAATATTTTATTTGCTATTAATTATTTCTAATGCATCTACTGATCATCCATTTTTATCAATACATAATTTAATGAGCTTACGCCAAATTAAATTAACAATAAAAATAGAAAATAATAATATTAATATCAGCAAATAGTGGTCTCTGCAAGTAATAAAACGCTACAAAATGTCAAAACACAACAAATGTCCTAAATGTCATTCGGTTCGTTTCGGCGTTTCGGGGTGCTTCGTTGTTTTCGAATGCGATTCGTGTTTTTTATATAACTTGGCTATTGAAAAAGTTATAAACTTCAATTTCTCTTAAAATACTGTACCTAGGAAACTAAAAAGTAGGAACTGGTTAGATTTTTACACCCACAAAATCTTGGCTCCATTCCTGTGGATAAACAATGTATAGGTATAGACACCGTGACCCCAGCGGGATAACAATATTAGCGTTATATCTCAGGATGTACTGTAGCTAGAGTTCTCGGTTTTGTCTAACAAATTTTCTCTCAGAGTCAACAAAATCTTCCCTAGATTTCATGACTGTAGCCTTTTTTCTTACACCTCAACTAGAACTTACTTTTCGGAGGAATTTTGACGAAAAGTAGGTATTTGATTACTCGGTAACTACAGAAGGTAGAATCCTGGAATTTTCACTGATGGATTCATAATTGAATCAACAAATCTTAGCACAAAAACTATATCAGTAGCGTGTCTCGTTCCTGCTCGTTTTAGGTTAAACAATTTTGACGAGCGTGACCCCAGCGGGATACCCTTTAACATGGGATATCTCGATAACTATTGGTCAACAAATTTTTATATTTGCCAACAAATTTAAACATAATGTCAACTAAATCATGGCGAAATTAGAAGCCGATCTGAAGGGGTTATCCCGCTGGGGTCACGGACATGAAGGACAGTATTGACAGATGAGTTCAAGTACTAGTGTTCTGTGGCGGAGTTTACCTTAGCGTGACGTCATGCGGTGTTTCAGTCAAAATGGCCGATTGCAGTATTTTAATGTTTTATTTTATTAAAAATCTTAATAATCTCAATTTTTTTAATAAAACTAAACCAGTGTTTTACATTTTTTTATTATGTATTTTCCACTAAAATCATTAAATCTTCGATTTTTTGATACTGTCGTCATGCCTATTACTTCATTCAAATAGTTTGTTGAGCATAATTTGATTTTCTATCTCTAATTACTAGATATGTTTTTTTTTCATTAATGGTGCTAGTGTGCGGCGTAAACGCTCTTAAGAAAAGTGTTTTTATTATTTACTTCACAGTGACATAATACTGCTGACTTGCAGCGTAAATCACATACTACTAGAAAAATTCAACGAGTCGACGCCTCGGTAGCTCTGCGGTCAGAGCATTGGACCGGTTATCCAAAGGTCGTGCGTTCGATCCCACTCGAGCTTCCTGAAGCTTCTGATTCTTGATTCTTTCTAGTAAAATTTTATCTTTTAAAAAAAAGTGCTTTTGAATCGTCGAAACATTTTTTTACCTACGACAGGACGTCTATTTTTTAGCTGATAGGCCGAGTCCGATTACTTTGATTCGGTTACTTGTAATAGGAGACTGTTCACTATGCAGTCGCAAACTTTCGCGTTCCATTGATGAAGAGCTCAACCTCGAAAGTAGAGGCGAAACATCGCGACAGCAGCCACCATGGTATCCTAAGTAAGGACACCTACCTTTCCTCTAACAGTTGCAGCTTGAAGCAGTCGATCTTGTACTTAAGTTGCCCGTGTATGACCGCCCTTATTGCAAGTGGTTACTTTACCTTACATTTGTGCCAGTGCTGCTAACTTGCCGCGTGATTACAAAAGTAGGAAATCAATCAGTCTAAATCAAGAATCTTTTTCAGTGGAAGCTGTGTCGTGGGACATCCGGCTCGAACGCGAGAGTGAGCAAGGCGTCTGCGAAGACGAATCGCCAGTACCGCTGGGGAAGCATATCTACCACCACCGGCAGGCACTCAGGTCAATGCTCCTATCTAATAAAATAATAAGAGAATAATAAACATTTATTGGCCAGTAACTCAGTAACATAACACATACAAGCAGGGTAATCAAATTCAAAAACAGGACAGCATGAAACAACTTACACAACAAACAGAAACAGTTTAAACATCTAACACAAAAAATAGAAAGAAAATGTGATGTGCGAAGCCAACAGGTGTCTCAGCAATGCTTTTGTGGCACACACAGAATGCCATAGAAGCGCTGGTTTTAATTTAATTTATATATAGATACCTACGTGAAAAGAAAACGTCGTGACCCTTCTTTTAGCACATTATGAGTGAGAGTGAGACAGAGGATTGGAAAATTTGACATAGTTAACGTTCATATACAGAGTGATATATATTTTTTTTACAGGGATAAACTGTTTCTTTTTTAGAAAAAAGGACTTAATGGTTCCTAACACAGTTTCTCTGTATCGCTTATGGTTGCTTTACTGTCCCAGTTAAAAAAAAGCACAGTGTAGTACGAATAGAATCCTCTATTCGAAGAACGCGTGCAGAATGATAAAATTTATGTATAACTAGTGGACCCGGCGGACTTCGTACCGCTTTGACAGTTTCCGTCAAGTGATTAAATTCTCTTTGGTTTCCATGACAACAAAACAAAAGTCATTTTTATTGGAAAATGAAATTGTCGTTTTTAGTATATTTATAGTGTGATCGAGATAAAAACTATCTATACTATAATGTGTTAATCCAGGTTATAAACTATATGTATGCCGAATTTCATCGAAATCCATCCATCCGTTGCAGCGTGGAGAAGCAACAAATATACGAACATACATACACACAAACTTTCGCATTTATAATATTAGTGTGATATGTGATACAAAAGAACCTTTGAAGTAAAATACAGAATGCGGATTATTTAAATCTGTCAGTCATACACTTTTTTTTTTAAATTTGATGGTCATTGGCGAAAGCGCCTTCAGTCGAAATATTAAACAGTTTTTTTTTAATTGAAATTGAATTACGATCTAATTTCAACGACTGGACGAACAAGGATAAGTTTAATAATACTATAGGCTGATTTTTTTTATATATAGAAGGTTTTCTTTGCAGACAAGCTATCAACGAATGGCTACCGGAGTTCTCCATACCGAAGACCGCACAAGGTCCGGTCATCAAACCGCAAGCCACTATCACGGGTAAGAAACTCTTAAGAGCGTTTACGCCGCACACTAGCACCACTAATGAAAAAAAAACATATCTAGTAATTAGAGATAGAAAATCAAATTATGCTCAACAAACTATAGCGTTAAACTAAACTATGGCGTTATAGTTAAAAGTGGCCGTAACGTCTTATTTAACTAAACCATAACATGTGAGGTGTTCATTAGGTGACGTAAAAATGCTAAATTACTTCATTGAAATAGTTTGTTGAGCATTATTTGATTTTCTATCTCTAATTACTAGATAATATGTTTTTATTTCATAAGTGGCGCTAGTGTGCGGCGTAAACGCTCTTAAAAGGACAATGCCAATTTATAACCGCCTCTGTGGTCTAGTATTTAAGACCACCGGTTTAGACCCAAAGGTCCCGTGTTCGTGACATGTTTGTGTACTCGGTCTGGTTGGTGGTATGGCTTATTTGTCCGCCTGGCTAGCTACCACCATCTTATCTAAATATGTCGCCATAACATCAATGTTTGTAGCATTGTTGTGTTCCAGCAGCTAGATATAAAATAGCCAGTGCCTCACTAGTTGAGGATTCCGGGTGAAGTGCTCTTCCCGGCCTTATCATCACTTAACATCAGGTTCTCATCTGAAGGCCAATTGATTACCCGTAAGATATAAAAAAAAACTGCTCGATATTACGCACTAGTTTGTTCAGGCGGCGATCTTGCATGTTAAGCGACTTTTGTAAGGCCGGGTCATCGAATGGGTGTCCAAATTAAAATGTCTCGAGTTCTTCTGCTAGGCATGTTATGGCTTTCATAATCTCAGCCAAAATACGTCCACTGCTGGACAAAGGCCTCCCCCAAGGATATGAGGGGTATTTGCCGTAATCGCCACGCTTGGCAGGCGGGTTCGCGATCGCAGTAGGTTGAGGGTAACCTCAGAGAGATGCTGCTGCCCATCCTCTGGAATGGTCCCTTAGTCGGCTTTTACGTCACCCACGGGAAGAGATGGGGTGGTGCAATTCTCTATCCCCGGCACCACACAGGGTGTTATGCCTTTGCTCCCGGTTTTTGTAAGGTAGCAATTTTTGGAACCTCTCAACTTCATTGGACCATTGTAGTGGGTATTGCCCCGATCTCTCCATGTGATATTGTTTCTGTCCAGTTTATAGACTTTATAGTAACGCTAACGTTTATAGGCTGATGATGATTATAATGATTACTTTAACGGTTACAATATGTTGATTTTTCCTTGTTTTTTTCGATCTTATGTCAAAGGGATAAAGTAAAAATTATGGTTTCCAATATGAGCCCTATAAAAGGTTGATACAATGATCGAGACTTAAATTATAACTTTTCTATCAACGATTAGCCTCTGGGGTGATAAGGCATAAAACCCATCAACCCATACGGTGTCATTGTGGTGAGTTGTAGCCCGTCTTTACCATGTGCATATGTTTATGTGAGAAGGCCTGATCCCAGCATTGGGCCGTTAACAAACTGACACGCCACGTTAGTCCACCCTATATTAGTTATTTAGTTATGTATGTTACTCCGTACCCTTAAAGGCTCCCACACACCAAAAGCAGGTCAGAAGCAGTGTAGGAAAATGCACAATGTAGGCAGATATTATCAGTATAGTTAAGTAAGATTAATCATACAATTGGCATAATATAAATATGGGTTTCCGAGAAAGTAATTTTAAATATGAAAGTATATGGTAATCCCGGTCATTATACTCGTATCATACTTATTTATATTTCTATTATAGCTATATTATGTTTAACGTTATTTAACAATACCGCGGGATTTGTAAAAAAAAATGTAATACAGCTCTATCTTAGATCCCATCCGGCAGATAAGCCATGTCTATTCCCATCACACTGCTAGCAAATGTGTCGTAGATCATTTCGTTGTTTGTATTACAATACAACACGCGGTACCCGCTTCCACCCACTGCTTCCGACCAGCTAACGGTATGCGCGAGCTTTTACCACTGACGGCCGTTAATTACTTCCAAGTGCCACCAGTGCCCATCATCCCGATCATGCCGTCGGTGAACACCTGCATGTCGCTGGTCACCGCCACCAGCAATACCAGCACCACTAGTACTGCTGAGATGAGCTCCGCCATTCCGACGGTCAACGCGAGCCAGCTGCAAGCGCTGGCTGATGTCTGCTCTGCGAATGATAGACCGATACTGGCCACTGGGGTAAGTTACTTAGGTATTCCAACAAAGATATACGATAGCAATATTTCAACAATTAAGCATTGTTGAGATATCCTCCGCCATTGTAACAGTAACGTGAACTAGCTGCAAGCGCTGGCTGATGTCTGCTCTGCGAATGATAGACCGATACTGGCCACTGGGGTAAGTTACTTAGGTATTCCAACAAAGATATACGATAGCAATATTTCAACAATTAAATTGTTGAGATATCCTCCGCCATTGTAACAGTAACGTGAACCAGCAGCAAGCGCTGGCTGAGGTCTGCTCTGTGAAAGATAGACCGATACTGGCCACTGGGGTAAGTTACTAAGATATTCCAACAAATATATATGATAGCAATATTTCAACAATAGGCTATTGACTATTGACTAAATTTCAATAACTGCTTAATACTTTAGCTTATTATGCCTTTTATCGAAAATAAAGGTTTATTTATTTTTAATTGAGCATTTACATTATAAATTTCGCGTTTTAAAAAACCAATTTAAATTTGGCTCCAAAACGCACAAGACTATCATGGCGTCTTGAATGACGTCACGCCGTGCAAAACAAACCAAAGAGCACAAAGTAACTTGTTGTTTACATAAGGAAACTTAGTGATCGTGTCTTCGATAATAGTTAGTTTTTAGCGTATAAAAATGAATTTCCCATATTATAAGTACTGTATAGTGCCCCAGTGTAATAGCACGACTATAAAAACGCCAAACAAGTTATTATTCTAAATAATAACTCATTTAGGTTATATGTTCCAAACAATGGAGAAATACGGAAAAAGTCAATGATATTTTATAAAGGTCATTGGAAAAAGTGGCTAAAACTTGCAAGAAGTGATGATGATGATGATAAACTATGAAGTTTATCAACAGGTTCAAGAATGTATTTTTATGAAGATCATTTTGATGTAAGTATTTCACACAACATAGTCTATTACTTAATTTGAACAAACTAGATGTGTTTTGTAGAATCTCTATTTTCCAAATAATACTTTTAGGATTAACGTTTTATTTTAGTTTTTTAATATTGTAATGTTACAAATAAACTCTTTTTATTATTCTAGTTGCCAAGTGATATGATTAATTATATGGATGGAGTATCACAAGTGACATGAAACCAGGTTGTATGCCAAGTAAATTTGGATGTCAAGAAGACAGAAGAAAACGAACATGCCGCAGTACAGACGACCATATATTCTAAAAAAAACAAAGAAAGATGATAATAGCAGTGTCTGAATGAATCAAAAGAAAGTTGTACTCCAAGTTCTCCTCTAGATACTTCTGATACAAGTTCAAGTATGTATAATAAATAACAAACAACATACTTAAAGTTTGAAATGGCAAATACCCAGTTATTAGCATTATAAAGCTATTTTGTTTTATTACTTTTTCAGTTGAAACAGTTGGAGGAAATGTGCCAGAAATGTTATGTCAACAGTCAATAGATAAATCTGTTCAAGCATTTATAACCTACAAATTCAGATGTAAGGCTGCGCAGACAGAAATTGATAGATCAGGCATTATCATTGAAACCTTCTGTAACATCGAGGTCCACATACCCATTTAAAACTATAACCGCTACAAAATCAAGTCCTTCTGTATCCGGTCTAAGCAAAATTGCAAAAAATTTTTATTGAAGAACATTCAGGCAGTGATATTTCTTTATATTACCATCTGTAGCTGCCAATAGTCCCTCACTATCAATGGCTTCACTACAAGTCAAATCATCTTCTGATTAAAGTGAATTAATCAAAGAAGACAAAAAAATAGAATCAACAAAGGCCATGTTCAATACAATTAAAAAAATTGAGAAAAAGCCAAGACTATACAGTCTGTAGTCTTACAATTAGTTGTTACCACTTAATTGATTTAATAAAAGATTGTATAAATATTCCCAAACACCATATTTATTACTCTGTTTAAATAAAATAAGATTAGATAGTAAATTTAATCAGTTGTCAGATGATTATGGAATGACTCCATCCAGTCCATTAACACTCGCCACAAAGGAAGACTACATTTGCCACCTTCATGAATAAAAATGCTAAATCATAGCCCACATCATTATGGCTGTAAAAATATATAATAAATTACCGATCGAATTACATACTGAACCAAACTACAAAGTTTTTAAAACAAATTTAAAAAAGTTTTTGATAAATAAATGTTTTTACACTGTAGAGGAATACTTAACCATGCGATATGTTGATTTGTGATTACGTTTGGCGATCTGGGTAATATAATATAATATAATATAATCTAATACAATTTATTGCTTTATTATACAATTTAATTCATAATATAATTTAAGCTTTAATATCAATTTAATATAAATATAGGTATATATTTTTATAACATATTGGATTATACAGGGTGGAAACTTTCAGCGGGGCAGTAAGGGGAAGTACCTTATCCGTTGCAGCTACACGAAAATTGTCTGAAGAGACTATCTATAATTTTTTATGTAATTTTGATCCCCATTCAAAGATTTTCAAAAAAATGTACAGTTAGCAAGAAAATAGCCATTGTACACAAAAACATTTTTTAGTGCCGATCGATCCTGTTTCTAATACTGATCAAAAACTTCTATGGGACCGACCATCGTTGGAGTACTCAAAAAGTCACAAATTGCAAAAAACTTTTCCCCTACATTTTGTATGAAAATTTTACGCAAAAGCTTTTCAAGTGACGGTTGAGATCTTTTTGTTGACTGAATAAAAAGATAAGTTTAAAAACAATTCAAATTTGGAACTTGTTATTATTAAATAAAAACAATCTTGACAGTTTGTTACGTCAGAAAAGCTCTGAGTGTGTTGTGAATAACATCATCAAGTTATGTTAGTTAATAAAAAAAGAAAATTAATACGCCTTCTCTTTGATATGTGTAAAATTCTACGTGATCATTTGTCTTTTATTTTATTTTTTGTATTTCAGTTACACAAATTCTTTACAAAATGTAAGGGAAAAGTTTTTTTGCAATTTGTGACTTTTTGAGTACTCCAACGATGGTCGGTCCCATAGAAGTTTTTGATCAGTATCAGACACAGGATCGATTGGCATCAAAAAATGATTTTGTGTAAAATGGCTATTTTCTTGCTAACTGTAAATTTTTTTGAAAATCTTTGAATGGAGATCAAAATTCCATAAAAAAATATAGATAGTCTCCTAAGACCATTTTCGTGTAGCTGCAACGGATAAGGTACTTCCCCTTACTGCCCCGCTGAAAGTTTCCACCCTGTATAGTTAATATAAGTATTATTTGTTATACCTATACAAGGTGACTAAGTAATGAGGACACTATAACATTGTAAAAACCATCTATGTACCACTTAGTTTGAAAGTAAAAGTTTGAGTTTGAAAGTTTGAGTTTAAGTTTGAGTCAAAGTATACCATTTTTTTTATGAGTCTAAGGGCCTGTTTCACAATGTCTGATTAGGAGATACTTGACAGTTAAAGTGAAGTTTTTGTATGAACTATCTATCAAGTAAAGGCTAATGGGAACTTACTTGTAGATGGTGAAAGAGGCCCTAAGCAAGATATTTAAAAAAAAATACCTATGCCAGTGCCATGCGTCTTTTTACTGTGGAATTAGATAGTGCAATGATTAAAAGGTCCTTACCTATTTCATTCAGGCATAAGTATAATATGCAAAAGCTATCTAAGGCAGTAAATCAAGCTCTGACATGGTCAGAGTACAAAAAGCAAATACTATAAAGTATTTTATCTACACTAATGTTGTAACATTTTACTTATGTTTCCAATACTTGACTTATAATTACTACTGTTATAGCGCAGACAACAAAACACTCAATTTAAGCAATTTCACATGATGGTATAATATCCACATCGATATCGTAAAATCTCATTATAACATCAATAAAACGCGACCAATTAACCTGGCGAGCCTTATGTCAAAATCCTCATACAAGTTGTATAAAAGGAGGCTGGCGAACTTCTATGTATTTTCAGACCTCGATTTATATGTCCCGTTCATGGATGAAATCAAATGGTACTTTAAGAACTATGCTAGACTAACAAAAAAGTTAATTGTTTCTATGTTTTTAAAGTTGGGACAACAGAGATATGTTAAATAACCAAAAATATAGAAGTTAGGGTAAAAATAATTTATTTTATAACTTTTTATTTAAAAACAACGCAAATAATTATTAAATGATAAAATAGATGAATAGGTAGGTAATAAATAACAAAGACAAATAACGAAAGTAACCATTATTCTATCAGAGACATAGTAGGTATCTACCTACTCGGAGACTCAGAGGGTTAACATACGGTACATAATTTGCAAATCAAAATCCAGGGGGCAATAAGGCAAGAATCTAAAGTCCTTAAAACACACGAAAATCCAATGAAAAAAAACAACGAACAACTTATCTATCACAGAAAGAAACTGAAAATGTGTCAAGTCAAATGACGTGACGTGACTGACAGCACGTCACTTATTGGTAATGTCTGTCTCTAAATAAGAAAAGCAATAACGAGGACTTCTTGGCGGGAAAGTGAAGCGTCATGTCTGCGGTTTTGCTTTATTTTCCAAAATTTGTGTTATGTCGAATATTAATGTGAAATAATGGTGGATTATTAACCGTTAAAGTGTTCGTGAGTGTGCATAAGTGTTGGCAAATGAAACAAAACAGTGCAACGTCACTTTTCAAATTCTCTCAAGAAGCTCGCGTGAGGACTTAGTAAAGCCCCACATCTTTACTGAGATACTCGAGGGGTTGGGGGGTATATCATTTCTCACTTCCCATTTCTAATATCATTCATCATCATCATATATGGAAATATTGTTTATTTATGTATTACTTGTAAGAAAAATTACTTTGACACTGGCTAAATGTGCTAATCGCACGAAGCCATCAATAAATAAAATAAAAAAAATAAGAAAAGCAAAAGAATCTTTGTTTATACAGTATCTAAGTAAATAAAAATGGCCTTGGTTTACATGACTACTGCGTCAAATGAAACGTATTTACGAGTATAAAGTGTTTTAATCGTTTAGTTATTACACTACAGAAAGCGTCTTGTTCAGTCAATTATTTGGGATTTGAAAATAATTTATCTTTTTATCTCCTTCTTTAATAAATCAGACGTTCGTAAAAGTAAATTGTAGGAATTTAATCTAATTTAATTTTCTTGTTTCCGAAAGTGTACTACTTCGTAAAATATTAGGGCGACTCTCGCCGGTCTTCTTTTGATATTAGGCTGGCTTTTGAAAACAGTTGGGTTATACGTGAAAACTTCGTCGAAACTACTAAACTTACATACACAAAACTCTTTGGTAAGATCTTGTGCCAATTAAATAAAAAAAGAACAGCGCGCGCTCGCTCCTGATTGGCCCTGCGCGCGCAGCTGCGCTCTCATTGGTTAGATTTTAATGGCGGCAAGTTCACTGACAATACACGTACGCGTGAATTTAATGTTTCGCAATGTGTTTTGTTTTTAAAATACAAATTAAAAGTTAAAAATGGACAGCGACGATGATATTTGTACGCCTCCGGATATTCTAGAATTGGCAACAAAAGTAACTCACAATCTTTTGCCAGAAAAATCTAGAAAATTATATGAAAAAGAATATAATAACTTTTTGGCATGGAAGATCGAAAAGAAAACTACATCATTTTCTGAAAATGTCATTCTTGTGTATCTCAAAGACCTCTCCGACAAATTCAAGCCATCTTCTATGTGGGCTAAATATTCTATGCTCAAGTCCACACTGAGTATCTACAACAATATTGATAATCACGAAGTATTCAAAAGTCATAGCGTTCCTGAAACGCAGTTCAGAAGGACACAAGGAAAAAAAGGCCTTGACGTTTACATCAGGTCAAATAAAGATGTTCCTGAAAGATTCACCAGATATTTTGTATCTTTTTGAAAAGGTAAGTGTATTTTAGTTCTGTTATTTAATCTACCTAGTACTTACGTACTACACACGCAAGTTATCTAGACACTCCGTTTAAGCGCTTTGTGTATAAATTAGGTAGTAGGTACCTACACTTTACTACTTCATAAATCATAGTTTTTGCCTTGGCTATGTACCTCAAGCTTATTACATCGTTTATGTTTATGTTACAGGTTGCACTAATCTTCGGCATAATGGGGGCATGCCGAAGGCAAGAGCTATACAACATCCAGTTCGATGAAGTCTCTAACATAGACGACAGTACAATCATGGTGAAAGTTTCGAAAACAAAAACGAAAATAGATCGTTCTTTCGTTGTGACGGGCAACTGCTATGCCGTATGTAAAAAATACATGGAACTTCGACCCACCCCCTGTCGAAACCCTGCCTTTTTCTTGAGCTATAGATCGGGGAAATGCGTCGATCAAAGAACTGGTATTAATAAATTTGGTGCTCTGGGAAAAACTATCGCAAGTTTTTTGAATCTGCCTAACCCAGCGTTGTACACGGGGCATTGCTTCCGGCGCACCTCGGCGACCCTTCTCATAGATAGCGGTGGTGATTTGACCGCACTGAAACGACACGGGGGGTGGAAGTCTTCTACTGTGGCTGAAAGCTACATTGATGTGTCTTTAATGAATAAAATTCAAGTCTCAAATACGATCTGGAACAGTATAGAAAACAAGACGAATGAAGTAATTATAAATATTCCAACTCCGTCTACGAGCTCTACTGCTTGCCCCGCGACCGCTACAGCTGCTGGATCAATAATTAACATTAACTTTCAAAATTGTACCATCCAAAATTTGAACAATTATTATAAATAAACTATTGTCAGCTTTTACTCTTGTTGTTTGACTAATTGCATTAGTGAAGATAAAGTAGTGTATGCAACTGCATATAACACGGGTATTAAAACAATCGTTACTATTATGAAACTCGCTGCGCTCGTTTCATAAACTCACACTCGTGTTTTAATACCCTTCATTATATGACAGTTGCATAAACTACTATAATATCCTGTACACCAAACTAACTAGTGAACTATACTTCTCCAGGATTCGGAGGCAGAATCACTGACACATGTTTAGTTGAATTGTGATTTTATGAAGACCTTAAAAGTGGTATGTGTGTTATGCATGATGGCAGATAGGGGCTTTAAACATGTAGAACAATATTTAAAAAAATCAGGTTTTACACTAGTAAGACCTCAAAGTGTTGATAATAAAATAAAACTAAGGAAAACTATAAGATTGTTTTTTTATTTCAAATATGTTAAAAATTCGAAATCATTTATTCAGTTGAGACTACAAATAGCTCTCATGAACTTCATTATGCCATCAGTTCGCAAGTCTACTCTGGGCGGTAGACTTTATACTGAGAAGAACTGGCAAGAAACTCAGCAAGTGTCAAGCTCTTTTCTCCCTTACATCACATCCATCACAAATAAAGAAACAAAATATAAAGGACAATCACACATGTTAAAGAAAAACAAAAGAGAAAAATAATAATATCTAAGTTTGCAAATTTACATCAGTGACCAGTTAAAATTTTTACATTGTCATAGTACTATAAAAGGTCAAAAATTGTCTAAGAAAAAAAATAAAGTTAAACTATAGTTAATAATAATAAAAATAATAGTATGCAAGAGCAGACCAGCCTCCAATTTTACAGTTATATATTAGTTACAGTTCTAGTTCCAGACTTATTATAATATAATAATGGGTATACATTAATTTCCCAAAAGTTTAATAATTTATTATTAATCAAATTCTCAACATACTTAATATAGAATGGCACACTTAAAATCTCCACATTTTGATTTTCACTATAATCTGGGTAATTTCTCTTTTCTGTTAAATACATCAAGCTGCATTTGTGCATAATATTTTTCAGTAGCTTTTCCATTTTTTATATAAATTTTAAATGTTTTAGCATTAACAGGACATTTAATCTCGATTATGCCATCTTCAAATATTTGTCTGGGGAACCAGCAATCATTGGATGTTTGGAATTTAATATCAGGCCACACTTATTTATCTTTTTCTTCAGTTTTTTTACCACTGTTTTTTTTACCTCATTTTCTAGAAGACGGCTACGTTTCATAGAAGTAGTGTCTGGAATTTTACCACCTAATATGAGCGATAAAAGTGTGCCATCAGTAGTTTTACATCTGCTAACTTCAAAGGCTTTTAAAGCCGTAATTCAACTATACCTTAGTTCAAACCATAGGCTGCTCTTAGATTGTTCTCTTGTTCTTCAACTCTCTGTATTAATGAAGGTGATATGTGAACTTTTTATAAAAACGCATCAACACATTTCTCTTTGAAATTACATATCAGTTGATGCATGGAGAGAGCCTTTTCTTCGCTTTGACAATAAGTAGTTTGATATTTTAAAAGTTCCCAGTTATCAATTTTTCTCTTAAATACCTCTTCCAAAAACTTCATTGAAACAGATGAATTTGCTGGCAACATGGGCCTGCCCTCGGACAAGTCTTTTGCTGTCATATATTTAAGGCTACTACCGACTCTAGACAGTTTAGGTTTTCTCCAATAACATTCCACCGAAGTGCATGATGGTTCCTCACTTCTGCGATGAACCCACATAAGAAATGCTATTGCGTGTTTACATCCCCACTGTGAAGCTACGCAGTCTTGACATTGAACGGAGATAATAATATCATCTTCTTCATCAACAACCAGTGTGCATCCATATAGTTTTGCATGAACCTTGTGTTCAGGACATATTTTGCACTTTACAGTACAAAATTTACCGTCACATGGACATAACTTATGGCGTCATCTCCATATGAAGCTCGCGAAGACCTGAAATTATACAAGTTTGTTACTATTTTGCATTTTTTCATACTTTGTAAATCTAACCTCAAAATTAATAGGTATCAATTATCTTGCAAAATGTACGTCAAAACATTAAGTTATTGTGTACCGAACTGAAATATTACATAGCATTTAATCTTATAATGAATACTTTATAACATAAGTTATGTTTACTTACAAGGAAGTTTTAACATTGCGTAATTCAGATGTGCAGAAGTCACTGTTCGACGCTAACCATAACGGCATCGATTCTGGGCAAATTATTACTGTCGGCTTTGCTGAATCCAGATTCCAAGGTGAATTTTCTCAATTAGAACTAGCAACAACTTGATATTAGTTGCTAAAAACCAAAATTTAGTAAGCTGTAAAGCGATACTCGAACAACTCGATACGTCAATGACATTGACAAGATTGGTGTTTTGCACGGCGTGACGTCACGGCTTTCTGATTGGTGTTCACTGTCACGTGACTAAAAGTTAATTTTTACGAAATTTATTTCTCTAAAATATTAATAATCTTTAACGCTTTTAACAATTAAAATTGTTTGTTGTCTTCTCCATGATATAATTAATCATTATAAACCCCTATCCATTATATTCATTCATAGTGGACACAAGCCTATTAAGCATTGTTGAGATATCCTCCGCCATTGTAACAGTAACGTGAACCAGCAGCAAGCGCTGGCTGATGTCTGCTCTGCGAAAGATAGACCGATACTGGCCACTAGGGTGAGTTGCCTAAATATTCCAACAGTTAGCGCTGCCAACAGGAGCTTCGCCATTCCAACGGTTAACGCGAGTCAGCTGCAAGTGATACCAATATTTTAACAATTAGCATTATAGAGATATCCTCCGCCATTTTAAAGTCTTCTCTGCTAATGATAGGCCGATACTGGCTACTGAGGTAAGTTAAACAATAGCAATATTTCAACAATTAGCATTGTTGAGATATCCTCCGCCATTTTAACAGTAACGTCTGCTCCGGTAATGCCGAGATGAGCTCCGCCATTCCCAACCAACGAAATCTTAATTTTTATATGAACAACGAACGAAATCATAATTATCTTTATAAGCTCGATTGTACTTGTAGTGTTGTAGTAGGTAATAATTAACATTAATTGACGTCTCTGAATGCCATAAACAAACTCGTAAAAATGCTAATTGCATATTTTTAATTTCAGGTGTCACCTATAGAGACATTCAATCCCGTATCGAATCCCGTAATGAACTCCCTAGTTTCACCAACCAAGGTGATACTCAACGAGTCGATACCCAATCCAATCATACCGCTCGCCAGTAATAACATCGCCCTGCCTTCAGAGATACCAGTGTCGATGCTGCCGGTACCAATTCTTGGTATCAAAGCTCTAGAAGGAAACGCGAAGTGTGACCTGTCTATGTTGGATAAAAATGATGAGAGCGTCAGTAATGACAGTATTTTGGAGAGTGCCAGCTTCATTGAGGAGTTGAAGAAGAAAGATGATGAAGCTAGTATTATAGTGGATGATGTGGAGTCGGCGGCTGAACTGCAAAGAAATGGGAATATGAGCGTTGGTGGTAAGATTGTTATTTTATTTTTAGTTCTTTCGTCATCCAAATCGAACTCGCGAACTAAACCTAGAAAAGTTCTGGGGATTGTTCAATCACCACGATTTGAGGAATCATAGTTTCTTGCATCTTATAAAACCAGTTACGTTGTAAAAGCCATAGGTAGACAACAGCAAATAAAAAACTTTTTTGATTATTAAATTATTTAATTATTTAACCATTTAACGAGTTTCTTAACGAAGCTTCTCTTGGGCTAGATTGTGAGTGTAGGAAAGTTTATTATTTATTTATTTACAGATATTGAATTCTAAAGATTTTTTTGTGATAAAATAAATCAAAATCTTTTTTGGGAAAGTAAACTTTATGTAAACTACTGTAGTGATCATGTACCGCAAAAAACACTGTAAGGGCTCTCTCCATCTCCATAAAATTGTAAAGCCCATTACTTTTAATCACCATGAAATAAATATTCCAAGACCAAAGTGGGCTTTGCACTAAATTCTAACGAAATCGTATCGTAAATGTTTAGACAACGTCATAAGTTCTATGGAATGATGTCTGTCAAATGTTAGTTCTATTTTCGGTCGTTGTGTCGCTGTATCAATTGGGTAGGTTAGTCAATAGAGAAACTTTTTAGCGACGATTTTTTAAATTTAAATTGTATGGGAATGGCAAACTATGACGTCATTATTTTGTTCCATCAATGAGTGTTTATTAATAACTTTTTAGGTTACAGTAATTCATGTTTATTCAACATTCCTATTTCCATACAATTTTTCCTCTTTTACGCTTGCGAGTTTAACGACACACGAATAGGGATGTTGATAACAACAAATAGTTCCAGAACATTTAACGTATAAATTAAAACATGTATTAGTTCTTTAAAACATTGAAGTCCTTGGTCGAGGGGCTTGCACACCGGTTTTCATGGTGTCGCCATCTCTGAGGTCCCGGGTTCGATCCCCGGTCGGAACAATTTAGAAATACTTGTTTTTCTAAATTGTTTCGGGTCTGGGTGTTTCCTATGTATAATAAGTATGTATATTAAGTATGTTTATCCGTTGTCTAGTTAACCATTTCTCGAGTTTCTTAAGGAAGCTTTTCTTGAGGCTAGATAATTGGTGTGAGTATGGGAAACAATTATTATTATTATTATTTATTATTGGCCTAAACATGAATTTCTGTAACCTAAAATTTATTAATAATCACTGAGTTGACAGAACAATGTGTGACGTCATAGATTAAAAAAAAACAAAAATAAAAAGTTTCTTTATTGACTGGTTAGTCAATAGAGAAACTTTTTACTTTTTTTTTTAAGTAGTTTTTTTAAGTAGTTGACTGGTTAGTCAACTACACAATTCGATAGTTGTTCGTGCTAGGCCCACAGTAGTTACGAATAAAATGTAGATTTGGGAACAATCCAGCTACAAACGACTTTAAAGTTTATACTGACACCCCCCACCAACCGTCTGCTCATAAAGTGGCTGTCCGACAACCTTGCGCAAGTAGAGTTGAAAACACCCTGCTACACACTACTTTAAAGTTTATACTGACACCCCCCACCAACCTTACGGTTATAAAGTTAGGTGTCAGACATCCTTACGCAAGCACAAGAGACCATCTACATCAGGTCATAACGCCAGATCAGAACACGCCGGTTACGCATCCTTCATCCGGTACTTTTAAGACTAGTGTCTCGAGCTAGTTGCCCCGTGGATACGTATAGTCCACTACCTAATATCCAGATAAGTTACCGGAGCTGTAAGCTCGCTCACTTCTCGTTGCACTAAGAGCACAACTCGCAGTGTACCACTGCTCGGGCCGTCAACTCTAAAGTCGGCTTACAACTCCGCCACCAAAGAGGACATTTGGTAGTCGACTTTAGATTTCAGAACAGTTGTAATGAAATGTTTGGTTACAGACACGCCGCAGACGTTGAGCCCGAGCCGCTTGGGCCTGGATCTGGACGTGGACTGCTCCGCCGCCAACGACGGCGACGTCGTAATGAACGACGTGATCAGCGAGGTCACTGATTTATACTTTTTTATTTTCTTTTGTCTTAGTTGTTGGCTTTGTGCGGTTAGCACATTTAGCCAGTGTCAAAGAAATTCTCTTACAAGCTATATAAATACTATTTATTAAATAGACAATATTTATTTTGATAATATATGATGATGATGAATGATAATAGAAATGATATACCCCCTAACCCCTTGAGTAAATCCCCCCATCTTTACTGAGACCTCGCGCGGACTTGGGAGAATTTGAAAAGTGACGTTGCACTGTTTTGTTTCATTTGTCAATACTCATGCTCGTTCACGAACACTTAACGATTAATAATCCACCATTATTTTACACTAATATTCGTCATAACACAAATTTTAGAAAATAAAACAAAACCGCAGACATGACTATTCACTTTCCTGCCAAGAAGTCGAATCAATTCTTTACATATTTTTCTCGGGTCTATTTTAGCTTGTGTATGTGCGTGCGTCTGATTGAACACGTACACATACACGACTTTAAAGTTTATACTGACACCCCCCACCAACCGTCAGGTCATAACGCTAGATCAGGACATTCTTCATCCAGAACTCTTAAGACTCACTAGTCGAGACACTTCTCGAGCGAGTAGCCCCGTGGACACTTATAGTCCAATACCTACTATCCAGATAGGTTACCGGAGCTGTAAGCTCGCTCACTTCTAAGTACAACTCGCAGTTTTCACTGCGTGTGTTTGAACAGTCGCTTGTGTTGCAGAACGGCTCGATGCAAGTGGAGCCGAGCCACAGCCCGCTCAGCACTGATATGATGGTGGAAGCTGCCGACGCCACAGACCCAAGCGACGAGTGAGTATTTTAATATGTATCTATATCTATACTATTAATAATGAGGAAACGTTTATGACTATGTTTGTTTGTTTGTTAGGGCTAATCTCTGCAACTACTAGTCTCATTCCAAAATTTCCTTCTCTGGTAAAATTATACAGTCCTTGTGGGTTGGTTATATTTTATTTTGATAAAAAAAATATTTATTGTGCGAAAAAATACGAAATCAACGCATGCGAAGTCGTAGGCAAAGTGCTAGTATACGAATTTCTATCAGCGTTGCGTTGATATTATTATATATTTTTCATTTCGTTTGCTTAGTACAATAGTTCAATCCATGAGCTTGAAAATTGCCGTCAGCGTATTCAATTGAAAACTAGCTTCGGAATTTTCGCTTTATTAAATAGATAAGGAAAAATTGCAAAAAGCGAGCCCGCTACGAATTATATTAATAACTATTCTCCACTATACAATAAGTTAAAATTGTCTAAGAGTTTCAGTTTCTCTGAACAAGAACCGAAATTGGGCATTTTATGCAAAAATCACGGTCAAAATATAATAGGCCACTTAAGTTTAGAACCTAAGCCTAACCGTGGTATGTTGACTTTGATAATTAATAAAATAAGTGTCCGTTAAATTTTTTAACCTTCCCGCATTTCTATGTGTTGTGTTATCGTCGTAAAGTATAAATGCTATGTCGATTTTTGTCGTATATAAATATGTCACGGAGAAATGAGGATACACGAACACGACTCACCCGGAATTGTAAATATTTGTTGGATAAATCCGAATGTGGCGGTAAAAGGGTTCTCCTATTTGTCCCAGGCCCGTGGAAGACCCGTCAGCGGACGCCAACGCTCTAGTAGAGGACGACTTGCTGCTGCTATGCGACTTGTTCTACCTGCCGTTCGAGCACGGGTCGCGCGGGCTGCGGCTGCTACACGACTTCCACTGGCTCACCATGCACGCCGCGAGCACGCTGCCGAGACAGCCCAAACCGGAGGTCAGCACTTATACAGCTTTTATACATTTTATTACAGACGACGATGCTCTAAAGCCAGGTTGGCGAACAGAGAGAAATTCGTACATTGACCTTATGCTGCCGAGACAACCCAAACCGGAGGTCAGCTTCTATACATTTATTACAGTACCCCTATTACAGTCGACGCTCTAAAGTCTGGTTGCTGATCAGAGAGAAATTAGTTTCCAATTTTTTGCAATTATAAAAACTAAATTTATAAAAAAGCAAGAAACAAACTAGGTTAACACTTATAGACGGTTTTAAGTGTGTCTATACATTGTATATTCCGTATTACGAGTACAACAATTTATTGTTGCTTCGCCACCTGTTCAACCTTCCACTAGCTGACCACGCACTCGACGAGTACCATAGATAAGCTTATAGATACGGGTTTAAGAGCCTTTTATATCCGTTATCACCGTCAGCGGACGCCCATGATCTAGTAGAGGACGACTAACTGACTTCCACTAGCTCACCACGCACGCCGCGAGCAGATACCTGGGTAAGCTTATAGACGGACTTAAGAGCCATTATACTTGTATAGGTGCCATTATTACCGTTAATGGAAGCCCACGCTCTATACCAGGGATGCACAGACTACGGCCCGCGGGCCGCATGCGGCCCGCCGGTCGAATACTGGTGGCCCGCCGACAGCAAAAATAATACTCTCGTACATTCGAAAATATTGAGTTCTATTCCAGAATAAAACCAATAACAAATGTTCGAAAAGTAATTTGAATCTCGCGCGCGCGCTCTATCAATCTTATCGGTGCGCCGTGCATGCGTCGGTAACAGCGGTCGGTAATGTTCGTGCTGATCTCGGTTAAATTCGTTTTCTTGAGGAAGCGCGCCGCGTTATACTGTTCGAGCGAGCGAGATAGCAATAGTCCCAAATTCCCGATAGCTCGCGTAGGTAGATACACGAAGCTTCCAGAGTCGGTTTCGAGATTTCTCCAGACAGTTTTCGACTCTATGCGCGTGGTATAAAAGCCACGCTAACCGCAGCGACCGACAGTTCGGTTTTAATTTGAGTAAAGTGTCGTTAGTTCTAGTGTAGATTTTAACTCGACTAGCCGGTGTCATAATTATAATATATTTTGATCCACATTCAACGTAGATTTCCCGTCAAGTGCCGTGTATAATTGTGTTGTGAAATCGTAAGTAAAACTGTTATTAATTTTATCTACATATTTTATCAATTATTTTTGGTAATTAATTAGGAACTGTAATTGGTTTTAGGTGCTGTGGTAATCCTAGTCAGGATTAAAACGCAACATGGACATGCCAGGAACTAGTAAAAAACGTAAGGTTAAAGATGAAAATCGGCAGTTTCAAGAAATTTGGACTGAGAAATACTTTTTTGTATGGTCGCACAACAAAGTCGTTTGTTTAATTTGCAAGAATTCTGTTGCGATTGCAAAGGAATATAATGTAAAAAGGCACTATGAAACGCAGCATCCTACTTTTACGAAGTTTACAGGCGAATTAAGAAAGCAAAAAGTTTTGTCTTTAAAACGGGAGCTTATTGGTCAACAAGCTATGTTTACAAAACCCATTCAAGATACAGAAACAGCTACAGAAGTTAGTTATGAAATTTCTCGAATGATAGCAAAGCGGAGTCGCCCCTTCAATGATGGGGATTTTGTAAAAGAATGCATAGAAATTGCCGCTAAGAAAATGTGTCCAGAAGCAGCAAAAAAGTTTGAGAAAATTCAACTGAATCGTATGACCATCCAAAGACGAATTATGTCTTTGTCAGATAATATTGCGGAACAATTAAATGAAAAAACTAAGATAATTGATTTTTTTTCATTAGCACTCGACGAATCCACTGATATTAGTTCCACAGCTCAACTTCTTATATTCATACGAGGTGTTACTCAAGATTTTGAAGTCTTCGAAGAGTTATTAGGAATGTGTTCATTGAAAGGTCAAACCAGAGGAGTTGATATACTCAATGTACTTTTGGACGAGTGTTCAAAAACTGATTTGGACTTATCGAAATTATCGGGAGTTTCGACTGACGGTGCTCCTTCGATGATTGGTGTCAATTCTGGGCTAGTTTCTTTGTTGAAAAAGCATTTGCAAGAAAAAAACTTAAACGCTGAAGATCTCATGCAGTTTCACTGCATTATACACCAAGAAGCCCTCTGTTCTAAAAAAATTGAATTTGAAAATGTCATGAAAGTGGTAGTTTCGACTGTGAATTTCATAAAATCACGAGGACTCAATCACAGGCAATTCAAACAATTCCTTGATGACATTGAATGCGAACATGGAGATTTACTGTATTATACAGAAGTAAGGTGGCTAAGTCGTGGATTGACACTGGAACGATTTTTAAATTTAATAGAAGAAATTGATATTTTTCTGGCGGAAAAGCAAAGGGACGTCCCGGAACTTAAAAGTCCTGATTGGTTGTGTGATTTGGCTTTTTTAGTTGACATTACAAATCATTTGAATGTCTTGAACACACGGCTTCAAGGCAAAAATCAACTGATATCCCAGCTCTACGCACATGTATCATCCTTTCAATGCAAGCTGACACTTTTCAGATCGCAATTGAATTCAGGAAATTACAATCATTTTCCGAATTATAAGAAAATGGCTGAAAAATTCAAAAAAACTGCTATTAATTTCAGTTATGTAAAAAAGCTAGATATTTTGATTCAATCTTTTCAAGACAGATTTTCGGAGTTTAAAACAGTGAAACCTCTGTTGGACATATTTAGCAATCCTTTCACGATTTCAGTTGAAAATGCGCCAGAGTTAATGCAGTTAGAAATTATCGACATTCAGAACGACCAAGATTTACGCAACAAATTCAACGAAGGAGACTTGCTGAACTTTTACCGCTGCATTGATAAAAATACGTACAAAGAGTTGCGCATAAACGCTCTGAAATGTGCAAGCTTATTTGGTTCTACCTATATATGTGAACAAACCTTTTCAATCCTAAATAATAATAAAACAAAAAATCGAAACCGCCTTGCAAATGAAAGTTTGGAAGCAGTTTTACGTGTTGCTACAAGTAAATTTGAGCCAAATATAAAAAAGATTGTAAGCACTATGCAGTGCCACGCTTCAAATTAATAAATTCTTTTTCAATTTGAATACATTATTATCAATTTTTCATTGTCTTTAATTACCTATACTTCTGGTGGCCCACCATCAGTTCATAATTTGCCCGAGTGGCCCCTAGTCTTAATAAGTCTGTGCATCCATGCTCTATACTATAGCCAAATTCGATAAATAATGTTTACAAACAAAGCGTTGCCATGCAACCAGTGACAGGCATGTATTGACAACCTTTTTCAGTTGGTCAACAGGAAAGATTTTACGTAAAAGAACTATTTATATTAAATATTGCATTAAAAAATTTAAAACCAAAAACTGTACAATCATAGCTTAGTTATCCTATGTGAGTGAATAAATTAGCTACCTTAAAATAATTAAAAATTGCACTTGAAGATTCAATAATTTATTTATTACATAAATTAATCAACTGCTGTTACAATCCAATTTTCTTTAACGTCAATTCAATTTATCATGAATGTTTGTTTTAAGGGCATTTAGTATTACACAGTCAATAGATAATGTCCAACTGCTGAGTCTAGACCTTCCCAGTTGGGTAGGTTGGGTTGGGTTGGGTGGGACTTGAATAGACCTGTTCTAAATTTTAGAAAATGAATCAAAACCGCAGACATATATATATGTACAACGTTAGTCGGAACGGGGGTACTAAGCCGAAAGCAGGGTAAAGTATACATGATAGTGAATAACTTTTTTTTTTAACTTTTTTCTTTTTTTTATCTATTTTCTTTTTTTTTTTTATTTAAATTTGATTGGTCTACAAAAATCTAGTAGGCTACGGTTTTGACGTAGTTTCTCAGCAAATAGGTTTACCTCTAATGTCAGGGCATTGTAAAGAGTCGAGTTTCTTTCCATAATTGGACTAATGTATCCAATAATATTAACTTTTAATTTGTTTTTTTTTTGTGACCGCTAAGACTACCACAGCGTAATTCCTTTTGAAATCTTAACCTTTTCACCGCCCAACTATCCTGCACGCGATGTCCCGCTGTACGCCAACGTATAAATGTATTTTAATAAAGTAGGTACAAAGAAGAACTTCTATAGAAATGCTGGCGTGGACGGCACGAAAATCTCGAACTTCAATAGAAGTTGTTGGCGGTAAAAAGGTTAAAAAAGCTGTAAATCTAAAATTATCCATTTTTAAGGAAAAGTTCTTAGACAAAAGTTATTCACTATCATGTATACTTTACGCTCCTTTCGGCTTAGTACCCCCGTTTTAACTAACGTTGTATATGGCTCTTCACTTTTCCGCCAAGAAGTCTTTTAATAACTTATTCAATACCGCAAGGTCGCTACCTAAGAGATTTCTCGTCGAACCACAACGGTTCTGTCCATTTTCTGTCCCTATGAAGTTCAAATTCAAAATCATTTATTAGTTTAGGCTACAAATAGCTCTTATGAACGTCATTTAATGCCATCGGTTCGTAAGTCTATCTGCTCTGGGCGGGAGATCTTGTACTGATAAGAACCGGCAAGAAACTCAGCAAGTGTCCAGCTCTTTTCTCCCTTACAGCGTCATAAATATTGGAAAATGCCCTATCATAAAAGAAAACTTTCCATCACAAATAAAAACACAAAATGTAAAGGACAATCACAACATGTAAAAAATACAAAAAAAAGAAAAATAACTAAATAAAATATTTAAGTTAAGGGTGCGCCGTCCATAAGTGACAAGTGTCATATGTTTTATTTGAAATGTCGTCGTCCATATTTATTTGATGCCGCGCGGCCATACTAATTTTGTATGGGGAATTTAAGGTGCTTAATAAAAAATAATTATTTAAATAACCACTTGATGAATCGAAAATGTAGTCTAGCAATTTGTAGTTTATCCATTGATGATTGTTTAGACAAAATCAGAGGTACAATAATTTAGATAAACTATAAGAAATCTACTAAACGCCGCCTCTCGTTTTCATGATTTTTGCCCAACTTTAAATGATATTGTAGAAAAAACTATAGCGTGTTATGAATTTATGGTTCTGACAAATTGTAAACACGTTCCCTATGATACTAAATATATATTTTGTTCATTTAATACGATAGTATTTTCAATTATATCTACTTAACCGTAACTGCATTTTTGGAATTTTTTTGTCGGCGCACCCTTAAAAGCGTTTACGCCGCACACTAGCGCCACTAATGAAAAAATAAACATATCTAGTAATTAGAGATAGAAAATCAAATTATGCTCAACAAACTATTTGAATGAAGTAATTTAGCATTTTTACAGCACCTCATGAACACCTCACATGTTATGGTTTAGTTAAATAAGACGTTACGGCCACTTTTAACTATAACGCCATATTTAACTAAACCATAACATGTCAGGTGTTCATTAGGTGACGTAAAAATGCTAAATTACTTCATTCAGATAGTTTGTTGAGCATAATTTGATTTTCTATCTCTAATTACTAGATATGTTTTTTTTTTCATTGGCGGCGCTAGTGTGCGGCGTAAACGCTCTTAATATAAGACTGTGTTACTTAGACGAGCGAGTGGCGCCGCCGCCGCTCGCGCTTCGCGTGGTGGGCTATGCGCGCGCGGCGGCTGGCGCGGCGGCTGGCGCTGGCGGCCAACGGCGAGCTGCGCGCCGAGCTGTACCCCTACGTGTGGGAGCTGTGCGCCGTGCTGGCGCTGCTCGACGGGTTCGTGCGCTGGCTGGGTGAGTGCGCAACGCAACCTGCTAACGGCAAATTAAATAATGTTACAAGTATATCACGACCTCCTTGCTCGAGTGGTTTGCACACCGGTTTTCATGGGGTCGCCATCTCTGAGGTCCCGGGTTCGATCCCCGGTCGGATCGATTTAGAAATTACTGTTTTTCTAAATTGTCTCGGGTCTGGGTGTTTTGTATGTATAATAAGTATATATTTAAGTATTTTAAGTATGTTTATCCGTTGTCTAGTAACCATTTACCGAGTTTCATAACGAAGCTTCTCTTGGGCTAGATGATTGGTGTGAGTGAAAAAAAATACACAAAAAAACGAGCGAGCCTTACAGTAGTCATATAAGATATATAGTAAGGTATATAACAGTATATAAGGTATATAACAGTTGACATCTCACCTGTGTTAGACTAGCTCGACGCGACGGGTTCGTGCGCGCTGGCTGGGTGAGTGTACAACCTGCTAACGGCAAATGGACAAATACAATTATATTGTTTACTTGTGGGGCTTTGTAATTAGCTCTAAGATTTTACATAGTTTAATATTTCTCGTATGCTGAAAACCTTTGTTAAAAAAATTACCTTGAAATTAATCGCTACAAATTTACATGCGTCTATAATGGGCATTACTCGCATAATCTTTACATTAATATGTATTGAGAATGCCCCTTTTTTAAGCACATTGTGCGCACAAAAAAGTGAAAGGTTTAGCATAATAGTTAAGTTCATATATAAGGTCACATTTTATCAACTGCAAATATTTTGAGGATAAATTCAACATCATAATATATAAACTATTTTTATGAAAAAACCTTAAATTTGTATACGCTAGTTTTCAAGAAAAACGCCAAAAGACATTTCGATTAAAAAGTAAAAAAAAACACTTTCGGTAGTTTCAATTCAAAGGAGCCGAAACAGAGAGGCCGCAATGCCTTCACCGCTTACACGTGCCCGTAGTTTCATTCAAAGGAGCCGACAGAGAGGCCGCTCTTAAAAATATTACAGTTTGTTAGGGTCCTAACTAAAGGACTTTAAATGAGAGAGAGAAGTGGACTGTATATATACTGGTATATTGTATTATTATAATGTCGCGCGCGCGTCTGGTGTCGTCCGTGATCCGTGGCGAAGTGTCTCTGCTGGTGTGAAGTGTGGCGCCCGGCGCCTCCGGCAATCGTCCGAAGTTCGCACGGGAACCCCCGGCGGCGGCGGTGCCCGAGCGGTCTCGATGATGCACGAACAAGTTTTTGGGTCAGAAAAAGTAATAAAAACTAACCTGATATTTTTTTTTATTGCTAGGGCCTGATATAATTAGATGTTTTGTCAAAATATTTGCAGTTGGTAAAATGTGACCCTATATAATAGGAGTGCAGAAAGATAAATTATTTATTACTAGCGACCGCTCGCGGTTTCACCCGCGTGGTTCCCGTTCCCGTGGGAATATCTGGAAAAAGTATCCTGTGTGTTATTCCAGGTTATAAACTATCTGTATGCCGAATTTCATCCAAATCCATCCATCCGTTGCAGCGTGGAGAAGCAACAAATATACGAACATACACACAAACTTTCGCATTTATAATATTAGTAGGATGAAACGGTCTAACTTCGACCCCAAAACAAATTTAGCGATTTTTTACAGCTGATCTTAGTGTGTAGTGTACTTTGCTACTTCTGTTCAAACTGTTAACAAAGTAATGTTTCTCTTTTTTAGAACTCGGCAAGTTTCCACCAAACATCGCGTCAAACATACAAGGAAATTATACATGTAAGTGGTATTTATAATTATTAGGCTTTGTAATAGAAATATTATTTTTAGGTAAATCAACTTAGTAAATTCACTTTTTTTTTATTTAACTTTATGGATGTTCAGTACACGTTATTGCTTACACATATTAGGAATATAATTGCACATCACTAAAACGTTATAGAGAAAAATGGCCATATTCTCGCTAAAAGCTATCTCCCCAGATAACTCTTTTTTTTAACCTGGTTGGTGGTAGGGCTTGTTTGTCCACCTGGCTAGCTATCACCATCTTATTTAACCTTTTCACCGCCCAACTATCCTGCACGCGATGTCCCGCTGTACGCCAACGTATAAATGTATTTTAATAAAGTAGGTACAAAGAAGAACTTCTATAGAAGTGCTGGCGTGGACGTCACGAAAATCTCGAACTTCTATAGAAGTTGTTGGCGGTAAAAAGGTTAAATATGTCGCCATAACATCAATGTTAGTAGTATTGTTGTGTTCCGGCAGCTAGAGATAAGATAGCCAGTGCCTCTCTAGTTGAGGATACCGTGTGAAGTGCGCTTCCACTCAGCCTTATCATCACTTAACATCAAGTGAGACGAAGGCCAAGTGCTCACCCGTAGGTAAATTTTTTAAAAAGCAGTGGTCATTACTTACTGCAGTGACGTCATAACTTGAGCCGCCCAACCGCGAGGCTGCCTCTAATACTCTCCACATATACTACACTAGCGGCCGGCCGCGGTTTCACCCGCGTGGTAGCCGTTCCCGTGGGAATATCTGGATAAAAAGTATCCTATGTGTTATTCCAGGTTATAAACTATCTGTATGCCAAATTTCATCTAAATCCATCCATCCGTTGCAGCGTGAAGAAGTAACAAATATACGAACATACATACACACAAACTTTCGCATTTATAATATTAGTAGGATATACTACATGCTACGACTCGTATGTCTCCATCGGCACTGGGTCCGCGTGGTAGTTTATGGCCCGCTCTCCCTATCCATGCATAGGGAAGGCTCGCGCCCCAGCAGCGGGAACACAAATGAGGTGATGTGATGTGTGCAGGGTTCTCGAAGGGCTGGCGGGAAGCGTTCGAGAGCGGCGCACAGGAACCCTGGGTGTTCCGCGGCGGGCTGGCGGCCGACCTGCGGCGGCTGCTGGCCGTGGAGTGCGCGGCCGAGGCGCTGCGCCCCGCCGCGCCTGCGCCCAGCCGCGCGCCCCTCGCCCCCAGACCCTACGCGCCCGCCGATGAAAACGAAGTGAGTTCACGCCACCAACATATCCACCATCAGCCATCAGCCCTGCCCCCCAATTCTGATATTTATCTTGATCTGAAACGAATCTGAAACGCTTTAGTTTCAACGCTTTCTTATTCTGCTAACTACGAAATCGACTCCTTCCTGTTACACTGTTACACATACTTCCGTCCCATTTCACGAAATCACTCCCACAAATTGCTTATGTAGAAAGCGAGCGGAAAGATGTTACACATCAAATAGTTTCGTAGTTAGCAGAATACGAGAACGTTGAAACTATAGCGTTCCAGATTCGTTTCAGATCAAAATAAATAGCAGAATTGGGGGGCTGAACACTGACACTGAAGTAGGCGACGACCTCCTTGGTCGAGTGGTTTGTACACCGGTTTTCATAGTGTCGCTATCTCTGAGGTCCCGGGTTCGATCCTCGGTCGGGTCAATTTAGAAATAATAAAAAAAAGTTTAAAGTCTCTGTAGCTAGGTAACAGCGGCAGCGGAAGCGCCGCGCCCGTACATTTCTGTTATCTCTCTCTCTCTTAGTCTAGTTAGTTGGCACCTTTAGCAGTAAACAGCTGTAGCAGCGCCGGCGGCTGCAGTTGACTGCGCGGCTGCGTGAAGCGCTATGCATCGACCGTACACGCGCTGCCGACAAGACTGACGTCAGTATTTTCTCTATCTCTCTCTCTCTCTCTCTCTCTCTCTCTCTCTCTGACTCTCTATCTCTATTTCTCTCTGTCTAGCTAGGTAACAGCGGCAGCGAGCGACCTGCGGGTGCGCGCACGTTTATCAGTGTTCTCTCTTCTCTTCTAATTAGATGATTGGTATAGTGGCAGCAATGCCGGCTGCTGACAGACGACGCACGGCTGAAAAGACTGACTCGAGTGTTCTTCCTTTCCTTTTTTATCTTACTAGTTGGAGAGAGGTAGGCTGCTGGCGGTCAATTGCGTTGACTTAACAAGTGAGGGTGTTCTCTCCCCACCCCTTCTTTATTTTTCCCTTTCTCTCACTTCTTTCCTGTTTTTCTTCGCCTCCCTCTATTTATCTCTTACCACCCCTCTCTATTTTCTTTCTTCTGCGTTGTCTACGTCTACCACAGATGCATTAGCTTATTTAAGGAAGTAAATAAAAAAAACTTGAGAGGTGTCAAGGGACACCCGGATGGAACGAAGTTCCTTTCGATTAATTAGTGAAGGAATTGTAATAAAATTTTATTTTTTTTAAGTTATAATAATATTTTTTTATTATTAACAAATATAATGTTATATAAACTTTATCAGTAGGTTTTTTTTTTTGTTTTTTTTTTTGTTTTTTTTTTTGTTTTTTTTTTAGGTTATAGTGCGTACTTGCTAAAAATACAAAATCATTTATTATTATCTGTATATAATCTCTACTTACCTAACTCCATCAGCAATATCCGGAGCTTGTGCAGAAACACTGTCAGGATTCATTATTATTATTATTTTTTATTATTTATTATTTACAAAAAACTAGGGATGGGCCGAAATTCGTTTTACATTCGGTTTAACCGAACTTCGGCAGCTTGAACCGAACTTTGTCATTCGGCCGAATTTCGGTTAAAATGCCGAACATTCTGCACTAAATATACTTGCACTATCATAATAGAAATTAATGAAAAAAACATATCTGTAGTAACAGTGAAATAAAATAAGTCTGATATACTCATAGTCATTTATTTGAATTAGAAAAAGTAATCATACGTGATAAACAAAAAACTTAAATTGGTCTTTTTAACTACCTGTCTCAAAAATCTTTGGTTACTTAATCAAACAAAACACAAAATTAAACCGCTCTTCTTACTAACCAAACCAGCCTTAGAAATATTTCTTACTTAATTAAAAAACAAAATTTTACTGCTCTTCTCAACAAGTCTTAGAAATATCTTTTACTTAATCAAAAAACTAAAATTAAACTACTTTTCTTAACAATAATAACCAACCATTAGAAATCTCTCCTACCTAGTCAAAACACAATGAAACTGGAAGATCTTAATAATGAGTTTTAGAAATCTTTGCATAGGTAGGTACTTAACTTAACCTTTTCACCGCCCAACTATCCTGCACGCGATGTCCCGCTGTACGCCAACGTATAAATGTATTTTAATAAAGTAGGTACAAAGAAGAACTTCTATAGAAGTGCTGGCGTGGACGGCACGAAAATCTCGAACTTCTATAGAAGTTGTTGGCGGTAATAAATAAAAAAATAAATACTAAATTATATTGGTCTCCTTAATAGTTGGTCTAAAAAAATCTTTACAAGATCTGTAACAAAAATTAAATAAACTTTGCATTCTTCTGACACACATCTTAATAAGGTTCATTCGTAAATTGAATTAGAAAAAAAAGAATACTTCTATCTAACGTAGTGCGAGTGCGGGCGGGGCACATCTAGCAATATTAGCAGCAAGTGCGTAACAAGTCACAACACGAAAAAGCGCGGCGAAATTGAACCGAAGTTCGGCCGAATTTTTCATTTTTACCGAATGTTCGGCCGAAGTTCGTATTCAGTTCAAACCACATTCGGCCCATCCCTACAAAAAACCTGTATACACTCAACAAAAATAATCGTCGAAATAGAAATGAAAATATCTGGCTTGCTTTCTATAAGAGAGAGAGAGACAGACAGAGAAACATTTTGACAGACAAAGAAACAGTTTGCACTGAAACCCACTACTATACCTTACTATAGCAAAAATGAAACTCATTTTGAAAATACTGTATATTATTATTACAAAATATTAAATCAACGAAAAAAATATAAATAAATAAATAATTTACAAATAAAATTAACAAAATAATATTTCGACCGTGACAGGACTCGAACCTGCAATCTTCGGATCCGAAGTCCGACGCCTTATCCATTAGGCCACACGGTCTTGTGATAACAATGGCGAAATTAACGTACACTTCTATTGATAAAAAAAGTGTCGTGACAACTTTTTTCGTAAGAATTTTTTCCGTCTAACCCCCTTTCACAACGCGCGATAAGGAACTTCGTTCCAAAAGACCTATCATCAACGTGCTGCTAAAGATGTCGTATTTGTTGCCAGGTGTGCGTGATATGCCACAAGACGTGTCGAGACGGCTCCGACTGCAGCGACCTGTTCCCGAGCGATTTGCAGACGCTACCGGCTGACAGGTTAGTGCAAACTTCTTCCTCAATCAAGTCTATTTCTTAAACAATCTTATATATAAAAATCTTTTGTGCACACATACACACATGTTATTGAACTCCTTCTAAACGGCTGGACCGATTTGGATGAAATGTTCTGTGTGTTCAAGTGGAACCGAGAATGGTTTAGATTTACAATTGGACCCGGTAGGTGGCGCTGCTATAGGCGTTCATCATGGTATACGGGTGTTCTTAAGCGGACGAAGGATTTGTTTGTTTTGCTGTTATGGAAACTGTCAAAGCGGTACGAAGTCCGCCGGTCAGCTAGTAAATTATAAAAATATATATTATGTCGCGATGACTAGGCAACTACGACTCTGCTTATATGTGGTCACCAGAGAACGGAACGTATTTTGTACGTTTTTTTAACCCTCTCGGTCTATAGCATACTGTAGACTACAGGCAACAAAGTAATTTTCCTTCTCTAACTCAAAACGGGATTCGTAAAATGCCTTTTTTATCTACAGTAGCCCGTTGTTAATATACCTAATTACAACCCTGTCATGACTTACGCTAGAGTAGTTTTCGTGCATACCGCGCCCTGCTATCTGTATCCCTTACAAACTCACCAAAACTTTCATGCGTGGCGCCACGGGTTGCTCGTGGTACTATCGCAATGTACATCTCCACCGTGATCTTGATCTTCCCACTATCAAAGATTTTATGAAGAACGTTTCCATACGTTACTTCGATAACGCCCTCACCACCCCAACCCGCTTGTTGTGGCGGCCTCCAACTATAATGTTGGAGGCCTTCCACCAACAAGACGGTTCACATCTAGAACATGAGCCGAGGTCCGAGCCTTTAGAGGCGCCCTCGTGTTGTTCCGCTCCCCGATCCGATACGAACCCCTCGGAGAATCTAGTAGGGCACGGGGATACGCAATAGTGCGTAATGCCGTTCCCTCTAGAAAACCTCCGAAGGTGATTCGTTTTACAGTGAAGTAAACTTGATGAAGCTGAACATGCCGTTTGAGGCAATCAGCAAAATCTCCAATAAAAACCTAATTACAATATTAGTTCAACTATTTCAAACTGGCACCACTTCACTCTTAACTAAACCAAAGTTTACAGCAGCGATTTAAAAAAAAAATTTGCATAGATATTTATTATTTATTGAATTGTAACACAAAAATAATTGTAAAAAAAACATTATTCCATTTTTTTTTGTTTATCTAATTTTTTTAATTTATGAACATGCAATCAACAGCGCTTCATACATCTAACTACATACATTTTTGTTTTATTTGTAAGTATGTGTATGTTTGCGTTGAAGAAAACATTTTTGTAACTATAGACTTGTGGCACCATTCCTGACTTTGAACCCGGAACTGTGCATGGTGATAGAGGAGGACATCGAAGACGCACTGTACCCGGACGACAACCCTGAGGAGTCCGCGTCCGGCGATAAGACCCCCGACCAGCCCAGGATCAATGGTGAGTTCACTTCACCATCATTCGCCTGACTTTTTGCCAATTTCGTATGAGGTCCAGGCAACATGTTTTTTTCTTAAATTTTCCTTGATCAGCTTGTTTTCTAAAGTATATAACGGGTTAAACAAAGATTTCAAACGGGAATTAACGCAAACTAATTAGTAAAAGGTATCATATCTTCTTTATACCCAACGTTTCGACCAAGTTACAACTGCCTTGGTCACGCGCTGACTGCTGTCGCGATGTTGCGCCTCCGTTTGCGTGGCAGAGTCTTCATCCGCCACACAAAACACTTACGATGTCCGTATTACTTATACAAGCCTTATTCTGATTGTTTACCGATTTCAAAGAAAAACGAGGTTGTCTTTTTTTTTATTCATAGCTCGGTAAATGACTGCACTCTACCTGATGTTAAGTGGAAACGGAGTCCAGACGCAAGGATAAATGGTGCAGCGTGAAAACAACGCAGCATCAGTCACCCTCACCCTGCCGGCCCGCAAAGTGCCTCTTCACGCCTCGTTTGAAGGACCCCATGTCATAGCAAGGAGGGAAAACGTGTGCTGGTAGACTATTCCATCTTTTGGAAGTGCGACAAAGAAACGAGTCACCAAATTTCTTTGTGCGCGATGGAATGTTCGAGACAGTACAGCGGTGACTCCGGAGAGCAGCACGCCTACTCCTATGGAAGAAGGGAGAAGGTGGGATATGATCAAAGAGTTCTTCAGAGCAACTCGCCGTGGTATAAGCGGTAGAAGACGCTGAGTGACGCTATATCTCTACGCAATTGCAGGAGCTCGAGAGCATTAGTGACCTTTGCATTGCCGATAATGCGTATAGCGCGCCGCTGCAATGTGTCCAAGGCATCGAGAAGGTACTTTGCGGAACCGTCCCAGAGGTGCGAGCAATACTCCACGCCAGATCGCACCTGTGTCTTGTACAAAAGGCACAACTGATCCGGCGTGAAGAATCGCCGCACCCTGTCCAGGACACCGAGTTTACGTGACGCTGTTTTTATCACGGCTTCGATATAGTCCCTCTGGGTCAGAGCGAATCTCCATACCAAGCATGTAAATACTGCTCTGCAGGCCGAGTGATGTGCCTTGAAGAGAGGGAAGGGGTAGGAATGGCGACTTTGGAGCCCATATAAATATGAGGTCCAGTACCCAATTGAGCTCTATGGCAAGATTTACTCATTTCTCTTCAGTCTCGACCTGCCCAGCCGCTGGGTGACCGATATACATCTGCATAGCAATGAATATTTCCAAGTGGAAGCATGTCATTGATATGCAGAAGGTACAGTGGGGAGGATAGAACGGACCCCTGAGGGACACCAGCGTTCACTGACATGAACCGCGAAGCACATCCGTCTGATTACTCTGATCCTACGCTCATGTAGGAAGCCAGCGACCTAGTTGCAGAACTGAGCAAGCAGACCGTATGCCGGGAGCTTGGACAGAAGGGCTTTGTGCCAGACCCGATCAAATGCCTTGGCTATGTCGAAGCTAACAGCCACCGACTCGCCTCGCTTATCAATAGCCTCACCCCATAAATGTGTAACGAACGCTAGAAGATCACCCGTTGACCGTTTCGGCCGAAACCCGTATTGGCGATCGTGATCGTCTTTTTGCAAAATTAGTTTATTAAACTAATTCGTTTACTAATTAGTTTGCGTTAATCCCCGTTTAAACTCTTTGTTTAACTATGAAACGCGAAAGTTTAAAAGTGTATGTTTAACGGGTCTTCTTGCGTTTATTTTACACTTTGAATTCATTTAAATTTAATCTGAATTTCCCTCTACAGCTTCCGTGTTAAAATTAATCCGTGAAAGTTCATTTCACTTATTTTTTTTTTGCCATATCTATCATGCAATTCTGATCCCATCTAATCGTCACTAACCTGATATTTACTATCAGGTAATATAAAGGCTAAAGACTCTCCTATTGTGAAATAAAACCCATCTATTATTATAAACTATCAGGCATTTGAAACAACTGACAAATGCTCTATCACTCGTTATTTTACTTTTATATTAACAAGATATTTTAGAATTAGCTTTTTTCTTACTTGTTCGGGTTTGTGATCACCAACAATACCCATCAATTGTAGCGATGACTTGATTTTAATGATGGTCGCCCATACCCAGCAGTGGGACAGTATAGGCTATTTACTTTCCTCAGGGCTTCATAACGTCACCAAATTCAAACTATAAGTATCGTTATTTTTATAAAGTAATTTTTTTAGCGGTAATGCTTGTACGAATATCGTTGCTTTTTTGATAACGATACTAACCATAACGTTACGTTTGCTGTTAACGTTATTTTCATGAGGTATAGGTAACGTTACCTAATTTTTAAAGTTAATTAAACCGCTGCTTTTCCCCTTTTTAGGCAGGAAACCGGAAATAATCGGTTACGCGTGTGCAACGTTGAACAGTAAAGAGTTCTACAAGAAGCAGGAGGTCGCGTGGATACCCGAGATGAAGGCCAAGTATCCGGAGTCGCTCGTCGAACGGGACGACCTCAGCCAAGCGGCCAAGGTACGTTTTGAAGCTGCATTCATTTCGTGTTGTCTGCTATTAAAAAATATTTCTACTAACTATTTGGATCCCTGAATTATTTATATTTTCTGTATTCCTTAACTATAGAAAGTTGTTTTAAAATTGGCTTATTGATTTGATAACATTGGAACTTTGAAGTTTTTTATTGTAATTTGTAAATACTTATGTATATGATATGGACTTCTTGGCGGGAAAGTGAAGAGCCATGCCTTTGGTTTTGTTTTATGTTCTAAAATTTGTGTTATGTCGAATATTAATATGAAATAATGGTGGATGCAGTGTTGGCAAATGAAACAAAACGGTGCAACGTCACATTTCAAATTTTCGCAAGAAGTCCGCGTGTACGAGCAAGCAACGTACATTTTGCCTGTCATCAGTTTTAACTTGCCCTCATTTAGTCATTATTGAATATTTTCACCGTTTTCACTTTAGTATGCAATTAGCTATCAAGTCAGCCGCGCTTACTCATCTTATCAAGCAAATCATTTAATTTCGTAGTATTGTTTTAAGTTTTAAATATTTACAAATTATATTTTATTATCAAGTTTTCAAGTTTATCATTTATCAATCATTTAGTTTCGGTTTATCCCGAACATTGGTCCTTCGAGCCTCCGTTTTTGGCGGGATTTTGACGCTTTTCGGGTTCAGTGAACTGCTTTCGTGTCAGTCGTCTCGCGCAGCAACCTATTGGAAAAATTGCAAGTGTGTACGTGTTAGTGCCACTAGCCCCCTAGTTACGGAGTACAATCAAGAAGCAAGTGCCTACCGCGGGTTTCTCCGTGGTCGTTGTTAACAAGGAGCAGCGCGTATCAAGATCGTCGAGCTCTGAGACAACAAGGTCTCAAGTTATCTGGTGCGTTGGTGGACTCGCGCACAGTTGAAGAACACTATCAAGTAAGATCAGTCCTTTTATTATCTTATCATGTCTGTAATGGAGGATATCTTAGCTAAACAACAGCAAATTTCAAAAGCGATTGAGCACGTCTTAACAAGTTTCAAGAAAGACGGCTCTGAGAGGAAGACGCCGGAATATTTACTTCGTAGATTAGATATTCTGGACAATTATTGGCTAGAATTTAACAACAATCATGTAAGGTTAACAGAGTTCGGAATAGAGTCGCATAGCTATTTTACAAACAAGGAGTTTGAAAGGGTAAGAGAGAGATACGAGTTGATTAGGGCGCATTTCCAAGGTCATCAGCCTTTGGCAGCCGACAGGCCGAGAACCCCGGTCCTGAAGGCTCCAACTTTCACGGGCAAGTCGAGTGAATCGCACCAACCATCGCCGTCATCAAGAGGTACGGCAAGTAAGACCGAAGATATGCTGAGAAAACAAAGCAGCAACTTTAAAGCATTCCAACGCACAATAATGAACATTGATTTGGCTTCAGTGTCAGAGAAGTGGGAGTTCGATGATATTCTACGAACGCTCCAAGCCCGCTGGGTGGCTATTGATGCGCTGCATTGGGATCTTGACAGCGAGCTTGAAGGCTCGAACAAGGAATACGAAGAGGCATTTACAAGTTATGAGGAAACATACAATAATTTTAAGAGATCCATCAACAAGAAGATGTGGTCAGTGGCACACATGGAAAAGGCTACTCCGCAGATGGAAATACCAACATTCCACGGCAACTATAACAATTGGGTTTCCTTTAAAGACCTCTTCACGGAAACCATTCACAATAATCCTTCTATTTCGAGTGCTCAGAAAATGCAATATCTGAAGACAAAGGTAAAAGGAGAAGCGGAGAGGTTAGTACAGCATTTAAATGTGAGCTCTGAAAACTACAATACCTGCTGGGACATACTTAACCAGCGGTATAACAACAAAAAGCTAATATTTACGTCACATATAAACATTTTATTAAATCTTCCGGTTACGCAACAACAATCGCTCAATCACATCAAGAGATTGCACGATACAGCGATCGAATGTCTCAATGCTATTAAAAATTTAGGGGTCGACATAACTACCTAAGATCCGTTAATTGTACACATTTTATCGCAAAAGTTGGACGTTGACTCATACACGGACTATATTGAATCGGTAAAGCAACCGAGAGAGTTACCAGTATTAAAAAAATTTCTGGATTTCTTAGAGACTAAATTTACGACTCTAGAATCTGCGCGTAGAAAACAAGATATTACGCCAAAACAACCTTCAAAGCAATCAACTTATCAGAATAATTACAATATCAAGGAACATCAGAATAGTAGTAGTCAAAAATCGAATTATAATAAAAATTCTTTCTCGTCAAGCACGCGAATAATTTCTCAGCCATCAGGCACTAAAAACGTGGCTGCATCAAGGTATCGATGTGTACTTTGCAACAATAATGATCACGGCATTTATTTTTGTCAAAAGTTTTTAAACATGTCGCCCTACAACAAGCGTAATTTAGTTGCAAAATTCAATCTCTGTCCAAATTGTCTTTTTAATCATTATGGAAAAGCATGTTTATCAGATCGACGTTGTCGTGAGTGTAATAAGGACCACAATAGCTTGTTACACGAAGTATTTACGCAATCAAGCCCGACAACGGCGATGACATCTAGCGCAGAGGCGGGCGCGGGGAGTTCGGCGAGCACAAGTGCGAATTCAGGAAAATTGATTAAAAGTAGTTCACACGTTTACCTACCGAGCGAACCGATCGAAGTATCTGCTACCAACAGCAATAATCAAGGTACAAGGGTCAGATGAAACATTCCATACTCTGCGCGTCCTTCTGGACCAAGGTTCGCAAACTTCCTTAATCACTGAACATGCAGCACAGTTATTAAGAATACCCAGGAAAAGATGCAAGGGCATAATATCAGGAATAGGCGATAAAGAAAGCAATTGCAAAGGGATGATAAGTTTAAAATGCGCTTCAGTGATAAGCGACTTTACTTTTGAAACTGAAGTTCTAATTATGAAAAATCTAATTAAAAACCTCCCCAGCAGTACTTTTTCTAAACCAGATTGGTCCTACTTAGATCATGTTAAACTAGCGGACCCGGAGTTTTATATCAGTCGTCCGGTAGATATTCTATTAGGAGCTGACGTTTATTCTCTCATACTATTAGATGGAATATGTAGAGTTAATTCAACTTTACCGACCGCGCAACAAACGCAGCTTGGGTGGATTCTGAGTGGCAACGTTAAAACATTTCAGTGTAATGTTGTGTTACATGACATTACGGATATGCAACAATTTTGGGAACTAGAAGACATTTCGGAACCATCTAATTTATCATGCGAAGACCAAAGGTGCATAGAACAATATCAAGCCACCACGAAGAGACGAGAAGACGGAAAATACGAAGTCCGTCTCCCTTTGAAACCAAATTATCAAGAAAGTTTGGGAACTTCAAAATCAAAAGCAATTGCTCAATTTAATAGATTAGAACAAAAATTTCGTAAACAAACAGATGTTGAAAGAGAATATAAATTATTTATGAATGATTATTTATCGCTCGGTCATATGACGCCTGCAATCGATGACGGTAACCTGAAACTCGATTGCTATTTACCGCATCATTGTGTCACGCGACAAGATTCAACTACAACAAAGTTACGCGTGGTATTTAATGCCTCATCAAAAACAACAAGCGGCTCCAGTCTGAATGACGTCATGTACAGAGGTCCGAACTTACAACAGGACATTCAGAGTCTCATTATCAAGTGGAGACAATACCGCTTTGCTTTTACCGCAGACATTGAAAAAATGTTTAGATATTTGGTTAAACGTGGAAAACCAAAGACTCCAAAAAATTGTCTGGCGAGATCATGAGTCCAACATATTAAATTCTTATCAGTTGGCAACGGTTACTTACGGAACAAAGGCAGCTCCTTTTCTTGCCATGATGACCCTAAAGCAGTTAGCTCAAGATGAGAGATCAAATTATCAGAACACAACCCAGGAACATTCTTCGAAGAAGTTTCCTCCTCAGCTCAGCTCCGCTCCAAGTGTCCTTGAGGAATGTATGTATATGGATGACCTCATTCATGGTCAGCACTCTTTAGAAAAAAAAATTACAAAAGGATATGATTACGCTCTTAAAATCAGGTGGTTTTAATCTGAGAAAATGGAAAGCTAACTCGTTTGAATTACTAAAAGAAGTCGACACGGAAGAAAATTGTCAAGACACTTTTGACTTCAAGCAAGAGGAGTCAACGAAAGCCCTAGGAATAAGCTGGAATCCATCGCTTGATCATTTCACATTCGAACCAAAGAGTAGTATTTTATCATTAAAACCCACTAAGAGAGAGCTTTTATCTGATATTTCAAAACTTTTTGATCCGTTAGGTTGGCTCTCTCCCATCACAACAAAATTAAAAATTTTATTTCAAGACACTTGGAAATTAAACGTACAGTGGGATGAACAAGTACCAAAACAAGTTTACGAAGAATGGATTAAAATTAGGGCTGACATCAAGCTGATACGCGACTATCGATTACCAAGATGGTTAGGAACAGCATCAAAAGATGTTATAGAGCTTCATGGCTTTTGCGATGCAAGTACAAAAGCTTACGCTTGCGTTGTTTATTGTAAAGTTAATAACAAAAATTCAACAACGATTGTGTTAGTCGCAGGTAAGGCAAATCTAGTACCTCTCAACAAGATGACGTCATTGCCCCGCCTAGAGCTATGCGGCGCCGTCCTTTTATCTAGATTAATGGCAAAAATCAAGTCTTGCCTCAACGATTACTTTATAACAACATATGGCTGGACAGACTCGATGGCAGTGTTGGGTTGGCTGCATGGAGACGTAGACCGGTGGAAACCATTTGTAGCCAATCGAGTGAAACAAGTCACTTCGATGATGCCATCTGAGTGTTGGTCTTACGTAAAATCTAAAGATAATCCATCAGACTGTGCCAGTAGAGGGCTCTCAGCATCAGCACTAAAGGAACATACACTTTGGTGGCAGGGACCAAGTTGGTTACCTTCTTATGAGCCTACGAGCAATGCCAGACCATCAAGTTACACTACAGAACAAGAATTAAAAAAGATAAAGGTAGCAGCTGTTACAAAATCTATGATTAATAGTAACGAAATTGTAAACGAGCTATTAACAAAATTCAGTTCTTTATCAAAAGTAACTAGGATATTAGGATGGGTATTAAGATTTATAAAAAAGAGTAATAAGCAAGATTACTTAACAGTAAAGGAGCTAAATCAGGCAAGAATGTTAATAATTAAGCAAGTTCAGCAAGAAGCATTTATAGACGAAATTAATTTGTTAAAAAGAAGCAAAACCATTAATAAGCAAAGCAACGTTTATGATTTAAACCCTTATTTGGATGAGTTTGGCGTCTTGAGAGTTGGTGGCAGATTAAGACACGCCAACATTGATCTTGAAACCAAACATCCTGCTATCATACCAAACAACACTAGGTTGGCCGATCTTATTATTGACGAAGGGCACGAACTCTCATTTCATGGTGGAGCGCGTCTTACAACTGCCTTTATGAGATGGAAATATTGGTTAATAGGCGGCATCAGGGCTGCCAAGAAAAGGCTCCGTCACTGTGTTAAGTGTAGAAGACACAATCCTGACCAGCATCATCAGATTATGGGAGACTTACCATCGTCTAGGTCAAATCCATCACGTCCGTTTTACCATACTGGAGTAGATTACACAGGTCATGTCTACATCAAGGCCAACAAGGGCCGTGGTATCAAGACCACGAAAGGATACGTAGCAGTATTTGTTTGTATGGCCACGAAAGCTGAAGTAGAACTCGTCTCAGATTTGACGACATCCGCGTTCCTTGCAGATCTACGCCGAATGGTCGCAAGGAGAGGAGTCCCTAAGAACATTTACAGTGATCAAGGCACAAATTTTATTGGAGCTAACAAAATACTGCAACAAGAACACCGAGCTTTACAAGATATTTTTAATCAAAATTTCATGACCGATGTAGCAAGTATGGGCATCGAGTGGCATTTCAATGCTCCTGCATGGCCTTCAGCAGGTGGGCTATGGGAAGCGGCTGTTAAAAGCCTGAAACACCATATCAAACGCGTGATTGGAGAGCAAAGGCTTACATTTGAAGAATATAGCACTTTACTCTCACAGTTAGAAGGATGTCTCAATTCAAGGCCACTCTGCCCTATGACAGAAGATCCCGATGACTTGGACATCATTACACCATCTCATTTCTTAGGAAGCGGTCCCTCTTTAAATATACTAGAGACGGAAAAAGATTTGCGCACCAGGTGGCATTTGACTCAGAAAATCTTTAAAGACATCTGGGATCGATGGCACAATGAATACCTGACGCAACTCGCAGCAAGGAGTAAATGGAGACGACCACAACCTAGCATCAAGGAAAACGACGTAGTGATAATCAGAGATGAGAACCTTCCCCCGGGAAAATGGGCTTTGGGTCGAGTAGTTCAGTTACACCCCGGAAGCGACGGCTATGTTAGAGTCGTCACTCTTAGAACAAAAAATGGTTTTATGCAAAGGCCGGTGGTTAAGCTGTCTATTCTACCCGTCAATCAAAATCAATCAGAACCAAGCCCAAAAGACAAGCCAGATCAAGAAACCTGCAACACCAAAACAAGAAAAAAGAAATCCATTTGCTTTACCTCGATAATAACGTCATTATTGTTACTTTTTATATCAGTCATACCTACAACAGAGAGCGCTTACAACATAACTTCGTTACAAAATCGTAGCCTTTATTTTGATAGCATTACGAACATGCATTTAATTCAAGACGAGTGGCGCCTCGTTGTCTACTACGACCTACAACCATATAATCAAGGCATTAAAGCACTTAATAAATATATTAAATATCTAGACGGACTCTGTGTCAATATAAAAGAACAATCGCATTGTGACGGGATCATGTTACAATTACGGCACGAGTTCGACGAACTACAACATTATAATAATATATTAATACACCGACTCGCGACGCCGAAGACGGGGCCTTATCGACGGTGTCGGTTACATAGCGAATAGTTTATTCGGTGTGTTAGACGAACGCTTCGCTGAGAAATATGAAGAAGATATAAAACTCATCAAGGAAAACCAAAAACATCTAGCATCTCTCCAGAAGAACCAAACCTCAATCATCGAAGCAGAATATAATCTGTTGAAACGGACAGAAGAAATCATGGAAAAACATCACAAAATCATAAACAGAAAGTTAAATGCCGTAGAAGGAGCTGTTGTTCAAGTCAAAAAAGATTTGGAAAATATTTCTTTTAACAATGAATTTATTTCTACCACATTCATGACCAACAATATTTTATTTAGTCTCAAAAACGTGCAGCAAACGTTACTCGATACTGTTACAAACATTTATAATGGGAAATTTAATTTTCATATGTTAACCCCTGATCAATTAAGACAAGAACTAAATATAATAGCAGGACAACTTCCAAAAGATTTAGCGTTACCGGTAGATAATAGTAATTATGACTTCTACCAAATTTATAATTTGTTAAGAGTACGAGCTCGAATTTCAGAGAGATATGCCATCTTCGAGATAAGGTTTCCTCTTATCAGCAGAGACGTGTACGAGATTTTTAAACTCATTCCAGTACCTAAAATATCAGACGACGCCAATGAAACTATTATAAAGCCTATAGCTGAGTATGCTGCAATAAGTCTAAGCAAAGACGCTTTTGTGTCACTAACGGAGAATAATTTAGATTCCTGTGTACGAAGAGATCCTAAGATAGTATTATGTAATTTAAGAAACCCTATTTATCACATCAAGAATGATCAAAGTTTATGTGAAACTATTCCACGTTTAAACATATGTAAAACAATAACAAGACTATGTTACAATAAATGGATAGAATTAAATAAATTAAATAATTATTTTTATTCGTGCTGCGAGCAGTGCAATTTAAAGATGATATGCGAGGATCAGATTACCGCCGTGCAATTGACACACTCTGGCTTATTTACAGTCGGTCAAGGCTGTATTATCAAGACAGCTGATTTCTTTGTTCACGCCCATACGGAAAGCGGAAACAAATTCGCTTTAAATTTAAATATAGTAGCACCAGATTTTGCGCCAATTAATAATTATATCAATATCTCTCTACCCGAGACATCTATATCGAATAATAAATCTGACACCATCGAATACAATCTCAGCTTAAAAAATATTAAAGAGCAGTTGGACATGCTAAAGAATAGCGAATCCATAGCAGATAGTGTTTCGTACCACGATGTCCACCACTATGCGGCCATATATGTATTGTTCGCGATCGTCGGTGCGGGCGCAGTGGCGCTTGCCTGGCGGCGCTGCAGGCAGAAGCCCGCAGCAGCCGCAGCAGCAGCAGCAGCAGCAGCAGCGGCGGCGGTGGCGGTCGCAGCGGAGCAGGGAGTTCCGCTGCCGGCTGCCCGCTCCAGTAGTAGTGTAGCGCAGTGTAGTGAATATGATGATCAGTGTAGTGCAAGTGACGCTCCAAAACAAAGTGCGCGAGTGTTAAAGTTTAATAGAAACACTTCGCCCATACTTCGTTCGGTATTTACCATCCCGGACGCTAACGTTTAGATTAAGATAGTTTAGAAAATTGTTTAATCATCATGTTTCTCATCGGGGTAATAACGACACTACTCATTATATATTTAAGAGAAAAATATTGTTCATCATCTTGTAATTAGCTAAGACTCATCAAGAACACCGTCACCGCAACTAACCTCATCTTTCTCGCCCAGGAATATGTACGAGCAAGCAACGTACATTTTGCCTGTAATCAGTTTTAACTTGCCCTCATTTAGTCATTATTGAATATCTCGCCCCTGGGACGAGGGGCAGCATATATAGGCTCGGGCCCAGCCGATGACGTCGCCGCCGCTGTGCTGGCCGTAGAAAACGCGGGAGCGTGCAGCGCCGCCACGCCAGCGCGGCTGCGCCTACTGCGACCACCGTGAACATTACGTAGATTGCAGCATAATGGTGGATATCATGATAAGACACCTTTCCTGATAAGGGCTCATTCTGCTTCATGAGATCTATTTGTTGCTTGATCTTAAGTAACTGATCATAGTTTAAATTGTCAGAGTCATTATCCGGTATGGGTAGCTCGGGTAAAGATATGTTTATGATATGATTAACAGATGAGATCTCTGGAGCTTCGATAACAGAACTTATACTTAATTTGTTCACTTGTTGACTATGTGAATAAACTAAGAAATCAGCTGACTTGATAACGCAGCCTTGATCTACTGTAAATAGGCCAGCTCGGGTTATTTGCACTGCGGTAATTTGATCCCCGCAGAGTAGCTTCAATTGACACCGGTCACAACACGAATAAAAATAAGTATTTATTCTATTCAATGCTTTCCATTTGTTGTCGCACTCGTTTGATACAGTTTTACATAATCTTGATTTTGTTTGAATTTCACATAGACTTTCGTCATCTTTAATCTTATATATCGGCTTATTTAGATAGCATAATATTACCTTAGGGTCTCTTTGTAAACAAGAGTCTAAATTCTTTTCTGTAAAAGGTATGTAAGCATCCTTCTTTATATTGATTGCGACGAAGTCTGCAATGGGGACTACGCTTGTTTGCTGGTTGTTGCTCTTAATTTTAGGAATTGGAATTAAATTCAAAATCTCGAACATGTCTCTTGTAATCAGTGGGATTTTGATTTCGAATATTACGTATTTGCCGGTCACACGTGTTCTTATTTTTAGTAAATGATAAATTTCATACATTGCGTAATTGTCAACAGGCAGTGCTAAGTCTTTTGGGAGCTGACTGGCAATGATGTTTAACTCATCCTTCAACTGTTTAGGTGTTAACAAATGGAAGTTCAGTTTTCCATACATGTTGCTGATAGCGTCCAATAGTATTTGTTGGACAGTTTTAAGACTTGATAAGACATTGTTTGCCATAATTGCTGTACTGATGAACTCGTTGGTGAGGGATGTATTCTGTAATTCTAGTTTCAATTGGTTCACTTTCTTCTCTAAGACATTTATTTTGTTGTTCACAATTTTATGATGTTTGTTAAATACTTCTCCGGTACGAATTAGGAGGTTAAATTCAGCTTCCACTACGGATGTCTGATTACGCCAAAGAGATGCCAGGTGTTTCTGATTGTCTTTGATTAGTTGTATGTCTTGTTCATACTTCTCAGCAAAATGCGAATCCAGGACTCCGAATAAGCTATTGGCGATGTTACCGACCCCGTCGATCAACCCGCGCCGCCGCCGCCGCCGACGCGTGCCCGTCTGCGGATCCGCTTTTATCGATAAAATATTGTTATAATATTGCAGTTCTGAGTATTCGTGCCGTAACTGCAATACGATACCGTCGCAATGTGATATTTCTTTTATATTTAAACATAAATGATCTAAATAATTGATATATTTGAATAGCGCTGTATTACCTTCTTGATAAGGAGTCGTATCATGGTAGACAACGAGGCGCCACACGTCTCGTATTAAGTGCATGTTTGTCACTGTGTCGAAATACATAGTAGTGTTTTGTAGTGGTGTTATATTATATGCGCATTGTGTTGTACTGATAAGCGTCATAATAAATAATAACAATGTTATAGCCATAGAAGTAAAGGAATAAGGCTTTCTTTTTCTTGATGAAGAACTTGAGCGGCTATTTTCTTCTTTACTTTCTACCCCTGCTGGTATAGCGTCTTGCTGTTGGATTATGGGTTCTTGATTAAAGACTGGTAAGACGGAAACTTTTACAACTGGTCGCTTTAAGATACCACTTTTGGTTTTCAATGTTACCACTCTGACGTAGCCGTCGTTTCCAGGGTGTAACTGTATGACACGACCTAGAGCCCATTTCCCGGGTGGGAGGTTTTCTTCCCTAATAATCACGACGTCATTTTGTTGGATATTGCGTTGCGGCTGTCTCCATTTGCTTCTTGATGCAAGTTGAGTGAGATACTCGTTACGCCATCGGTCCCAAACATCTTTGAGTATAGCTTGAGTTAAGGTCCATCTTGTTCTTAGATCCTTCTCTGTTTCATAGACGTTTAGGGTAGGGCCGCTTGCTAGAAAGTGTGATGGCGTTAAGGCATCCAAGTCGTTCGGATCTTCGGTTAAAGGGCATAACGGCCTTGAATTTAGGCACCCCTCTATTTGTGCAAGAAGGGTGCTGTATTCTTCGAAAGTAAGCCGCTGCTCCCCGATGACCCGTTTTAAATGGTATTTGAGACTTTTCACGGCTGCTTCCCACAGACCGCCTGCTGATGGCCATGCAGGAGCATTAAAATGCCACTCTACTCCCATGTTTCTTACCTCATTCATGAAATCTATGTTGCACATCTTTTCTAAATGTTCATATTCTTTCTGTAAGACGTTGTTAGCACCTATAAAATTGGTACCCTGATCGCTATATATGTGACCTGGAACTCCTCTTCTTGCTGCCATGCGGCGCAGCGCGGCAAGGAATGCAGAAGCTGTTAAATCCGAGACGAGTTCCAAATGTATAGCTTTCGTGGACATGCAGTCAAATACTGCCACATATCCTTTGGTGGTCTTGATTCCTCGACCCTTGTTGGCTTTAATCAAGACATGACCAGTATAATCCACACCCGTATGGTGAAATGGACGTGATGGATTAGATCGTGATGGTGGCAAATCACCTATAATCTGACTGGTTTGATCTGGGTTATGCTTTCTACATGTAACACAACGGCGCAGTCGATTTTTGGTGGCCTTGATGCCTCCAATCAGCCAATACTTGCGCCTCATAAAGGCCGTTGTTAATCGTGCTCCGCCATGATACGTAGCCTGGTGCGCTTCATCTATGATGAGATCTGCCAGCCGCGTGTGGTTTGGTATGATAGTGGGGTGCTTAGCATCGGGGTCTATGTTGGCGTGTCTTAACCTTCCCGCGATGCGCAATACTCCGGTCTCATCTAAGATAGGATTGAATTCGAATAATTTACTTTTACAGCTAACGACTTTCTGTTGTTTTATCTTAATTATTTCTTCTCCGAACTCTTCTAATTGTACTTGCTTGATTATTCTAGTTCTTGCTTCACGTAATTCATCTAAAGTTAAATATTGTAGTTTATGTTTTTTATAAATAAATCTAAGTATCCAGCTTAAAACTCGTGTAGCCTTTGACAGGGAACTAAATTTTGTTAAAAGTTGGTTAATTAGGTCATTCTTGCGTGGTAATTGAGTCATGTTTACTAATTTTATTTTTCTTTCTTCTTGGTTTGTTGAGTAATTTCTTGTAGTTTCATTATTCCTTTGATATGTTGTTAACCAGTTGGGCCCCTTCCACCAGATGGCGTGGTCTTTGAGTTGGGAAGCTGTAAGGCCCCTGCTAGCACTGTCGGCGGGGTTTGAGTTAGACTTAACGTAGTGCCAGCAGGTGGACGGTAAGACTGTGATAACTTGCTTTACTCTATTAGCCACGAAAGGCTTCCATCGCTCTGGGTCACCCTGTAGCCAGCCCAATACCACCATTGAGTCGCACCAACCGCACATCTTTATATTGTAATCTTTGAGGCAAAACTTGATTTTCGCCATTAACTTAGATAACAACAAGGCGCCACTCAGCTCTAAACGAGGAAGTGACGTGTTTTTGTTAAGGGGAACCAACTTCGCTTTTCCCGCAACTATAGTTACAGTTGTTACATTGCATCGGTTAATTATGCAGTATACGACGCATGCATACGCCTTATTACTAGCATCACAGAACCCGTGAAGTTCAATAGTGTCGTTTTCTGTGACTCCTAACCATCTTGGCACATGATAGTCTCTGATCAACTCTATATCCGCACTGACCTTTCTCCATTCTTTTTGTATTTCGTCTGGTACAATCTCATCCCATTGTATATTTGTTTTCCAAATGTCTTGAAATATGATCTTAAGTTTGGTAGTCAATGGGGTAAGCCATCCTAATGGATCAAAGAGCTTTGAGATGTCAGATAAGAGTGATCTCTTGGTACATTTATTAAATGGAACATATGGTTTTGGTTTGAATGTAAAACAATCAGATCGCGGATTCCATCCTATACCTAAAGTTTTTATTGATTCTAACTGCTTGAAATCGAAAATTATCTCATTGTTTTGATCGCCTTCCATTAACACCGGCAAGTTAGATTTCCATTTTCGTAGGTTGAATCCGCCCTGTTTTAAAAGATCTATTAAGTTTGTTTTCAGTTTCTTTGCCATTTCCTTATGATGGGATCCGTGAATGACGTCATCCATGTAACATGACTCCTCCAGGACACTTGGAGCTGTGCTGTCTTGATATTTTCCCCTTTCATCGCGTGCTAGTTGCTTGATAGTCATCATCGCGAGAAAAGGGGCCGCTTTTGTTCCAAATGTTACAGTAGTCAATAGATAGGTCATTAACTTTTGTGACTCGTGATCCCGCCAGACGATTTTTTGCAAATTTTGATCTTTTGTATTTAGTCTAATTTGTAAAAACATTTTCTCAACGTCGGCTGTAAATGCATACCTGTACTGTCTCCACTTGATTAGGAGACATTGAAGGTCTTGCTGAAGGTTGGGCCCCCTGCACATTACGTCATTTAAACTATAGCCCGTCGTAGTCTTTGATGACGCGTTGAATACTACTCGTAATTTTGTAGTAGTAGATTCCTGGCGAGTGACGCAATGGTGAGGTAAATAACAATCGGGTGTCGCGTAACAACTGTCTGTCGCTGGCGTCATATGACCGAGTGAAATTAATTCATTGATAAATGTTTTGTAACTGTTTGCCGTTGATGTTTGTTTCTTGAATGTTTTTTCTAATTTATGAAACTGAGCGATGGCTTTATGCTTAGACTGTCCCAAATTTTCTTGATAATTTGATTTTAATGGCAGTCTAACCTCGTATCTACCATCCTCCCTTCTGACTGTAGTTTTTTGATAGTAGTCCATGCACTTCTGATCTTCGGTGGATAAATCAGCTGTTTCGGAAATATCTTCAAGTTCCCAAAATTTTTGTATGTCCTCCATATTATGCATAACGACGTTGCATTGGAACGTTTTAGTGTTGCCACTCAATATCCAACCTAACTGGGTCTGTTGAGCTGTCGTTAAGGTTGAATTTGATCTACATAACCCATCTAGTAATATGATGAAATACACATCGGCGCCCAATAACAGATCTACTGGGCGACTAAGATAAAATTCAGGATCTGCTAATCTGATGTTGTTTAAAAATACCCAGTCAGGCCTTGACATAGTGACGCTTGGTAAATTTTTTATTAACTGATTCATAATTAGAGTTTCTGTTTCAAAACTAAAGTCGTTAACAAGTGAAGAGACTTTGATATGGATCATCCCTTTGCTATTACTCTCCTTATCCCCTACTCCTGATATGACACCTCTACATTTTGTTCGCGGTATCCTTAACACCTGTGCTGCGTGTTCCGTGATCAAAGAGGTCTGCGAACCCTGATCTAAAAGGGCTCGCATCGTGTATTGTAGACCATCAGCGCCTTGCACGTTGATCATCGCCGTTGGTAACAACACCTCGATTGGCTCGCTGGAGTGGCGCACGTGTGAACTACTTCTTGTAATTTTGCCTGCGTTCGCACTTGGGTTGCTTGCTCCCCCCGCCCGCACACTGCCGCCCGCACTCGCCATTTCTGTCGGTTGATGACCTGATTGCGTGCGTCGTGTAAAAGACTATTATGACGTTTATTGCATTCGCGACAACGTTTTTCTGAAATGCAATCTTTATCTTGATGATTGTACAGACAGTTTGAGCAGAGATTAAGTTTAGCTACTGCCTTTTGCCTTTGATATGGAGACATGTCTAAGAAATTTTGACAGTAATAAATACCATGGTCATTGCTGTCGCACAATGAACATCTATAATTTGTTGTAGCCGGTACTTTTGTGTTGACTTGTTTCGTAGTCACTCTACTACTAGACGAAAATGAATTTTTATAATAGCTCTGTTTCTGATTATTATTTGGATGAAAGGTTTGATTTTTATTTGAAACGACTTGACTTCTTTGTGTAGGGTTCTCTTGCTTCCTACGCGCAGATTCCAAAGTGGTGAATTTAGTTTCCAAAAAGCTTAGAAATTCTTTTAAATTAGGCAAATCTCTTGACTGTTTAACTGATTCGACATAGTCCATGTATGACTCGGAATCTAATTTTTGAGACAAAATGTGAACAATTAGAGGGTCCCATGTACTTATATCAATGCCTAAGTTCTTAATAGCATTTAGGCTTTCTAAAGTTGTATCATGAACGCGCTTTAGATGCTGAATTGTTTGTTGCTGGGTGGCTGGAAGATTGAGTAATATATTTATGTGAGACGTAAATATAAGCTTTTTATTGTTATATCTCTGGTTTAAAATGTCCCAACACACATTGTAATTATCGGAACTCACTTTTAAATGCATAATTAATTTTTCGGCCTCTCCTCTAACCTTTGACTTAAGATACTGCATTTTTTGCGCAAGAGACATTGAATTGTTACTGTGAATGGTTTCAGTAAATAAATCTTTAAAAGAAACCCAGTTGTTGTAGTTTCCACTGAACGTTGGTATTTCCATCTGTGGAATGCATTTTTCTATGTGTGAAACCGACCACATTTTCTTATTAATTGCTTTCTTAATGCTACAGTATTCCTTTTCGGACGTAGCAAACACCTCCTCGTACTCCTTGTTCGAGCCGTTGAGCTCGCTGTCCAATTCCCAATGCAAACCATCGATCACCGCCCAACGAGTCTGGAGCGTGCGTAATACATCCTCGAATTCCCACTTTTCAGATATTAAATCTAAATCTAAATTTATGATAGAATGTTGAAATGCTTTGAAATTACTTTGCTGTTTTCTCAGCATCTCTTCGGTTTTGCTGGCCGTTCCTCTTGTTGACGGCGAAGGGTGACGGGAGTCAGTGGACTGCCCCGCGAAAGTTGGTGGTTTCAAAACGGGGGTCCGAGGTCTATCTATTCCAGTCACCTGATAAGTCTGAATATGGCTACGTATTGCGTCATACCTTTCTCTAACCCGCTCATACTCATCACTAGAATAGTAGGAATGAGTTTCTATACCAAATTCTGACAATTTATTATGGTTACTGCTGAATTTATGCCAGTAACCATCTAAAATATCAACCCGACGTTGCAAATATTCGGGTGTCTTTCTCTCCGCTCCGTCTTTCTTGAAGCTGGTGAGAACATGTTCTATCGCCTTTGCAATCTGCTGTTGCGTGGCGAGAATGTCGTCCGCCGTTGACATGATTGACGAAAGTAAAAAGGACAGGTCTTACTTGAGAGATACAGCTGCCCGCGTCCTGCTGAATGACGCTGATTACGAGCTGACTAGCCCGCACTGCTGGTAACGCTGGAACCTTGTTGCTCCCGAGCTGATGTAATGCCCACTTGATAGCACAGCACCGTGATGTCGACGTGTCTACTTGATTGCACAGTTGACGCCACGTGTAGCACAGCACTATGTCCAATAGGTTGCTGCGCGAGACAACTGACACGAAAGCAGTTCACTGAACCCAAAACGCGTCGAAATCCCGCCAAAACCGTAGGCTCGAAGGACCAATGTTCGGGTTACCCCGAAACTACTGATAAATGATACTGCTTGGTAGTGATAGAAAATAGTATAATAAAGGAATTTAGAAACAAATTAACAATGATAAGTCTAAAATGATAAATGATAGTGAGTAAGCGCGGCGCTCTTGATGGCTAATTGCGAACTGAAGTTGTGAAATATATAAAATTATAATGCACGTTAATGAGGTCAATTCAAAACTGTCGAATTATCATTATTAAAATATAATGTACGTTGCATGCTCGTACATTCACCGTTTTCACTTTAGTATGCAATTAGCTATCAAGTCAGCCGCGCTTACTCATCTTATCAAGCAAATCATTTAATTTCGTAGTATTGTTTTAAGTTTTAAATATTTACAAATTATATTTTATTATCAAGTTTTCAAGTTTATCATTTATCAATCATTTAGTTTCGGTTTATCCCGAACACCGCGTGAGGTCTTAGTTAAACTCCACATATTTACAGCGTTACTCTAAGAGGTCAGGGGTTCAGATTTCTCAATTCTCATTACTATTATCATTCATCATCGTCATATATTAACACAAAAAAAGATATCTATTTATTTAACTTGTAAAAAGATTACTTTGACACTGGCTAATGTGCTAACCGCACGAAGCCATCAACTAAAAGGAAAAAAATGGTCAATGAATCATGGAGTCGCACTTGTTCGCCGCAGGAGTGCGTCCGCTACTTCCACCAGTTCACCCAACACGAGCGCGCGCCCGAGAGCGTGTGGCGCGTGCACCCCGCGCTGCTCACCTGCTGCGTGCTGCCCGCCGCGCGCGACCCGCTCGCCGCCGCGCGCCTGCTCGCCTGCCTGCTGGCGGCGCTGCGGACGCTGGGTACGTACGCACGCGCCATACACACGCACCAACCACCCGCCGCGCGCGACCCGCTCGCCGCCGCGCGCCTGCTCGCCTGCCTGCTGGCGGCGCTGCGGACGCTGGGTACGTACGCACGCGCCATACACACGCACCAACCACCCGCCGCGCGCGACCCGCTCGCCGCCGCGCGCCTGCTCGCCTGCCTGCTGGCGGCGCTGCGGACGCTGGGTACGTACGCACGCGCCATACACACGCACCAACCACCCGCCGCGCGCGACCCGCTCGCCGCCGCGCGCCTGCTCGCCTGCCTGCTGGCGGCGCTGCGGACGCTGGGTACGTACGCACGCGCCATACACACGCACCAACCACCCGCCGCGCGCGACCCGCTCGCCGCCGCGCGCCTGCTCGCCTGCCTGCTGGCGGCGCTGCGGACGCTGGGTACGTACGCACGCGCCATACACACGCACCAACCACCCGCCGCGCGCGACCCGCTCGCCGCCGCGCGCCTGCTCGCCTGCCTGCTGGCGGCGCTGCGGACGCTGGGTACGTACGCACGCGCCATACACACGCACCAACCACCCGCCGCGCGCGACCCGCTCGCCGCCGCGCGCCTGCTCGCCTGCCTGCTGGCGGCGCTGCGGACGCTGGGTACGTACGCACGCGCCATACACACGCACCAACCACCCGCCGCGCGCGACCCGCTCGCCGCCGCGCGCCTGCTCGCCTGCCTGCTGGCGGCGCTGCGGATGCTGGGTACGTACGCACGCGCCATACACACGCACCAACCACCCGCCGCGCGCGACCCGCTCGCCGCCGCGCGCCTGCTCGCCTGCCTGCTGGCGGCGCTGCGGACGCTGGGTACGTACGCACGCGCCATACACACGCACCAACCACCCGCCGCGCGCGACCCGCTCGCCGCCGCGCGCCTGCTCGCCTGCCTGCTGGCGGCGCTGCGGACGCTGGGTACGTACGCACGCGCCATACACACGCACCAACCACCCGCCGCGCGCGACCCGCTCGCCGCCGCGCGCCTGCTCGCCTGCCTGCTGGCGGCGCTGCGGACGCTGGGTACGTACGCACGCGCCATACACACGCACCAACCACCCGCCGCGCGCGACCCGCTCGCCGCCGCGCGCCTGCTCGCCTGCCTGCTGGCGGCGCTGCGGACGCTGGGTACGTACGCACGCGCCATACACACGCACCAACCACCCGCCGCGCGCGACCCGCTCGCCGCCGCGCGCCTGCTCGCCTGCCTGCTGGCGGCGCTGCGGACGCTGGGTACGTACGCACGCGCCATACACACGCACCAACCACCCGCCGCGCGCGACCCGCTCGCCGCCGCGCGCCTGCTCGCCTGCCTGCTGGCGGCGCTGCGGACGCTGGGTACGATTATTTACATCTAATTTTACGCAAATATTTTTACTAGCAAATTACACCTTGATAGCATATTTGGTAGTGCATCTGACCATGAGGGTACGGGTTCGAATCCCGCTCGTGAAACTTTTTCAACACTATGTCTTTTTTCAAATTGTTAATGTCTATTTTCCCAGGCGTCACAGGCGTACACGCATGCATCAACGCTACAGACCACAACCTGCACCAATTCTACAGCAAACTGGGCTTCGTTGAAGTCCATCGTGAGGGCAACGCACTCGTTTACCTAGCGCGTGCTTTCTAGCGCACACGGCGGCTTCTCTGCTACCCAGGCGAGCCAAAACCAATCTCAGGCGCAAACTCCACTCTAACACCAGCAAGTATAAGGTTCATCATATTTAACAAGGATTTTGATGCATTTCGTGTCCCTTTTCATTTCAAGATCATCGGTGAGATTACCTGATCTTCTAAGCTTTTGTTTTAAAGTGTTTGTTTCACTTATATGTAATGGTTGGTGTCACTTTCTGATTCTGCAACTCAGAAAAAGGATTTTGTTTTCTTTCTCTATCTTCATTCACAGCGTCAAATTACTGAAAAATTATATCCCTGTCGTAGAAAATACAACAAATGTAAAAATAAACTAATTGATATGACGATAAATTAATATTGGGTCAGGAAGACTAGTACACACGGCGGCAGATCAACCTACCCAAAACTGTCAAATTTCTACAACCAATTTTGAACTTTATTGTTTGGTTAGAAGGATCAATATTCATTGGAGAAATTTGACAGATTTGGGTAGGTTGATCTGCCGCCGACTGTACTATAAATTTTTGATATAATATTCTAAATCTTTTTATACAGATGTTTTCGTATTCACAAACAAGTAAAAAATCAAATTAAGCCACGCGCGGTTGTCAGTCTTACAAAAAAGTTATATTTCTTGCTGAAGCAGTAATCTAATAGGAGATGTAGTAATGAAATCAAACCAGTATTTTGCATACCTAATGTCCTGATATTTCGATCAAACCCTTCACAGGTGGTCACATCCGGGAGTCTGTATGTATAAACTTTTTCAATGTATAGTATTCGTATAAACTTTAGAAATCAACTAAGTAATCTGGAACTTTCTTACAAATGATGCTATTATAAATTGCAATGTATGTAACATATAAATAATCGTATTTGCCTATATCGTAGTTTCTAAGTATACCTAGGTAATTTGTCTGAATATACCGACGTTATTATATAAGTTGTACACACGTACAAGCATTTGTGTTTCGTCAAGAAATTCTATGTGATGATTGTGTGTCCAAAAAAATGTATTAAAATGTAAAAAAAAATGTATAGACATAAATCGAAGAGCTATGTTCAAATGAGTGAGAATAAAAAGCAGTAAAAACATGACATTAATAAGTATGCGAAATGAAAAAAAATGTGACTGAAAACATAAAAAAAACAAATCTCAGATGAACTCTAGCTCTTACTCTTCATTAATTATACTATAACTATAAATAAACAACTTAACATTTTATAAGAAAAAAAGTATAAAAAATGTAACATTAGAAAACTGTAATCAAACATTAATAAGCATTCTCGTGGTACACATAAGACTCACTTTTGAAGGTGATGTCAAAAAAAAATAATTATGAATAATAACCAGAATGCAATGGTAGAACTCGAACGGTCTGTTAAATATTGATGATAGTAGCAATAAACTTCAGAGTGAGATGCGATGCCTAGTCAAGCTGTTCTAAAGACTGAGTATGGATCGATTGCGGAACATAGGTTTTGTGATAATGTAAATTGTAAGATGGTAGCTAGATGGTTGCAATTGGATGGAATTATGCACTCATTTCATTCTGCTGGAACACATTTTATTATATAGTTAAGTTAACGAAACTCAAATTAATTTACAGCAAGTTTCGACCAGACATAAGAGGCCCCATTAGTGCGTTACGTTTTATATACATTATAATACATGTAATATTTACTACAGTCCATTGTTCTATTATTGTTACATGATTTACTTACTTACTTGCTTAAAAACAATTGTTTTTGGTGGGCGGAATGTCCGATACGTTCCTACATAATAAGTTGTCAAGCAAATCGATAGCCAGTGCTAAATAAACTATCATTAAGAAAGGACGTTTTTTTGTTTCCAAACAACGCTCCGATCTGCTTAAGCAAATTGAACCTTAACGCAATAAACAAAAAAGGTAAGTACAATGCGTTGATCCGTTGCGACGACGCGACGCGACGCACTAATGGGGCCTCGCCCTTACTTGCAAATTTTGGCATCGACGCAATGTGCTTGCAAGTTAAACCTAACCTTACTTATCCAATTTGATGCTTACGAGTTTGTGATCAATGATATTCAAAGTAGTGTATCCTAAGATCTGGGACATTAGTTCAGTATCTTGCACACTATATTGCGTGACGAGTCTACTTACTACCGCTTACTTGCGGCGAGTAGTGTTGTAGGCTAGGCATTATTGTTTTAGGCAGGAACAGGACGTGACAAAAATATCTGTAGGAACCGCTGCTTTACACCGAATGGCCAAACACCTTTGTGCCAATTAGCGTCAATATGTATGATGTACTTACTACGTTTGCCTAGTCAAATCGATTTTGTTGTTGTTTTGTCGATAACACGGAAAGATATATATCACAATTAAAGTAGGTTGGCGAATTTAATAATAATAATAAATAGTGAGAATTGTCATAAAGGTCTTTTTCATAGGCGTTAATTTGTTTTGATTCGAGCAAAAAACTAACAAATTAAAACTTGTTTTATTTAAATAAAAATAGAAAAAAAACGAAACGTCTACGCATTAAATTCACTAGTGTGAAAGGGCTCTTACACAGTTCAATATTTATATATTTTGCTACAATTAAAGTAGATTAGAGTAATTTAAAAGTGTCAATGATTATTGATTAATATGTAAATGATGTCTTTTATTACATAATAGTAGTTTATGCAACTGTCATATAATGAAGGGTATTAAAACTACGAGTGTTTTAATACCCGTGTTATATGCAGTTGCATACACTACTTTATCTTCACTAATGCAATTAGTCAAACAACAAGAGTAAAAGCTGACAATAGTTTATTTATAATAATTGTTCAAATTTTGGATGGTACAATTTTGAAAGTTAATGTTAATTATTGATCCAGCAGCTGTAGCGGTCGCGGGGCAAGCATTAGAGCTTGTAGACGGAGTTGGAATATTTATAATTACTTCATTCGTCTTGTTTTCTATACTGTTCAAGATCGTATTTGAGACTTGAATTTTATTCATTATAAGAAATAATAATATATATAGGAATATCGGGATAAAAAGTATCCTATGTGTTATTCCCGGTTATAAACTATCTGTATGCCGAATTTCATCCAAATCCATTCAGTAGTTTTTACGTGAAAGAGTAACAAACATCCATACTTACAAACTTTCGCGTTTATAAAATTAGTAGGATTGTTGTAGCAACTTTATTTTTTAACTATGCAAATGCTTTCTTTTCAAATGCTGTATTAAGAGGCTGGCGGCGGTCGGTCAGCTAAAATAGGCCTCCCATACTAACGGAATACCAAAATGATTTGCAATTAGAGCATTATTTGCCGTACTTGTGATGTTATTCGTATACTTTTCTGTTCAAAACTGTAATTGGCGTTATTTTTTAATTGAGCAGGTATTTTGGATATTTTTTTAAATAGTGACCAAGATAGATATTGTCTTAATCCGAATAATATCACAAGTACAGCAAATAATGCTAATTGCAAATCATTTTGGTATTCCGTTAGTATGGGAGGTTCATTTTAGCTGACCGACCGCCGGCCTCTTAAGTTTTCTAGTATGTCTGAGTATAGTAGAACGGATTTCTTTTGAACAAAGTGTTACATTCAATCTAAGTTCTTGTTTTTTTGAAATATTTATTTCATGTAAACCAACGCAAAGGGTAAGAATCGTGCTCGTAAAGGGTTAAGATCTAATAGCTGTGTTCCAAGTTACACTTGATTCAAAAGTAACCCTGTTCCATGGTACGAGGTAATACTTTATTTATCACCTTATAACAACGTTCTTATTATTGCACGAAATTAATCATCATACATTTTATTGATCCATCATTTTCATCCTAAGGTAAAAAAATACATATTATTTTTTTTTAAATTGTGACTCATTGTGAAGAGGAAATGGCTAATTAATAGGTAATTTTAGAATACATTGTTGCGCAGTCATTTAAATAAAGAATAAAAAATATTGATGCGGTATCCTTTGAAAAAACTTTTAAAAATATCCTTTATTATATAATTCATATTGTTTAAATTGGCAATTTGTTAAAAGTTTATTCGAGGAGCTCATTCAACGCGTTCTGGTCGCGATCGTGTCAGTTAAGTAACATTCGCAATTCTTGGTACAAAGATGGGTTTACTTACTTCATAATATTTACAGACATGTATTTTATGGGGAGGTTTTTGTCCAGCAGTGCACGTCTTTTGGCTGAGATAATAATGATGAGGATGATTTTTTTAAAATCTTGTGACTCTTAGCTCAATGTTTGGTTTTTTACTGTATGACTGGACTATTTATTATGTGAACTATAAATAGTAGTATTATTAATTAGGTACAAACGTATATTACTATTTTGTTAATAAAACATTACTTAGTTGTTTTTATTTTGGAACAATATAAGTACTTCACTACGGAGAGTGTTCTGAAGAGCTTTTTGATCTAATCCCGCCCTCTCCTTTCCTCTCCCGGACTACACGTGCTGGTCTTAGGAATCACCATCATACTGTACAGACAATCAGTACTCGTACCAAAAAATTTTGCAAGTCGTTCCTCTGTAAGACTATTCGGCTTTGGAATTCTTTGCCGGCGCACGTGTTTCCCAGTTCCTATAGTCCCGGGTCTTTTAAGCGGGGCGTGAAACGGCATTTATGTAGGCCGTCATGAATGGGTGCGCTTGTTATCGTGCTTGTTCCACGGTAAGGAGCGCTCTCATTATTTTGGACTGCATCGGCTGCTTACCATCAGGCAAGATGTAGTCACTATGACGTGCCAATATAAAAAAAAAAAAAAAAAAACTACTCTTTCTGTATGTAAAGTTATGAGTTATGAATATTTCTAAAATAAAATAGCTATATTAATAACATTTCGTACTGGATTTTGATATTGATGTAAAAACATGTATAGGTACTTAGAGCATTGGCGAACTTGTAGCCATTCGTGTTAGGTACAGTCAATGTCAAAAGCGTTTGAGTGTTTCATGTGTTCAGAACTATGGTAGGTAGTGCATTTATATCTTAAAATTAAACTTGTCTTCTATGTATCATAATCATAATGTTATAAGTTTTTTTTCGGATGTTTAAATAATTTAGGTATTCGATTGAACTCATCTGCTTTTATACTGGCTGAGTGTGCCAAGTTATTATTTGTATGGTCCTAGAAAGCGTAATACTTTCTATCAAATAGTTTTAAGGCAAATATGATAAATATTTAATGTTCTTTTTTTATAGATGCTACCGCTTTAAAAAAGCTTTGTAACCGTTGTATAACTAATATTTTGTTACATTTTATAAATATTATTATGGTGCCGGCCTGACGATGAATCAACAATAAACTCTTTGAAACAAATGCTGTATTTTAACTTGATAGCAGGATTTCTGTTATTTTATGAAAATATGTGTCAAGTGGTATATGTGTGTGTGTGTCTCAGTGAGTCTCTATCTACTTTGAAGAATTGACGTGAATAGATGATCTAGGTAGATGAATAAAACTTGGGTTGGTGGTATGGCTTGGTAAAGCGTTTTTACCCAGCCTCTCAGTAACTGAGGATTCCGGGTAAAAACGCTTTGACTTTCAACTCTTATTATCAGATGATATAAAGGCTAAGTGCGTACCCATAGAGGAATTAAAAATAGATGGGGCTGGTCCCACGTATGACGTTGGGCGGTTGGAGAGTTTATAGTGACCGAGTCGGCGAACAGCGTCAAGGGAAGGAGTAATATAGTCGTAAGTACCTACTTTATGTTAGTTTTTTTACACTATTTGATGGTAAAAATAATAACATGTAGGTATGGGATAAAAAAATTGTGTCGCCTATGAAAGCAATATCGAAAGCTATAGTCTTTAGCTTTCGATATTGCTTTCATAGGCGGTGCGAGGTGGCAAGATGACGTCATAAACTATACGCGTAGTCAAAGCGACCGGTTAGGCGGTCGGGGGGCTGTTGTTAAGTGACGACGAAGCGCACTTATGTACATATCCAGTGCCTCAACTACTGAGGCACTGGATATCTTTATCTCTAACTGCTGGAACACAACAATGCATCATCATCGTCATTAGCCTTCATTAGCCCACTTCTGGACATAGGCCTCTTCTTGTGCACGCCACCGAGAACGATCCGCGGCTGCTCTCATCCAGCTCTTGCCAGCCACCCTGCGAAGATCGTCGCTCCACCTCGACTAAGTGCGTTCTACAATGCAACTTGTCATTCCAACTTATCAATAGGTGACGCATAGTTACGTTGCCTCGATCCCACATCACAATACCCCTGTGTGTCAAACGTAAATACGGTTTGAATCGTAAATCTGGACCTTTTTTAAAAATATCACAATAGAGTAATTATGAACTTTATTAAAAATAAAAAATGCATTATTAAATCAAAATTAATTAATATTAAAAATTACATATTAATCTAAAATAGCTGATCTCCCATTCGTTGCAGAAATCTCTGTAAGCTTTTGTTTTATTTCTGTTATCTGTAAGCAAGTAGAAAAGGAATTATTAGTAGGTAAGTACCTAACGTCATTAATAATTTATACCTACATTTTAAGATTACTGATCACATGAGGTGTTTCAAGATAAATCTAGTTACGATCTTGCAAGTTAAGCTGCTTACGCAAAGCCGAGTAACTGGATGGGTGCCCTAATTAAAATATCTCGAGCTCCTCCGTGCTTTAGAAGGCAAGATAAGCCGGTAGGTCCCGGCTAGGGTTGCCAACTAGTTTTCATTGAATTAAATTAACCTTTTCACCGCCCAACTATCCTGCACGCGATGTCCTGCTGTACGCCAACGTATAAATGTATTTTAATAAAGTAGGTACAAAGAAGAACTTCTATAGAAGTGCTGGCGTGGACGGCACGAAAATCTCGAACTTCTATACAAGTTGTTGGCGGTAAAAAGGTTAAATCTGTCACTATCTAGTATAAAAAAAAGGATTTAAAGAAAAAATAAAGTATTTTCCCAATTTATTTATTTAAGCGTGGCGTTTCGTTGGGAGACTGCAGAAGGCAAGCCTCATACAAACGCGCTCGAGGAACGCACGCACATAGAGAATAGCCTCCGCCCGATCCTCAAAATGCCACTACACATTTACAGAATCCGCTAAACAGCACACTAGTTTAGGCCCAGCACACCGTACGCGTAGAACAAGGGTACAACGAACCGGTTCACACGCGTTCTATACCAGGTACAGACGTGTACCTGGGCGCTTCTCTCTACTACCACGACCTGGTTAACCCGAGCCGAGGTCCGAGCCTTTAGAGGCGCCCTCGGGTTGTTCCGATCCGAAACCCTTCGGAGAATCTCTAGAAAACCTCCGAAGGGAATTCGTTTCACACGGCTTGAGTTTAAGGAACCCTTTAAGTTTCTCGCCGCCCCCAAACAAGCCCGGTACCCAGCACAAAGCCCAACTTCAGCGTCCGTGTTGCGGCAACTAGCACTTTCCATATTAACCTAAAGATACTGCGCAGACTAAGCAACTCGTTGCAAGTTTCGATGATCGACAACAGTTTTCGGTGGCTGCAAATAGCAATTCTGTAAAATTTGTACTAGTTGTGTCAAGTTGCTAGTTTCCCAACTGGCAAACACTGACTGTTGACTGTGGATTTGAAAAGTTTAGCTAGAATTGCCAAAAACCTTTTAACGAAAACCTTTGAAAGGTTGATAGTTGCTTCTACTATGTTGGTAGTTTCTACACTAAAGTTGCTGTTTGCGGAGCGAAGATGGCAGCCGTAAAAACTCACCGACATTGGCCACCGCATTAAGCCACCATGGTGGTTTAAAAACCAAACCCTAAGTGCATTAATATGGGAAGACCAGAGCTCTACAGTGGGACATTTATTAAGTAATATTACCTTCTGTATTTCGCTGAGCAGAACTCTTTGTTCCGTTCGCGGTGTCAAACCTCCTTTATTCAAATCTATGGCCTCCAAATTCTCAAACAATTGCTTTATCTGTAGCGCCAAATGCACGTCATTTTTATTCTTCCTGGGAACGGTCGGTTTCGATCGTCTAACCAACTTCTTCTTATATTTGTTGGGTAGATCTTTCTCTATATCCTCTCGGGTGAGCAGAGTCATGTATTCAGGGGACGTATCGTACGGAAAGTTATTGGAATGCATCTTGTAGGAGGAGTCGACGAACTGTTTGTTGTAACAGTAGTGCTTGCGCCAGTTCTTAAGGAGTTCCAAGTTTCTGTAATGTTTTACGATATGCTGAAATACGCATTATGTAGATAGGAATAGGGTTGAAATCATTGTGTAGCAGTGAGACATATTCTGGCGTATTTAAAAAACAGACGTGACATTATTGTTAGTGAAATCATATTAGCTATTAACTTTTCTAACTGACTACTAAGTCTAAGTATTTAAAAATGACAGTAATTTTGCTAATGTATGGACTAAAGAACATGTACCTATGCTGCTAGAAACGAGTTCCCCTTCCAATCCTTAATCCTTCTAATATCCACTGCTGTAAAGACCATAAGCGGCAAAAGAAAAATAATTATTTCGGCTGACAAATGAATTTACAAACTACTAAAACTTTAATCACTTTTTCAAACTTCCTTTTAAAAGCCCAACTAGCTTTTATAAGCAACAACTGTCTCGAAAACTATTTAAAAAAAATACGATCGTGACAGGACTCGAACCTGCAATCTTCGGATCCGAAGTCCGACGCCTTATCCATTAGGCCACACGGTCCATGCCTAATGTAGCGGTTTACGTATAGCCTTCACTCGACAGCCCAGTCACATAGCTATAGCTGTACTTGTAATGGAATTAACTAAGTTGAATAACAGATTGGTCAACAAGTAAATAAAATAAGCCCACCTAACTTAGAACGACTTTGATTTAACGACGAGACCTACATCAACATTGCTTGTTTGTATAATGTAGGTACTGTGGTGATCAGTAAGCTTAGCCAAAGTAACATTAAGAAAACGATAGCGAAGTTCGAAAAGAATAAAATGTATGGGATTGACATAAGCCGCGCTAAATCACGTGCTCAATTTTATGTCAATTTATTATTTTCGAACTTCGCTATTGTTTTCTTAATGTCACTGGCTACCGCCACTGGACTCCTTGCAATAGCAGCTCTATGGCACATGACGACTTGATCTGAATTTGAAAGAGGATAATTAATCGAGAAGGAAACAAATGAAGAGGGATTCGGTAACAGCCTGCCGAGAAACTTAGGGCTGATTTGTAATACGTGTCTCAGTAAAATATATATAATTCTTAAACTACTGGTTGAAATTGAATGAAATTTGAAATATACCGTGTTTATATAATGCCTGTTTGGTTACTGAAAATTCAGGCTTCTAGTTTTATCCACAACGAAGTTATAGGGGGTCGAAAATGGCCTGAACTGCTTCGAGAAAAGAATGGTACGGCCGGCCGTGCCGCTTTTATTCTCGACTTTGCAAAATAATTCAAGTTATCTTTGCCTTCTATTAAATTACTCCGGTCTTAATAGTACACACGCGTACATATCAGTCTACCACAAACTGTCAAAAGTCCTCAATAGACTAGACATTGAACTTTATAAAAAAGGTATATGGTTGAACATTTATAGAAGTTTGACAGTTGTGGATTAGATATAAATGAATCATTAAGCCGTCCTAACTTCTGCATTCTGCAAAGCTACATCCCGGAGTTTGTTCGAAAATGACGAATCACGCTCTAGGATAAGGAAGGACACAATGTCTATGTGATGTATTTCATTTAGCGACAAAGGAAATCTTTTTTTATTTTATTTGAGAGTGATTGTTGATTGCCTCAAACGGGACTTTCAGCGTCACCGGGCTTTTTTGGGGGAGCGAGGTACGTAAAGGGTACCTCAAGCCGTGTGAAACGAATCACCTTCGGAGGTTTTCTAGAGGGAACGGCATCACAAACTTAAAAGTGCGTGTCCCCGTGCCCTACTAGATTCTCCGAAGGGTTCGGATCGGATAAGGACAAAGTAATCGAAGCAACAATTAAGTAATTTCAGTCGGCATGTAGTGAATAAGGTTGTGCGCATAAAATATGCCGTTTATATTGAGAAACAAAAGACCAATAAAAAGATGGATATGGCAAAGAAAGGAGTAAATGCTGGGATGACGGCTGAAGGAGAATGGGGAGGAATATATAATTTTGCGCCGACCCCAAATAAGGTTGGGAACCAAGTGAATAATATGATTTCAGACGTAAATATTAGGGATGGGCCGAATGTGGTTTGAACCGAATACGAACTTCGGCCGAACATTCGGTAAAAATGAAAAATTCGGCCGAAGTTCGGCCGAACTATTCATTTTTACCTAATTCATTTTTACCGAATATTGCTAGTGTGCCCCGCCCGCACTCGCACTACGTTAGATAGAAGTATTCTTTTTTTCTAATTCAATTTACGAATGAACCTTATTAAGATGTGTGTCAGAAGAATGCAAAGTTTATTTAATTTTTGTTACAGATCTTGTAAAGATTTTTTTAGACCAACTATTAAGGAGACCAAGATAATTTAGTATTTTTATTAAGTTAAGTACCTACCTATGCAAAGATTTCTAAAACTCATTATTAAGATCTTCCAGTTTCATTGTGTTTTGACTAGGTAAGAGAGATTTCTAATGGTTGGTTATTATTGCTAAGAAAAGTAGTTTAATTTTTGTTTTTTGATTAAGTAAGAGATATTTCTAAGACTTGTTGAAAAGAGCAGTAAAATTTTGTTTTTTGATTAAGTAAGAAAGATTTCTAAGGCTGGTTTGGTTAGTAAGAAGAGCGGTTTAATTTTGTGTTTTGTTTGATTAAGTAACCAAAGATTTTTGAGACTGGTAGTTAAAAAGACCAATTTAAGTTTTTTGTTTATCACGTATGATTACTTTTTCTAATTCAAATAAATGACTATGAGTATATCAGACTTATTTTATTTCACTGTTACTACAGATATGTTTTTTTCATTAATTTCTATTATGATAGTGCAAGTATATTTAGTGCAGAATGTTCGGCATTTTAACCGAAATTCGGCCGAATGACGAAGTTCGGTTCAAGCTGCCGAAGTTCGGTTAAACCGAATGTATAACGAATTTCGGCCCATCCCTAGTAAATATCTTCATCATAATTATCATCATCAGCCTATACGAGTCCACTGCTGGACGTAGGCCTCTCCAAGTGCACGCCACTAAATAAATAAATATCTTAACATAGAAAAACTAACATTTCAAATAAACAATTGGAAACTTTGTGTTAATTGTTAGTTGGTATAAAACAACTTTTGTGGCTTATATAATTTTAACACGTTAGCATAGCAGCAGCTAGTCATAAATGTAAGTAGAAGTATGGCATAATATGCCATTTAATTGCGTATAATATTTTAGTATAGTACAGAAGGAGCTATATGGCGCAGTGCTTAACGCGCCTGGTCTGCGATTGCTAAGGTTAAGTAACTTTCGCAAAGGCCGGTCATCGGATGGGTGACCAAAACTTTATCATCTCGAGCTCCTCCGTGCTTCGGAAGGCACGTAAAGCCGTTGGTCCCGGCTGCATTAGCAGTCGTTAACAACCACCAATCCGCACTGGGCCCGCGTGGTGGTTTATGGCCCGTTCTCCCTATCCATACATAGGGAAGGCTCGTGCCCCAGCAGTGGGGACATAAAATGAGCTGATGATGACGATGATGACGATGATGATGATGATAGTACAGAAAATGTATCCAAGATTTTCCACGAGCGGTATTCGAATCGAACCCGTACTTTCTGGCATTCCTGGTAGGTACACCAAAAAGCTAAAAAATAACAAAGTAAATTATTAAAACATTTTCCCACACTTACTTTCTACCTTGTAAAACCTTATCTCGTGTCGCCAAAAAATCCTTATGTTTCTTCCTGGCTAAATCTTGGAAGTAAGTTTGCTTTATCTTGTAGTTCAACACTTCCCTACTGTCGGCGCTAGATGGCGCCAGATACTTCGAGCTTTGACAATAAGTCGGTACTTTGTGCCTGCTTTTAGCCAACTTAGGGCATTTCCCTTCAAACTTCTTGTAGCTGTTCTGTTCGTCGTCAGAATCTTCCACTTCCCTCTCGCTGAACTGTATCGACAAAGTCTTCGATTTCTTTATCTTGTCTCCGTCTATGACGGAGTTATAACTTAGCACTTCATGGCTAAGATCCGCGTAGTGGCTATTCGCACTTGTTGCGTCCTCTGATATATCAGATTGCGATTGGGAAAACATGGATTCGATGTATTTGGTGTTTAGGAACTCCAATACTTTTTTGACACCACCTTTTACGACGTCTAACGGTGGATAATCTAAAGGGTTTCCATTTATCTGTAACAGTTTCAAATTGACAGTCCCAAGCTCATTGGGCAAGGAGGTTATACTATTGTTTTGCAGCAGCAGGTGGGTGAGACAGGGGTGTTTTAATACGGTGTTTGGGATGTCCGTTAGTACGTTGTCTCGCAAATCAAGATACTTTAAACTGGGCAGCGACGGAAAGAAGTCTGAAGGGAGACTCGCGATTTTATTATTTTGAAGATACAGTACCTGAAAATAGAACGAGATTCAAGGTTTTTTTTATTGTTTGTTGGTTTTAATTAATAAATTATTCCGTAAGATCAGTAAAGTCTAGCAATTTATTTTTCTGAAATAGATTATCGACAACAAATACGTTTAAAACTTACACTTAACATTTTATTGTTAATTTCAGGGACCGCTTCCAAATTTCTAGATGAGAAATCACAAGTTGTCTCTTCATTTAATACCTCTTCATAAATATTATACGGCGATTCGGAGGCTTCGGAATAGACAGACATATTCTAGAATATCACAAATAACAACAACAATACGGACATTTAAGTAAACATTATTTTAAAGAGGCGTTTAGCAGACAATTCTTTGCTTCGTTTGTGTAATCTACTGAGCAAGTAATCACTACTTGTGTAATCGATAAACAGCCTAGCAATAGCAAAAACAATATTAACAAATTCAAAAATGGCGCGTATAAAAGTCAGTTTACTGGTTTGAGTCATAGAGTAAATGCATTCTTCTGAATTCACTTTTCGCTTGGGTATAGAAAGATTTTCGCCACCAAACAATATATTTTTTATAATATTGGACATATAAAATCTAACACTTTAAACTTATTACCCACTGTAAAAAAACAAGAAACTATAAGTATTTACATATGGTATTTACCAGATTGTGTAAACCTCGTTCATGCAATGCAAATCCATTTAGCAACACCTGTATGCCATAGACTAAAGACTAGCGCTAGAAGTACAAACATCAAATCACAATTGAGTGTTCAATTGATTGGTATCTATTTAAAATATTGTCTGAAAGACAAAGGAAGTTTCACATCAAAAAGTGCTCAATTTTTTTTTAGCTTTCTTCGTTTCCTTTTTTCCTTGTTCTTATTTTCTTTCTTTCTTACTTTTTTATTTTACGACAGTCCACAGTCCACACCACATCATCCAATGACATTTATAAATAGACGCGTCATACGCCTACATTAATGATTACATTAATTTAAAATTTAAGCTGTTTTGTATTAACAAAACAGCTTAAAATTTGTATTTTTATTCGCTACTCAGATCACATTCGACAAATAATAATAAAACATACCGATTGAAAGTCCTTGACTATTTTCTTTTCGAGATTTATAGAACTTGTAGCACCCAACTACAAAATAAATAGTGCCACATAGACCACACATTCACTATTTCTAGTAATCCAAAACATTCGTGCAATCTAGACAGAAACACTATTAAAATCTAAAATAATTATGAGATACTAAGACTATGTTATTGACAGACGATACTAATAATACGCGAAAAAGTCAAATAAATCTTAAACGAACGAACTGTCAACTTTATAATCAATGTACTTCTGAATTTGGCCGGGGCAGAAGGACTCAAGATCTTATTTTTGAGAAGAGTTCAACCTCTGACCAATGACATAACAATATGAAAAATAAAAAGTAAGTCTCAAAAATTTGTCTTACTCCAACCTCCTTTTCCAGCCATGGGATAGAACGGAACTAAATATAGTTGCACGTTTTTTTTATTTTAACCTTCCTTCTATAGCTTTAGTTATTGTTCTGAGAGCCAATATGTCCTATGCCTGTGGTTAAAAAGAGATGAATATATGCGCATGCACGCGTCGCGCGGTGCGTCGGCCGCCATTATTGTGTATCTCAACAGCGGAATAGAATCAAAATACAATGTAATTTTTTTTGGTATAATAGAATTGTTACAGTACTTACGCATGAAATGATATAGTTTTCTTATCTCTCACACTCGCGGTATAATTTCTACAATGTCTAAAGACACAAGACGGCATTTTTTCTCGCAATAAAATTGTTTTTGTTACAAATATGTTGCCATGACACTGAACGGTACGCAGGACTTGGTATACAGGTGTTTTCAGATACCGGTAATACAGACCTTGATATAGTACCGGTGCTTTAGTTGGTACCGGTATTCATATACCGGTACTTTACAGATACCGGTTTCAAATAACTTGATATAGTACTGATATTCGAGTTGGTACCGGTATCAATTATACAGTATTGACCATTTGATATCGGTATAATATGGGTGTTCTAATACCGAGAGCAAATAGGCGTTTACATAAGTGGAGTGGCGCCAGGGCTTGATACTGGTACCAAAAATACCGGTAAATACCGGTATTTTTCATTACGATACCTCGGTGCCGGTACTTTAGTTGGTACCGGTATTAATTTACCAGTACCAACTAAAGTACCGGGTTAACTTTAGTTCAAAACTAGGCAATGGCCCGACAAAGGAGTTTTATAATTTATCGGAATATTTTCACTGATGATAAAATTTATCACCAGTGAAACCAAAAATAGAATAAAACGTAAACTAAAAAAATAACCAAGTTTAACAATGAATTTAAAAATTAAAATAACAAAATTAATAGAAAACTTAGGAAAAAAAGGACGACCGCGAGCCGCCACCACCGCAACCGCGTAACCTCAGAATTAGACCGGATAAGAGATGGATAGTTATATAAGTTGCCTGGGTCCGTTGGGAAGGCCTAGCTGACCGACTGCGCGCCACGAAGACAATCTGGCGAGCAGCCACGATCGCCCGGAACTATCGGACAGGCCTCGCAGCCCGTACCGGGGAGCTATAATCAAACGCACTAGATCAGAACAAAAAAAACCCTAAAAGAAAACAAATCTAAACCACCCCTTGCACTGAAGGAAACCATAACTTACCCAGTTGGCCTGGCTTTTGGCGCGTAGCAAACAAAGCTGTATCCCACAGCCGCCTTGAAGATTACTGCATACGTTCAGCTAATACGTTCTGCTGAACACTATATTAATGGCATTATGCACGCTTCAAAATAAAATAAACTTTAGAGGATTATTATTGAGAGAATTACTCAATGGAAAATTGCCTCTTCAGCCGCAAACACAATAATGAATGTGACACTGAAAAATTCTTGCGTTGACAACGTAAAAAGGAAAATTTTAAATTCAAAATTTGACGCTACAGAAAAAATCAATATCAACCAGCAAACAACTATAAAGGTTCGAAAACACAAAATAAACATTCGTGACACCTGGTACTATTTTCTTTGCACGATATTAAATAATGGGAATGTGGCAATACGACAAACTAGTAGCGGATTAAATATTTAACGCTACACGAGGTATTGTGATGAAAAGTACAGGTATTTACCGCCGTTATTTACCAGTATTTTTGGTATTGGTATCAAGCCCTGCCGGTGCATGACTGACTCAACACGAGACAATGTTGTCTTACAAATGCGGGACCATTGTAAGGCGCGTGTAACGCATCTATACTTTATAATATCATTGACATCATCATCATAACGTGCGGCGTGCGTGCCTGCACTGTAATCAATACCATCCTTCATCAGCTTTAAATTTAAAAACTTTAATTACGAGGGCGATACTGAAAGTTCTTAGATAATCAAAAACTGAACAAACTCGCAAGTTATTACATCTTTTCAAAATAGTGTCCTTTCACATCAATACATCGCTGCATCCGATGGAACCACTGAGAAAAGCACTTTGCCTGCTCGTCCTTAGGGGTCTCTTTGACGGCCTTTTGAAATGCAGCCACTGCTTCCTCGGCGTCCATAAAACGTTTTCCTCGAAGTTTTTCTTTTATTTTCGGGAATAAATAAAAATCGCAAGGTGCGATATCAGGTGTCAGAGGTGGGCTATACGGCGGGTGACCCAGTAATTCCACGTGTGACGTCGCCAAATAGTCGTAAAATCGTTTACTTGGTCGGTGTGCGACGAGGCGTTGTCGTTTCTCCTGAACTTTTTTCAAGACAAGTGGCAAACAATTGTCAGTGTACCACTCTGCAGTAACTGTTTTTCGATCCTCTAGTCTAAAACAATTGTTGTGTAATGACCTGTCCTTCCGAAGAACGATGCCACATCTTTGTTCCCACGCTTCGACCTCTCTTCACTTTAGTTGGCAACTCCTCGGAAGGAAACACCCACTCAGCAGACTATTTTTTAGTTTCAGGATCATAACAGTAAATCCAGTTTACGTCACCCGTACGTATGTCGAACACTTCCTTTAAATTGTTGAACCATTTCACGGCACCAATCAACATGACGAAGTTTTTGGGCCTCTGTCAAATTACGACGTACCTATCCACCGGGCACAAAGCTTCCTGCCCGCTAAATGTTCATGGATGATTTTGTGCACTTGACTCATACCGATGCCTAAGCTTGTCCGAATTAGCTGATGGGTCACTCTTTTGTCAGACTCTATCATACGCCGTACAACACTGATGTTATCTTCAGTCGTCGCCGTAGAAGGCCGTCCTTCACGCTGATCATCGGTTAAATTAGTGCGGCCACGTTTAAACTCATTAAACCAGTTGTAAACCAGTGGCACGAGATGGGGCTTCATCGTAAAAGGGCAATCGAAGTCTATTTTATCTTTTTTGTTGACTTAAATGTCATCGAAAGTCATATAAAATTATTGCACGATTTTCTCGCGTTAAATTCATGCTGACGTAACACAGACAATTTTCAATTTGCCGCCAAGTCGTAAAACAAGTGACAAATGAATAAAATACAGTGGCCAGTTCTAAAAAGTTTCAGCATCGCCCTCGTATTACTATAATAAAATAAATAAATAAATGTTCCCACACTCACACCAATTATCTAGCCCCAAGAAAAGCTTCCTTAAGAAACTCGAGAAACGGTTAACTAGACAACGGATAAACATACTTAAATACATAGGAAACACCCAGACCCGAAACAATTCAGAAAAACAGGTATTTCTAAATTGATCCGACCGGGGATCGAACCCGGGACCTCAGAGATGGCGACACCATGAAAACCGGTGTGCAAGCCACTTGACCAAGGAGGTCGTCAAATACTATCTTTGTAATGTGACCATGTTATCGTAAATCTAAGATATTATGCTATTGCTAGAAGTAAACTAAAGCCACCAGTCTAATGCGGTTACAACAAATAGATCTGAAAATTACGAGCAGCCTAAAACTCAGAAATTAAATAAATTTTATCAAATAAATAATTACTTGTTATTACGGTGATCTATAAGCATTCTTTTATTTTATTTTTATTTATTGATATAAATAAGGCAGCACCACTTTGCACAACACAACTTCTGTCTATTTGAATTTTAGTCTCAAAAATGTTAATTACAGTGATATTGCTTCATCAAAATTGTTTTGCTTTGTGATCACGAGTTTCGTAATGTTAAATTTATATAGTTTTTTTTATATTTCAGAATGTCAACCTCACATTGTAAAGTAAAAAAAAAACATTGTACTAACTTAACATTGTAAGCAACAAGACAAAATTACTATGCTATCAATGCCAAGACCATTTGCTTGCTACTTCACTACATTCATTTAATTGATCATATTTCAATTGGCCACAAGGCATGTGGTCTAACGTTACAACACTAGTTCAATTCCCTTCACTACCTCATTATCATTACCTCACCTGTCACTCACTCAGTCAGTTACAAGATGGCGAACGTTCGGGATAGTGACACATCTTTGTGGCTCCACAATAAACTCGGTACATCGAACGATTCGTGGACAACCGGGTCAATTTGCACACAATTAAACGCCGAGGTTTTGAAGAACATTAAGGATTGTTTTCCAGATTTACAAACACAAGTGAAACTCAAATTATTGTTAAGTTTCTTTCATATCCCGCGCAGAAATGTTGAAGAGGTAACTTTTCTCTTTGATGTTCTATGGTTTGCGTAACTTTTTTGTTTATGTTGTCTCGTTCTTTCCTTCATATTTAAATGTATGATAGAGTGAAAGACGAGATTGTGATGTATGTAATAGTTTTATTTGTTGTCATGTAGGATGTAAATTTTCTTTAATTTATTATTTTAATTAAATTTCTTACATTTAAAGGTACTTACAATTCGGAATTTAATATGTTGCAGTCACTGTTACTTTAAATTACTAGAAAATACTGTTTATTGCGTGATGATAAATCACACACACATTGCATTTTCCCTCGTTTTTTTTCGAATTCGACTTTTACAAGAGAGTAAAATTGTATGTCCCATTATTGCCTATTAAATGCCTTTATAAGAAATAAACATAGTCAAAAAACATGTATGCAACATAGGAATAACCTAAAATTTTTCATCAATAACTCTGAATTTACATAAAATTTTAGACCATTTGATATTACTACAAACACAATAACATCTCTATCTTCAAAATTAATTTATGCAATTAATAATTTGTTTTAAGTCATATTTGCTGTTGTTTCCTAAAAATAATAAATCTTTAGTGTTGCTTTTCTAAATATCTGTTTTATGTGTTAATTTCTATTAAAACATCATTTTTATTTTGGCTTATAATCAAAGCTTATCCATTATTTTATTTCTAGCTCATCAACTATCATTATATCATCGATATTATACATTTAATTGATATTTTCCTGTTTTTAAGCCATAATCAGGCATTTATTAATTATTGTCATCATCTGAGTTCCCAGCATCTTATAAGCAGGTTGTAAAATAATCCATCAACATGTTTCAGAGAAATGTGGACGCACTATTCATCCATAATGGGCTTGTAGATATTTGTTGAATAAGTCAGACCTAAGAGGCCTATCACAAAATGCGCGCGCTCTCTCTTTCTCAGTACTACAAGCGGCCCATGCATCGCAAAAGTAGCATTTTGTGCTGATGTATTTACATTTATTTGAAGTTTAATAATTTTTTATCGTTAAAAAAAGTATATAATTTGAAACTTATAAACTAATGTTAATTCTAGTGTACATTTTCTTAATAATATTAATGGAGTAAGGAAGGAAAGATATTTACAGCTAATTCTGAACGTTTTATGGCTTTGAATGGTATTTATTTTGTAGAAATTCCATTCATATTTCAAAATTCCGATGCCGCTACTAATTTAACCACTATTTAAGAGATATTATTATATATTTTTCATTTCGTTTGCTTAGTACAGTAGTTCAATCCATGAGCTTGAAAATTGCCGTCAGCGTATTTATTTGAAAACTAGCTTGGGAATTTTGGCTTTCTTTAAATAGATTAGGGAAAATGGCAGAAAGCGAGCCCGCTACGAATTATACTAATAATTATCTCTACCATACAATAAGTCAAAATTGTCTAAGGGTTTCATTTTATGCAAAAATCACGGAAATGTAATAGGCTCCTTAAATAAATATAATTTTATTTTTACAGTGGAGAAATGAACTCGAGGAGATTATTGAGGTTGCTGCGGTGGACTCAGACTTGTGGGTGGCCATGCTGGCAGAGGTCCTCAAGACATTCCCATCGCAAGGCACGCTCAACACTGAGATAGCAGAGTTTGACGAGACAAGGCCCATATTCAGTGACATGATTGGAGAGCTGAGGAGAGCTTTGGCTAAGCATTCCGACCTTGGACTGTTGCCTCTTGAGTGCCTATATTTGAATAAGAATGCATTAGTTTCTGTGGTAAGCTTATTTTATTTATAAAACAAATTATAAGTTATAAGTATTCTACATGATTCATATTTAAAGATACAACTTGTTCATTAATAACTTGAATGATGAGATGTAGAGAGACCTCATTTATTAAGTGTTGGTGTTAGTTATAATCAAATGTGAAAATGAAAATACTGTTTTCAAATAAGTATTGTAATTATTTTCAAGTATCATTTCATTCTTACATTCATATATTATATAGTATGCAGGCAGACAACAAATTTATATTTGCTGTGAATTTTACATAGAAAGAGACTGGGATAGTGTCCAGAAAAATCTATTCCTTTTCTAGCTTAGTGTTGATTTTTTTTATATTTTAATATTTCGAATTATTTGCCATCAACCCCTTATAACACATCTTTCTTCTCATTTGGCCCTTTTTCTCAGCTAATACAGTTGCCTACCTAAAGTGAGATACCTACTCTTGACTGTACTTTCTGTCTGCATATGTAAGTATGCCCAGCAGTGGGCTTAACAGACATTTATATACACAATTCTATCTTTCCAGGTTGGTCAACAACCAAACGCAGTAAAACATTTTACATTAAAACGAAAACCAAAGTCGGTGGCCTTACGTAGTGAGTTACTCGCAAAGGCTACAGAAGCTCAAGCTAACCAGAAGAAAGCGCAAGCGCCTACCGTGCCGGTCCGCAGCCGCGGCATGCCTAGGAAAATGACAGATACCAGTAAGTAACCACGGAATTCTAGCAGGGTTCGAAACTGGGAATGAATGAATAGAATCTTATGGGTGAGTGCGGTCCATCTTAGACCACATCTACACTTTCCATCAGGTGAGATTGTGGTCAAGCGCAAACCTATTGGATTAAAAAAAAAAAAAAACTTTCGCGCCACACACACACCTTGACACACTATACACGCCTTGACATTTATCATACTATATTCATGTTCATTTGTTCTCCATAAATAACTTAACTACTTACTGGCTCAGTGACCCAAAGTAGATCTACACCTCAGTCACAAGAATAAAATAATAATGATAAGGCAATTTATTTTATTTTGTTATTTTACAAATTTAATTTTAAATTTCCACTTCCACATACCTACACTTTGTATAATTTTATGTTCAAGTTTCAATTGCAGTAATGCCACTATCTGTGTCTATAGCCATAAACTTAAAGTTAAATAAACTTTCCTACACTCACACCAATTATCTAGAATCTAGCCCAAGAGAAGCTTCGTTATGAAACTCGTTTAATGGTTACTAGACAACAGATACTTAAAATACATACTTATTATACATAGAAAACACCCAGACCCGAGACAATTTAGAAAAACAATATTTTTTAAATTGACCTGACCGGTGATCGAACCCGGGACCGCAGAGATGGCGACACCATGAAAACCGGTGTACAAACCACTCGATCAAGGAGATCGTCAAATCCATAGCCATAATTTCTTAAGTAGTTTGTGTTAAATTGTGCTTATTAAAAATAATGTTAATATGTACTTATCAAAAAGAATGATGTATACTTAGTACCTACTTACATATGCTCTCATTGTATAGAATGAGTTGTGTTGTAAATGCTAATGAACATCATTGTTACAGCGCCCCTCAAAGGCCTACCGTCTCGGTTCGCGGGGCGCGCGGGCGGCGGCCCCCGGCCGGCCGGGGCCCTGGCCCGGCCTCCGCCCCGCGCGGGCATCAAACTGCTAGACATTACAGAGCAACCCGCCACACACGCGCAGATCAAGAAGAGGAGGAAGCTTGGTCAGTTACTTTTACTTATTAGTTTTCTGTTACACATAAGACACTAGCACTTTGGCCACATGAGTAAATATATCACTACAGAGTACAACCTCTACTAACAACGCGCAAAATTGATACATATTCTGATAGGGCTGACACCTGTTGTACGTTAAAAAATTTAGGGAGGAAAAATAAAATAAGGTAAGTATATAATAAAACGTGTATTTCAAAAGGTATAAGGTTTAGTGTAATTTGACTTTAGAAAATTGGACACATACTAAAGTTTTATTAGTTTATAAATGGCTAACCCTAAATAATTTATTTTTGTTATTTTTCTTCAAGTATTTATTATTTCTTTTTAACGTGTTGTACAGTCTGAATCTAATATACAGTTTCCTTAAATAATTGATCGGAAAACATTCACATGGCATGTCAAAAAATAACTAAAAAGAATTCAAATATTTCATTTCCAATATTTTGGATTCTCGGATCATTTTAAAAATATCTTGGTATGTTTTTTTCCATTTCACCAATATAATTAACAAAATTATCTGGCGGTATTTTAAGGAACTCTGCCTTTACATTCCTACTGTCTTTATAATGAGTAAATATTAATTAGCTAACTATTAATAAAATTAAATAAAAAAACACTGATTTCCCTTTTAATCGATATTATATAAATAATAGAAACACTGAAATGGTAAAATCCCAAATTCGTTAACAAAATCACTCGAATAACTTCCTGAATCTGAAAGAAAAAGAAAAGCGCGTGACATGCGGCCCTGTCAGTCATACTGCAACTGAGCCGGCGCAAACCAGTTTTTACCCCAGAGCGGTGCGTCAGTGAACCCGTCGGTGACAGGCCACGCGCACATCGGCCGCGCTGTGTGAGTGTACCTGCAGCGGGCCGCGTATAGGCAGCTTGTACTCTGTACTGTAGTGATATATTTACTCATGTGCTTTGGCCGCGACTTCGTCCGTGTTCATTTCGTATTTTACCAAACAAAAATGAATAATTAATTTATTTTATCTATATCAAAATATAAATAGCCTATGTTAAAGACCCTATGTGAGTCCCTGTTCAAAAGTAAAAATCTAAATCATTAATCTAACTTATTTAGGCTACAAATTGCTCTTATGAATGTTATTATGCCATCTTTTTTTAAGACACAGTTGAAAAGTGTATCAGCCCATTTGGTCACAATAACTAAGAGAAAGTACAAATCACGACTGTTTTGAATGTAGCAGCCTTTGGAATGGATATGTTCCGTCAATGTCGTGATATCTTAAGTGGGTTTTAAGTTGCTAACCATAATTTCTTTATTACATCCACATTTTAACTACCTTATTTAACAGCAAATAAAGTATTTGTACAAAAAATCTAATTGAAATAATATGTAGGTAGTGTTAACTCCGCTAAATCACTAGTTTATCCAGCTTGCCAACATACCGGGGTATCGGTGTTGGTGTGCATGTTCGCTTGCATCCATTGTTTCGTATGCATATTTTTTGCGGGCGAAAGGGCGGTGCATGCGTATGCTCCAAGCTGGATAAACGAGTGATTTAGCGGAATTAACATTACATATTATTACAATTACATTGTTGTACCACGGATTTCCGCAAAATAACGCCTGACTCCATTAATTATCTAAAGTATTTGTATTTGTGATTCGTATATTCCCATCAGAAATGGAGGAGGGTGCCAAGAAGCCGCCGGCCGCGGCGCCGCCGTCGCCCCCGCCGCCCGACTACGCCAAAGGGCTGCCCTTCCCCGCCAAAACGGAAGAGACCTCCGCGCGTAAGTCTATTGCTGTTTTACTTGCTTACTATCCTGGCGCTGTAGCCCCGAGTGAGCTTTGACCTCTGATACAAGTCGGCGCCACTGGTCTTGCCCGATCCGATCCGAACCCTTCGGAGAATTTAGTAGGGCACGGAATGCGCACTTTTAAGTGTGCGATGCCGTTCCCTCTAGAAAACCTCTAAAGGTGATTCGTTTCACACGGCTTGAATTAAAGCCCGCCCCCATTAAAGCCCGGTGACGCTGAAAATGCCGTTTGAGGCAATCAGCAATCTCTCAAAAAACAAATACTGGTCCCGATTCTGAACTGCTTCCTGCCAGTTAAAACTTCGTCCCTCAAGCGGTAACGCGAGCGACCGACTGGTCTACGCCCTACTGGACGCCCAGCATATGCGCGTTTCGACGAGCGATCATCTTCCATCCTTTCCACGTGGCCGAACCAGCGAAGTCTATGTGTCTTAATTTCAGCGATAATGTTGAACTCAGCCACTAGTTCTTCAATTTCGACATTGTTTCGAACCCTCCAGCGGCTGTCGTGTCGTTGCATGAACCAATTGCTGTTTTAGGTGCTGTTATTTTTGTACGGAGTTAGCTGATTGCCTAAACCTTTCGTCTGCTTAGTGCCAGATCCGTCCTACAAACAATTGTAATAATAATAAAAAAATAAATTTTCCTACACTCACACTAATTATCTAGCTATTAGCTGTGCTCGCGACTTCGTCCGCGTGGAACAGTGACTTTTTTAGGCTCTTGTTCCCGTTTTTGCAACATTTTTCACTGATGCTTCGCTCCTATTGGTCGCAGCGTGATGTTATATAGCCCAAAGCCTTCCTCGATAAATGGACTATCCAACACAAAAAGAATTTTTCAATTCGAACCAGGTAGTTCCTGAGATTAGCGCGTTCAAACAAACAAACTCTTCAGCTTTATAATATTAATTAATATAGATTTAACGAGTTTCATAACGAAGCTTCTCTTGGGCAAGAGAAGCTACGTTATGAAACTCGTTAAATGGTTACTAGACAACGGATAAACATACTTAAAATACTTAAATATATACTTATTATATATAGAAAACACCCAGACCCGAGACAATTTAGAAAAACAATAATTTCTAAATTGACCCAACCGGGGATAAAACCCGGAACCTCAGAGATGGCGACACCATGAAAACCGGTGTACAAACCACTCGACCAAGGAGGTCGTCAATTGAAATGATATTTTATCTGTATTTACAGCAGACGACAGGAAAGGTGCTCCCTCACCAGGAGCATTCGCCTGTAATGTAACATTTTAAATTCAATTATGATTATTACATTATAATACTGCCTCCATGACTTGAAGAGCATTCGTCTGTTATGTAACAAAATATTACACATTGTATCATCAAGTTACGACTGTAATGCTCGGTTCTCTTCCCTCACTGATGTAATCCTCAAATTTGTTGTAACGTTACATTACAGACGAACGCTTCTGGTGAGGTAAGCACCTAAACGGCATTTTCAGCGCCACCGGACTTTATAGGGGGGCGAGAAACTCAAAAAGGGTTTCTCAAGCCGTGTGATACTTAGCTTGAAATGAATCTACTTTTGCGGATCTACTCGCGTTTATTTCACACATTCATTTGATTTAATGTTAATCTTGACGTTTCGAACTTAGTAATGTGTAAAATAAAAATACAAAAAAAATACAAATAAATTTATTTGATAAATGCTTACTTACAAACTTGAAAATACAGTGGAAAATAGTGTTACCTAAATATAAGCATAATTTTCAAGCAGGCTGAGATTTTCTATGACCCCACACTAGGCACTGCCTGATCTGTGACAGTCAATAAACGCGAGTTTATCCGTAAAAGTAATTTCACTTCAATGTGTAGTGTTCGCGTAAACTTTATAAAACAATACGTTACCTAGCTGTCTTTATATACGGTTAGTACTGTAACTAAATGTGCTGATGACAAATTTAATGTAAACCTCTTTCTTTTTTTTTCATCACATCACATAACACATTCAATTTGTAATCTTGTCCATTCATAATATTTTTTTAAATTGCTCTTAAGCGTGAAGACCTGTAATTGGCCTTTTTCTACCAATATATCAAATGGATACTGTTTTATGTGCTGTAAGTTTTCCATAAATAAATAAATAAATAAGTTACTGTAAAACGACATGTAGTGGAAACTGCGAGTTTTACTCTTAGTGCAATGAGATTTTTTTTTGGGGGAATTTACTGATTGCCTCAAACGGCATTTTCAGCTTCACCGGGCATGTTTGGGGGCTGCGAGAAACTTGAAGGGTTCCTCAAGCCGTGTGAAACGAATCACCTTCGGAGGTTTTCTAGAGGGAACGGCATCACGCACTAGTGCGTGTCCCCGTGCCCTACTAGATTCTCCGAAGATTTCGGATCGGATCGGGATGTGCAACGAGCAGTGAGCGAGCTTACAGCTCCGGTAATCTATCTGGATATTGAGTAGTGGACTATACGTGTCCACAGAGCAATTCACTCGAGACACTAGTCTTAAGAGTTCCGGATAAAGAATGTTCTGATCTGGCGTTATGACCTGACGCAGATGGTCCCTTGTGCTTGCGCAAGGTTGTGTGACACCTACTTTATGACCTGACGGTTGGTGGGGGGTGTCAGTATAAACTTTAAAGTCGTATGTAGCGCGGTTGTACAACGACTTTACAGCAAAATGTTTGTGTTTGTACAGCGAGCGCGACGGAGGCGGAGTCCCCCGCGGGCGCCGCGGCGGAGCCTGCGCCCCCCACGCCGGCGGCGGCGCCGCGCACGCCCGCCCCCGCGCCCCAGCCCGCCCGCGCTCCGCCCTCCAGCCCGGTTATAGTACAGGTGAGTTACCAGCAAAGTCGTAAGATAAAAAAAAATATTAATTTTGGCCTTACCAATACTTATTGACGTGAAAATTAGAAAAAAATTATGAACTTTTTGGCCGCTACAGACTGCTATAATTTTTACTTACTTACTACTTAGTATACTGGCGCTGGCGCTGGCGCTGTAGCCCCAAGTGAGCTTTGGCCTCTGATACAAGTCTGCGCCAAGAATATAATAATAAACTTTACTTTATTTATTATATTTACACTGCAAAATAGGTTCAAGATACAAGCGAGAAGTCGTGGTACAATCACGAATGGCAATTTGTTAGGTACATCGCTGCAGTTTTGGAGATCCAATAATTAACTTTTTTTTTCTTTATATTATAACATAATAGAAACATAACTTATCTTACTATTTTATGATTTTATAGTGTTCAGTGTCAGTTTCCTACTCCTACGTCATGCAAGGGTTGTACTGAAAATCAGCGCGACGGATAATCCGTAGCTCATGCTGAGTGCAGACCCTGTTTGGCGACACTGTGCATGCAGCAACGTATGCATATGCATAATAACTAGAGAATGTACCTACTGTTTTATTTCGATTTTTTTAAACATTTTATTTTCTTTTTGAAATCTTTTGTTTATGAATGTTGAGGTGTACAGTGTTAGTCAAATAAATACCTATTCTATTTTATTCTATTCCTTACATGTTGGATAATTTACAGTCATCAATAACAGGTCGATTTGATTTCTACCTAACCAATGTCATTTACTAAACTTCATAGATAAAAATTGTCATTTATTGTTGAGAGATACTCCTCTCATGTGCTCGATATTTCTTTTAAATATTTAAATTTAAAAAAAAGTGTTTTATTTCTGTAAATCATTTAACTACAATATAGTTTTCGGGGCTGCCCCGGTAGCCAAAGGTAATCAAAAGATACTTGAGTTGGGGAAGCCTCGCTCTTCCTACTTAATTATAACTAATTGACGTTCATAAGAGCTATTTGTAGCCTAAACTGAATAAATGATTTTGAATTTTTTTAGATTTACATTAAAAACTCATTTTTTTTATAGATTACCCATAAAAATAAACATAGCTAAAACTTTGTCATACTATTTACTTAATAGTTTTGCTATGTTATTAATTATAAACAAAATTACTTTATTCTATTGTACCAAATAAATGCTCTTTTTGTCAAACACAAAACGTTTTTGTTATAAAGTTTTATGAAACATGATGTAATTAAACTATTTAGTATTTCCATTAATACCTAATCATGTTCCACCCAGGGCACCGGCGCGAAGCCCATAGTGCTCGGCCAGCAGCCAAAACTCCTCATAGCGGGCCAGGGGGGCGGCAAACCCCTCCTGCTGTCTGCGCAGAATCTGCTCAACACATCAGCGGTTATACTGCAGCCCGGTGGCAAGGCGGTGCTGCTGCAGAACATCAAGCCGGTGAGTAGTTTAATGAATGAAATATTCAGTTTTCTATGCTATAATAATAATAAGAGCCTCGATCAACACCTAGAGAGGCTGTCGCTGAAAGGTTGGGTCAAGGGTCAGATGCAAAAGGCAGTACTTGACACGGCACGTATTGTCAGGAGGTTCCTCACTCTGCAGCCCTGACCACCGGTAGTTTGGGCCCTGCCCCGCTGCTGGCGGTACTCTAGGATTAGGTTTTTATAATGTTTTATTGTTTTTATATTAAAATATTGTAAAAATCTAGTTATAAGAAAGAAAATAAATGTAGAGTATAATAATAATAATAATAAATCTTTATCTTTCTTTTTTTTTCTTTTTTCTTTTTTTATATTCAGTTTAAGTTTATTAATTTCTACATCTACAGGTTGTTTGGTAATATGTGTATATTCCCGAAACATAGCCAAGCAACCAAGTTTAAAGAACACCGTTGACCATGGTAATATGCAAAATCTCAATTTATTTTATTAACGCTGACATGTTTTGACTTCTGTTTCGTTTGGACCTGATTCTGACGTCTAGGAACACTGTATCAGTTGGATCTAGTGTTGTGACTGCAATTTTACTTAGTACAAAAAACTTCAATATCTCTGTCATATGGAAGCATGATATGTTCAGGTATGTTTATAATATATTCAGGTCTATATACCTGAATATATTATAAACATACCTGGCTAGATGGCGCACTGTGCCCCTATTAGCACTCAAAAAATTAAAAAAGCAGTGACAAAATTCAGCGCTTACGTCAGCCTTCCCGGTAGCATAGCGGTCAGTGCAGCCGCCCGGATTGCGGGACACCCAGGTTCGATTCCTGGCTGGGTCGGGTAGGCGTTTGATTTTTTTACTGTATTTTATAAAATTTTATGAAATTTTTATATTCAGGTATGTTTATAATTTTCCGGGGTTCTATTCACTGTACCCTTTCTGCCATATTCGGGATTATACAGGTATATAACCAAACACCTTGAATAGATATTTGATTTTGTTTTTTTTTTTTTTAGTTTTATTATTGTTTTTTTTTCTGATACGTCCCACCAGTGCGTGTCGTGGCGACCTACGACCTATAATTGAGACAGCATTTAGTTTTAAAATAAAAATTTAGTTTCTTTCTTGTTTGATGTATGTCTTGTTGGTTGTCCTATTTAAATAAATAAATGAAATAATTACTAAAGCGTTTATTACCATGTTTTTTCACCTAATTTATTTTTTAATAAAACTTTCCATAAAGTTAATATCGTTGCTTTAAAACCAAATGCCTTTAAAAGGTTGATCATATACACTAATGGAAGATATTATGTCATACCATCATCACATCATCACTATCTTTAGTTCATTTTATGTCCCCACTGCTGGGGCACGAGCCTTCCCTATGGATGGATAGAGAGAATGGGCCACAAACCACCACGCGGGCCCAGTTTGGTGCGGTGGCTGTTAACGACTGCTAATGCAGCCGGGACCAACGGCTTTACGTGCCTTCCGAAGCACGGAGGAGCTCGAGATGATTAACTTTTGGTCACCCATCCGATGACCGGCCTTTGCAAAAGGTGCTTAATCTTAGCAATCGTAGACCGGGCGCGTTAACCACTGCACCACCGAGCTCCTCAAATTATAATAAAGTAAAAAAATATATGTTTAGTGTTTTGTTATTTTTATACTCCGTCATCGTTCACAGCGCTCCATGCCTCTTTCACTCATATACCACATCCTCACACACTTACAATAAGTTAGTTTTTTTTCTACCCTACACATTCCCTAGAAATCATTTGCAAAACAACAATTGCCGGGTCAGCTAGTAATACAGTATATTTTGCGGCTTGTGTACAGTCACAAAATAAGCAGGCTGCAAAAAGTTAGCTTCATACAAACGCACACATTGACAACCTCTCACGGACACGGAATCTGTCAGCAGCGTCGCTCGGACTGTTCCGAGCTGTTCCGAGATCCGTGCCCGTGCAAGGGGTGGGCTCTATGTGTGATATGCCTGAGCGCGGTATGTATCGAGCTTACCTCCTCCAGGTCCTCCTTATTTTGTACCACAGGCTTTGAGGAGCGGATCAAATGTAACAAATTCAATTTAATTTATTCATAAATATTTTTGATGTGTAACATCTTTCCTCTCGCTTTCTTGCAATTTGTGGGAGTGATTTCGTGAAATGGGACGGAAGTGTGTAGCAGGAAGTCGGGGAAGCGCCATTTGATTTGACGAATGAGCGCGCGGTGGTAGAGTTGGCCGTCGGATGGTACCAACCAATCGGGGAAGCGCGCGCCATTTGATTTGACGAATGAGCGCGCAGTATTGCATTACTCTTAGTGTCAATTAAATAAAATACAAATTCATTAATAAGAATTATTCTTTGTTATGAAAAATCATTTCAAATAATACCTGACCCATTTTTTTCAGATTATAATTGTTAAAATTGCGTATTAGTTATTACTAAGGTGAGATGTCAAATGTTACAAATCATATGTAATTGGTGTAAACAAATGTTGGTAAATCAATAAATAAATAAATAAATAAATAAATATGCGACTACTGTAAGGGCCGCTTGTTTTTTTTTTACTGTGCTTGAATATACATCAAAACTACTAAAACAATAATAATGTAACAACCCCGCTACACACGACTTTAAAGTTTATACTGACACCCCCCACCAATCGTTAGGTCATAAAGTAGGTGTCATACAACCTTGCGCAAGCACAAGGGCCCATCTGCGTCAGGTCAGGACATTTTTCATATGGAACTCTTAAGACTAGTGTCTCGAGCTAGTTGCTCCGTGGACAAATATATAATAATATAACAGGTGTATTTATTTGATTGTGTTTGAATATTGTATCTTTGCCCATAGGTGAACGCAGGCGTGGTCCAAACAGGCTTGCCGGTGCCCGCCCTGCAACCACAGCAGCTGTCTCATTCGGTTAGTACACGACTTACTTGACGGTAGAAATATATTTGAAAGGCCGCTATTGATTTAGCGCTATTTTTAGGGTTCCGTACCACTAAAAGACAAACGGAGCCCATACAGGATCACTTTGTTGTCCGTCTGTCTGTCAATACCCTTTTTCTCTGGAACGCGTGGAGGAATCAAGTTGAAATTAACATCTAATACTTCTGTCTGCGGCAGGGCTTTGAATACCGTAAAAAAATTGGTATCGATACTTCTGTCAAACGAAGATACCGGTAAGCTTGTTATCGTTACCTGGGTGACATTTATACCGGTAAATTAACTAAACCCTCTACGCAGATTGGCTAAAGTGCAATATTTAACGAAAAAAGTAGCGATACTTTTCTAGATAAAACGTTACCTGTATTACCTTTATAGAAATAACGTATTTACCGGTACTTGTAGTGGGAATTTGGTATCGGTATTAAGCCCTGGTCTGCGGTCCCTTAAAGCTGGAAAAAAATCAAGCTTCTAAATCGACGCAATCCAAAGATACGGCCATTTGATTTTCCTACGTTTTGCAGGGGAATGAAAACCTATAAGGTACTTTCCATAGACGTAGAATCATGAAATTTGTCAATAAGGAAGGTCTTTCAATTTAATTTAATTCAATTTACTTTAATTTGTTGTACCATTACAAAAATAATAATAAAATTGCGATTACAAACTTAATTGCCGTTTGTAAACTTATCTTGACCTATGTCATAGGACATATTACATATGTCTATACGGAGACACTCGATCACCGTTATGAACGAACTATTTACATACAAGTTTGAACGGAACCCTAGGTGCGCGAGTCCGACTCGCACTTGACCGGCTTTTATTTTTCATAGCCTGGCTTAGTTTCAAAAGGGGTTTGACGCAAAATGTGCTCATCATGTGTACATACATGTACTTCCCCAACAACATGTGGCTGCCACCATCATAAGATTGTTCATAGTGTAAAATACCTTGGGGTTATTATCGATTCCAACTTGAAATGGCGTCCACACATAGAATCTCTAAATAGTAGAGTGCGTAAACTAATTTATATATTTAAAACAATAAGGCACTTGGTCGACAAAGTAACAGTCAAAGCTATATATCTTGCCTTATGCCAATCTGTCTTGTCTTATTGTATCCCGATCTGGGGTGGGGCTGGCAGTACTGTGATGCTGAACTTAGAGCGGGCGCAAAGAACCATCTTAAAGATAATGACTCATAAACATATTCGATACGCAACAAATTCGCTATACATGGAATGCCAGGTCCTAACAGTCCGGCAACTATACATTCTCCGAAGTATATTGCGAAAACACGCCTCTCTCCCCCTCGATTCGAGTATCCTCACTCGTCGCCGGGCTTCAAACCACGTATGTCCTACGATAAAATGCCGAACAGTTTGGGCGAAACGTCAGTATGCAGCCCTCTCTTTAAGACTATATAATGAGATACATGGGCGTTCACATATCTATACTCTTAATAGATACGAGGTTAAAAAGAAAACCACATCTTACCTACTGAATATGTCATATATTGATAAAACAATAAATACCACTCACTCACACCCCACACACGCACACACACTCACACCCCACACACACAGAAGTAATTAAAAAAAAAAACTTCTTTTTTTTTCTCTTTTTCTCTTTGCCATTCGTTATTTCTTTTTTATTTTTTTAAAGTACTTTGTTTAAGTAAAAATTCATAAACCTGTAGTTCCACTTACATAACTATGTGTAAAATTCTATACCTATATAAGTTAAAACTGTCGAGGAATCACTGACACTGAAAAAACAGTTTTTTACCAGTTTCAATGTCAGGGACTCATCCCTTTAGATTAAAAGTAAATAAACCCAGACCTATAAGAATATTACCATGTAAACACTTTTGTAATCACATCATTTTTGGGTTATGAATAAATGAATTATTATTATTATTATTATTATCGCAAAATGTAAACTCGAACATTTCGCATTTGGTGCACTTCGCAAAATGTGCACTTTGCAGAATGTGATATCGCAGAATGAGCACTCTCATAATGTGCAGTTTTTAAGATACTATCCAGATAACGCCAACTACTGGAACATACGTTGTTGTTAGCTATGTAAACATTTGCATGCCCGCTTGCAGACAAGATACATGGACAAATAGTTAACATCTTATAAACTTTGTATTCATGCAAATGAATGATTGATTGAACTTTTTGCTTAATTACTGCATTTAAATAAACAGCGCAATAATCAAGAACATCATATGCCAAAAAAAAATAAGTCATATTGGATTATAATGTCTTTACAACTCATTAGATAAAACTCAAATATTTATTTTATTTTAATACCATTTTGCATTATCTGGATTATATTTAAAAAAGTGCACATTCTGCGAAGTGTTCGTTCTGGGATAAACCCCTATACATGGTGTTTGGTAACGAGGTTGACGAACAAGAACAATGTTTCAGCTGGACCTAGGGTTGTCACTTTACAGTTTTATTTAGTAACAAACAACCTTAATATCTCGGCCATATGGCGCTTTTTTGGTAGGTTTATAATTTACCGCGGTTCTACGACCTGTCCTATCTGCAATATTCGGGATTATACAGGTATTACCAAACATCCTGTATATGTTCTAATTTGCCAAATCTTGATTGTTATCAGTGACACTATCGGATCGAATACAGTGTATTTTTAAATCAACGGGTTCAATCAATTGCTAGCTTAGAAATGTGAATGTTTTAACACCTATCAGAATAACAATGCTGAAGCTTATGCCGAGACAGGGCTCTTTTTATTTATTTTATTTTTTATCTAGTCCTGTATACCTACTGTCTGCCTTATTTTGTTTTTGTATATCATATAATATGTGTGCGAGTTGTTATTTTTTTCCTTTTGTGGATGGCTTTCGTGCGATTAGCACATTTAGCCAGTGTCAAAGTAACTTTTCTTACACGTAATACATAAATAAACAATATTTCCTTCCTGTATGATGATGATGAATGATAATAGAAATGAGAAGTGAGAAGTGATATACCCCCTAACCGCTCGAGTATCTCAGTAAAGATGTGGGGCTTTACAAAGTCCCGGGTGGACTTCTTGAGAGAATTTGAAAAGTGACGTTGCACTGTTTTGTTTCTTTTGCCAACGCTCATGCACACTCACGAACACTTAAGAGCGTTTACGCCGAGCGCGAGACCTTAAGTTTAGGTTTTTAAGTCCAAATATCACGCACACAGAAACGGGCTGTGAGCGCGCGTGAGTGTGTGCGTAGAGTAGGCTAGTTCTGCTCACTATAGTCAAACTCACTACTTTGATCCGTTCGAATTTAGTTTTTCGGTATACTTAGAAATTATTGAAGTGAAATCTTTTTTAGCGGCGTTGTACACTTTTTTGTAATGGGTAAAAAATGTTAAATTCGCATCAAGACACGTGACCTGATCGAAAATGTAAGACGTAAAATCGTAAGACGGATGGAGAGTAGACAGCCGGCGCGGTGTAGGAGAGGAAGTATCCCCCTCTCTTTCTACGGCGCGGCGAAAATGTATGCCTGTTGTTTCGTTTAGGCGGCGCAGGGCGCTTGCGCGAATAAGTTGTCATGTTTGTGTACGATAGCACAATATATAAATATTGTATTCTACCACATAAATGATAGTACTTTTATACTGATAATTGAAGCAATTCGTGCAAAATTATTCCCTAACCATTCCAAAATATCAAAAATGCACAACGTTAATATTCAAGTTTTCACTTCTGCCGGCACTCCCGGGGTGCCGTGCCACCCTTCGTTTATTTATTTTTAACTATGGGCGTAAACAGATGACTAAACTACGGATACACGAAATAAGTACCTAAGTATAATATTATATTGTATGTATTTTTATTAATGTTGTAATTAATCTTATATCACAAAATTATAATCAATACCTATCTGTTCCTCAACGATTTATTTTGGACGAATTGATTTGACGACGACACATTTTATTTTATTTTATTCATAGCTCGGCAAATGTTGATGTTAAGTGGAAATGGAGTCCCTGTTGTTCCCTGCATGACGTTGACAGTTGACAGTTTGTTGATGGTTTGAGATACGAAACGATTCCGTTTTCGCGAGTGTTGGTTAGTACACGTGTTTATGGGATTCTGATTTGTAGGTTTGTATAGGCAATTTTATTACAGTTCTTAAGCCGATTTACTCTTGTTTGTGAATTTTGTGTTCTATTGTGTACTTTGTTAACCATGGATCGGGCCCCGCCTGATCCTCCTGATCCCCCTGATCCTCCTGAAAGAGTGTCATCTCCGATAGAAATGGAGATGTCTCCTCCGGTTTTCTCCCAACTGGGTACGAAAAGACGCATTGAAGCTCCGTCATCCCCGTCAGTACCGCAAAAAAAGACTCCTCCGAATTTTACTCAAACTTCTGAACCTACCCCCAATGAATCGCTTTTTATCCACTCGTCAATCTCAGACACTCAAAAAGCCTACTCAATCCTCCATAAGGGCCCCTTTATTGTGCATGTTTCTAGGACAGAATCTTCCCCTTCTAGTGGTACAACCATTCGTCCTATAATTTTTGGCCAGTTGCTTTCTAAAAATAAAATTAAAAATATTGTTAATGATGGTGTTAAAAAAATTGGACGTAACCGTCTATCAGTGGAGTTCAAATCATTCAAGGACGCCAATGATTTTATAAATAACCCTCTGTTAGGACTTTATAAGTATACCCCGTCAATTCCAAACTATAATATCACCCGTATGGGTCTAATAAGAGGTATTCCCACAGAACTCACAATGGATGAACTGGTGGAATCTTTAATCATTCCGGAGCATTGCGGCATGGTTCTGAAGGCAAGACGTCTAAATAAGAAAATTATTGTAGAAGGCAAATCTACATGGATTCCTTCACAAACAGTGGTCTTGACTTTTAAAGGGCAGTCCCTCCCAGAAATTTTTTTTTCATATTATACGTCAATACCAGTTGAAACTTACCAATTACCGACTATCCAATGTAACAATTGTTGCCGCTTTGGACATATAAAATTACAATGCCGCTCTAATCCCAGGTGCTACCGATGTGCTCAGCCTCATTTGGGTGAAAGTTGTGATGTTGGTGAGGATAAATCCACCTGTCTTTATTGCTCGGACAATCATTTTGCCATAAATAAATCTTGTCCAGAGCAATTAAGACAAAAATCAATTAAAATTAAAATGTCCCAGGATTGCATATCCTTTCAGAAAGCCTCTGCATTATTTCCAACCTCTAGAAGATCATATGCAGACTCATCGAAATCCGTTATGGCTCACCACTCTACCATACCCCAATCCTACCCTTCTGTACTCACATCATCACAATCTTATAAAAAAACTGTTTCCCTTCCACCACGCCCTCGACCGGTCCCAGGTAAAAGCTATGATAGAGAGGCTCACCAGGCTATTTCTGGTTCTCTCCCATCTTCGCTTCCTAATGGATGTGCCTTCATCAACTCTTCGCAATCATCTGAGACTTCCCCAAATGAGGATTGCCTTGACCTCTTGTGGCTTCTTGTCATTAATATATTATCAAAGTTCAGTGATGTCCCACTACCGCCCAACGTTGCACCTAAAATTATGCCACTCCTTCACCTCCTTACTAAAAATGGCCCTGAGCATTTTACAGTGGAACACTAAAAGTATTAGGCGTAAAAAGCCCGAACTTTTATATTTTTTTAATAAATTTGCTCCAGCTATCCTTGCTATTTCGGAGACATGGTTAGTGCCGGGCTCGCATTTCAGCGTCCCAGGATATTCGTGTCTCCGGGATGACAGAGACGATGGCTACGCCGGTAGTGCTTTAATAGTCAGTCGCTCTGTATTATTCACACAAATTCCCCTCCCTTCTCATAGTCAGAATATAAATTCTGTTGCAGTGAGAGTGAATAATATTTCGTTTGTTTCTATTTATATTCCACACCCCAATTTCTCAACCCTCCAAGAACTTCGCTCCATTACTATTACTCTCCCAACCCCATTTGTTATAATGGGTGACTTTAACGCTCACCATGTTTCATGGGGCTCTTACCGGTCCAGCTCATTTGGGTTGCTTTTAATGGATCTCCTTGATGAATTGAATCTTTGTGTTTTAAATACTGGCAGCCCCACAAGACGTACTCTTCCATCACAAAATCCGTGTTGCGCCGTGGACTTATCCATTAGTTCATCAAACTTATCATCACTTTTATCTTGGAGTGTTCTGAACAGTTCATTTGGAAGCGATCATTTTCCGGTTCTAATGAGTCTGCCTGATAGAACTTTGACAATTTGTAACCCTGCTCCCCTTTTAAAATTTAAATTAAACAAAGCCAATTGGTCAGCTTTTTCTGACGCAGTAGACAACAAAGTGTCTTTACTCCCAATCATAACAAGTGAATCAGCCCCCTCCGCTTACAAAGATTTTGTAGACTCAATTATAAGCTCTGCTGAAGCGAATATCCCCTTGAAGCGTTCCACACGCCGAAAGGTTTCCCCTCCATGGTGGGACAGCGAATGTACTGATGCTGTAAAAAAGAGAAAAGAAGCTGAAAAACATTACAACTCCGCCATGACTAATGAGAACTTTTTATGCTACAAACAGGTGGACGCGCGAACTAAGAGGTTGCTTTCCAAAAAGAAAAAGCTTGGTTGGCAACAAAGTTTTGTGAAAGTTTATCTCCTGGTACACCATCTTCCATTGTATGGCGTCAAATAAAAAGATTCCGGGGGTCTCTTAGCACTCAAAACTTGTCATCCAATAATCCATCCACTTGGATATCCTCTTTCGCTGATAAATTGGCTCCATCATCCGCTCCTAACAGCGACTGTCTCCCAATTGCCCCTTCTACGTTTATGCCATCTACTGGCAATATGTTTTTCTTTCCAAGAACTTCAAATGGCCCTTGGCGGTCTCGTTGATTCCTCTCCCGGTATCGATGGAATCCCATACTCTTTCCTTGTAAAAGCAACCGACAAGGTAAAGTTATATTACCTAAGCCTAGTAAATTACTTCTTTGATAAAGGTATCATTCCAGAAGATTGGCATAGACAAATTGTCATTCCATTGCTTAAACCCGGTAAAGACCCATTAGACCACAACTTGTATAGACCTATAGCCCTGTCTTCAACATTACTTAAAATTGCAGAGCACATGATCAAAAATCGCCTGGAATGGCTGGTGGAAAGCCGCAACCATCTGGCAAAATCCCAGTTCGGTTTTAGAAAAGGTTTTAGTACCCTAGATAGTCTTAGTATCATGACAACAGACATTCGCCTGGCATTTAAAAACAAAAAATATGTAGTTGGGGTGTTTCTTGACATAGCGTCTGCCTATGACAATGTCCTCCTTCCGGTGCTCAGGGATAAACTTCGCCAGCTGAGTGTCCCAGAGAAGTTGGTTCGTCTCATCTTCAACTCCATATCATCCAGATCTGTTGAGATCAGATGCCAAGGTGTTATCCTCTCTCCTAGGTCTATCTGGAAGGGTCTTCCCCAAGGTTCAGTCCTCAGTCCTCTTCTATATAATATATATACCTATGACCTCGAAGCAACTGTTGATTCATTTTGTCAGGTTCTACAATTTGCAGATGATTTGGCGTTGTATGTAATGTCAGACTCCGTAACAATTGCATCCTCCCGTATCAACTCTGCTCTAGCTTACTTGAGCGACTGGCTAGTAGAGCATGGTCTATCATTGTCGGTTTCCAAATGCTCCTCTGTAGTTTTTACCACCAAACGCAATATTCCAACGCCGAACATTTTATTTAATGGAGATGCTATCCCTGTTGTCAACCATGTTAAGTTTTTGGGCATTACACTTGATCCTAAATTATCCTAAATTAGCCTAAAATAATTCTGGACTTTGGTATTGACAAAGACTCCCCTACCGCCCCCCAAATCTTTTTAATGAGACTGGCGTCAGATTTTCCTGACTGGCTTACAATTTTCACCGTTGCCTCCAAATTGGAAGAGGGTGGCCATGTTGGAGCAGCCGTTTGGATTCCCGCCCATAGAATAGTCCTGAGCTATAAATTGTCTCCACTGTCATCTGTGTTTACGGGAGAGGCAGTTGCTATCCTAGAGGCTGTTTTATTTGCTGAGTCCCATAATTTACAGCATAGCATTATTTTCACGGACTCCTTAAGCTGTTTACACGCCATCTTAGCTAACCCATTTAAAGCTAAAATTAAATTCCCAGTAATTTTAAGGATTCAGGAAGCACTGCTGCGTTGTAGATCGAAAGCGGTAACAATTGTTCTAGCCTGGATTCCGGGCCATTGCGGCATCCCCGGAAATGAAACCGCGGATTCATGTGCCAAGCAAGCTACTTCTAGCGGATCCATAGGTTACGCAAAAGCCTTTCACCACGACCTTTTTCCTCTCGCTCACATTCACCTTTTAAAATCTTGGCATTCTGATTGGCAAATCACGAGAAACCATGCGGGTAGATATTATTTTGATATCCAACAGCACATCCCCAGTAGACCATGGTTTTTTAAGCAGAAACACCACAATAAGCATATTGTTTCTACCATCTGCCGCCTAAGAATTGGGCATGCTTGCACACCAGTCCATCTTGCGAAGATCAGGGTACGGGATACCTCCCTTTGTGATTGTGGGTTAGATGAAGGAACAACCGACCACATATTTTTTAACTGTCCAAAATTTTCCCCCTCCCTCTACGATCTCTTACCCCAAAATATTCCCCGTCCTACTAATTTTAAATGCATTTTAAGTATAGTAAATTCTCCACCTTTTTTAAAAATTTTAATATCATTCTTATCTGTAAACAACATCAAGCTATAAATAACTCTTGTGTGTGTGTATTATATTTATAATATTAACTAATCGCATGTTGTGTTGTCCTTGTTCTAGGTAAATTTGCTTAAAAACGCAAAATTATAATTATAATTATTCTACGAATCCTTCCGTGTATTGGCTACCTACGTGACATTGGCGGAATTGTGTTAGACACAAAACATGCCATAAACAAAAAAAGAAGAAGAAGAAGAGATACGAAACATTTAAGAATCCTTCTTATTTAAGTTTTTCTTCCAATATTTTACAAAGAAATGATTAATTGTATGGGCAGTCAAATAAATTGACCGATTTTTTAGAATATATCAATAATAATATGTTGTCTATTACCAAGCCCAATTTTGCTAATCTCCTTTTAAAATAAATTTTGTATAAAAATTACTTGGAAAATATGAGCCACATAAGCACAAAGCGCATCATGCAGCAATAAAATAGGTGCTGTCAAAACTCGGTCAAGTTATTTGACTGCCCATACAATTAATCATTTCTTTGTAATACATTGGAAGAAAAACTTTAATAAGTAGGATTCTAAAAACCATAATAATAGCTAAGGATACTTTAAAAAATTAAAAAAGCAATACACTTATTAACAAAATAAATAATTAGTCTACAAAAGTCGCACTGCTATGATATATGATATGATGCTGGATATGGCGAGGAGATTGGGCCATAGCCCATAGCGCACACTGGCACGGGTGCGGAGCAGTCGTGACAAAAACTGGGACCAACGGTTTTACGTGTCTTGCAAAGGAGGGGAGAGAGAAACACACACATAGATGGTATTTCCCACCCATCCCGTGGGCCAGTTTAAAAGAGCATCTAACCTCTTTGGCATACCTACATGTCCGCCATTTTGAAAAATACGTGTTTTGGCGGCCAGTGATGAAACGCATGTCAATCGACAGAGTAAGTGATTACAAACAAAAAGTGTTCCGTGATGAAATCTCTAAGTGATACGGTTTCTGAGATATTAGACTCCAAAAACAAATATTTTATTTTAATTTATTTGGTTTCCTTGAATGACAAAATAAGTATATGTCGGCGGCGAGGTTGTTTGTAGGTAGAACAGTCGAGCAAACTCGGATTCGTTGATAACACAGTTAATCTTGGATCTTCAAAATAAAGACGCAGTCGTATTCCTTACAGTCAATTTAATGTTATTTTAACATCAGAATTAAATTATTTAAAAATAGTTGGCCGATGCAAATGGATTTTAGAAACGAAGTGAGTTCTGCGCGTGCGTACTCTCCGGCCGCTACCGTTCAAATGTGTCCAGTCCGTTGTTGCGCCAACTGACGTTGACGTTCCGCGTACCATAGAGCATAGGCTGCGCAGACCACACTCAAGTATAGACTATACTTGTCGTTTCTAAGCGATGCTAGCGCCATGTCTCTGACATATATAATACGAAACATACATATATACATATACATTATACATATCAGTCAGCTCATAGCTTCTTAGCTGCGGCCTAGGACGGCGTCCCTCTATACAGGTGGCTGTACTGAACTGAGTTCACAAAACAAACACCGTGATCCCGGTGGACCGGTGGACATGATAATGCAAATAACAATAACAATAAACACAACGTAACAAAAAACTGCTCGTGAGGAAAATAACCATTCGTGCACTCACACCAGAGGTTAGAAGCCGAATGAAACGATTCACTAAATAAAAAATGTTTTTTTTTGCTTAACTTTCTGTTTTTGGAGTCAAATATCTCAGAAACCGTATCACTTAGAGGTTTCATCACAGAACACTTTTTGTTTGTAATCACATACTCTGTCGATTGACATGCATTTCATCACTGGCCGCCAAAACACGTTTTTTTCAAAATGGCGGACATGTAGGTATGTCAGGTTCCATACAAAAATGATCGAACCTCTTTAATTTGTTTATGCTCTCACCAATTATCTAGCTCAAGATATATATATATAAGTATTCTTAAGAAACTCGTTAGTATAGTAAGATAATGGATAAATGCATAGACATGCATGCATGCATAAACATAGAAAAAACACCTAGACCCGAAATAAATTTAGAAAAACAGTCCTTCTCTAAATTAACCCGACCGGGAATTGAACCTGGGGCTTCGGAGACGGCGCGACGCCCGACCCGGCGTGCTAACCACACGACCACGGAGGTCGTCCAATTTAAAAATGTTGCAATTCATCAAAAGTAACATAAAATAATTTATTCACTAAAGTACTAAGATTTGCTTATCGCGCTATAAATTTGAACTATGAAATGAAATGAAAATACACTTTATTGTACACCATACAAAATACAAAAAGAGGACAATACAAGAAAAAGTACAAATGGCGGCCTTATCGCTAAAAAGCAATTTCTTCCAGGCAACCATGTGTTGAACTGGACAAAAAAAACTAAGAAGTGGGTGGTTTATGGTGCTTTCCAAATTATAAGTTTATTTACAGACAATATAAATATACTTAATTATCATACATACAATGAATATATCTACATACATAATACTACTATATAAATTGAATACATACATATAAACTAAATATATATGACATGGACAATGTAATTAATTATAATAACATTATAGCGACAAAGATAGATAGTGCTCTTTAACTCGTTGCTTAAAAGTATCCGAGGATTTTGCACACTTAACTTTTTCAGGCAATACATTCCACTTTAACTATCTTCGAAGTTACGGCAATTGTTCGACAATCGTCGGGTAGAGCGTCGAGCGACGTGACCACTCTCTCAGAGGCCTCGCGGCGGACTGATTTGACACTAATAGAACGCAGAGTTTTGTAGTAGTTTTAGAGCAGTTTTAAAATATTTATAGAAAAATTATAGAGCTAATTTAGTAAAAAGAATTTTGCGCATAATTTAAAGAACACTTTTTTCTATAGTAAAAAGCTTTTATCTCATATTTATATAGTAAGTATATTAGAGAAAACAATTATTTTATCACCTATAATTTCTTTAAAAATTCAAAATGTTTGGATTTTTATAGTTTTTGTTAGTAACCAAAATCTAAAAATGTTTTCAACAAACTATTTTGCTGAAGATCTTTCAAATTGAAATAAAATTTTTGTTCTTAGGTTTGTCAGTAATTTAAACACATTTTTAAGCTTCGAAGTTGACGCGGAAAGTCAAATTATGAAAACCTCTGTTTAATTATCTTGTTATAAATTCCAAAATATCCATAAATCTAAAAATGTTTTCAACAAACTATTTTGATGACAAGATCGCCTAATGATATAAGTAATTAACATATTTGTAAAGTAAATATTCATAGATATTAAGAGGTTTGAAAAGTACAGTTTTTGAGCAAAACGGCGTGAACGCTCTTAACGGTTAATAATCCACCATTATTTCACATTAATATTCGACTTAACACAAATTTTAGAAAACATAACAAGACCGCAGAGTCAGACATGACTTCACTTTCCGGCTAAGTCAAGAGGTCGTGTGTGTTGTTAATATCTTAACGCGTGCCTTCCCAACAGGTGCAGCTCGCGCAGCCCGTGCAGCCCGCTGCGCCCGCGCAGCCCGCGCCACCCGCGCAACCAGCGGCGCCCGCGACGCCCGCCGCGCCCGCCGCGCAGCCGCCGCTGCTGCCGCGTCGGGGACTCTCGCTCACGGTATACACACTTATCATACATAAGCGGCCCGTCCCTGCTTCGCACGGGTGAACTTTTTTTTTAATATAGCCTGTGTTACTCAGCGCTAATGTAGCATTCTAATGGTGAAAGAATTTTTTAAATCGGTCCAGTAGTTTTTGCGTTTATTCGTTACAAACATACATACAAAAATACAGAGCTTCCCTCTTTATAATTTTAGTACAGATTATTTATTTACTTATTTATTGGCAATACATTTACAACTTTGGTGGATAGTATATAGCCTAAATTAAGTTTGTCTACATACTAGGTTTTCAAAATAATAAATAGATACATAGTATTTATTATAGTAAATAGTGAGTAAAAATAAGAACGAACGGTAACATAAGAATAATTGTCAAATGCCGGTGTAAATCAAATAAATTGAGCGAACATATAACGGAACTATTGATGCAAACTAGTAAATGAACCCCCACGATTTCTCAAAAAGTTGGGATGGTCCTTGCGCCAAACCTGTATACTATAAAAATTATAGAATATCGCTTCTGGATCTATTCACATCGCTGACAAATATTTAATAGATACAACCGGTCTAGTATTTATCCTGTTTCCTCCCCTTAACATCTTTTTTAAAATTATTTATATGTTTCCAACGAGAGCGCTGCCGACAAACTATACTGCAGTTTAGCAGAATAATGTAATGTTAAAGATGTTAAGAAAAATTTCTAACAAATTATTTAAAAAAAAAATGTTTGTCTAGTCTGTTTTAACTTGGTTTATGCTTTGTGCTGATACCAATTCTTCTTATTTGGTCATCAAATATATTATTTACTATAATATAATTGTATATTACAGCGCGAGCAAATGTTGGAGGCACAAGACATGTTCCGCAACGCCAACCGCGTCACGCGGCCCGAGAAGGCGCTCATCCTGGGCTTCATGGCCGGCTCCAGGGGTAAGCGGACACATGTCCCACTATACTATAGGGCAACGTATGAACACAAGATCCATAGTAGGTAAGCTTCATACGAACGGACACGGATCTCGGAACAGCCCGGAACCAGAATGAACGAGTGCGGCAACTTCATACAGACGCTCCGAAACGCACGCACACAAGCTCGTAGTTCACCTACATTAGCACACAGAAAAAAGCACGGGAAAGGAGTACGCGATGACGCGGGCTGTCCCCGCAAACGCGGATCGGGCAGCGTAAGTTGCTGTAGTAACGGAGAATAACAAGTATGTTACTGAGCGCTGCCGATCAGTGTACACGTATTTTTCTTGGTTTGGGTATCGCGATTGCGAGTTTTGTTGCATATAGGTGGGTGCCTATTGAAAATGTCTGGAAAAAAAACCTGTTGTGTAAAAACTAGTTTGTTCTTTTTTACATTGCCGACAGATATAGCAAGGTAAGTTTACAACATAAAAGACACCCAAATTCACACATTAATAAATTAACTATGTGTGACTCAACCCTAGCCGGTAGGTACAGCTCGGTACGTCGATTCAAGGTCACGGCACTGTTGCCGCACTCTCGTTCACTCTGCCGGAACAGTCCGAGCGCAGCTAAGGGCTATGTGTGCGTGGCTCGAGCGTCGTATGTATTAGGCTTATCTTTTGTAGGCCTTTTTATTTTGTGGCATTAACGTCCGACTGCTGGGCTCAGGTCGGGAGGACCTGAGCCCAGCAGTCGGACTTGAATATAGCACTAGTAGATTGGATCATAAACTAGCACTTTTATTTTACTAGGTAAAATACTTGCGTATGCGCCGGGATTTGGGGACCCCGGGTTATGTGGGACTCTTCTATAAAAACACCCTATTGGGGATGAGGACACGCTTATTGCGTTATGACGTCTCCTCTAGCAACCCTCTGAGGATATTTGATCACCAAGGCTTGACCTTTAGTTTCTCTAGTCCCATAAAAGGTGGCTAGAAACCGGTTAGAACCGGTTAGAAACCGCTCTGTAAGCCAACAACAATCTACTACCAAATTAAAAACATATATTTCTTTTCTATTTGCAGATAACCCCTGTCCGAACTTAGGCAACATCGTCACAATAAAGCTATCCGAAAACATCGAGAATGTCCTCCAATCGGACGACACATACCTCACCATGCTGTCCGAGATGCACTTCCAAATGAACTACAACAATGGCCAGTGGACACGACTCAAGAAGTACAGGCACATAGATGGAATGGTGCCGCAGAAGATCCCACCCGGCTCCACAGTCATATCGGCGAACAACCAACAACCGGTTGTGTCGATAGCGAACCAAAGTGTCAGTTAAATAAATGTTGTGAAGTGATTGTGTGTTAAAAGTGAATTGTGTGAAGAACAAGTGGATTTAAAGTTTGGTAAGACAGTCAAATTATGTTTAAGGAATTGATGATTACAATAACTACTTCCGTTGTCGTTTTTTAAATTTTCTTACTTACACTTTAATGAGTGTTGAGACTAAACTAAATACTTGTATGAAAGTTTCATTACATTAGCTGTGGCTGGTTAGACATTGTATTTTTTTAATAATTATCTTAACGTCATGTTGTATTCAATTTTCTTCTTTAATGTTGCTTATTACAAGCAAAGTGTCGTTTTAGTGAAACACTAAAATGCTTGTGGCAACTCAAACTGTACTGTACAGAATTTTGTTTTCTTATTATTATAAATGTAGTATCTATCTTATAGTATAATATGAAAATATTTATATTATAATTTTAAAGCAGTGATATTGACAAAATTGTAAACTATGGGAAAAATCGTTAGAAAAATTTATGTACTGTCTATTGCTTATTGTTTTGGTTCAATATGGTTTTATTTAAATAGTATAGAAACATAATATATAATGTTTCAGTATCTATGCACTTTAATGTGTTGGTTGTTTGTTATTTTGCATGTAATTTTTATAGGTTATTTATAGTTCTTTACACAATTGTATCTTATACTAGCTACATATCACTTTTCATGCATGGTTGGTGAAAGAAACCTCTTTTTTTTTGAGATAAGCTTGTATATTAATATAAACCTAATCTACTGCCAGATATATTATTGTAAAGAATCTTTAGTAGTTTGTATAGTCGACAATGAAATTGCTTTACCACCTTAGAAGTGAATTTTGTTAATAAAACAACAAGTTCTATTTTTGTTTAAAAGACCAAGTGACAGATACGTTGTCATCATTGACAATGATCCTTAGCGAAATTATATTGTAATGGAAGATTTTGTCAAAAGTAATAAAGCAATTTCATGGTTGACTATACAACAATTGTTAATAGAAACATTCTTATAATTTCCCATAGCTTACAAATTTTCAACTTATTTATAATTTCGTATTTTTGACAATACTAACTACCTCTTATAATAATACAATACAAAAATTGGCTTGATTTTATTCATGCCCGCGTGAGGCATAATTTCATTGCGTTTAGGGCTTTAGACTTCTTGAAAATGGACTGATTAGGGACCAATAAATAGTTTGCCTGGAAAGTAATGTTAATTAATACATAAAAATTTAACTTTTGTTCAACTTGATTTTCATGACGTCACCTGTGCTTTTACAAGTAGGACCAAGTAAAATCACAGTGAAATTATGCACTTATTATTATATAAAACACAGATACAAAATCTGTACAGTCTGTAATATGAATAATAGTATTTGTTTTTTTTTAGTTTCAAAGGAAAATCCTTTTTTATTTTGTTTTATACTTGCTCTCTGGTGTCATGAAACTTTAGAAGATACTATCGTTTGACCCGAGACTTTGTTTGGTGTGTGGCAGTTGTCAATACTACTTTTGGATAAGTTTTTTTTATTATAGTTATAGATATGATCTCATACGAGCAGTCGACGGACGACTTTTTCAGTATGTTTTCTAGTGCCAAAACTATTTTATTAGCTGGAAAATGTTTGTTCAAATAAACAATTCTATTGAAAAGTTACGTTAAATTACTGTGGTAAAAACTAATGTTAAAATTGCTTTGATCATTATAATAATTTGTGTCGTAATTACGTTTCTTATATATTAATATTGTCGGGAGGAATTGTAATTCGTAATGAAAATGCCTAAATAAGCCTTACTATGAGTTAGTTAAGGATGTTAAAAGAGATTATCGAAAAGCGCGTTTCTTTAGAAATATACTTAGCAAAACTGTTTTAAAATGCTATAAAGATTATTTCTGCCGCGAAACGGCATCTTGCATTGCTGTGTTCAAAGTTTGAAGGCTATGAGGCCAGTATAAGTACTTGGCATTGAGGCTTAGTAACTATAATTTCACGGACGGCAATACGCAAGGTTGTATACCATGTGGTAAACCATGGTTGTTTACTATGAGGCAGATGGTTAGCATGCGTGTTTGCAGAGACTCAGTAGAATAATTAAAAAGAAAACTAAATCATGTCCCATATATCTATTTATTTCGTCTCGTAAGCATTAAAAAGTCTGGCTATACTTTTACAGTTATAATACCAAGTTTCGTTTGGTATGTAATCAAAGCATTGTGTTGCCGATTGCAAACATTTGTACTGTACCGTACCATCATAAGTGAAGATTTTTAATTTGTTGCATGTGTTTTTACAATTATAATTAATAATTTGTAGTGTTTTTACAATTATAGTTAGTAATTATAATTAAACAATTGCAATATTGAAAAAACAGTGATGTATATCGAAATACGAAATACCCATATTGATCTGGAATTCTGGATATAACTAACTTTGTTCATGTTCCATAAAAATAATAATTTTTTGAAATTAAAAATCTTCACTCAATTTGTTTCAAGCCAAAATTTCTGATCACAATTTTGCAAATGAAAGTGATGGCATACAATTATTATTGTTAAAATCAGAATATCGTTATTATGGTCAAAACCAGTTTTGACTAGGCACAGACTAGGCAAAGCTATAGTATAATAGCTATAAATGTCAATTATATTGCACAGCACAGAAGACAAGAGAATTTATTATTATTATAAATTTTTAAGCAGCCTGTTGTAACCACTGGTGACTGCCTGTATCCTGCTATACGTTAATTTAACATAACCTATCATGACGAGCCCGGCTCGTAACCACTAGACTACTAGGGCGGAAAAAACAACTGTTTTGTCTAGTCAAAACTAGTTAAGACCAAAATGAGTTATCTTGACAGTGAAATATTTTCATCTAGTATTAACTAATTTGTAAGAGGTATAATTGTTCCTCTAGTAAATGCACGAAAGAACCTAAACTCCAATGCTAAATGATGTCTAAAATAACTAACTTTAGTAGGTATTTGTTAAAACTTGAGTGTTTGAGAATCAGCCTTCATTCAGATTTTGTATCTCGTACCATTGTCAGATTACATTACGAATTGGCTTCAACCTTTTGAGCGTTTACAACGTTTACCAATATTTGTTAATAGGCAATAGCGATATATTCCTTTGATGCGATAATTTGTGCCTTTGTATGATAAGCTGATATTTTTATAATTAGAATGATTATCCAAAGCCTTGTTAGCTAAATATGAATAGACTGGTTATGAAACATAAAACAGTATGTGTCTAGCTGCACTACCAACCACTAAGTACGATTAGTGATAAACATATTAAAATCAAATCAAATCAAAAATATTTATTCAGCATCGCATACAATTGAAAAAATATGAATAAAAACCGGAAATGACCCACTCAGCATATGTCGCAGCATGAACATCACCTGCAACACCCAGAGCCCCATTATTCAAATATTTTTATTGAAATATCATATCATTCTTGTCATTTTTGTCTGTGTGTCTGCCACCTTGCGGCAACAACCGGGATCAATGGCTTGAAACCTTAAGGTGTCTTCCAAAGCACTAGAGAAAATATCTCTAATTTGGCATTGTGAATGTTGCATGATCGCAATCCGAAAAGCGCTAATTAATGAACCAGGGCTTGATACGCTTAGCATATTCCCACTATAAGTATTGGTAAGTAATGTTAATATTTGTATAAAAAAAATCGTTACTTAGTTCATCTACCAGTAAAAACGCCACCCCGGTAACGATATCATGCATTACATTAACTGCTTATAAACAGTATTCAAAGCCTTGAAATGAACTACATCCAATACAAGTTTCTGAAGCGTCAAACATGTGATTGTAAAGGGTTAAAGATCATTTAAATATATGGTAGCGCTAATTGTATTTAAACTGATTAGGCTCATGTCACTTTAAACCAGAAGTTTTCTTTTCCATTTATTGTTTCCTATCAATTTACCAATTTCTTAGTAAGAAAATATTGTCCATAAAGTAGCACCATGCAGAGATGATGAAGAAGTATGATTTTTATTGTAACATGACATTCAAACGATGTTTTTGCTTAGCAAAGTGTTCAGATATAAGACTGGATAATTTAAGTTATAATTTGCAAAAGTGAGTATTATTAGAAAAAATATTAAATCGTTGGACTCATCTAAAGAAAGGTTTATTATATCATAGATGTGTTGTGTCCCTGTCAGAGTATATAAATATCATCATCATCATCATCATTATTATCAGCTCATTTTTATGTCCCAGCTGCTGCCTTTCCTAGGATGGATAGGGATAGGCCATAAACCACCACCCGGGCTCAGTGCGGATTGGTGGTTGTTAACGACTGCTGACAGCCGGCACCCACGGCTTAACGTGCCTTCCGAAGCAGTGAGGAGCTCGAGATAGTAAATTTTTGGTCAACAGGCGAAAGTTGCTTAACCTTTTCACCGCCCAACTATCCTGCACGCGATGTCCCGCTGTACGCCAACGTATAAATGTATTTTAATAAAGTAGGTACAAAGAAGAACTTCTATAGAAGTGCTGGCGTGGACGGTACGAAAATCTAGAACTTCTATAGAAGTTGTTGGCGGTAAAAAGGTTAACCTGAGCCATCGCAGACCGGGCGCGTTACTACTGCGCCATCGAGCTTCTCAAGATATAAATATAAGATAAATAAATTTTATGTATCTTTGTGTCTGTTAACGATGTAGTTTTCATTCAATCCGATACTATTGGCTACTGGAAACGTGCGTAAAGTATACGTGCGAAATGGGAGTCATTAACAAACCAAACATAAGAACTAATAGGAAAACATGATTTTATATGTACAACAGCTGTGTAACATAATAGACAGATAATTATAATATCAATCGCATCAAAGGATATATTTAAACTATTTCTAATAAATAATTCAATACATATTGCGAAGGAATAGAACTGAATATCATATACCAGTTATATTGTATGATTCAATATTATTGTATTTAAGTAAGTTCAGTTAAACAAATGTAAACTTTATTGTACTAGCTTCTAGAGTTTAAATCCGACTATATTCTGTCTGATTTTTATACATTCTCGTTTGTTTGGCGATTGCTTTGTAAATATTGTTATAGGCTTCCAATATGTATTGAAATGTGCGTAATTTAAGTGTTTTTGAACCGGTGAAGAGAGTGTTAACTATTTTAGTTTATCGCGTTAGTTTTTACGTTTGTTGTACGATGTTTTCTATAGATATATATATATTAATATTCACCATGTATATAGTAGATAGTACAAAAATATTAAATGAAAAATATTTAAAAGAAACAATTTCTATTCATTTAGTATCCTTTCGTATACCAGATGTTACTGAAATTTCAACGATTATCCCATGATGATTTCATTAATTTCGGTAAATATAGGTAAACAAATTTTTAAATGTTAAACATAGTTTTTGTGATGAATACCGGTAAAATACATATTTTCTGCCAATATTAAGCTTTCAGAATTTGTTAGAGGTCAGATTCTTGATTCTTGAACGTATTATAGAAGCATGCATATAGTGTGTGGATCCACCCACACCCACTCTATGTATAATATATATATAAGTATATTATAAGTCCGCCTGGCCAGCTATCACCATCTTATCGTAATCCGTCGCCATAACAACAATTGTCAGTAACATTGTGTTCCGACAGTTAAGGCGACGCATTGGAAATTTACGTGGCGGGGATCTTGATTTTTCCCAACAATTACAAAACATAATACGTGATATTTAATGACATGATTTATCGTTGATTGACTCATTGAATCATTGATTAATTGACTTAATTTTGCTAGTTGCAGAAACAAGATTTTTTAACTTTTATAACAGAAAAAAAATATCAAAGTAACCTCTTTTAAAACAGATTTGCATTTTACAGGCAAACCAGACCGAATTAAGTATCTAAATTTTCTTAGTAGATTAGTCTTAACACAAACCTCAATATTATAGTTCATTTTTTTTAAATAATTTGTAGTTTTAATTTGAAGGAAAGAAAACAGTTTTTCTTATAGTACGGGGCGCAAACGCTCCTTAAAAGATTTATTGTTTAGCGGTGCGTCGCCTTAACCCTACTGGTACAGCTCTATGGTAGTGGCTCCAGTGATCGACATTTTCCTTAAATCATTAAAACCCTTTATCAGGCAGAACATGTGTTTGAATTTTTCATTGCTTTTCAATCTTATCTCAATCACATAGGGTTCAAAATGTGGTGGGAATATAAATCCCACTGACTGTTAAAGGGTTAATATAGTCAGTAACTGACTTTTAGCCTTTAGCAGCACATGAATACACGAGGAGCTCGATGGCGCAGTGGTTAACGCGCCCGCTCTGCGAGTGCTGAGCCGCAACTTTCACAAAGGCCGGTCATCGGATAGGTGACCAAACATTTATTATCTCGAGCTCCTCTGTGCTTCGGAAGGCACGTAAAGCCGTTGGTCCCAGTTGCATTAGCAGTCGTTAACAACTACCAATCCGCACTGGGCCTGCGTGGTGGTTTAAGGCCCGTTCTCCCTATCCATCCATAGGGAAGGCTCGTGCGTCGTGCCCCAGCAGGGAGGACATAACGTGAGCACACGTGTCACCTGCTTACCGGCTGTCATTCCGTAATAAAGATAAAGACAAATATATCGCTGTATAAAAAATAATAATGTAATGTTAAAATGTTATTCTAAGTTATTTTTTGGCGACGAAAGTTGTATCGAAGCCGGCTTAACAACGTTGAACACGGTGCCATTGCCATTGCCCTATATATTTTTAATTGGTTAATTTATGTATTTATCAATTCAGTATCTTATAGGGTTCAAATTATGATCGTGCAATTATCAGCTAAAGGTTTAACCTCTCATCTGCAGCGAGTACTAATCAGTGCCCTAAATAATTAAAATTCTATTGTATCTGTATTCACAGCAAACACCTCTGTGGTCTAGTGATTAAGACCACCGGTTTAGACCCAGAGGTCCCGGGTTTGATTCCCAGCGGGGGGTACATGTTTGAGTACTCGGTTAGGTTGGTGGTAGGACTTGTTTGCCTGCCTGGCTAGCCACCACCATCTTATCTAAATATGTCGCCATAACATCAATGTTAGTAGCTAACCCGGCCGATGTTTTTACTTCTTTTTTGTTTTTTTTATAGCCTATGTCACTCCCACAGTCTAAAAAAAACTAACGACACCTACATACATACATAATACATACATACACTCGAAAAACATAACCCTCCTTCTGACGCAGTCGGGTAAAAAGGCGTCAGGTATAAGAGCAAAGCTAGCCAGTTCTTCAGTGATTGAGGATTACGGGTGAAATGCTATTCCACCTAACCTAGTCACTTATCATCACTTGAGGTGAAGGCTTACCGCTTCCCCAATGCAGAATAAAAAGGTTCGTGATAAGCCCGAAAGTTAATAAAACTGAAGGTAGATCGTAAACAAGTTGATTTATTATGGTAGCAAGCGCGTCGCGGCTATCTCGTTGTAGAGGTGGCGTCTGTACAAATCGACCAGCGGCAGACAGCGGAATATCACTGGAAAAGACAAACATACTTGCATTAGATAAGATTGTTCATCATAACGAAGGTTTTGATTCACATAATCTTAATGTATGTACTTATGGTTTTCTGGCAGGTCACGGATTTAATTCTATGTCAACTGAAAATTTGCCTCTAATTTGTCGTCAAATATCAGAACTAGTCAGTCTGTGGTTCACAAACTTTTTCTTTTTTCCTTGTAGGGGAGACTGTTCCAAAACCGTATAGCTAAGGATGAAAGCCTATAATATAGCAATGAATGAAACATGGCATAGTCTAATCAACGTTTTTATTTAACAGTCTTACTAGGAACATTATCGAATACAACATTTGCTTATATCTAGCAATTTTAAGAAATTATTAAAAAGAGTAAAACATTCGAAATGCCGGTTTTGCCCTGGAGGGCATCCAAAACCGTACCTATACCTACTGTATATGGTATTGCCCCTAGAACTCAGCGTCCAGCAATGCAGCCGAAACATTCAAATGCATCGAGATCCTCGGGATCCAACCAAACCTGTACAGTTTTCATGTGCCACCCTCCACAACAAATGCATTGTACCCAGCCATTATTCAAACGACTTTTACCATTTTCTTCTTGGCAATACAAACATGAGTTTTCTTTGTTACTTTTAGCTATAACGGTAGTAGTTTTTCTTTTTAGCTCTATTTTTTTAAAGGGCTGATTAAGATTGAGAGCAGGCTTACGTTTTCGATTATTTTCAATTTCCATCAGCTCATTTTTGTAAGGAGAGGAAGTTACAATAGCTGTTTATGGGCAAAACCGTATACTGGCCAATATATGCGTATATGCAGCGGGACCCCATGTATTAATGGTTTAGGTCCTAAATAATCGAGTTTGTATACATTTCTACCTATCGATTTATGTACTTTAAAATTTCTACCTTTGCAAATTAATGAAAAAAAAATGAAATAATTCTGTGCTGTGCCAGCGGGGCCCTTTGTTAATTGAAAGTTTACAGACTAAATGAATTAGTATTCAAGGAGCCTCTTATTTCTACCTTCCAAATAACTTTTCACTACACCCTAGATATAAATAGTTTTTGAGAAATATGCGTTCGAAGATTTTGTCCTTCCAGCAGGGCCCTTTGCTATTTAGTGACTTACATGACCCCAGGTAGTTTTAAAAAACAGTCGGTTATTTCTACTTACTGAATCAATTATTACCAACTTGCTAGTGACAGGGTTTCAAGAAAAAAAACTAGAAAAAATATTATTGTATTATATTATTATACTTCTGCTGCATTTACATAATTGAATAAGTACCTACCCATAATCATATTACAAAAAAAGTATAATGTTTTATATTTATTAAGAATCAATCAAGAAATCATCATATTATAAAAAAAACAATAGCAAATCTGTAATCATATCTCTCTGTAAATATTATGTACCGCAAATTATTAAATTTAGGTACATAATAATATAAAATTTTCCTGGTAAGTGAGTGCAGGCAGAATTAGCTCATTGTAAAAGAACTCATCAACTTAATAGCACTAGCACCACGTCTTCATAGGTTCCTTTTTCTTGAAACCCTGTCACTAGCAAGTTGGTAATAATTGATTTAGTAAGTATTAATAACCGACTGTTTTTTTAAACTACCTGGGGTCATGTAAGTCACTAAATAGCAAAGGGCCCTGCTGGAAGGACAAAATCTTCGAACGCATATTTCTCAAAAACTATTTATATCTAGGGTGTAGCGAAAAGTTATTTGGAAGGTAGAAATAAGAGGCTCCTTGAATACTAATTCATTTAGTCTGTAAACTTTCAATTAACAAAGGGCCCCGCTGGCGCAGCACAGAATTATTTCATTTTTTTCATTAATTTGCAAAGGTAGAAATTTTAAAGTACATAAATCGATAGGTAGAAATGTATACAAACTCGATTATTTAGGACCTAAACCATTAATACATGGGGTCCCGCTGAATATACGCATATCTGGCCAATATGACCCCGTAGTCCGTACGGTTTTACCCCCGCGCAGCTTGTACACGCACACACATTCTCACTCACAAACACAAGTAAAAATGCCAGCATAAACAATGCCAGTTCTTAGTTTATAGACATACAATTACAGAAATAATAATATACTGACCTGGTATTTAGTTTGATAAAACAATTCTTATTTTTCTTTGCTAGCAAAATTAGATAAAACCGTTTCAAAACAATATTTTTTTAATAACTCTGCGCGCAGCAATCATATCATGCTCCATTTTAAGTTGCTAATGACTTCTTATTGGTTGGCGGCCACGTGCGAAATTTGAATAAAGAATATAAATGCACTGTACGGTAACCGGTTTTGGAACAATCTCCCCTACATTAAAGCCAGTGAGTGTGTCCAAGATAAAAAGATGTTGTTCAATATTTTCTTTGTTTTCAGGGGTTATATAGACGCATTTGGCCATGCGCTCAAAAAATGTCCTATTCGCATTAGTACCCTTGAGTTTAGCACATTCAGTAAAGGTTTTGCGGAGACCTCACGTGGTCTCATTGAGAGAATTTGAAAAGTGACGTTTGTTTCATTTGACAACACTCATGCACGTGCTTATCCACATAAAAGGTTAATAATCCACCATTATTTCACATAAATAAAAATATACAAGACAAATTTTAGAAAATAAGTCAAGTGCACAAATATCTCTACTTGCCCGCTAAGAAGTCTGGTTTAAAAGTTTTATGGGTATGGAACTGCACATGACGTTCATAAATAAACGTCAATACCGGCTCTTTTCAGGGTTCTCAGGTCAGGGTGCTTTGTACCATAGACTCAACTATATAACTCATAGAGTTCTGTTTATTTTCAGTATTCATTTGATTACCAAAACGAAAATTAGTATGGCATTGAAGCATCGCCTCCTGGCGACATACGAGAAGAGCTAAAATTTTACCATGCATTAGTCACACATTGGTCACACTGTTAAATAATGATACGTCACATACTATGCTTTCTTGGTTGGTGGTAGGACTTGTTTGTCCGCCTGGCTAGCTACCACCATATTATGTAAATATGTCGCCATAACATCAATGTTTGTAGCATTGTTGTGTTCCGGCAGCTAGTTATAAGATATAAGATAGCCAGTGCCTCTCTAGTTGAGGATCCCGGGTGAAGTGCGCTTCCATCATTGGCCTTATCATCACTCAACATCAGGTGAGATCAAGGCACTGTGCTTACCCGTTAATATAAAAAAGTTAAAAAAAAACGACTACCAGACAAGCGAGGAGCTCGATGGCGCAGTGGTTAACACGCCCGGTCTGCGATTGCTGAGGTTAATCAACTTTCGCAAGGGCCGGTCATCGGATGGGTGACCAAAAATTTATCATCTCGAGCTCCTCCGTGCTTCGGAAGGCACGTAAAGCCGTTGGTCCCGGCTGCATTAGTAGTCGTTAACAACCACCAATCCGCACTGGGCCCGCGTGGTGGTTTATGGCCCGTTCTCCCTATCCATCCATAGGGAAGGCTCGTGCCCCAGCAGTGGGGCCTTTATGAGCTGATGATGATGATGAGACAAGCGACTAACCAAACAAGAAGATGACTTCAGGTACGAAGGAGATCAGGCTGCGCGCGCCGTCCCTCTTCATGTTGACCACGAACTCGTAGATGGTGACCACGAACGTCATCACGATGTACCCGAGGGTGTACCACACGTATATGTCTATAAGCATCGCGTTCTCCTGCAAGAAGCATGACGTCATTAGCCTATACTGTCCACTGCTGAACAAAAGCCTACATCATTGAAGTCGGTGAACGCTAGTTGTGGGGTATTGGATTAATCACCGTGCTTGCCAAATGTGGCATATACAGTGGTGGACTTATAATTAGAAACACGTCATAATATGAATTACGAAAGTTTGAAGTCCACATTATCGTCCACAGTTGTCCATTATTGCTGGTACTTTAAAATTCATTTAGTTGTTTTTATGAAAGGAGACGGCCGACCTTCCATAGAACTTTGGGCTTGAGGTGAAGTTGAGGTGAAACACAATGAAAGTAGTGTTATTTGAAAGATAGTATGAAATTAAAGGATTCCTGAAAATTTGGCTAAAATTGGCAGTCTGAGATCTGAGAAATAGAAGATTATGAAAAAGTGAGGTTAAGAATAGCCTACGCTGAAATAGTTATTTTTTACAAATAATAACCTATAAAAGCATTTCTTTTTAAAGTCATGGAACATTTTGTGTCAATACAGATAAGTGTATTTTTGTTACTAGCTATTTGTGTCCACATTGGTTAAAAATATTTAGGTAGGTAGGTACCTAATTAGGTAGGTAAAATTAGACATAGGTAATCAAGCAGCATGTAATGCATAAATACCTACCTACTCATATCACACGAGTAAAAAAACGGAATTTACTCATGTATATGAATAATCGATTACAGTTCTTATTGCTAACATCTATTTTAAAATGATTTCTGTGTTTTATGGCTGTGTTTACATGTTTTTGATATTATTTAATATAATTGACCTGACAGTGAAACGATTAATTAACAAATCAAACAACTTTATTGTATTGTGATAATTCGATTCATTTCATTCGATAACAGTAACTTCTTTCTTACGTCGTTTTCTTTTTTCCTAGACTGTAGATAAAGCTGATTTTTTATATTTATCTTACCTATTCAATATGTGTTTAAATGAACAATATTTCATCTTGTTACCTGCTTGTTAAACTTAGGCCCACGACGGTCCGTCTCCTTTAATATTGAATCGGTAGGTACTTGTTTAGTTGATAATTTGTTGTTTCTAATAAATGATAAGTTATTAAACATATTTTATGCTATTTGTTATTTCATTTACAAATAAAAAGTATTAGGGTCAAATGTCTTGTAAAAAATTCAAAATTCAAAATCATTTATTCAGTTTAGGCTACAAATAGCTCTTATGAACGTCATTATGCCATCGGTTCGTAAGCCTACTCTGGGCGGGAGATCTTGTACTGAGAAGAACCGGCAAGAAACTCAGCAAGTGTCCAGCTCTTTTCTCCCTTACAGCGTCAAAAATATTGGAAAATGCCCTATCATAAAAGGACACTTTCCATCACAAATAAAAACACAAAATATAAAGGACAATCACACATATAAAAAAAAACAAAAGAGAAAATACAATAATATCTACATTTGCAAAACATCAGTTACCAGTTTAAATTTTCACAATGTCATACAGTACTAATAAAGGTCAAAATTTGTCTAAGAAAGAAAAAAACAAAAAAAACAAAATTAAACTATAGTTAATAATAATAAAAATAATAGTATGCATGTATAATGTCAAGTTCCGTTGGTATATAGTGTTTCTAATTATATGTCCACCACTGTATACCTAGCCATCTATGGCGCGGTCATACGGTTAAAAACAAGTTGTTTCAACAAGTTGTTTGTTGTCCATTGGTAAGGACTTGGCCTTCATCTCATCTGATGTTAATTGATAAGGCCGAAGGTGGAAGCACACTTCACCCGGAATCCTCAACTACTGAGGCACAGGCTATCTCATCTCTAGCTGCCGGAACACCACAATGCTGCTAAAATGTTTGGTTATGGCGACATATTTGGGTAAGATGGTGGTAGCTAGCAAGATGGACAAACAAGCCCTACACTAATTAAACCGAGTAAATAAATAAATAAATAAATTTTCCTACACCCACACCAATTATCTAGCCCAAGAGAAGCTTCGTTATGAAACTCGTTATATGGTTACTAGACAACCGATAAACATACTTAAAATACTTAAATACATACTTATTATACATAGAAAACACCCAGACCCGAGACAATTTAGAAAAACAATAATTTCTAAATTGACCTGACCGAGGATCGAACCCGGAACCTCAGAGAAGGCGACACCATGAAAACCGGTGTACAAACCACTCGACCAAGGAGGTCGTCAATAACTTTATTGTATCCCCAACAGGGAATCGAACCTGGGACCTCTGGGTTTGAGGCCGGTGGTCTTTAGCACTAGACCTAAGCGGTTAGGTTACATAAGTTCTTCAAAAAGTGGCGCTGTTTTGATTTCTCACAAATTATAGTTAACTTTAACGCGGTCAAATGTCGAATATTGAAAGAAATCTCGCACTTGGTGTTTAAATTTAAGTTGATACTAACAAGGAGTAAGTGAGGAGCGCGATAATGCATTAGTTAACGCGCCTAATAGTCTGTGAGGCTAAGCCACTTTCGCAAAAGTCGGTTATCGGATGGGTGACGGCAAATGTATCATTTCGAGCTCCTCCGTGCTTCGAAAGGCACGTAAAGCCGTTGGTCCCGGCTGCATTAGCTGTCGTTAACTACCACCAATCCGCACTGAGCCCACGTGGTAGTATTATTGCCCGTTCTTCCTATCCATCCATAAGGGAGGCTCGTGCCCCAGCAGTGGGGACATAAAATGAACTGAAGATGAGGTTAATACATTCCGCTGCGCCCAGGGGTCTCCCTGGGCGCAGTGGCTGGTGGCAGGCGCAGGCGCAGTGGTGGTGGCAGGTTATATGTGGAACTCTATCCCCGACGTACTCACAAAAACTCTCTTGTAGGTACATATACTTCATAACATGAGCTGATGCTGATACTAACAAGTATAGAGGCCACCAGTAGTAGCACGTTGGCTATCTGGAACAGCGCCACCAGCAGCTTCCGCATCGTGTCCGCAAACTCCCGCCCGTAGCAGAACGCGTTAAAGCATGACTCGCTTGACAACATGTCCATCACGCAACCGAACTGTTGGGGGGAACGGTGAAGGTTGTATATCATCAGCGCTCGATATCAGATATGATGCAGCTGAACTACAGGAGGTGACGGCGAATGTTTTATATTACCATCGCTCGATAAGAGTCGTGGACGCAGCCAAACTGGTATGGGGAACGGTGGAGGTTTTATATGTCCCCAGTCTTGTGCCCAGTCCGAATTTTATTTGCTCTGACCATGAAATGAGTCTTCTACACCTGATGTTAAGCGAAGCGGAATCCAGATGGTTCAAGAGTGGAGCAGGATTGTGCTACACTAGCGGTCTCCACCTTGCCGACGCGCAAGCAGCGCCAGCCCTAGAGTAGCTAAAAGCAAGGGGCGCTAATATCCTAAATGGGAAAACAAAATCACTTAAAAAGAAAAACACTTGAATAAATCAGGTTTTATTTTAAGAGCGTTTACGCCGCACACTAGCGCCGCCAATGAAAAAAAAAACATATCTATGTTCATTAGGTGACGTAAAAATGCTAAATTACTTCATTCAAATAGTTTGTTTAGCATAATTTAATTTTCTATGTCTAATTACTAGATGTGTTTTTTTTCATTGGCGGCGCTAGTGTGCGGCGTAAACGCTCTTGCTTGCTCTACGCTCTACCCTGATTAAATAAAGCCGGCACTGCCCGCAAGCTTCTTCACACCTCGTTTAATAGTCCCCAAGTTAGCAATAGGTACGTATGCTGAATAAGCATTCCACATTTTGAACAACAAATAAATTAGTGACAAAATTTCATCGTCCTTGACGGAATAGTGACCCACTGCGCAAGTAATCACTACGTTTTAGTGACCACGGTAAACCACAGTGACTCTGAAAACTACGCGTGGTCCTATATAAAGAGAGTGGGAAGGAGGGACATAGGTAAGTGCACAGTTTCTTACGAAATTGATGACGGATATGAAGATGACGGTGCTTTTGCGGGGGATGCAGCAGCAGGCGCTGTCGTCGCACGGCATCAGTGCGGTCAGCCGGCCTGCTATGGACATACAGCTTATAGTGGTGCTTATAGCGGGTTGTTCTTTATCCATTGTTGCTTATTTGATTGTTTTTTTTTATAATTAGAGGTTAGGTCATGCGAGCGCGAAGCTGACATCATGACATTTTATTCACAGATGATTAAGAATGACTCATTCTTAATCATCTGTGAATATAATGTCATGCTCATTGTTGGTGATCAAAGAGAATAGTATCTTTATATTTCTTTGATTGAATAGTCATCAGCTCTTCAGCTTCTTAGTACCGGGAAGTACCGAGACATCATTTCCCCTGTGATTGTTCTGGTTCAACATGAAATACCTAAACAATGAAAAACAACATGAAATATTTGAGTAACTATTGGATGCTCGCGGATTGCGGGAAGTCTAAGGTTTGAGTCCCTCCGAAGTATGTAATATTATTTCAAGTATTATTTTTCGTTTCATCATTACCTTATACATATATTTTTTCTATAACTTTTTTGCTCTAAGTCAACAAAAGTATGGAGGGAACGTGGTACAATATCTGCAACTCAGAACAAAAAGCTTAATTTATTATTCCGAGATTTGCAATAGTTACCTACTGACAGGCCTGCTTTGATATCTATCAAACCTGACAGCAGATAACACAATTGTCATCTGGAATTACTGAATCGGAAGTTTAATTTCTAATAGAAATGATGAAGATTTTTCTTATTTTTATTTTCATACAAACAATGCTGCCGGCTTTCTGTTTGGCTGAAATTGATGCCCAGAAACAAGAAAACTCAGGTAAACCATTTAACAATTTGTTGGGACCTACTTACCCGTCTACTGATGGTAGGATTTGGTTCAGAACCCTACTGGTTGCCTATCACCCCAATTTTATTTATTTTATTCAGTGTTTAACTAACAAATAACATGTTTAATATAAAATGAAAATGAAAAAATATTTAATCGGTGTCACACAACAATACATTTAATAAAAATTAAACATGCAATGTGACATAGAAGAGACTTCACTGCTTCATCTGACTGCACATATGCACACCAAGGTGTCACGACGAGTCTTCCGTGGAAACCTTAAAGAGAAGACACCAGGAAACAACAAAATATACTACAGTTATTGCTATAATAATAAGGTCGCGGGAAGCCGCTGGACGCGAGCAGCACAAGACCGGTCGTTGTGGAGACTCTTGGGGGAGGCCTTTGTCCAGCAGTGGACGTCTTTTGGCTGAGATGATGATGATGATGATGATGATTGCTATAATAAATACCACGATTCTGTGACAATCTTAAATTGAAGTAGTACCTATTTATGTAGTTTTATAATAGTAGATATAAATAATAATAATAGACATTGTCCCTAAGATGAATGAACCTACGTAAGGTTCAGAATTCATCTTAGGGAAAATGTCTATTTGTACCGCCAAGCAGCATGTTGCGGTTCGAAAGTACTTGAGAGATTAAACTTCTTTAGTTTTTCACTCAATACAGTTTCATTAAATTTTCAAAAACACATGATATTCAAATGTCTTTAAAATCATGTTTTTTATAGGTACTACAGCTGAATCCGAGTATAGAAACTTTACGGATGCAATCGAAAAAGCTATAGTGACTATAGAAAACGCTGCTTCTGTAGCTGAGAAGTTTTCTCGAGAAGGCGTACTACCATCAGAGGAGACAGATCAAATTTACAACAAAATTATGGACACTGTAGTAGAATTGAACGAAATAGTCAAAACACCAGAGAACGCTTACACATTCCTCAAAGCTAAAGGCATTAATAGAGTCATAATACCTAACATGGATGTCAAACATTCAAGAATGCGTGGTGTTGTTCTAATAATGTTAAAGAATCTGTTTCACATTGTCCCAACTACTACTGATGCAGTTATACATGTAACTGCAATAGACAAACTGTTGGATATATTTGAAAATGACGACAATTTAGCTATGAAAGCGCATGCTTTGGACATAATGTATGTATGGCTACCCAACAACCCTCAAGCTCAAGTTCGCGTGATGAAATTGAAAGGTCTGGAGCCTTTTTATAATCAAATAGAACAACTGGACACGTCAGTGATATCAACGCTTCTCGATTTGTTCAACACTATTTTGAAGGAGCATTTGAAAGTGCGCAACGACAAAACGTTGAGAAATAAAATGGAGTCTAAGAAGTTGATACTTTACCAAAGGATTGGTTTGATTGAACGGATGTCTACGCCGCAAGTCTGTAACGGCCTACTTAACATCTTTGAGTCAACGTGGTCTTATAGCAACGAATACAATGACGTTATCGGACCCGTCTTTGAACTGATAAAGAACATGAAACCTTTTTGTGTGCAAGTGCTGCGAGGTAAAATGAGAGCGGTGGAAATATTCCAAGCGTTACTGAAATACGTTGGTGATGATACCAAAAAGGAGTACTTTGAATATTTGGACGTAAACGTGACTGACACAAAGTTGATTCTTGAAGAATTCGTGAGTGAATTGAAACACCCGCCTGTTAAGGATGAGTTTTGACAAGGCAAGTTACTAACTACTTGCGGTCACTTGAAGTTATGTTACCTTGCACTTTGTATTTATTAAATTTAATTAGTTTTGTACCAGTGTCTTGGTATTATTACTCTTCTACAGTTAGGAAACGAAATTTAATCTATTTCAAATTTGGAACAAAAGTGCAGCGCGCATGGAACATAGTAAGTAGGTTAGGTATAGCATGAAGGTACCTATTTACTCAGTAAGTACTCGATTTGGTTTGTGGTAGGGATTGTTTTAAGCCGGCCTGGCATACTTACTACCCAGTATCTAAAACACCACCATCTTATCTAAGTCTGTCGCCATAACAACAATGTTATTAGCACTGTTGTCAGTAATCGAGATTTACCTACTTACACATAAAAAGCAAGTTCCAGAATAATTGCATTTTTAAATTACATATTTGAAGTCCTAATTTTAGCTTACACAGCATTCTTTTTTCTTTACATATTATCTAAATGGCCTTGTCGTTATAACATCAGAACGAACTTTGAGAACGTTGAAATAAAGGCATTTCTGTTGTGAAATATAATTTAAAAACTACTTGATTTTTAGTGCAGTCGATTCAATTACAGTAACAGCAAAATTGCATACATTTGCGCGGCCGTACCGCGTTCCTACTCCTATCAACGTTTAGTTAATAAATCAATCGTCAACAATCGGATACATAGAGCACAATAGTAGGGGTCGAGGCGACCCTCCGTCATTGCACAAATCACAATAGTCGATGCAATTGTTTGCGGTCGATGAGACCACACATGGGGGTCTTAATTGTTGTAGGCTATAGGGATTCCTGAGAGACATTTTGCTGTTGAATTTGTCTTCTTGGCTGAATGCGTATGACGACTTTTGAACGCCGACGACGAAGTGTGTTACTTTCGCTACTTAGTTGTGATAATTGGTGTTTGCATCCATAACAGACTATGAAGCTGTGAATCGACTTAAAACTTGTTTTATGGTCAGTGGTTAGTACCTACTATGTCTACAAACGCTTCTGTATTAGATACGTCAACTATTCAGCTTGTTTGGCAAAAAAGAACAGGCATATACAAATATAACTACAAAAGCAGTTAAGTAATCAACTAATAGGTACAGTTTTTCGCCCGACGGATCAATTAGTTGTCTCAAAAGCACCCACGGCACAACCAGTTGAGCTTAGTACCTAGTTGTGCCATGGTGCCGGAACGGTTCCCTACGACTCAACCAATTGGGCATAGTAGTTGTGCCGTGGGTCCGGGTTGAGTCGTTGGTACCTCAGTTGTGTAGAAGAATCAAAAGTGCTCTCTACAGCACAACCAGTTGAGTATAGTAGTTGTGCCATGGGGCCGGAACGCTACATAACATATACAAAATATAACTATTCGAGTCACAATGACGAAATTTTTCTTCAAACCTGTGTTTTTTTTAACGTAGTTCAAAAACATCTTAAGAACGCGGATCGTAAATGGGGGTGATTCAGGTGTACCTCTAAGCTCCCTCTAAGCTCTACCTCTAAGCTTGAGACTACTTCTTGGGGCGTATAGGCTATTTGCTTTTATTACATTTACCCTTAGAGCATTAAAAAAATAAGGCTCTAATAATTAAAGCTTTGTCCTTAGATGAATGATAGATGATATATATTCATCTAAGGCTTTGTCATCTATCAGGCGCTTGGTTGGTGTCATTCTGTCGGTAGTTTCCATGCTACAGCTACAGTAATATCGATCTTTCTAAAGCAATGTAACAAACGACCGCACCACGGCTTTAAAGAAACCATCGCTATGCTTAAAAGCGTACATCCCAATGATGACAGATAAATTTAAATACATTTAAATCACAAAATGATCAATTGAAATGGCTTTCGCATAGTAAAATGATTGCATCACATCATTACCGTATTGACGTGTCGCGCCATGGGTGGCAGCCATTTTGATTCTGACAATTTGTGGTTCCTTCCGATCGGGAAGTATCATTAGCGACCTTTGTAAGTCATTTTATTGTGGGGAATGATATTAATAGTTTTTATTTATATTCCGCTACGGAAAAGCGCTGGGTCTGATTACCTGAGTGCCGAGTGAGTTTTGTTTATTATCCGTATTCATTCGATAACGTTTACGAAAACGAAAATTTAAGTAATTTTAGTTAACGTGTTCGAATGTCAAATGAAGCTCACACACACTAGGCACCCTGATGGTAAGTGATGAAGTGGGCTTGTGATGGGAACTTTTGGTATAGCTCTTTGGATAGGAAGGCTTATACGTTGACAGAGGTAGCTTTTTTATTTATTTACAATATTAAATAGTAGAGTTGAGAAATGACCACGCTCTAGAGGGCTATCACAAAATGCGCGCGCTCGCGCTTTCTCAGTACTACGAGCGGCCGACGCATCGCAAAAGTAGCATTTTGTGCAGTTGTAATTTATTTGTTTGTTTTTTTATTTTATTTTTTTTATTTTTTTTCCGTTCGTTGTGGAGATCCTTGGGGGAGGCCTTTGTCCAGCAGTGGACGTCTTTTGGCTGAGATGATAATGATGACGATGATGTTTAATAATTTTTTATCGTTAAAAAAAACGTTAATTCTGGTGTACATTTAACTATGAAGTAAAGATATATTTACAGCTAGTTCCGAACGTTTTATGGCTTTGAATGGGTTTTTTTTTGTAGAAATTTCATCCATATTTCGAAATTCCGAGGCCGCTACGAACTTAAACAATATTTAAGAGATATTATTATCCTTCGCGGTAAAAAAGTTGTTACTGTAAATCGGTGGCATTGAAGCCTGCCAGCATTCTTGTCGCTGGCTAGTGGCCTCTAGATGACGTGCATTAACCCTTTAACGAGTTTCTTTGCGTACAACCTTCATAAACCTATCATTATCTTCGATGGAAACGGCACTAAGAAATAGTAAGGAGCCCAGACTCACGTAGGTATTATGGTGTTTGCGACTTCCAGCGCTCATAGCAGGAATTGAGGCCCGGCATTGCAAGGGTGATTTATCGCATGAAGTGAGGTTTTGCGTACAAGTAAACCACGGTGCGGCGATTCTTTACGCCGGACCAGTTGTGCCTTTTGTACAAGACGCAGGTACGGTCTTGCGTGGAGTATTGCTCGCACATCTGGGACGGTTCCGCTAAGTACCTTCTCGATGCCTTGGACAGATTGCAACTGTCGCGCTGAACGCATTATCGGCAATGCAGAAGTGGTAAATACTCTCGAATCTCTGCAATTGCGTAGAGACGTTGCGTCACTCAGCGTGTTTTACCGCTTATACCATGGCGAGTGCTCTGAAGAGCTCTTTGACCTCATCCCACCTTCTCCCTTTCTTCATAGGAGTACACGTGCTGCTCTTCGGAGTCACCGATTCACTGTCTCAAATATCCCATCGCGCACAAAGAAATTTAGTGACTCGTTTCTTTGTCGCACCTCCAAAAGATGGAATAGTCTACCAGCACACGTTTTCCCTCCTTCCTATGATATGGGGTCCTTCAAGAGAGGCGTGAAGAAGCACCTTGTGGGCCGGCAGAATGAAGTTAACTGATGCTACGTTTGTTTCCACGCTGCACCAGTTGTCTTCGCGTCTGGACTTCATTTCCACTTAACATCAGGTGGGATGGAGTCATTTGCCGAGCTAAGTATAAAAAAAAAACGGTGCCTGGCCAGATCAAATTTTGCCTACAGCTGAATTTCTTAAATAATATCTTAAAAACAACACTTCAAAATATAATTTCGTTATCAGAGCGTAAGCTCTTTCAACTCATATACCGAAACATTTTGATTGATTCGTTACAATTTTTATGTAGGTATACCTTCCTACAGAAACACAGGTACTTACAGAAAGCAAAAGTAAAGAAACTAAAATGTAAGTGACGTTGTAAGGTGTAGCTAATATATAATACCCAATGCGTGGGAGTCGCACGCGGTGCCAAAAGTCACAAAGGTCGGCTGAGCAAACACAAAAATCGGATCAAATCGATCATGTTTTACCGATTACAAAAAAGGTTACAACAGAACACAAGAACTGTCAAACGTCATAAAAAGAAAGAAAAAATTCCGGGCGCCCAACCTGCCGTAACGAAATTGCGCAAACGTTGAAGTACCCACGGTGTCCATATTAAGAGGTATCCATTACTTTTTCCATTTCGGAGCCATGAATGAACATTGTTCGGTAATGACCGAGGTAAATATCGTATTTGTATTGTCAATCTAAATCTTTGTACACTGATCTGGACGTTAGTGTAGGTTGTCCATGGTGTTTTGAAAGTTACCCTTATTTTAATAATAGCCCTGATTGTTTTTTTTGGGAGGAATTGGCTGTTGGCTGCTTATGTTCGTTACAGAGTAACTTGGACCTTAAAACTAGGGTGGCAAAAAACTTTTGGCTCCTCAAGCTGTGACAGAAGGTTCCTATGTCTGGGTGCATTAGGTGTGTACCTAATGCACCCAGGCATAAGATCCTTCTAGATAAATCTAGGATATCTAGGATAGGCATATGTGCATGCGTCTGTACCAAGACTTTAGGAGTAATGCATCACGCAAGAGTGTCCCATACCTTAGGTACGTACTACTCATTTTAAGACGTTAAATCGGGTGCCGAGATCTATATTCTTGCCCATTCTTCGCCACAGCTAAAAAAATAGACGTCCTGAATTTGGACGATTCAAAAGCTCTTTTCTAAAGTTTATTTGAATAAAGAATATTTGACTTTGACTTTGATAAACCCTAGGGCTCCTCAAAAGGTTTGAAAAGTAGAGATCCTATCCACTCGGGCCAACGAACATATTGACACATAGTAAAACGCGCGTACCAAGATCGCGTATGTGTATAGTATACACATTGGTACGCGAACAATAAATGAAAACTACTGTTATAGCTTTACGTACACTTTTGCATTTCCATTTTATAGAAAGTTTTATAACGGGGATTAACGCAATCTCGAAACGTTGGCCTTTTAAAGGTATGCCTATTCATTCATTTCTTTTATTTCAACCATGTAGATCATACATAAGTGAGGGACAAAATCATAATAAATAACACTTTACATAAAAAATATATACCTATATCAATATCATGTCAAACACTGTTTGTTTAACACAGAAATACAATTATTTTGCAGTCACTACATGAACCATGGCTGCATGCTTCAGGTCTGGTTCAGGTTCTGCCTATGATACCTATACTAAGTAGGCTATAGTAGCACCAGTAGGCTTAGCCAAAAAACATTAAGAAAACGATAGCGAAGTTCGAAAAGAATAAAATGTATGGGATTGACATAAGCCGCGCTAAACCACGTGGTCAATCTTATGTCAATCCCATACATTTTATTCTATTTTCGAACTTCGCTATCGTTTTCTTAATGTTACTTTGGCTACCGCCACAGTTTTCGATACTTTAAGCCCAGTCTTCGACATAGTTCTCGTCGCCAAAAAATAACATAGCTTTTCATTAAAGTATTACGGGATGAAAGTTAGGAAACAGGAGGACTAGGAGGTATTTATTATTTAACCTTTTTACCGCCAACAACTTCTATAGAAGTTCGAGATTTTCGTGCCGTCCACGCCAGCACTTCTATAGAAGTTCTTCTTTGTACCTACTTTATTAAAATACATTTATACGTTGGCGTACAGCGGGACATCGCGTACAGGATAGTTGGGCGGTGAAAAGGTTAAAGGACACAACCAACAAGACAAACACAAATACCTACAAGCAAAGCAATCACTAAGTAGAACATATTGTAGACTTAAAGCTAGGTGTCGTTTAAATTGGAGGGTGCCACGGCGTGCAAAGTGGATTACATTTTATGAATAAATAATATAATATTTTGCTTTAACTATAAACATTACCATATTCGATTATTTAATAATTATTAATAAATTTGAAAAGGTTACTAGAAATCAATCAGGTTCAAATGCAAATGACTGTAATATTTTGTGCTTAAATCTCTGCGGTTCGTTTGCGAAGTATCTAGACATATCACCCTGTCCATAGTTGCGTGGTGACCCAGATTTGTCTTACTGCCTTTTACTGAAAAGGGGACATGCCTTCCGGCACGAGCTGACTTGTGTGGATTATTAAAATTTATTAAACTTAATATTATTGACTATTTTGTATAATGCCATAAGATCCAACAAAGACCTTCTTTATATTGAATAGTAGCTAAACACTAAAATCAGTTATTTTATTTATATCGGGACAACAAACAGTTACAATAATATTATTTAAACATAAAATCTTACAAATCTGGTATAATCATACCACATCAATATAATACATTAATTATTGTATCTCATCAGTTAGATCAATACAATCAAATTGGTTATTAACAATACCATACAATATATTAACTTCCAGATACTTGCCTCTGTAATTACTGTGTTATTGATGTCAATCACTGGTTCTTGTTGAAGACTGGTGCCATAGTTTGCTTTAGTTCCCGTTACAAAACTTTAAACTTGATATTTATCCGCGCAACAACCTTGCCGGTTGGTCACAGCAGCATCGCGTAGTGAGTCTCAGGTAGCGGCCGCGGGTCCCGCTAGCGGGGGCGTGATGCACCTTACCCGGTTCCCACACTGGACAATTGCGATTGCGACACAATACCTTAATTTATTGGACTACTTGTTGGTCCGAGGTGATACGGTTAAATTATACTTTGCAATAGTCAATGGAAAAAATTGACAATCGGCATTTAGAAATTGTTAATGTTTCAATATAGGCTTCGATGGCAAGAGCGCTGGGTTAAGGCCTGTTTTCACTTTGATTAGTGATTAGTGCAGGTGACGAGTGCAGGTGCTTAGTGATTAGGAGTAAACTCGTGTGGACAGCGATTGATTAGTGCGAGTGATTAGTAACCTGCGTAGTAAAGTGATTAGACGCGGGTTCTATTTTTTTGCGAGTGGACTGCGAGTAGCCACGTCCCGCGCGCCCTCCCTTTCCCCTCACTCGCAGCCTGCCTGCACTGTGCTGCACTACACACGTCTGGACAGCAGTGTTTAGTGTTTAGCGTTTGGCGTCGGACGCTAACAACTGAATTTACTAAACACAGCCACTTGACAAAATTGGACACTTCTTGCACTACACACCTGCACTAAACACTCGCAATTACTAATCACCTGCACTCGCACTAATCAAAGTGAAAACAGGCCTTTAAGCAAAATGTGATTCGGATTTTTGATGCATAGCCCCGGATTTGTGGTTACCAACCCGCATTTGGCAAGCGTGCTGATTAAGCCAACATCCATCAATTGATGCGAGCGATGTTGATTTCAATCATAAATACCTTTATGCATTTAGAACAGAAAAGTTCCTTTTTAGTCGAATTATTACTACATACTAATGTTTCAATAAAAATTTAAGTAAGGGTTATTACTACGTTTTTTGTTGTTCACGGAACTGACTGCTGAAATATCTCTATCTATCTAGAGTTTTTTTTAATATATATTAACGGGTAAGCACAGTGTCTTCATCTCACCTGATGTTAAGTGATGATAAGGCCTATGATGGAAGCACACTTCACCCGGATCCTCAACTAGTGAGGCACTGGCTATCTTATCTCTAGCTGTCGGAAAACACACTGTGCTTACCCGTTAATATAAAAAAAAATAACTCTAGATAGATAGAGATATTTCAGCAGTCAGTTCTGTGAACAACAAAAAACGTAGTAGTAATAGTAACCCTTACTTTATTTTTTATTGAAACATTAGTATGTAGTAATAAATTACCTAGTCGAAAGCAAAAAAAAACATAGGTAGTAAGTAAGTAATAATTTGGTTTTATTGGTTATTCTAATGTTAGTGATTCTAATGAAAAAGTTAAAGTTAATGTTATCAAAGATTTCAACGTAACGTGGTAACTCTATTACTTGCAAAAAATATCTTAATGTTACTTCTCTACCTTTTTCCGAAACAACAAAACACCACGTAATCTTTTATTTTATTACATTTTATGAATGATAAAAAGTTTAAGTTTTTTATTAAAAATATTTGACTTAAAATTTTGCCAATTCGTAATTTTGAATAGGTAGCTTCTCCATTCAACTTTTTTTTCATATTGACAAATCCATGAATGGCTATAAGGTTTTTCAAACAACAACATGTTTACATTGGAGTCGTCATTAATTTTGTCTGTGTCCGAACTCATTCAAAGAGCGAACCAACTGTTGTAAAAAAAAAAAAGATTTTTTAACAAAAAAATTTTTATCGGCCGTTTATAAGCTGCGATATGCACAATAAATTTTCTATTCAGTGAATTTGTTCGGACGGTAGGCGGTTGAGATGTAAATAAATATAACACAATACTTCCTTATTTGTCTGAAATGGTATTGACTGTGATAAAAAGCGCGGTCACACCTTTACTTCGTACTGATGTGTGATACCCTTTTTTTTGGACGTGGGAATGCGAAAAATTCACTACTTAAAGTAAACAAAACTTAATATTTTTCTTGAATTGTTTTTTTTTTACATTTTATATTATCTACAACGATATAATTAGTACCCATATGTACCTATACCTACATAAATACATTTTATGGAAATGTTGTTGGAATCGATTGCAACATTTGTTTTTGTGACAATTTATCATCATCATCATCATCATCTGATGTAGGCTGATGCCTACATTAGTCCACTGCTGGGCATACCTATGCCTAAAAAACTAGTAACAGTTATTGATAAATAGTTGGAAGCTGTTGAAGACGATGAATAAATAATGTGTGTGGAAAATATTTCTACACATATTATAAATAATTTGATTCACCATTACAAATAAAATTTGAACGGAGTTTAACGCAAGCAAACTAATAAAGGTGCCTTACAAACAAACAAAAAATGTGCTCCGAATTTTTATTCCGTGTTCGTCATGTAAACTTAATTTCAAATTAGAGTAAAAGAGAAAAAACACGGAATAACTAATCGAAGCTTATTCTCTCCGCATGGTATAGGTATCTAGGCATACCTTTAGTATTCGACGTTTCGACCGAGCTGCGCTGCGTGGTCACGGGCTGACTGCTGTCGCGATGTTGCGCCTACGTTTGCGATGCAGTTTTCATCCACCGTCACATTATAAATAGCCTATATACTATCCCACAGCTGGGCAAAGACCCCCATCATTGAGATCAAGTTATCAATACAATTGAATGGTATTGGCATAACGCCACGCTTACAAAATGCGGGTTGGTGATCACAACACCGAGCTACTTATGTATCGAAAAATCTGAAACATACTTTGCCCGACCTGAGAATCGAACCCGGGGCCTTTGGGTATCGAGCCGAGCGCTTGCCACTAGGCCACTGAGGCGTTGCACATACGCATAATATTTATCTACCTCTAATTTTTATAATTTATTTTAAATACTTTACGTTTTCATACAATCTACCACAGACACTTTTTACCAATTATTTGGTCTGTGCAATCCACCTATATTTTTTTTCTATAATATACAACCAATATAGTTTGACTACTCCAGACCTCAAGCTGTGCGCAGTGACAACATCCCATTCTGCCAATTATATTCTAAACGCCCGTAATTAAAATCTGTAATACTTCACATATTTTTATTTATCAGTCCAAAATGAAATTTTATAAGGTAATCAAAAGAAAATGCCCCTTAACCCAATCAAAATAAGGTGGCATCACAAAGTTTAGATAGTCTGTTAATTTCCAAATAACGTTGCTAATGTCACTTTTTTCAAAATGGCCGTATCACGCTGTGCTCGTGAACGGACTTCCGAATTTCTTTCAATACTTTACTCTTAGTTCTGTTCAAAAGTAGGGCAGTATCACGGATGGTCGTGGGAATGCTACTAATTTGTCGTGTCGTTTTGTGTTGACAGACACCGTTGGACAATCTCGTGATTTATTAGGTGAGGGCATGAACAATTACCTATAAAGATATTTATAGAAATTGAGTAGCTCAACCGCACAGCCCTACACGGAAGAAAACAAACTACGAGTATCTAACTTAATCTAAGAACTATTATCAATTTTAATAAAATTCATTTCTTTACGCATAATTAATATTAACTTCAAATTAGTTACAAGATAAAATTTTACTAGAAAATCAACCAGCCTCAGGAATCTCGAGTGGGAATCGAAGCCACGACCTTTCAATAGCCGGTCCAATGCTGTGACCTGTGACCGCTGGGCAAGGCCCCGATACATATTAGTGTTGAGAAATAAAAGCTTATTATTGAAATGAAACAACTTTACTCGCGTTTATTTTACACATTACTTTATTTAATATTTCTCCTGACGTTCCGAACCCTTTGCAGGGTCCGTGGTCACAGGAGACTGAATAAACGAATAAACGCGAGTAGATCCGTAAAAGTTGTTTCATATCAATGTGTAGTGTTCGCGTAAACTTTAGAAAACAAAGGCTTACCTATTACTTTTTATAAATACCTTCGCACCCGCTGGGTTTGCCTGTGTTCGGGTTGCTTATTAATTCATTATTATTTATTCTTATTAATTCTTACCATGATCCGACCCAAAATCCTCTCATTATTTCTGAACAGGGTAGCGCTTGGTCTTTATTTGCTTTCATCTCGCCGTGCGGTAAATGAAGATAGGCCAAAGGCGAAAGCACATCAGTTATCTCTAACTGTAGGAACACAACAATGCTATTACATTGTTGTTTTGACTTAGATGAAACCCCACAGCACCATTCTCTAAGTATAAACCTAACCTAACCTTATCACCCTAAGCCCCAACTTTAATCGCTGCAATTCGAACTGGCGAACTGGGAACCGGGTCTGAGACAAATAATCATACCACCTAGCTAGAACACAAAAGCGATTTGACAATTAACTAGTCATTTTAGAACGGAATTAGGTCCTCCGAAGAAAAAAAAAAAAATAAATAAATGTTTCCCACACTCACACCAATTATCTAGCCCCAAGAAAAGCTTCCTTAAGAAACTTGTTAAAATGGTTAACTAGACAACGGATCAACATACTTAATATACTTAAATACATAGGAAACACCCAGACCCGAAACAATTTAGAAAAACAGGTACTTCTAAATTGATCCGACCGGGGATCGAACCCGGGACCTCAGAGATGGCGACACCATGCAAAAACCGGTGTGCAAGCCACTCGACCAAGGCGGTCGTTCGAAGCAACAGATGAGAAGAGCTGAAGATCGACCTCAGTGGCATGCTTTGGGAGAGATCTATGTCCAGCAGTGGACTGACAGGGGTTTATGATAAGGCCCTACGATTTTGAGAAAGCAATTGATCTTGTTGTCGTAAATAGCTAAAGTGTATTTATCACCATCTATATGAAGATGACAAAAGTACAGATCAAATGAATGTGTTCTCGCAATCTCTTTCAGAGCACAAGTGTTTTCGTATTGTGAAGGAGGCAAAAGTCACAACATTCGGCGATCACTAATAGTCTGTTTCCTACTTCTTTGTCAGAACGATTCGACGGAAGTGCCAAAAAACCGGTCATTCAGTACTTTGCACAAGACATTTTTTTTCGATTATAAACGAAGTTTGAATGATGTATCGATAAATTCAAGTATAGTTTCCATTCTGATGTTTGAAAGCGATTTGTATTTGATGTTCTCTTCAATTGAAAAATTAAATAGTAGATATAAAAACTTGGACCGACCGTTAACTCAGAACAATAATAGCTTTACTTGTTGTTCTGGGCACTATTTTTTATTTTTTCTTTTAGTTGATGGCTTCGTGCAATTAGCACATTTAGCCAGTGTCAAAGTAAGTTTTCTTACAAGTAATACATATATAAACAATATTTCCTTCCTGATGAATGATAATAGAAATGAGAAGTGAGAAATGATATACCCCCCAACCCCTCGAGTATCTCAGTAAAGATGTGGGGCTTTACTAAGTTCTTGAGAGAATTTGAAAAGTGACGTTGCACTGTTTTGTTTCATTTGCCAACACTCATGCACACTCACGAACACTTAACGGTTAATAATCCACATTAATATTCGACATAACACAAATATTAGAAAATAAAACAAAACCGCAGACATGACTCTTCATATTCCCGCAAAGAAGTCCACTATTATTTAATCTGTGCTCTGGGTGCCTAGCCTAATGCGAGCTTTTTTGGCCTTTCAAATAAGTTAACGAAAACGAGTATTTGTTATTTTAACTCTCCTCATTTAATCTTTTTCATTTTATTAAAGTTGATCGAAGCGTTTTAATGGCATTAAATAATATCCGCTCATTGAAACCACATGAAAATCAGAAACCAACATATTTCCGTTTTTTTTTATAAATCTTAACTTCTAACATTAGTACTTACATCACACAACAATACACCTTCAAAAGAAACGACTTTCTCGTATGGGACTTGGGCCCATGTAATATTTTATAATCAATGCCAAAATAGAAAAGCAATGAAACGCCATGTTTTCCACCGACGCAACATACTAGAAATAAATAAATAAATGTGCTTTGTTTATTAAATGTATTTATGTGTTATATTATAATGTAATAGTCTACCATATAGCGTGTTGGCGGTTGTATATAGCTGTAAGTCCGTATTGTATTTTTTTCAATAAATAAATACGAAAATACCTAATAGGTACAATTAGGTATATTAACAAAAACTTGTATAATGGTATGTATATGGTTTAACTTACTGTACTAAACTGTACTTCTGTTAACTCATATATTCCGGGCGTTTTTTTAGTTTAAACACGTTTAGCTGTAGGCGTTGCTACTGAATAAAATAACTATTTCTTTAAATATTTTATTTTATAAAAATACATCATTCAAACTTTCACACAATCTATCTTTCCCAAAATATCTATATATCTATTTACAAACAGTTAATATCTACAATTATAACAAACAATTGTTCTTTGATAAGGCTCTAGATTTATTTACATTATATTTATTTAAGTCCTATTTAAATACGGATTTATTCACTGTACACAGTACAAAACCCTTTATTTTCTTACCCTTTAATATATTTAATTGAGCTATTGCATCCACTTGAAAGAGGATACTTGAACTGTACAGAAGTAACATTAAAATTACCCATAAAAGTTTTAGTCAGTAACCGTACAAATAAGGGAATCCATGTGGCACAGCGGAGAGTGGTACAAACACCGGCATCATCCTCTCAGCTTGTAAATAATGCGTTCTCGTGTGTTTCTTCAAGTGGTCTCTTCTGCCGAATTTCTTCCCACAAGTGGGGCAAGGAAACGGTCGCACGCCCGAATGTATCCGCTTGTGCCTCGTCAACTCCTCGTTCCTCGTGAAGGTCTTGCCGCAGTTCTTCTCATCGCACTTGTAGGGTCTCTCGCCTGTGTGTATTCTGATATGGCCTTTCAACTGCCCGTTGTTTGAAAATCCGACTTGACAATGAGGGCATTTGTATTTCTTGGGCCGTTGCTTTCTCGCGTTCAGCATTTTCGCTTCGTTCTCCTGCTGTAGTATTCTTGCGTATTCCAACTCCATAGCGTATCCTTGTGCTAAGGATTCGAGAAGTAAAGGGTCTGAAGGTGGCACTCCTAATGCTTGAGCGATGTCCGCGGTAGGAAGGTAGTCCGGCAAAAAGGCAGGGTTGTACATCGCTTGGGTTATCACGTTCGGGTGAATAGTGTTCGGTGAGTATAAATTGGCGGGAGCGCTTTCTTTCTCGTTGTTCATATCCTTCTTCGGCTCTTGTAGCAGTCTGTCGCAGCATAGACTTAAACTCGCGACCGGCGATTCAAAGTTTTCACATTTCTCAGTAACTCTTGGTTTTTTATCCTCAGCCTCATCAGTAGTCGTGGACACAGTAGCGTCTTGAAAAAGGTTAGTTTCAGGTTTTTTAAAAATACCGCGAATTTTTCGCAGGCGGTTTTCCCTTTTCTCATCAATTTTCCTCTTCTTAGCCTTACTAACTTCCAAATTAGTTTTTTCAAAGTCCACATGTGTTTGTTCATTTTTGCTATCACTAACATCCCACGGCCGGAAAAGCCTCAAGTAGTTCTGCTCTACAGACAACATCTCACTGTGTGTGTAGTCACTCGCGTCACAAGTCACTGACTGGGACCCTTTTTCATTTCAACAACTTTTATATACATTTCTTTAACAATAAATTTGATAAAAGCACCCAGGAGTAGAGGGATAACCGATGCCATTCAATGGACGACAGAGACGAAATATTTCTCAATTGTTGCTCACTTTTAGGGTCGTGCAGTGTTTTGTTTATCTCCTTTACCTGTGTACGCAATTTCGGATTCTATAGAAACGTATTTAGGGAGGGTATTGTGTGGCGTAGCTGTGGTGGTTAATGCTTTAAGCGTTTGATGGCGTCCTAGTGTTAAGATAGGGGTGTGTATTGTTATTTATGTTGATTTTTGTGCGCGCCCGGGAGGCGGGGCTAGGGCTGTGGTTTCTGCTCGAGTGGTTGTGCCTGCAGCTGGTTTGTTTTAATGGCCCGCGATTGTTGCTCTCTTATTTATGGTACATACGCGCGTACATGGCCAACGGTTTATGGGAGAATAAGCAACCTCATTCCACCAACGACGGGATAATGTCAAAATTAACTTTGTTAGTCGGCTTTGTGAGCGCGCAAATTCAATTAAAAAGGTATTTTTTTTTGTAGATAGTTTGCTCATTGCTTCAAACGGCATTTTCAGCGTCATCGTGCATAGTAAGGTGATGCTGTTTTTTATTGTAAAACCATGTTCTTTTCATTAAGAAAAGACTTTTTTATTTATATCAAGGTGCTTTTAAATTTTTATCTTTATTTTTTTTATTTGTTTTTAAACATTCCTAGTTCTTCCAATAGGTGGACTAAAAATAAACGTGTTTTGTACTGAGATGTAAAATGTAACATCTACGATCTTTTAAATTTCTTACGAGTAAGCACAAAGCCTTAATGTCACCTGATATTAAGTGATGATAAGGCCGAACGTGAAAGCACACTTCACACTGTAACATCAACTACTGAAGACTGCCTTTATAACAACAACAATTAGTTTTACGTTAAAGTTCGACGGGTAAGATATTTTTTTAAGTGAACAAGACTATCTAGTAATTTAAATTTTAGCTTTTTATAAGTAGCCTGAAAAGTGGACGTTTTGGGAAATAGGCATATTGGGAAGCAGACGATCTGGGAAGAGGTCGTTTTGAGAATAGTCATTACGGGAAGTGGACGATTTGGGAATGGTCATTGTGAGATGTGGTCCTTTTGGGAAGTGGTCATTTTAAGAAGTGGACATTATGGTCCTAAAGGATAACGGTTGCTATCTAGTAATAACGGTTAAGACGGAAGGTCGACCCATTTGTTTCCTCCTACTTCGTTCCGCGGTAACTTTAAGAGGAAACAAAGGTCGACTGAATTGAAAAATATGTATGAAAAGTAGACAAAATTAACGTTTCGTAGTCCCCTGATTCCTCCTCCAAAACTGAATCGATTTAATTATTTTTTTCATTCAAAATTAAGGAAAGGCTTTGGCTGTGTCCCTATGTTTTTCTTTTTTTCATAAATTGATTATTAAAAAAGATATGAACCTTTAAAAACCTTAAAGATTTGCCAGATTTTCCGCTGTCTTTCCCAAATTTTGACGAGATTATATAAAAAAAAACAAAACAGGGACACAGCCAAAGTCTTTCTTTAATTTTAAATGAAAAAAGTAATTAAATCGGTCCAGGTTTGGAGGAGGAATCAGGGGACTACGAAACGTTGATGTTGTCTACTTTTGTGATCATAGCGCATGCGACTGTGTGAAAGTTCGAATTATCTAAAACAATACAGAGCGTAGTAGGCAATCTCGTTGCAATAAATTTTAATTTTTTATTAATAAAATTATAAAAGAATAGCAATAATTGTGTATTTAAATTTAAATTAAATTACTTCTACTGATCTACTCACGTATAAGTTACACATTTATTTCACGAACAACAAACAACTTGTGCACTATACAACGTGTAACAGAAAGGTGTGGTCAGAATTAAAAGATCAAAAGTGTATCCGATCTAGATCTTGTAAGTATGTTTTTTTTATGTTAAAAGGAGGCAAACGAGCAGGCGGGTCACCCGACGGAAAGCAATCACCGCCGCCCATGGACACCCGCAAAACCAAAGTATTCGCGGATGCGTTGCCGACCTTGAGGAAGGAGTTGGATCTTGAGGAGGGAGGGGATGTGTTGTTCATCATCATCATCAGCTCATTTTTATGTCCCTATTGTCCCTATGGATGGATAGGGAGAACGGGCCATAACCACCACGCGGGCCCAGTGCGGATTGGTGGTTGTTAACGACTGCTAATGTAGCCGGGACCAACGGCTTTACGTGCCTTCCGAAGCACGTAGGAGCTCGAGATGATACATTTTTGGTCATTGCCCATCCGATTACCGGCCTTTGCGGAAGTTGCTTAACCTTAGCACTCGCAGACCGGGCGCGTTATCCACTGCGCCATCGAGCTCCATGTGTTGTTACTGAGACATAATTGTTAACTTTAATTTGTCATACAATTGTAAATTAAATATTTATATTAGCGAAGTCGTGCACGTCAGGCGCGCATAAGCAAGCAGCAGTGCTTATAAATTTTAATGTTAGTACACAGAGGTTACTAAACCACTAGGGCTGTGACTTGATTATTTTGATATAATGTCACAATATAAATATTTAATGAAAAATTGCATAACAAATTAAAGTTAAAAATTATGTCTTAGTAACTCTGCATACAAGATCTAGATCGGATACGCTTTGAATCTTTTCATTTTGACCACAATTTTCGCTACACGTTGTATAATTATGTGATTGCTTCAAGCCGAAATATAGTTGGAAACAAGGCAGGCGAACGATCATCAAATGCATTAGAGTTCTTATTAACGCGACTATTACCATTTCTATTATTATTCTTTAGACTGCTACAGTTGGCTATCAACAATAGCGTGCCTTGTAGGTACGCCAACGACAGCAATGAGTCTTAGTGTAGGAACACACTATGCCGAAATTACGCGACCGAAGTTCCGCGGCTGATATTACGTTCCGACGTATTCGGCTGATATGACACACCATAAGTGCCGAACTTACGCCCCGCCCCCGGATCTTCGTAGGCAATTGAAACGAACTTCGGTCGCGTATTGCCGCTGAACTTACGCTCGACCGAAGTTCGGCTGTACGCTATAACGCAACGTAATTTCGGTATTATGTGTCGTCAGTAATTCAAATAGCATTGTAGGCGTAATCATGCCGAACTTCGGTCGCGTAATTTCGGCATAGTGTGTTCCTACACTTATGGTTCACAAAACACAAAAATTAAGATATTTGGAAATTTTTGAATCCCTATTCCTGTTGTAAGTCTCTGAATTGAATGCTTGGCGTACAGGACACGTCTGTGTAGCATGTATGCTATGGCGATCAAAAGGTTAGTTTATAAGTACTCTATAATAAGTCTATAATGGTAATGCCCATGATAGTTTAAATTACGCATTGTCATTTTTTAATTAAAGCCACACGAAGCAAAGGCCGCAGATACTATTATACTTGTTTAACTTATACAATTTAGAACTTTTACTAGAGTACTGTAGTGGTACTGTATGACATTGTGGAAATTGAAACTTTTACCTGTTGTAAATTTGTTAACTTGGATTTTTTATTTTGTTTTTTTTTTTTTACATGTTGTGGTTGTCTTCTATATTTTTGTGTTTATTTGAAATGGAAAGTGTCCTGCTATGATTGGGCATTTTTCAATATTTTTGACGCTGTAAGGGAGAAAAGAGCTGGACACTTGCTGAGTTTCTTGCCGGTTCTTCTCAGTACAAGATCTCCCGCCCAGAGTAGACCGATGGCATAGTGACATTCACAAGAGCTACATGTAGCCTAAACTGAATAAATGATTTAGATTTTTTTAATTTTGAATTTTGATAAAATATTAAGGTTTGTCTGAAAATTGGCGTCACCCATATGCTAGATTACGCTGTAAAAGTCACAAGCAGCCAACAGAATATTCTTTGTTAAAAAATTGCAAATGCAATTTCATTTTGATTCAATTGCAATGCAAATTGCAATTGAATCATCAATTGTCTGTATTTCTTTAAACCAAAAATGACGCCACTCGAAATTCCCATAAAAGAACCCAATAGTAGAAAAAAAACTAACTAAAATTCAAACATTTCCTGGATTCATAAAAAGCGTAGGTACTGTCACCGCTACCACAAAATGGATGACGGATAAACAGATCAGCTAGCACACGGACAATACGCTTGATTGCGTTTTTGAGCGTTTCGATTGATTCCTCGAGAGCCCGATTCGGAATCGACGCGATCTGTCAAAATTGGCGCGAAAGATGATGGATCGGCTGAATATCAATATTGTGGAGGTGTTCGGTGTATAGAATTGGTTGTGCAATAATAGAAATTACTGTTTACAAGCATCGACTTTGAAACAGATATTGTAACTAACCTCTTTGTAAATTCTTTTTATTTTTTTATAAAGCGGGTTATGCGTTTTGCACGGTTTGCACATTAGCCAATGCGAGATACATGGACAAAGTCACCGGCGATCGCTAGTGTTGCATACAACTAAGTCTACAAGGGCACATAAAGAAAACGATACTAAATCAATAAATGTTTATATAATTTTTAACGCAAATTTTGTTGCGAACAAATTACAAAAACACAAATGTTGAAAAAATTTCCACGATACTAAATCAAGTCTAAAGTCTCCAAAATTACTGAATTTAGTTCATTTTAGTATTATTTTCTTTTGGATAGGTACCTTTAATATTATATTCTTTTGCAGGCCGTGGCAACCGTTAATTAAAGCAACACCTAGCTTAAAATAAATAAATAATTTTATTAATTATTAATTAGAGCCACGATAGCTTAGTTGATAGTGCACCTGACCCGGCATGTCATGGGGTGCGGGTTCGAACCCCGCTCGTGAAAATTTTTCAACTTAGTTTTTCAACTATTGTTTAGTGCTTGATCTTGTTGGTTGTACAAATAAACAAATAAGTAAATAAGAATAGATAAGTATGGATGCTTGGGTTGAATTGGGTTAGATGATGTTTTGATTATTTTAGAATGAGTAGTATTTGAAGAGCTGTCTCAGGGCGGACTTAAAATGGCGTCAACAAGTGTGACGTGACATCGCAGGAATGCGCGAATCAATCGCAAGTTCTTGCGATGCGTCGTGGGAGTTCGTAGATTGTTACGATGCGACGTCGCATCGCAGTTTTGTGTACAAGCCTTTAAATAAAAAACTCCGTTAGACTGCTGACGCGAACGTTTAACACAAGCTTATGCAAGCTTTCCGGGTGGTTTCACATTACTATCGTTAATGTATTATAGAGCATTCCCCATAACGCAATATCTACCATCTCCAAGTGTCTAAGGCGATAAGAAGACCTAATTAATGAACGACCGCTTACGACCCTCGTGGGTATAAAGTTGACCCGCCTCTTGAGTCTAGTGGTTAAGACCACCGGCTTTAGACGTTCTAGGTGCCTGTGCGGGTTACATTCGTCATTCATCACGTCAACGAAAAGGTGAATATGTTGGCAAAATTTTAACTTTTTTTTTATAATTTATGAAACAAAACTTATCACAAAATACAAATTATTAGTGCAACAGAAACCAGAAAGGTTTATTCGTACACTAAGATCGTCTTTATACATTTCGTACGCAAAAACTTATTGTAGGTAAGTACAGTATTGTCTTGAAGGCGGTAAGCACAGAAAAATCAGTAAACAAACTAGGCATTTAATGACCGAAGTCTCACGCGCATCTAGCTAGACGAACATTTCCGACGGTGTCCGAGCCGCCCGTCGTGCGATCACAAACAAATAGATAAGCCGTAGGCTAGGTCACCCACTCAATAGCGAGTATACAGCTCAGAACAATTACTAAAGCTATAGAAGGATGGCTAAAATAAAAATCGTGCAACTATGTTTAGTTCCGTTCTATCTTATGGCTAGAAAAGAAGGTTGGAGTGCGACAAATGGTTGACACTTAGTTTTTATTTTTTGTATTGTTATGTCAAACGGTCATCAGATAATCGGTGATCAAAAAAAATCTTTGAGTCCTTTCTATAGTCACTCACTACATTACCTCAAATATGACGTTACAAATCTGGTGACACCTTTGCTATTTTAGTCCGGTTTCTATAGCTTTAGTTATTATTTTGAGGTATACAGTATGTTACAGATTACAAAATTACAAACTCTTCTCGTATGTCGCCAGGAGGCGCTGCTTCAATGACATTTTTCGTTTTCGTAAACGTAATCGAATAAAGACGGATATTAAACAAAACTCACACTATTAGGCGCCCCAGAGTGCCTAGTGTATTCATTCGGTTACGTTGAAATTGTTATGGGATTAAGGGCGTAAATGGGTGCTACACCCTTAATCCCGTAGCAATTTTATTATGTAGTTTTTATTCCACGCGTCGCCGTCGGCCCGGGCCTGACCGATTACTCGCGTCGCGTCCTCACAATAACGGGGCCCGATACGTCAACTACTGACGTAACTCCAAAGAGCAGAGTTTCTTTGACATTTGAGAGACTTTATTATATTGTGCTCTGTGATTAAAACCGTTTTGTCGCGCCTTATATATGGGAGCGAGTGATCGATACGTCTCCGGCCTTTCTTATTTGTCTAATTTTAAAAGGATTCGTTTTTCTTGAACATGACATCCATCTAATGTTTTTTTAAACAAAAAAAAACCACTTCGAGTCACGTTTAACTGCAAAAGACTTAGGAGACCTAAAATTCCTACAGTTACGGAAGACAAATCCAAGATTCCTAAAGCCTTTTGGAACAAATGTCATTAATATGAACATTAAACCTCAGCCTGCTATCCAATCGCACACCGAGATCCCTTACAGTATCGTCATCAGCCAAAATGTCGTTCCTAATTGTGTATTTATAGTTAGAAAGCATCTTTTTTCTTGATAAACGCATAGAACAACACTTGGAAACCTTTAAATCCATATGGTTTCTCTCGCACCATTCTACCAGGTTACTTATGTCTGTCTTATCGCTTTTAAGCGATTTCTTGCAGACAACCAGTCAAGAGTAAACGAGTCAGGCTTGAAAAATTCAGACTGCGGTAAATCACTTTCAATATAAGGATTATATTTATGATCAAGTTAGTATAAAAGTTGGCAAATGCTGCGAATATCGGAACCGTAAACCGTTAACAATTTACAAAGCCTACATAAATAACAATCTAGACTCCTTCGTGCCTTCGTGAAGTTTACTTTAATTGTTCCAGACTAACATTATAACATATTAAATAGATATTCTGTGCAATAGTTAGAAACAAACTCTCGTCTTAAACGGGTAATGGCGGCTTGAATAACTATTTTCTCTTTTCTCTATACTGTTACACGCTACCGCTCAGAAAGTTTTGCGAGAAAGAGGTTTTATGTATGAGAAGCTTGCTAATTGTTTTGGTAGTTTTTTTTTTTGATATGTGGAATACAACTATTTAAAATGAAAAAAATATTACATTCTGATTTTAAACTTTTGTTTTTTTTTTTTTTTTTTTTTTATTATTTGATGGCTTCGTGCGATTAGCACATTTAGCCAGTGTCAAAGTAATTTTTCGTACAAGTAATACATAAATAAACAATATTTCCATAAATGATGATGAATGATAATAGAAATGAGAAGTGAGAATGATATACCCCCCAACCCCTCGAGTATCTTAGTAAAGATGTGGGGCTTTACTAAGTCCTCACGCGGAATTCTTGAGAGAATTTGAAAAGTGCCGTTGCACTATTTTGTTTCATTTGCCAACACTCATGCACACTCACGAACACTTAACGGTTAATAATCCACCATTATTTCACATTAATGTTCGAATTAACACAAATTTTAGAAAATAAAACAAAATTGCAGACATGACTCTTCACTTTCCCGCCAAGACCCCCCTTTTGTTTTTTATGAATGAATTTTGCTGTTGGCTGCTGGCTTGGCCGTGTCGAGGGGAATTAACTTTTCATGCATTGTATTTGTCAAAACAAAAAGAAACAAATTTTGTGCTGGCCAGTATAAAATTCATAATCCATGTTCAGACCATCTACAGCTTCATGGTTCAGACTAAAAAAATTGCCAAAGACATCCTATTCATCCACGACCTACCATAATCTTTATCGCATTCTTAAAATTAGACAACAATTAAAAAATATAACTTTGTTATTGTGATCGAAACCACACGCATTATAACGATATAGTCATTCATAAATCTTTTAACGACAATAATATACTCTGTGGTTTTTAGTGATGCCTTAATTTCTATATAAAATTCGTATAAATCTCGAAACGACAAAGGTTTTGGCTTCGGTAGAAATTTTTTGAAGAGCGTGACAACTTTATAGCGATGTTTTTTTCTCTGTGGCCCAGTTTTTTGCCGTCTTCTACGAGTAGTGGTCAATTACAAACGGTTGTCAATGAACGCTTGTGAATGAATGGAAATTCAAAATGTAGGTGCACAACCAATAAGGGTGTTCCAAATTTAAAATGTATAATTTAAAAACTCTTTGATCGAAGTTTAAAAATATTTAAAAACACTATTTATCTTCTTTTTTTATGTAGCTATGCCAAAATACAACCAACATTTTATTTCTAGCAAAATGTATTAGTTGTGTAAGGCAGGATAATAATAGTTATTATGCGGTTTTTCTTGAGAAATAGCTACATTTATTGATATTTATAATTGAAATTCTAAGGGCTTCTGTTTTTAATTTAAGAATAAATTAGTATATAATGCTTGTTGTAATTAATTAAGAGCGTTTACGCCGCTCACTAGCGCCGCCAATGAAAAAAAAACATATCTAGTAATTAGAGATAGAAAATCAAATTATGCTCAACAAACTATTTGAATGAAGTAATTTATCATTTTTACGTCACCTAATGAACACCTGACATGTTATGGTTTAGTTAAAAATGGCGTTATAGTTAAAAGTGGCCGTAACATCTTATTTAACTAAACCATAACATGTGAGGTGTTCATTAGGTGACGTAAAAATGATAAATTACTTCATTCAAATAGTTTGTTGAGCATAATTTGATTTTCTATCTCTAATTACTAGATATGTTTTTTTTTCATTAGTGGCGCTAGTGTGCGGCGTAAACGCTCTTAAGAGTTACAATTCGACCATTCCCAAACCCCCTGTATCACAGGTTCGCGATATCTGTGTGGTCTTGCGTGTCGCGAACCTCATAATAACCATCTCAAAGAACAAAATGGGCCATAAATCTGACAAGCCCGCAGCGCTATTGTGCGGTCACCATTCAAGACGCGCCAGACTGGACGTCGCCTCACTTCATTCACTCATTTGTTCTTCAACTATTTAAATAAACAATTTCACTTTCCGTCATTACTGATCAGAGATATTAATAAATAAAAATAAAAAATAGTAATAATAATAAATTTAATAGTGTTAGTAAAAAGCTTATGCACAGGTTAGTTCTATATCTATTAGTAACATTAAAAAAGTGATGGAGTGTTTGTACCACGTTTGTACATTACCCCATCAAATTGATTAACTATTTCTGATTATTAACTATTGATTTGATTAACTATTGACTAACTATTGATTAACTATTGGATGAAAAATTCTAAATTATTAAAAAAAAAAATTCAAACTAAACTTTTACAAGTATTTTTTGGAAAACTTCTTGGCGGGAAAGTGAAGCGTCACGTCTGCGGTTTTGTCTTATTTTCCAAAATTTGTGTTATGTCGAATATTAATGTGAAATAATGGTGGATTATTAACCGTTAAGTGTTCGTGAGTGTGCATAAGTGTTGGCAAATGAAACAAAACAGTGCAACGTCACTTTTCAAATTCTCTCAAGAAGCTCGCGTGAGGACTTAGTAAAGCCCCACATCTTTACTGAGATACTCGAGGGGTTGGGGGGTATATCATTTCTCACTTCCCATTTCTAATATCATTCATCATCATTTAAGGAAATATTGTTTATTTATGTATTACTTGTACGAAAAATTACTTTGACACTGGCTAAATGTGCTAATCGCACGAAGCCATCAACTAAAAGAGAAAAAAAAGTATTTTTTGAACGACAATTCAAAGACATGACTTCGTAAACCTACCTGGTAGGTAGTGTTATGATGGTGTTGGTACTCCGACCGACACCTACCTATTATAAAAAAGTTATAACGTATATATGTCACCGTATAATTGTACAAATCGTTAGTTTATAATTAATCTATTGAGATTATAAACTGTGCAAACACACTATGCCCCAGTTGAGACTTAGTCTAGAAGACTGAGACTAGAACCCAGGCCTTCGGATATTTGACCGGCCGCTCAACCATCATTATCACTATGGATATAGGCTGTTGTAACTAGCAACATTAATTTAATTAAGTATAATTTTTGCCGTGTGGCAATACTGCCTCTTTGGTTGCGTTCCTTGTGCTGAATACATAGTTTGGCGATATTTTGGCGTATTTGTTTTTACCTGAAGAACCACCGCACCGGCCCTATAACAATCAAAACTAACAGTACGCTGTCCCGGCGCCGGCAGCGGTCATTGATTCTTCTCCGTGGTCTAGTGGTTAAGACCACCGGTTTCAGACTAGAGTTCCCGGGTTCGAATCCCAGCGGAGGGTAGGTAAGCATGTTTGTACTTGGTTTGGTTGATGATAGGGCTTGTTTATCCGCCTGTGTAGCTACCACCATATTTTATAAAAATGTCGCCATAACACCAATGTATGTAGCATTGCTGTGTTCCGGCAGCTAGAGATATGATAGTCAGTGCCTCACTAGTTGAGGATTCCGGGTGATGTGCGCTTCCACTTTTGGCATTATCATCACTTAACATTATGTTAGTTATGGGAAGTTAAAAGGAATTAAAAAATGTACCTACTGCATTCAGTCCCGGCTTGATAGTCATCTGGGTGCCTGGTGCAAGTTTTATTTGATCATTCGATCACATTAACGATAGCGAGATGGACTTTCCTCGTTTGTTATTTTGCAGGCGCTGCTTCAACGCCATATTTTTTTTTTTTTTTTAATATTAGACGGAGGCTAACGAGCAGGTGGGTCACCTGATGGAAAGCAATCACCGCCCGCCGCCCATGGACAACCCGCAAAACCAGAGGGTTCGCAGATGCGTTGCCGGCCTTTAAAAGTACTGTTTTCAACATATTTCACATATTTCACATTTCAACATATACGAATGGCGAATCAAACTCGCACCAGTGGCTATAGCCAAAGTAACATTAAGAAAATTCGAAAAGAATAAAATGTATGGGATTGACATAAGATTGACCACGTGATTTAGCGCGGCTTATGTCAATCCCATACATTTTATTCTTTTCGAGCTTCGCTATCGTTTTCTTAGTGTTACTTTGGCTAAGCCTACAGATATTTTACTTACACTGGGCCTTTGCCCAGCAGTGGGACAGTTATAGGCTATATACTTTACATTTACATACTTTTTATTTTATTCATCCATTCCAAACCCAATATTTAAATCCATAATCAATAAAATATTATTAATAATAATAATGTATTCATATAACAAAGTGTGTGCGTGTCAAACTAGATTGTCACAGCTAACCGCTAATACGCCGCGGAGTCGAACCCCGACCCCTGGGTGGAGCCTGGCGAGGAGGGGACCGATTTAGGGGTACGAAGCAAATTCACTATTATTATTTTTATCATCGGATTCTTTAAATTGAATTACTGCGACATACATTTTTTGTGGATGTTTGTTACTATAGCGTTTTTACTATAATAGCGTTGTGTTATCAAATTTGTGGTATTTCATCTGCGAAGATGAATCTGCATAACCATCGGTTGCAATTACTTACCGTTGGATTGACGGCGCGCTAAGCCGCTATTAGCACTCAAAAAATTAAAAAAGCAGTGACAAAATTCAGCGCTTACGTCAGCCTTCCCGGTAGCATAACGGTCAGTGCAGCCGCCCGGATAGCGGGACACCCAGGTTCGATTCCTGGCTGGGTCGGGTAGGCGTTTAATTTTTTCACCGTATTTTATAAAATGTTTATAAATGTTTGTTGAATTTATACGGAGTAGGGTAGTGGCACCACTTTTCGACCCTTTAAGCCCACTTTTCAACACAATTTTCATCGCCAAAAGATCGCCATAGATTATTATCATTGAAATTTTACGGGTTGACAACCGGGAAGCAGGCGGTCTATATTCAACTGTTGCTAAAGACTAAAATCAGTGGCTGACCCTATTTTTAATGATTCGAGGAAAATATGTCGATAACTGGATCCTGTCGAACACTGGTGCCACTACCCTAATATCATTCAAGTATCTAGCAAGTTTTAATGTTTATTTTTTTATTTATTTATTTTACAACTCAGTTCTACCATAACCATAGATCGGAGTAGGTAGAGCTATTTTATGTACTTGCCATATGATAGAATAATATGAATATTCCCCGAATGAATGTGAAAGCCTCCTATAAATATAAGGACGGGTATATTTATACAAGAATCAAATAATCGAATCCCGGAGTATTAGTCGGAATCTTGTGAAACATCCTTACTAACATCAATGTTTGCGGTCAATGAACCTAAATAGCTTTACCTAAAGATCACTGATCATAACAGGCATGCCCAAGGCAATAGATTGAGAACATTATAGAATATCCAAATGTATTACCGATTAAACATTACTTTACAATTTACATTAAATAATACAATACCTAGCCTTTAGGGCAATTAACTGAGGACCTTCCAAAAAATAACAATAATAATTAATATAGCTTTAAATCATTACGTACATAATTTGATTCAATTAATACAATTAGCAATAATAAAAAATTTAAATATAATAACAAAATATGATTATGTAATTATATTTAATATACAATGCAATCCTTGTAAATTCACACAGAGAACACGAGAACAAATCAATAGTGCCAGCAATGTGATTAAGGGAGTGCAGTGAGTGCGCTAGCGGTGCTTTGCTAACCCAGGTCGGTCCTGCCTGCCGCGAGGCACCGCCAGCCGCGGCTGCCGGCGGCGTTCCACATATCGATCCGGAACACAAAACTTATCAAGCTCAAAAACACGGGATTATAAATTTTAGAGTTATTTAGAATTTAGAGTTATCTCTAATTAGTGTATAGGGCATGTGGAGAGAAAACGGAGTCAATACAGCATCTACTGTGCGACTGTGATTGTAGCCAGGAAAAGAATGGGACTCGCCGTATCGGGATATTCGAGACCAGGAGCTCCAGGCTCTTCGCTCTCAAAGACGTTGCCAAACTCACGGCATCTATCTTTACAGAGGAAGAATATTATAAGGATGGATTTGCACAAAAATCCCGATTGGTCGAAGTGCTACTGGAAGAGGGACATCGGGAACCCAGTTAGATAAGATGAGATATCTCAAATTAGGTGTACCTTGTAACTATAATTGAGGAGCTCGATAACGCGCCCGGTCTGCGAGTGCTGATGGTTGAAAAGGCCGGCCATCGGATGGGTGACCAATCATATCAACTCGAGCTCCTCCGTGCTTCGGAAGGCACGTCAAACCGTTAGTCTCAGCTGCATTAGCAGTCTGTCGTTAACCACCACCGACCCACACTGGGCCCGCGTGGTGGTTCTCCCTATCCATCCATAGGGAAGCCCCGTGCCCCAGCAGTGGAGACATAATATGAGCTGATGATGATTAACTATAAAAAACACCATTAAAGCTTTTTACAATTATTTATCAGTGAGTATGATCAAGGACTATTCCGCCCCAGCGGCCATCAGTTGAGTGGCGACCGCGTACCGGAAAGCGCAGTATGGGCAGGCCTCCAACAAGGTGGACCGACAATCTGGTTAAGGTCGCGGGAAGCCACTGGATGCGAACAGCACAAAACCGGTCGTTGTGGAGATCCTTGGGGGAGGCCTTTGTCCAGCAGTGGACGTCTTTTGGCTGAGATGATGAGTATGATCGAAAGTTTCTCATCGCTTTAGTACCACATACCGGTTGTAAACCTTTACTGCCTTACAAATAAACAAAGAATAAGGTCCGGATAGTTATTCCGTGTTTTGTTCCTGTCATGTAAACGTCATTTCAAATTAGAGTAAAAGAGACAAAGCACGGAATAACTATTCGAACCTTTTTCTTTGTTTATTTGTAAGGCACCTAATATTTACTATATCCAGTATTTGATAGTTTATCAAATATTAAATACTCCTATATTATTTACCATGATAGAATAAATAAATAAGAAATAAATAAAAATTTGTTTATTTGTCTCAAACATACAATAAAAAAAATTACAACGCACATTGACCAACATAAAAGGTCTATGACTCAGCGGCTGCAGGGACCCGCAGCCTCTGTTATTCTGCCATAACTAATACCAATAAAAACAATCGGTGAGTATATTACTTAATTATAAAAGACGAGGACAGCATACGAAATTTGCACAAAAAACATGTATAGTCGACAATGAAATTGCTTTACCACCTTAGAGGTGAATTTTGTTTGCATATAATAAAACAACAAGTTCTATTTTTGTTTAAAAGACCAAGTGACAGATACGTTGTCATTATTGACAATGAGCCTTAGCGAAATTTTATTGTAATGGAAGCTTTTGTCAAAAGTGATAAAGCAATTACGTGGTCGACTATACACAAAAATCCAGAGTGAAAAAAGTTATACCAGTATGACATGTTCTCATCAATCAATCTAACTAAAGTACATTATATCAATTTGTCTGAAATGTATAGACATAATTAGATAAAGAGTTAGCATAGGTACTTGTCGCGTTGATTGATTGGCTACATCAACTACGGAACTATTATTTAAAGTGATATTTTTTAAATAACCTAGAGGCACCAGTGTTCTTGGTAGCGCGAAGGTCCCGGGTTCAATTCCCAGGTCGGGCAAAGTGTAAAACTAAACTAAACCTTCCTACACTCACACCAATTATCTAGCCCAAGAGAAGCTTCGTTATAAAACTCGTTAAATGGTTACTAGACAACGGATAAACATACTTAAAATACTTAAATACATACTTATTATACATAGAAAACACCCAGACCCGACACAATTTAGAAAAACAATGTCTAAATTGACCCGATCGGGGATCGAATTCGGGACCTCAGAGATGGCGACATCATGAAAACCGGTGTACAAACCACTCGACCAAGGAGGTCGTTTCGGATTTATTCGGTGCATAGCCCGGGTTTGTGATCACCAACCCGTATTTGGCAAGCGTGGTAATTAAGCCATTACCCATCAATTGTAGCGATGACTTGATTTCAATGATGGAGGCCTTTGCCCAGCAGTGGGACAGTTATAGGCTATTTACTACTACTACCAGTAGTATCGACACCAATTTTCGTCTAAAAAAAATTAATATAGAATTTCATTTAAATTTTACCGGATGACAGCTAGAAAATAGGTGGTCTGTATGTGGTCTGTATGTGGTCTGTATGTGGTCTGTATGTGGTCTGTATGTGGTCTGTCTTCAATGGGGAAGAAAACGCAAAGCTTTTACGCAGAGGGCGCTGCCGCTGTGTGTTTGTTACTTGTCAAAAATTCTTTATAAAAGTCAGCTTGTTTTTTTTAAAGTTTTTTGTGTGGTGCAAACTAAGTTTTAAGCAACGTATTCAAAAGTTTGCTAAAGTCAAGGGCTGGGCCCTATTTTTAATGATTATAGGAAAAAGGTTTCGTTCACTGGTTCTTATCAAACTCTAAAGCCACTACTCTAGTTACCGTTGTATTGTAAGATTAATAACTTTCTTCCAACACCCGCCGCGGTGGCCGTGGCGAAACGTTTAGCGCGCGTTTTATTTAAGGCGTCGCATTGGAAATTTACGTGGCGGGGATCTTGATTTTTCCCAACAATTACAAAACATATGAAAGTGATATTTGATGACATGATTTTTCATTTAATTGATTTCATTTTGCTAGTTGCAGAAAAACGATTTGTCAACTCTTATAACAGAGAAAAAAATATCAAAGTAACCTCTTTTAAAACATAGATTTGCATTTTACAGGCTAGCCAGACCGATTTAAGCATCTAAATTTTCTTAGTAGATTAGTCTTAACACACACTTCAATATTGTAGTTAATTTTTTTGAAATAATTTGTAGTTTTAATTTGAATAAAAAAAAATTTGTTTTAGTTATGGTACGGGGCGCAAACGCTCCGTATGAGATTTATTGTTTAGCGGTGCGTCGCCTAAGCACATCATGACAGCCCTCAACATAACATTACCGTTAGGTGCTTTCAAGGGCTATGTGGTCCGTGTTTTAAAGTAACCCACGTTTTACGTTTCGACGCAGTAGCACCCGCCGTGGTCTCGGGCTATGCAGTTCGGTCGTAACATTATTTTCAAACATTGAAGCCATGCAAAATTGTATTGAGCAATACGTATTTGTGCCATACCCTGATCACTTCAAACCTTTGCCTGTCAGCAGTCACCAGTCAACACGCTTCGCTGACCAAGCCATCTGCGGAAAGGTGCGAAACTAACGCGATCGACAAACAAACACACAGTCAAAGGCGCCGCGCCCCGCCCCCGCGTGACACTTTATTGTGAATGGTTGGGTGTAAGGAGAGAGACTAAATGATGTTGATACTTGAAATCATTGCTTTGTGAGTTTCTTGTTGTTTTTTTCTAGAATCAGTACAAGGTGTCCGAGTTGCAGTAAACTTACAAACCGATGGCGTATGTGTAGTGACGTTCATGAAAGCACAAATTGAGTCCAAAATTTTTGTAAAGAATATAACCATATCTATAGAAAATATTACAATACAATATAGCAGTAACATTTTACTGTCCTAAATCTTACGGCTTGTAATTAAATGCTCATAATAATTGCTTTAGTAGTTAGTACTTACCAAATCTTCTTCTCTTCACAGTATAAGATACTGTACAAAAACCGACGGCGTAGTGACTTTCATAAAACCTTAAATGTAGTAAAAACAGAAACGTGACTATATAGTTGCTATTGCTCTGCTAGTAGAGTTAACTTCACGAGATTGTTTGAGTTTAATTAGCAACTTGTAAACATATCTCATTTATTGTCTTCTTCACTTTTGGCAACAAAGAAATCGAATGTCAAAGCCAGTCACAACGCAATCGGTTTGTGAAACTACAGGCACAGAATAATTATTATTTAAATATTACATTGATCATAGATAGATTATTTATGTTTACACTAGTATATATACAACTAATTTTATAAAAAAAACAGTCAACAGTTAAAAACACAGTAACTGTCTCTATATTTATCCTACCCTACCTATCTATCTAGTATTACAAATAAGTCTCCTTAACTATTTCAAGTACCAAGTATCGTTAGTCAGCGTTCATTTCAGTCAAGCGAAGATGAGTTTGATTTTGCAATAAACTAAATAACAAATAAGGCCGCTAGCCACAAAGACCCGACACAATGGCCTCTCGACTTTGTCGGCTTCCACCATAGAGTCATAGACATTGTCGATGACACAGGTAATAATGCTAGAGACGTCATGTTATAATCTATTTTGCTGTGGAGGTAGTGAAAAAAAAACGAGAAAGTAGAAAAATATTTTGCGTTTTAAATGACCTTTGTACATTTCTACGATATTTCTGAAGTTTACGGGATCACAACTCATTGAAATTTCATACCTATCTATGCTATTAAAGACGTAACGTTTGTGGCTTTGTTTGTTTGTTTGTATGTCGGGGCTAATCTCTGGAACTACTGGTTCAATTCCAAAAATCTTTCCCTGATAAAATGCTATATGTATACCTTGTGGATAACAAAGGCTAAAATTTTTTTATTCAAAAAAAAATTTTTTTATTAATTTAATTATTAATTAATATTTATTAATAAATAATAATAAATAATTATTTAATTAACGATATCCACGTAGACGAAGTCGCGGGAAAACATACCTTACTGAATTAATGTCCTTATGATGTTGATTTTTATAGATATTTTAGCACTTACTTGCGCTTTTAAGAGTACTTACGCACGTAGTTCTTCTTAAACTCTTTGCGACTTCTTGGTCACAATCAGACTACCAAAACTCCTTGCAACCATCCCATCAAATATCGCGAGGGTGGTTCTCAGAACAAGTTATTATTCTGAGGGGTGGTTCGGGACCACGGACAGCAGACTCCGGATAATCCACAGACCTATATTTGGTCTGTGGGATAATCTAATAACTAGCCCTAACCCCATTATTCCGAAACTTGGACTATACCCCTAATTTTAAACCTGGTTAAAAAGTGATACGTGTTCAACAAAAAAGGCCCGATTGATAAAGAAATCTAAAAGACATGATTATTATAGATATTTTTGTACACCATTGTACTGAATTTAGCAAGATTACAATGTGTCAGGTCATCAGGTGCAACATTTGCAACAATGCACCAATAGTCTAAATAATACAATTATCATAATACGTATCGTATATGAAAATAAGTATAGATATAGGTACATATAAACAAAGTATAAGCTTCGTATACTTAGTTATTCCGTGTTTTATCTCTTTTACTCTAATATGAAATTAAGTTTACATGACGGCAACAAAACACGGCATTTATCTACGTATTCCAAACTCTATCCCTCTTACAAATAAACAAAGAATAAGGTCCGAATAGTTATTCCGAGTTTTGTTCCTGTCATGTAAACGTCATTTCAAATTAGTGTAAAAGAGATAAAACACGGATTAACTATTCGGAACTTATTCTTTGTTTATTTGTAAGGCACTAAATATGTTAGCGCATAATAAATAGAATCATAGCTCTAACTTTACGGGCACCTGTGACAATGCAAACAAAAATTCGCCACATCAAGCGAAGCCGCAGCTTTTAACCTAATTTACAATGTCGCTGGCATTATTGTCAACAATCGTCAATGTCAAGTGACGATAGGCTCGCATTGTCGGAATCGGTGGGCGGGGGAGGCGGCACCTTAAAAGTCGGCGTTTGGCAAAGAATCGTCAAGTGTATTTGTTATAGATGTGGAGTGAGGAAATTCAGTTTGCGCGTGTAAGTTATGTAAAGCCTTTGTAGAGACTACTAAAATGGCAAATAGATAGAAAAAAGGTCGGTTTAGCTGTCGAACTTACGTAGGGATTGCCCTTTTCATGGAAAGCGGTCACATCAGATTTTTGGCAAGTCTTTGGTAACTACGGATTCAGTGTTTTATACAGGATGTATATCCACTGTATCTGTCTTACAACATGTATAAATAAATATAACACGTATAAATTTCGATAGTTTCCAAACTTTCTACAAACTGAATTAAATCACTCTCCGTTTTTGAAATCAAAATAAATCCTTCAAATACAGACCAAGTAAACGTTTGTTTTCAAATAATACCACGCAAACTAAACGCAAACGGATACTTACTATTAGGAACCCGTTAGGGGGCGAAATATCGACCCCCTAAAGTTAAGAGGCCTCCTAAGAATTTAGGTGACACCTGAACGTTGGTGAAAACGGATTTCTTGCTAAGAGCCCCTTAAGGCGAACGCATTGGAAATTTACGTGGCGGGGATCTTGATTTTTCCCAACAATTACAAAACATATGAAAGTGATATTTGATGACATGATTTTTCATTTAATTGACTTCATTTTGTTAGTTGCAGAAACACGATTTGTCAACTTTTATAACAGAGAAAAAAATATCAAAGTAACCTCTTTTAAAACATAGATTCGCATTTTACAGGCTAACCAGCGATTTAAGCATCTAAATTTTCTTAGTAGATTAGTCTTAACACACACTTCAATATTGTAGTTCATTTTTTTTTAATAATTTGTAGTTTTAATTTGAAGGAAAAAAACAGTTTTTCAGGTACGGGGTGCAAATGCTCCGTATGAGATTTATTGTTTAGCGATGCGTCGCCTTAAAGGCCACTCCCTTAAAAACACCTGCCCCCTGACTATGAGATCTTATAGCAGTATTATTACAGTTGTGGAAAAGAGACGCGAATATATTCGCCGCTACACGTGTCTCTTTTTCACAACTGCAATAATACTGCTTTATGAGCTCGTGGTTACCCCCCTGAAAGTAGTTTGTTGAGAATCGGTTACTGAATCGATTTCAGCCGATCAGCAGTTTTATTAAATAAATAATAAATAAATAAATAAACTTTCCTACACTCACACCAATTATCTAGCCCAAGAGAAGCTTCGTTATGAAACTCGTTATATGGTTACTAGACAACGGATAAACATACTTAAAATACTTAAATACATACTTATTATACATAGAAAACACCCAGACCCGAGACAATTTAGAAAATCAATAATTTCTAAATTGACCCGACCGGGGATCGAACCTCAGAGATGGCGACACCATGAAAACCGGTGTACAAACTACTCGACCAAGGAGGTCGTCAAATAAGCCATTATAAGCAGAGTATTTTTTAACACAACTGTTAGGGTTACAATCCCAGTGTTTTGTCGCCTATAATAACATACATCTATCTTCTATCTAAGTACATATATCTATATCTCTATAAATCTATCTATACTACTACATAAATCTGTAGTCTCTGTGTGTACTTGCAGTTTTTCTGACAAATTTTGGAATAAATATTCATTTTATGACTCACTGACACCAATTCTACGATTTTTGAAATTTTTATCTGTCTGTCTGTAGGTCCACTTTTAACTCAAGAATGGCTTGACCGATCTTGATGAAAATTTGTATAAGTAAGAACATGCGATTGTGCAAATGATAGGCTATAAAAAAAAGAAAAAAAAGTTTTACGCTTTAAAGTTAAGTAGTAAGATCATGCGATTGTGCAAATTATAGGTGTAATGTAAGGTAATCATAGAATAAGTCAATATGTAGGTAGATATGATTGGTGGTCTCACCAATCATATCTACCTACATACGGTCGTCTGGCCGTCAGTTCGGATTACACTCTTAAACCGCGAACATTGTTTTATTAAGTCCCTCATTCCTATACGCCTAAGCCCTGTTTAATAAAACTTACAAATTGTAAATTGTAATTGTATTTTACAGGCTACAAGTCTACAAGTTTCTGTTTAATAAAGATTACAAGTTACAAATTTGCCATGGTGGAAAATTTACAAAATTGTAAAATTGTAGCTACAGTTTTACATATTTCTGTTTAATAAAGATTTTCTCTCTACAGGTGACAATTTACATATTTGTAAGGAAAACTGCTTTATTGAACGCATAATTGTAGTTACAAGTTTACATATGTTGTAAATTGTAGTACAATTCCGACAGGTGGACTCGCCTGTGTCAGAAATTTACAATTTTGCGCCCTAAACATATAATTAGTAAAGAAATTCAATTGTAATACAAAAAAATGGTTTTAACAACAAGTAGTGAAAGCAGTGACAGTAAATCAGTAATAATCTTTCCACTTTTTTATTTTCGTATCGTGAGTTAGTTGTTCACTAAACCGACCGAATAAAACATCTTTATTCTCGTATATTAGAGAAAGGATAGTCATTTTATTTTGGTGCTCCATGACTTGTTACGAATATACAATTATGAAACTAAATCACTCTTTACCTACTTCTAAAACTCTAAGAATTTTTTTTAAACCTACCCTCGTTAACTTAAATCTAGGAATCTTCAACAAAAACTTACATTTTATGTAAATTGTAACTTACAACTACAAATTTGTAGATACAATATTGTCATCGAAATCTACAGGCGTTTTCTACAATTGTAAACGTTTATTAAACAGCATTTATACTTACAATATTTGTAACATTTTTACTTGTGACTTTTTTACATAATTGTAAGGTTTATTAAACAACACTTGTCATACAACTTTATAAATATGTAACTTATTTACAAAATTGTCGGATTGTAACGTTTATTAAACAGGGCCCGGTCAGGACATTACAATAGGCTATATAAAAAAATAAGAAAACAGTTTCTACTTAAAATTTGTATGTAGGTAAGTTGTAATATAATATGATGTTGGTAAACCTAATAATTATTTTGATTAGCAATTGACCCATTATTTTCGCACAGCGAAGCGGGCGGGTGACGGCTAGTTTAAAAATAAAATGAATCCCTGAAATGTATGTTACGCGCATAACTTCCGATCGACTGCACAAGATTGGATAATTCTTTTTTTTGTTTTGTTATTGTCAGGACAAGGTTTGTACAGAAGATATTTAAAAGAAAAAAAGATATTTTTACTAAAATATGATTTTTTTAAATATCATGATATGACAAGTGAGTGAGTGAATGTGACAGAACGCGAGCAAATCCGTCTAAAGTGTTCATTTTAAAAATTGTATGTAAGTTTATATTATTACTTCCTACTGTATCGAATTTTTCGATTCATGTACGCATACCACCGTGTCCCAAACCGCCTCTGTAATACATAGAGTTAACAAATGGTACAGTTCCCTCGTTCTGCTCAGTGATGCGTAAATTGGCAGGGGTTGACCAAACCACATAGCGTGGGGACGCGAAGATAGCACTGATTTGTAAAATAGATAGGGATCGTACCAGTATGAGAGCCGTTTGCATTAAAATCTTGATCGAGAATCGAGATTTTGTTATATCGTGCTTTTAACTTTAAATATCAATGAACTTTGAACACTTATTTCATCTATTCGGTATTTCATCTGCAAAAATGAATCTGCATAGCCATCGGTTGCAATGGCCGTTGGATGAATGGCGCGCTGTGCCGCTATTAGCACTCAAAAATTACAAAAGCATGACAAAATTCAGCGCTTACGTCAGCCTTCCCGGTAGCATAGCGGTCAGTGCAGCCGCCCGGATTGCGGAAGACCCAGGTTCGATTCCTGGCTGGGTCGGGTAGGCGTTTAATTTTTCACTGTATTTTTTAAATATTTAATTTAGCTTCAGTGCAGCAATTAGCACTTAAAAATAAAAAGTAAAATTTTGAACACTTACTTATAGAGTAACCGTAACCACCTCAGTGGTCAAGTGGTTATATAGCCGGTCTTCGGTCCTGGGTTAGATTCTCTCAGCAAGGGATACTACGTGTGTTATAGTCGGTTTGGTGGTTTTCGGTCAAGCTGGCTAGCTACTGCCATCTTATTTAAGAATCTTAATTGTTACCAGGCTGCCATTTGGTATTCCGTACAAACCTCAAAGTAATAGGTAACTCTTTCAAACCAAACACAGTTTTAATAAAACTTTATATCCTTAGTAATTATCCTATAACGGTCGCACCTGCTAGGATCCATTGAAATCAAGTCATCGCGACAATTGATGGGTAATAACTGTATAACGATTTCGCGGCAAAGCATGAATTTTTGGATGTAATGAATGGCAGTCGTGGTATTTTTGTGCGGTCTGTTGTTAAACTTTTTCAGAAATGTTAACCTAATTTATTTTGTTAGATTTGAAACTCTTTCTAATAAGTAACTTAGTTATTATTAACCTTATAGTCATGATAAGGCTACATGTCTAGGTTTACAATCTAGTTCTAAGCCAGTAAATTTTATTGTGTTACTCTCTTTGATTGTAATCTGTTTTGTAGCTTTTTTGTTAATAAATAAATAAATAAATGGCTCAATCACCACGCTTGCCGAATACAGGTTGATCACACACCCGGGCATGCATCGAAAAATCCGAAACACTGCCCGACCTGGGAATTGAACCTAAGACCTTCGGGTATCAGGTCGATCGCTTTGACACAGCCACCGAGGCGTACGCTTAAGAGAAGGGGAATACAGAAATGTTAACAGTAAATAGAAAATATTAAAAAAACTTATTATGTAGAACTAAATTTATGCGATTTAAAAAGTCGACTAATATTTGAATGGCAAAATTGTATGTGCCTGGTTTGGTACCAGGATACCTACGCTGCACCAATGCCAAACAAATTCTATTATCTATATTCTTAATATAAAACATTCTCGTATTAAACTAAATTATCAACAAAAAAGTATATAAGATGTTAGACATTTATTTTCTTACTTATCTTTTAACGCATAACGACATTAACAAGAAATATTAAACTATACTATTATTTCACGTAAGTACGTTTCCCCACTTTCGAGGAAATTGCTCCTTCACTGTACACACTCCTCAACATCAAAGTTTTGTTTGTGTGCGTGTCGGCGACCGTAAGCACGTATAATGCTCACGCACACATTAATCAGCTTTTTGCCTCACTTTAGACGATGCGTTTGTAGGAAGACTATCCATCTAGGCGTTATTAATCTAAGTCTATATAAATAAAAATGAATCGCTGAATGTGGTGCTAATCGCAAAACTCGAGAACGGCTGAACCGATTTGGCTGATTTCTTTTTTGTTGTGTTTGATGAAGTCGGAGGAAGGTTCTTATGGAGAGATAAAAAGGAAAAAATTACGAGAAAAACAGTAAAAACAACAATTTTCTTTTCCCATGCAAACCACTCTGTCCCCAGCTGTGAAACGTTCGGCGTCAATCAAAACAAAACAAAGGCGCGTTAGGATTATCTTTAGTATGCCTTTAAGTTGATTAGAGGTCAGATTTATTTATTTACGCGCCAATTCATCAAAAAAAAAATAAAAACAAAAAAAACAATAAAATTATTACTTATTACATTAGATATTACTAAAGTCTTTCAATGTTATTTTTTTTTTATGCTCAACAAACATCGTATTTATTTGAAACAAGATAATAATAAAACTACTTAAAATTAAACTTACAAACAACTATAAACTATATCTACTATTAACTATAAATAAAAAATTTGCCCCAAATCATCCCCATCAGGCAGAGTGCCCAGTAAGCTAGCAGCATTGCCACGTTGGATAGCTATGCTTATACGCTGGCCCAAGTAATGTATTATATTTCTATTAGACTGCGACAGGCCAATAACTTTTGACAGAACAAAACCTGTCCTGTGTTTTAGAGAAACCTGTGTTTTAGAGAAATAGGGCAGAACAAGGTCTGCCGGGACAGCTAGTCGTGAATAAAATTCGCACTATGCACTTAGTTACTCAATGGTTATAAGCTGGTCTAAGTAACCACCAATATAAAGGAAACAGTTTCGCCGCGCGCTGTTCATTTAAATAAATAAACGATTGGAACCGACGAATGGCACATGTGGTCACATGACAATACTTCAACGCCCTTTGAGGCAACATCTGCCGCGGTCTAGAAAAAAAATGACACGGGCCAAAATATTATACGATTAAACGAGATCCTCTGAGAGCGGTCTCTTCGTTTTGAATGGCTTTACCAAGCCAATAACAGAAATATGTCTTTGAATAGCCAAAGAAATATTGGATGTTACTGGTTTTTGAGAAAAAGATATAATAAATTAACTATTAGTGAACTGAATCCGTCTTTTATACCACTAGTCTTATTATCGTCTTACTAGCGAGATAATTCAACAATTCGTTCACGTTAATGAAAACGAACGAATTTGTTTAGCAGAGTGCCTAAGGTGAGTTTTGTTTACAATCCGTCTTCATTCGAATACGTTTACGAAAACGAAAATTAGTATGGCATTGAAGCAGCGCCTCCTGGCGGCATACGAGACGAGTTAACATTTTGCCATACAAATTCCCGTTTTCCTTTACGTGGTCGAATGGCGGATTAAACTTGTATTAGGCTGCATCACACCTCATTAGTTTCCGATGGCTCTGATGCGCTGCTTTCATTATCATCACCCGTTTGTTTTTAATCCCCACCAGTGATGTCACGGAGGTGACTTCACCGGAACTGGAGTTGGAGCCGTAGTTTTAAATTCGATGTATCGGAATCGGAGTCGGATTAGGAGATGGAGTCGGAGTTGGAGGCGGAGTAGAAAGAGCCTGAAACAAAACTCAAATAAAACATAATTCAGTCTCTTTAATTAGTTAAATGTAAATTATACTTCGCGCCTCGTCCTCGAGATTAGTAGTTAATTATTTTATATTGTTACTTGTAGTATCGCATAGATGTCACCACTCCTGCACTATCGTTGAGATTTAGTTTTTTTTTTTTTTTTTGTGGGTATCCCTATCTTTCTCTATGGCGCCATTGCCTCGCGTTCGTCATTCGCATTTTAGTGCTCGACCACTCCAGTCACTTTAAATTTCTTCCGTGTTCAATCGACTGTTTTCGTACGCAAAATGCCGTAACGTAAAAATCCTAAGACTTGTGAAGAAGAACTTGAACATATAATGAAAAAATGCGCAAGCTACAGCGCTAAATACGTGACAAAGGAAGCCCGGCGAGTGACTCGCCGCCGTTAACACACAACAACGGACTCGTAAACTCAGGTAACGAGTGTTTTATTAATTTATCAGTATCTTAATTTTGGTACATACAGAATGCAACCAGATTTAGCCGTTGGGGCTTCTTCGACGCATTCAAAAGTAACGGTTGGCGTTGAATCCATTGGGGATTTTTACATAACCTTGACAAGATAACAATCGTTATCTAATATAAGTGCAATGCCATTATTTAATGTTTTCCAAATACGCACTTTTTGCTCGTACCTAGCTAAGTATAACGTATTAACGTTGTCTTATATGTAACTGAACTAATTTTGGTACATACAAAATGCAACCAGAGTTAACCGTCGGGGCTTCTTCGACGCATTCAAAAGTAACGGTTGGCGTTGAATCCATTGGGGATTTTTACCTAACCTTGACAAGATAACAATCGTTATCTAATATAAGTGCAATGCCATTATTTAATGTTTTCCAAATACGCACTTTTTGCTCGTACCTAGTTAAGTATAACGTATTAACGTTGTCTTATATCCACACCTATGCCGCAATTATCTGATTGATTGTCTGAAGAACTCGATAATGCCGAGCTAGTTGGCTTTACCCATGAGGTACAGGCGCCTGCTGACGTCTAGTCTTGTAGATGCAATGACTCCCCCAGAAGCGCCCTGTACGTCTTTGAGGGCTCCAGCCCTTGATACTACCAACAAAGATGGTAATTTGGACACTGATGTCCTTGAAATTCTGGGTGACGATCCGTTGCTCACAGAAAAACTTGGCAAAGACATTCGGCAAGAGCTTGCTTGCCGACTTGAACACACATCCACATAGGGTCTTAATAAAGAGGGTCGTAAAGAATTGATTTCGAAATACTCGATACCCGCCAATTGCTTGCGTATTAACCGCCCAAAAATAAATACCAAAATCAAAGTGGCTATTCCTGAAAACACTGTTAAGCGAGATAAAGGTATAGAAACCAAACAAAAACAGATAGCAAGTGCTATTTCCTGCCTAGGAGAAATCATTATTGCCCAACTTACGTCAAAGGACATGGACAAAGAAACGCTTTAAAAGCTTATGGATCTCAGCCGATGGCTATGCGATATTTTTCATGGGGTCTTCTTAACAAGAAGAAACTTCATCCTTTTTCATTAAAAAAGGATCTTAAAGAACACCTTAGCAATACTAAGATTGACACCTTTTTATTTAGCGAAACGTTAGCTGAGACTAATAAAACAGCTAAATCGATTATTAAATCAGGAGTCAAATTAAAGGCTGATGCTTCATACCATAAAAATATACTTAAGCGGGCGAAGACACTAAACAAGAAGAATTTAAACCGCAAAGCTCCTGGTCCAGCATACATTCAGCCGGGCCTACCGCCGAGGAGCTACGAGCCTGTAGGCCCCCGCGCACCACCTCCGCCACCGCCGCCCGCGCACTCATGGAGACAGCCGTTGCGTCAGCAACAGCTGCCGGCACTGATGCAGACACAAGCACGTCGTCGCTACTAAATTCAGTTGAGTATGCCGGCCGTTTACATTACTTTAAAACCCAATGGTTCCTTATTACGAAAGACAGAACAATTCTTTCTTGGATTGATGGTTATAAAATCCCTTTCTCGGCTCCAGCATTTTAAGATTCGATCCCACACACTCCGGTTAAAAGTAATGAAAATAATATTCTTTTTTACGAAGCTATTGGTGATTACGTAGATATTGAACTGAATGCGAACCTTGTAAAAACCAGTTTATATCAAGTATATTCCTAACGCCGAAACCTAACGGTAAAATGCGGTTTATCTTTAACCTTAAAAAATTAAAACTACTAAGAACTGCAGGATTCATTTCCACACTTTATCTTGATGACTGGCTGCTATTCGGTCAAACTTACCAGCAATGTATAGCAAACATAAAAATTACTAAAACCCTATTAACTTCAGTTGGGTTCATTATCAATGAGGAAAAGAGCGTTCTTAAACCTTCTGTAACTTGTAAATTTGGTACGATCATTCAATTCGCACGAAATTAATTTAAGCTTACCTTTAGATAAAAGATTGCAAATTATAACAGAATTGGAAAACTTTTTGAAGATAAGAAATTGTAAAGTCCGGAAGCTCGCCCAAGTCACTGGCTTGCTAGTATCAGCATGCCCAGCTGTATTGTATGGGCTACTTGACACTAAGGATTTAGAACGCTGTAAATTTCTTAACCTGAGAAATGACGACGACTATGATAAAACAATGAATATTCCTGTTACACTGTATCCGATATTCAATGATGGTTAAACAACATAGGTCACTCAGTGCGCCGCATTAGGAATGACGAAAATAGCACTGAAATTTATTCTGACGCCTCAACGAAGGGGTGGGGTGCGGCCTGTCAAGATGAAACAGCGAGTGGCCAATGTTCTAATGATGAGCGGTTAAAACATCTACATTATCTTGAACTCTTGGCTGCTTTCATTGCGCTGAAAACGTTTGCAAAAGGCTTTCAAGGCTGCCAAATTCTCCTGTTCATAGACAATTCTACTGCAATTGCCTACACAAATCGAATGGGTGGGATCCAATTCCCACACCTTACACAGATAACCAGGGAAATTTGGCAGTGGTGTGAAGATCGTAAGCTGTTCATTTTCGCATCTTATATCAAATCAAGCGATAACGTCATCGCAGATGCGGAATCACGCAAATCTCACCGGGACATTAAGGGAGTTAGCAAACTGGACTTTTCAATGCTTGATAGAATCATTTGGTATTGCTGATATTGACCTGTTCGCAAGCCGCATAAATAAAAAGTGTGAAATTATATCTCATGGCATACAAACCCTGATGCTATAAATATTGATTATTTCACCATATCATAGAGTGGTTTGAATTTTTATGCGTTTCCTCCCTTCTCTATTATATTAAAAGTATTAAAGAAAATAATTTCTGACAAAGCAAAAGGTATCATGTTTGTTCCTTTGTGACCTACGCAAAATTCAAAATAATTTATTCAGTTTAGGCTACAAGTAGCTCTTGTGAATGTCACTATGCCATCATACGCAACCATGGTATCCCGTATTTAAAGCCCTTGTGGTCTCCAGAATTATAACATTTCCACCTCATAAACGCAGGATAATTTCCCATTCCAGCTCTCGGTGGATACACTAATCCATTACCCTGGTGGCAGCAGTCTTATCCGAGACGCGCTATCAAAAATTTGCTTAAGTCCCTACTGTGGTATATTTTACCCAGTTATATAATGAAGCCTGTCAATATGGCACCCTGAACTTATGCCGATCAGCGTTGTCGCTGTTACTGGGTCCAAACATATCAAAAGACTGGGTGTATTTCGTCTCCGACCACCGTTACCAAAGTATAATGTTACCTGGGATACAAATTGCGTTTTGGATCAATTGAGTCAATGGTACCCCAATGAAGACCTAACATTGACCAAAAAGACAATAACATTACTGTCACTTATAACTGCCCATAGAGTTCAGACCTTGTCAAAAATAAATATTAAGAATATACATTCATCATCCAGCCGTATTACTATTACAATCTCCGATTTAATTAAAACATCAAAACCAGGCTGCAAACTGCCAACACATTATATACCTTTTTTCAATAATAAACCCACTATATGTCCTGGTAAAACTTTGTTATGTTACTAAATCCGAAACACCGCGGGTTGGAGCGGCAACTCCACTATGTTTGCACGGTTCTATAATAGACCTGTTTTGAACGACGATTGTACATCTTTACCTCATTCTATTTTGATGCTTAGGTATTTTATGTAGCAAATTACAATACTGATTGATTTGAAAAATTTAAATTAGGAACTGTTATGATTATTACAAGAATAATTATATATTAGTTAAATTACTGATCTACATAATGTTGTTTAATTAAGTATACAAATAAACCTACATTAATTCGAAAAGTATTTCTATTGATGATATTTCCCACATTATTACTACTCTCAAAGTCTACAAGTAACAATATAAAATAATTAACTACTAATCTCGAGGACGAGGCGCGAAGTATAATTGATGATTAAACGAACTTACCTGTAAGTGAAGTTCTATCATAATTATACGAAGCGCCTCGTCCGAAGAGATTAGTAACTCCCACCCACCCTTACTCTGCCATTATTCCCGTTACTAATCTCTAGGGAAATAAATCAAAAAAAAAAAAAAAATAAAAAAAAAAAAACCTGAATCTCTAAACTAAATGACGAACGCGAGGCAATGGCGACATAGAGAAAGATAGGGATACCCACAACAAAAAAAAAAAAAACTAAATCTCAACGATAGTGCAGGAGTGGTGACATCTATGCGATACTACAAGTAACAATATAAAATAATTAACTACTAATCTCTTCGGACGAGGCGCTCCGTATAATTATGATAGAACTTCACTTACAGGTAAGTTCGTTTAATCATCAATTATATCACACCAACGTAGGTATTAGGAAATTAATTATAGGCAATTAATATAAACACATGACAATGTAACAGTTTACTTAATGAAATCAAATTATTATTAATGGCACTGTATAATCAATTAATAAAAATTTTAAGAACATTGTAATTTTGTGTAAGTTGCACAGTATTTCCAAGCGGAGGATGGCAGGAATATGCCGCTCTTTTTGATATTATGACACCCTAATGTACACCATATTCTTGGAAATAAACGAATTATTATTATTATATGCTTTATTTATTTTTTACATATCAATTTACATTTTTAAATATTTTCTTAATACAAAACAAACATTTAAAAATATAAAAATATAGGGGTCCGTTATTATCATTATTATTAAATTAAATTAGGTGTCTCTAAAAGTGGCAAAGTGTACTACGTACTTGGCGTATCGATCTTCGGTATAATCTCTGTTTCGAAATGATCGCAGCCGAAGTTGGAGTCGGAGATTAAAATAAATCGGAATTTCTGACTCTCTTTCTGTGCTTTCCCTGTGGATGAAAACAGACAGAACAAGCCACGCGGGTGCAGTGCGGGGCGGTGGTTGTTAACGACTGCTAATGCAAACGGGACCAACGGCTTTACGTGCCTTCTGAAGCACGGATGAACTCAAGATGATACATTTTTTGTCGTCCATGATAATGACCCCTGTGTGGTGCCGGGGATAAAGAATTGCACCACCCCATCTATTCCCGTGGGTGTCGTAAAAGCCAACTAAGGGACCATTCCAGAGGATGGGCAGCAGCATCTCTGAGGTTACCCTCAACCTACTGCGATCGCCAACCCGCCTGCCAAGCGTGGCGATTACGGCAAATACCCCCCATGATTATTTGGGGGAGGCCTTTGTCCAGCAGTGGACGTCTTTTGGCTGAGATGATGATGATGATGATAATGACTGGCCTTAGAGAAAGTTGCTTAACGTCAGATATCGCAGACCAAACGCGTTGGCCATCGAGCTGCTTCAATGCCATACTAAAACTTGCACTAGGCATTCTGACAGATTATTTGAAGTTATCCTAAAATCAAAGCACTTTAATTTCTTATATTTCTTCAATTACATAAGTACACGTTTCCATATCTTGACAAATTCGCAAGTAACTATTGAATGAAACCTTTATCGCAGTGGCTTCAGAAAGGATATTTCCAACTGCGGCAAATATATCAAATTAATCATAAAAAATTGTAAAGGAAAAAGTCTTGGTCATAAATATAATAGTAACCTTTTAGAGTATAACAGGTAACTGTATATAGCTCTTTATTGTGGTAGGTAACAAGCTATTACATTAATGTAGCATTACACGTCTAACCAAAAACTGGGTATGCAAAAACATCAGTTCTTATTTTGCCTATCATTCTTAGCAATAGGAACTGTTATATCAACTTACAGGCGGAGTCAGGTTGACGATGAGGTATCATCATCATATCCGTCAAAAGACGTCCACTGCTGGACAAAGGCCTCCCCCAAGGATCTCTACAACGACTGGTTTTGTGTTGCTCGCATCCAGCGGCTATATTACGTATTATTTATGTCCAGAAGTACCAAAACCAAAATTCCACTTGCATTTTTAAAAACTCACTCATTGTTTCTTTGACATGACATTCCGTTAGTAATCGTAGAACATTCCGCTTTGCACACCTGTCGCACTCATTTACCGTGAAGTGTCAATCTCAATTCAACAAACAAACTTATAACAAACAAATCTAATCGGCTTACAAACAAAACCAGTAAACACAGCTCTCCGACCCAAATGTCAAATGCTTAAGCCGACATAATGCTTTTAAAATCCTAACCCAATTTAGCGAACGCAACGCAAAAAATTGGCCCATTCACACTATTGTTTTCCCTTACCGCCGCTCAAAAGCGACTTCAGACACCCTTATTTCTTACATGATAAGGTTTATTATGCCATAGCTATAGTTATCCGGTAAGAAAATCTGTCCTTATAGTCCTGTTGACGTCTATCATTGAAGATATCCTTTTGTACAGGATCGCACAAAAGCTAATGTACTCATGATCTTTTCAACATTGTCATCTATACTAAGTACTCGTTGGGACCAAATTGTTTGGGCCAATCAATTATGTTGGCAGCGCTCTTGTCCCGTTTGCATAAGGTTTAAATTGTCCTTGGAATACAGATGTAGTTGGTGCTAAAGCTTTGTTCAATAGTACGTAATTGAAATTTTGACTTTGCTAAGTCGTGTGACGGGGCGAGGCGGCGTGTCGAATCGCTGAACATTTTAATTGGCATCCCTGCTTGACTTTTGGGTGAAAGGCACAGAGCTTTACAATCAATAGCGGTACAAGGAAAATACCTCTTCAACCACAGATCTTCTATTATTAATTTGGTCCGTGAAAAGGAATTAATTGGAAGCAGGCAAAATGGATGAAAATCTATTTATTATATTTTGGACAACGTTTCGTAAAATGTAGCGACCTTTCTTGTTGTGAGGCAGCGACAGACCAAACCTCAGATCTAACTTCTTATTGTATTTATATTAATAGAGTAGAAAATAAAAAAAAATGCAAAAATTTAGAAGAATAACTTATTGATCTGATATCAAAGTTGAAAAAAAGCGCTGATTTTGCAATATTCCTGTATTTTTGAGTAGAATAAAATAGAATAGTACAATTTGCGGTTGAGGATGCAGTACATTCGAGTTACAACAGTGTACTACCCATAACGGGCATGCAATTTTTTAGTAGTAGATTAAAACTAATCAAAAAGAAAAACTAATCAAATATTAAAAACCAATCAAAGATTAAAACTAACATGAAACTAACAGTAACTAATCATAAACTTATTAGTAGGTTAATTACATTTTTTTATTTTTTAATGCATAGTATTCATCTATACGTACGGGTCCGTGGTCACAGGGAGACTGAGGTGTTGGTCGTCTCATAATTAGTTGGTAGCTTGTATACCATTACCAGCTCATTCTATGTCCCCACTGCTGGGGCACGAGCCTTCCCTATGGATGGATAGGGAGAACGGGCCGTAAACCACCACGCGGGCCCAGTGCGGATTGGTGGTTGTTAACGACTGCTAATGCAGCCGGGACCAACGGCTTTACGTGCCTTCTGAAGCACGGAGGAGCTCGAAATGATAAATTTTTGGTCACCCATCCGATGACCGGTCTTTGCGAAAGTTGCTTAACCTCAGCACTTGCAGACCGGGCGCGTTAACCACTGCGCCATCGAGCTCTTCAGGTAGCTTGTATACCTTCATTTAAATTTCCTCTAGCTAGTTACAAAATGTTTAAGAAAGTCCCTTTACTAAAATTGTTAAACGATCTTTCTTACTATTAGTTTCAGACACATTACTTGGATCAAACACACAAAACGCGACGCAAATATCGCACAATTGAACTTTTTGTAAGGGCACCGCATTTGTGCCGCCACACCCATGCCTTTAGCCGGTCGCCGCGGGTTTGACTCCTGGCTGCACACGGACAATTGGTTTATACCGCGGTGACAACCGAGGTGGGAAATGTGTATTAAGAAAAGATTAATATATATTATAATTTTGCTCTTTTTCGGTTTTTATAATTAAGGTTTTCCTTTACATAAAAAAACCTTTTAATTTGTAGTTTAAATCTGTACACCGTTTATTTACAGACACGTAACTTACTGATCCTTTCGGTATTATTATTACTAAAAATAAAATAAAGGTGCCTAACTACGTAACGTAAAAATTATTTTTATGTTTTTAGATATATATTACTTTAGGGCGATTATTAAAGAGTCGAAATTCCATTATTGCATCTAACTTTAAGTTTCTCATCGTCCACAAATACAACATCAAAATCTTTCCTTAAAAAAAAAGACAAGTTAACTCGAGCAGTGTGATAACATATTTTTGCGGTTGAATGTACTTTTGCACTGAGCATGTGTCGCCATCTATTGACAAGAAAAGAAAATTTACATACACACCCACGAGTCACGAGCGGCACATTCGTTATGTTTTTCCTCGATAGATGGCGCTTTTTACTACACTATTTCTTATTAGAAAGCGTAGGTAAGTGCTAGCTGTAATATTAACATTATTTATCCGTTATTAGCTTATTAGTTTTGTTCTTTGAACTTCGTACGGAGCCTTAACTTAGAGCATGATGCTCTAAGTACGGAGCGGACGAGTTCGCTGAGACTATTAAATATATTTTTCAATTATTAATAGATAAAGGTACTTACCTATTATCACCTGCCTTGTAAATAGTACCTTACATGTGAATCACACATTAGATTTGCAATACGTTTGATTGGCTCCCTACATAGAACGGCGGCTTTTCATGGAAGTTTTCGGTATGCTGCAACGAAGTGTTGGAACAATTTACCACCACCACTCCGTAACTCTGCTTCAGTGGGGTCCCTTAAGGTGAACACAAAGAGATACTTTTTGAATTTGCAGACAACTGATATTGCGTAAGATGTCGGATTAGGTTTTAATTTAATCTTATCTTAGTTGTATTCAACTGAATTTGTTGGGATACCTCCAATAACAGTAACGAGTATTATAAGTAGTAACTATGTGCTCATATTGATGTTATTGTCACTGTACTTTTAATTATTGTTATGTACAGCGCGACGCCGTGCACATTTACACAAAACGGGTCTCCACGGAAGATCAGCGTTGTAGTTTTTGTCCACTACTGCAGCAAATGCTGAGTGGAGTTTTAAGTACCTACATAAGTTTGTACTGTGTTCTAACAAATATATTTCATTTCATTTATTTATTTCAATTATACTCGTACATTTTATAAGAGCTGTCTATGTTAACGTCTTTATGTTACAAAAATGCTGTGGTGTTACCAAATAACTTAAGATATATTTATTTGTTTAACATTTAAACAAATATTAATTCAATACAAAGATTTGCATTGACTTATATTTATTTAAATGCAAACGTAAACCCAATTGGATACATTCAAAGACTGTAACCTTAGGAATTGCCTGTTTGGAGACAAAGGTCGTGAATAAAGAGCTGACTTAATGACTTCAATATCGTTTGGTATTCCAACCGAAAGCCTCAGCGGAAGGAAGGAATAAATTGTCACTTTTCAAACTAGCTACATAGTGAACATTTTAAGTTAACGATTCTAGGATAGTTCATATATTGATTAAAATGTTATTGTGGCTTGAGTGCGTTTTATGATTGTAGTCAATGATTAATTTTAGTAAGACGTCATCATTATTGCCATCATCACTAGCTCATTTTATGTCCCCACTGTCTGCACTGCCTACCACTGTAACGCTGGAATGTTAGGCACCACCAGGTTCAGAAAAGAGACAATAATAAAAGATGTAACCTGTTACAATCAATTTATTTCCCAGGGGTGGGTTACGTCAGTCGGACGCTATACAACTCAGTACTGTCGCGCAGATTTTATAAGGGGACTTAGCTTCTAGGGGTCTTAAGTTTCGTGTGCGCAGTTCGGCTCCTAGGTCAGCCAAGACCCGGGCCGTAGACTGCGCCGGTAGACTCAGGAGCCGAGGCTGGATCGCCGCAGTAGCCGCCTCCGGAGGTGCAGGCGGATAGGCGCGTGTAGAGAGCTGCCTCCGGAAACTGGCGGTTAGCACGAGACCAGGGGTTTCGTTGCCCGGTAGAGGGACCCCGAGGTTGTGGTTGAAGATAAAAAATATAAATTTCGCAAATTCCACAACGGAGTGCTTGCAGACTGACTCGTTTGTGTGATGATGAATAAAAAAAAAGCAGCAGCCCCAGCGCTGGGGCACGAGCCTTCCCTATTGGTGGAAAAACTACTAAACGGACCATAAACCACCACGCGGTCTCACTGCGGTGCGGTGGTTGTTAACGACTGCTAATGTAGCCGGGACCAATGACTTTATGTTGATAATTTTTTATAAGTTTTTAGTATGGGTACTATGATTGGCTTTTGCGAAAGATGCTTAACTTCAGCAATCGCAGACCGAACGCATTTTCCAATGCGCCATCGATCACCTCAAGACCAGGAGTTCTGAGTGCTTAGTGCTAGTTTCTTCGCCATTCGATCACATTAACGGAAAAAATATATATTCACTCGTTTTCCACTAGGTTGCTTCAGTGTTATACCAATTTTGAATGAAACCCGCACTAAGCACCTCTGGGTGAGGCGCAGTGGTAAAGAAATAGAAATAAAAATAGAAAAATCTTTAAATCTTTTTTTTTTTAACAGGTTCACTGTCCAAAACTTATAACAATGGTTAAATCAATTGTTACAGACCATATGTGGTCTGCGGGACAGTGAACCTGTTAAAGCTTACTGAAACACATTATTACACAAGTATTTTTGGTGTGTGTTTAAATCGCGTGATTCAATAACATATTAGTAACGCAATGGAATAAGAGTCATAACTAGTCAAAAGTTTAACATGTTAACGCTCGTGACTGTACGTCTCACATTACTTTTTCGATTTGTATAACAAACGACATGATAATAAAAAAAAAAAAAAAAATGATGTGACGGCAATAAATACCGAAACAGCGTCAACAGGTTACCGTATACACAGCAGATACATTTTACGAACACGCAAGGGAGTTGTATGTTTTATTAACATTTCGCTTGAACAACGACTAGACAAAAACATATTATATTGTATCATGATAGGAATGAGAGACTAGCTATAAACCTCGTCCAAATTGATGCCTTTATTATGTTTGTATGTATTAAGTCCTTACCTATGAAATTCACGTTTTGTATGAAGATTTTTTCTAAAATTATATTTTTCATACTAACGTTTTTTTAAAATTTTCTTAGCATCTATTTATGTTAACACTATAAAAATTGTAGAGTAGAGTGTTTGTTTCACTAGCTAAATATAGCAGACATTAAAAAGAAAAAAAATCAAGAGCCTTCAAAGCTACAATGAAACAAAAGGTCAATTCTGCGAACAAAAAAAGAAGTCAATTTAAAAAAAAATTGGGCGATAAAGACACAAAATGAATAATCATTGTTATTACTGAAGTCTAAGTAACATATTCCTAATTAAAGGTGTATAATAATATTAACAACCGGTATTGACTTTTAGAAGTAATGCACCTATTATTAAGTGAGAAAAAAACGTCAATTTCATGGCCTATTTCATCCTTAGGTATCATCGTTTTATTTCATGTTCTTCTGATCAACCGTAAGGCTCACGCACGCACGTCTTTCTCGATAGATGACATCGCATTTCGAACCGGGTGCCTAGCGCTCAGAATAATAAGTGAGTTGCATTTGACATTCGATCATGCGAACATAGTATGGCATGAAGCAGCGGCTTACGGCGACATACGAGATTTTGCCATACAAAATACAAATTATCATTCCGTGAACGTAATCAAATAAATGAAAAACAAAAAATGTAATGTATGTTATGTATATTTAATAAATGTAAATGAACACACATAGTTATAACAAAACTCATACTAGGCACTCTGCCTCACAAGTTATTAACGCAGTAAGTACAACTTACTGTGTTTGTGATTGTGATATTTGAGGTGCTGACATTATGTGCGGGACCGAACTATTACGAATACTATATGCTATAAGTCCCTTATGCACCTATTGCTGGATTGCGCAATTATTTCTTGCTATAGCCAAGTTACGAAGGTCGTATGATGGTGACGAAATGAAACTTCCGTAGTACGAAGTAAACACTTGAGCGTTCAGCCTTTATTCTCTATTACACTATATGGGTACACTTTCACTATTACTATTTACTATTATACCCGTAGAACTATATTAATCTATACTATTGATTCGTAAGGCGATCTATTGATCACTGAATCGTAAGACGAACTATTACTGTATCCGATTGCTCCGTCTGAATGAATTGTCTGAATCAACTGTCTGAATGAACTGCTGACCATAGAAAAGTCCCGCGTATTTATAGTCCAGCGAAATACATGCCTCTCTTTCTGACATGTTGCTGTCTCTGTCATTTAGTTGTTCTATTATATTCTAGAATATTCGACGATGTTTCTGGACTTTTCTATGATCGGTTCGATACTTACTAGGAAGTTTTCTAGATTTTTCTATAACTTTCCACACATTTCTAGAAACTTCTTTAGTAGGTTTCGTTCTATTTATGATTTTAACTATCTCTAAACTATTGTTAACGAAAGATAAGCGCATAAATACAAAGCTTATGTGGTTCTAACTAATTTTAACCTAATTTGCGACGTAATAACGACCCTTTTCTAGAACTAATTTCTATTTATACCTATTAAATCTTATAACTATTTAAACTATAGCTGTCCGTCCGGAACACATTACGATCTATTTTCTCGAAACTGTTCACATGTTCTTTACTGCGTTCATAAATTGCGCGGCAGCACTCTGGTCGTATAGTAAATTGTGTTCTAAAGTGTACGCGATCGCTGTACATTGTAATACTACGGACCACTCTTGATTGACACCAAATTATATGACGCTCTTCAAGTCGCCTCGGACAGAAAAAAATGGCAGAACTTCGTGAGGGAGAAGATATAATATAAATAAATATTAGACAACATCACACACATTGCTCTGACTCCAAAGACAGTAGCTTAAGCACTTGTGTTATAAAGCCCGGTGACGCTGAAAATGCCGTTTGAGGCAATCAGCAATCTCTCAAAAAAAAAAAACTTGTGTTATGGAAATCAGAAACAACGACGGAACTACAACCACCCATACCCGAGAAAATATAGAAAAAGTTAATTATTCTACATTGACCCGACCGGGAATCAAACCCGAGGCCTCGAATATGGCAACACCAGAAACCGGCCACGGAGGTCGAGGACACGGAGATATGTCCAGGTCGCGACTCTCAGCAATGGGGAATACGATGCAAGGAGGAGGATACATTCAAATGTAAAACATTTATGAGTGTACGAACGAAAACGCAAATAAATTCGTAAAATAGTTTTTAATGTCAATGACAGGATCTCCTGCAGCCACTGAGCCATAGACATTTTTTTCTCAAGTTTAAAGTTGTGGTGATGAGTCTGCATTGCTCAAGGTACTGTTAATTATTATTATAGTAAGTAAATAATTAGCCTAAGTATATACTGTCCCACTACTGGGCAAAGCCCTCCACCATTAAAATCAAGTCATAGCTACTATGGGTAGTAGATTAATCTTCACGCGCATGCTTGCCAAATGAGGGCCAGTAATCACAATATTAAAGAATGCTAAATAAATAATAAAATTAAAAATATATGTTCTTGATCTGTTCCTGATCTGATCGCCTCGGTGGCCGAGTGGCAGAGCGGGCCGGCCCGATACCCTTAGGTCCCGGGTTCAGTTCCCAGGTCGGGCAAAGTATGTTTCGGATTTATTCGGTGCATAACCCGGGTTTGTGATCTCAACCCGCATTTAGGAAGCGTGGTGATTAAACCATTAGCCATCAATTGTAGTGATGACTTTTGATTTTAATGATGGAGGCCTTTGCCCAGCAGTGGGACAGTTATAGACTATTTACTTTAATTTATGTTCTTATAAGATTTATTCATATAGTAACAGTTCTTATGAATCACAATCAGAATCAGAATTATTTATTTGTGAGATGTAGGTTAGTATTACAATGATGAAACATTATAAATGTGTTAGTTTCACAAAATTTCCACCTTAGATAAGGTATACAAATAAAAGTTTAAACAAAATGGCAAATCTTAGAAAAATCAATTACAAAAAAAAACAATAATAATACATTAACAATTCATATAAAATCAATACAATATTCTGTCACTTACTGCTCAAACATAATACCTATTATATTAAACCATTGATCAATAAATTAAAGATGTCATAATAAATTAATTTATTGAGACTGTAAAATGTAAAGCAATAATGTCACTCCAACCCCATACAATGATTTCTTTGCTCTGTGCTAAACTCATGTCCAAACTGTTCCAAAGATGTGTCAGTAAGAAATTCCTGTGTGTAATAGCATTTGTCGACAAGTAATGCTACCAGACGTTTTTTAAAGACCTTTAATGGCAAAGTCTTCAAAACGATAGGAATTTTAATAAAGATCCTGTGAGCCATTCCAAAGAAGCTACTATTAACATGTTCCGTTTTAAATCTCGGTGCACAAACCCTATTCCATTGCAATGGCTTCTATTTGGATTAATTTCTGAGAACGTTCGCGTTGTGAAAAAGGACTCGTTGCATATGACGAAGACTGCTACTTCATAGATTTATAACGATGGTAGAGTCAGTATTTTCAATTTTATAAAGAACGGTTTAGAGCTATCAGTTGACTTAAGACTATTAATAGCATTATGCACCTTTTTTGGTACTTAAATACTTAACTCTTACCCACAGAATTGCCCTAGAATATGACCCCATAATAACGCAATATGGATTCAACGTATCCGCGGTAACCGATCAAGACATGGGTCATATCATATGGGCTCACATGGGCTCTATGGAAGACCATAGCCCATCAGATTGTATGGCAAAATTTTAGGCGTAGCGTAGGCGCTCGCTACTATAATTATCAAAATCGCACTAGGTACCTGTAGCACAGAGTAGATAATATGTATGTATTCACTACCTGTAGGCCTTATCCAAAGTAACATTAGAAAACGATAGTGAAGTTCGAAAATAATAAAATGTATGGAATTGACACAAGCCGCGCTAAATCACGTGGTCAATCTTATGTCAATCCCATACATTTTATTCTTTTCGAACTTCGCTATCGTTTTTTTATAATGTTACTTTGGCTACCGACACAGGTCTACGAAAACACAGGAACCGTAGCCATTCGTAGTTCTCCGTAGTCCGTAGCGCTGCGTAGCGCGGTGCTACGACGCGGAGCGCGGCGCAGACTGTAGACATGTAGATACAGACAACTACCCTATAGCATTATACATTTTTTATTTAATAAATAGACTTTTTAATAAGAAAAGTTTATATACATACCTAACTGAATTTATGCTATTTAAAAGTACACTATGTCGCCGGTAGCCGCTGGATGCCACCAGAACAAAACCGGTCGGTGAGGAGATACTTGGGGGAGGCCGTTGTCCAGCAGTGGACATCTTTTTAGCTGAGATGATGATTAAACGCCTACCCGACCCAGCCAGGAATCGAACCAGGGTCTTCCGCAACCCGGGCGGCTGCACTGACCGCTATGCTACCGGGAAGGCTAACGTAAGCGCTGAATTTTGTTACTGGTTTTTAATGCTTTTTGAGTGCTAATAGCGGCACAGCGCGCCATCTATCCAACGGTAATTGCAACCGATGGCTATGCAGATTCATCTTTGCCCGGATTGCGGAAGACCCAGGTTCTATTCCTGGCTGGGTCGGGTAGGTGTTTGATTTTTTTTTTCACTGTATTTTATAAATTTTATAAATACTTAATTTAGCTTCAGTGCAGTAATTAGCACTTGAAAATAAAAAGTAAAAATTGAGATGATGATGATGATGATGTGGAAAGTTTCAAATCGCACAAATTCAGTTGGGTAAACGATTTTTTTTTATTATGTTATCAAACTTAAGTTCATTTTTTTTTTTTGCTTCTTAGGCATAGAAAGTTTCATTAGTAAGTATTGACTAAAAAATAATTGAACTTTAAACTTTGTATTGTAATACCGAAACGTTGACTTTTTACCTAAAGGACAATTCTCCAAATGTCTATCGTCCAAATTCCTTTAACAAGCAATTCAACAAAAAGATGTTTTTGTCGTAATCAAGAAATATTACAAATATTTAAGCCTTGAACTTCTGACTCTTTCCTACGTCTAATTTCACGAAGGTCTAATTCAACAATAGTCTTATTCCACGAACGACTAATAAAATCCTATTAATATTATAAACGCGAAAGTTTGTTTGGATGTTTGTTACTCTTTTACGTAAAAACGACTGAATGGATTTGGATGAAATTCGGCATACAGATAGTTTATAACCGGGAATAACACATAGGATACTTTTTATCCCGATATTCCCACGGGAACGGGAACCACGCGGGTGAAACCGCGAGCGGCCGCTAGTAATTTTTTTTTTAAATCTTTGTTTATTTTTAGCGACGATAACTGTGTCGATTACTAAGCTTAAAGTGTCGATAACTGGCGCCACTGCCCTACCTATTGCATCATCATACTAATATTGTAAAGAGGAAAGCTTTGTATTTTTGTATGTTTGCAACGAATAAACTCAAAAACTACTGGACCGAAATAAAAAAAAATTTCACCATTAGAATGCTACATTAGCGCTGAGTAACACAGGCTATATTAAAAAAGAAATGTCCACCCGAGCGAAGCCGGGACGGGCCGCTAGTAATTTATAAGTAAAGATTTTTTAAAACAAATTGCCACAGGCCGAACATCTACAATTGCAGAAGCCGCCCGGATTGCGGAAGACCCAGGTTCGATTCCTGGCTAGGTTGGGTAGGCATTTAATTTTTTCACTGTATTTTATAAATATTTTATTCAGGTTCAGTGCAGCGATTAGCACTTAAAAAATAAAAAAGTAAAATCTAAATTTTCCATGATGATTGATGACACAGGAAATTGTAGATCACAGACTGATATAACAAATTGCAAGTGGGCGAAGCTGCGTGCGGAAGCTAGTGTTAAAATAAACATTGACATTGTAATTATTAAATGTAGGCCTGAGAGCGATGCGATGCGTATCTGGTAATATGCGAAATGCACTTCTGGCCATCCGCGTATAAGGTAATTTGCGATTGTGGTACTATGCGTCTGACTGAACTTTTTTGAACCGGTGCGTGCGGTGGGTGGCTAATTATCACGCTGACGCATGATGACAAGTATCAATTACAAGTACTTTTTTCTAATCAAAGTCACTGGTAACTTCTTGTGGACAACGCACATTCTCGAACGGTATGTAATTTTGATGATGATGATGTAATTTTGATATTATTTTGAATTTTGCATATTATCTATAGTTACAAGATTGGCCATTGTCCCCTAAATAAGCACTTATTTACGATAGGTGTGACCGACAGCCCTTTATGCAGAGGATGCATGGAGGCGGAAGAAACGCCACAACACGTGCTTATGGAATGCAGGAGTGTGGCAGATGAACGGGCACGGTTTCTCCAAGCACCCAGGACGCTCGCGGAAGCATGCAGTAGCCTGAAAAGGCTGCAAGCCTTCTGGGATAGTCTGGGTTGGTTGGAGTAGGTAGAAGGTATACGTACAATGGCCAAATCAAATGGCTAAGTGCGGACACAGCCCAGTTTAACTAACTAACTATAGTTACAAGATAAAAAAAAGTTGATTTATTCTAGTAAAATTTTATCTTGTAAAAAGTAAAATTTTATATCCGTAAGGTGTTAATAACACCTTATTAGGTAAGTATCGAGATTCAAGTCTAAGTCTATTTACGTAATCAATTTAAAATAATAAGTGAAAATTTGTTAAAATTTTTTGGAATTTGTTTGGAAATATTTTGTTAAAAGACAAAAGTTACATGGCAATACTTTTGTCGGCACTTCGGTAGGTAGGACCTGTGGCGCCGCCGCCATTGATGGAAAGTGTGGTCACATTTTAATAAATGACAAACAGCAATTTCAGTACAAAAAACATGCGTTTTAAATTGCGATAACTCTTTTATTTTCATGAATAATATTTCTTTTTGTTATTGTTATTTGTATACCTATGTACCCGTTTGCGATCGGACAGGGTTTTTTTTTACATATTGTATATAGTATTGTAAATGCAAATTTCAAATTAATATTAATATTTAAAGGAATTACGCCTTTATCGATTGTTAAATACTTGCAAAAGTGTTTTATCGACTGTGAGGGTGGTATCTTCACAGTGACGTAATACCGCTGGCTTGCAGCGTAAATCACAAACTACTAGAAAAATTCAACGAGTCTTCTGGGGCCCCGGTATAGCTCAGCGGTCACAGCATTGGACCGGTTATCCAAAGGTCGTGGGTTCGATTCCCACTCGAGCTTCCTCAGGCTGGTCGATTTATTCTAAGGCCGGCAACGCATCTGTGATTCCTCTGGTTTTGCGGGTATCCATGGGCAGCGGTGATTGCTTTCCGTCAGGTGACCCGCCTGCTCGTTTGCCTCCTTCTAATATAAAAAAAAAAAAAAAATCTAGTAAAATTTTATCTGGTAAGTTTGTAATTTGATAATCTAATTGTAAATAATGTTAGAAATATTAGATTACATAGTGTATTTGTATTTCATGTCACTTTTAAATTCAAGATCACAGGTGAGATTCAAAAATCAACCCCTGATCTATTTCCAACTAAGAAGACCTCTTAAAAATCAATGATACAAAATTACAAATCTTTGCCGTGTGAACACCATCAAAACGAAAACCTCATCATATTTAATTAAATTGAAGGTTCAAGGCAACCAATGGCCAATGTGACCTTTTCAGAGTACCAGGAGACCTAAAATATTACAATTAATTTAATAACCTGAACAGGCTCGAAAAAATGCTATACCAACAGACAAACCGCAGATTAACAATAAACAAACGAATGGACATAGACGCCATCATGTCTGCTCTTCCGCCGACGTAGAGCCTCTGAAACAATGTTCAGAAAACACAATTTCATTTTACAGCTGCTGAACTGAATTTTGAACTTTATTCTTATAAGAATAGCGACTACATTGAACGCATAGTTATGGGCGCAACGGGAAAGCGTGTCGTGACGCAAACATATATACGTGAATTTGAACTTTATGTTTGAGTAGGTAAAGTTTATTATTGTGACGAAGGTTCGTTGAAGCGTTGGCTGCCTGTGCGAGTGTGTAGCCGCGCAGTCGCCGCAACCGGCCGCCAGTGAGGTCGGCGGCGCCACTAGCGACGGTTGTGTTAGTACGCGACGCCGGGTCCCACTCCGAAATTGCAGTCAATTGTGTATCCTTAAAGCAAAACCCCTTTCCCATCGTTGTCAATTCCCGCCTTCCATTTAGATTTAAATTTAGAAAGCCCGTTCCCTTTTCAAATTCGTCGCGTCGTTTCTTTTTCGTGGCCTGCCAGTCACTTAATCTCGTTATCAGTGATTTTTCTTCGTACCGTTTCGAAAAAGACTAGTTTTATTCTTTTATGAAACAATGTGTGCGTTGCAGTGAGATGTGCGGCTAGTTAGGTCAGGGGTGCCAAACTTTTTGCCGCGCCGTGTCGGTCGCGTAAGTTACGTAACTGTTCCGGGCAAAATCGATATCCTGGGCGTATAAATAGCAGGCTTACGGTTGAGAACAGCTGGCCGCTCGCCAGCCACCATGCAGACCACGGTGAGAGCCTTTCAACTTTTTTTAATATCGCCGAAGACTTGCTGCTCCATTTATTAAATTGTTTTTATCAGACAAAACCATCATTGTAACTGAAATAAAAACGGTTTATATGTGTCTACTCGAATTTAATTATTACATACTGATGTCGTATTATCACAGTCTCCCTGTGACCACGGGTTGTGCAGAGAGTTCAATACATGCATAACGGTTATATGCAACATAATTATCATCATCACCATTGATCATGGCACATGCAAATACGCCTAAATATCGGATATTCAAAAACTACAAAAAAATTAATAATTCTAACATTCGCTTCAGAACTACTAAACCTATTCAAAAATATATTTTCATAGATAAGCTACACTATAGGTGATTCCTGTTCCTGACTAATAAAGGCTTTACTCATAGGAAACTCCTGCAAGATTTCAAGGTATACCGAATTTCACGCAGATATAATAAAAAACTTTTTTTAAAAAAATCCATCCTTCAAATTAAATTTCATTCCACTAAAGAAAACGATCAAAAGAGAAATATAATTCAACAAAGTCATACACTTTTGTGTTTCTGTAATCAACGTACTCGTTATGTCGACTTTTTCATGCTAAATTCTGGGAAACAATTAAATCAAATATCGGTACCTAAATTCAATTTACTGTGACGACTCACAGCCCTTTAACATTCAAGTGTCGATTTACCCCAGAAAGCGGTCGTTGCGAGATTTATTCGTCGACCTTTACTTATATTACGTCTTTAGGAACCTACAACCTTTAAATAATGTTATTTGAGATGTTTAATTGCATCCGTCTTCTTTTCACAACGGAGAAGCGCTTGGCTTTCATCTCACCTACTTATTCCCTAAAAGAAAAAGAAAATAAACTCATCTACAGATTACGGTTAGCCTTTGTTATCCCATTGTTGGTACCAGATGGTAAATGACTATCACAACCTGATAGCACCTGAATGAAAAGAAAGATAGCCAGATCAATTAAGTATTCTGGGTAAAGTATACTTCTAATTTCAGCTTTAATCCCACCCTTTCTTACCAATTTCACCGTATTCCAAGTATTTAAATAAGAACACTGAGACACGATAGTCGTAGAATAAAAAACCTAACTGCAAAAAAGTAAAAAGCCTATGACTGTCCCACTGCTGGGCAAAGGCCTCCATCATTGAAATCAAGTCATCGCTACAATTGATGGGTAATGGCTTAATCACCACGCTTGCCAAGTGCGGGTTGGTGATCACAAACCCGGGCTACGAATCGAAAAATCCGAAACACTGCTGGACCTGGGAATTAAACCCGGGACTTCGGGTATCGGGCCGAGCGCTCTGCCACTCCGCCACGGAGGCGTTAAATAAAAACCGTAAAGTACTTATCAGATAATAAAGTGATTAACAAAAAGGACTCAAACAAAAAGTTAAAATGCTTATTTTAAGCTTCCAACTGTCACTTGATAATATCACCTAGCAAATGGTATTGTATAAGGCACAGTTGCATTTAGGCTTTCAACTGTCACTTGATATTATCAAATAACAAATGGCGTTATTAAGGAGCAGTCGCATTTACGCGGCGTAAAGTTAACAGGCCAGTTACGCGCCCTTATCTGATTACGATGATTGAGTGCTGGAAGCGGCGGATTGTCTCCGACAACGGGCGAGGCGTTTTCTCAATTTGACTGGAAAGCGTCGTCAGATTGAAAGGGGACTCCTTTGCAGAAACTCGTTTTCAAAGTTATAAAAGTCAAAGAGCTGTTCACGATTTTATTAGGGCTTTCCAAGAGCCATTTTGCACTTTGGGTATCCGATGCAAACTTTGAAAACTTAATTCTTTTTAACCAATAGGCGGATATAAATGAAACTTGCTATGCTTTACCTTTTTACCGCCAACAACTTCTATAGAAGTTCGAGATATTCGTGCCGTCCACGCCAGCATTTCTATAGAAGTTCTTCTTTGTACCTACTTTATTAAAATACATTTATACGTTGGCGTACAGCGGGACATCGCGTGCAGGATAGTTGGGCGGTGAAAAGGTTTAGGGAAATACTGAGATGTTGTCAGTTAATTGTAAACATTTAAAAACAAACTTCTCATTTATAATAATTGCATATTTTCTTTGGAAAGATATTTTATTATTTATTTATTTTTTATTTTATTTTTTATTTTTTTTTATTTTTTTTTTTATATTTTTTTTTATTTTTATTTATATTTATTTTATATTTATTTTATTTATTTTTATATTTCTGTTGGTGGCGAGAAATTTCTTGGCTCCCTAAGAAGAAATACTAAGGTCGACTGAATTGAAAATTATGTATGATAAGTAGACAAAATCAACGTTTCGTAGTCCCCTGATCCCTTCTCTAAAACTGGACCGATTTAATTACTTTTTTCATTAAAAATTAAAGAAGGCTTTGGCTGTATCCCTACGTTTTGCTTTTTTTATATAATCTTGCCAAATTTCGACAAAAACAGTGGAAAATCTTGCCAATTTTTAAGGTTTTTAAAAGTTCATATATCTTTTTTAATAATGAATTTATGAAAAAAGGAAAACTTAGGGACACAGCCAATGCCTTTCTTTAATTTTTTATAAAAAAAGTAATTGAATCGGTCTAGTTTTTGAGGAGGAATTAGGGGACTACGAAACTTTGATTTTGTCTACTTTTTATACATATTTTTTAATTCAGTCGACCTTAGTATTTCCTCATAAGTTGTAATGATCGATAATGCCGTTAAGGTTTTCTAAAGGTCAATTGGAGTCTCGAGTGTATCCCTATACATTAGGGTAGTGGCATATGGCACCGTGAGTGTTCGACAGAAACCAAAGATTGACACTTTTTAGGGTTCCGTACCCAAAGGGTAAAACGGGACCCTATTACTAAGACTCCGCTGTCCGTCCGTCTGTCACCAGGCTGTATCTCATGAACCTAGATAGTTAGACAGTAGAAATTTTCACAGATGATGTATTTCTGTTGCCGCTATAACAACTAATACTAAAAAACAGAATAAAAAATATTTAAGGGGCTCCTATACAACAGACATGATTTTTGTCCCGTTTTTACAGATAATGGTGCGGAACCTTTCGTGCGCGAGTCCGACTCGCACTTGGCCGGTTTTTTTTCTTTAATCATTAAAAAGTAAAGATAGGCAACTGATTGTTGACTTAATACTGGGTTACCGCGTCAAACAGTGGTATCACTACCCTAAGTACTAGATTCTCCTGTGTGTACGATCTGACCGCCAAACCGCAGTCATGGACTAATAATATATAGTCCATGCCGTAGTTGACCCTTTACGAACAGAGCATGAACTTTCAAATCAGGCTCCTGCATCATGCGACCGTTTTTTTGAATTCGAAACATGGAATTAAAAAGTATGGTTCTTGAAAAAAGGTTCGATCTGTCCCCATAGACGCGGTAGGGAGCTTTACCTTCGTGCCTGTGCTGTGACACGAAGGTGGACGTCTTAATATGGCAGAATCAAGGCCAAATCTGGTATATTTCGTCTCATAAAATTTAAATGACAGTTAGTTTTTGGCGACGAAAACTGTGTCGAAGACTGGACTCAGAGCACAGAGTAGATAAAATGTATTCACCTTAGAATAATAACTTATTTACTCATGTGCTCAGAGTGTCAGACACTGGTGTCACTACCCTACTATTTTTTTTTTTTGGAGAGAGACTGCTGATTGCCGAGGGGCATTTTCAGCTTCACCGGGCTTGTTTTAGGGGCGGCGAGGTACGTAAAAGGTACCTCAAGCCGTGTTGAAACGAATCACCTTCGGAGGATTTCTAGAGGGGTACGGCATCGCACACTTAAAAGTGCGCGTCCCCGTGCCCTCCCAGAGTCTCCGAAGGGTTCGGATCGGATCGGGGAGCGGAACCACCCGAGGGCGCCTCTAAAGGCACGGACCTCTGCTCGGGTAGACCGGGCCGTGGAGGAGGAGAGGAGCGCCTAGGCACATGACTGTGCCTGGCGTAGAGCGCGTGTGAACCGGTTCTTCGTACCCTTGTTCTACGAGTACGGTGTCTTGGGCCTAAATTAGTGTGCATGTTTAGTGTATTCTGTATTATTGATCGAAGATTTCAAGTAATTGACAGTGTTTTCGCGTTTTGTCTTCTCCCCTCCATTTCATTTGCCGTTGCTAATTCCTTTCGATGACCGCAAACTGACTATCGTTTGGTGAACTATCCGTAAGCAACTGCTTTTCCAAGCGATAGAAGCGATAATAGATGTACGATACGTTATTATAACATACATTAACATACGATTTTCCTTGTTAATAATGAGCAAATTTTTTTTATGTTTGTTTAAACATTTTTATTACACACATGCTAAAGTTTGCGTATTAATGTAGCGATAACTTTGGCATAATTAAAATGAAACACTTCTCACAAATGTAACACGCGTTATATATTTTTATTTCTACAATCGTAAAAAGTGTTTAATTCCAATGTGTAGTGTTAGCATAAACTTTAGAAAACATCAGTTATATAAAATTACACATAACTTTACATGTCTAAAGCCCTGGCTCCACGATAATTTTCATAGTTGAGGCTCTCTGCTAGCCTCTTTCTCGGTCGAGCCTCAGCTATGAAAGTTATCGTTGCGAGTTAAGAGGGCTCATTAATGAACTCGCTCATTACGAGGTCGAGCCCAGGATTGAGGGTTTCTTACTCTTCAGTATTGTAATAGAGAAGTCGACAACAACCATAGTTAATTCCAGAACATTTAAACGTATAAATGACGTCACGTAACAGTTCTTTATAACATTAACCTATTTTTTTAAAGACCTAAGCCGCAATAATTCGAACTCAGTGGCAGCACAGATACTCATTTTTAATTTCAACCAATATTAATATCTATTTATAAAAAACAAAACAAAAGAAAATCGAAAATAAACAAAACAAAACGCAAACTGAAAAGACAGCTCTTTACACGTCTGCCGGCTTTTATACTCTGTGCGCAAAATGGCGAGCACATTTAATAAGATTGGAGACGACGAAGAAAGGATAAGGACTGCTCCAGATATCCGTTCTTGTGGGATGATGGGAAACACGATTAGGGCCGGGATTTATAAGGAGTGGGGGGTAGAGGGGAGTGGTGGGGGAAAGGCCAAATATTTTTTATTACGTTCGACGCTGAAAGGATGCGTTGTTCGATGCCGTTGAACCTTGAACTTCAAACTTCAATTCTATTATTGTACAATATACAATAGCTTTAGAAATATGTAAGGTACTTACAACCGAAACTGTCAATGTATAATCACTGTTAACTTTATCAGATTATACACGTATCTTATCACTTTTTTCGAACATTATTATTATTAATAATTATTATTAATTAATAAAATATTATTAATAATGTTGGAAAAAACCTAGCTCAGAACAATGCTATATACTTAGATAAATGATTGGTCTCGCGCGTTTGCTCTAAATTTACAAGATAAAATTTTACCAGAAAAAATCAACCAGTTTCAGAAAGTCGAGTGGGAATCGAGCCCACGACCTTTGGGTAACCGGTCCAATGCTCTAACCGTAGAGCTACCTACTTACACCCCCACTGCTGGGGCACGAGCCTTCCCGTTATTAAATAATAGGTTATATTATTATTATTGTTTCCTTTATTTATTTTTTACACATTAATTTACATTTTTAAATATTTTCTAAAAACAAAACAGACAAAACATTATTATTGCAGCATCTGTTACCCTCACTCTGCCGGCCCACAAGGTGCCTCTTCACGCCTTGTTTGAAGGACCCCATATCATGGAAAAAATAATTTATATCAATTTTTTATTTTTTTTATTTATATATTACCTACATGTTTGATAGTAAATATAATTTATATCTTTGTTAGTTTATGAAGGCCATAGTATTTCAGTCCAACGGCGTTCTTATAAACCGCAATTGCCTCAATGGAAGAGGTTGAGGGGCTTCGTAGCGACCGTAGCAAGCAGGGCTACGCCTGCTACGGCTACTGGTCTTAGAGGCCGGCCGTTTGAAAGGCCAACACTTTGTCACAAATATTTAATCTTTTTTTTTCCTTTGTTGATGGCTACGTGCGATTAACACATTTAGCCAGTGTCAAAGTAATTTTTCCCACAAGTATTACATAAATAAACAATATTTCCTTCCTGTATGATGATGATGAATGATAACAGAAATGAGAAGTGAGAAATGATATATCCTCCAACCCCTCGAGTATCTCAGTAAAGATGTGGGGCTTTACTAAATCCTCGGGCGGACTTCTTGAGAGTATTGTGAAAAAGTGACGTTGCACTGTTTTGGTTAATTTGCAAACATTCATGCACACTCACGAACACTTAACGGTTAATAATCCACCATTATTTTACATTAATATTCGACATAGTAACACAAATGCCGGTTCTTCTCAGTACAAGATCTCCCGCCCAGAGTAGACTTACGAACCGATGGCATAATGACGTTCATAAGAGCTATTTGTAGCCTAAACTGAATAAATGATTTTGAATTTTCAATTTTTTGAATTTTAAAAATTTTGGAAAATAAAACAAAACCGCAGACATGACTCTTCACTTTCTTGACGGGGACAATCATCAACCAAGCGGCCGCCGCCCGTGGCTAGCTCAATTGAATCCGCACTCTCTTTGGTTGGTTGGTGATTGTCCCCGCCTGCGACAACTATCAATATTCAATGTATTTATAAATACTCATTTATTATAGATTTTATTATTTAAGTATAGGGTATCGGACAAGGAAATATTTCACGTTGCATTCAACACTGCTCAAATGGAATTCTGAGATCGTAGAGCTTGTTTTTTTCTATTCAGTTTTTTTTCTTTGCAGTTATTTTTTATGTTAGTCTGGTTTTTACGAGTATATAATTGTTTTTTATACAGTTGTTTTAGCTGTCGAGTTTTATTTAATTTAGACTGACCAACATCTCACTCATCCATCCTAATGAACCCGGCACTAGCACATGATCTTTATCCAAACGCGTTCGCCTCTATACCAACTAACGCCTCCGCATACAGGTAAATAGGTAAATACTCTCATTGGGTATGACAATATTTACTCTTTCTTTAAAAAGAAAATTGAAAATCACATTTGGTAGTCCGCAGTAAGTCCCAGATTCACGCGCTAAGCCCCAACGGAGGCTTGCGGGCACGATCCGATGGTTTATGCTAAAGTCTATTTGCAGCCGAACATTTAATAGAAACTCAAAGCTTGGGGAAGTTCCTTTTAAATACAACGAGTCATTTGGGTCAACATTTTTTTATTGGTAATATTTTAAAAGGGGTTTCAAGTCTGCTAATTAAATAACGTCTCGATAGCTTGTCGATTGGCTGATTTAACATTAGGACTTTGGTATAGCTATCAAGTCAGGCCATTGACATTCGATTGTAAAATTTCCAAAATAGCAAAATACAAAAATAACAGGATATAATAATATGTGAAACTAACCGCGAGTAAATTCATAAAAGTGTTTTTTTTAAATGTGTTTTGTTAGTCTAAGCTTACAAAGTCGAAGACAAATAATATAAGCCTTGACAGACACATAATGACGTCAAAAATAAAAAAAACCCAAATTATAAGAACTAAAATTTTGTTTAAACTATAGTACGACCACCACTTCGAATAGTTCTTTAAAAACCAATATTAATACGAAGCAATCGTCATAATTCGTATTATAGGCGCATTTCGTGTGAAAAGTCAAATGGTATTTTGTCACAGCGAATGTAACTCGATACTGGCTTAATACGCCGAGTATCAGAGTCTCAGTTCACTTGATCTTTGACAGTTGAACTTCACTAGTTTGTGGGGCTTCACTAATCGTACAAAGACAGTTTTAATTTTCGTTTACTTGTACGAGAATGCATGCTGTACCTACACCGTGATTTTCTTTGAGTTTTGTTTTTCTTTATACTATAAACAAAGAGTTTGTAAGTTTGTTTTTTTGAGGAAGGTAATCTCTAGAATTACTGGTTCATCTCAGCCAAAAGACGTCCACTGCTGGACAAAGGCCTCCCCCAAGATGTTGGCGATCGCAGTAGGTTGAAAGTAACCTCAGAGAGATGCTGCTGCCCATCCTCTGGAATGGGCCCTAAGTCGCCATTTACGACACCCACGGGTTGAGATGGGGTGGTGCAATTCTTTATCCCCGGCACCACAAAGGGAATTACTGGTTAAATTCCAAAAAAAATATTTTACTGATCTATATTTCTTGCGGGTATAACAAAGGCTATATTTTATTTTGAAAAGAAAAGATTGTATTATTTTACCTTTTTATTTGGAATTCAAAGTATTATTTATTTATTTTAGGGATTATGTACTAACAAATGTGTTACATAAATTGGCTTATCAATAGACTTATGTACTATAAATGGTAATACATCCCACCACGTAATCCACGTGTATACAGACTAAAATGAAATTAGATGCGTGGTAAAATACATAGATACTTTGTAATATAATGTAAATGCCATGATTAGATTAACTGTAGACGCAAATATTATTAACGTCGACATTACATAAAACAAAATATAAAAGAGAAAAAAGAAAAACATGCATGTATAAAATGTTTCTGTTTTGTTTATATAATTTTTAACGCAAATTTTGTTGCGAATAAATTACAAAAACACAAATGTTGAAAAAATTTCCACGAACAGGATTTGAACCTGCACCCTTCTGACATACCGGGTCAGGTGCTCTCCCAATTGAGCTATCGTGGTTCTAACCAACTCGCCGAAATTATTCAACACTATTTACTTTTTTACTTTGAAAGCCAAAGGCGCCCATTCAATGTCAACAACTACCGTCATTAACATCCGATCATAATATTTTTACAAATACTAAATATCACGTAAGAAGTAGACAAGCTATTTATAAAATGTTTCTGTTTTGTTTATATAATTTTTAACGCAAATTTTGTTGCGAACAAATTACAAAATGTATGTACCGGGTGCTTTAATCACTGCGCCATCCTCGCTCCTCAAGTTTAATCTCATTTGACTCTTATTAAGTTACTACTATAATAAAAAAAAAACCAATAAAACAAATCCGGTCCGGGTCCCATTCAATTTGAAGAATGTCATTTATCATTCAAATCACCACCTTGTTTACATACTCATTCATAATGTCAAACAACTACAGACTTGTAAATATACATTTTAATAGTAAGTACTTAACGACCATTTCACGCTAACAGGCACGTCGTTACGCTGCTGAAATTACAACAAGGACTTTACGTGACATCATTTATATGTCCATCGACAGCTCATTACTGTCCATCGTCCTCAGAATATAGAACGACATTAAGCTCTCGCACCACACTGTCCCTCTGTACCCTCTGACGTCACGCGCGATATGACGTCAACGATGGGTCAATATGTGCCGAGCTTTCGTCAGGATAACTGGGCCTTGATCAGACTAAATGATTAAAAAAGGTTGACACTTGGAAATCTGGCCTCATTTTATGACATCATAATGGGAAACTATGTGCAAAACTTTAGTTTTCTAGGTTTTTCTAAGGACAAAGGGGAAAATTACCATGAAGCTGTATACTCCTTTTTTTGTTTTTGTTGATGGCTTCGTGCGATTAGCACATTGAGCCAGTGTCAAAGTAATTTTCTTACAAGTAATACTTAAATAAACAAGGAAGGAAATATCCTTCCTGTATGATGGATGAATGATAATAGAAATGAGAAGTGAAAAATGATATACCTCCCAACCCCTCGAGTATCTCAGTAAAGATGTGGGGCTTTACTAAGTCCTCACGCGGACTTCTTGAAAGAATTTGAAGAGTGACGTTGCATTGTTTTGTTTCATTTGCCAACACTCATGCATCATATGAATGTGTAGTGGTATTTTGAGGATCAAGCGGGCGTCCGCAACTGTTATGGGATCATCGGGGTCATCTAGCACGTGTCTAGGACGTCTAGATATGGTGGAAGGCTGCTGTTCCGTAGTCGATATATGTGACGATTGTAATCACGTCGGGGTGTCCAAATATACCAGGGAACAGGGAGTGTAATGGAAGCGCAGATATGATGTTATTCTTATATATTGAATACAACATGTCTTATCTCTGTTTAATCTTACTTTAATTATCTTGATTTATTTATTACGTGAGACTAAGTGAGTACGTGACGAACCGGCACAGCTGCCAACATTGTATTTGACGGCCGCCATAACAAGCTGGTGGTTGAGTTAGATTAACATAATGAAAAAATAAATACATTTAAACGTAACTTGGATTTCCGATGAATAATTATGATGAATATAAATTAGCACAACTAGAATAGTTGGCACTGGTGTTCAACACTACTTTTTGTTGCCAATAGATAACATCTATACTAATATAATAAAGCTGAAGAGTTTGTTTGTTTGTTTGTCGAACCAGTAGTTCCTGAGATTAGCGCGTTCGGAAAACTATTATTATTATTATTATATTTTTTTGTCTACCCCATAGTGTGGGGTGTCATTGGATAGCAATTTCAAAAATATTGCGGGTTTGTGGAAACAGTTTTTTGATTGAAGCATCCGTTTGTGAACTATCAAACTTGAAAGTGCAAAATTTTGTTAGAGTCAAGTGTGGGGGACACTTGCCAGCCAAATAGTTGTTTTTGGATACGTGAAAAAATTCACGGTAGTTGTATATATGACGAAGTTAAAAGGAAAACTATCACAGCTAAGTAGGCTTTACAAGATTACGAGTAACGGTCGACCAACTTATAAAATGTACTTGGCGCAGTACAAATTCCTCATTGGGAACTACTTAAATAACGTTGTCAGGTGTGTGAAACCGGTAGTATCCGCTTTATTGAGATGGACTACTGAGCCCTACACCGCGCGTGGCCGGACACGCACTTGGCCGTTTTTTTTAATGAATAAAGGGAAAAGTGAAATCAATAATACCTCTAGGTACCAGACTCTACTTAAAAATGACTTTTGATCTACGAGCAAAACATCGGAATCGGGCTACTGATATACGATTGTGACCATTTCAAAATAGCGGAATCGAGTGCCTTTCCTCGTGTATTCGTTGTTTACCAGTTAAAGAAACATATTTAACGAGCACTCGCTGGATCTAGGTTAGCAGACATTGATCGTGGCGCCTTCGAGTCTCGACGACGGAGATGTTTCTGTTGACTCTTATTTCATTCGTTGACACAAGGCTAATTGGGGCTCAGCCATAATATAATCGCGTTGTAGGCGACTTGCGTATAAATATTTTTTTAGTTTTTTTTTATATAGTTAACTCGGCAAATGACTCCATCCCACCTGATGTTAAGTGGAAATGGAGTCCAGACGCGAAGATAACTGGTGCAGCGTGGAAACAAACGTAGCATCACGACCTCCTTGGTCGAGTGGTTTGTACACCGGTTTTCATGGAGTCGCCATCTCTGAGGTACCGGGTTCGATCCCCGGTCGGGTCAATTTAGAAATTATTGTATTTCTACATTGTCTCGGGTCTGGGTGTTTTCTATGTATAATAAGTATGTATTTAAGTATTTTAAGTATGTTTATCCGTTGTCTAGTCACCATTAACGAGTTTCATAAAGAAGCTTCCCTTGGGCTAGATAATTGGTGTGAGTGTAGGAAAATTTATTTATTTTATTTATCAGTTAACCTCACTCTGCCGGCCCACAAGGTGCTTCTTCACGCCTCTCTTGAAGGACCCCATATCATATGAAGGAGAGAAAACATGTGCTGGTAGACTATTCCATCTTTTGGAGGTGCGACAAAGAAACGAGTCACCTAACTTCTTTGTGCGATATTTGAGACAGTGAAGTGGTGACTCCGAAAAGCAGCACGTGTACTCCTATAAAGAAAGGGAGAAAGTGGTGTTATTCTTCAATGGTTACGCGCTTAAGTCTTACCTCATCACCAGTTCATTTTATGTCCCCACTGCTGGGCACGAGCCTTCCCTATGGGTGGATAGGGAGAACGAGCCATAAACCACCACGCGGGCCAAGTGAGGATTGGTGTTCGAGATGATAAATTTTTGGCCACGTATCCGATGACTTTGATGACCAATGATCTCGAGCTCCTATACGAAAGGCACGTCAAGTCGTTGGTCCCGCAAAGCATTCGTTAACAAGCACCAATCTGGGCCCGCGTGATGGTTTATGACCCGTTCGCCCTATCCATCCATAGGGAAGGCTCGTGCCCTAGAGTAAGTAAAGATCCTTGAGGTTAGATAGAAGTCTAAACTATGAAGTCTCTATAATAATATCATCAAGTAAAGGTTTCCCTTAATCATAGGACCTAATTCACTATTTGGTGTGGCTTCTATGCTTTTGTTTTCCATATCTTATGTATTTAAAACAATTTAAGACCCATCATAGACGATATATTCTCTAAATCCCTTGAGGTTTTTGGACGTAAAATAAAATAAATATTACTGCAACGCTGCTTTTACCTCGAATTTGCATTTCACGAAGCGCCATTGAAAATCTGTATAATGGAGCACTAAATAAAAACTGGGTTAAAAATCTCTTGAAGCGCCGAGCCTTTGACAGCCGGGCAACGCAAAAATACGAGAAAAAACTTGCAGAAAAATACTCTTTGATAAAGCATTTTCCTTTTAAGAAGTAAAAATATGTTAAACATTTTGTTTAATTAAAAATTGAATAAAGTAAATAATCGTTTTACAATTATTTTTTATAAAAAAAGCACACAAGCTTTTAATTAAAATTAATGCTAGGAAATGAGGAAACATTGGAGCAATAATAAAGGCACGTCCAAAAGAAAATAAGCGCTTGGTAGTAGAAATAATATCATCTCAGTACCAGTTGCGATATTATTTTCTTTTTTGTACTTTTGTTATTGTTTTTTTATATTTTTTTGTTGATTTGTGATGGAAAGTGTCCTTCTATGATAGGAAGTACATTTTCCAATATGTGCTGTAAAAACGGGAGAAAATATTTTTTTTTTATGTTGGCACGTCATAGTGACTACATCCTGCCTGATGGTAAGCAGCCGATGCAGTCCAAAATAATGAGAGCGCTCCCCACCGTGGAACAAGCACGGTAACAAGCGCACCCATTCATGACGGCCTGCATAAATGCCGTTTCACGCCCCGCTTAAAGGACCCGGGACTATAGGAACTGGGAAACACATGCGCCGGCAAAGAATTCCAAAGCCGAATAGTCTTACAGAGAAATGCCCCTTGCTGAGTTTATTGCCGGTTCTTCTTAGAACAAGGTCTCTGCCCAGGGTAGACTCGAACCGATGACAGTGACTTTCATAAGAGCTGCTTGTAGACTATGAACAAATGATTTTTAATTTTTAATTTGAATCCGACTGATTGGCATCCACTGCTATTTCTGCCGCAAAACAGCATTAATTTGATTGTTGTGCCCCAGTTTGAAGGGTACTAGATCCAGTGAGACTGACATAAAGCATTAGAACTGAAGACGTTGGGTGTTGCAAGAGTCCATGTATGTGTACGTCTGTTTGTTTATTTAGTAAAAACAAAAAAATATATATCTGTAAATTGTATTCAAGGATTCATATTCATATTCATTTATTGCATCTTGTTGTAAGTATACAGGTATTGAATAATCTCCAGTTATTGTTGAAAAGGGATGTAACTAGTATAAGTGGCAGGGCAACACAGGATTTTTTCTCCTTCATGGACATGCATAAGTTTTGAAAAATAACAGTTACAACGAAAAGAAAGGATTTAAATAAAAATACGGTACAACAAAGTTTTAAACCGGGTTTAACCGGACATGTAGGTATTATGGTTGCAATAAATAATAAGTAATGAGTATAGGAGCTCGATGGCGCAGTGGTTAACGCGCCCAGTCTGCGAGTGCTGAAGTAAAGCAACTATCGAAAAGGCCAGTCTAAAATTTATCATCTCGAGCTCCCCCGTGCTTCGTAAAGCACGTAAGCCGTTGGTCCCGGCTGCATTAGCAGTCGTTAACAGCCACCAATCCGCCCCACTGGGCCCACGTGGTGGTTTAGGCCCGTTCTCCCTATCCATCCATAGGGAAGGCTCGTGCCCCAGCAGTGGGGACATAAAAATGAGCTGATGATGATGATGATAGGAACCTATCCTACCTAGCTATAACTTTTTATACCAGACATTTCGACCAAGTTCTATCGGCCGTGGTCACGAGCTGACTGATGGGACGCAAAAAAGAGAAACATTTCCCAGCTACGAATCAAACCTAGGAACTTTTTGGTCTAACCTTAAAGAGGTGGTTAGTTAGATAGCTATTACAGAATTCTTGACATACGTGGACACGTTATAAAACATAAACAAGAAACAAACTTTTTAATTACACCTTTTTATACTCAAACCAGCTGACTAAGCAGTGCTAAACTAAGCCTTACTGCTCGGTAATAAGGTTAATCCTTGCACGTAAAGTTGTTTGTATTGTCACACGTACAACAAGTTGGTTTTATAGCAGCCGCCTACAGCGGACATTTTAAAAGCTGTTAAACTTAACGAGACACTTTGTAACGGCAATATTTTTATTTGTGCTTACTTTATAACCCATCTCCTTTTTTATTATTTTTTTTGCTAAAAATGGTTTAATGTATTTCGTACTGACACCAGTGTCCGAAGCCAGTTTGTGACGCCAAAAAATAATATAGAATTTCATTGTCATTTTACTGGATAACTGTAACTTATAGTCTTAAGCTCCTTGGCGGGAAAGTGAAGAGTCGTGACAGTGGTCTTGTTTTATTTTCTAAAATTTGTGTTATGTCGAATATTAATGTGAAATAATAGTGGATTATTAACCGTCAAGTATCCGTGACGTGAGTGTGCATGAGTGTTGGCAAATGAAACAAAACAGTGCAACGTCACTTTTCAAATTCTCTCAAGAAGTCGGCCTGAGGACTTAGGAAAGCATCATATTCTTTACTGAGATACTAGAGGGGTTGGGGGGTATATCATTTCTCACTTCTCATTTCTATTATCATTCATCATCATCATACAGGAAGGAAATATTGTTTATTTTTATTATGTTTAACTTGTAAAAAAAATACTAAAATACTTTGATACTGGCTAAATGTGCTAATCGCACGAAGCCATCAACTAAAAAAATTACTTTTGGTCTGTTCTCAGGGTAGGATGTTCTATTGGGTAGTTGACTATAGTCAATAGATAAACATTTTAGTTACTGTCAAAACTATTTTTTTTTAATAGAATTTGTAGAGGAATGGCATGAAGCTGTAGATAGTAGGGAATGGCAAACTTTGACATCACTATTTTATTCCGTCGACTGACTGTTTTTTAATAACAGTAACCTCAATTAAACAATTGAGGTTACAGAAATTCATGCATAAATCAAATTAAAAACAAGGTTCATGTATTAAAATGAATGAAATGAAATGAAAAATGAAATGAAAAATCTTTATTCAATTTAGACATATAAATTGCATTATGAACGTCAAGTAGGTAGTTACATAAAAAAACAAAAATAGATTAAAAAATAATATAAGTACAAGTACACACAAAAATACTTAAAATATATAATTTAATAAACAATACATAATATGTAATGCGATTCTACTGCTGGTTCGGAAGGTTGATTCTGCTAAGAAGACTCCAGCAAGAAACTTAGCAGGTACTCTTTTAAACTAAGAGTTGTATACAAAAGTGTAACTACTTATTACAATGTGAAATAACATGCGCAGGCGAGCAGACTAAGATGACCACACATTATTATCATTAAGATAATCATCAATTTTATAGTAACCTTTTTTCATTGGACCTTGTTTTATTTCTGTCTTATACTTGTATAGTGGCAATTCCGTTAGAGTGAAAGGCACTTTATTTTATATTTTTATACATTTCCCAGCAAATGAATTACCGACCTTATTGAGTCTAAGTTTTGGAACGGCAAGTTTGTTTTTATTAACTGTTACGTGATTTCATATATACGATACGTTAAATGATCTGAAATCAATTATTGTAATTGTCAACATCCCTGTTATATATGTAAGTAAAAGAAAACCAACCAAATAAAAGGTTGTGAGTTGATTCAGTACGCTCATGTAACTTAAGCCCCGTTCCGTTCGCCCGGCAGCCTGCACGACATGGCCGGATTACACAGAACCAGTCTATTATAAAGCCAACAATAGGAAACCGGCGATAGCGGCTCCTAATTGAATAATATATTAATGGCAACATTTAATCGGCTTACGGGCCTACCCTTTACAAGGCTCATAATTATAAAACAGCATAACTTCTGTAGTAATTATTAAGTATTCAATGATGAATTGGGCAATCATTCTATAAACGAGTATATACTGTCTGTCTTTTGTTAACGAAATAAACGATTTTGTTTTTTTTGATGTGGTATTTAACAATTTCGCTGTTATTTTTATAAAAAAGAATTTAAGCAAATTATAACAATTTAATAAAAAAAATTACATTTCGTTTATGACATCATAAAAAATCACCTAAACCTTAGAATACCGAATACAATTACTTAATGAAAGAATATAAGCAAATTATAACAATTTAAGAAATAAAAAATATATTTCGTTTATGACATCATAAAAAATCACCTAAACCTTAGAATACCGAATAACATACACTTAAAATTCGGTGAAATGTTACATCATCGGTAAATAATGTGTCGGTTATATGTATGGTCGCTGAAATGAACTTCGGTAATTGGTTTTCGGTGAATCTTTACATCGGTAAATAAAAGCTTCGTACAAATAAGGCATCGTTCAATTGAGTGATCGGTTAATAGTTTTCGTTGAAATGATAATCGGTAAAACGGCTTTCGGAATTAAATAGGGAACACTTATGATAGATGACGAACAGCGAATAGGAAAGTAATAGTAATGAAAAGCCTTTGTCTTTGTCTCTGTCTTTCGTTATACCGTCCCATTTGTCTATTATCATCACAAAAACGCGAACTCACTATGCATCGAACCATAGTGCGTGCGTGCGTGCGTGCGTGCGTGCGTGCGTGCGTGCGTGCGTGCGTGCGTGCGTGCGTGCGTGTGTGTGCGGACCAGTATAAGCAGAAGGCCAGAAGCGCCTCGTTTTTACTCTTTTAAATAGTTGCTAACATTATTTTAAATAAACTTACTTACATTATTAAATTTAATGACGCAAGAAGTAACAAACAAAATTGGTTGGTAATAATATTTTTTATCTTAAACTAGAACACAATCAGTCGTCTTTACAGATTTATTTGTTGATGGAGAAAATACTTTTTAAAATTACGTTTAAATGAACAAACTGTTTGCGATGCTTTTACCGGTGGCGGAATATTATTCCAACATTTCGTGGCAGCGTAGCGAAAACTACCACGAAAAGCAGACGAACTGTGTCTTGGACAAGTGAGTCTAGAAGACAATCTTATTTCGCGACGGGAAAAAATAAGCTTTTCATAGAGATATCGTGGTCGGCCAGACTGCACAATACCAAAAAGCAAAGTGGAAAAGTGTAAAGAGCGTAGTGCCTCCATTTTAATAAGTTTATTACGGTTTAGAAATGGTGTAACATGTGCCCGGCGTGGAATTGGGAAACTAATTGGGATTAACAATTCTAATAAGTTACTAACTAATAATAAGTTAATAAGTTACATTTAAATCAATTAATGTTATATAATATTTAAATATTCTGAAACACCATAATAACAACGTTCGATCAATAGTTTCTTTAATTTAGATTTAAATATGAGAACAGATAATGATTGTCTTACATCATTTGGCAATTTGTATGAAACACATATGAAATCCTTATGAAACACACTATGCCCGACCTGGGAATTAACTCCAGGACCTCTGGGTATGAGGCCTAGCGCTTAACCACTGCACTGGTCGCGGTCAAGACGACCAAAGCCAGTGATCGACATTTTTAATAGAAGTCAGTAACTGAATTTCCCTGTGTGGTGCCGGGGATAAAGAATTGCACCACCCCATCTCTTCCTGTGGGTGTCGTAAAAGCCGACTAAGGGACCATTCCAGAGGATGGGCAGCAGCATCTCTGAGGTTACCCTCAACCTACTGCGATCGCCAACCCGCCGGCCAAGCGTGGCGATTACGGCAAATCCCCTCATATCCTTGGGGGAGGCCTTTGTCCAGCAGTGGACGTCTTTGGCTGAGATGATGATGAACTGAATTTAGTCTTTTGGACTAATATTATAAAGAGGAAAGCTTTGTATTTTTGTATTTTTGTTTGTAACGAATAAACTCATAAAATACTGGACCGATTAAAAAAAAATCTTTCACCATTAGAATGCTACATTAGCGCTGAATAACACAGGCTATATTTATTAATAGGAAAAATAAAACGAGCGAGCATTACTGTAGTCGCTTAAGATGTGTAACTAGAGATGCCAACCATACTTTAAAATAACGTGTCCTACGTTATTTTCCAACCCCATACTTTATTCTTTTAAATAAATAAAATAAATAAATAAACTTTCCTACACTCACACCAATTATCTAGCCTCGAAGCTTCGTTATGAAACTCGTTAAATGGTTACTAGACAACAGATAAACATACTTAAAATATTTAAATACATATTTATAATACATAGAAAACACCCAGACCCGAGACAATTTAGAAACAATAATTTCTAAATTGACCCGACCGGGGATCGAACCCGGGACCTCAGAGATGGCATAAAGAGTTTTAAATAAAAATAAAGTATGGAAAATACTTTGTTTCTGACTAATGCGTGCGTTTGAACAAATTAAATGCCTATCCGACCCAGCCAGGAATCGAACCTTGGCCTTCCGCAATCCGGGCGGCTGCACTGACCATTGTGCTACCGGGAAGGCCGATGTAAGCACTGAATTTTTACACTGCTTTTTAATTTTTGAGTGATTTTAGCGGCACAGTGCCATCTATCCAACGGTTATTGCAACCGATGGCTATGCAGATTCATCTCTACAGATGAAATACCACAAATTTGATATGATAACACAAATAATATATATAAAAAATTTAAAAGCAGTGTAAAAATTCAGTGCTTACGTCAGCCTTCCCGGTAGCATAATGGTCAGTGCAGCAGCCTGGATTGCGGAAGATCCAGGTTCGATTTCTGGCTGGGTCAGGTAGGCACTTAATTTTTTCATTGTATTTTATAAATATTAGTTGCCAAGCAAATTATTATCGGGATGAAATCACCTATCGGATGCTGGCACACCGTTATAAGGAAATTAATCTCAAATTCTCAAGTGCTTACGATTTAATGACCTTTCCAACCTTCATACAATATAATAAAGCCCATTTTCCCGTTGTCGGCAGCTCGCGACTTTGTCCGAACATCCGACGTATTGATCGGAGTGAAAACTTGTTTGTGTGAGTGTAGGGCGACCAATTAAACTTGAGCCGCGGGTGGTTGTGTCGTTTCCGTTCTACGTTGGAAACGTGAAAGGCGAAGGGGGGAAGGGGCAGCTCATTTGTCAGTGGTGTATTAGTTTGATAAGTTAATGTTGTCATGTTGGTAGTAATGGATGGAGATTGCTGCGAACGGGTGCATTTGATAAATGACCGGCGATTCAGGCTCAGACGGCGGCTGGTGTGTGAGTATTGCAGGCTTTCATGAAATGTTGGACGAACATCGGAGATGAGATAATAATGTTATGAGTAACATATGGCAGAAGAGCTCGATAGTGCAATGGTTAACGCGCTTGGTTGACGATTGCTGAAAATATGCAACTTTCGCCAAGGGCGGTCATCGGATGGGTGACCAAAAATGTATCATCTCGAGCTCCTCCGTGCTTCGGAAGGCACGTAAAGCCGTTGGTCCCGGCTGCATTAGCAGTCGTTAACAACTTCCAATACGCGCTGGGCCCGCGTGTGGTGGTTTATGACCCGTTATCCATATTTATTAGGCTCGTGCCCAGCTGTGGGCATATAAAATGAGCTGGTGAAGAGCGATATATAGTTTGTGCATCACTATAGAATGAGACTCAATTGATTCATTGGCAACGACTTCGCATCACGTCTTCGCTCTTCTCGCGATTGTAATCAAATAAACTAAAAAAGCAAATCAGTTTCTCCAACTCATTTATTCATAATGCATTTATTAGTTCATTTATTCAATGAGGTCAGGCCTTGCCAAGTTCCCACTTCCAAGATCATGCAATACATAATAATATCTTCTTTACAATCTTAATCTTGTACTCGGTATATTTCTACTATCTAAACTAGAACGAACAGTGCGAACAATAGGATCAGTATTTCACAGTATTTTTTTTTTAATAAAAATAAATTTAATTCCTCATTTATCTACGCTTTGCGATACACCCTGGGCACATCGCTCGCAGAACTGATGGCCGCTGGGGCAGAACAGTTTTCGAGTGGTTACCGCGCACCGAAAAACGCAGTGTGGAGAGGCCTCCAACAAGATAGAGCACCGATATGGTGAAGATCGCGGGAAGTCGCTGGATGCGAGCAGCACAAAACCGGTCGTTGTAGAGATCATTGGGGTATTTGCCCAGCAGTAGACGTCATTTCATTGATGATGATATCTAATACGCTTCATTCAATTCAGCGGCCATTATGGAAAATATCGCGCACTGTCTTTTGTTGGTTTTCATCGTAAAATAAGTATGATACGTATAGAATAATTTCCAAAAATCTCTATTAATTTATCTCTACTCTCTGCGTTTTTGGAAGTCTCATTCGCAATATCATCACTGCAATTTTATTTCACTCCAAATATAATATACGTACTTCGTTTCATCCACAATACATTGCGAAAAGGCTATTCCATCTTTGGAATGTGCGATATTTTGATTTGCCAACTCCCATAAGCGCACTTCGCATACTCAAGAACCAGAATAAGTCGGGAATATTGTGAATAAATCCACCTCCGGCAAGCCGTGAAAATGGCGGGAAGCTCTGCGCCTATTTGTGCCTGAGCTGACTGACTGGGCTACACTGGCGGCCAAAACAATTGCGCTCACCAAAATGACATTTCGGCGCTTCGTAGCTGTCTACGAAAGTTGCTCTGTAGCAACTTCGGTCCCTGTGTTCCGGAAACAGGCAACTCGCCATTAGCCGTTTCTATGTAACTGCGCAGACATAGCAACTCTAATTGTGTGTTGTGATGATCGACAACCAACCAGCAACTAGCAAATGTCAAACTTGTACTAGCTTGCAAACACTGACTCTTGACTATGGATCTTAAAAGTTTATTAAGAATTGCGGCAATCGTAAACAGTTGCTGCGATTAGCAACTGTTGACGAAGACTTTTAAAAAGTTGATAGTTTCTTTAACTAAGTTGATAGTTTCCGTAACTGAAGTTGCCCTCTGTGGAGCGCCTTAAGTATATTGAAACTGGAAATAGCACTTTAGAAATAACATGATCGTTTTGGGACCAATCTCTCAAGAAGCACTCTGAGACTACGAGCGTTATTTCTCGTAGCAGCATTGCTACGGCGTAGACGCTGGCTGGTATTACTCGCACTGGGCATTCAGCTCTCGTTCCGTTTGTTTTAATGACAAATAAAAAATGATTTTTTAAAATATGAAAGGTTTTATATAATAATTTAGTTGATTTATAAAGATTTTATAAGACTTGAGTGTAGTTAAAATTCTAATGTTTCATACATATTGGAAGCCAAATACAATAATCATTTATTATCATATTATCTATTTACGATAAGCACCTATCGAAATGCAGTCATAAGGATACGTTTGTTAGTACCTGTAAATTACAGCAAAATGGAGTCTACTAACCATTTTGCTGTAATTTACAGGTATATCAATAAATATTGTTGCTTTTGAATTTTGATAATTGTGTCCGGTCTATGTTTGTCATTCTAATACGGAATGTATCTATATTTAAAGAAATTAGTAGTTTAATAAATACATTTTGCTTTCATACTTTAATATCTTTCATAAATTAACAAACGATTTTTTAAAGTAAAAAAACTGGTAGCTTGGGTAAAAAGAAGTATCGCCAGTGTACCGGCGCGCCGCGCCGTGCGAATGAACCCAATTCATCCCTCGAGGCGTGACGGAATCCCCAGCAATACTCGTACAACTGACTACAAGCCTACACCCACAAACAACGTACATTCGCAAACAAATTCGTTAACCGTCGTTTTCATACAATTATTACTTTTTAAGGAGGTTGGTTTTGGTTATATCTTTTTTCTATCCCGCGATTGTTTACCAAGTGACAGGATGTACTAAGGGTTTTTGGGTAACCTTCACTCGAATCCCCGTCATGGCCCCAAGGCCTCTTTACACAGACACCTCGTCTACATACGAGTAACTATTATAGTCATTTACAATAGAGATTTTTTTTAATGGGATTATTACCCTACCATGTTGTAAATATTTATAAAATACAGTGAAAAAATTAAATGCCTACCTACTTCACTGTACTTCACTGTATTTTATAAATATTTAATTCAGCTTCAGTGCAGCAATTATCACTTTAAAAAAAAAGTAAAATCTACCATTTTGTTTTTGTTTTTGAGTATCCAATATTTCGAGACAGTTGAATGTTGCGTTTAGCAGCTTCATGCGCAAAAAAAGACTTTAGAAGAGGGTAGATCGTTTTGCCTGCTCATATTTGACGACCTTCTTGGTCAAGTGGCTTGCACGCCGGTTTTCATGGTGTCGCTCTGAGGTGCCGGGTTCGATCCCCGGTCGGATCAATTTAGAAATATCTGTTTTTCTAAATTGTTTCGGGTCTGGGTGTTTCCTATGTATAATAAGTATGTATTTAAGTATATTAAGTATGTTTATCCGTTGTCTAGTTAACCATTTTCTCGAGTTTCTTAAGGCAGCTTTTCTTGGGGCGAGATAATTGGTGTGAGTGTGGGAAACAATTATTTATTTATTTATTTATTTATTTATATAAATATCCACCCAGTAAGTAACTTCAGGGCGCCTAGTGCGAGTTTCATTCGCCATGCGATCACGTTAACGAAAACGAGAATTTAAACGGCAACATCATACTCTTCTCGTAGGTATGTCGCCAGGAAGCGCTGCTTCAATGTCATACTATTTTTCGTTTTAGTAAACGTAATCAAATGAGTACGAATAGCAAACAAGACTCACACTAGGCACCTAGTACATCGGTGATCATGGCACAAGGCGCATGCAGTGTGCCGAATTAAAATCTCAAAAACATCATAAAACATGGTAAGAGTACCGTTAATAAAAGAGAATTAAACGGAGCAATGACTAGACGAATAGTGAATTTGACATTATGTGTTTTGACCCATAATTACCATGTTGTTAGCTAAATGTTTAAATTCATGAAAAAAATATCGTCGTACTTCGACTTCATAATTCTTGTGCCCGGAAGCGTTAACTATTATTACATGATGACTTATCAGAGAGCATAAATAATTCTGATGGTTTAAATATTCTTGATTATTGGACGTTAGATGTTTTGACGCCGACTGTACGTATTCCAACCAGTCCTCGTGATTTGCTTTGAGAGTTGCGTTCCGTTTTACGTTACATTTCGTTTATTTTGTTGGCTTCCTCCTTCAACAATAGACAGAACATCATAATTAAAATTTAATGGAAAAGAGGTAGACGCATTCTTTTATAATTGTAGAGTTTTGTAAAGATCGTTATAGTCAGATAAAAGTGCTACAAAAAAAGTTTTAATATATTTTTTTCTTTAGTTTACGCGAACACTAGTAACACATGGACAGGAAACCCTTTCCTCGCGTTTTATTTTACAAAATATGATATTAAAAAAAGATTGAAAAAGGTATATGAAAAGGATGTGAATGAGGATATGGGACGGGGACTACCTGGGCGGGTGTTTCACGACCAAATCGAGGACATTTAAATAAAGGCTAGGTCAAGAGTACCTTATACCGGCGAGTATACATACTCGCCGACACGTACGAGGATGTTAATGAGAGTAGATGAAGCGAAAGAAGTATGTAAGATCGTAGCAAGCTGCAAGAACTGATCTCTGCCAACTCCTATAGGATGTAATGGTGTATGTAGATGTTAACACCGCACATAACATTGTTGAAAGGCAATTATTTATGTCTTGTTCTCTCTAGCCACCATAAGACAGGATTACTTTTTGGGCGCTATTATTTAATTTGTTATGACTGTATTATTCTGGTAATAAACTTTTTTATTTTTTTTAAATGTAGGTATGTTTATTATACATATTATTTTCGAAACAATACCCCAGTGTTAGATATCAGTTTACGTCGCCAAAAAGAATATAAAATTTCATAACTAGACTAAAAACCTGTTGCTTTGTTTTAAACACTGTTAAAAACAGGGTTTTTATCGATTATAGATAAAAAAATGTTGATCACTGGTTCCTGGCGAATCCTGGAGCCACTACCGACTGGCAAAGTGAAACGCACTGTACGAATTGAGACGTTAAAGTTGGAATTTGCCCAAACATTACGCCGTAATCGAAGTATCGAGTTAATTTGCCACTCTATAAACTCCGAAGGTTTATTGGGGCAGCGTTTTATGATTTATTCTGTATGTATACTTGCAGATATCGTAAAACCTCAATTTTATTACGTAAATAAATTCTTAATAGTAGGTACTGCGTGGAGATGCATTTAGTGGCGATAAAAGAGGCTTTCTGTTTTATTTTGTATACTTTTCATGGTGTCGCCATCTCTGAGGTCCCGGGTTCGATCCCCGGTCGGGTTAATTTAGAAATTATTGTTTTTCTAAATTTTCTCGGGTCTGGGTGTTTTCTATGTATAATAAGTATGTATTTAAGTATTTTAAGTATGTTTATTTGTTGACTAGTAACCATTTTAACGAGTTTCATAACGAAGCTTCTCTTGGGCTAGATAATTGGTGTGAGTGTAGGAAAATTTATAGTTTTAGTTATTTTGTGTTTTTAACCCTTTTAACCCTTCCCTGCCCACAGCCTATAAATTGTAAAATTAACGTGACACTGTTTTGTTTCGCTTGCCAACACTCGTGCATGTCCAAGAACACTTAACGGTTAATGATCAACTATTATTTTCCATAAATATTCGGCAAAACACATTTTTTCTAACCAAATTTTAGGTAAAAGAAATTTGTGTTATAAGACCTGATGAAGATATACTGCTTTACCATAAAACGATGGCTAAAGTAGACAATGCTTAAAACAGATGCTGTCACTTTTTGGCTAATATTATTAGACAGAGACAATATTTTAAACACGTATTTAGCCATTGTTTAACTTTAAATACTGTTTGTTAGTACAAGAGTTTGAAAATGACAATAATTGATACATCGTAGCGGCATTAGTCTTCGACACTTTGAGCAGTGTTCGACACGTTATGTGTGTTGGACGTAATGCGTTTTGGACAAATAGCGTGTTGGACGAAATGAGATAGAAAATTCCATGTGGACGAATCGCTTGGCGTCGCCGTCGTCTAAAAACAATATTGGTCGTTATTGAAATCTTACGGTATGTATGACAGCTTAGAAGCTTGTGTTCTGTATTCAATCATACTTATCGTACTAATATTATAAGAGGAAAGCTTTGTAGTTTTGTATGTATGTTTGTAACGAGTAAACCCATAAACTACTGGACCGATTTAAAAAAATTCCTTCACCATTAGAATGCTACATTAGAGCTGAGTAACATAGGCTATATATTAAAAAAAATGTTTACACGTGCGAAGCCGGGACGGGCTGCTAGTCACTACATAGTATAAAACAAAATCGCTTCCCGCTTAGCTTCCCGCTGTCTGTCTGTCCCTATGTATGTATGTATGCTTAGATCTTTAAAACTACGCAACGGATTTTGATGCGTTTTTTTAAGAGCGTTTACGCCGCACACTAGCGCCGCCAATGAAAAAAAAAACATATCTAGTAATTAGAGATAGAAAATCAAATTATGCTCAACAAACTATTTGAATGAAGTAATTTAGCTTTTTTACGTCACCTAATGAACGCCTGACATGTTATGGTTTAGTTAAATATGGCGTTATAGTTAAAAGTGGCCGTAACGTCTTATTTAACTAAACCATAACATGTGAGGAGGTTTTTCATTAGTGGCGCTAGTGTGCGGCGTAAACGCTCTTAATAGATAGAGTGATTCAAGAGGAAGGTTTATATGTATAAATACATGCATAATATAGTAGAGAAACACTGATAATGATAAATAAACAGAAATACGATTTGTTTGTTTTGTTGACATGGAAACTGTCAAAGCGGTACGAAGTCCGCCGGGTCAGCTAGTTGTAGATAAAGAGTAAATTAGTTGCTGATACCTATTAAGAGATTTAGAGATTTCGAGATAAGTTTTTGCCTGTACTTTTGTATTACTAAATATTAACCTTTCCACTGTATATTTCATATGTAAACTAATAAAAAATAAGAAAAGTACGGACCCTGTCGGAGACAGACCTGGTATAATAATTTTTATTAAGTATCTACCTCAGTATCTACTTCTTGTCTATAGCTATATACAATATTCTCTATAATCTGTCCTTAGATAATAATCTGTTACGCTTTCTATTATTTTTGTGATATTTCAACATGTCAGAATAATATGCTATATAAAAATAAAAATGTATTTAAACGTCAGCAAAATAAATAGTAGCTCATATAGGTACCTACCTAATATCTGATAAGCTTAGGTATCCTATTTTTAAATAGGTAGGTACTCGATAATATTCCTGTATTGCACCGACCGTGGTCACAAGCTGATTTTCAGTTAGAATGGAACGCAAAGGTTTTTTAAATTGTATTTTATTTTAATAAATGAAAAGCCACAGAGCTGGTTTTATGTTACTTTGTACAAGCCTGCTGTACAGAAGTTTAGTTCAAAGTAAATGTTAGTTTACTATTATTGTAAATTTGATAGTTTTGACGTTAATAATTAGTGCCTGTGAGTGTTGACGAACTATCGATAGTTTAACCATCGATATTATTATCGCTAGTATCAACGGTAGCTCGGAACGTGATACTGACAATACAATTGACTGAAAGCAACACTGTCGATACTTATTATTACTGTCGATAGTATTGCTGTTCGTTAATTGATAAAAACTATTGATAATATTGATACTTCCGATACTATCGAAGTTGCTATTTCTTAATAATAGTGCCCTGGTTCTTGTAACAAAAACCGTAACGATATCGTAGCGACTGTCATTGAAACCATTTTTGTTCGAAAGAAGTTCCAACCAACCGTATTCAGATCTACCGTATACGGTTAGTTAAGACTTCGTTTGAACGACTTTAAAATCGGATGTTAGTATAAAAATGGTTTCGACGACCACACTGGCTTCTGAAATAAAATATTTCCCGTTTCGTTCTTTGCAGAGGATGCGTAGACCCCGCCGCCACCGCTGGCTGACGGTGTCGGTGTTCTTCATCGCGTACTCTGTGCTGCAGGCGGTGTTCACCGCCTCCAATGCGTCGGAGCCGGTCGCTGACGACGTCGAAGTTGCTGAGAAGGCCTCCTTGCCGATCACCGTACCAGAAGTTAAGGAGGAACTGGAGAAAGGTACGATTTTTTAGAGAGAATTTGCTGCTTGCCTTTGGGCGATTTACCGGGCTTTTTTTGAGGTGGCAACAAACCAAGACGTTTCATCAAGCCGTGTGAACCGAAGAACCGTCTGAGGTTTTCTTGAGGGAACGGCATCACCCACTAGTGCGTGTGTCCCCTGCCCTACAAGATTCTCCGAGGGGTTCGGGTCGGATCGGGGCATTTAGCCAGTGTCGAGATTTATATTGGATTATATATTATATACATACTAGCTGGCCGGCGGACTTCGTACCGCTTTCACAGCTTCCATGACAACAAAACAAACATTTGAGGCATTTGAACTACATTTAGGCCTACAGCGAGAATTTAATCCTTACAAATTAATCCTAAAGTTCAACGTACGCCACCAAAGAGTGGAGAAACAGTGACTAATATTACATCTGAGCATTCGCAAACTTACTACGGCTCAGACTCTGAGCTGAATTTGACATCTACTGGCTCATTAAAACACGAAAGTATCTCAAAAAGAGTGAAACGCCGGTTTACTGACACACCGGGCTGCTGGGAAGAATACTTAAGAGCGTTTACGCCACACACTAGCGCCACTAATAAAAAAAAAACATATCTAGTAATTAGAGATAGAAAATCAAATTATGTTCAACAAACTATTTGAATGAAGTAATTTAGCATTTTTACGTCACCTAATGAACACCTCACATGTTATGGTTTAGTTAAATAAGACGTTACGGCCACTTTTAACTATAACACCATCCCTAACCCTCCCAGAGACATGTTGATGGCTTTCTTAATTCATTGGAAATCAATTCAATATCCATCAGAACATTCAAAACCATCGCTGTTGTTGGAGATATCAATATTGACATAAAACATTTGAATAATGATCCCAAAAATCTCAAAACCGATTGTAAAGCCAAAGTCTTTGTCATCAAAACATACATAACTGATCACTTCCCCGTTTTACTAAAATTAGCACGCACAAAAAAGACAGACAAGGATGTAGTATTTAAAAAAGTAACTAATTTGGACAACGCTGATATGGACTTTATTAATGCTAACCCGAGCAGTGTCCTTGTGATCAATGATCCAAATATAGCTACTGACACACTAATTTACATGATACAACAAGTGATTACTTCTAATACAACAATTCGAAAGATCCCTAATAGAAAGTATCTTTAAAAACCATGGCTTACAAAGGGATTACAGAAGTGTATCATACATCGAGACGCCCTCCATAAACAAGCAAAACTATCACCGTCCAACGAAATTCTCTCGACCACTTATTGCATGTACGACAATATTCCTAAGATTGGAACGTGCTCAGAGATCCCACACAAGACCTTTACAAGGATGCGGAAGTTATGACGGTAAGACAACTATTTGTCATGCAAGTGATAATACGACAGCTTATACAATTAAGTTACATCCCGTCTACTCAGCAGACTTACAGTTAGGCTGCATAAAATCTGTCAAATCGGTAAACACAACACCACTTCCTTTCGACGCCAAACAATTTTTCTTGCCAAGCACTTCACTACATAGTATAAAACAAAGTCGCTTCCCGCTGTCCCTATGTATGTATGTATGTATGTATGCTTAGATCTTTAAAATTACGCAACGGATTTTGATGTGGTTATTTTAATAGATAGAGTGATTCAAGAGGAAGGTTTATATGTATAAATACATATAGTACAGAAACACTGATAATTTTAGAGGTTTCACATTTTACACAATTAAGTACCTTAAATACATTGTGCATTTAATATAGATCAATATGGCCCTTTACAGCATGTATTTAAATGAATATTTTCGAAGATATTACAGATTTTAAATGCAGTTACATAGCGGTTGCGTGTATCAGCATTGCACCCGTGCGAAGCCGGGGCGGGTCGCTAGTATACAATAAATTACACTCGGCTTGAAACATATCCGAAAATATTACATGAATGTAGAATTACCCTTAAAAGCTATCTATTGGAACTTAACTATCATAAGACGGAATCTTTATTAACAAAAAATCACTTACGCTTAAAGTACACACACTCACATACACACACATACACATGCACGCACGCACGCACGCAGGCACGGACCCTCGCACTCTCGCACACGACACGCATACACATACACACACACACACACACACACACACACACACACACACACGCACACACACACACACACACGCACACACACACACACACACACACACACACACACACACAAGCTAAGTTTTGTGTCGCTGTTTATTTTATTCCCATGAACCCACTTGAACACACACAGAAAATTTCATCGAAATCGGTCCAGCCGTTTATTAATTTATTTATTTATTCTGATGCACAAAACACACATACATACTATTTAACATCTACTGAGCAGACAATAAAGTTATATAAAAACAATACGAACAATACATTTAAAGTTTAGAAGGAGTTCAATAACATACACACGCACAGAATATTTATTTATTTAAAGATATTATGTTGTATTCATAAAAACTATTTGAGCATTAATTACTGCGTGCGTGCGTGCGTGCGTGCGTGTGTGTGTGTGTATATATTTTATGTTATATTACAAAATTATTAATAAAAGTATTATAATATTATAATAATAGATAAGTATTTCTAACTTTTACAAAGAGTTCCGAGGTGGCACAGATAACATCAATGATGGATTGCTAGCTCATCGCCTCATGTGCGAGCATCTTGGAACCCTTGAAATCCTTGAAAGTAATTGATAATACAATTTTCATTTGGCAGTTGAAACGAAAGTAGAAAACATTGCGGGAGTAACGAAGCCTGACGAAGGTCCTGACGAGAAGGAGCAAGAAACCACAAAGGCAGAGGACAGCGAGGAAGACGAACAGGAAGAAGATGACAAAAAGAAGATGAAGGACGCCGGCTACGTGGAGGTTAGTAAGCTAGCTGACCTATCTCGGGCAAAGGTCTACATCAGTGGTGCCCATCTGGGATTGCTCCAACAGCTGTTTTGAAAATCCCGACACCTCACGAGAGCACCGCCGAGTGAATAACAAAACCTCAGTGAGATAAAGGAAAGTATATCTACATCTATACATTAATAAAGAGGCAATGTTTGTGACTTTGTTTGTTTGTCTGTTTGTCGGGGCTAATCCCTGGAACTACTGGTCCAATTCCAAAAATTATTTCACTATTAAATGCTACATTCCTTTGTTGATGGCTTCGTGCGATTAGCACATTTAGCCAGTGTCAAAGTAATTTTTCTTTCAAGTAATACATAAATAGACAATATTTCCTGTATGATGAATGAATGATAATAGAAATAAAAAGTGAGAAATGATATACCCCCCAGCCCCTCGAGTAGCTCAGTAAAGATGTGGGGCTTTACTAAGTCCTCACGCGGCGGACTTCTTGAGAGAATTTGAAAAGTGCCGTTACACTGTTTTGTTTCATTTGCCAACACTCATGCACACTCACGAACACTTAACGGTTAATAATCCACCATTATTTCACATTAATATTCGACATAACACAAATTTTAGAAAATAAAACAAAACCGCAGACATGACTCTTCACTTTCCCGCCAAGAAGTCCATAGGCTGTTATATTTTTAAAAAAGAGTTTTGTTTTTAAATCTCAAATCCACGCGGACGAAATCGCGAATTAAGTGTTAGTTATATACAGGGTCACTTTTTTATCACCGTCCAACCAAACCTTCTGTGATGACTCCCGTGATACAAACGAACAATAATTGGAGCGACTCCCTAACTCAAAAATAAAATTCAGCTGTTCCATACAAAACATTCCCCGCCCGATCCTCCAAATGACAGCACACATTTACAGAATACACTAAACATACACACTATTTTAGGCCCAAGACACCGTACTCGTAGAACAAGGGTACGAAGAACCGGTTCACACGCGCTCTACGCCAGGCACAGTCATGTGCCTGGGCACTCCTCTCCTCCTCCACGGCCCGGTCTACCCGAGCCGAGGTCCGTGCCTTTAGAGGCGCCCTCGGGTGGTTCCGCTCCCCGATCCGATCCGAACCCTTCGGAGACTCTGGAAGGGCACGGGGACGCGCACTTTTAAGTGTGCGATGCCGTACCCCTCTAGAAATCCTCCAAAGGTGATTCGTTTCAACACGGCTTGAGGTACCATTTACGTACCTCGCCGCCCCTAAAACAAGCCCGGTGAAGCTGAAAATGCCCCTCGGCAATCAGCAGTCTCTCCCCAAAAAAAAAAAAAAATACAAAACATCAATATTCATTCGACCAAAATTCGTTGTATGGAACAGCTGTATTTTATTTTCGAGTTGTTCGTTTGTATCACGGGAGTCATCTCAGAAGTTTTGGACGGCAATAAAAAAGTCAACCTGTTTACACCGTTTTTGTTTGTTTACAAGTTGTTCAGGTCCATGGTCTAACCCCCCTAAGGGTCTACGAAAGCTTAAAAAATCGGTGTATACACCATTTATTATCTTAACATGACACACTACACTTCAAATGAACACAACAGCACAAAGTTAATGCGAGACTTGGCTGGTCACATTTAGTAAATGTGTGCATTCCTTTATTCGGTTTTCTTCGCGAGCGGCTAGAAAACAGTTCGCGGTTGGGCACAACTGGTCTACATCATAGAAAATCAAGTCATCGCTACTACTTCCTTCAATGGTTTCACCCACATTGAAATTTTCTTTCTGAAAGAAAATTCTTCACCAGATCACCAGATCTTTGTATTTTTCTTAATGATAAAAAGTTTTATTAAAACTAGTGGTCGCCCAGTGGTCGAACACCGTATATTTTATAAAAAGCTGTTTACTAAACGATATTTTATTAAGGCTGCACGAATTGTATTCTAAGCAATAAAAAATTAAAAAAGATAGAATGTGAGTTTGGATTGGCATTGATAGATTTCGGCCGCTCCTCTTCCATTTTTGAAAATTTTAAAAAATTTATGAAACAATGTTTATTTAATTTAATGTATTTTTATGCATAATTTAAAAAGAAATAGCATTCTGCACTCCTTCTCTACTTATACTATAAGTGTGCGAAATTTCGTACTCCTCCGTCTGCACAATTTTCGTAAAAAGGGGTACAAAGTTTTTGCTTCACGTATTAATATATAGATTGGCTTCCTCATCATCATCTCAGCCAAAAGACATCCACTGCTGGACACAGTCCTCTCAGCGATCTCCACAACGACCGTTTCTGTGCTGCTCGCATCCAGCGGCTACCCGCGACCTGCACCAGATCGTCGGTTCACCTTGTTGGAGTCCACCTTATTGATAACCCTTCAATGGTTTCACTCAAAATTACTAAAAGGAGAAGCCTGATAGCGCAGTCAAAAATCGCACACAAAAGACAAGTCAAAGTCAAAGACTGGTCATCCTAAGGGTGACCATAAATTTTTCATCTCGAGCTCTTCCGTTTTTTGAAAGGCATTTAAAGCCGTTCGTCCTGGCTGCATTAGCAGTTGTAAACCACCAATCCGCACTGGGCCCGCGTGGTGGTTTATGGCCCGTTCTCCCTATCCATCCATAGGGAAGGCTCGTACCCCAGCAGTGGGGAAACAAAATGAGCTGGTGAATGGTTTCACCTCAGTAGTCTAAATAGCTTTGAGGATTGAAAAACGATTCCTCGCATTCAATAATAGCCCTAGCGACCTGTCAATACTTCGTAAAAAATCAATTCAGATATCAGAAACGTACCTCTTGTACAACTTTTGTCCGCGTCACCAATTTGACCCCTAACATTGGAGATAAATTATATAGACAGTGTGTTGTTTAAAGCTTTATGAGCTGAGAGCTAAGAGCATTGTTTATACAATTTAACCAGTGCACTAATTACTTAATGCGCATGCGCAGTGCGTCAGCTGGAAACAACGAGTGCCTGTGGTGCTCTGGATTCAAAGTCCGATCTGACGCTACCTACATCCTATATGTCAAATAAGTTGTAAAGATCCAAATAAAAAGTTGATTTATAAGCGCAAAATTCATACAAAAGCTTTCCCTTAAAGAATACTGTGTCAGCATATCCAATTCCTTTTCAACAGAAGCTTATCTTTTCTCCTCCCAGGTATTTAGAAGAATAAACTCTATGAGAAAACTGTGCTATGTCATACTTGAATATGCTGTGTTACAGGTACCAACTACATTGTATTTTATATATAGTTAGTTAGCTTTTATAAGATACATAATGAGACTGTATGGACGATAAAATTCGTTAACATAATTTACCAAAAATATAGGTATATTTAAATTTTACGCCAATTTTGTTGCGAACAAAATACCTACAATTCGGAAAAGTATTGATAACTTTCATATTTGCCTATATTAATTATTAATACTTATTACCTTAGGCAATCAAAATAACTGATCCTCAACATGTATTTATAAACATGGTGAGATCTAATGTTGATTACGTACCTAGCGTTTGTTCAATAGAGCTCTTTTAGCTTGCAAAGTAAGAGCTAAGATAGCTTTCGGCCTGTAGACTTGCGAACCGCGATCCTGTAACGACATTCTTAAGAGTATTTTTCAGTTTGGAAAACAGAAAAAAACCTTTTGAATTCAGCGTTCTAAAGAAAAACTATAGGTTCTCATTTCTTTTTGTAGGTGCACAGATCTATTTAATAATTAGAAATCATTAAATCTAGTATAGATTTAGTTACCCCTTTTTTACGTGCGCCGATTCCGGCCAGAATTAAAAGTATTCATTTATTAATTACCACTCTATAACAAGTTATTATGAAACAGACCCACTACTTATAACTAGTAGTAAGTAAATAGCTTATGCCATTACCCACGGCTGGGCAAAGGACCCCATCATTTAAATCAAGTGATCACTACAATTGATGGGTAATGGCTTAATCACCACGCTTGCCAAATGCGGGTTGGTGGTCACAAACCCGGGCTATGTACAGCTCCGTGGTACTAAAATGGTCCTCAGTCAGCGTTGCTGAAGTGATGATAATACGTGGATCAATGTCCTCAGGATGAGAAGATGACCACGCTCAGGGAGAAGGAAAGCATAGAGTCGCGAGCGCTGGTGCCCACGGTCCACCCCCTAAGGAATGACTGTACCCCGCCGGCCATCGAACAGGTACGGGATTTTGATTTATTTAACTTTTTAGGGTAGTTTGACAAGAAACAGTAGAACTAACCTAAGAAAAAGTGTCATTACACGAACTCACGTCAGTGACAAAATTCAGCGCTAACGTCAGCGTTCTCGGTAGCATAGCGGTCAGTGCAGCCGCCCGGATTGCGGAAGATCCAGGTTCAATTGCTGGCTGGGTCGGGTAGGCGTTTAATTTTTTCACTGTATTTTATAAATTTTATAAATATTTAATTTAACTTCAGTGCAGCAATTAGCACTTGAAAATAGAAAAAATATGCCATTACACCATTTTTTTTATTTTCCAGCTAAGCCAGTATTTAAAATAATTTATTTGAATGTATATTCTGCCTTATTTACATTGCTTAAATTTTTCTTGTATCTAGGTTAAGTTTTATACAGCAATAAATTATTTGATCTATCTTCTATTGAATGTGTAGACCATATAACAGTAATAAGCAACTTAGATATATTTTTTCAAAGTCTATACTTAATATACATTAAAATTGTAAGTCAACATAGCCTAAATAGATTTTACACATTTTTTGTAAAAGTGAAAGTTTTATTTTAATTTGTTAAACTATTCTTTAAAAAGCGGTGCACAACACACATCTCTTGAATTCAATAAGTGTATAATACCTTCTGTTGTCAATGTACTGAATTCTATTCTGTAGTTGTGCCATTTAAATAAATAAATATGCTCGTCAAAATTGTCAAGCACAACAATATGCCATTGCGCTTCCATCATTGGCCTTATCATCACTTAAGAGTGTTTACACCGCACACTAGCGCCGCCAATGAAAAAAAAACATATCTAATAATAAGAGATAGAAAATCAAATTATGCTCAACAAACTATCTGAATGAAGTAATTTAGCATTTTTACGTCACCTAATACTCGTACGAACTCTTATTTTCCCCATATTCCTGTACGCTGCAGAGACGTGGACATTGCGAGAAGTGGAAAGGATGAAAATAGATGCTTTAGAGTTGTGGTGCTGGAGAAGTATGCTTGGAGTATCGTGGACCGAGTTTCGCACTAACATCTCGATACTTCAAGAACTCTGCATTGAGCAGCGTCTATTTTCAGTAGTACAGTCTCGCATACTCACATTCTTCGGACACGTCTCTCGACGCGACCATCAGTCCATCGAACGTCTTGTCGTTCAAGGAAAGATGGAGGGCACAAGACCGCGTGGAAGGTCCCCCATGCGATGGACGGACCAAATTAAGGCAGCCGTGGGAGGTCCATTAAACGACTGCAGCAGAATGACCTCCAACAGAGAAAAGTGGCGCGCTGTCGTAGGCGAATAACATCTGCCCAAACCGCTACTACATGACGACCACGACCGCTCTGTCAAGAGCGTAGCGGATAAGAAGAAGAGACGTCACCTAATGAATACCTGACATGTTATGGTTTAGTTAAATATGGCGTTATAGTTAAAAGTGGCCGTAACGTTTTTCTATCTCTAATTACTAGATATGGTTTTTGTTTCATTAGTGGCGCTAGTGTGCGGCGTAAACGCTCTTAACATCAGGTGAGATCAAGGCACTGTGCTTACCCGAAAAATATAAAAAAAACTTGTAACTTTTGGTGGTCAGTTCCCCCGGCCGCTGATGGGCCAGTCGGCGCGCAAGCACGGCGGGCTGGTGCTGCACGTGCTGGTCGCGGTGTTCACCTTCATCGGGCTGGCCATCGTGTGCGACGAGTACTTTGTCTCCAGCCTCGACAGGATCTGTGAAGGTACATAATTAAATCAATCACGCGACATGCTTGCATCAGTCCCAGCGCTCAAGCGGTCTACAACCTTAACTCCTTTCTTACAAAAGTTCAGGATGGGGATATATTTGTATATCCTATTCCCATTCTACTCAGGAAATACAATATTTACCTTAGTTACTGATAATATTATATTTATTATTGTTTTTTTTTTAATTGGAGAGGCCTATGTCCAGCAGTGGACGTGTGTAAGCTGATGATGATGATGATGATGATGATTACATTTGCCGTCTGATGTCGGCTTAGAATAGCATTACCCCCTCTTCCCGTGGGAGTCGTAGTCGTAGAAGGCGACAAAGGGAAAACCGCCTGCAGGAAACGGGCAGCAGCGCCTCCCTCAAACAGTAGGCTATACTGCGACCGCCAGCCCGCCTAATTTGTTATGTATTTAGTGTTTATTTGATGTACATATTATCCTAGCATATATGCGTGTTGGCTGTAAAGCTGTAAGATTGTATTGTTTTTTTATATAAATAAAAAGCCTTGGTGGCCGAGTGGCTGAACGCTCGGCCCGATACTCAAAAGTCATTTTCAACAACTTCTTTACAAAATGTACGGGAAAAGCTTTTTGCAATTTGTGACTTTTTGAGTACTCCAACGATGGTTGGTCCCACAAAAGTTTTTGAGCAGTATTAGAAACAGGATCGATTGGCATCAAAAAATGTTTTTGTGTAAAATGGCTATTTTCTTGCTAACTGTAAGTTTTTTTGAAAATCTTTGAATGGGGATCAAAATTCCATAAAAAATTATGAATAGTCTCCTAAGACCATTTTCGTGTAGCTGCAACGGATAAGATACTTCCCCTACTGCCCCGATGAAAGTTTCCACCCTGTATTATAGTTCAAAGTCTATTGAAAAAATTAGACAGTCTGTGGTGGTCTGATACACGAGGCGTGTGCACTCACCTGGTTTGTGACTTCCCCGTTGGCAGAGCTGCAGCTGGCGCCGGACGTGGCAGGCGCGACGTTCATGGCGGCGGGGAGCTCAGCGCCGGAGCTCGCCACCGTCGTCATCGGCGTGTTCTGCGCGCAGGACGACATCGGTGAGTCGAGAGTTAGGCTTGTTTCACACATTTTCACACATACCACAATCACAACACGTAGGCGGGCGCTAATTTGTATGAAAATTAATAGGTAGTTGAATTCACATGGGCCACATTTTGCCGTCATTATTGACTGCGTGTTTGATACCGACTACATCGCAACCGAGCAGCGTCTATTTTCAGTAGTACAGTCTCGCATACTCACATTCTTCGAACACGTCTCTCGACGCGACCATCAGTCCATCGAACGTCTTGTCGTTCAAGGAAAGATGGAGGGCACAAGACCGCGTGGAAGGTCCCCCATGCGATGGACGGACCAAATTAAGGCAGCCGTGGGAGGTCCATTAAACGACTGCAGCAGAATGACCTCCAACAGAGAAAAGTGGCGCGCTGTCGTAGGCGAATAACATCTGCCCAAACCGCTACTACATGACGACCACGACCGCTCTGTCAAGAGCGTAGCGGATAAGAAGAAGACATCGCAACCACCAGCGACACCGCGAACTAGCGGCCGGCTATATCGCAAACATTTTGTAGGTAACAACGCAACTGCAAGAAGCCGCAGCGACACTATTCACATGTAACGACAGCTTGACCACCTTTTGTCGCGACGACGACGGTGTGGTGTGATTGTGGTACATGTCAAACAAGGCTTACGCAACCTGTCACCTTATTGTCTAACTACAATACGTATCGTAACGTAATACCTTACAATTTGACATTTGAAAGCTATTCAAGAACATCAAACTAAGCCACAAGTGTCAGTGATTGCAATCGCGACGCATTTTTGTATGCTGTTGAATGAACGACTTCGTCAATTTTGCATTTATTTGGAATCGTCTATGCAAAATGACAAGTGTAAATACATTTGAAAGGTGTCGTGGTAGAGGTTGAAATCCGAGCCCAGAAGCAGGCCAGACAGACAGAAGCAGCGCAGGTTGAAAGCAGGCCCGCACGAGTTATAACAATACAAAAAACGGTATGAAAGGCAAACGATCAAACGCATCTGCCCCTGCTTAACAGACTGTGTTTAGTACGCAGCCGGCGTGTGTAGGACAGTAATCACGTCTTCGTCCTAATCAAATCATCACGGCGGGACGCACTTATGTCCGCGATTCTACTATCTAGGAAGTGCGGTTTTCCAACGGTCAACGGTTTTTTGATGATCATAGACATTGTGCTACTTTTCTGTCTGTTCTTTTGTGACGACCTCCTTAGTCGAGTGGTTAGTACACCGGTTTTCATGGTGTCGCCATCTCTGAGTCCCGGGTTCGATCCCCGGTCGGGTCAATTTAGAAATTATTGTTTTTCTAAATTGTCTCGGGTCTGGGTGTTTTCTATGTATAATAATTATGTTCATCCGTTGTCTAGTAACCATTCAACGAGTTTCATAACCAAGAATTCTCTTCGAATTGGTGTGAGTGTAGGAAAGTTTGTTTGTTTGTTTCTATTTCCTTAATAATTACTCTAAAGTAAGTGATGTTGGTGAAGCTCGTTGGCGCAGTGGTTAACGCGCCCGGTCTGCGATAGCTAAAGATAACCAACTTCCGCAAAGGCCGGTCATCGGATAATTTATCATCTCGAGCTCCTCCGCGCTTTGGAAGGCACGTAAATCATTCGCAGCTCCATTAGCAGTCGTTCATCATCATCATTATCAGCTCATTTGCGTGCTGGGGCACGAGCCTTCCCTATGGATGGATAGGGAGAACGGGCCATAAACCACCACGCGGGCCCAGTGCGGATTGGTGGTTGTTAACGACTGCTAATGCAGCCGGGACCAAAGGCTTTTGCAAAGGCTCTAAACTATAGTTTATGACGTCATCTTGCCACCTCGCACCGCCTATGAAAGCAATATCAAAAGCTAAAGGCTATTGCTTTCGATATTGCTTTCATAGGTGGCACAAAACAACAAGATGACGTCATAAACCACACACGAAGTCAAAGCGATCGGTTAGGCGGTCGGGGGGCTGGGCCCGCGTGGTGGTTTATGGGGCCATTCTCCCTATCCATCCATAGCGAAGGCTCATGCTCCAGCAGTGGGGTCATAAAATGAGCAGGTGATGACGTGATGTTGGTATTGGCATGACAGTAAGTGTGGTTGGTCCCCCGGCAGGCGTGTCGGGCGTGATCGGGTCGGCGGTGTTCAACATAATGTTCGTGATCTCGGTGTGCGCGCTGTGCGCCGGCACGGTCTCCCACCTGAACTGGTGGCCGCTGTGCCGCGACTGCTTCTTCTACGCGCTCTCCATACTGGTCATGCTGTGCACCATCGCCAACGGATTCGTCTCATGGTAAGCTACTCTCTTGTGGTAGGATTCTGCACAGAACTTGACTGGACTTCTGGTACCCGAATCCGCGACCATCCTATTACTTTACTTCGTTAAATTCACTACCACCACCATTCAAGAGAGTTTTAAGGTAAGAACATGAGCCCTTCATGCCCTGTATACCTTACCTTAACTGTTCAGTATTCTTTGTTTTTTTTTTATGAAACGGTTGAATGTTGTGTGCTGGGCGATGGGTATTGGATGGTCGTTGATGTAGTGTATAAGTAGTGTGTAAGTGTAAGTTTTTGTGTATACGTGTATGTAATATGTATAAGTGTGTATTATTGTTGCTTTGTGGATGTGCTCCCGCCCACACTAAGGTGTTTGCGGAAGACCCAGCGTCAGGTTTTCATATAAACTAGGAAGCCTGACATCATGCTGAGCGGGCACCTGTTAGTGGCACTTATTTTTTGAATTGTTGATGTAATGTTTTCTATTTCTATAAATGTTTTCTAAATAAATAAAACGAATCGTAAATTCTTCATTCAGTTTGGTGTGTCACACGCCTGCGCATCAGACTACCGCAAGCTGTCTAATTTCCTCAACAGACTTTGATCTTTATGTCTAATGGTATAAGGTTGAACATTTATTGAAGAAATTTTACAGTTTTAGGATTGACTTTTGATTGAGGCGTCTGTATAGTCGACCATGAAATTGCTTTATCACTTTTGACAAAAACTTCCATTACAATAAAATTTCGCTAAGGCTCATTGTTAATGATGACAACGTATCTGTCACTTGGTCTTTTAAACAAAAAATAGAACTTGTTGTTTATTTTATGCAAATAAAATTCACTTCTAAGGTGGTAAAGCAATTTCATTGTCGACTACACATAAAAATGAAAGTCAAGCTCATTGTATACAATTCTAGATCTAAAGACCCAGGGAACAAACTTTGTAAAAAAACAGCATTGTTCTGTCCTGCTTTGGTCCGGTTTAAAGACTAGCCGTTGTACTTTAATGATTGATAATAGCTAAGTAGTGAAGGCTCGTGCCCCACCAGTGGGGACATAAAATGTACTGGCGACACATTGCAGGCCCGAAGCACTGTTCATGCTGTGTATGTACGGCGTGTACTGCATCGCACTCCGCTTCAACAGCACGCTGGAGCGCTGGGCCATGACGCTGCCGCTGCCCTTCAAACTGCCCACGCGCGAGGAGCAGGCCGCCCTCGTCACCTACAAGTCAGTAACAATCATCACTAGCCTACCAACAGGCCAATACCACGATATAAGGAAGCGCCCGGAGTGGAGATCCCTGGTCAAACACAAGGTTTTTGATTTTGAGTCACTGCGGCGTTCTGAGTTAGATGCCAAGCGCGACGAACCGAAGGCCCGACCACCGGCGGACGTCAATAATTTTGAGAATGGTGTCTTAACCTGCTCTCTATGCGCGCGCACCTTCTTAAAGAAAATAGGCTATATAAGCCATCTAAGGGCGCACGTTCGCCAACAACAGCGGAATTTAAGACAGTCGCCATAGCCGAAATCGGCTAGTAGACCGATAGCGCTAGGCTATTTTGAGGGCATAAGTTTAAAAAATTCTAAAGTTATTTTTTCTCTTGCTTGTGGATACAGTCGTACCTATAAGGCTTATTATTGCGTTTTGTGTCACATCTGTCACTTGCATTTTCAGCAATTCGATGATTTGTGGTTGATTTTTTTTATTCAAATTAAAAGTGGATAAATAAATTTAAAGTTTAAAATAATGATGGTATCATACCTAGGATAGCCTGCGGAGTGTGCAAACACAGTTTGTGTCATCTTCGTCCAGTGCAAACTGACTTAGGGTCAGTATGTAAAAACAGTGCAAAAAAAAAATTATAATTGATTAAATATCTATTTCCTATCTCAGATCACTTACATAAGCCCATTAAATAATTTTGTGCCAAATTAGGCCACGCAATTTTAAGATTTTTATTATTTTGCTTTTTCAAGCTACAAACGCTTTAAAAAAATATTACAATGATTAGAGTTTACATATTCAATATCTTATATGCACGAAAAATCGACTTTGTAAATTTGTGCCGTTTTCATGCACGATATTTAAATGAATAAAACACAAAACAATAGTTTCGGTAGAAGCGGGCGGACGCGGGCAGGCGACAGCGGACGGGAGGCATACGCACGCTCACGTTCGTTCGGTACGATTTCTTCAATGCAAAGTGTTCATATTTATTATCATATTTATATTTGAATTTATTTAAATTACATGCCTATCATATGAGTATTAATTGACTCTTATCTCCGCTAAGTAATAAACAAATGTGTACCTACCTTCGAAGGTACCTATAGAGATAACAATAATGACGTGCGAATTTTGTACGATGGACGAAGAGCTCGATGGCGCAGTTGCAACTTTGCAGTTGAAGGGTGACCAAAAAAATTTCATCTTGAACTCCTTCGTGCTTCGGAATATCGGCATACCTACCTACCGCTTTTTCGTTATACCTCTGCTCGCGGTATGTCTCGCGCGCGCCCGGCGCGCCCCGCTTCGAGTTGGTAGTGTACAGACAACAAAACAAAATTAATACAAAGTAAATAAAAATTGTCGACATTTTTATGTGTGGTGATGGTGACCACTTGACCAGTATGACGGAGTAGTTTCTGATAGTGGAACTCCTCAGATTACATGTATCTGTTGTACCTATGGGTACAATCGAGTTAGTTCGCGATAGTACATAATAATATGTATAACACAAATTACTTTAAACAGTACTCAGCAAGTACAAGCAAGTCCCACTCCCCACCCAGATCAAAAGACGGAGAAAGAATACTATTAGCTCCGCCCCTCTCCTCCGGTGGGTGTCGTAAGAGGCGACTAACGGATTTTCGAGCTTCCAAATGCTCCACTGTGTGGTAGGGCTTGCCCGTTGCCGTTGCACAGATTACATAATAGTTACGTACGCATGGTGTAAAACCCGTCAAGTGACCGCTTGTCGGTTGCGTTTCGGGATCAGCCAGCGTATAACCAGAGCTCGAGTGGATGGTGCTGCGATGCATTTCGTCTGTGGAGGCTTCCGTCGAACCAGTGCCAAAAGGATGATGAGGATGATGCGCAGGAGCGGTTTCCATCAGCGGTGTTCGGATGTCACATTGAGACACGTTGAATATTGTGGCCGCGCGGTTTATTGTTGATAATATTATTTGATAAAACCTCTATCAAGAGAGAATTTTGTAAAGTTTGCCTTAATTTTGTAATGTCTTAACGAGGGCAAATCCGGCTGCGTGGTTGAATCGAACCCCAGCTTGGATACGCGAGTTTTGTGTCCGCGTTATAACCTTTCACAGGAGAGTGATTCGTATTGGTGTGTGGTGACATCGTGCTTGCGCGTGAAGCGGCACGATCCGGGCAATACATACTACAGCAGCGCCTCAGCAGCGCCAGCAGGCGTGACAAGCGGAGAGGAGGCTCCGATCGAGCCCCGTGATCGCCGGATATCTAGAGAACCCGTCTTTCCCTGGCCTTCCTCGCCATCTTTTGTTCCTTTTGATAGGGTATAGGTTCTACTGGGATAGCCCAGCTGAGTTTTTTAAGGTTTTTAATGTTTTATTTTGGCTGGCTTGGCCCGCTAGGAACCGAACTTGAAAAAGTGTAGATCGGTGAATCACCTAACTAGACCGAGATACCACATTGCCAGTTTGGTTGTCCACTCTATAAGCCCGGTAGACATGGCTTCGAACTGTTGGCTTATCTCTAACAAGCGGAATTGGTGTTTTTGGGGGACTTCAATGTTCACCACGAGTTGTGGTTAAGTTCCTCCAAAACTGACTATGCTGGTAGAACTGCCCACACATTCGCTCTCGCACACGACCTGACTCAACTGGTGAACCAGCCCACCAGGATCTCAGATGTAGTCGGTCACGCGCCCTTTTTGTTGGACCTTCTGCTGACGAGTCACCCAACTGGTTATCGAGTGGAGGTTCGAGCTCCTTTAGGATCTTCGGATCACTGCTTGGTATTCAGTAAAGTGCCTCTGGACCCACTAACGCCTTAAGCGGTATCGAAACGCCAGATTTGGCACTACTCGTCGGCAGATTGGGTTGGGATGGTATACGGGACTATTTCGCATCCGTTCCTTGGGTGCAGCGCTGCTTCAGTGGGAAGGACCTGACAGCTAGTGCGACTGCAATTGCTGATAAGATAGTGTTAGTGATGGAATACTATATTCCGCACTCCTATCTCATCAGCAAAGGCAGGCGGAACCGATGGTTCAACCGAATATATTATAATATGATTATCCGCGAATAATGCCACCAAGTCCTGCAAAAGAGCCAAGAACTACTGACACATCCTACGGGCAGCCATAGCTACAGTTACTGGCGTCTGGCCAAAGCCGTGCAATCGAACTTCTACCAACCCTCGCTGCCACCACTGAGATGTCCAGAGGGTACTTTAGCTCACAACCCGCAGGAGAAGGTCAATCTTCTGGCCAAACTCTTTGCGGCTAACTCCCGAGTCGATGACTGCAAGGCACAGCCACCTACAATTTCTCACTGTGGCCACGCTATGCCCGATTTTAAAATCAGGCAGTATGATGTTCGTGCGGAGCTGCAGTCAATCGATGTCCGGAAAGCTAATGACCCTGATGGCATCCCTCCATCCAATAGTCCTAAAAATGTGTGCAGCGGAGTTGTCCCCCCTGTTAACGCACCTTTACCGTCTATCGCTCTCTTCAGGTTGTGTGCCGGAATCATGGAGAGAAGCTAATGTGCAACCGGTCCCCAAAAAAGGAGATCGGTCAGATCCATCGAATTACCGCCCTATAGCCGTAACTTCAGTTTTGTGCATAGTAATGGAGCGCATTTTAAATAAACAACTTGTCCATTAACTAGAAGAACACTCCAAAATTCACGATCGCCAATACGGGTTTCCGCCGAAACGGTTAACGGGTGATCTTCTAGCGTACGTTGCACATCTATGGGGTGAGGCTATTGACAAGCGTGGTGAGTCGGTGGCTGTTAGCCTTGACATAGCCAAGGCTTTTGATCGGGTCTAGCACAAAGCTCTCCTCTCCAAGCTCCCGGCATATGGTCAGCCTGCTCAGTTCTGCAACTAGGTCGCTGGCTTCCTGCATGGGCGCAGAATCCGTGTTCTATCTGATGGATGCGCTTCGCGGCTCATGTCAGTGAACGCTAGGGTCCTTCAGGGCTCCGTTCTGTCCCCTACGCTGTTCCTTCTGCATATCAATGATATGCTTCCACTTGGAAATATTCATTGCTACGCAGATGATAGCACGGTGCATAGGGGATATAATGAATACACGAATATTTAACAAAAACAAAATGGAACTATTTAAGAGGGCATTAAGCAAAATTCAATGGCAAAATATATTATCAATAAATGCAGATTTAAACAAAAATTATGATGAATTTATCAGTACAGTTAAACCATTATTGAACACGTACTTTCCACGGAAAAACGTAAAATTTATTTATTTATTTATTTATTTTTGGCACGGTAACAAAATACAAATCAAAACATACAATTTTTTACATATGTACAATGATATTTCTAAATTTGCATTTCAGTAACAACCGAGCACAACATTCAATTTAAATATATTAAAATAAAGAGAGAGAAAAAGATATAAAAGTAGGTACCATTCTTAATTCAGTCTTATTTCATAGTAAGAAGCAAGCCAACGCTTTCTGAACATACAAAACATCATTTCGGTACATGAAAAAGAAGTTGTCTACGGTTGGATTTGGGTGAAAATCTCAAAGAAACATGGCACAAGACATCTGAATCAAGGGTAGAATTAAGTAATTTATGCAATGTTGAAAGGTCACAAAGTTAGTTAATAGTAAAAAAACAAAATGGATAACGAAAGGGTTGAAAAAATGCTGCTATCATAAACGCATACTACGCAGCCTTACGGCTCAATTTGAAAGTGAAACATTGAAAACTTATTCTAGATTATATACTAAATTATTTAAAAAAAAAATAACTTCTGAAAAAAAGAAATCAAATATACAAAGATTATTGACCGCTCGAAATAAAAATAAAACCATGTGGAGCATAATTAAGGAAAAAACAAATTCGTCAAAAAATCACAAGCACGAAAACATAGTTTTAAAGATACAGAATGACAATATAGCATCTCCGTCTAGAGTAGCTGAAACATTTAACAAATATTATTTAAGTATTTGCCCCAATATGACATTCCCCCTTATTTTCTCAACACGAACTCGCTGAGTAATTCGTTCTATTTAGGAGATGTTACGAAAGCAGACGTAAAAAATGCTATATACAAAATAAAACGCAATAATACGAGTGGCCATGACGAAATTCCAGGTTCGTTGGTTGTGTATTGTGTACACGAATTTGTGGCACCATTAACGTTTCTCGTGAATCAGTCATATAATGAAGGCCAATTCCCAGAGAGTCTAAAACTAGCGGTTATAAAACCAATTTTCAAAAAGTGACAAAAATTGTGTGTTTCAAATTATCGTCCCATTGCAATTCTACCAGTTATGTCAAAAATATTCAAAAGTATAATTTGCCAAAAATATTATAAGTTTTTAGAAAAATATAAAGTATTAAACACCAATCAGCATGGATTCAGGAAAAACCGATCCACGACGTCAGCCGTGTTTGATTGCAATTTGGAAATATTAAACTCCTTGAATAATAATAAATGCGCAATTGCCATTTTTATGGATTTGTCTAAAGCCTACGATAGGGTCTCGCATAACATTTTGATAAAAAAACTAGAGCTTCAAGGATTACGCGGGCAAGCAAAGAAGTGGCTTACATCTTACCTGAGTAATAGGAGACAAATTGTACAAATCACTCATTTAGATGAAGTGACCGGGGAGTTGCAAAAAATTAACCCTTGTAGCGAATTAGTGACTGGGTCCATACCACAGGGGAGTGTATTAGGATGTTTGCTTTTTCTTTCCTACATCAATGAGCTTCCTTCTGTGATACCCCACAAGCTTATACTGTTTGCCGATGATGCAACCCTTTTAGTCTCTTGTAACTACGATGATATGGGTGGAGTACACAAATTGATAAGTGAATCACTAAAAAAAATCGCGGAGCACCTAAAAGAAATAAATCTAGAAATAAATTATGAAAAGACGAAAATAATGCAATTCAGGCCATACCAAAGAGTAGGACTATGTCTTAACATAACACACGAAGCCCATAAAATCGAAGAAGTCGACTCATTTCAACTGTTGGGTATTACAATAGACTCGCACTTATCATGGAAATTCCACATTGAGTCAGTTGCAAGTAAACTTAGCCGGTTTTCATATGCACTGCGTGAGCTCCGGAAGTGTACGAATGAAGAGTGCGCACTTGCAGCGTACCATAGCTATGCCGCTGCTTGGATATGGTACGGCATCGCCCTTTGGGGTATTAATTATAGCTTTAGCAGGATGAAGGGATACATGTAGAATGTTGTTTGTAAAATTTCGCATTCTCACAGTGACTGGAGTTTATATTTTTGAGCTGTGTAGATTTGTCAGAAGACATGCCCATTACTTCCCCAAGATCGGAGAAAAACAGAGTCGCTACGTGTCACGCCGCCGGGAAAATCATATTGTCGTACCCAAAGTGCACCTTGCGATCTATAAGAATGGTTCGTACTTTATGGCCGTTAAGGTGTACAATAATTTGCCAAATTACTTAAAAGCCCTACCGGACGGTAAATTTGAGAATGAGCTAAACAGAATTTTAATTGCTGAAGCCTTTTATAACATAAGAGAATATTTTGAAAAAAAGGAACTAATGTATAATAATAACGCGATGGAGGCGAGGTTTTAATTTCCCTATTTCATTTACACCTTGTCTAAAATGTTGCTATTCATTTTAATAAGTTTAGTTAAAATATAATTAGTTACCGTTTTTTGTTTTTAGTTATAAGATTTTATTTGTTTAAAAGATTGAAATTTGCGATACCTTTAATGGGTCATGTTTATGGGATTTTTATATATATTTTTTTTTAATGATCTATGTAATACCAACATGTGGCAATAAATGATATGAATATGAATATGAATGGTCATCCAGCAGCAGGGCGGGTCGAAACCGAAGTGAATCGAGTGAATCTTGTCATTGAGCTCAATCGGGTATTGGACCTCATATCTAATTGGAGCTACAATAATCTGGTTGAGTTTAATGCCTAGAAAACACAGGTATGTGTGTTCACGGCAACAAAATCACCATTCCTTCCCCTTCCAGCTCTTCAGGGTACATCTCTAAGCCTGCAGAGCCGTATCAAAATGCTCGGTATGACGATACGCTGCGATCTGACCCAAAGGACTACATCGAAGCCTTGATCAAAACAGCCTCACGAAAACTTGGTATTCTGAACAGAGTGCGGCGATTCTTTGCGCCGGACCAGTTGTGCCTTTTGTACAAGACACAGGTACGGTCTTGCGTGGAGTTATTGCTCGCACATCTGGGAAGGTTCCGCAAAGTACCTTATCGATGCCTTGGACAGATTGCAGGCAGCGTCGCGCTGAACGCATTATCGGCAATGCAGAAGTCGCAAATACTCTCGAATCTCTGCAATTGCGTAGAGATGTTATTGTTCAAATTCGATGACGCATCCTTATCGCTAAACAAGCACTTCTATTGGAAGTCGAAGTCGCTGATTGATTCTGTTACTTTTTCAGATTCTTTCTTTTTTCTCTCCTATTCCGCTTCAATACATTTCGGATTATGTGTTTCGGCAGGTTTTGTGTAGTTGTATTTAAGCACGGGCCTTAAAACAGTCTGCTTTTCCGTCATCCCTTACAATGCTCGATTCTATGAATTTTATTAATCCTCTTTCTTTAACAATCACTGTATTAACGTCCAGTATGAGACCACATATAACACACTAGCTGTGCCCCGCGGTTTCACCCGCGTTCTATTAGTCATAGCGTGATGTAATATATCCTATAGCCTTCCTCAATAAATAGACTATTCAACTCAAAAATTACTTTTCAATTCAAACCAGTAGTTCCTGAGATTAGCGCGTTGAACCAAACAAACCAACAAATTCAGCTTTATAATATTAGTATAGATATATTGTTTTCAACCTCCATTTTAGTCTTTCACAGCGTCATTAACTTTTAAATCAATCAAATCGAATAACAAACGCACTTGTCGCAACTTGCACCGAATACGAAGACCGAATGTAAACAAACAACACGCGACGCGCCGCGCCCGCGCTCTTCCCCGCGCTCGCCCTACGTGCTTAGAAATCTGTTTTTTTTAAATAATAAGAATTCGTGGATAAAAACAACACAAATTATGAATAGTGTTTTATTACACCATAATAATCAAAAACACGTAAGCTCTAATAACTTGCACTTTCTTTTGTGGCTTTTACAGGGTTTTGTAATAAAAAATAAAATATCTATAAATATCGTGGGTGAATTCGACACAAAATATTTTGAACAACAGATATCAGTACTCTAAAACGCGTAACACTTATTTAACCTATTGTAATATTCTTTCAGAGCTAGTTGGGCGACGTTTTAGGTACTGGTTAAATATCAGGATTCTCGTGGACAGAGATGACACAAATTGTCTATGTACATCAGTTACTACTTCGTTATTATCATGACAGTAAAATTTTCAACTCTAATTTTCTTTTCGTCCAAAAAAGATCGAAGCGACAAATACCTAAATTTCTACCTATGCAAGTACCTAGGATGACACAAACTAATGTATTAGGTTGGGCAAAAGGTCCGGAAACTATAAGCGAAACACAGACAACTTTAATATTTTTGAATCCTCAAAACCTAGCGCTATCGGTCTATAGGAGGAGTAGTTAGTTATAAGGAGACTCACAGACGATAAGCTTCATAGAAACGCGCGACCAACAACACATAGACAACCTTCCACGAACACGGAATGTCGGAACAGCGGCGCACAGCCTGATCCGAGCTGTTCCAAGATCCCTGTCCGTGCAAGGAGTCTAGTGTTGCCAGGTCCAGTGTGTCAAATTTCGGGATGGATAGTAAAAATAATCGGGATTTCGGATTTCAAATCGGGACAGCTTCAATTCCTAAAACACATGTGTCGTTCTTTGTGAAACGTCATTTATTTACGAAACGAAAACAATGAAACTTAAACTAAGTAGATAAACTTCTACTTATTATAACAAAAGTTAAACATCAAACTTTTTGACTTATCAAATCGAATCATAACCATTTCACCTAATTTATATATTTCGAATCATTGGCAAGTATTTTATTAAGTTATTTTTTGTTTGTGTTATACTCGTACTTACGCTCTGCTCTCTCACTTATTTTGCTGTGAAAATTATCCATATCGGTAAGTACACACACACGTAGGAGGTCAAAAAACGGGACATTTGGCGTCCCGATCAAGGGTAAATCGGGTCACCAGACACCTGAAAATCGGGACACCTGGCAACGCTATCTATGTGTGAGTAACTCGAGCGCGGTATTAACACGTTCGCACTGACGTCTGAAAGAGATGCCCGCGCCGCGCTCGCGCCTAGAGGCGATCTCCATTCCGGTCACCTAGCTATCACCGCGTTAGGAGTGTTAATACTGTGAGAGACCACGCCCTGGTGGTCCAGGTCTGTGCTCCAGCAAAGTGCTACCACCGGCCACCAACCTCGTGCCGGTTCCGGTTCGCCCGCCCGTCGCCGCACACGAGGTGCCTATATAACTACATCCGCTTGCAGATCAATGTATTTCCTCCACCTTTCTTCCTCGAACTGCTTACCCCTTGCTCTTGTCGCCATCCTTCGCAGTTCGAAACATCCCCTAGCCTAGTTAGTAACGCCAATAAAAATAATACAGTCTACTAAATAGCAGAATATCGCCCGCGCCATCATTTTGTAGAACTTCTTGCCAGACCATTATTGTGCTTACCTCCTGGCTCTCCTATTTATGCAAATACCATGCCTCTTACAAATAAAGAATGAATGAGCGCCGAATAATTCCGTGTTTTGTTCCTGTCACGTAAGCGTCATTTCAAATTAGAGTAAAAGAGACAAAACACAGAATAACTATTCGGACCTTATTCTTTGAACCTTGTTCTTACAAATGTAAGGCACTATTTGTATAACCTAACGGATAAGATTATTGAAAATGAGATGCTCTTCTAGCATACGTGTTCCATGGAATTCTTTAAACGAGATATGAAGTAAGCAACTTGCGTAGCGTGTTGGTGGAGATTGCTAGTGAGGCACAGTCCCGCCCCATTGGCTGTTCTCGCATCGGGACTCTGCTTCTGATTAACATTCAAGCAGAGCAAAGTCATTTGCCTACTCTTCGGAACTGAGCAAATATAACCATAGAGGTCACTTCGCAAAAAAAATTGCTTACCTATACAAAAAGTTCAATTGAGAGCGCAGATTGCATATCCCGGTAAAATTAAATAAAATAAAATGGTAGCCACGTAAGGCCGTTGTTGGTCCCGGCTGCATTAGCAGTGGCCTGACCGCACTGGGCCCGCGTGGTGATGTATGGCCCGTTCTGTTCTGCCTATCTATCTATAGGGAAGGCTCGTGCCCCAGTGGGGACATAATAATGAGCTGATGATGATGATGATGAAAATAAAATGAAAATATGATTTGTTGTACACCATATTAAATACTAGTGACCCGCCCCGGCTTCGCACGGGTGCAATGCTGATAATAAATATACTACAGAATGTCTTTATATACAACGTTCACGACTTTTTTGTCATTAGACATTACAAACATGTTTTCTTTAGAGGTTACTTTTGAAAGAGCGACATATAATTGGCCATGTGAAAAACACTCAACGATGAAATCTAAGCCTGCAATGTTGAAAGTTTGACCCTGCGATTTATTAATGGTCATTGCAAATATATCTTTACCGGAAATTATAGGCGTTCAAATTGGAATGGTAAATCCGATGGTATCAGAGGAATTCGGGGAATCAATACATCTTCTCCGGTACCACATCCGGTGAGTATTGTGCACACTATTATGAAAGTTTTTAGTGATTTTACCAGCAAACGCGTGCCATTGCAAAGTTTAGGTGGATTCAGGTTTCTTAATAAAATAACAGGACAACCTACTTATAACACCATTTTATGAGGAGGGAGTCCAGACTGGTTCAAAGAATTAAGAGATTCTGTAGGAAAATGGACAGCTTCTTCCAAATCGAGAACAGTATCGACCGAGTAGTATATTTGCGTCGGCGCATCAATCTTTGAAAGAATCAAGTTACCTTTACCTTATCTACTTGTTCGTTAGTTGGTGACAGAATCGCTCTTTCTTTTTAACCAAAATATAGTCTTACAACTTATGTTATCAATGTCGGGATAGACATTGTTGACCAACTCTTGGATGTTGTCTGTCAAAACACAAAGGTTTTCTAGGTTAATCCTTCCATCACTTTGTGTTAACTCTCCATTGCCAACTTTTAGCAGCATCTCTGAAAAAAGCCTGTTCTTACGTGAAGACAACGAAACCCTCATGTTAGTTTTAAACTCTAATTTATTAACATGTGGCCATGTCCCTTTTTAGGGAAGCATTTATTTCGTCAGCACGTGTTCCTCGAGTCACAACTGGTAGGATTTGACAAAAGTCTCCTGAGAACAGAATTATACATCCACCCATAGGTGAATTTTTGCTGCGCAAATCGCGCATTGTCCTATCCAGTGCCTCCACAGACGTCTTGTTTGACATGGTGGCTTCATCCCAGACTATTAATGAGCAGTCACGCATCAACTTTCCTATATTGCTCTGTTTAGAAACACTACAGACGCTGTTATCATCATTGGTGGCGATTTTCAGCGGGAGCTTGAATGTAGAGTGTGCGGTTCGGCCTCCTTCTAAAAGCGTAGCAGCAATGCCGGATGATGCGACAGCTAATGCAATTTTTCCGGCAGATCTCAATTTTGTTAAAAGCAAATTGATTAAAAATGTTTTTCCTGTACCTCCTGGGGCATCAAGGAAAAATGTTTTTCTTTCATTATTATCAATTGATGATAGTAATGTAGTGAATAATTTTTCTGATCGACGTTCAATCGTGGCTCATCTTGAGCTACGCTATGTGCCTGCATTTTAAATCTGTAATATCTTCGAAAATATTCATTTAAATTACATGCTGTAAAGGGCCACATTGATCTATATTAAATGCGCAATGTATTTAAGGTACTTAATTGGATAAGGATTAATGCTGTATTGCTTAAAATCGCTTCGTAAATAGCCCCCCGGCCGGTACCGCCGCAACCGCTATGTCCCTGCATTTTAAATCTGTAATATCTTCGAAAATATTCAATTAAATTACATGCTCTAAAGGGCCATATTGATCTATATTAAATGCTCAATTTATTTAAGGTACTTAATTGGATAAGGAATAACGCTGTATTGCTTAAAATTGCTTCGTAAATAAGCCGTTATTTCTCGTAAAAAGTAAAGGACAAAAAAATGATTATTGTGGGTTATCCCTAAGAGATAGACATATACCATCGCGGACTTTTTGTAGACCTTTTTAAGGTGTATAATACTGTAGTACATTATTTTGATCTATCTCGTAGGGTTCAGCCAGCGTTTGCAATGTAAGCGCAAAAAAATGTGAAACCTCTTCAATTATCAGTGTTTCTCTACTATATTATGCATGCATTGCAGCATGTATTATACACACAAACCTTCCTTTTGAATCACTCTATCTATTAAAAAACCCCATCAAAATCCGTTGCGTAGTTTTAAAGATCTAAGCATACATACATACATAGGGACAGCGGGAAGCGACTTTGTTTTATACTATGTAGTGAAGACAGAAAAAAAACTGTACAAATTGCGGTTGCGTTGCGACAGCGACGAACTGTCTCTTTTTGTCGCATAATGTCCTCCTGTCTGCCTGTTAAAACAGAACCGTGTACCTATTGCGTTATATCTCAAGTACAGAGTGAGACAGGCCTGACGAGGACAAGGAAGGTCTTTCTACTAAACACCTACCGTCTTGGACTTTCCACAGTCACATTTTTGACTAACAGTGTATCATTTCCGTGGCAGGAGTGCAGGCGGCGTCCCACCGGCCTCCGCGCCCGGCGTGGAAGGCCAGTACACGCAGGTGGAAGGCCAGACCAAGGAGACGCCGCTGCAGAACCCCTGTGAGTGAATAAATTAATTACGATCAAAAGTTAATACCTATCTTTGGAGTTATACTAAAGAAAAAAGAAAGAAAAAACATTCATTGGAATCACATGACAAAACACAATATTACTCTGCCATGAAAGCAAAGTGATCTCAATCTAAAGAACTAGTAAATTATACTTTTCATTCAAGGTTTTGTTAAGATAAATCAGCTGCCTCCAGAGTCTAGTTGGTTGGAACGTTGCACGCACGACTCTGTAGAAGAGACAAACCCGGGGTTCGATTCCCAGAGGGTGCTACATGTTATTGTACTACGTCTGTGCGATAGTCTCAGGAGACAGGAAAGACCTTAAGCTCTTGGATTTGATTTCCAGTGGAAGGTATAGTCGACCATGAAATTGCTTTATCACTTTTGACAAAAACTTCCATTACAATAAAATTTCGCTAAGGCTCATTGTCAATGATGACAACGTATCTGTCACTTGGTCTTTTAAACAAAAATAGAACTTGTTGTTTTATTAAATGCAAACAAAATTCACTTCTAAGGTGGTAAAGCAATTTCATTGTCGACTATACATATTATTGTACTCATACTCAGTTTGCTTAGTGGTAGGAAATGCACCAACTTTCGTCGAATAGTTTAATCTATCTATCTATCTAATACCTTTAAACAGGCAATTCTTGTATAAGTGTAATAATGTATAATCTGAATCTCGGAAACGGCTCCGACGATTTTCATGAAACTTGGTATGCAGGGAGTTTCGGGGGCGATAAATCGATCGAAGCTAAGTTTCATTTTTAGAAAATTACCAAAAAATTAATACCGATAAAAGCTCGGTCATCCAGGTACTACTATAATAATATGACTAACGAATCTGAAATGTTTATATAGGTTTATATAGGTTTATATAGGTGTTTATATAGGAAAGGTAAATTCATGACTTTATCTTGAATTTGCTAGCTCAAATACAAGATTGTATAATTTTGACTCGATCATTTATTTTCGAAAACACCTCTAAAAATCACTATTGTTGAAATTACAACGAAATTACTTAACTACTTCATTTATATGCATGGAAACAACTCAAATACATCAATGTTCGTAATATAGTAGCTGCATATTTTAAAAAAATACTTTACCAATAGTTTTTTTTTGTTTTAAGATTCTGTTAATTTCTAAGCGGTCTCAATCGTCGCGGGCGCTACGTATTTTCGACCTTATGACAGCGCCAGTAAGGATCAGCCGTTTCGAATGTTCACAAATCGAGGTGGTGTCTTCCTTAGGAACCCTTGTTCCTGGTGCAGTGCCATGAGATCAGATAAAAGCCGAGCATTTCCAGGTCTTCCTCAATTCCTCGAAAAAAATATGTTAGTTTTAAATTATTAAGTAACCGCACTCAATAAGCTTATTTAAGTATAAACACATAACTTTTTCGTGGCACACACAGCGTACAACCCGGACGGCGCGTACGACAACGCGGCGTACAACGCGGAGCAGGCGGCTGCGCAGGCGCCGGCGGCGGCGTGGGACGCGCCCGTGTGGGACCCAGACGCGGCCTGGTCCGGCGACTCGGTACCCACTACCTCAAAATTCAAAATTCTTAAGCTACAAAATAGCATTTATGAGCCATCGATTCGTAAGTCTACGCAATGCGAGAAACCTTGGACTGAGAACCTCTGACTCATAACCTCCGACAGAAGAAAACTGAATGATTCCATTTTTTTCGACTGAGATGGGTGTTGGGTTCCAATATGGACTTAACTCAGTCGAAAAACACATGGATACAACTCTGTCGAAAAACGGAGACTCAACATAGTCAAAAACAGCGTTGTCTGAACTCAGTTGAAAAAAGCATGGACTCTACTCCGTCGAAAGAACTTGGACTCAACTTAGTCGAAAAATTATAGACTCAACTCAATAGAAAAACCATGTACTCAAATAAGTCGAAAAAAGCATGGATTCAGCTCAGTCGAACAAAGCATGGACTTCACTCATTCGAAAAAACATAGACCTAGAGTAAAATGCGATATCTTTATGCGTGTCTTAAATACATTTCAGTATCCGATACAAACTTTAAACCCATTTTAATTATTTTATTTCCTACAAATTTTCATTTTTGTTAACATCACCGAATGATGAATAAAACATGTGTTAAACACTAGTCTTACATGTTTTTTGTTTTCAGCAGCAACAGGCGCCTGCAGCCGGCGGTGCCGGCGGCGGCGGTGGTGGTTGGCAAGGCAGCCAGGGCTGGGGCGGGCAGCAGCAACCCGCCGAGCCCTCCGTGCAGGCCCCCAGTCAGCAGCAGACACCCTCGCAGCAGCAGCCGCAACAGGTTAATGACCTCATCACCATTTCATTTTATTTCCCCACTTCTGGAGCGCGAACCGTTGCTGATAAAATCGCCATAGGGAGAACTACCATATGCGCGGGGCCGCTTCGGTCTGATGGTTGTTAACGACTGCTAATGCCGCCGGGACCAACGGCCTTCCGAAGCACGGAGGAGCTCTAGATGGTAAATTTATGGGCGTCCATCCGATGACTGGCCTTTGCGAAAGTTACTTAAGAGCGTTTACGCCGCACACTAGCGCCGTCAATAAAAAAAAACATTTCTAGTAATTACAGATAGAAAATCAAATTATGCTCAACAAACTATTTTAATGAAGTAATTTAGCATTTTGACGTCACCTAATGAACATCTGACATCTTATGGTTTAATCTGTTTAGTTTGTTGAGCATAATTTGATTTTCTCTCTAATTACTAGATATGTTTTTTTTATTGGCGGCGCTAGTGTGCGGCGTAAACGCTCTTAACTTTTGCAATCGCAGGCTATTTTTTATAATGACATTTCATTTCATATTGTATACACATTATATAGTAGGTAATTACAATGGAATCAATTATGAACCGTGAATGAATTTTAATATTAATATTCTTCCACAACGATGGGTGCATCGTTGTGGAATGAAAAGGGAAATCCATGCACTCATTGAATCTCTTTGTTCCAGCCAATCGCACCAGCCTACTATAAGGCGAAGGAGTACAATCCAGAGACGGCTGTAAACCCGCTCGTCAAGCCAGTAGGAGCGAGTGAGTGTTTCATTAAGGCGACGCACCGCTAAACAATAAATCTCATACGGAGTGTTTGCGCCCATAAGAAAAACTGTTTTTTTTTCCTTCAAATTATTTTTAAAAAATGAACTACAATATTGAAGTGTGTCTTAAGACTAATCCACTGAAAAAATTTAGATGCTTAAATCGGTCTGGTTAGCCTGTAAAATGCAAATCTATGTTATAGAAGAGGTTACTTTGATTTTTTTTTCTGTGTTATAAAAGGTTACAAATCGTGTTTCTGCAACTATCAAAATGAAGTCAATTAAATGAAAAATCATGTCATCAAATATCACTTTCATATGTTTTGTAATTGTTGGGAAAAATCAAGATCCCCGCCACGTAAATTTCCAATGCGTCGCCTTAAGTTTTTATTCAGAGTAGGTATCTTGAGTGTGTCATATGCTCTCTTTGATGTCTCTGCGGTGATGGCGTCTGCGTCGGGTCGTTACGTTCCCTAAAATATGGTTGAGCGAACCGATGGCTGATTCATATGTCATACTCGTGAACGGATGCCACCTGTGGAGGCTGGTCTGCTCTTGCATACTTACCTTATTTTAAATATTTATTGAAGTGAAAACTTCTTTAGCGGCGTTGTACACTTTTTTTGTAATGGGTAAAAAATGTTAAATTCGCGTCAGGACACTGATGACCTGACCTGATCGAAAATTCGTAAGACGGATGGAGAGTAGACAGCCAGCGCTGCGTAGGAGAGGGAGTATCCCCCTCTCTTTCTACGGTGCGGCGAAAATGTATGCCTGCTGTTTCGTTTAGGCGGCGCAGGGCGCTTGCGCGAATAAATTGTCATGTTTGTGTACGATCGCGCAATAAATAAATATTGTAATCTACCACATAAATGATAGTACTTTTATACTGATAATTGAAGCAATTTGTGCAAAATTATTCCCTAACCATTCCAAAATATCAAAAATGCACAACGTTAATATTCAAGTTTTCACTTCTGCCGGCACTCCCGGAGTGCAACCCGTCGTTTTTTTATTTATTGAGTCAGTGAAAACTTGTACTAACACAAAAAACTATGTAACATACAATAATATCTTAAATGCTAAGTACAGCCTTCTATTATTGACCGCCACGGCATGCAAATGTGGAGAGTTTGTGTAAATTTTAAAAGAGGTAAAACTACATCAATTTTCTAAGTAATTAGTAACAACAAACTTAACAATATAAATAAGAGCAAAAATATACAACTCATTTCAAATGCTAGTAAGAATTATGTAGGGTGTACGTAACTTTCGGACATCCGTTTTCTACATTTGTGGACACTTAGATGAATTATGTCAATGTCAGCGTTGGATCGTGACAATACATTATAATGTCGCTGTAGCCTATTAAGTGTTGAATGGTGACCCAAGTTTTCAGTATTATTCAAAGTTTGACTTTGATTTTGTTAAACAATTTTTGACTTTTACGAGAGTAACTACTTGTAAAATGTTTATATAATTTTAACGTAAATTTTGTTGCGAACAAATTACAAAAACACAAATGTTGAAAAAATTTCCACGAGCAGGATTTGAACCCGCACCTTTCTGACGTACCGGGTCAGGTGCTCTCCCAATTGAGCTATCGTGGTTCTAACCAGCCCGCCGAAATTATTCAACACTATTTACTTTTTACTTTGAAAGCCAAAGGCGCTCATTCAATGTCAACAACTACCGTCATTAACAGAAGGTATGACAGAAGGTATGTCAGAAGGGTGCGGGTTCAAATCCTGCTCGTGGAAATTTTTTCAACATTTGTGTTTTTGTAACTACTAGTGTCGAGCACTGATGCCGTTAACCTATGTTTATCTTGGTCTCAGACCCCCTGCAGCTGGCGTGGTGGTACATCTCGTTCCCCATCCACTGGTCGTGCCGGCACACGATGCCCGACTGCCGCGGCCGCTGGTACCCGGTCACCTTCCTCGTCTCCATGCTCTGGATCTCCTTCTACTCCTACTTCATGGTGTGGATGATCACCATCATCGGTAAGCGTTTAAGGGTTAGATGTCAACTCTTGGGGTGGTTAATACCAACTTAAAACGACTTTGACTTTCTCTGTTATTTATTTTATTTTAAAGGAAGGTGTGCCTACAGCTGTTCATACTAAGACTAACTGCCGTACTCAGAGACGTTAATTAAGTTTTAATGACAATTAAATGTCTTTCCTTCCCTATTTAGCACTATACATAAGAAAGTGACAGCAAGAGACTTAATTGTCACTAAAACTTAATTGACGTCTCTGAGTACGGCAGTAAGAGACTAACAGTCTTACAAATAAAACATTTTTAATCATCATCTAAGCAATTACTTAAGTAATCATTTGCTTAAATTTTAAGCATCTGATTAGCAGCGCTCACAAATAAAACACTTTAATCATTTGGTTAACTAAACATCGTTATTGAGTTTGACTTAAGAAATAACGTTATTTTAACGTGAAAGTTTGGCATAATTGTGTAGAAACTCTTTGCTTTTTCGCACATAGAAGTATAAAATGACCCAAAAAACCGCGTTAAAGCCGCTCGAAAATCAAAGTTAAGATAAGCTGATAGTTTTCTTCGATTGCCGCGGTATAGTGCACTACGAATTTCTTCTAGAGGGACAAACGGTAAATACAGAATATTATTTAGGTGTCATGAGGCGTTTGAGAGAGAATATTCGCCGAAAACGGCCAGATTTATGGAACGACAATTAATGGATTTTACACCATGATAATGCACCATCGCACAAAGCCATCATTTTGCAAGAGTTTTTAGCCAAAAACTCGACGAATGTCATCGACCAAGCGCTGTACTCTCCTGATATGGTTCCGTCTGGCATTTTCCTGTTCCCGAGGTGAAAATTACCACTTCGAGGAAGGCATTTCGACTCGATTCAATCTATAAAAGAAAATTCGCTGAAAGAGTTAAAGACCATACCTCAATCAGCTTACAAAAAATGTATGGAGGACTGGGTCAAGCGCTGGCGTAGCTGTATTGCAAGCGAAGGGGCCTACTTTAAAGGCGACAAAATAAATTTTGACGAATAAAATACTTTTTGGTTTTATTGAACAATTCCCGGTAGTTTTACACAGAAGGTATATCGGTAGATTTAAACGGTCACTAAGTTTTTTCCCTCCGAAATCTAAGATATTTTAGATCCCTTAATTCTCTCCATATCAATACATAGTATAAAACAAAGTCGCTTTCCGCTGTCCCTATGTATGTATGCTTAGATCTTTAAAACTACGCAACGGATTTTGATGGGGTTTTTTAATAGATAGAGTGATTCAAGAGGAAGGTTTATATGTATAAATACGTACGTAATATAGTAGAGAAACACTGATAATTTTAGAGTTTAGAGGTTTCACATTTTTTTGCGCTTACATTACACATGCTGGCTGAACCCTACGAGATAGATCAAAATAATGTACTACAGTATTGTACATCTTAAAAAGGTCTACAAAAAAGTCCGCGATGGTATATGTCTATCTCTTAGGGATAACCCGTAATAATCATTTTTTATCCTTTATTTTTTACGAGAAATAATGGCTTATTTACGAAGCGATTTTAAGCAATACAGCATTAATCCTTATCCAATTAAGTACCTTAAATACATTGTGCATTTAATATAGATCAATATGGCCCTTTACAGCATGTAATTTAAATGAATATTTTCGAAGATATTACAGATTTAAAATGCAGGGACATAGCGGTTCGTGTATCAGCATTGCACCCGTGCGAAGCCGGGGCGGGTCGCTAGTTAATAATTTCTTAGAACGTCAGTGTTGGCGGGCGTTTTGTCATTGTCTATCATGTTACAAAAACAGCTGTTGCGAGTTAATCTGGGTCTCGGAGTGTTTAAATTTGACAGTTAGTTAGGCTGCTTTTAAGCAATTGCTTAGCGCTAAATAACTTTTATTTGTAACAATTTTGGCTAACTTATTAGTTATCCATTGATTAACGCTAACTAATTACTTAAATATTTTAATTTGTAAGGCTGTAAGAGACTAAGAAATATTAAGTCTTCAATCGCCTTGGTGGTCACCGGTGACCGACAAACATAGATTTTCTATTGTGTCTGTTTTTGCGGCAGTCAACGTGTTAAACTTACAAACCCCCACAAATAAAACAAACTACTCTATTTATTTTTAAGTTCCACAGTCTGATACTAGATCTGCTGTCATAATTAAAAAAGGCACATCTAACATTTTTCAAATCAGGAGAAAAACGGGTTTGAAAAGATAGGCCTTTTTCTCCTGATTCCAAATATGTATCTAACTCAAATTTTTAAAAAATGTTAGTTGTGCCCTTTTTCCTTAGGACGGCAGAGATGGCGCTGTACTCTTTTGAATAGCGTTTTCAAAGTGTTGCAGATTCATTGAGTTTTTGTCGCAGGCTACACGCTGGGCATCCCGGACACGGTGATGGGGCTGACGTTTGTGGCGGCGGGCGTGTCTGTGCCGGACGCGCTGTCCTCACTCGCGGTCATCAAGGAGGGGTGAGTTTACACCCCACCGGTGTGTGGACCCGATCTGATCCGAACCCTTCGGAGAATCTAGTAGGGCACGGGGACGCGCACTAGTGCGTGATGCCGTTCCCTCTTCAAAACCTCCGAAGGTGATTCGTTTCACACGGCTTGAGGAACGTTTTAAGTTTCTGTCTCCCCCAAAAAAGCCCGGTGAAGCTGAAAATGCCGTCGGAGGCAATTGGCAAACTCTCTTCAAAAAAAATACCAGTGTGTGGAGTGTGTCGGACACGGTGACGATCATCCCAGCGTGTGATTGTTCGAGTGACTTAGCGTCCATTGAGATTCCTTTATTTACAACTGTAGTTTGTCAAACGTCATGTTATCAAAATCTGAAGAAGGGCTTAGTTAGAGGGATGAGTTATACATATAAACCCCAGCTTCCTTTGCATGTCGCAGTGAATATTTAACTGACTTTGCGATCCATCGAGATGTCTTAATTTTGAAACCACAAAATTCAAAAATTCAAAATTCATTTTTTTTTTATCGTCAATTCAAAGCCATGTCTTTCTAAACCCTACAGTGGAGACATTATACACAAATAGTAGTATTGTCGCAATCTGGACAAGAGTTTGAGTAATGAGCACGAATTTTTTACCATAAAATTTGCATGGCATAAGCAAGCCTGGGTGACAAACGAGGTGAGTTATCTGCCGTACAAATTCTCGTTTCGTATATAAGTTCGAAACAGCGCCATCTACTAATGAACTTGTGAAACCATCTTGTCATTAGGTGGCGCTGACCGCAGAACAAAAGGCGCTGACTATCTTTGCGAATGATAATTTAAAAAACCCATTTTCATTACGATATAAATATAGCAATGTGAAAGCAAAATAACAATTTTAAAACGAAAACCTTTAAAAGTATTTAAATTTTTGGTTGACCTCGGCACCGGTGTGTTGTATGTTTCGCTGGTTTGCCTAGTATGAGTTTTGTTAACTATCCATATTCATTCGATTACGTTTACGAAAACGACATAACTATTAATAACTTAGATTTGTTTATTTTTTTGTTTTTTTTACATGTTGTGGTTGTCTTCTATATTTTTTGTGTTTATTTGTAATGGAAAGTGTCCTGCTATGATAGGGCATTTTTCAATTATTTTTTTTTGACGCTGTAATGGAGAAAAGAGCTGGACACTTGCTGAGTTTCTTGCCGGTTCTTCTTAATACAAGATCTCCCGCCCAGAGTAGACTTACGAACCGATGGCATAGCGACATTTACAAAAAGCTACTTGTAGCCTAAACTGAATAAATGATTTTTGAATTTGAATTTGACAATTTTACCTCTCCCCCTAGGTCGCCGTTAAGTTTTTGTTTACGTGATCAAATGTCAAATGAAATTCATACTAGGCTAATTGGGTAGTTAGAAGAGCTGTCGCCCTGCAAGTTCGTTGAATCAAATATTCAAATACCACCAAGCGGCCGTGGCTAGCTCAATTAAATCCGCACTCTCTTTGGTTGGTTGGTGATTGTCCCCGCCTGCGACAACTATCAATATTCTGTAATTAAAACGTGCCCTGAAGAACTTATTTATCCTGAATATATATAGAACTACGTAAAATAAAATAAATAGATTAATAAACTTTTATAATTAAAAGGAGAATTGCTAAAACACGCTCCGATAATGTTGGAGGTAGAATTATTTAAAAAAAAAAAACTATCAATATTCAATGTATTTATAAATACTCATTTATTATAGATTTTATTATTTAAGTATAGGTATCGGACAAGGAAATATTTCACGTTGCATTCAACACTGCTCAAATGGAATTCTGAGATCGTAGAGCTTGTTTCTTTTCTTTTCAGTTTTTTCTCTTTGCAGTTATTTTTTATGTTAGTCCAGTTTTTACGATTACATAATTGTTTTTAAATCTCAACTCTTATCCTGCTTATTTCAGGTACGGCGACATGGCGGTGTCCAACGCGGTGGGCTCCAACGTGTTCGACATCCTGGTGTGCCTTGGGCTGCCGTGGTTCATCCAGACGGCCATCATCCAGCCCGGCAGCCACGTCAACGTCATCAGCAAGGGTGAGACACTGCATTATTCATCATCATCATCCTCATCAGCTCATTTTATGTCCCCACTGCTGGGGCACGAGCTTTCCCTATGGACGGATAGGGAGAACGGGCCATAAACCACCACGCGGGCTCAGTACGGATTGATGGTTGTTAACGACTACTAATGCAACGGCTTCCGAAGCACGGAGGAGCTATAGACGATAAATATTTGGTCACCCATCCGATGACCGACCTTTGCGAAAGATGCTTAACCTTATCACTCGCAGACCGGGCGCGTTAACCACTGCGCCACCGAGCTCCTGCATTATTAAGCCTCTATTTTATCTGTGAAAAAATGCATTGTGTACCCGTGGGTCATGGGCAACCCGCGAGTTATATGGGGCGGTCTTGCTCCCCTCCCAACTATGAGGAGTACGAAGGGGGCATACCTATTAAAAACGCAGTACCATCCCAGCACTTGGGAAGGTGGTTCGGGACCACGAACAGCTGGCACCGAGTACCACCCGGGTAAAGCGAGTAGAGCAGTCGCTCTAAGTTGGCAAGGGACGCCAAAATGCGAAATGTGAAAACAATTGCAAGCAAAAAGTAACAATTTTAAGGCACCTTTAAATATTAATGAGTAATATGAGTATGCTTTATTTTAATTGTCGCTCTACCCATATCAAGGTCTATATGGGTGACGTTGGTCCGAGATATTTTTTGGGGAGTAGTAGGGCTAATTTGCTATTACTTACTCTGTGTACTTAGTGCTATTTGCTATTCCTTTAAGGCGCAGCAAACAGTCGTAGTTCAGTTGGAAAAAATATATTTGAATTGCCAAGATATTAACATATTGCGTCTTCCTGTATACGCGGTTTTTACAAACTGCTCTTACGCGGCTTCGCACGCCGACGATATGGGGCCCGATCCTTTAAATGCCACTACTTACACATTTACAGAATACACTAAACATGCTCACTAGTTTAGGCCCAAGACACCGAACTCGTAGAACAAGGGTACGAAGAACCGGTTCACACGCGCTCTACACCAGGTACAGACTTGGGCGCTTCTCTCCTCCACCACGGCCCGGTCTACCCGAGCCGAGGTCCGTGCCTATAGAGGCGCCCTCGGGTTGTTCCGCTCCCCGATCCGATCCGAAGCCTTCGGAGAATCTAGTAGGGCACGGGGACACGCACTAGTGCGTGATGCCGTTCCTTCTAAAAAACCTCCAAAGGTGATTCGTTTCACACGGCTTGAGGAACCCTTTAAGTTTCTTACCACCCCCAAAAAAGCCCGGTGAAGCTGAAAATGCCGTTTGAAGCAATCAGCAATCTCTCTCCAAATAAAAACCGCCGACGATATGCTTTTTGGTTTAAAATACTCTAAATCTCATCGTTTTGCTGCCGTTCTATTTCACTGACCTTACGCTCCCCCACCAGGCCTGATCTACTCCACCCTGTCGCTGTTCTCGACGGTGATATTCCTGGTGGTGGCGACACACGCCAACGGCTGGAAGCTGGACCGCAAGTACGGCGCGGTGCTGATGGTGTGGTACGTGCTGTTCATCACCTTCGCCAGCCTGTACGAGCTCAACGTGTTCGGCATGTACAACCCGCCCGACTGTATCTCCATCTATTAAGCTGATGAGGTTTGATGTGGCACACGCCTGTACATTAGGCTAACCGATCCGATCTGAACTAAGAATCTGGGGCTCTATTTTTGATTCCTTCGCCTCGAGTCGAGCGCTTGGTTTCTACTGAATTATCGTTCGATATTTGACTTTCCATATTTTTGAATCGCTCGACCGCAACGAGTGCCGTCACCGCCGTTGCAATCGAGCGACACAAAGCGATTGATAGAATAACCGTCAAAATCAATGCGTTGTATCAATGACACGACACTCGTTTGTTTGTGTCATTGAAAATTTGAAACTGCCAAAATAAGTAAATACAAGCAAAGCAGCTATTCGTTCTGAGGAAAATAATTACAACTACTTTGAAAACAACTTGAAAATGATCTAAAGCAATATTTAATGCACCATAGTTATCTAAGCAGTGTTATTTCATTGCGGTTGTTACCGGTTTTCTCTAAATTCTGCGTTGTACGGATAACATCCAACATTTTGTATTATGTTGGCAGCACCGGAAACGAACGATTCAAAAATACGGAAAATCGGCGTTCATGCGACTTGCGACTTGGAAGACGAGTGTGACTTAAGTCGCATGCGAACACAATGTCATACGTGCGATTCAAAAATAGATCTCGGGACTCGTTTCTGTGATGCCATTTCCTCTAGAAACTCTTTGATGGTGTTTTGAACACACGGCTTGAGGAACCCTTTTAAGTTTGTCGCCGCCCCCAAAATATCTGGTGACTTTGTCTGAATAAACACGACAAACTGTCAAATCCCTCAATAGACTTCGAACTTGGTGTTTGTTGATGAAATTTGTCAGTTTAGGATAGTCTGATATGCAGGTGTATGAATAAGAGTAGTTTTGGTTAAATGTTCAATGCAGTATTTAGATATTGTTGGTATCGACTAGGGTCTTAAGCCTGATTATTTAATAAAGTCTCAATAGTGGGTCGGAGGCCTGATATTTGTCTAGTTTCACAAAGGTAGTCCTACTCTCAAAATCAGGCTACAGACAAATTGTTGAGAACTCTATTGAATAAGTGGACTTCGACCCGTGGCCGTCACAATAGTCTCATTCGGTCACTGTCTATCGAACGTTAACTGTAACGAAAATTATGATTTTTTTTTCTTCATTGTGCTAAGCTTTAATGCTACTTATGTACGAATGACAAATAGTTTAAGTTAAACCAAAGTTATCAATAGAACATTGTTATGTTGATAGAAAGTATTTTCAAATCAGTTAAGCAAAATGTAGTTTTCAATAATAAACAAATGTATAGATTCGCTTTTTGCGTTCTATTCGAAAACCGCAGTAAGTGGACGGACCCTTTAGCACTGTTTTCTAAGCACTTGTTAGCACAAATTCTTGTAATTTATTAGGTACGTTTATGGGCCCGAATCGAAAAGTTCTCAAAATTATGTACCTACCTACTTAGTAAGATGTCAAGCTACGCGTTCTGTTGACCACGCAAGCTGATCTCAGAGCAGCAAGGTGATTAAAGTCCGGTGTCGCTGTAAACGCTGTTTAAAGCGTTAGCCCGTAAGCAAACTTTAAAAAATACAGCATGGTGACTGGACAGAATTCGCCTCCTATCGGCTCAATGTTTTTGGTTTTAGGGCGTAGAATCACGTAGCATCGAGTATTCGACATGATGTCGCTAAGCCAACGTAACTCAAACTTTTAGTTTTCGTTGTCACGATCGACGATCGATAACTAAGTAACTAACACGATACCACAGAAGACATAAAAGATACGCCCTCCGAGTGCGAATATTACTCACTATACGATAACGTTAACGAAAACGACACTTCAAATATTACTCACTATACGATAACGTTAACGAAAACGACACTTCAAATAGCAATCAAATCGGCGTTCCCTGTTGGCCATTTGTAATTTCTTGTTTTCGTTAAAGTGATCGAATGCCGAATGGTGTGAATAAAATTTGCACTTATTTATTTTATTTGTGCATGGGCACAAATAAGTAGCTACGATAAACATGGTGTTGTTGTAGCTAAATTACTTGCTTGTTGTAACTACACTTCTGTAGTGATCCTGAGGCCTCTAAATAAATTGACATAATCGTGTTTACCTATAAAGGTTATGTCTCTATTCCTAATAGAATTATTGGATTTCGTATTTTACAAATTGAAAGGAAAATTGCTGCTTGATGGCAGACATAGGTTATGGTAGAGTCCCTATCATAATATTCACGGGATAATAAAGTCGTAATGGATCAAAGAGATTAGTGCGAGTTTCAGTTGCTATTCGAATTCACGTTAACGAAAACGAGAACTGTTTGGCAAAAAGCTTCACCTCGCTTGACACCAAGAGGCGCTGCTTCGGTGTCATACCAATTTTAATTTTCAATAACGTGATGGAATTGTTAACAAAACTCGCGTTAGGCGCTAGTAGTGCTGGGAGCTAGTTCTCTTCACTGCTCGATCGAGTTATAGTAAACTACAAATTGTATGGTATCGAACTTGTGGAACTAACTTGTCACAAGATGGCGCTGCTGCCGTGAGATCATACAAATTGCAGTTGAGTAACGTAACCCGATTAAATCGTGAAAAATTCGTACTCATATCTGCGTGTTAGGGAAATTTAAATCAAACATGCATCAGTTAGATAACTAATAAAAAATAACAGTTTATCAGCTTTAATGGTAAGAGAATTATTTTACAGCGACTGTGTTAGATCCAACGAAGATATTGTATTGTTTTTAAAACATTGTGTACCTACTATAGTAAATAATTATTAGATTAATTGTTAATTAATATGTCGCGGAAGTGTACCCCAAAAATACTCTCCCGTAATATTATATTTTGAAATATATTTGTATAAGTAATGAATTTTACACACTAAAGTTATATACCCTACTTATCTGAAGCTTTTTACTTTTTATGTTAGTTGACCAAGTCGTAGTTTAGTTAGCTCTTTAAGTTGGCTAGTATTAACTTTTAGTTTTAAATAATATAATATTTTTTACAGCTTTAATATTATTATAAATTTATAGAGTCTTGAATGTCTGTCTTGAAGATTATTTTCACCTTTGTAGGTACCGTGGGCCAATGATTATAATGCAAGAATGTAAATCAGAAGTTGTAATTTTGTGTAACTGCGTTTTTCGTTTGATGTTTATCAATTTTTTTACATGGTATTAACGGAACTTTCTCGCTATGTATTACAAACGAAGTCCTACTGTATTCTTACCTTTTAAAAGTTAAAAAAGTAAATAGTATTAAACTGAGAGCAACTTTCCCCAAAAAAATTTAACCAAAATAAGACTTAAAATGTCAAACTTAATAAATAAAGCGTCTTGCTGTGTTTAATGAGGGCTGAAATATTTTTCCATATTACCTACGTATTTTACCCTGTTTCTAGGAAAGGTTGTATTGTAAGTAGGTACAATGAATTGCATAAAACCTTAAAAAAGAAAAGACAGTAAGTAGAATGTTTTAATGTAGGTACTTAGGTAGATAGACGAATGCTTGTATTTTTAATTAATGGACAGTAGAAACTAATGTCCGGATATAAGCTATATTTTTAATTAACTTTTCATTTCTTATCTTACTTCTCTTCCATTTCCCCATTATGGGGAAAGCACAGAGATTTAGCCCATACAGCCTAACTTTCAATGGTTTTCCCTTATTTAATGCTGTTAGTAGATACGACGATTGTTATTGAATTAACTGAACGAAAAATTTTAAAGTTATGTCAACTTTTTAAAATCTAATGATGTACGTTACACTTTACAAGTCACATAGTACGTTTTATACTGCAATTAGGGTCTATAAACACGGTAGTTTATGATATTACACGGTTCAAGTTCATCTTTCTGAGGTATCAAAGTCGTACAGAACGATCTATCATTCTCAAGATGTTTCAGGCCATTAGCATAAAATAGTGCTATTAAAAACTAATAGTCAGTTTCAATACAGCTGTTACAAATTGATGTCAATATTTTTAAAAAAAATGTATTATTAGCGAGCGACGCGATGCAAATGATTTTCGCCTTTAGACCGGTAAAGCGTTTGTGGCCGCCATAGTACCTACCTGTACAGGGAAGTAGTCCACGTTTGGTATAAAATTGTTTGCAATACACTCATGATAGATAATTATACAATGTTAAAAAAAAAAGAGTTTGTTCAGCAACTGCCCTAAACATAATATCAATAACTTAGTAGTACAGCTAGAACCTTTCCTTTAGCATATTAATTATATATTTAACATCATCTTCATTGTTCCGATTTAAATATACTTAGTTATGATGTGTAGACTTCGATTAGTTACGTTAAGTTTATGGTTTTAAAATTTGATTAGAATAAATATTATTAACGGGATTATTACCATGTTTTTTGTTGTGTTTGAAAAAACATGATAATAATCCAGTAAATAATATTTATTCTAATGTAAGAGACCATGATAGTTTAAAAAGTTATATTAAAATTTGATATTTTACTAGCAAACTCCTTTTGGCAATAATCAAATTTATACTTTTTATTACACGAACGCGACATCGATATGACGAATTAATGGAAAGTTGTAAAGAAGTTTCGCTACGCACTATATTAAACAAAGGTGGCAAGGGATTGTGCAATAATCCTGGTAGTCGTGCTTATTATCAGTAAGTATAACAATACGAGTATTTGACTTGGTACGCTACACTTCGTACCTATATCAAATTTTAATATAAGTAAAAGGACAGGAATTGGTGATTAAGCCATTACCCAACAATTGTAGCGATGACTTGATTTCAATGATGGAGGCCTTTGCCCAGCAGTGAGACAGTTATAGGCTGTTTACTAAAAGACAGGAATTAGGTCTGCTCCTTCAGTTTAGTAACCTGTAGGCTTAGCCAAAGTAACATTAAGAAAACGATAGCGAAGTTCAAAAAGAATAAAATGTATGGTATAGACATAAGCCGCGCTAAACACGTGGTCAATCTTATGTCAATCCCATACATTTTATTCTTTTCGAACTTCGCTATCGTTTTCTTATTGTTACTTTGGCTACCGCCACTGATCTGTTCTGAACGGAGCGATGCAATTCAGATGCTTGGTCATGATGATGTCGTCTTTTCTTGGGAGCTGCCACTCATGCTATTGCCACGATTGTATCTAAATTGAATCGTTAAGACTGGCCGACCAAGTCAACGTTAAAGCTCTTTCATAGACTAAAATGTATCACTAGCCCAACGAATAAAATTACGATCTCTTTTAGATAGTAAGTGCCATATCCAAACTGTGCTCTAAGTACTATTGACCATGCGCTAATTTTAAATAGAGATATTGTAACTTCTATAAGTAGGTATGTACTTATATAGATTATGACAGTTATTTTTCTCTTTCAAATTCCAATGAACCAATACTTATATTTTATAACACCTACAGCTGTTCCAACAAATTTTAATCGACTGAGTACACTGGATTTCCATACAAAATACCTCTTTTGTGAATTACATACTTCCATTAACTGTTCAGTTTAAATCTTTGAACCCAATCCTATTCTGTGATCTGTTATGCTGTATTGTGTCTTTTATACCTAACTACTGTGTCAATATTTATGAAACTTAACTGTTGTTTAAGTAAAACTAAAGCTAACACCAAAGGCGGAAGAGGGGATGGTACCGTGCAAGTTGTTAACAAAAAGTACTGAGTGCATATTGCTACCTAGTTCATTATTTGATCACGTTAACGAAAACGAACATTTGTATGGCATCGAAGCAGCGCCACCTGCCGGGAAACGGGGCGAGTAAACGTAGTTTTTAATGACAAATAAAACATGTTACGTGTACGATTTTTATTTTCACTATACGAAAGAGCGTAAAGCTAACTACAATTGTATGGAATCCAAGCAGCGCCATCTAGGGATGAACTTATGCAGACAGCTTGTAACTGCCCCGATGCTGTACATATTCTAGTTTACGCTTACTAGGATTCTATTCCTTTCTACTAATAAAAACCACTAAAATACAACTCGCTCGGACCCGCTCCGCTTCTACTTATTAGTATGGTGTGGCCAAAGCTTTGGGCTATTACTCGTCACGGTGTCCTAAAGTTCAATCTTTCAAATTTCAAATGAGTGGGGTGGGCCAATATCAAATAAACTTCCAATCGATTTAAAATCGCATATATTGTGTGAAAACACTGCTTTTTGTAAATATTGTTTTCGGATTTCTGTATTTTCATTACGATTGGTTCGTTCATTTGTAAGAAATTGAAGTTTGTACAGGACACCGTCACGCGTGTACCTACCTACCATCTTAAATAGATAATAGAAAGGTAATAAAGAAATGTATGTAGATTGTAAATTGTAACCAAATAGTTTACATTATTGCATTTATGAGTGTAGCTAGGCAAAGCCCCCTTAAAAGTACCTTTATATTTATACTATATACTCGTTTATGAATATATTTCAGTGTTTCTTTGATGGGTACCTTGTCGTTGGGACCTGCCACATAACCAAAGACGAACAGTCACGCGCATAATTATATTACTATGGACAATAATTTTATCTGCACCAGAGGATTCAACTATTTCTGTGAACCTCGGCTAAAATTTATGTTCGTGACTGTACCCAAAACAAGTATTGTACCTACACGAAGCAATGTACATTTATAAAAACTAATAAGTTAGTAGTAAGTACCCTGCTGATTGACTCTTTTATATAACTTTATGTGATATTATAAAAATATAATTTGAATCTAAAGAGTCTCATCAATTAATAATGTCAATTTGATGTTAAATGAAATCAATTACGTAAAAAACGAACTAGATAATGATAAATTTAGGTAACATGAAATTGCTTAAAAAATCCTTTGGGCCTAGCGACGATCGAGGTCTATTTGATCTATATAAGACCAAAAAATTATACTTTCCCGACTTACCTTTTCTTTTGTACTCATCTTTATTGGAATGGGATCGGAAAATAAGACATTATTGTTGTTAAAAAATCGGGATAAAAATGAAGGAGGTAAGTTCTGTACAGAAAATAGATCTGCACTAATAACTTTATTGATGACGCAATTGCGGATTTTTGTCTATTACTCAAGAATGTGAAACAAAGCATCAACAATATGACTAAAACATCCCGGTGAGTGCGAGGCACTATTGCAGATTTCGCGCCCCCTAGGTTTGTGGACTTATGGCTTCTCTCTGCCCATAGACATAAAACACTGTTAAGCTCTCTAAGAGCTTACAGCAATGATCTGGTTAGAAATGAAAGCGCCAAGGAAACTCATTCGCGCGAAATAATATTTAACGAAATTTTATACTTAACTAGATATATTTGTTGCCACCGTATAACTTATGGCACAATATTTAACTTATTTGCTAACGATAAATATTAGGAAACATCAAAGTATAAATAAAAACGGTACCTACATATAGGACTGTTTAGCACCAGTCTATTGTGTAATTTTGTATGTCACCGAATGTAGAACTAGCCTTATTTATCCTACCAAAGACGCAAACTAGACAAATACATTATGAGAAAATTGTATATCTACATTACTACTAGCTACTTTTATGGTAAAATATACAACGTATAATAGATATAACGAAAAACCTAAAAATTATATGCTTGAACAGATAGTAAAAATTACTACACTACTTTTTACTAAAGGGTTCACCAAAATGAAGCATTTTGAATCTTGTAGATGTAGGTCTGATTACGTAAAGGCGGATGTGTGCGAGCTATTAAAAATAAGTATCTACTACTTATATTGAATGCAGAGCTATAAATCGATCAGAAAAATAGTGCATAGAGAAATGCGAATAATTATCCTTCATTAAATGTTCCTGCATTTAATGAATGTATAAAATATACCTATTTTTAGATCAATATATTTTCAATAATTATTTGGGACAACAAAGGTTTTGCGCTATTTCAATTACACGTTGTATTAGACTAATTCCTTGAATTAGTGTCGCTTAGATACCTATATCAAACTAATGTAGGTTGCTCTTTTATGGAGTTATGAAACAGAGTGTAAGGTATTATTTCTATGAAACACTTTGTAAATGGTAGGTATTGCGTGTGTAAAACTAAACGATACTATAAATTTCTGCTTGATATCTCTTAGCGCATAGGCGAACTATTCATTTGTACCTGTATTCTAAACGTAGTGAATTTACGCCTTTTGCCGTTTATAACTTCAAATTCGTGATTATGTAAGTTTGTTTCAAAATGCCTCTCCTATGAGCGACAAATTATTTAAAGGAAATTCATAATTTGTTAAATTTTATACTTGTTAACCAAACTTCCAGATTAAAAATTGTATTAAATTAAAATTATATCCTATGCAGTATTATCATGTATCCCATTTGTTGATGCTCGGTGTTTTCGTATGTTACGATTAGTATTAGGTGTTCAATCTGTACACGACTCTACAGAGTCGAAAACTATGTGAAAATATTGTTAATTATGTAATGTAAGTTATATGACAATGATGTTAAATAAAGTGTAAAAATGTCAATGCGTTATTTTTTAAATGAAACCAAAATCGGTCATTGTTTAGTATTATTTATTTATAATTAAAAGTGCATATTACAATGAGTATACAAACTCGATTGGAGACAAAATAACGGTTGTCTAAATTTTAACAATTTACGGAAAAGTAAAAAGTCGTTAGCATAGATCGCGAATTTGTAGAAAAAGGAATATTGAGATCCATAGTATCACAATGAGAGAAGGTCACAAATTCCAAAGTCATTGTGGTGTCCTTACAATGTCCTATTTTTATTATTATCTACATATTTTGTCTCCACTTGATACACTTTCTCACGCCCAATCGCACAAGATCTCAGTTATAACTCCCTTATGAATAACGCGGGGTCTCATGAAAACTGCCTTCAGCCACTATGGAAGCATCAATACATTGCTACTTGTGTTGCGTCATGCTCCTCGCGCCGGACCATTATTAACATAACACACGGTGCGTTTAATGTACTGTGTGTTATTTTTGATGCATGACACACTTGTGTTAGATAGTTTATACAAAAATACCACCTGGCAGGTGTATGGCTAACATTTATAATTTACCTAGTGAACAATAATGCCACGAGACACCGCCTGTTACAATCGAAAAGAAATATTAGTGTTCTTAAAAAAATAACAGTTAAAATGAACACTGTCTCATATTTACATTTATCTTTAAAATACGCGATACATAATATGTACCGATATTCCACGGAGAGCATTGTGCTAGACTAATTTTATGTACAATTTTTGTCATACTTTATCATACTTTCTCGAACCAAAAGAAACCAAAAATAACCTACAACTATAAGGTGGCTCAGCACAACGCTCTTCGGAGAAACGGGAATCAGATTCACCTTAACTAAGCTTTTTCATTTTTTTTTCCTTTTCTCTTTTTGTTACAGAAAAACTACTTATAGTAAATCAGTAAATTTTAATGAACGATATTAGCCAATATTGTTTTACATCCTCCTCATCTTTACCCGCCGCAAGTATTTCATCTATTTATACATTTATATACAGGAAATAAAAAGTTGAAATACTCAAGAGCCGATAACGATTTTTTAATCAATTAATCGTTAACATTAGCTAATACAAAACTAACATCGAAAAACTAACCCATCATCGAGAGTAGTGTAAACTATAGAACGGAACGATTAGGACATGTCACAATGTTAAATATTCGTTACAATGTATTAATCTTTATATTCTTATTAAAATGCATTTCAAACTATAAATGAACCCTAATTATATTCATTACAAATGAAAATTACGAGACAATATAATACAATGAAATGAAAGAACGATCTCGGTACTCTAACAAGAAAAGTTAGTGACCGAAGTTTAATATAATGAGGCGCCATCCGCACGCGGCCCGCGGTCAGAGGCTCCTAGCGCTTCGTGGTCACGTGATTCGTAGGTATTTTCATAAAAAACATACAGTTGTCATGGCGGAGGACGCCTCTCGAGCGCGGCCGCACGGATGGCACGGACCCGACAAAATACCGGCAGGCCGCCGGGCAATAATAACTATGACGTTAAACTAAAGGCCTCTGTAATAGAAAAAAGCTAGTCCTTTTAGCGACGCGTTCGACACACGTGGGGAGCTTGGTAGTCGACAGCGTGACGCGTGGTTGTGACGCGCCGTAACGCACCGCGACGCGCAGTAACGCACCGACCCCGCCCCGCCCCGGCAGATGCACAACACACACACGCACACATAGACGCTATCGCGCTCTCTTCTTAGCCGGAGCACCCGTAGCTGCCGAACGTCGTAATCTCTTTCACTGTGAACAGTAAACGAAACACATTAATGCACGAAACTTTATTATCACTATTTTGTGTAAAATCAAATACTACAATCCACAACCGCAACGATTCAAAGATGAAACATTCTATTATTGTCGTACTTTACGGGTAAAATGGTCTCTAAAAGTTATTACGTGGCATTACTATTTAAAACTAATTGTTAAGAATGAGAATTATACTAAAATTAAAAGCGCAGGCTATCCTACTTTGTATTGTGAAAAGAAAACCAAATTACCGTGTTCGATCGAGACTTTCGAGCTGACAATGAAATTGAATAAGTACATACTTGAAAGTTTTATTTAATTTATATAAAATTCACATTGCCACATTACATTCTCATTGCAGCTTACCTCACAAATTATCGTTATTTTTAAGAGTTAACCTACACTCATTTTGTAATTTATACAATTTTTAATTCATACATATAAAACCATAAAAATATGAATAATCCGAAATGAGGCAAAAAAATTCATCAAATCGATTCAAAACGTCTACCATATTTACGATTTAGAATTATATTGTACTTCATATCAATTAAATTGCGTTTATACCTTAAGTAATAAAAATTTACAGAATAAAATACGCACATACATACGCAACACACGCAACACACACTCTGTAACATAGTTACTAGTTATAAAAATATCTTACAAACGCAATAATTTTCGCAAATTTTAGTTATCACAGTATGACAAACCATTTTTGTCATAATATCAAAATTATGGTGTAGAACTTAAGAAAGCATAGAATAGTATTTCTTTTAAATTGAGAATTCTAAAAAAGTTTATTTCTAAGATTTCTAAAACAGTTCGAAATTCAATATCTATAATTTATTATATGGGCTTTGTCACACTCTGACAACTTCTAAGAAATACGTATTAAAACTAAACAATCCTGTTTTTCTCATTATTTTAGACTATCAATTAGTTATTGAAAATTTAACAAGACAATTTTAACTGCTTATAGGAAACGCATCTAGAATCAATATAATAATTCAATTTTTATATGGCAAAAATAAGAATTCCGGTTTTAATTTATGATAACTAAAGATACAATTTCAATTAGCTTTTATCACTTTGTTAGATTATCAAAAATATGTAGTTGGTGCGACGCCGACAAATTAACGAGTTGATACTAGATGCACTCCTATGTGCAGAGCCAAATGTTAAGATCACTTTCCTAACCCACTGTGACGTTACGTGTGAATTAGATAAAAATAAAATCCCAGTTGTTAAAAGGTTAAATGGTGTGATAAATAAGAAAATAAAACCAGTGATTTCGATGTGACCAAGCAGTTCGATGAATGCACAAATATGCGTTACTTATGGTTTATTGTTATGGAATGCTCAGGGACGCGCGTGGTCCGACGCCTAACGAAACAAAAGTAAAATTTATAGTGCGTGACCGTTGGCCGCAACAAGGTTTTAGCCGTTTGTGAGTTGGACCAATCAAAAATAAAAATGCTAAATACAAGGGAGGTTTGATTATTCTTTTGTTTGTTACCAATGTTGGTACACGGATAATTCTTTCAAACAACACGGTCGGCTTTAAATTGATCGACACGAATTAATAAGCCACATTAACATTTTAATTTATTGATTTAAATGTATATCTTGTATATCTTGTGGAATAAAGGATGTTTCGGTCAATTGGTCCAAACAAGGAGTGGTTTTTACAGACTTCACCTTTTTATTCTCCTTGCTATCAATTCGAAATCAGTACCAGTCAGTTTATTCTCCTTGCAATCAATTCGAAATCAGTACCGAAAATCTGATATAAATCAAAACAGTGCCATTAAAAAAAGGAAAACAATAAGTTTTTAAAGCAAAACGTGACGACCGGATAAAACAATGAAATATCAAAAAGGGACCACGCGCTTAATGGATTTCGCAACGGCTAAGAAACTATGATATTTTATCTTACTATACATGATTTATAAAGACGGCGTTTGCGCTAGGAAAAGTAAAACACCTAGCTCTCGTACGAATACCGGGTCACGTAAAATACAATTATGTATCTACTTTTTCTAATAGAAAAAAACGTCGAAATTGCGTTGCGTTTCGCGTTGCGAAAATACATATTTGCAAATTTTACGTAGCCCGTAACGATATATGAAAACGTATCACTATATACTCGAGATAAAATATCATAGTATCCGCGCCGTGTGCGACAGGATATTGGCTGATTTACACAAGTCCGTTGCTGGCACCAGCGCAGACGCAGATAGCGTGGTTTAAAAACGCTTTGCAATAATAGCAATACACGGTACCTAATGCGAGTTTTACATAGCATTCACGTTAACGATAAAATAATTTGTATGGCGTAACTTAAACGTTTTTCGTTTGTCACCAATCGCCCACGACAAAAATAATGTTGACTCGTCTCGCGAGAGCGTCTCTTATCCTGCTCACGCTCAGTATGGTAAGCGAGTCTACACGTCACGAGATGATAGCCGACAAAATTGTGTCGTGATGTCCTTAGCTGGCAGGGAGTGATAGTTCAATGATATACAAATTCTCGTATACGTTAAAAGCAAAAAATCGCACTAATCACTCAGGACGTATAATAGAACAGGGTGGCACCAACACACGGCCTATTGTAAATCAGCCGTTTAGCTTGAAGAACAACACTTGGGGTCTTACCATTATCTCTTTTAGCAGTATTACTGCAATATTATTGCAGTTGTGAAAACGAAACGCGTATAAATACGTCACAACCGCATCAAAACTGCTACAATACTGCTAAAGAGGTGATGGTAAGCCACCTGAGCGGTGGGTTAGTGGAAGTGATCTCGGCCACGACAATGGGTGGTTAAGAAATGGCGGTGAGCTTTTTCTTGAGCTGACTAACAGACTGGTGTCCCTTCACGGCGGGCTTGGCGCTCGACTCGTTGGTCGCGTGGACAGACTTCACCTACACGGGAGACATGGGGGGTTGAGGATCGTATACAGTATCACATAGCATGTTTATATAGGTAATAAATATTGGGGGGGGGACCTATTTAGGTTAATACGATTGGTTTGGTCGAGTATAGTCTAACAAGTTTCTGCTAAACTTGCTGATATGTGACAGACGTCGATGTGCGGTGTGGCATCAAGCTCTTAAGACTTACGTAAAGATGCCAGAGGTATCTAAAGATAAGTCTTGACAGTCGCTTTAAAAGCAATTGTATTTTTTTGTCACTTTTTCTACTTTGTATTACGTACGTACGCACGCGATAGTACGCTTCGCGAGATTACAAATGCATTCTCCAACCATAAAAGAAGAAGCTAATCTTTGGTTTGTTTCTGTTAAATTACTATATAGACTACATTTTAAATAAATCACTGAAACATTGAGGTTGACTTGCATTAAATCTTACTATTTACGCAAATAAAACATCAACAATTAGCTAGCTAGCAGAGAGACAATTTTATTTTAAATTATTAAATAAAATTTTAATATTTTAGTAGTTGTGGTGCAAGCCAATCCCAGTTAAAATAGATATAATCAAAGTTTGGAAGTATAATAACGCATATATTAACGAACACCTTAAAGTAACTATAAAACTATAAACTATATAAGCAATATAACGTCCCAACGGTTTTTACCCACTTATTCAATACATCTGTGGAGAAATGAGCGCAAGAAACTGCAGTTTTTTTTTCAATGACATTTAGAAATAAATATGTTACCAAATCATAAAATATACATTTACAATGTATAACTTTTTATCGCCTGAATTTCTATCTGTTGTCATATCCCCAGAGCCTACACAGTGCTGGTTGTGAAATACGCTATGTCAAGTTTGTCAATACATCACATATCTACGTAAATATCATCATCATCATCATCATCTCAGCCAAAAGACGTCCACTGCTGGACAAAGGCCTCCCCCAAGGATATGAGGGGTAATTGCCGTAATCGCCGAGCTTGGCAGACGGGTTGGCGATCGCAGTAGGTTGATTGAGGGTATCCTCAGAGAGATGCTGCTGCCCATCCTCTGGAATAGTCCCTTAGTCGGCTTTTACGACACCCACGGGAAGAGATGGGGTGGTGCAATTTTTTATCCCGGCACCACACGTAAATATAGTTATTCATAAAAAAACATATTTATTTTATGACTTTATTTTTGTTCAATCCTGACATATCTTGACTTTTCTTTTTTTTTACCAAGAACAATGTATCAGCTGGACCTAGGGTCGCCACATTGTAACAAACAACCTCAATAGCTCAGTCATGAGATGCTTTCGAATAATACAGGTAATACCAAACAACTATAAACATCACAGAGAAATAAGTGTAAGATGAGAATAAAATTACACAAAAAAAACTTATTTTATTTAAATGTTATGATATTTTTAGATGGTTAAAAATCATGATTAACCGTTTTTTTTAAATATTTAGTTTATACTATGATTCAGATCTGTGGACATAGTACAATATACATTTTCTAAATAAACGAAAAGAAACTATATATCATATATTCTATAATTTATGTTCCACTGTTTCTCAAAGTTGCAAGCATCGGCTGGAATGGGCTCGTAAATATTTATTGGATAAATTAAAATAAAAAAAAATGTTTTTGTCTTAAAGAGTTTACTCTGAGAAACATTTTCAAACGTATGTTATCTTAGAGGCTTAGCCTGCTGAGGTTTCTCACTCCCAGTAGCACTTTGACCCATCCTGATTTTTTATGCAAATTCTTATAGCTGTCATGGTCATCAACACATTAGAATTATTATGAACGAACGGGCTTATTACCATGTTTTTGTTGTGTGAGTATCCGATACTATGAGAAGCTCGATGGCGCAGCGGTTAACGCGCCCGGTCTGCGAGTGCTGAGGTTAAGCAACTTTCGCAAGGGCCGGTCATCGGATGGGTGACCAAAAACTTATCATCTCGAGCTCCCGGTCCCGGCTGCATAAGCAGTCGTTAACAACCACCAATCCGCACTGGGCCCGCGGGGTGGTTTATGGCCCGTCCCCCTATCCATCCATAGGGAAGGCTCGTGCCCCAGCAGTGGGGACATAAAATGACCTGATGATGATCCGATACTACACGGTCGTTTGTCGAAATATCGGATAATTACACACAATCATCATCGGCCTATATTAGTCCACTGCTGGACATAGGCCTCCCCTAATGAGCGCCATAGCGCCCTGTCCTCGGCTTGACGCATCCAGCATCTGCCTGCAGTCTTTCGCAGGTCATCATCCCACGTGGCCAGAGAGCGCGCTACACTACGTTTACCGAGTCGTGGTCTCCACTCAAGAACACGTTTACCCCAGCGGTTGTCGGTTCTTCGCCAGATATGGCCGGCACACTGCCACTTCAACTTGCTAATTCTTAGAGCTATGTCGATGACTTTGGTTCTCTGTCGAATGTATTCGTTACGAATCCTATCCTTCAGAGAAACTCCGAGCATAGCTCTTTCCATAGCTCGCTGAGCGAATTTAAACTGGTGGACCAGCCCTACCGTGAGTGTCCACGTCTCAGCTCCGTAGGTCATGACGGGTAGGACGCACTGATTAAAAACTTTAGTTTTTAAGCATTGCGGTATGGATGACGAGAAGACTTGACGTAGTTTCCCAAACGCTGCCCCAGCCCAGCTGGATCCTCCTCTTGGCCTCCTTCTCAAAATTGTTTTTACCTAATTGTTGAATCTGCCCGAGGTAAGTGTATTCGGAAACGATTTCAAGAAGGTGACCATGTACGACGACCGGTATCGGATCAATGTGGCCATTGATCATGACTTTGGTTTTATCCAAATTCATGCGAAGACCGATGCGTCGCGAGGCTGAAGCACATTACACACAAGAAAATATTTATTACCTATTTATGTTGTAAATTAGAATTTTAAATCTTTTTTGATTTTATTTTAAGGATCGTTTTGAAATTTATTTTTTGTATTAAAGTAAAGGCTAACCAAATTGATACAGTTAATTAGGGTAAGCACTAACCGCATCCAAAAACCCTGTTGAGGTTAACCCTATAAAAAAGTTTTAACGCGCACAAGCAATTCAAGCTTCTACGTGCAATGCATTAGAGTAATTGTTTCATTACCGTTTACGTGTCCTATCGACGCCGCCGCAGTCGAATCAATGCCGCGACCCGAACTTAAACCGGTATGATGGTAAAATTCACCGTGCGCGAAAACGAGATAGGACACGTAATCGGTATTCAATAATAAGTCTAATGCATTGCACGTAGAAGCTTGAATTGCTTGTGCGCGTTAAACCCCTTTTTATAGGGTTAGCCTTAACAGGGTTTTTGGATGCGGTTAGTGCTTACCCTAATTAACTGTATCAATTTACACTCGGCGTCAAAAAAATCGCACCTTTTAAAAATCATCTTTAAAAATTCTTAAACCTTATGTAGAGGATAGTGTTGGGTATCATTAGAAAGGTAACAAAAAGGAGTATCAAAAAACAATTAAATTTAACTTTCTGTTTAATTATAATTATACAAACAACATTAAAATTAATAAAATAATAAAAATCCTTAATTAAGTCCTAATTAACAACAGATAATTTACAAAGAAAAATGTACAAAAAGTGTCTTAAAATTAACTTAAAATCTAGTGTTACCCCCCCTTGCCCTGATCACGGCTTCCATACGGTCCCTCATGGACCTCACCAACTTCAGGAGCTCTTCTTGAGGGATAAGCCCCCATTCTTCAATCACCGCGTCTTGGAGCTCCTGTAGAGTCGAAGGAGCTGGATCCCGAGATCGAACCTTACGTTTAAGATGGTCCCAGAGGTGCTCTATTGGATTCAGATCCGGACTTCGCGCTGGCCACTGCATCACAGAGATTTGGGACCTCTGCAAGAAGTCGCTCACGATGCCTGCAGTGTGAGCGCGAGCGTTGTCGTGCATTAATGTGAACCCCTCGCCAAAAGATTCGGCAAAGGGGACCACATGCACTTCCAGGACCTCAGTGACATAGCGGCGAGCAGTCAGCGACCCTTGTCCGCGAGCACCTCCAGTCCGGGAGACGCAGACAAGGTCGGTTTTGCCGGCAGCAGACATACCGCCCCAGAACATGCAGGATCCGCCACCATATTCCACCGTCTCCTGGATGCAGGCTTGGGCGAAACGTTCACCCTGCCTCCGGTATACTCTTCTCCGTCGGTCGTTGCAGAAAAGACACACTCGCGTCTCGTCTGAGAAGAGAACAGCTCTCCACTGCTCAAGGGTCCAATCGACGTGGTCACGAGCAAACTGCAAGCGGGCTCGCCGATGCGCTGCAGTCAATTTTGGACCCGTAGCAGCTCTGTGGGCCGCTATCTTCTTCTCCTTCAATCTTCTTCTAACCGTAGATACGCTTACGGTGCGTCTGCGAACTGCCTGGAGCTGCTGTTGCAACTCAACAGCGTTGGAGAAACGATTTCTCAAAGAGTTCGACACAACGAACCGGTCGTCTCTTTCCGAAGTGCAGCGACGTCTACCCGAACCGTGTCTGCGGATATAGCCACCGGTCTCTATGAAGCGCTGGTACACTCTTCGAACGGAATAACGGCTCAGGTTCAGTTGCCGGGCGACATCACACTGCCGCACCCCTGATTGCAGTAGTGCAACCACTTGAGCGGGTTTATCAGCTGTGGTATCCATCAAAATCTGTGCGTGTGTCCTCTTCAACGGTTGAATAGCGAATGACCCACATTGAACCCGTGTTGACCGTTTTATACCCACAAAGGAAGCGCAACTAGCAACTCTCACGGGTAGCAAAATTTGCATCGAATTTTTGTGACACTTTATTTGTTGCATTAGGTTTTATTTGATAATGAAAAGTAATGTTTTTTATTAAGTTAATTAAGTAACCTTGTAAATAAAATCATAATTAATGCGACTGCATGTGCATATCAAGAGTAAATGACATTTGAAAGTGATTTTCTAAGAGGTGCGATTTTTTTGACGCCGAGTGTAGTTAGCCTTTCGATGCGGTAAATCGACGAAATGCTTACCATATTGATAGGGTTAGTGAAAACAAGGCTATGAATTACCCAATCAAAATCCCCTTATACGGAAAGCGGTTCCGGTCCCTGATTTTTATATTTGTAAAATTTGAAAAAAAAAAATAATTCCGTTAATAATAATTATTCTAATCTTCAAACAGTCGTGATTTTATATATTCCATTGCTTGTTCTTCTTCCTGCCCTGGTCCCATATTACTTGGGTGTGATCGGCGCAAAATGTCCCTTATTTACGGCCGGCCGCCTGCCTGCCTGACACACCAAGCCAGCCTCCTTGGGAATTCTAGCGGTGAAATGAAACCCTCTACGATTCTAATTATTATCAAAATCATAAATTTTATATTATTTTAGACAAAACACAACTTTCACACGGAATATAACCTCAAAACTAGCTTGTCACAAGCTTGTCACTATGAATTCTTTGAGAAATCTAACTAGATTGCTTGAGTAAAGATATTGGTGACTAGCTAGTGCTTGGCTAAGAATTCTAGTCTTTTGACGTTTAAAACTTCATCGGTTTACTAAAGAATATAAAATCAACAGTCCCAGCGCTCGAGCGGTCTACCACCTTAACTCCTTTCTTACAAAAGTCCAGGATACAGATATATTTGTAGATCCTATACCCATCCTACTAAGGAAACACAACATTTACCTTAGTTACTTATAATAATTTGTTATGATTAGTGTTTTTTTTATGTAATATTCTAGCATATAAGCGTGTTGGCTGTATATATAGCTGTTACTTTGTATTGTCTTTTTATATAAATAAATAAATAAAATTTTACTAAAGCAATCACTTTGCTTCAGTATGACCTTTCAAACACACTACACTCTACAATTTTTATAGTCTTAAAATAAATAGATGTTTAGAAAATTTAAAAAGACGTAAGTACGAAAAATAAAATTTTTATAAAATTTTACTCGTTTATAAATAGGGGGGTAAACGATGAGTATGGGTATAGTAATGTTTGTGATGGGTATAGTAGTGTGTGTGGTGGTCACCTCGTTGTTGGGCGGCGGCACGGGCGCGGGCTGCTGCGCGCGGCGCTGCACGGAGGGCGAGCGGCGGTCGGGCGGCGCGGCGCCGGCCTCGCCGTGCTGCTTGCGCTGCCGCAGGATGGTCCAGTCGAACGTGTAGTCGTACTGGTAGTTCATCGTGCGGAACAGGATGCGGAACAGCTGAGGGACGGGAGCCATCGTTTTTATTTATTTTTTCGTTAGGGAGCGTGCACACGGCGTTGTCGTGGCGCGGGCAACTGTTTTTTGTTTTTTTTTTCTAAAAGTCCGAAACTATGTAACAAAACGGTAGCGGCGTTGCGGTGCGGGCATACCTCGACTTGCCTCAACTCGAGTAAATGAGCGCACATCGATGTAATCTTAAAGAAAACCTAGATGCGGCGCGCCGCTTGTGCTTGTACCTCGACGCTGACGCGATTCCTTAACGCGTGAGCGCACTCCCTTAATAGTAGACTTCGTATGGTTAACACATTTAGGCAGTTTCAAATTATTTATTCTTATAAGTTTTACATAGATAATAAGATGATGATAAATGATAATAGTAATGAATAATAGTAAACGATATACCCCAAACCCCTTGGGTATATCAGTAAAGATGTGGGGCTTTACTGAGACCTCACTCGAACTTCTTGAGAGAATTTAAAAAGTGACGTTGCACTGTTTTGTTTTATAACAAGAAAAAATCAACTTCATCGTTTTTAATATCATAATAGTCGATTGTGCTATTAAATCAACTTCCTTCAAATTGTAGATATTTAAACTTAACATCTTAATTATATATTTTTTTACATTGCTATCATATTCATCATCAGCATATATTAGTCCACTGCTGGACATAGGCCTCTCCATGTGCACGCCACCGAGCACGATCGGAGACTACTCTCATCCAGCTCTTACCAGCCACCTTGCGAAGATCGTCGCTCCACCTAGGCCTCCCATCATTGAAATCAAGTCATCGCTACAATTGATGGGTATTGGCTTAATCACCACGCTTGCCAAATGCGGGTTGGTGATCACAAACGGGCTATGCATCGAAAAATCCGAAACACACTTAACCGACTTGGGAATTGAACCCGGGACGTTCGGGTATCGGGCCGAGCGCTTTGCCACTCGGTCACCTAGGCGTTATGCTATGCTATATGTAATAGAAACTCGAGCTTCCCGAGACTAGTTGATTTTTTCTAGTAAAATTGTCTTCTTAAACTTAACCCTTTAACAGGCAATGGGAAGTATATTCCCACCACATTTTAAACTTTATATCATTGAGATAAGATTGAAAACCAATGAAATATTCAAACATGTTATGCCTTATTAAGGGGTTAACATGTAATATTAAAAACCCATCGACAGTACATTAGTCAGTCAAAACATCATACCCCAACCTTTCGTTACCTCTGAGTTGATAATGTCAAGTAGCTCAGCTTGCACCGAGCCGATCGTACCTGATACTGATACCCACCTGTCTCAGATACATGTAGTCTGGGACTTCGTCGAAGGTCAACCCGCGGCAGTAATTTAAATACATGGCAAACTCGGCCGGGAATCCCTGGAAACAAAGATGGCGTTTTATTATAGTGACAATATTTTTTATGTCCTCACTGCTGGGACACAAGCTTCATGAGGCCCATGTGGTGTACCACATAGAGAACGAGCCATAAACCGCCACGCGGGCCCAAGATTGGCGGTTGTTGACGACTGCTAAATGCAGCCTGAACCAACGGCTTTACGTTGTTACTTCCGAAGCATGCAGTAAGCAGTGACAATTCAACTTCTTAATAGGCGTGTTAGACCTATTGACAACAACGTGTATCGAGGACATTTTAAAGTTCGAAGAGCTTTTTTATTCCACATCGGTAATGTAATAATAATAATTCCACCTAATGGTAAGGCAGTTAACACACTGCCACGCACCACGCAGCGTAGCGCGTGAATGCGTTTTCTAACGTTGCTTTTATCTCAGTTTGTATAGAAAACACGCACAGTCCAACACACAGAAAATGCATCCACGCGCGCCGCGCGTAGGTGCGTCGACACGCAGCATGCAGCGTGGTGCGTGGCAGTGTGTTAATCGCCTAAGTGAGGATAAGGGCGAAGTTGGTAGAATACTTTACTCGGTATCCCGAACAACCTCAACTGGAGAGGAACTGGATATCTTATTTACAATATTCCCACAATAATAGTGGTTAGCTTGACAACACTAACAACTAACCCAACGGAATTTAATAATATGAACGCCCGCTGGGATTCGAACCTGTGACCTTTAAGGGTCGCACAACGATGGTCTAACCACTTGCCCAGAGACCGTCAAAAAATTGCTCTATTACATATTTTAACGGGTAGCTATTCTGCTTTTATTAAAGTACTAGCGGCCGCTCGCAGTTTCACCCGCGTGGTTCCGGTTCCCGTGGGATAATCGGGTTAAAAAATATCCTATGTTTTAATCCAGGTTATAAACTATCTGTAAGTCGAATTTCATCCAAATCCATCCATTCGTTGCAGCGTGAAGAAGCAACAAATATACACACAAACTTTCGCATATAATATTAGTGTGATCAAATTCAAACAAATGACAAAAACTATGATTGGCCCTTCGACTATCAAGACAGTGTTAGTTTCGTACTATATAAATATTGACAACAATAAAATTTTCCTATACCTTATTCTTAGAACGTAATACATGTGGCACGAACAGCCAGCTTTGTTGATACTGAGTCAAATGGTAATAATATCGAATGCTTCGAGTTTAAAGAGTTTCTTATGACCCCAGGTGATATGGTAGAACCCCTGATGTTACATAATAGAAGAGAACAGAATAGAATACGTATTTATTTGACTAACACTGTACACCATCATCATTATACAACATATAAATACAAAATGATATTTAGAAGCCAAAGTAGTTACAAACTTAAAATTGTTTATAGCAGGCCCCCCTAATATACTGGTTCAGTTCAAATTGTCGTTGGAGGCCAGCAATAATAGCTAATAGCAGCCAGACAACTTGTTATTGTTTGGTTATCTATTTATAGATGTTTACTTCGCCCGCACCACTGATAGGGCAGTCATATGACCAGTTACCTTATCAGCGCAGCGGTAGCACAATTGTTTTTGTATCCGAAATGTGTATAATTGTTCTAGGAACTTTCTACTGCTTCAAAGCGTAATTAACGCGTCTTCTATACCATGTACATTAGTCATTAGCCTTTACTATTCAGGGTCTAAAAAAATCAATAAGCGAACGTTTAAGGGCGGTATCTATACATCATTCTGAATACAATGACATAAAATGGGCTCGTTTTATAGTGATTTTTCAAAGTTATGTTTTCTAACAAACTAAATCAATTAAAATAATGCACATCATGAGACTTCATGATCTGATCATGATTTTTACTACCACGCACGCAAGCGCCAATAAAAAGATACTGTACAGATACACGCACACAATTGAAAAACCATTGTATGACATTCATACACACACGGCTATCTTTGTGTGCGTGTAATACAGTACAGTGTATTTTTTGGTGAATCATGATAATGTTTTGTTGATTATCTCGGTAACGAGCCTGTAGTTTTGGACCAAATTTGGTGAGCTCAGTGTGATGTATAGATGCTCCCCTTAAACGTTCGCTTATTGATATTGTTAGACCCTATATATACTTCATAACCTTAAGTTATAAACGCACAAACGCGTTCGAAGCTGTAGAATATTTGAGAATCGCTTAAATGCGTAGGCCGAAGTAAAATGTAATGTGGCAAAATAATTTCTTTAATTCAAATTGTCAACTAAAATTACCTGTAGCAGGAGCAAGGGACTGTTCGGTTGTGTAATGAATTTATGAACTGTTGTGAACTTTACCTTTGTATTGTAACACAGAAACGTAAAAACAATTAGCCCTTTCAGAGTTTCTTTTGGCTTCTTTTCGGTACGAGGTCTCCACTGTAAGGTTTCGATGTCATTGTTTAAACTTTGAAGTTGAAATACTTTTGTCAAAGTTCAGCAATAATTGTTCATTTTAAATAATACAATTTTCTGGACAATGAAACAAAAAACATTCCTGTTTGTTTTCTGAGCAACAGAGTTAGTCTGCAACCGACATTAAAATTTTAGTGAAGGAAAGAGAGAGAGAGAGAGAGAGATTATTGGCCACACACACTAATAAAAAACAAACAAAAGGTCAATCAGGACCCCGCCTCAGGTTGTGTTGTTGCGAACGAAGCGTATCGAAACAACGCTGGCATTCTGGAGGAGCGTGCCGCCGCGCCAGTGCGCGGTGCAGAACAATATTATTTGAAAAACATACAATACATTAACTTTCCTTTTACATGAAATTTACTACATTTATATCTATACTAGCTGACCCAGCGGACTTCGTATCGCTTTGACAGTTTCTATGTCAACAATACAATCAAATCGTTTCTATGACAACAAAACAAAGAAATCGTATGTTTCACAGATAGGAACATTTTGTATTGGAAAATTAAACAAAAAATTGTGGTGGACCAACCTTGTCGCTTAGGGGTATGAAAATAGATTACGACCGATTGTTCAAACCTACCAAATATACATATAAAATTTCTAGGTATATATATCTATATAGTTTCTCCCAGTTTTACAACCATAAGTGAAGGAACCTAGTTCTATATTCTACTGGAGATTATCAACACTACAAGTATTATATGTATGTGTGTTTTGTGTACCTTTTCTGTTGTAAAACATTGTGTGCACAATTATTATAAAAACAATATAATACATATTAAAATAGTTTAGTGTAGTAACAATTTATGGATATTTCTAGTGCGAAATAAGCTATTTTAATCGAAGTATTTTGCGTAAGGTACGAAGCCGGAATCACTACACCAACGGATCCTCAAACAACTGTAATGATTACAGCTAAAAATTGATTATCCTTGACAATAGAATAGTGTATTTTTTCCATTGACCCACATTCGATTACCTTGTACAAAATCAACGAGGTCGTCGGTCGTTACTAATTTTGCCAAATGTTTAAAAAGTAGACGTAATTCACTAACAACGGCAGTGTGATTTCACTTGAGAATCTATCATAAGCATATAAACGTCACTCGTCTTTTAACGGTGAATACTGGACCAACGACTAAACGTGCCTTCCAGTCCAGAGCACAAACAGCTGGAGATATTTTAATTTGACCCCCATCCGGTGACCCAGTACCACAACAGTTAGCTTAACTTGTACAATCGCATTACTAAAGAGCTGACCGTTGAGCCAACAAGCACATCAATCAGTAATAATTAATTGTTAAGTTAATTATTAACTGTGACTAATAATAATAAATTAACAATCATAACAATGTCAACTTAATGTCGCTTATCAATCTATTTATCACCATTCGATATCATACACAACTAACAAATTATAATAAATAAGCTTATTGGCTGCTATTTGAAAATAACAATAAGTAATACTATATTATATGTTAAGGTGTAGGTTTTTGGCAACTTTCAATTGGAGATAGTCTTTAAAATATTATTATCTATAAAACGATCTTAAATAGATCTTTTGGCATTTACAATAGTTTTTTTTTATATTATTGTAAAATAAATAACAATTGAATGATGGACATCCTTTTTTTTTTTTTTGAGAGAGACTGCTGATTGCCGAGTGGCATTTTCAGCTTTACCGGGCTTGTTTTAGGGGCGGCGAAGTACGTAAACGAATCACCTTCGGAGGATTTCTAGAGGGTACGGCATCGCACACTTAAAAGTGCGCGTCCCCGTGCCCTCCCAGAGTCTCCGAAGGGTTCGGATCGGATAATGGACATCCGCCGAGCTTATGGTCGTGGGTTTAATTTGAACCCGTCTAATACACAGTCCTCTACATTTTACTTCTGCGGTATCGTTTATAGCTAATTTTCAACTTCTACCAGTCTCGTTTTGTTCAAGAAGACTTTATATATTGAAATATATCAATAGAAAAATAAAACGGTTACCAAAGTTATCCTCTTTGTTTTTATCTGTTATTGAATGACTAGTATCTTAACATTATATATTTGATTTCACATTACCTTACAAAGCACCTCAACGGGTGTGGACATCTTCTTCTCGCTAATACGCTCGTATTTCTGTTTCTTTGTGATGGCTTTCAGACCCTGCCACGGCAGTGACCCTCTGCAGAAAAGGAGATAGTATAATTCTACATATTAACACCATCACACAGATAAACACCATTCAGTCCGGGACACGTTTAAATGCTTGTTGATGAACACATATTTTATTACAAATAACAACAAATAGGTCAGTTTCATGTATCAACACGTTTATGTTCTAAGAGTAGTTAGTACTGTTCCAAGTGTCGTTTAAAACTATTTTCTCTACTAGGTTTTAGTATGTCAATAATTCTGTAATTTATTAAAAATGAAAAAAAAAATTTCGAATTGTTTTTTTTTTTTTATATTTTTACTTGTCCGTGATTTTAGGCGTTAATTAATTTATTGTTTTATGGTGTTTTATCTGACAACCTTTGGACAGTGTAAACAGCTGTCATGACATCACCGATGTCGCTATCTTGGTTGACATTTGCTATTTCTCCATGAGCAGTGTCCATATAATTATTTACTGATAAGTGTGATCATTCGGTCCATGAGGGCTCACATACACGTCTCGGACCACACGGAACTATAATCTCTGGCCTGAAGGCTTTCTTCAGTCAATTATATCTTTTTCCTATTACTTAAAAATACTTTTCTTAATTTCATCTGATGGTAACTAAAAATGAGGCCGAAAATAGAGCATGCCGTCCTACAAAATGCCTTTTCATTCGGCCTTAAAAACGCCTCAGTTGCATGATTCGGTAAACACAAGTAAAGCTGAGCAGCTCAAAACTCATTTAACGTTAAGAGGCCTACTACATTTTGACCGTGATTTTTGCATAAAATGCCCAACTTCGGCGTTCTTGTTCAGAGAAACTGAAACCCTAGACAATTTTGACTTATTGTATGGTGGAGAATAGTTATTAGTATAATTCGTAGCGGCTTCGCTTTCTGCAATTTTCCCTTATCTATCTATTTATATAAAGCCAAAATTCCGAAGCTAGTTTTCAATTAAATACGCTGACGGCAATTTTCAAATTATAGTGGTTAAGTTCGTAGCGGCCACGGAATTTATAGGAATGAATTACTACAAAAAAAATCCCATAAAAGCCATAAACCATCCAGAATTAGCTGTAAATATCTCCTTACTCCATTAATATTATTAAGTAAAATGTACACTAGAATTAAAGTTAGTTTATATGATTTCAAATTATATACTTTTTTGAACGATAAAAAATTATTAAACTTCGAATAAATGTAATTACAACTGCACAAAATGCTACTTTTGCGATGCGTCGGCCGCTCGTAGTACTGAGAAAGCGCGAGCGCGCGCATTTTGATAGGCCTCTTAAACAAACTTATCAAATACTCTCAAAACACAACGTCGCAAGTATTTAAGCTATACGTAAATTATGTGCATTTTTCAATAGTATTTTCGTCGACATTCAGTATCTGAATACACTACATTCAGCATTTCACGGTAGCACCGCGACTCGGCTGAGTCACCGATTCCCTGATACTCGGAGTGATTCACCGAAACGGGCAATCACATACACACAGTTTTGTAATCACTTACTCAATGTTTTATTGTTAGACGCCCGTCACCTGTATTGTAATACTGAACATACCAAGCTATTAGGATTTCTCTAGGGGAAAGTGAAAAGTCACGTTTCATTTTCTGCAAATTGTGTTTTGTCGGATATAAGTGATGTCTTTGTATGTAATGTTTTTGTTATTATTGTAATAGTTGTGATGAAGCGGAATAAATGATTGGACTTACTAACCTAACCGTAATAATGCACACAAGTGTAGGGAAATTGGGTTAAATCACGTTAAGCTCGACTTAGGATAACATAATCACCTATTAGAATATAAACAGCTGTTGAATTGATATTAAACACTTTGTGTTTGTATGTCAGTACCTACTTAATACTTATTATTATATCTATTATATCGATAGGACGAGTAATAGAGGTAATGTTAAGATAAAGGATAGCACATATTCTCACCTATTAAAATACATAAGTACATAGCCGAGTGACTCCATGTCGTCTCGCCGGGACTGTTCAATGCCGAGGTGGGCGTTGATGGAGGCGTAGCGCGCCGTGCCTGCAACAAACAAAATTAAACTGTACAAAACCACAAACCTTATATCATAGAGAAAAGGGAAAAGTCTAGGAAAACTTAAAGTGGGGCACCTTGCAGTTATTTCTATTCGTCAAAATTAGTATCAGATACAATACATGTAGAGTGATAAAAAGTTTAGAACCCCAGTATGCGCCGAAAACTGTCGCGGCATCATTGACACTTAGGCATCAGAATATTAAGTTTTTTATAAACGTTTTTATTGCTCTATATTTCATATAAAATTAGTTATGAAAAAAATTGAAACATTACCGCTTTTGCTACCTCTTTGTGATTTTTGTACATTAAAATAACCCATTTTTATTCTAGATACCTGCCTGTCCATTCTAGGCTGATATTTTAAACACTTTTATCAAGGAAAATATAAGAATTTTTATATTCTTCTATGGTGCTAATAATTCTAATTTTCATGTTATGATAAAAGAGAGGAAACACCAAATTATAATGTCACATTTTTTTAAAGTTTCACGTCTTATTTGCTGTTAGAAGCACAAGTCGAGAGTATTAATCGCAACTTGACACTATTCCATCTCGTAACAGTTAGATATTAGGCCTACTCGAGTCAGTTTGATACGAGTTTAATTTGTCATTGAAACCATAATAAAGTAAACACTGCGGAATATTTGCAAACCACATTTTAACATGGAAAAAAATATCTGCAAGCATTGTGCAAGTGTTTATATGTAAAATGCTTAGTACGTAGATAATTTTATTCGAATAGATCGCGCTCACATGTAATCGTGAGATCACCTATTGTATAAATTTTGACCCAGATCAAATACAATGTTCAGACACCACAATAAAAAATAACTTAGTCAAATTGAATCCTGAAGGTTGATTTATAATAACAGATGTCTGTTTTAGTCATTAATTGCTTATTTGTTTGGTTACAAACGGAAGTTGACCGACAGTCAATATACTTTTTATTTTAGCACCTGTCAAAACGTACTTTCATAGAAATTGTATGAGAATAGAGAGCTGTGACGTCACTGTAATGGAATGCCAAAATCAAATCAAGAAATTCCTAGTCATCAAATATGAATTCAGGTCAAATCTAAAAAGGTTGATGTCCTGGATATCTGTAAGTTAGTGTGATTTGTAATTAATTGTTGGTGGATAATTTTTTTCACCAATCCGCATTAGGCCCACGTAATGGTTCATAGCCCGTTCTCCCTATCCATCCATAGGAATACATTTTAGCTGAGGGTGATACATTTTAATGTTCCATCCAACCACATTAATCCAGTCAATTAAGAGAAAAAAAAAGCAATCGGCAGAAAAAAATACCATAAGCCATAAATTTCTCAACAACTTCGATATCGTGCAAGCGTTGTGCAATATTCAAAGTCACGGAAGCGTTTTTCGCACGTATATCACTGCGGTACAACCAAAGGTTTCAAAAATATTATATGACATTAAACTCTCAACCAAATGGTTAAACATTATTTTATTTTAATTCATTGCTTTCTTGATGCATACTATAAATGTAGCCTATGTAAATATGATTGTAGTTTGATAAGCACATGAAACCCCTTCTACAGTAATACGTGATCGTGAATGGACACTTGGACTACAAATACTACAATGGACTAGATTTACCTCTAACGCTAAAGTTAGCTGCAATAAAACTGATTTCTACAGTCATGAGATGCAAGGTCCTTTTACGAGTTCCCACGGCTAATCCTCGAAGGCAGAATTGCGGAATAGAGAGGGCGGTCCAGGCCGCCCGAAACGCAAATGTCTGGACGACATCAAAGATTGGGCTGGACTTGGCTATCGTCAGTTAAATTATGCTACATGGGACCGAAGAAAGATTTTTGTACTGATCTCCAAATTTCAGTATGAAGATAAGAAGACTTCTAAATTATAAGAGACACCTGAAATGTAATAATACTACAGTGAGCGCGCCGTAAATAGTAAAGAACACTCAAGTAGGTAAATATAGCCTCCGTAGATCTAGACATGAATGGAAATGACCACTCTCAATCTCAACTGTCTGGTCTAAGTGCGAGCGAGACGTAGATCACGCATTATCAATTTAAATAACCTATCTTTGTAGTTACTTACAACCTTCATGTTACTGAGTGTTTCTTTTAAATGTAGTATCAAATGTTTAGAGAAATCAGAAGTGTGTGACGGTACACCAAATTTACATTCAGTTAACAAAAAGAAACGCGGTTCACTCCTCAGTTTATGCAAAACTGTATGGAGAACAATTATAACACCACCAGTGCGATACGTACGCGTTATGTAACGATCGTTTATGCGAATGCCAAAACGCGAATATTATGTAACGCGAGGAAGGTATGAGCTGTGGCCTTTCATTCAATCTGTTTAATCAGCAAACTTTCAGATTAGTTCTAGAGATTTTTTAATGTTACTGAGCCGACAGACGACTAACTCGCCCGCCTCAGGAAAGCTTCAGGACCTCGAAATTGCTACTTTAATACGTCTACTATCGTGTGTCGATGATCTTAATTTGAAATCGGTAGCCTACCGACAATCCAGGGTTTGAAAGGAAAATCATATAATTATCATATAATTATCAGATTATTATAAATTTGTGTTATTATCGTGATGATTTTGAACCACGACCGTCACACTATTGAATTAGCAGACTCGAAAGCCAGTTCTTACGTTTTATGCCCTATAACTTGACTAGATCTACTACCTTTCAAAACTAAACACAGCAACGCAAGAACAATGTTGTTTGGCATCAGAAATAGGTATGGACGCAGATGGGCGGCCTGAGCTGTATGATGACTAAACATCCGTTAAAACGACAGATGTCGATCGACAGACAAACCCGTCTCCATCAACGCTTCGGCGCGTCAATTAAAATTTATTAAATGGGTCATTACATTGGTCACTGTTTTTATTACAAATCGCAAAATAATTTGACATTAGTTAAGGCTACCAGAAACAACTTTCGCAGTTATACGAGTACTTTTAAGCGTTCGTATTATAACTTCTACAAAAAGAAACACTTCGCAACCGTGTCAGTGGAGCAGTCTTGCGATTGAGTCGTTCGCACCGTTCGTCCTTGTAAGTTCTCGATTGTGACGTTGCTATGACGACGCGACACGCCTTTTTGGTGGGTTAGTCGCTATATGGAATGAAGATACGTGACGTCGAGAACACCGAAGCGATCGAAGACAAGCTAAAATCAACCTAATTATAAACCAGTTTATCGTGTGACCGGTCCGACTACCGCTGCCACTGAATGCACTAATGCATTTTGAATTTCCTACAATTCCTATAATTTTAGTGTTTATTAAAGTTTATTTTCGTTTGTCAATGAACAACGAATCGAGATCTGTGCCAAACGCCAACTCGAGACGTTTCTTTGTATACAATAAACAAGCCAAAGTATTCCGCGTCCTAATTTTGCCGCGAATATTCACTATGTAATGAAGTAGGTGTATGAGGCATAGTACCTCATACAACTACTACTATGTAGTTTGTGCTTCTATTATAAATAAGTATAAACATCTTTTAATTGTATAAATATTTTGTTGTTGTTGTTAAACAATACTTTATCTTTGTTAAATTAAAGGTAATAGTTATACAGTACATTGAAGCATTTACTTGATTTACGTCATATACCTCGAGTACCACGCTACCGTCAAGTAATTTTCGTCGGCTGTGTTCCGTTTAAATCTTTGTTATTAAAAACAGGTAAAAATTATTCAAAAGTTGGTAATTATGCAAATATGCACTTTCTTGTTGTTTTTCAGTTAAATTTTTTGGTGGTTTTTATACCGATTGTAGATTCCCTCATAAAACACGCATGACTGGCCACCACATGATATTACTTATTAAATAATTTTTGACATATATTTTTTTATTTATACATGTTTTATTGTATTGCTGCATTACAGAAGTCACAAACGGCTCGTGTTCGTGGCCGAGCCCTAAGTCAATAATTTGCTGCTTATTAAATTTATTTAACTTGCAATCTTATTAAGGTTAAGTATTCAGTTAGAAATTGGAGCACAGCATAACTTTACCAAATATGTATTAAATATTTATAAAACACAGTGAAAAAATTAAACGTCTACCGGGCCCAGCCAGTAATCGAACCTGGGTCTTCCGCAATCCGGGCGCCTGCACTGACCGCTATGCTACCAGGAAGGCTATAGCTAGGGCTGCCATCAGCTAAATTACGGACCCAGGACAAAAACTTCAAAAACCCAGGACATTTGGGTGAAATGAAGATGTTACCCCGGACTCCATCGAGAAAAAATTACAATAAAATAAAAACATAGTTATCATATTTTTATTAATCAACTTAATCGACTAGGGAGGTTACGTCACAGAGACGAGACTCACGAGTGCGGGGATATATTGCCGCACCGAATAACTATGAAATGCTGTAATTTATTGCTAATCATTCCATTCTATCAAGTTATTCGGATTTCCCCTGACATAAAAAGTGCCCGGGTTTCACCCGGACACTTTTTAGAAACCCCGCCCGGACGCTCCCCGGACGCCCTCCAAACTAGGACAAATCCGGGGAAACCCGGACGGATGGCAGTCCTAGCTATAGCTAATAGCGGTCAGTGCAGCCGCCCGGATTGCGGAAGACCCAGGTTCGGCTGGACCTGGCTGGGTCGGGTAGGTGTTTAATTTTTTCACTGTATTTTATAAATATTTAATTTAGCTTCAGTGCAGCAATTAGCACTTGAAAATACAGAGTAAAAATTCAAATATGTATTATTTTATAATTTTTTATGTGTTCTGCGAGTACCTGTATAAATAAATAAATGGACATAAAAGACTTTTCTTTCCCACTATGGGGTTATTTATTATTGTAGACTCGCCACAAAGTAAATCAAATTTTCAAATAGCTAGTCAATCAAATCAAATCAAAGACGAGTTAAATACTTTTTGGCGTGACGAATTATATTTGTGGCGAGTTTAAAATATAAATGATTGGGACAAATAAACAATTTTTTATTGTATAAATAGTACCCAATAACTCACCAGTCAGGTTCTTGTCCTCGCGATAGGAGATGTGGGCGCGCGTGCGCAGGTCGCGATACTTCTTAGCGAGGCCGAAGTCGATCATATAGAGCTTGTTGCAGTGCCGGCCGATGCCCATTAGGAAGTTGTCCGGCTTGATGTCCCGGTGGATGAGGCACTTGCAGTGGAGGAACTCCACGCGGCTCAGCATTTGGTCTGTGAATAGTTATTAGTTACAGATCCTTGCTTTACGTGCTTCGGAAGGCACGTGAATTTAACAACCACCAATCATCACTAAAGCCCCCGATTCTTATAACTATATATTTGTTTGTTTGTTTGTAATATTGTGTCATCTGCCCTCTTTTGGGTAAAAGCAGAATAAGCAGTGCTTTGCTTATACACTTATGTATTTTTGTGTATAAGCAAAATCGGCCTCTGAGCTATCGCCCTTTGTGCTTCTGCAGCACACATTTATAAAATTTCTATTGTTATTGTTATTTTTAATTGGTTTTTTATATTGAAATGAAACAACTTTTACGGATCTACTCGCGTTTATTTTACACATTACTTATTTAATGTTTATCCTGACGATCAGTCAGGAACTGACTGAACTGACTGACTGAAATGAAACAACTTTTAAACAACTGACTGATCGTCAGGATAAACATTAAATAAGTAATGTGTAAAATAAACGCGAGTAGATCCGTAAAAGTTGTTTCATTTCAATGTGTAAGGTTCGCGTAAACTAGAAAACTATACTATTTACAAATAAAATGTTGTGTTGTGTTGTGTTTTCTATTCTATTCTATTCTATTCTATAACAAAAACAATAACGGTGACGGTGCCGTAGCGACTTTGTCGTTGAAACCATTTTCATACTTACATCCGATATTATGATCATTCGAACGAAGTTCCAACTAACCGTATACGGTCGATCAATACGGTTGGCTAGAACTTCGTTCGAACGACTTTAAAAACGGCACGATTGACGGATGTGAATACAAAAATGGTTTCAGCGACTAATTCGCTACGATATCGTTACGGTTGTCATTGGGTACTGGGGACATCATAGCGAGCTGGTGATGAAGGAAGTGCTTTCTATAATGTTAAAAATTAGGTAATGCTACCTCTATCATACGAAGATAATGTTAAAAGCAAACGTAACGTTATGCTTGGTGTCGTTACCTGAGCAGCATTTTTACCGGTAAATTAACTAACCATTCTACGCGGATTACAGTAAGAAGTAAATAGAGTTTAACAGCGTTTATGATAAATCATTCCTTCATAAAAAATATTCTATTCCACGAGTATTCCATTTTAACGATAGAAGTGTTCGTATCGTTATCAAGCCCTGAACACAGGGTGCTTTTAATCGCAAAAGATATACCTACAATGTTATTTTTAGTTTATACGAAACCTGAAAACTGTTTGTTCAGAATCAGTAATAGAATCGATTTCAATATTTTTTAGACCATGTTACATTTTGACCAAATAATATTTACAAAATCTCAAATAAAGTATACCCTACTAAAAACACAACGGGACAGCACAAAAAGCTTGTAACTTCGTGAATTGTCAAGATATTATTTTATTTATTTTTGTACTGTTTCTTTAAATGAAAATATTTGACCCGTGTTTCGATTTTCGTATAAACTAAAAATAAGGTTGTATACATGGCGCCTTGATAGTTTTATTTGCCGTTCGATCACGTTAACGAAAACGAGATTTCAATGGAAAATTTTTACTCGCCTCAAATGGCATGCTATATAAAAGACACGGGTGCTAATTCTGGCGTAGGTAGTTTATCAAAGGAGCCAACCCACTTAGTTGGCTCCGACATATTTTTAGCTTAGGCTTCGTTTTTCGTTTGTCTGCTATAATTTTCTTGAGTTTGTTATGACAATGTTGTAAGTTGGATCCTTTTCAATAAGCGACATCCAATTTTTGGTCGTAAAATAGGTTTTCTACAAATGTACCTAACTATACGCGACAATATTTAATATTATAGATTTATCGTGGTAGACTTGACGATAGTAGGGCAGTAACGAACAACACACTATTTTATTTGATCCAATATTTATATCGAAAGATCACTTAACGATGACTAATATAAAAACGTATTAGACAAAGACTTGAAAATTCTGACAGGTAACCATAAGCCTCGGTAGGATTGTCGTCTGGATTGAGTAAGGCCATGGATTGGAGTCAAATCTAAGACACAAAACGTATAACCTAATCTATACTAATATTATAAAGCTGAAGAGTTTGTTTGTTTGTTTGAACGTGCTAATCTCAGGAACTACTGGTTCGAATTGAATAATTCTTTTTGTGTTGGATAGTCCATTTATCGAGGAAGGCTTTAGGCTATATAACATCACGCTGCGACCAATAGGAGCGAAGCATCAGTGAAAAATGTTGCAAAAACGGGAAAAGAGCCTAAAAAATTAAAAATGCTGCCGAAAGTCACTATTCCACGCGGACGAAGTCGCGAGCACAGCTAGTCAAAAGCTATTTTCAGTTTCCAAATATACATAATTTTATTTCAGTCTATCAAAGACTGTACACGTTGCGTTTTTCTAATAAGTTACTAAAATAAGATGTTTTCGTACAAACAAAATACATTATACACAAATGTTACAAACTATACATACATTATACATATGTTACAAATATAAATAGGGTAAATAGGTTAGGTTAGTAAGTGTGATAAGTGCTTGTACTATCGCATTGGATTTGTCTGTAATTTTAGTACTAAGTTTGATGAAATAAATAAAAATAAATAAAAAATATTGACAAAGATTTTTTAGAGAATCTGCTGTAATTGTCTTCAGACGGCTTCTACAATTTGCAGCGTCAATCGACTTATTTGGGGGTAGCGAGAAACTTAAAGGGTTCCTCAAGTCGTGTGATCGAAACACAGTCAGAGAATTTCTAGATGCAAGCATGTATTGACAAAATCGTATTAAGTTAAAGATCATATAAATTAACCCCGCCCACGCCGGCGCCGCTAGATTGTTTGAAACAAAACATAATCTAAGAACAACACAAATAATGGATAAAACATAATACATACCAGCAAGCATAAGCACAGTTTTGACGGTGAAGAGCCGTGAGCAGAAGTTGAAGAGGTCCTCGAGCGACGGACCCAGCAGGTCCATCACGAGGATGTTGTGTTCCCGCTCGTAGCCAAACCATCTGCAAACAAGGGATGGTGTAACAGACTGCTTCTTTTGCATTTAGCACAGGTGGTAAGATTCTTCCCAGAATCCAACTGGATGGAGACTTATCATCATCATCATCACCCAAAGACGTTCACTGCTGGACAAAAGCCTAACCCAAGGACTTCCACTATGACCGGTAACGAAACCGGAGCAGTACGAACTGCTCGCATTCAGCGGCTACCCACGATCTTTATACCTACCTAGTTATGTTTATTAAATCTATCTATCATCATCATCATCATCATCATCTCAGCCAAAAGACGTCCACTGCTGGACAAAGGCCTCCCCCAAGGATATGAAGGGTATTTGCCGTAATCGCCACGCTTGGCAGGAAAAATAAAATAAAAAAAATAAATAAATCTATCTATACCCATAATGTATAGCAGTGGACGTATTTTGGCTGAGATGATGATGATGATGATGATGATACCCATAATTACTTATACCCATCCTTATTGACATCGTTTACAAATAATAACATCAATAATAGTATGTACTGTAAAATTTGATTTACATTTTGTTTAGTGTTAATTTAATGCTCCCTTTCACGGACAATACAGTAGTAATTTTTTAATGCTTTTCAATCTTATTCTAAGTGCACAAAGTTCAATATTTGATGATAACATAGCTGCCATTGCCTTCGAAAGGGGTAATAGTTGCACAGAAAACCAGCGACTTGGCATGCTCATTGCACGTGTCATTCATGGCATCATGCTGAGTGTTAACCATTGGATCGGCAATAAATTGTTTTTTTCACAACGGACTTTTTCACAGATTCTTCAACCACTGGGTTGAAGATTTTGGGTGAAGTGCGTCTAGAAGGCCAAACGCTTTCTCGTTCTCAGTAGAAACTAGCTGTCTTACTAACTTTCGGAACACAATATTGTTACTTTTAACATGATGCTCCCATTCCACCTTAGGTTGGCTGGAAGAGATCTCTTTTAGAGATAAGTCCACCTTTGCTCACCATTGTTTTTTGTGCAATAAAGAATATATATATTGTTGTTATGTCGACTGACTAAGATAAAATGGTGGTAGCTGGTCAAGTAGACTTACAACCAGTGCTGGGCATTACGGGATTCGGTTTCGCAGGCATTGGCGCCTCACGACTTATCTTAGAGCGTTTGACCTTCTTTAACCATAAAGCGCATTTAAAAGGTTGGTCGGGTTATCAACACCAATCAAGATAGTATCAAAACTTATTATAATATAAAAAAAAACTCGTCAATATTTATATCACCCGTCGTAATTAACAGAGAGATTATCAGACTTGACCAAACAACATAAAAAGGTGCTATCAACTTGACAATCGATGGGAGATGATAACAAGAAACAAGCTTGTAACTATACAAGCGTCTTTCGAATAAAAAAACAAAATCTTGTTTTCGTCAATAGTTTAGCCCACAATCAATCGTCGCAACGCAACTAATCGATTGAAGAGGCGGTGGATGGAGGCGCATTAGAAACGCGCTTTTTTTTCTTTCTCAGACACCGTCGTCGTCGGCGCAAAATAAGAAGATTCACAGAAGGCAAACTTCATACCTACATACCGCGCTCGAGCAACGAACGCACACATAGACCCTCCCACGAACACTAATCTTGAAACCAAGGCTCGGAACCGGTTTGAAAAATAACGGTTAATAATATTCTATAACGTTTTCCGCAATAACGTTCCTTTCGGAGCGAAACCGAAATCCATTTTGTTCTTTAACCGAAATAAACCGGTTTAAGCGCGCGGTCCGCCCGCGTCATCCTCAAACCTGCAGCGACAAGTATGAATGCGCGGGTACTTTCCGCTGTTTATTTCCCTCTCCACACGATATAAACCGGTATTAACCGGTAAAAAACGCAAACGTAACCGAAAACTTTATTGTGAAAATAACGTTCTCGAAACCGGTTTCAAGGAACGGAAACGAAACTATTTTGTTCTTATGTACTTAGGGCGATAACGGTTTGCAAATTGAACCGGTTTCCGAGCCTTGCTTGAAACAATCGAGCGAGCGCGCAGCTTCCGTGACCGTGAAGAGGTTGTCTATGTGCGCGTCGTCGCTCGAGCGCGCTTGTATGCAGCTTCCCTTCTGCGGGTCCTCTTATTTTGCGTCGTCGGTCGTCGTCGCCGCGCAGCGAGCAACGGATGTGGCAACGGCACTTACAGCAGCGTTCACGCACAGCACACGACACGCTCAACTGTTTTCAGTTTTTTGGCTTTGAGGAGAACGGGCGCACAGCTCTAGAGAATTATGATAAGCCAGCAGTGTACTGCAAGTTTCATTTGACATTGGATCACGTTGAAGACGAGAATTGTGATGGCATTGAAGCAACTGCGCTTCTTATCTTGACTAACGAGAAAAGTTCAAATTTTGACACACAAATTCAGACTAATCTAAGTACTTACACCAGATATATTTTATTACCCCGTTTTAAATAAATATTATTTTATTCAGATAGCGTTGAATTAATTAGTGAATGAATGTGTTATCTAGTCAAAACTAGATAACACATTCATTCACTAAAAATTTTTGTGTATCTGTGAAACTACGGTTGCATATTTTGATTTGACTTCATGTGCTCTTCTTTCTCTCAAGAAATCATAGTTCATATAGTCACATTGTGAAAGCGCAGTGTGGGCAGGCCTCCAACAAGGTGGACCGACGATCTGGTGAAGGTCGCGGGAAGCCGCTGGATGCAAGCAGCACAAAACCGGTCGTTGTGGAGATCCTTGGGGGAGGCCTTTGTCCAGCAGTGGACGTCTTTTGGCTGAGATGATGATGATGATAGTCACATTGTGTTACGAAAGACAAGATTCTCTTTATAACAAACTTACAAACTGGGACGGCTTCAGAGATTACCTAGAAGAGAATGTTGAGCTACATATTTCCTTAAAGACGCCTGAGGAAATAGAAGATGCAACCAACTACATAACCAATATGATACAAAATGCTTGTTGGCTAAACACTCCGACCGAAAAACAAAGACACATAAGCGGAAACATACCACTAGATATAAAGCAAAAGGTTTTAGAAAAAAGGAGACTAAGAAGGATCTGGCATCAATCAAGACATGCAAGTGACAAGACAGCCTTAAACAAAGCCATTAGAGAATTGAGAGACATGCTGGATAAGGCCAATAATGCTACACTTCAGAGTAGACTGGAAAACTTAAATGCCACAGCATCATCCGAGTATTCTCTATGGAAATTCACAAAACCTCTTAATAGACCGCAGCAATTTAAATCGGCTATAAGAACCAGTGGCGGTTATTGGGCTAAAACTGGTAAGGAGAAAGCCAATGCATTTGCAGCCCATCTGGCGAATGTTTTTAAACCATATGTGAGTGACCGCGCGGATGCCGATAAAGAAATTCACGATATTATGCGACAGGACTTCCAAATGTCATTACCACCAAGACCAGTGACAGTGCACGAGCTGATGGAAACTATAAAACGTCTTCAAAGTAAAAAGGCCTCAGGATTCGATTTGATTACCAAAGAGATCCTCGTACAGCTGCCTAGAAAGGCTTTTGTCTTTCTGACCACCCTGTACAATGGTATACTCCGAGTGCAGCATTTCCCGAGCATCTGGAGAGTATCTATAACAACAATGATACACAAGGTAGGAAAGTCCAAAGAAGATGTTACATCCTACAGGCCGATAAGTCTACTGCCGACTCTTTCTAAGGCGTTTGAAAGAATACTGTTGAGCAGAATAGCACCACTACTGACCCAAAATAATATTGTCCCCCCGCACCAATTTGGGTTCAGATAACAACACTCAACAGTTGAACAAGTGCATCGTGTGTGCGAAAAAATTCGTAACAGGCATTTGACAAGGTTTGGCACCAGGGTCTATTGTGTAAGATAAAAAAGTCGTTGCCTCACAGTTATTACCTGTTGATGGCGTCTTACCTGTCCGATCGCATGTTCCAAGTCCGAGAGGACGGAGACACGTCGGAGATCTACGACATAATGGCCGGAGTGCCGCAAGGGTCAGTCTTTGGACCAGTGTTGTACACCCTATACACTGCTGATCTTCCCGAAGTCCAAGGGGTAACAACAGCTACGTTTGCTGATGATACCGCATTATTGGCAAGCAACACAGATCCCCAAACTGCCTCCAATATACTGCAAACGAGTCTGTGCAAGGTGGACGATTGGCTCCAAAAATGGCGTATAAGAGCAAGCGCCTCGAAATCAGTGCACATTACCTTTACACTCAGAAAGGAAAATTGCCCACCAGTAACCCTAGGGAACAACATTCTACCTCATAGTGACACAGTAAGATATCTTGGACTACACCTGGATAGAAGATTGACTTGGAAGAAGCATATTAAGTCAAAACGAGACGAGCTAAACATCCGCTTTAAGAATATTTACTGGCTAATGGCACGAAACTCCAAACTTTCTGTAGACAACAAACTTCTCATTTACAAAATGATCCTAAAACCAATATGGATGTATGGGATCCAATTGTGGGGAAGCGCCTGCAACACAAGCTTATCAATCATCCAAAGGTTGCAAAATGGTATATTGCGAACAATATCAAATGCACCTTGGTTTGTCACCAACGCAGAACTCCATGAAGCATTGAATATAGCAACAGTGAAGGAGGAGATGAGATTGTCCGCTTCAAACTACAGATCTCGACTTGAGCCACCAACTGGCCACAGCACTCTCAGAAGTAACTTACCACAAACGCCTCAGGCGCCATGACATACAGGGCTTGGAGGCGATTCTGAAAGATGGAGGAGATCTCCCACTGGGGAGCACCCTACTTACGCTATGAAAATCACTGAACAAATCTGCTCATAGTTTTAGAACTGATCGCAGATTGGCACAAAAAAAAAAAAGAAAAAAAATATAGTCACATTACCTATACAACTTGAACCTACTTCAAGCAGCGCTTTACCTTAGTTGGGATACCTTACTATTATTATTATTCACCCCCTCTGCTGTCTAGTGGTTAGAGGACCAGTGTCAGATCCAGAGCTCCTGGGATTGGCTCCCAGCAGGGAGCAAATTTTCGTATTTGGTTGTTGTTAGGGCTTGTTATAAGTTCACCTGCCATCATCTTATATAAATATGTAGCTATATTATTAATGTCAGCAGCATTAGCATTGTGTTTTGACAGTAAGAGATAAGATTCCTCAGAAGTTAAGGATTCTGGGTAGTTTGTTTCCACTTTTCGGCCTTGTCTTCACTTGACATCAGGTGAAAAAGAGCGCAAGTGCTTACCCGTAAAGATAAAATATAATAATGTGAAAAATATAACACTGCTGTCAATAAATTGCGAAGGTTTTATTCTTGGATCTCACCTTATGTGTGGTATTCCAATGCCCCCTTGGAGCATCTTATACACTCTGCTTTCATAGAGAAGTTGTGGGTGTCGCGCCTTTGTAGATTCTATCTTCACCGCCACCTCCTACAAAGAATGAGAAAGGATTAATTATGACCCTCAAGATGAATTATTTCAAAGTGTTATTTTTACACAATCTTGGTTTGATTGACCTGATGTCACTAACTGAAAATAATATCATCATTTCAGAGTGTTGTTTGTATAAACTTTAGAAAACGACAATTTCATATAAAGAGATAGGTTCTACTTGACCAAAATTGTATTAGGATTTGAGAACAACAATTAAGGTGTTTTGTTTTTCATCTTTAATCTTTATAGTTTAAATGGCAAATAACCATGTTTGTTTATTGTCTAATTGTTTGCCAATTGTCCTCCAGGCTCCAAGACCAAATAAGATAAATCAGAGTATGTATGTAAATTTGTTTTTTTTTTTTTAAAAATTGCATCTGTTACACTAATAGTGATAGATAGTCAATCAGACTCTTCAGTCTGTAATCTGTATCTGCAATAAATTACAGTCATAATAATCAAAAACCGAGCACACAATAACCTAATTATGTGCTATTTTTGTAAATTATGTGGTCTATATATAAGGTCTATACCTTTTCACCAGATAATGCAGATAATGCTTGTAACAAAGCTTAGTTGCTTATTGATCTTTTGTTACTGGTAAACTACATTGATCAACATTTTTTTTACCTTTCTTTTTGAACACAAGTTTTATGCTCTAGGTCTTTCCTAGTGGAAATAAATGGTAAAGCTAAGTTAACCTTTTTACCGCCAATAACTTCTATAGAAGTTCGAGATTTTCGTGCCGCCCACGCCAGCACTTCTATAGAAATTCTTCTTTGTACCTGCTTTATTAAAATACATTTATACGTTGGCATACAGCGGGACGTCGCGTGCAGGATAGTTGGGCAGTGAAAAGGTTAATAAAAACAATTAACAGGAGCTAAGTTCCTCCATAGAACCTGTCTGGATGGCAGTTACTCTCAAAGCTATTTTTGCTGCCGAGCTAGTACTTACCAATTACCTACCACAGAATAGGATGTTACAGGCATAAATATGTTGTAATTACTAGGCACAATAAGGTCTTGATATTTGGGTAAATGATAAGTTAAACTACATTATTAACTTAGTAATAATAGTGGCAATTTATTTATTTCGGTTGTGTATTGAATACATGTTTTGTAAAAAAATACATTTTAATGACAAAATAATCTCAATATGGTTAGAACTACTGTATTTTACTCTCAGGTGCTACAGCATTTCCTAACATATGGTCAAGGATAATAATACTTTTGAGTTGACATACAATAATTTGTACAGCTGATTGTCAACACTTGTACATCATTGAAATACCAGGGATCAGTAGGTATTACCTTCTCTCTCATCTGGTGGTACACGCCCTAAATTTTGAGGTTCCTAGGTACCCAGTTATCTATGCTAATTTCGACCTCATTATGCAATGTTGCAATAGTCAAATTTCCCCTATACCACCTACGTGGTCAAACATCAACATTTTGTGCAAGTTTATAAAAGTAAATTTATGGAATGAGGAACAAAAAACAATCCATGGGAAATTGGTCAGCACACAACGAAAGACGTGACAAAGGAATTTTGTCACGAGTTTCGAGATTTCTAATGTCCAAGTCCAGAGTCAAACAAAACAATACAAGCTCGCTATTGTAAAATTTATTTGTATTATTGCAAAACTCTTCGAATACGGTGAACAGGTACGCCCAAACCGCCATTTTCGTGCACAAATATCCCGAAATACAATCGGTACCATTGACTAAAGAGGTCGACTTCAAAGAACATCGATTAAAAATTAAAATCTTAAAACTAGTAATTACCTCTCCATCGCTGACATTTATTGCTAAAAAGATATCCCCAAAGCTTCCACCGCCGATTTTGCGAATAACGCTGTATCTATCAGCTATGAGTACTTGTTTTCTGCCCAACAACATGCGTTCGAAGGTAGCCATTTTCTTTTTCCTTCATAACTCGTCGTCACAAAAATTATAAACTGCTCATCGCTTCATGCGAAATTATCACAACACAAAAATAATTTAAAGTTTGCTATTGTTCGAAAACACAATCAAACGTAGAAACACTACGAAAAACCACTGAATATCATTTTATTGCGAAGTCTAAAGATGTCGTCAGCCTATTTTACGTGACGTCACAGTGGCAGTGATACCAGCCTTAATGAAAACAAACCTACTATGCACATCAAGGAGAAACTACTAATAGTAGTTTTTTTTTTCCTTTTGTTAGGTTTTTGATAAAGAAACACTTTTATTTAAATTATTATATTAAGTAATAAAAAATATAACTCAATAATAAAAAAGATGTAATTTTTTTTTGGATTGGGTATTGGGTGGGTATTGGTATTGTTGTTTGCCGCCTTTACATCGCAACCGGATTTTAAGTGAATCATCTTATAGAGAGGGTTTTAAAGAGGCGATTGCTGATGACTCTGAGACGTTAGATTCGGTTTCGAGAGCGGAAGGCTAGGTGTAGAAGCTTAGAATCTCGGCAATGTCGGGTAGGTAGAATTAATCTATTTAAAATAGAAAAACAATATTGTCAAGGCGTATAACCGAAAATTGACATCATGCCGAGTTGCCTATTGCGAGTTTTGATTCGCCATTCGATTACATTATAACGAAAACGATTATTTATATGGCAACATTTTAACTCTACTCATAATTTTTCTCGTTTTTAACCGCCTCTATGGTCCGGTGGTTATGACCACCGATTTAGACCCAGAGGTCCCGGGTTTCGTTTCCCAGCGGGGGTTTGGTTGGTGGTAGGTCTTGTTTGCCCGCCTGGCTAGCTACCACCATCTTATCTTAAAAAATATGTTGCCATATCATCAATGCTTGTAGCATTATTGTGTTACGGCAGCTAGAGATAAGTTAGCCAGTGCCTCAGTAGTTGAGGATTCCGGGTGAAGTGCACTCCCACCTTCGGCCTTATCATCATTTAACATCAGGTGAGATGAAGGCCAAGTGCTTACCCGGCGTAAGACATACAAATAAAAACAAACCACCAGAAAACGCTGCGCTGCTTCAATACCAATAATACCACACATAGTGAGCGGATGGTAAATAAAACTCGCACTTGGCACCCTGGTGAACGCCTCGGTGGCCGAGTGGTTAAAGCGCTCGGCCCAATACCCGAAGGTCCCGGGTTCGATTCCCAGGTCAGACAAAGTGTGTTTCGAATTTTTCGATACATAGCCCGTTTGTGATCACAAACCCGCATTGGGCAAGCGTGTTGATTAAGCCATTGCCCATCATTATTGTAGTGAAGACTTGATTTCTATGATAGAGGTCTTTTCCAAGCAGTGGGACAGTTTTAAATACTTGGACGCCCAATGTAACCACAGTGCCATAGAACAATTGAATTTCTATTGTGTCTGATTTAAGAACAACTAAGACGAGAGGCTATTTACTACCCTGGAGAGTGGTGACGAACGAGGTGAGTTGTAATTTTATAATAGTAATAAATAGTGTTGAGTAATAATATATAATAGTAATAATAGTAAGTAAATAGTGTTGAATAATTTCGGCGGGCTGGTTAGAACCACGATAGCTCAATTGGAAGAGCGCCTGACCCGGTATGTCAGAGGGGTGCAGGTTCAAACCCTGCTTGTGGAAATTTTTTCAACATTTGTGTTTTTGTAATTTTGCCATACAAATTATCGTGTTCGTCAACTCACTAGTAGAAACACGAATTAAAGAGTTTTAATGTATACAAATTCTTTCTTTCGTTAACGTGATTGAATGGCGAACGAAACTCGCACTTGGCACCCAAATACTGGCTGCAGATGCCGGCGGACACCGTGCTTTTTTTTTGGAGAGATTGCCGATTGCCTCAAACGGCATTTTCAGCTTCACCGGGCTTGTTTGGGGGCGGCGAGAAACTTAAAGGGTTCCTCAAGCCGTGTGAAACGAATCACCTTTAGAGGTTTTCTAGAGGAAACTAAATCACGCACTTATGTGCGTTCTCCATGCCCTACTAGATTCTCCGAATGGTTCGGATCGGATGGGCGCCGGCCGCCGCCGTGCAGTCAGACTACCGCGAACACTGACATGGGGCTATGTCACGACAAAAATATCGTATGGCGGTGATCGCAGATGTTTTCAGAAGCTATCGTTAGCATCATGCAATGGCATAAAACCTTTCTTTAAATAGATTATGCGAGGTATTAGAGTTGGATGACGCGAGCGAAAAAGCTAAGGGCTCCCAAAATGCTAGGTCTTTGGCTCGAGTTGAGTTGACCATATCGTGAAGAATCGCTTGTAAAGACTTGACAAAGATTGTAAGAGTTATTGGAGAGGCTGAGAGGCATATGTCCAGCAGTGGACTACTATGGGCAGATGATGATGAAGAAAGCAATGCGCGACTGTTGACAGCGGCGTGTAGCGAGTAATTTTATTTGACTATGGGGCGACAGGGGGGCGCGGCTGGCAGCACGCGGCAATGTATTGTGTAAACTTCCCATTACGCATTGCTGTCGTCGAGAACAGCCTAGCCTAGCCTTTGCCTATTAGATAATTTGTAGGGAGCGAAGTGAAAAGCGCAGATGGGGAAAGAGCCTATGCAAGTACCCTCGCGCTCTCCCGAGGTTCGGTCTGTATGCCGCAAGGTAGGCAGGACCATGGGTTGGTGGAGGGTTGTCCCTATCTAGCCTTTGCTCTGTCAGTGGCCTGGGTCAGCACTTTGTTGAGGATTGCATTAATAACTCCTATATTATTGAGGTACCCTAAATATCGGCTTCAGAAATAAGGCAGTTGCTTTACTACACAGCTTTACAACTCGCCAGCATAATATTCTTAACTTTTTATTATTATTTTTGGTAAACAGACAGCAGTTGAGACAATTGGACAATTGATTTTGTATGTGTGACAATCACCAAATAAAGATTTTTTTTAAATTTTATTTTAATTGGTGGGCAATAGCTTTAGTCCATATCCCGATTCCTTTTCTTTTTGTTCTGTTTTTTTGTTTAATGGTTTATCTAGCGTATTTAACAACATTTTAATATTTTTAAAGCCTTAAGTACTTGGACACCCAAGGTAACCACAGTGCCATAGAACAATTGAATTTCTATTGTGTTTGGTTAAGAACAATTGAGAGTTTGTGCTGATACTACATCTAAGGGAAATCAGTTTCAGGCTGCTCAAAGTATCAATTAGTTTATTTGTTTATGGACCACACTAACCACTAGGCACTATCATTATCAAATAGGTCACGGTGCTATGATAGTGAAGACAATAATATGCTAATTTATATTTATTACTTATAATTTTTTTTTTATTATTTATTATTTTGAAAAATTAAGCTTTAATAACTGTTTATTAAAAATGCATCAATGACCTAATGACATAACACTCTCTACTTTTAGTTCAGTGGCACATTCATACACATTGCTCAGAGGGAGACTTGTATCTCAGGTAGTTTCTCTGTGTTTGATAAGGCATGTAACTGTCTGTTGGTCACCTAGTTATTGTGAGGTAGTAGTTATTACATCTGCATCACCAATACCACCACCTGTACCACGAATCTGCATGTGGCCACAGGTACGTACATGTGTACAGTGCTCAACCAGTTAACCAGTAAACAAATTAAACGGACTGCTTGAACAGTTGTAGTGAAGCTGCCATAGCAAGAGAACCACCAAATAAAATTAACAATCATGATAAAAGAGTCATCGCAATATATACATAGTAAATAAACACACCACAAAATATAAATACAAAAAAATATATAACAGCTGCTACTTGGGTTCCTTTACAGAACCCATTTAGATAGCTACTATACATCACAACTACTACTAATCTCATTGACAGAAATACAGCATTTGATACAGATTAACCTTTTCACCGCCTAACTATCCTGCACGCGATGTCCCGCTGTACGCCAACGTATAAATGTATTTCAATAAAGTAAGTACAAAGAAGAACTTCTATAGAAGTGCTGGCGTGGACGGCACGAAAATCTCGAACTTCTATAGAAGTTGTTGGCGGTAATAAGGTTAAGCATAAAGAAAGTAGATCATTGGTAAACTGTGTAAACAGCTATAAATTAGGTCAGTGTCGCTTTAAATTACTTACTTTGAAATTATTGTGGTTGAAGGGTCATCTAATAAAAGATATAATAATAGGTAGCTATAAGAAAAACAATAAAATACCATTCACAACATGAATGTTAGCTAGGCTAGGGCTCAAACATAATCCTATTTTAGTGTCAATAAAACTTAAATTTCATAGAAGTGTTGAATTATTAGTGATTTAGATCACTCACCTAATAAACAACATAGATTTGGATAAAGAATATGTTTAGAATTAATGCATGTAGCTTTGTTCTTTAACACGTAAGTCGTATAGGCACAACACTTCCCCGTCCCCCCCTCCTAGAAATTTGTATGTTTGTTGTGGAATTTTATTTTTTTAGAGGATTTATTTATTGTATTATTTACCTCGCCAGAGTTTATGTTGGTCGCCAAATATATGTCTCCAAAGGAGCCACCACCGATTTTCTTCTTCACCTTAAATTTTTCATTTATCATCAATCCCTTTTGAAACATTTCGAAAATGTACTAACGTATCAAGCTCACAGAATCTTAATAAATAATCAAATTGGAAACACACAGAATAAGAGGCACTTTGAATTAGAAACAACTAAAAAGTTAACATTATATCCATGACTACATTCTATTCTATGATGATCAGCCTCCGTCCGTCAGTCCATCGAAAATTTCAGTTTTTTTTCTAGTTTTTTTTTTTGCGATGTATGAATGGCAAAGAGACCTTGCCCATGCAGCCATGTTCCTAGTATTTTTTAATCAAATCTTGGATTTGCATAATATACGTTTAAATCTTAAAATTATCGACCGTGGAACTTTACTGAGATCTTACGCGAACATACATACCTCTTTCCCGTAGGGGTAGGCAGAGACCACGCGAAAATCTTGTGAGAATTTATGAAAAGTAATTTTAACGTTTAATAGATAGTGCAAGAAAGTTTCTCGTCGCTCGAGCTGTTTCTCTTGGAATATTAACCCCATGCCCAAGGGCAAATGATTTCGTATGAGCGAGAGCGGCCGTTGATGTATAAACGCCTACACATCAACCTATCCGAAACCGTCAAAATTCTTCAATAAATAAATAATCATATTATGGCATATGTATAAAGTTCTAAGTCTATTGAGGAAATTTGTTTGTGGTAATATGGTGTCTGATCTGACTGATGTGCAGGCGTGTGTACAGCGAATAGAAATGGGCGGCCTTTCTACGCCCCTATCCCATTCGCCGTACGGAAGGATTGCTCATCCATCACTGGTTTTGGCCTTAGAGCATTTTGGCACTAGGTACGACAGTTATAATCATGCACTCGTGTCGTGTTTCTCAGTTTGGAAAGGCACGCACGTAAGCCGTTGGTCCAGGTGATTGTCGTAAGATGGGAGTTGTCAACTACCAACGCGTAGTGCCAGTGTGGTGGGTTACGAGCTTAGGTTACGGAGTCGGGGGTTACACGACCAATATTTCAATGTGCTTTTGTCAATAAGGGCTTCCTTAGCTCAGCAGTCTACAATAATTAATTGATAATCATGACCAATGTTATTCAATTGTTATTTTTTCATTTCAATGCAAATTTTATAACGAAAGTATTTTAGACCCAAAAAATCTGTGTTCGATAAAGATATCTATGTTAAGGATTAGAATCCCACGACTTCCAAGAGAGGCTGTAAATTTTTTCATATACTAGTTGATTTTACTTACCTACACTTAGCAGTAGTTATTAGTAAAATAAACAGTTTTTTTATTGTTTTTGGAAAACGTTTTGCATTCTCGCGGGTCTGGGATAACCAGCGATCTATGTGGAGCTTTCCTCTCGCACTCTGCCCAACTAGTTGTTTAACAACGGCGACAGGGCGAAGGGTTTACCTATCTACCCACAAAAAAAAACAAAATTGAGGTAGTAGGTTTGTAGTTTCTGATATTACCTATGTGATTTTAATTGATTGGGGGTGTTACGGGGTGTAACATCATAAACCCCTTTACTGTCAACCTCACCTGCACGAGATACACCTGCTGATTAACGGACGAGGCTCTGACGACCGATTGGTGGCGGTATAACCATTCGAATTTAGCCGAGCTTCAAATCAGACTAGCGACGGGCAGCAGCGCTGCTATTTCAAGGAAGCCCGGCCCTGCGATTGCCTTTCCGTTTTTGCCCAGCAGCGTGGCGAGTATGGGCAATACTCTTAATGGACCGCACTACACTACAACAGCCCCCAGTTCCCGGCAGCCCTGCTATTCCCGGCCATGGTGACGGCCGTGGTCACGGTAGGGCGGGGGGTGCTAAGAATCTCCGGGCGCCATTAGGTCACCAACACCGACGACTATACCTGGCGACGTACAACGCTCGCACGTTGAAGGAAGACGTCCATCTCACTGAGCTCGAGTCAGAGCTAGGTCAATAAATTGGCATGTTCTAGGGTTATCTGAGGACCAAAGACGGCGAGGATATGATATCTCTAGAATCAGACCACCTGCTCTACTATCGAGAGGGCGATAAGACGTCACAAGGCGGGGTTGGTTTGTTGATCAACAAAGACCTTAGTAACAACGTGATAGAAGTCAATAGTGTGTTAACGCGGGTTGCATACCTCATCCTGAGACTAACGAAGAGATACTCTTTGAAAATAGTCCAAGTCTATACTCTCACGTCGATACACTCTGATGATGAGGTCGAGGCCGTCTACGAAGACATCTCTAAGGCCATTCATAACACCACCAAGACCCACTTTACAGTTGATAAGGGGGACTTCAACGCCAAAGCGGGAGTACAAGATCGCGATGAATCGATGATTGGGTCACATGGCTTTGGTAACAGGAACCAACGGGGGCAAATGCTAGTCAACTTCCTGGAATCCCAGAAAATGTATCTAATGAATTCGTTCTTTCAGAAAAGTCCTCATAGGAAGTGGACATGGCGAAGCCCAGACGGTAAGACAAAAAAAATGAAATTGATTTTATCATGACGGACAGCAGGTATATATTCAAAGATGTTTCTGTGATGAATAGGTTTAATACTGGAAGAGATCACCGATTAGTAAGAGGCACTTTGAATATAAACATCCGACTTGAGAGAAACCGCCTGATGAAGTCAACGCTCCGTCCATCACTACGCCAGATAGCAGTGGGATCCAACAAGTTCCATTTGGAATTACAAAACCGATTCGATCTGCTGGAAACCACAGAGGATGTTGATCAACAAATCAACGATATCATCCGAGGAGTGGGTAAGGCGTTTTGCCAGCCGGAACGTAGGAGTACAAAGATCAAAATATCAGCAGGAACAGTAGATCTGATGAAACGGAGACGGGAAATGCCTAAGACTTCGTCTGATTTTCGCCTTCTCAACAAGCAAGTGAAAAAGCTGATACGTTTCGACCTACGCCAACACAACGAGCGCTCTATCGAGGATGCGATTAAACGAAACAAGGGTTCAAAATTATTTGCTCGGCAGTTGGGAAGGAGTCATCTCACGAAGTTGACAACATGTGATGGTAGAACCGTCACAGCTAAATCAGATCTGCTTCAGGAAGCTGAAGCGTTTTACGGACAATTGTACACCTCGCATGCACCGAGCCCTCAACTCACAGCACTGACGACAAACGTGCCACACTAACTCGCCACTTCACGGATGAGCTACCGGACACTGATTCTGCCGAAATTGAGATGGCTCTCGGGCTACTTAAAAACGGTAAAGCTCCTGGGGATAACGGTATCCCATCGGAACTTTTGAAAGCAGGTGGGCGTCCAGTCCTGGAGCAGTTTAAACCCGTGTTCAACACCGTCATGTGGAAGGGGACAACGCCGAAGGTATGGTCCAGAAGTGTGGTCACTTTGTTCTTCAAAAAAGGTGACAAGTCGCTGCTTAAGAACTATCGAGTATCGACCGATATCACTTCTGAGCCATATCTATAAGTTGTTTTCCAGAGTCATCTCAAATCGTTTAGCCCGAAGGTTTGACGATTTTCAACCGTCGGAGCAGGCCGGGTTTCAAAAAGGCTATACTCGTAGTACTGTGGACCACATTCACACTCTACGACAGATTGTACAGAAGACTGAGGAGTACAATCGTCCTCTTTGCCTTGCGTTTGTGGATTACGAAAAAGCCTTCGACTCTATCGAAACCTGGCCTTTCTGGAATCTTTGCAGCGATGCCAAGTCGACTGGCAATATGTCGAGGTGATAAAGTGCCCGTATAATGCCACGACGATGACCGTCCAAATCCAAGATGCCCACACAAGACCGATTCCTTTGCAGCGTGGAGTGAGACATGGAGATATCATATCTCCGAAACTGTGTAGCAACGCATTGGAAGACGTCTTTATGACACTAAGTTGGGGTGGACGGGGCATAAACATAAACGGCGAGTACATTTCACACCTAAGATTCGCGGACGACATAGTTATTATGGCAGAATCGTTGCAGGATTTGTCTGAAATGATGCAGAGCCTAGACGTGTCTTCCAGACGAGTTGGACTACAGATGAACTTGGACAAGGCTAAGATCATGTTTAACTCATTTGTGGATCCTATACCAGTTGTCGTCGGAAATGCCAGCATCGAAGTTGTTCAAGAATACATATACCTAGGACAGGTCATTAAACTAGGTAGAAACAACTTCGACAAGGAAACTGATAGAAGAATACGGCTGGGTTGGGCAGCGTTTGGGAAGTTGCGTCAAATCTTCGAGGCACCTATACCGCAGTGCTAAAAACGCGAGTTTTTGAGCAGTGTGTTCTGCCGGTCCTCATATATGGCGCTGAGACGTGGATATTGACAAAAAGCCTCGTTCATAGATTCCAAGTCACATAGCGAGCTATGGAGAGAGCTATTCTCGGAGTCTCTCTAAGGCTACATTTCCACCTGCAAGAAAACTCCCGCGAGAAATGTCCGATAGTCTGCCGACATAGCAGAAACAATTAGCAAGCTGAAATGGCAATGGGCGGGGCATGTTTGTCGTAGAGCCGATGGCCGTTAGGGTAGACGTGTTCTCGAATGGAGACCACGCTCAAAGCGTCGTGTGGGCCGGCCACCCGCTCGCTGGACCGACGACCTAAAGAAGGCGGCGGGAAGTGGTTGGATGCGAAAGGCGGAGGAACGAGGGGAAGGCCTATGTTCAGCAGTGGACCTCTGCGGGCTGAGGATGATGATGATGATGATGATGATTATAATTAGCCTGCATGTAAGTAGAATTTTTTTTTGTTAGCATCATCATTATCATCATCATCATCATCATCATTATCATCATCATCACCAACATCATCAGCCCACTTCCGCCCACTGCAGGGCATAACCCTCTTCCCTCGTACGCCAGTCTTTACGATTCTGCGCCATCCGTTTTTGTTATTATAACTTATTGTATTCTTTTTAGTTAGCTTATTAAATTATTAAAATTTAAAGCAAGACTGTTGCCATAAGTAGGTAAGGAAAGTGCTTAATAAGCCTACTAACCCTTATGTGTGTAATCAAAAGTAATAATTTGTTACTAGTAAGTAAGGAAAAAGATTTTGTGCAGATTGTGCTATAGAATAATAGTAATAGTGTAACAGTTTTATAGGGCACATTAAATTTATTACCTACCATTTATGATTTGCTGATAAATAAATAAATAAGAAATAAATATAGATTTTTGATTGGATAAAAAAAAGGAACTAAGCTTTATTTTCTACACCACAGCTAGGGTGGGCTGAAAGAGATTTCTTCTAGAGATAAGCTTACCTTTGCATTATGTTTTGTATATTAAAATGTGTATTTTGTATGTACATTATTAAGATTCAGCGTAAATACAAAGTGGCATGCTTGCGATCAAGCTAAAATTAAAATAAATGTTCTTACCATGGCAATGTAAGGTACTGTTTATGCCTATTGCCTATTAAAAATAAGTTTTGCGTGATTGAGGTAGGTACTTTTTAAATTAAATTGAGAAAAAATTGTGATATTATTAAACAATTTTGAATTCTATTGTTTTCTAATGTTTACACAAACACAAAGAAACAATTTTAGGAATCTCCTTACTCATGTTTAATTTCTATGCTTGATTTTACCCAGATGTTTCCAAACCAAATGGGGTTTGTGGATACAATCATATTTAGTCCTTGGTCACAGAGACAGGGAGAATAGTCGCGATAAAACACATGATTGTCAAGTTATAGTGACACGAGAACAATGTCGCTGGTAATACCTAGTTGATGTCTTTCTAAATAAAATAAATTTTCTTAAAAACTTACAAAGTTGCCAGAAGTTTTGAAAGTTTGCCGGAATATTTTCAGAAATATTCCTGAGACCTTTCTAAGTTTCCGAAACATTTTAAAATTTTCATCTCTGTCTACCACGAATCTACGTCAATAAAATACTAGAAACAACACTACTGCCCCCCCCCTGACACTAGACGCTAGAAGTCAGGGTCGAAATTTTTCATATTCAGTTCAGGATTGTTTTACTGTATTATTTACCTCGCCATTGTTCATGTTGATCGCCAAATATATGTCTCCAAAGGAGCCCCCACCAATTTTTTTCTCCACCTTAAATTTTCCAGTTAGAATGAGCCCCTTTCGAAGATTAATTGGAAACATTTTAACAACGTATTATTGTCACAGATCGTAATAAATAATGAAATCGAAAACACGCGGAGTAACAGGCACTATGAATTAGAAACAACTAAAAAGATAACAATAAATCCATGACTACATTTTGCGACCCGTACGATAGTAAATAAATTCATTCATACACACAGACTTACACTAGGGATGCTCGCTCATCAATCATCTTATTCATATTATTTCCTTACTTTTTTAGATCCCTTGTTTTTAGAGACGGCAAAGGGATTATTCATATACAGCATAAACTAAACTGTTCAGATATTTTAAGTTAAAACTTATCAGGTAGGTGATTGAAATAACCTATTTAATGCCTATGTCCGGGTTATTAACACTAATTATTATTTTTGTAAGATGTTTGTCGAGTTTAAAACTGATATCAATTTTATTACGATTTTAGAAAAACCTCCTCAGAACAAAACGCGATTAATTCACAGACATATAATAAGAAGGATTAATTAAATAAAAGCGTCTTACGTTCAGAAATTAATAAAACCCTGCACTGCACTTTGCATAATAAATTGACTAATCAGTTTTTTTATACAAGTAATGTTAAGTAGGTATTGTATAATACACTTAATTAATGCTCTAAGATAATACAAAATGTCGTTTTCATAAATAAAAAATATTAAACTAAACATGTACATTACAAATTCTTAAATTGATATCTAAACGAATATGACAATAGAATTGCCAGCAACAAAAATAAAAGGAATTGTAGTAGTTTCTCGTAATATAATAGTGCCTTAAATAAAGGATTTAGGACCTACACTGGTTTACAATATCTATACTAATTGTGAACAAAAAACTTAACTCAGCGGCAGCGTTGTGATTCTCCGCCAGTCAAGATATGGTGATAATATGGGAGCTCTGGGGCTCTGGGGCCGTAGCCTCAAACAAGACGATTGCTGTTTCTGTCCTCCAGTAACAACCAATAGCAAGTGGGTATAGTGAACCTCAGAATAATATTATTATTATGAGTAGTAAACTGATGGTAGCATTGTGGCACTGTAGTTTTGTTTCTTTACCCTTACAAAAACACAAATGTTGAAAAAATTTCCACGAGCAGGGTTTGAACCTGCACCCTTCTGACATACCGGGTCAGGTGCTCTCCCAATTGAGCTATCGTGGTTCTAACCAGCCCGCCGAAATTATTCAAGACTATTTACTTTTTACTTTGAAATCCAAAGGCGCCCATTCAATGTTAACAACTACCGTCATTAACATCCGATCATAATATTTTTACAAATACTAAAGATCAGTTAAGAAGTAGGCAAGCTATTTATAAATGTTTATATAATTTTTAACGCAAATTTTGTTGCGAACAAATTACAAAAACACAAATGTTGAAAAAATTTCGACGAGCAGGGTTTGAACCTGCACCCTTCTGACATACCGGGTCAGGTGCTCTTCCAATTGAGCTATCGTGGTTCTAACCAGCCCGCCGAAATTATTCAACACTATTTACTTTTTACTTTGAAAGCCAAAGGCGCCCATTCAATGTTAACAACTACCATCATTAACATCCGATCATAATATTTTTACAAATACTAAAGATCAGTTAAGAAGTAGGCAAGCTATTTATAAATGTTTATATAATTTTTAACGCAAATTTTGTTGCGAACAAATTACAAAAACACAAATGTTGAAAAAATTTCCACGAGCAGGGTTTGAACCTGCACCCTTCTGACATACCGGGTCAGGTGCTCTTTTAATTGAGCTATCGTGGTTCTAACCAGCCCGCCGAAATTATTCAACACTATTTACTTTTTACTTTGAAAGCCAAAGGCGCCCATTCCAATTTTGTAGCGAACAAATTACAAAAATTTGTGTTTTTGTAATTTGTTCGCAACAAAATTTGCGTTAAAAATTATATAAACATTCTTTACCCTTCTTTAATCGTTTAAATACGGTTCTAATCCAGCTCGAAGTACCATGTTTTATTTAAACCTCTCTGTGTAAGACCACCGTCCTCAGACGCAGAGATCTTCATTTCAATTCCCAACAGGGGATACAATGTTTGTACTCTGTTTGAAGGGTATATAGTTGATAGTAGCTATCACCAACTCATCTAAATATGTCGCCATAACATTAATGTTAGTACCTACCTAATAAGTCGTTTTTATAGTACGAGTTAAGGTAGCCACATAGACAGACTTATAGTGGTCTGTAGGTAGCCAGTTTTAGTTGAGGATTCCTGGTGAAATGCGCTTACCTTATCATTGCTTTGCAGGTAATAAAGGTGTGTGGTTCATCTTGGCGTGACCACCATCACCAACTGGAAATCTGACTTTATAGATAATTTGTCGGAATTTGTCGTGAAATGTCCGAATTTGTTGGTCCACCGTTCAAAAGTTATAGTGTTTAAGGTGGCCCCGCCAGGATGAGCGCTCATCTTGGCATGGCCATCTTTTTTATCTGAAACCGAAGATCTGATTACACCAATAATTTGTCGATAATTTGTCGGAATGTGTCGTGAAATCTCAGAATTTGTCGGTCCACCGTTCAAATGTTATAAGGGGTTCAAGGTGGCTCCACCAGGATGAGCGCTCATCCTGGCGTGGCCACCTTGTATCTCTGAAACTACGGGTCGTAGCGAAGATCTGATTACACCAATAATTTGTGGATAATTTGTCAGAATTTGTCGACAAACGCCAGAATTTGTCAGTGCTTCTATGAAAAGTTATATTAACTTTTTTTTCCCCATACAACAACAACATGTACAGTCGCGTTCATAAGCATTTAATGATAACGTGAATTAATGAACGAATTAAATGGTGAATGAAGATTGATCCGTAGGTCGACGATGTGACACTTGTAATGATGGGGGGTTCCATGGCGATGGTAAATAATGACTGCGTCTCTTTATGTGATGTTGTATATTTACACTGACTACATTGTGACTGACTTATGATCTCAACCTTACAAGACTATTTATACAATATAAACTATGTAGATGTTGGAGGGAGGATGCCGTGTCTTATCTTAATCAGATCTACACGCGATTAGGAATGCTTTTACAAACTCTTTAACCATACGTGAGGATAAGAAATTATGTGGCGACCGCAGGCCGCCACAAAGATCAAAACTTTGGTATGTAGGACTCTTTATCGGATGCACATAATCAATGCATGACATTAATTTAATGCTAATAGATTATTGTACAGCCATTTTAAAAATGTGTTGTCATCTCGTTGTTTCTTGTATTATAGGGTTACATTTTAATTTGATTTGGTAACATTTTATCAGCTGGATAAGTTTTATTTAACTGTTGAAAAATCAGCCCATAACATTATAAACGACAGTATAGGTAATCCAATGTTTATGATAGTTGCATGGAGAGTTAAAAACGTCACGAGATGTTTAACAAAATAGGGATATTGATTATAAAAATACTTGGTTTAATAAGGCTTTTTTTCAAAATATTACAGGTAGGTACTTCTAAAAATCACAATTTTGAAAAGTGAACTAATCATAGCCAATTAATAGTATATACTAGAAGTATAATAATTATGTAACTACCTAGAATTATATATTAAATAACTACGATCGGTGATTGTTGAGGTTCACCTATTATTGAAAGGTATTGTATAGTTTTCAATGATACTAAAACTAAAAATAGTTATTATGAGCAATAATTCAACAATCACGCGCCTTCATAAATAAATCTATATACCCATTAAACCTATCTACTAGGTACCTATCTAATATGCTAGTGTCTTGAGTAATAAACTTTAAATACTATCTAAGGTCTACAGCACTCTAAAGACTAGCTCATACAAGTAGTTACATAAATATTCACGACAATTGTCCTTAAAATGTAGTCAGAGACTAGGCAGTTAGCACCGTGACAGCTAATACGTGGCAGTATGTCAGTCAGTGTTTTACCAAATTACTGCTGCACATGTGCTCGCGTGACAGGTGACGAGTCTGTCACCGCTATAAGCAGTTGGATGTATGTATGTGCAGTTCTCAGTCTGTTAGTCGCCTTTTACGACATCCAAGACAAGGAATGGTGAGACAGTATTCTTAAAAGGTGCCGCCACCACACGGCTCACAAGTAGTTACAAAGAAAATTAATAGATAGGTAAGTATTTCTAATTACCATTTTCCAATTAAGCACTGATGTCGACTATTGCATTTATAAGAAGTTTCTTTAAAACACCTTCTCTAAGTAAAAAGTAAAAATTTCAACTAGGTATTTTGTTAACAATTAATATTAAAACACTTACTTGCTTTTTATCTACTTACCTAAGTATCGCGCACTATATACCACTAATAAAACTACAAAACAAGTTCAAATACTACTAAATACACCACTGCGAACTGAATCAGTTCTCTAACCCGCTATTTGTACAGTGTACCTACTTATCCCGGTCCGTGCCAAACAATAACAAACATCGCCGTTGATAATTTTGGTTTAGATCATAAAGGTTATTTTGGTATTGAAAATAATGAAACTACTATTCAGCGCCATCTGTTATCTCTTTGATAGACTACAAGTGCAGCAAAGTGCAATGCTGCCGCGCAATTTATGAACGTAGTAAAGAACATGCGACAGTTTCGAGAAAATAGATCGTAATGTCAGCACCTCAAATATCGATCACAATCGTAAACACAGTAAGCGGTACTTACTTAGGGTATTTTGAACCTTGTAGCGTACGAAATAAAGTCATTCACACTAGTGTAAACATGTCATTCTATCTTTTTACTAAAACCTATTTTTCTTAACGATAAATAAAAACATATGCTCAGTCAATAAACTATGACATTATTCAAAAATTTGTGCGAATTTGAATGAGTAACTGTGTAGGTAGTAGGTAGATACATAGGTGTTGTCATATTATGTAACGCAATAATTTTAAAAATATAAATAGCTAAGTAGTACCTTCCTAACTATGGTCTTACTAGTTACTTAATATTATAAAATATGCGAATGTTTGTTACTCAATCACGTTTCAACCACTTAACGGATCGGCGTGAAATTTGGCTTCCACCGGCGGTTTCACTCGCGTGATTCCCTTTCCCGTGGGAATGCCGAGAGAAAAGTATCCTATGTCCTATTCCAGGACCTATTGTACCAAGTTTCATACCGATCCGTCCAGAGCATGATTGAGTAACAAACATCCAAACTTTAATAATATTAGTAAAATTTCGTTTTATTTCATCCATATACTCTCATATACTTACTTGCACTCTTTATACCTTTCAAGTCGTTTTATTCACAATATCAATAAGCTTCATGTACGCGATTGTACATTTACTATTCTATGACAAATTCTGGCGTTTGTCGACAAATTCCGACAAAATATCCACAAATTATTGGTGTCATCAGATCTTCGCTACGACCCGTAGTTTCAGAGATACAAGGTGGCCACGCCAGGATGAGCGCTCATCCTGGTGGGGCCACCTTGAGAACCCCTTATAACTTTTGAACGGTGGACCGACAAATTCTGAGATTTCACGACAAATTATTGGTGTAATCAGATCTTCACTACGACCCGTAGTTTCAGAGATATAAGGTGGCCAAGCCAGGATGAGTGCTCATCCTGGCGATGGCGGGGCCACCTTGAACCTCTTATAACTTTTGAACGGTGGACCGACAAATTCTGACATTCTGACAAATTATCTATAGTCAGATTTCCAGTTGGTGATGGTGGGTGGCCTGTTGTGTGTAGGCCTCTTTGGTAGTGGCTGGCAGCTTCACTGTCAAACCATTTTAAGCTTTATCTCTATTAGATAACTCGATACATAGTAGGTACCTATTGTTTGAAAGAGTCGGGTTGGTCGTACCGGAGGTCGATCGTAGCGATGGCGGGAGACTGCTTTCAAGCGATACTATGCGTTATCTGATAGAGCTAAAGCTTAAAATGTTGCCAGCCGCCGCGCTGCCTGTCCGGTTAAAACCACTGGTCTTAAACCGTGAGGTCCCGGGTTGGATTCCGGTTCGGTTGGTCGTAGGACTGGTAGGGCTTGTTTTTAGGGATTTAAGTCTGTCTGGCTAGCTACCACTATCTTATCTAAATACGTCTACGTCGCCATAACATCTGTTAGTAGTAATGTTATGTTCCGACACTTTGAGGTAAGATTTCAGTTACTTCCTCAGTGATTGAGGACTCCGGAGGAAGTGCGCTTCCACCTTCGGTCTTATCACTACTTAACCTTTTCACCGCCCAACTATCCTGCACGCGATGTCCCGCTGTGCGCCAACGTATAAATGTATTTTAACCTTTTTACCGCCCAACTATCCTGCACGCGATGTCCCGCTGTACGCCAACGTATAAATGTATTTTAATAAAGTAGGTACAAAGAAGAACTTCTATAGAAATGCTGGCGTGGACGGCACGAAAATCTCGAACTTCTATAGAAGTTGTTGGCGGTGAAAACGTTAATAAAGTAGGTACAAAGAAGAACTTCTATAGAAGTGCTGGCGTGGACAGCACGAAAATCTCGAACTTCTATAGAAGTTGTTGGCGGTAAAAAGGTTAACATAAGGCCAGATGCAAGCCAAGTGCTAATCTGTCCATACAGATATATAGATTTTAAATATCATTATTTAAAACAATTCGCCCTCACTGTGACTTTGACGACCTCCTTGGTCGAGTGGTTTGTACACCGGTTTTCATGGTGTCGCCATCTCCGAGGTCCCGGGTTCGATCCCCGGTCGGGTCAATTTAGAAATTATTATTTTTCTAAATTGTCTCGGGGTCTAGGTGTTTTCTATGTATAATAAGTATGTATTTGTATTTCAAGTATGTTTATCCGTTGTCTAGTAACCATTTAACGAGTTTCATAACGAAGCTTCTCTTGGTAATTGATGTGTGGAGTTTTTTTTTATACTATCCCACTGCTGGGCAATGGCCTCCCTCACATCCACCCATCATTGCGGTCCTTATTTTATACAGATTTAAAAAAAAGGATTTCATGTCGTGATAAGAATAATAAAAATGATAAGACTAAGCAATATAAAGTAATATTTATTGTAAAAATGATCAAACAAAACAGACGCCGAAGACCATGAAACAGAGTGGTAAATATATCACAATACATCGATTTCTATACGTAAATTCGTTAAACAATATAAAAATTCATAAAATAACACGTAGTTACTTCAACATGATGGCGAAAAACAAACAATAATTTGTTTAAGCTTATTCTACTTACTCTGCACACTTATCCACTATTCGACTATTGACGTGATTAAGGCAAATATTTTCATCTATATTAACGCCCGTTCCCTATATTCTATCTGTCTGTTGTCTTGCTCTTTAGAGTTAGAAATTTGACATAATTTGTATGGAGCTTATGTCAAATTTGTATCTATACTAGGCAAAACAACAGATAGATAGGTTATTGGGAACGGGCGTAAGTCTATCGAGTAGTGTTTCTAGCATTTTTAATTATAACAGTACTACGTTACGATTGCCAGTCGCACGCTTTAATATTCTACTTATACCGCTTAACAAATTAAATACTTACAACGGAATTCGGTATTTTAGCGCCTAGAATACAATACCACCATAAACTAAAGTGGTAGTTTTCGTTTTAAAAGCAGCGTTGGAGTGTAGTGAAAGTTTGAGAAGCACTGTGGAGGTTTTACCTGCGATTATCACACGCTGTTTTGTAAGGTTGTAGAATAGAGTAAGGGGGTAAACTTTTCTGATCTACAATAAAATCAAAAATAAAAATATTCACAACTGGTTCTCTTTTATTCCATAATGTGGGATAGGGATGAACCTGGCCGGCCAACGTTTAAGCATGGCTGTGACATGCCAATAGTGAACAAATATTATATAAATGTTAACTGTGATCATGATGCCTAGTGCGAGTTTAAGATAGATAGACAAATAAATAACACTTTTATAGTAAAACCATTAGCACTCGTTAATTGGCGTGTTATAATTTTGCTGTAAAAATTCTTATTTTTTGACGTGAACGTGGAAAGCTAAAAAGAACACACACTAGGCACTTCACCATTATTTTATTTACTACTAAACTTTTGTATTGCACTATTAAAATCGTAAATAAACTACCAAAGAATCTAATGTTCTGGGGCCTTACAAAGAGGTCTTAAATCAGTATTACTGCAATGTTATTGCTATCTTTATATATATTGTATATATCGGGACGCGTGTATACAACGTGAGTCGTGGCCTAACACTCTGGACAAAAACTGAAAACCCGGGTAGTTACGCTACTTCTCAGAAATGATGATAAGTTATATTTTTTCGAATAAAAGATCAAAACAAAAATCAAAAAATTCTAACAAACTCAACCCCAACTAAACGACAAAAATAGTAACATACTGTAACAATCATTGACAATGTTAACATGAGTGGAGTGACACTAAGTTACATGACACATGTTAATACCAAAGAAGGTGTGTGCGTGTGTTAATTATTATTATCAAAACAGCAGCTATATGAGTAGAATCAAACATGAGACAAATGCTTTGTGCATTGAATCTTACTTAAAAGGTACATGTACATCTTATCTTAGTGGTCTGCTGAGTTTTCCCTCTCCCAGTAGCACTTCGATCCATCGGGATCTTGTGCCACCCCACCCTTTCACTGTTTTCTGTAAAGATAGATGCCATAAGTTTTACATGTACATACAGGCTGCTCCAAAGTGATTATTTGAAAACCATATTTTTCCGGTAAATACTAGGATATTTGACTACAATGAAAATATTGATCAAAATGTTGTTAGCTTAATAGTAAACATGTTTTTAAACTAATTTAGCCAGCACAAAATTTTAAAATAAGTATGATTTTTATAAAAAATCATTATTAACATGACAATTTTTTATGATTGACCACGTGATCAAAAACGCACGGGATGACACTGAATCTGGAGTGACGTCACCAGCTTGTTTACAGTAAATGTCAATCAAAGTTTTGTACGTTTAATTTGACAGCTAAAAGTCTGCTTACAAGCAGGTGACGTTACGACATCACGTGACCTGCATTCAGCGTTTTGGCGGCTATTTTATTAATTAGAATTTTAATGGCGATTTTCATAAAAAATAAAGAAATTCATAACGAATTAATCAAATTGCAAATATATTATGCTATAATGAACCATTAGACATATTTTTCTAAAACCTGTCAAATACCCCATTGTTATAATACTTCTCATACTGGTCAGAAATATCTCAATGAACGTGTTTGTGTTTAATGTTTGTCCAGAGGTTAGGGTCACGTTTTCACAACCGCAACTGCTACAATACTGCTTTAGAGCCCACACCCACGTCCGATAATCGGTGACCTATTTTTTAGTCGGTGAAAATGAATCGTATGGAATTCTATATGGCAGGCAACGCACACGTCCTACAAAAGTTGGTCGCACCAAATCGATACAGTCAACAACAAAAGTAGATGATGTTTACTAGATTTCAAAATTAAGTTTCGATAGTGTAAGTCGGTATTTTCTATATAACTACAGTCAAAGTCTGCAGGTACTACTACTAGTACCTGCAGACTTTGTCTACACACTCGACAGTTTTTCGATATGCGTTTAAAAGTTTTGATTTTCATACTGACTTCATATTTTGTAACTTGACCCAGTTACCTTTGTTGTTGACTGTACTAAAACCTCGGAGAAAAAACCGATTCGATTATCGGTCCTACAAAAAAGTTAAAAGCTTATGCTACAAAATAAGGCTGCAGAAGTAAGCTTCATACTAACGCGTTCGATGAAGAATCGGTATGTATGGAGATTATCTTCTGCAACTCTCTCTCTCTCCATATCTTGTGCTCATGGGTACGGCTCCAAACCTTTCGTTACACTCCACCGGTTATAACCCTAATATACGTTAGATGTAATAGTGAACTGCTAATTAAGAGAAAACACTAAGGTCGACTGAATTGAAAAATATGTATGAAAAGTAGACAAAATCAACGTTTCGTAGTCCCCTGATTCCTCCTCCAAAACTGAACCGATTTAATTACTTTTTTCATTTAAAATTAAAGAAAGGCTTTAGCTGTGTCCCTACGTTTTGCTTTTTTTTTATATAATCTCGTCAAATTTGGGAAACACAGCGGAAAATCTGACCAATTTTGAAAGTTTTTAAAGGTTCATATCTTTTTTAATAATTAATTAATGAAAAAAGGAAAACATAGGGACAGAGCCAAAGCCTTTCTTTAATTTTTAATAAAAAAGTAATTAAATCGGTCCAGTTTTGGAGAAGGAATCAGGGGACTACGAAACGTTGATTTTGTCTACTTTTCATACATATTTTTCAATTCAATCGACCTTAGTGTTTCCTCTTAATAGCATGGCATGTATTTACTTAGAGGTCGCCTTCTCAAACGCCCGGCAGTGCAGCGTCTCGCCAAACAGGCTGGCGAAAAATAATTACATTAGATTCTCTAGTTACGATACATAAATACAATATTGTGGATGCACAACAACAAATTAACTGCAAAGTTCTTGTTCTTAAACCGGTAAGGTAATTTTAATTTAAGTTTCTATGCATATGAAAAATATAGCCATGTTGACAGCAAAGTTTTAAATAGCATAAAACCGGTTGAAAAAACTTTTTTTCTTCTTCTATCAACGGTCAACATCTCTGTTCTATTAAGTTTCATAAAAATTTGCGTATTGCTTTAAATAAAGAAATAGAGAAGTTGACAACAACGACAATTTCTTAAAATTTTAATTGTATGGGAATGGCCAACTATGAGGCGTCACCATTTTGTTCCGTTCCTACTACAATAGGCACCTATTACGCGTAAGATTGTAGTCTAAGGCCGCCTTCAAATTAGCAGACCTAGTTTGAATTCGCAGCTGTGGCACGGCTGTCTTGTTATACCTGTATGGATTGAAAGCAACCACTTATCGACCTAAAAGTATGGCTCACTCAGCTCATTCAGAGCGCCGGCATACACTTAAGCAGCTTGAAGACTCCGTTTATACCTGTATGGATTGGAAGCAGCACGTATCGACCTAAAAGTATGGCTCACTCAGCTCATTCAGAGCGCCGGCATACACTTAAGCAGCTTGAAGACTCCGTTTTATACCTGTATGGATTGAAAGCAGCACGTATCAACCTAAAAATAAGACTTACTCATCACGTGATGCGCCGGCATACACTTGAGGGCTCGTTTCATACCAATGTTCAGAAGTGTAAACAAACCTCGCCATAGAACCTCTTCTGGGGTAGACAAAACTCACTCTTGACACTCGTTATGCGTTAGACTCCAGTGCCCTGATTCCCAAAAAAACCGTAACGATATCGTAGCGAGTTAGTCGTTGAAATTTTGGACTTCCCGTACTAATGCAAACACGTGATCACCATAATATGTATGAAGAGTCCAATTTTTTTTGCCATATTTCAGGGGAAAGTTGTTTAATTGCAGATTCTGAGACGTTTCTGAAAACTTGTTTTAAAAATAATTTTATATGTTACACTTCAGAGTAGCTCGATGGCGTGCCCGGTCTGCGATTGCTAAGGTTAAGCAATTTTCGCATAGGCCGGTCATCGGATGGGTGACTAAAAATGTATCATCTCGATCTCTTCCGTGGTCCGTTCAAAAGTGACAAAACATCACTCCGTAGTAAGTCTAATGTAGTTGTCGCGACATTTTTTAACGACTCCAAAAAAAGGTAAGGAAGTTTTCAATTGGCCTTTATAATTATGTTTTTATGTATTTTTCCGACATTTATGCACCGATTTTTACTATAGGTTAAAAGCAGACCGTTTGGTTTGAATTCGCATCCGCACGGCTGTACTGTAATACCTGTATGGTTTGAACACTTAGCGAGCTATAAGTATGACTCACCCCCCACATTCAGGGCGCCGGCATGCACCGCAGCCGCTCGAAGGCCGCCTTCTCGAGCGCCTCGCGGTGGTTGGGGTGCGCCACGCTGATGAGCGCATGCGCGCGCTGGCGCAGCGTGCGCCCGAACAGGTTGGCGATGCCGTGCTCCGTCACCACGTACTGCACGTGGGCGCGGGAGGTCACCACGCCCGCGCCTAATAACACAACGGGTAAGTTCAAACAACGCAAACTCACAAGATAATACTTTTTGATGTGTAACATCATTCCTTTCGCTTTCTTGCAATTTGTGGAAGCGATTTCGTGAAATGGGACGGAAACGGAAGTGTGTAAGTCGGGGAAGCGCGCAAGCGCGCGCCATTTGATTTAACGAATGGGCGTGCGGTGGTAGAGTTGGCAGTCGGATGGTACCAACCAATCGGGGAAACGCGCGCCATTTGATTTGACGAATGAGCGCGCGGTATAGCATTACTCTTAGTGCCTTACAAATAAACAGAGAATAAGGTCGGAATAGTTATTCCGTGTGATGTCATGTGTCATGTAAACGTCATTTCAAATTAGAGTAAAAGAGACAAAACACGGAATAACTATTCCGACTAAATTCTTTGTTTATTTAAAAGGGGCTATGTGTCAATCTTTTGTGTACAATTTTGTAGACAAAAAAAAGTGTCCAATTTTCATTAAAAAGAATTATTCTTTGTTATGAAAAATCATTTCAAATAATACCTGACCCATTTTCTTCAGAATTGTTGAAATCGCTTATTACTAAGTTGAGATGTCAAATGTTACACATCATATGCGACTACTCTAAGGCTCGCTAATTTTTTTTTACTAGAAAATATCAACCAGCCTCAGGAAGCTCGAGTGGGAATCGAACCCGCGACCGGTCCAATGCTCTGACCGCTGAGCTACCGAGGCTCCAGAAGACTCGTTGATTTTTTCCAGTTTGTGATTTACGCTGCAAGTCAGCGGTATTACGTCACTGTGACGTTGTTACCCTCACAGTCGAAAGAAAACTTTTGCAAGTATTTAATTTTATATTTTTTTTCGTCTTAAACATTCTTACATCTGACATCTATTGATATTTTTGGACTATATATAAATTCATACGAAAAAACTCAAATTTATACACCAATAGCAAAGAGAGGCCTATGCCCAGCAGTGGGTCAAGAGGGGCTGATGATGATGATGATGATGAAACAGGACTTAATACCACAGACGCAAAACCTTCGTCACCGCACCAGATGAGCACGTCCGTTCACAAAGTTACACTAAGTAGGCTAGGTCAATAAAATTTACAACAAGTTACCATATAATTTAAATAGCATACAAAGGATAACAGTTTTGTAGATGATTAAAGGGAAGCGAGGGAAAAAAACTCGATGGCGCAGTGGTTAACGTGCCCGGCGTGGTTGTCAGATGCAGGCATTTCATTTCCGGGACAATCTGAGGGTTACGAATTTTCTTGGTAAAAAAAATATATAAAATAGATAATTATATTTGTAAATCGCTTTACTTGTAGTAATGTTTTAAAAACATACTATTACATCTAAGGTAAAAATTAACTTACCTACCTACCAAAACTAGTGCTAGGTATACGAAATCCGACAAGACACGTATTTCCTGGGCAATCCCGGATTTCTCGGCCGTCTGGCAAGCCTCTGTTTATGAAACTCTCGCAAAGGCAAAAATGTATAATCTCGCAACTCCTCCGTGCTTCGGAAGGCACGTAAATCCGTTGGTCTCAGCTTTATTAGCAGTCATTAAATCAGACAGATAGACACAGACAGACAAACAGACAAACAGACAGATAGACAGACAGAGTTACTTTTGCATTAATCTATATATTAATACGTGAAACAAAAACTTTGTACCCCTTTTTACGAAAGTTGCGTGGACGGAGGAGTATGAAATTTCGCACACTTAATAGTTTATACAACCTTATTTTTAGTTTATACGAAAATCGAAACACGGGTCAAATATTTTCATTTAAAGAATCAGTACAAAAAAAAAAAAATAATATCTTGAAAACTCACGAAGTTGTGCTGGCCCGTTGTGTGTTTTTAGTAGGGTATACTTTAATTGAGATTTTGTAAATATTATTTGGTCAAAATGCAACATGGTATAAAAAATATTGAAATCGATTCTATTACTGATTCTGAACAAACAGTTTTCAGGTTTCGTAAAAACTAAAAATAACATTGTATAGAGGAGTGAAGAATGCTATTTTTTTTTATAATTATGCGTAAAAAATACATTAAATTATATAAACATTGTTTCACACATTTTCAAAAAAATTCAAAAATGGAAAAGGAGCGGCCGAAATCTGTCAATGCTATTGCAAACTCACATTCTACCTTTTTTAATTTTTCATTGCTTTTTTTTTGGGAGGGGGGAGGGGTGAGAGATGGGCCACCGGTACTTTCACTCACCGGACGTAACACAACAGCAACCAGTGCCGTTGTTTCACGCCGATATTCTGTGAGAGGGTGGTATTACGCCGGGCGAGCCGGCCCATTTCGTGCTGCAACGCAGCGTGGCTCTACCACTCAGAAACTGGTATGATACAATCCGTGCAGCCTTAATAAAATACTCTTTAGTGAACAACTTTTTATAAAAATTACGGTCGAATTTCGACCACTGGGCGACTACTAGTAATATTAGTTAGGTAAAGGGCACTGACCAACTTTGAGCGTGGGCACGATCTTGCTCTCGCCGCGCTTGGTGACGGAGACGAACGCGATGATGGGCTTGCCGAGTCCGTCAAAGCCCTCCGCCGCGCCGCGGATGAAGTCCACCTGCCCGCCGAAGCCAGAGAACATGCGCGTGCCTGTACGGAATAACAAATCAGAAATTAATATCTATTAAAAAAAAAACTGTTTACATGAATTTTTTTGTGTATGTGCCTGCATAGAATAAGGAATTAGAAATTAACATTTTATATAAAAATATATTTCGGAGCTGGGTCGGCGTTGCAGGGACAAGGGCTACGACCCCCGCTCCGGAGCGTACCTGGTCCAAAGAGTTTCCTTAGCCATACAGCGGGGTAACGCTGCAAGCGTAATGGGAACGTTTGGGCCGAGTACGGTTCGAGGGGGCTAGTACAATATATGTATAAATTGTTGGCTGTATTTCTTTTGTTTTTTGTAATGGTTTTAATTATTTATTTTACATTATTATTTACAATAAATAAAATAAAATAATAAACTTATTGTTTACATGAAATTTTTTCGTATTTTTAAATTCATGCTAAGATCCTACGATCAATAATGAACTAGATTCCCGATGAGCGCTTAAAAAACGGGACGCGACTTTGGGGCCACTATGGCGTTTGTGGCGATGACACTCTCCTAAGGCAAATTGGAAATTTACGTGGCGGGGATCTTGGTTTTCCCCAACAATTATAAAACATACGAAAGTGATATTTGATGACATGATTTTTCATTTAATTGACTTCATTTTGCTAATTGCAGAAAAACGATTTGTCAACTTTTATAACAGAGAAAAAATATCAAAGTAACCTCTTTTAAAACATAGATTTGCATTTTACAGGCTAACCAGACCGATTAAAGCATCTAAATTTTCTTAGTAGATTAGTCTTAACACACACTTCCAAATTGTAGTTCATTTTTTTTTAAATAATTTGCAGTTTTAATTTGAAGGAAAAAAAAACAGTTTTTCTTATGGTACGGGGCGCAAACGCTCGTATCAAAACGTATGAGATTTATTGTTTAGCGGTGCGTCGCCTTAAGATGAGGCTTTCACACACTAATTTCATATTTCGCGATTGTTGTTTTGTTATTTATTATTCAATATTCATAAAATGTAGTGAAAAAAAATGAAATGCCTACCCGACCCAGCCAGGAATCGAACGTGGGTTTTCTGCAATCCGGGCGGCTTCATTGCCCATTATGCTACCGAAAAGGCTGACCTGAGACGTTTTTTTCACTGCTTTTAGCGGCAGTAGTGCATCTATCCAACGGCTATTGCAACCGGATTCATCTTTCATCTTCATTCATTCATCTTGTTATACTGTTTCCAGATTTTTGAAGTGAAAACTTCTTTAGCGGCGTTGTACACTTTTTTTGTAATGGGTAAAAAATGTTAAATTCGCGTCAGGACACGTGACTCGCGTCAGGCGTCAGGACACGTGGCCTGATCGAAAATTCGTAAGACGGATGGAGAGCAGACAGCCGGCGCGGCGTAGGAGAGGAAGTATCCCCCTCTCTTTCTACGGCGCGGCGAAAATGTATGCCTGCTGTTTCGTTTAGGCGGCGCAGGGCGCTTGCGCGAATAAATTGTCATGTTTGTGTACGATAGCGCAATAAATAAATATAGTATTCTACCACATAAATAATAGTACTTTTATACTGATAATTGAAGGAAAGCGTGCAAAATTATTCCCTAACCATTCCAAAATATCAAAAATGCACAACGTTAATATTCAAGTTTTCACTTCTGCCGGCACTCCCGGAGTGCAACCCGTCGTTTTTTTTTTTCTGTAATGTTTGTGTGATCGATCGTCAGTAAATATTTCCTTATTCTTATTCTAAATCCCTTTTTCTCTAATCTGTGGGGGAAAAGGTTAAGTGTATTCGTTGACTCACCGATAGAGTCCGCGCAGATCTGCCCCGTGAGGTCCACCTCGATGCAGGAGTTGATGGCGGTCATGCGCGGCTGCAGCGAGATCACGTGCGTGTTGTTCACGTAGTCGATCGCCAGCATTTCTGTACGAGTGCAGTGTTTTGGCTAATTTTGATTGGTGAGTGGTGAAAAACATAAATAATAAGTAACGGAAAATACTAAAAACGACAATTTAATTTTCCAATACAAAATTATTTATTTATTTCGTTGTCATGGAAACTGTCAAAGCGGTACGTACAACAAAATGTTCCTAACTGTGAAACATTTGATGTCTTTTGTCACTTGGTTGCCAAATATTTATAAGTGTGTATGTTTCACTCAGAATAATAACTAAAGCTATAGAAACCGGACTAAAATAGCAACACAAATTCATCAGTTCGCACTATTTTAACTAATGAACCTAGGTGATGTATTGGAAAGAGATCGATTGTCCCTTTTCTTTCGTTATTTCGAAGGTGTCACCAGATTTGTGAAACGAACTGTCAGCTTTTAAATCAATGTATGATTTTGGCCGGGCAAAAGGACTCGAGATTTTATTTTTCTGATGACCGAATGACATAACAATACAAAAAATAAAAACTAAGTGTCAACCATTTGTCTCACTCCAACCTCCTTTTCTAGCCATAAGATAGAACGGAACTAAACATAGTTGCACGATTTTTATTTTAGCCATCCTTCTATAGCTTTAGTTACTGTTCTGAGATGTTTCATACTCAGAATAATGTTTCATAGCTATAAATGAGGTCCGATCTCTTTGGTCTGTTTTGTTGGAATACAAAACAGTTTTGTTTCAGAAATAAAAAATGTGTAAAAGTGTGTCAGTTGGTTGTCGTAAAAAGAAAATTTAAATAAATTTCAAGCATTTGCAAATTCCATACGTTGCATTTTCACCGACAAAAAAAAATCGGTCACCGCGATTATCGGACGTGGGCTTTAGGCTACATAACTAAGTGAAATTAGCACTATAATATTATTTAATTGCATTTTTGTTTATTAAAATAATCCAATTCCTTACCGACGAACGGGTTGTTGTCGACAAAATCGTACAGCTCCTTGCTGCCCACAAGGAAGCTGCCCACCATACGACCTCTCTGGAACCTCTTCCTGTAAAAGTAATTAAACTGCTTTTATTACATTTATTCTTCGACCAATTATGTACTAGATACGTGGCGATGACAGTAAATTATATTAAGTACAAATATTTTACAACCTTGATTAATCTCTATAGCACATTAAGCTGAAGTTTTTGATGTTATCCAATGTTTTTTCACACTTTGTTATTCGAAATTTAAGGGTGCGCCGACCAAAAAATGCCAAAAATGCAGTTACGGTTAAGTAGATATAATTGAAAATACTATCGTATTAAATGAACAAAATATATATTTAGTATATGTATTTTTGGGAACGTGTTTACAATTTGTCAGAACCATAAATTCATAACACGCTATAGTTTTTTCTACAATATCATTTAAAGTTTGGCAATAATCATGAAAACGAGTGGCGGCGTTTAGTAGATTTCTTATAGTTTATTTAATTTATTGTACCTCTGATTTTGTCTAAACAATCATCAATGGATAAACTACAAATTGCTAGACTACATTTTCGATTCATCAAGTGGTTATTTAAATAATTATTTTTTATTAAGCACCTTAAATTCCCCATACAAAATTAGTATGGCCGCGCGGCATCAAATAAATATGGACGACGACATTTCAAATAAAACATATGACACTTGTCACTTACGGACGGCGCACCCTTAAACGTATAGGTATGAGCACACAAGACCCATTTTTGAGATGCACTTTTGTTCCGGATACTTTATCTTTATAGACATTATTGATCGAAGCATTTATTTTAAACTTTGTTGCCCCAGTAATTGGTCCACCTTGGGGCAATGTTCTGAATTGTAATGAATCCAATTTCATTTATTCACAAGACAAGCAACACCGTAAATACATAGATGTTATGTTTTTTAAATGTACAAACATGATTTGCAAATATAGCATGCAAATATCAATTAGTTAACAATTTAATATTACATCATATTTATATTATAAACTACAATTATCTAATTATATAAAACGTCCAGTAACAATCGGTAACAAAAATTGTAACAATTTAATTCAAACCAAAACATCCATAACATTAATGCTTGCCTTGTTGGCCACACACAGCATTTTTGTTATCTTTGTGCTTTTTAATTTCTGTTTGGCTTTTGTTTTTCTTTATACTGTTTTCTTTTATTTACTTTGCTGTAATGTCTATGACTATACTGGAAATCGTGTATATATGTATTGTATGTTTTTCTTTCTTTATTTCCATAACACTAATGGTGGTTAAGCTACTTTCTTTGGAGTCAGAGCAATGTATGTGATGTTGTCTAATATTTATTTATTTTATATTTATAAACATTGTATTAAGGTATTCACCTACAGGCCAGACTTATGCCATTATGGAAAGACTTCACATATAAACTATAATATGAGAACGCCTATGGCGTCAGCCACGAACAGGGGCGGCTGTCCCTCAAGTGCAAATGCAATCACTGAATCACCAAATATTTTAAAAGGTTGAAAAATCAACATAAAATGTTTAATAAATTTTATTTAAATATATATTTTCAATTTCAGTAGACTTACGACGAAATAATATAAGCTCTAAACCATACTATTAAGACTCATTTTTGCTGTAAAGAAGATTCCTCGTGCGCTAGGTGGAAGCGCATGGTGAAACTTGAGTAACTTCTATGAGATACGCGCTAACACGCCTAGCGCGTGAGACAAAAGATTAGACAGACAGATTAGAAGCTAACTGACACAGTATGGAGAAATTTGCCTATTCTCGTACGTGTTGTGTAGCGAACCGAGCCCTGCCGAGCTTGACCGAACTTCGCCGACGATTACAGCCGACAGTATCGCTGTGATAAGTCAAAAGTTTTGTTTATGCGATATATTGGTTGTTTCGATTCCGAAAGGATATTAAAATTTTATATACTGATGAGTTGGAGTCGGATGTAGTATGTGTGTGTATATATACAAGCAAAACGTTGGTTTATTTTATTGCACTAGTGAAGTGCGCCACCAGTTCCATAACCCACCAGCCGCCTCTGGCCACGAGCACAGGCGTCTTGCGAGGCAGCCAGCGGATTTGTAGTTCATTATTGCGCGTTATCTACGGCAGTTATAGGAGACGATGATTGTCGCTCAATAATAGTACTAGAAAGGATTACCTACGCCATATCGAATGCCAATTGGTCGAAAATCAAATTATCGACAGCGCTTGATCGAAAAGGCAAATAATCGAAAGGTTATTACATCGAACGTTCAAAACATCGACTTTTATAACTTTACCTTTTATAGTATTAAATATAATATAAATAAATATATTTATTTTAATTTATGCATCTTGTCACGTTGCCATGGCAACCAATACTAAGACGTCACTACGAAATGTATACCGTATTTATAACTGTGTCTTAAAGCACTGTTTCATGTGATTGTTTCAAAGTCAAAGTCAATTTTTTTTATTTAAATAAACTTAAAAAAAGTGCTTTTGAATCGTCCATAAATTTTTTACCTACTACCCATTCAGAACTTCAATTTTTTTGCTGTGGAAAAGAATGTGCGCAAGAAACTCCACAGCTTTAACAGCAGTAGCGACATTTACAAAAAAAAATATGTGTGTCGTTACCAAATCATACAATATTTAATTTACAATTAAAAACTCTCAAGAGCCAGGAAGCCGCTGGATGCGAGCAGCACAAAACCGGTTGTTGTGGAGATCCTTGGGGGAGGCCTTTGTCCAGCAGTGGACGTCTTTTGGCTGAGATGATGATGATGCCAGGAATTACAAGTAAGGCTTACCTCTGTTTTGTTGATCGTCCTTAATAAAACGAAAAAGTATAATAAAAGCAAGCACTGACTTGTTGTTGGTGATGCAGCCGCGGCGCACGAGCTCGACGACGCCCGAGCTGAACATCTCCGAGTGCACGCCGAGGTCCTTGTGGTTCTTCAGCGCCGACAGCACCGCGTCCGGGATGTTGCCGATGCCTGCAACAGATACAGCACTGAGTCTGCCAATCGGCAAAAACCGCCAATAACCGGCAAAATTCTTTATTTAGTTTAGGCTACAAACAGGAATAGAAATAATCTTTATTCACCATTAAAACTTAACATACTATTTGACAATGACGTGAACAAATAACATAATGGGTTCACAACAAGAGTAGGATATGCCAAAAAATAAAGTTACCAGCGGTTTCCACACTAGGACAAGCCTGACTTGTGGCGAACGAACGTCAACATAATACGACTTTTAAAATAAACTAAAGAATGTAATTAAAAATAAGAAATTTAAACAAAGAATTATTATTATTATTTATGCTCTTAGTAACTTCATGCTTTTTATGTGTGTGCGTGTAATGGCGTCGTATATGAAGACACATATAGACATCGTCGCCGAACGTTCGGCGCATGTTCGTGCTCACTCACCCATCTGCATCGTGGCGCCCATGGTACCTACTACAGCAATAAAGCGCATCCTCTACCAGGTTCTCGCCGATCTTATTCTTCTCGGCAGTGGCTGGTTAACTGGTCTACTACGACAGTGGCGTATCGTTTTACATCGCATCGTCTTTTTGAGACACATTCTAGCTATAATTTAGTGTAGGAACATACTATGCCGAAATTACGCGACTGAAGTTCGGCATGATTACGCCTGCAATGCTATTTGAATTACTGACGACACATAATACCGAAATTACGTTGCGTTATAGCGTACAGCCTGACTTCGGTCGGGCGTAAGTTCAGCGGCAACTTATTCTATAGAGCACACATTATACGCGACCGAAGTTCGTTTCGATTGCCTACGAAGATCCGGGGGCGGGGCGTAAGTTCGGCACTTATATATTTATATTTATTTATTTATTTCCACACTTCCATCTATCATTACAGGATTAACCCAATACAATAGAGTAACTATTAATTTAATCAATTAATATTAATTACATTAAGTAGGTATTGAGTGTGTATATTATGTGTGTATTTAGTATTTTATGGTGTGTCATATCAGCCGAATACGTCGGAACGTAAAATCAGCCGCGGAACTTCGGTCGCGTACCTTCGGCATAGTGTGTTTTTACACTTAAACGTCACCAACGTTCGTTCCATGTTCGTGCTCACTCACCCATCTGCATCGTGGCGCCCATGGTACTACAGCAATAAAGCGCATCCTCTACCAGGTTCTCGCCGATCTTATTCTTTCGGCAGTGGCTGGTTAACTGGTCTACTACGACAGTGGCGTATCGTCTTACATCGCATCGTCTATTTGAGACACATTCTAGCTATAATTTAAACGTCACCAACGTTCGTTCCATGTTCGTGCTCACTCACCATCTTTTATTGAGAGTTTGCTGATTGCCATTGGGCATTTTCAGCGTCACTGGGCTTTTTTAGGGGCGGCAAGAAGCGCCCAGGTAAAAATGTCTGTACCTGGCATAGAGCGCGTGTGAACAGGCTCGTCGTACCCTTGTTCTACGAGTACGGTGTCTTGGGTCTAAACTAGTGTGAATGTTTAGTGTATTCTGTAAATGTGTATTGGTATTTAGAGGAATGGGCAGGAGCTTACCCATCTGCAGCGTGGCTCCATCCTCTACCAAATTCTCGCCGATGAGCTGGCCGATTTTATCCTCTTCAGCGGTGGGTGGCTTGCTGGCATGCTCTGGCAAGGGCGTGTTGTCCAACACCGCGTAGTCTATGTGGGACACGTGGATGATAGCGTCGCCGAACGTTCGCGGCATATTCGTGTTGATTTGGGCTGGAAAATAATATGCGAAGGGAGACTATTACTGTTGTGTTTGACGAACATCGCCGTTCTTAGTCTAATTATAGCTGCACTTTCAATTATGTGGCTCATTCATAATTGTAGTATTTGTTGTATAAATATTTTTCTCCCTAAGTAATACTTTTTCTTATAGTTGCTATGTAAGGCCTGTCTCACTACGCAGCTTAGGTATAACGCTACAGATACAACAACGGGCTTATTTAACAGGCCGACATAAGATAAAAGCTACACGATAGAAAGAGACGATTATCTTAGCCTAGCCTCGCGCCTTGCGATCCGCGATCTAAATTGAACTTTATTTTGTGACGACCAGAATCGCTATTAAGTTAAATATTTTGCAAAGTGACCTCTCTGGTTCCCCTGTGGTTATGATTTTTGGAAAGGGATTCAGACGTCAGCGGACTTTTTTGGGAGCAGCGAGAAACTTAAAGGGTTTCTTAAGTCGTGTGATCTCAACACCGTCAGAGAATAACTAGAGTGAATGCAAGCTCACGCAAACGTGTCCTACCCTACTAGGTTCTCCGAGGGTTTCGGATTGGGACGAAATTTGTTAATGTAATCTAAGTTGTTTATTTATTTATTAACACAAACTTACAATATCATTACTGGTTACCCCAATGCGATAGATGAGATGAAGCAATAAAAATTCAAAAGAAATAATCCACAATGAGATTGACCGCCGCACTCATAAACGTCAATTATCATTAATGATTACATAGTACCTAAAATTGTCTATTGTAAAATAGTCTCTAACAGTGATGTTTTAAGCACATTTTCGACTAAACAATTGTAGGTGCTTAGTAATCATCCTAACTAATATTATAAATGCGAAAATGAGTTTTGTTTCTTTATTGTTTGAATGTCGTCTACAGAGCACCGCCTCGCTAGGTTATTTTAATTAGTTATTGTTTACTTAAATATTTTGTAGTCATTATAATATCGTGTTATATCTATGTGCAAACTAGAATTACACAAGTGAATGAACTGAACGTCTTTCTTATTATTTCCTTCTGATGACCTATAGGGTAACCCACTAAACTGGTGACCCCGATACGTAGGCATTTTAAACACGGACCTAGCGAGGGCGAAACTTACGTTACGTAATAAGTGTAATAGTAGCTATCGGGAATAAGAATGTATCCTGGCAACCACGGAGCCGCATCAGGCCTCGCGCCGCCGCCGGCAACTAATAAAGAAGCGATAGCGGACTTATCGCACAACAGTGCCGGATTTTCGTCGGAGGGCTTTGCCGACGTGTCAATGGTGACAGTTCAAATGCGGACACCTGAGTTTTGGCCAGATATGCCAAGAATGTGGTTCAGCCGATTTGAGTCGATTATGGCGCCACAAAAACAAGGCGACAGTGTGAAGTTGGACCTGGTGTTGGCAAAACTGAATAAAGAAGCGTTGCGGCAAGTGAGCGATATAGTATAATCCCCGCCTGATACCGCCAAGTACGCAGAAAAAGTACAGCACCTACGATAGGGAGCTATAAGCCGTATACTTAGCCATAGTTCATTTTCGTAATATGATTGAAGGCCGACAGCTTACAATAATGAAAGATCATAAACCGTTGGTCCATGCGTTTTCTAAAATAGGTTCAGACAACAAAGAAACTCCTAGACGAACACGACATTTATTGTATATACAGGATGGAAACTTTCAGCGGGGCAGTAAGGGGAAGTACCTTATCAGTTGCAGCTACACGAAAATGGTCTTAGGAGACTATCCATAATTTTTTATGGAATTTTGATCCCCATTCAAAGATTTTCAAAAAATGTACAGTTAGCAAGAAAATAGCCATTTTACACAAAAAAATTTTTTGATGCCAATCGATCCTGTTTCTAATACTGATTAAAAACTTCTATGGGACCAACCATCGTTGGAGTACTCAAAAAGTCACAAATTGCAAAAAACTTTTCCCGTACATTTTGTATGAAAATTTTACGCAAAAGCTTTTTCAGTGACGGTTGAGATCTTTTTGTTGACTGAATAAAAAGATAAGTTTAAAACAATTCAAATTTGGAACTAGTAACTATTAATTATAAAACAATCTTGACAGTTTGTGGCGTCATAAAAGCACTGAGTGTGTTGTGAATAACATCATCAAGTTACTGTTAGTTAATAAAAAAAGAAAATTAATACGCCTTCTTTTTGATATGTGTAAAATTCTACGTGATCATTAGTCTTATATTTTATTTTATGTATTTCAGTTACGCAAATTCTTTACAAAATGTAAGGGAAAAGTTTTTTGCAATTTGTGACTTTTTGAGTACTCCGACGATGGTTGGTCCCATAAAAGTTTTTAATCAGTATTAGAAACAGGATCGATTGGCATCAAAAAATGTTTTTGTGTAAAATGGCTATTTTCTTGCTAACTGTACATTTTTTTGAAAATCTTTGAATGGGGATCAAAATTCCATAAAAAATTATGTATAGTCTCCTAAGACCATTTTCATGTAGCTGCAACGGATAAGGTACTTCCCCTTACTGCCCCGCTGAAAGTTTCCACCCTGTATAAGCGAGTTCACGAGCGATACACAGTATGTTATAGGTAACGATAACGCGGTTGCCGACGCGTTATCCCGGGTAGTGGAGACTGTTGTTTGCCCAGCGGTTAAAGATTTCGCCGAAGTCGCCCGAGCACAGGAAACGGACGATAAACTCGCGGGTATGCTGACAGAGTCACAAGGTAAGTTGTCGATTGAAAAATTGTATTCTCCATTGTGCAACAATGCTGTTTATTGCGAAACTTCAAAAAACAATGTAAGACCCTATCTTCCACAGCAGTTTAGGAAGTTGGTGTTTGATTCAGTGCACAATGGCAATCATCCAGGAGTCAGAACCACGCGCAAGATGGTAGCGAAACGGTATTTCTGGCCTGGAATGAACAAAGATGTAGGTGTATGGGCTAAAGCGTGTATATACTGTCAAAAGGTAAAAACGCATAGGCATACAGTTACAGAATTAGGCACGTTTCCGGTCTCAGAGCGTTTCGAACACCTGCATGTAGATATCGTGGGTCCGCTGCCGACCACTCAGGAAGAGTTCAGATATCTAGTAACAATGATAGACAGGTATACAAGCTGGCCGGAAGCAGTTCCGGTGGTAGATATAACAGCCGTGACCATCGCTAAAATTATTTACAAAAATTGAGTTTGCCGTTTTGGATGGCCGGCGTAGCGGTGGGGCCCGGCAGTCGTCTACAGAGCACCGCCTCGCTAGTTTATTTTAATTAGTTATTGTTTACTAAAATATTTTATAGTCATTATACATATCGTGTTATATCTATGTGCAAACTAGAATTACACAAGTGAATGAATTGAACGTCTTTTTTATTATTTCCTTCTGATGAACTATAGGGTAACCCACTAAAGATACGCTTCTACGCAACTATTCAACTGATCATGAAATTGTGTACACATATTCTCAAGAGTATAATAATCAAAGACATAGGAACAAATTAGGTATTAGAAAAAGTGAGTTTGTTTGTTTGATACGCTTTAACGGCTAACTAAACTATTTAACGGTACGTAGTCCGCCGGCTCAGCTAATCTATAGGTACTAATATTATAAAGAGGAAAGCTTTGTATTTTTGTATGTTTACAACGAATAAACTCAAAAACTACTGGACCGATCAAAAAAATTCTTTCACCATTAGAATGCTACATTAGCGCCGAGTAACATAGGCTATATTAAAAGAGAAATGTCCACCCGAGCGAAGCCGGGGCGGGCCGCTAGTTAATGATACGTCGTCTGGACGTCTATGAGTGCGGCAGTAAGTGTGCGTAAGGCGCGTCATATAACGTATGTTAGCAACGTACCGATAATCATCTTCGAGTTGACCACGGCTGACCTTACACAGTCCACGGACGTGCCCAGACTGCAGTACCCGTGCTGGTCGGGCGGGGAGACCTGCAACAAATACCATTTTAAATCTTCAAGTCGTCGCAACAGGGTCACTTCTTGAATTCTCCTTGATTAACATTTTCTTTGTCATATCTACATCTCCTTTCTTTATTACCTTTTACACAGCCTATTCAACTTTCACACCTTTTAACTGTAACTCAAATGGACTGGGGGAATATCATCTATTGTGTTAGACTGCCCAATAAATGCAAAAGCGAGCGAAGATGAACTGGAATTGAAAATAGTCTCGTGGACATTAACACAATAAGTGCACTAATAGGCAACAAAAAGTATAGACCAGAACTAATCAAAATATATGGAGGCTGTTGTTAAGGTTGCAAATCATAGGAATAAAAGTAAGATATGTAAGAGTATAAAATGTGTATAAATATGTAGGTTACAATATAATATAGTATAAGGTGTTTCAAAATTAAGTAAGGTTTAAGGTTTAAGACATTTATTCTCATTAAGAATTATACATCAATTCACTTATATGAGAATAACACAATTAACAAACAAAAAATACATATTTTAACGATAAGTACTTATGGACGGTAGTTTTAAAACCTTGTCACAATAAATACACGAGCCTCAGGCATCGGGCGCAGTGATATAACAAAACATTGATGTATAAACAAACTACGCTCAGCGCCCCGCTAGATGTGGCTTGCTTATTTATTATGACTTTGAGACTAATTCATTTTTTTTTTGTATTTTTTAATTTAGATTTTGATATGTAAGGTAAATAAGGGCTTTATTTTAAGGGTTAAAACTTACTTATTTTGTTTTAATTAGGTACTACTTACTATTTTGATTTTTTATTATTTTAAATTAATTTAAAGACAAAAACGCATAAATAAATAAATACAAATAATGATGAAGTAAATAATTGTATGTAAATAGTACTTATAGTACCTATGTAAATAGATTAAGAAAATTGTATTAGCCATAGTGAATATTTACTAATATTTAATTTTAGTAAGAGGATGGCGTTCTAAATAAATAAATAAAAAATATATTATCTATTGAATTATGTCTCTATTAACCTTTTATTGCATAAAATAAACATACATACGCTTGCAGCGTAAATTAAAAAGTACTAGAAAAATTCGACGAGTCTTCAGAGGTCTCGAAAGCTACCGAGCTACCGAAACCTCAGAAGACTCGTCAGACTGACCGCTGGGTCAGAGCATTGGACCGGGAATCCAAGGGTCGTGGGTTCCATTCCCACTCGAGCTTCCGGAGACGGGTTGATATTTACTAGTAAAATTTTATCTTGTAAAAATACACTTAAATTCACACTACACAGGATTTATACAAAGAGCTTATCTCTAGAAGAGATCTCTTCCAGACAATCCTAGCTGTGGTGTTGAAAGCAAATCTGCTGATACCTACTATCATTCTACTATCGTTCCACCATCACTCCAGGAAATTAAACTAAAACAATAAATGTGAGGGTAGTAACTTCACAGTGACGTAACATCGCTGGCTTGCAGCGTAAATCACAAACTACTAGAAAAAATCAACGAGTCTTCTGGAGCCTCGGTAGCTCAGCGGTCATAGCATTGGACCGGTCGCGGGTTCGATTCCCACTCGAGCTTCCTGAGGCTGGTTGATTTTTTCTAGTAAGATTTTAAATAAAAATATCTTGCGACTGTGGGCTGTCTTACATCGGGCAAACAAAGGGAAGTGTAGGAACCCGCGTTAAAGAACACATAGCCGACGTCAAGCATAGGCGCGAAAATAAGTCTGCTGTATGCGAACATTCCTTAGAGGGGCCCAACCATTACATCAGATTTAATAAACCACAAATACTAGCTAGAGAACAACGTTTCATCCCTAGGATGATACGCGAGGCTATTGAAATTAAAAAAACATCCTAATTTTAATAGAGAAGATAGTTGGAATCTATCACCAGCCTGGGATCCCATCATACAAAATATTAAATCCCAGCCCCAACACCATACTGCCAGACCAAAAGATACTGTAAGCTCTTTCTGCGTAAAACGGAACGCACCTGATTAAATTTAAATGAGGGTATACAAGCTACCAACTAATTATGAGACAACCAACACCTCAGTCTCCCTGTGACCACGGACCCTGCAAAGGGTTCGAAACGTCAGGATAAACATTAAATAAGTAATGTGTAAAATAAACGCGAGTAGATCCGTAAAAGTTGTTTCATTTTAAAAATATCTAAACTAATAACACTATTTTAGTTTTAGTTTTTATTAAAATAATGTTTACAGAGAGATTCCTTAAACTCAGGATCTTCAATCATCTATCTATATATAAATATCAATTGCTGTTCGTTTATCTCGCTAAAACTCGAGAAAGGCTGGACCGCTTTGGCAAATTTTGATTTTGAAAGTATTTGTGGAAGTTCAGGGAAGGTTTAAACGGTAAGAAACATAAATAATAAGTAACGGAAAATATGTACCTACTAAAAACGACAATTAAATTTTCCAATACAAAATGATTTGCTTGCTTTGTTGTCATGGAAACTGTCAAAGCGGAACGAAGACCGCCGGGTCAGCTAGTAAGTAATAAAAAGACGAGCAACGCGAAAGTTAAAAAATGTAAAAAAAATAATAATGACGGTAGTTGTTAACATTGAATGGGAGCCTTTGGCTTTCAAAGTAAAAAGTAAATAGTGTTGAATAATTTCGGCGGGCTGGTTGGAACCACGATAGCTCAATTGGAAGAGCACCTGACAACATGAATCCTCCAGCTGAATGACCTACCTGGATGACAGCTATGTCGGGCTGGATGATCTTCTTGTAGAACAGCTTCGGGATGTCCTGCAGGAAGATGGGGATCGCGTCGGAGCGACCCTCAGCCACCGCCTGCCGCACGTTCGCTGCCATGAACAGGGAACACGACCTGGATGCATTCAATTTAACGTAGGTATTAAAGAGGAGTTCGATGGCGCAGTGATTAACGCGCCCGGTCTGCGAGTGCAGAGGGTAAGCAACATTGCAAAGGACGGTCATCGATAGGTGACCAAATATGTATCATCTCGAGTTCCTCCGTGCTTCGGAAGGCACGTAAAGCCGTTGGTCCCGGCTGCATTAGCAGTCGTTAATCGTTATGAGCGTTTCCGCCGCACACTAGCGCCGCCAAGTAATTTAGCATTTTTAGGTCACCTAATGGACACCTCACATGTTATGGTTTAGTTAAATAAGACGTTACGGCCACTTTTAACTATAACGCCATATTTAACTAAACCATAACATGTCAGGTGTTCATTAGGTGACGTAAAAATGCTAAATTACTTCATTCAAATAGTTTGTTGAGCATAATTTGATTTTCTATCTCTAATTACTAGATATGTTTTTTTTTCATTAGTGGCGCTAGTGTGCGGCGTAAACGCTCTTAACAACCACCGCACTGCACCGGTATTATTTGTTCTGTGGGACCGGGCCAGCGTGGGGGTTTATGGCCGGGTTTATGGCATAATGACATTCACAAGAGCTACTTGTAGCCTAAACTGAATAAATGATTTTGAATTTTGAATTTTGAATTTTGAATTTTTCTCCCTATCCATCCACAGGAAAGGCTCGTGCCCCAGCAGTGGGGACATAAAATGAGCTTTTTTCTTTTGATACTCTTACTGGTAGAGAATGCCTCAGGGCATTAAGTCCGCCTTTTGCTGTATTTTTGCAATAAATAAATAAATAAATTGAATATATAAAAATATATTTAACGCAAATTTTGTAGCGAACAAAAATATCGTAATTGGTAGCGCACCTGACCCGGATTGTCAGGAGGTGTGGGTTCGAATCCCGCCGATAGTAATTTTTTTTTACATACATCCGAAATATATGTATTGTTAGTCTACATTTACATGCCGTGGCACCTTTAAATATAACAGCACTTACGTTAAGACGTGTTTTTCTTTTTGTATTTAATGTGTATGTAATAGTAAGTTCTCATTTGCACAAAAGATCCCGAAGAGTCGAAGTGCTACTGGAAGAGGAATACCACAGCAGGCCCCAATAAAACATTTCAAACATGTCAAACATTTTAATTTCCAATCTATTAGGGTCGGTCTTTTTAACCGACTTCAAAAAAAGGAAGAGTTTATCAATTCGACTGTATTTTTTTTTAATGTTTGTTACCTCAGAACTTTCACTGAGTGAACCGATTTTTATGATTCTTTCTTTATTTGAAAGCTGGTGCTTCCCGTGTGGTCCTATTTTAATTAGGTCCAGTTCTGATGATGGAATCCTCAAGGAACTGAGGAAACTCCTCAAATATTGTAGGCATACCTATAGCGATTTTAGTATTTTCAGAAGTAAGTCAAGCATTTGCGTTCAGAAAGTATCATTTGATGAAGTGGAACTGATGAAAAAGACCACAGATTGCCATCGGAACTCCTCAATGAAAAGTATTTCACGGGTGGCGACACGATATCTCGATTAAGATAGTTAAGCGACTATGACGAAGCAAAAGAAGGCAGGCACCGGAACTCAGTTTTTGATTTCCTACTTTGAGATAGACGTTTCTCGTTTTCTTCGCTTGTCTCATGTAAACGGCGCTGTCTCATACGAGCAGCGCGTTTAGTAGGTCTACCCATATTCGCTTTTGATAAATAGATCGAAATTAATCACTAAAGAGAGAAATAAACAAAAATTTTAACAAAAAAAAACCGACTCCAAAAAAGTAGATTGATAAAATTGCACTAAAAAGTATATAGGTACAATTATTGTTATTTTGGAGTCGGTGCCAGCCAAGGTAACTTTAACATAAACATTTAACGACATACTATATATTAAAATCATAATAGTACCTACATTTAATCTTATGGATGAAATTTTTACTACAAACGCGGACTGGCGCCGGCTCCAAAAACTTCGTTGGCTGGCACCGGCTCCAAAAATAACAATAATTGTACCTATATATTTTCCTAATAAAATTATTGTCTTTATAAGTCTAACGCTTATTTTTTACTTTTTAGTGCAATTTTACCAGTCTACTTTTTTGGAGTCGGTTTTTTTTGTTAAAATTTTTGTTTTACCGTAATCGTTACGTAAGTGATAAAAGGCTCAGAAAAAATAGGCTTAAACATATCAACGAATCGCAGATGACATGGCAACGGCTGGAGACTCAATAACGAAACTGATAACAGTGATAATAGAGAAAATGAGATAAGGCGCACTCGCATCTGTTTCCGGCATGCGCGCGAACATAGCTGTCTGCCGAAAACACGCGAAGATACCTCATCATCATCACCTTCCCATAAATGTTTCGCTGCGCTGGCTGGGCTCACGCTTTAGTTTAAATACCGGAGAATATGTATTAGGCATCATACTGTACCACAAGAGAAGCTCGAGGCGCAGTGGTTAACGCGCTCGTAGCCTTATTACCGAAAAAACCAACCAGTTGTTAATTAAACAATTGCAACGCGACATGCTCTAGTAAATAAATAAATAAATAAATAATCAATTTTCCTACACTCACACCAATTATCTAGCCCAAGAGAAGCTTCGTTATGAAACTCGTTATATGGTTACTAGACAACGGATAAACATACTTAAAATACATAGAAAACACCCAGACACGAGACAATTTAGAAAAACATTAATTTCTAAATTGACCCGACCGGGAATCGCAGAGATGGTGACACCATGAAAACCGGTGTACTAACCACTCGACCAAGGAGGTCGTCATAGCTCAATGTGTGTAAACTATTACATTTTAAAATCAAATGCACTAAGGCAGCGATCACTGAGCGATTTTTGTCCGTAATCAATATATCGACAGCAACTAGAGCAGACGCGTCAAAGTTGCTTTTTTCGGTAATAAGTTTGCGAGTCTGCGATTGTAAGTTAAACAACTTTTGCAAAGGCCGGTCATCGGATGGGTAACCAAAAATTTATCATCTCGAGCTCGTCCGTGCTTCGGAAAGAGCGTAAAGCCGTGGGCCCCGGCTGCATTAGCAGTCTAACAACCCACCAATCCAGCACTGGGCCCCGTGTGGTGGTTCACGGTCCGTTCTCCATATACATCCATGGCGAAGGCACGTGCCCCAGCAGTGGAGACAAATAAGCTTGAAAGATGAAAGGTACAGGTAAATTATGCTAATCTATATATATAAAAATGAATTGCTGTCCGTTAGTCGGGCTAAAACTCGAGAATGGCTGGACCGATTTGGCTAATTTTGATTTTGAAATATTTGTGGAGGTTCAGGGAAGGTGTAAGCGGTTAGAAACATAAATAATAAGTAACGGAAAATACTAAAAACGACAATTTAATTTTCCAATACAAAATGTTTATTTCGTTGTCATGGAAACTGTCAAAGCGGTACGTACAACAAAATGTTTTTAGCTGTGAAACATTTGATGTCTTTTGTCACTTGGTTGGTTGTCAAATATATAGGTGTGTATTGTGTATGTTTCATAGCTGTAGTATGAGGTCCGTTCTCTTTGATCTGTTTTGTTGGAATACAAAACATTTCTGTTTCAGAAATAAAAATGTGTAAACAACACGGCTGCATTAGTAGGTTAACAACTACCTACTAATGCAGCCGAAAAAAGAAAATAAATAAATAAATTTGAAGACGATTATTAAAATCTATCATCAACTGACAAACTTGTCAGTGCGCGAGAACTTTATTTACTGTATTACTGTTATTGTTTTAAAATGCCAAGGAGAAGAGGACCTGACTTAGGTCGCGATGTCAATCAAATGTGTGACGAGCTAACTCACGGGCAAACCGCACTGACGACCAGCGAGAGACAGATAATGATAATTGATAACATTCGTTTGTATGGCAGAATTGCGTTCCACTGTGAATAATAATGAAGTAGATAGGCTTAGAATGAAACGAGTTCGGGCACACCAAACACAACAACAGCGAGCACGAGTGCACGACACAATGAAATAGAATAGAGCGATTCCGCAGACGCAGTGTTCCTGTAAACCTGGAACGAGTAGCATTCCACTATGACCCGGAAATAGGTTATTGTGCCGTAACAATTGGGGAAATGACAACCATTTGTCAATATTGTAAAGCGTTAAAATACAGCGGTGAATCAACTAGATTATGTTGTGTTGGTGGTAAAGTAAAATTGCCACAATTAATAATTTATCAAAAACAAAAATTATGGTATAGGTACTACCTTGAAAATGGGCATGAAGTTTTCCTGTACAATATGCGTTGCGCCAAACGACGTCATTTGAAAGCAATTGTTATATTTTTGGATGTTGGCCAAGAAATGTTCAGAGTAATTTCCCACCCCAGCCGATAATGTTTAAGTTTTGACCATATTTTTCACCAATACATGTAGGTGATACGAAGTTCACCGGGTCACCTAGTTTAAAATAAAAATCTAACAATACTTTGAACATTTTCGATTCAAGCAAAAAGAGACTTTAAACTTACGCAATAAAACTTATGTCATAATTCATAATCAACGGGTTTATTTGTTGTAACGATGATAAGAAAACTAAGTTATCTAACGTCGAATACGTTCAAACAGATCTTTAACAGGTATTTATCTACGTGGCTTCACTTGATATCAGATAATGGTGTCAATTTCACGAGCTGAGCTGCCATCATTGCGTTCGATAAAATATATAAATCCTAAATCAATAGAAAATTAAAAGCGGTGGGTAGAAGAAATACGAAATAAAAATATTTGTTTACATAAAATTTTTATATTTACATAATTCTGGCATATCAGAATTATCTATTTATAGTAATTACTTGTTACTCCGCTGGCTCGGCCACCACGAGAGGATGGTGGAAGATCGTGCAGTGAAGCGAGCGTAAGTACCTGGGGGGCCGCCCAGTGGCCGCCGGCCAGTATAATCATAAAAGATGGTGGGTGTTTTAAGGCTTAAGTTTTCTGATGACCGTACGCGAAACTGAACAATAAGAAAACTGAAACGTTCCCTAAGATAAGATAGATAGGTGGGATTAGCCAATATGTTATAAAGAAGGTAGAATATATGAGTATTCCGGTGAAGACGAATAGGAAGCCACTTGAGTTTTAAGAGCGTTTACGCCGCACAATAGCGCCACTAATGAAAAAAGTTAAATAAGACGTTACGGCCACTTTTAACTATAACGCCATATTTAACTAAACCATAACATGTGAGGTGTTCATTAGGTGCCGTAAAATTGCTAAATTACTTCATTAAAATAGTTTGTTGAGCATAATTTGATTTTCTATCTCTAATTAGTAGATATGTTTTTTTTTTCATTAGTGGCGCTAGTGTGCGGTGTAAACGCTCTTAAGCGGTATTCAGACAGAAACATGGTCATATTTGCGCAAGCCAAATATGAACCGAATACAAACATTTTGAAGACGCTCAAATGTAGCTGGTCCTTGTGAGATCAAGATACTACAATTTACAAAATATGTAAACTTGTAACTACAATTATGCGTTCAATAAAGCAGTTTTCTTTACAAATATGTAAATTGTCACCTGTAGAGAGAAAATCTTTATTAAACAGAAATATGTAAAATTGTAGCTACAATTTTACAATTTTGTAAATTTTCCACCATGGTAAATTTGTAACTTGTAATCTTTATTAAACAGAAACTTGTAGACTTGTAGCCTGTAAAATACAATTACAATTTACAATTTGTAAGTTTTATTAAACAGGGCCCAGGCGTCATCGTCAGCATAATATAAACTGGAAATAGCAGATTGCGCTAGCGCTTTATTATAGTTTGGTAGATATTATAGTCGCTTAAACTTTGAAAAACATAAATACCGACCTTTTAACGTTTTTATAAAACGCCTCATAGTTTTAAATATAAACCTTTGACATTAAGAGCGTTTACGCCGCACACTAGCGCCGCCAATGAAAAAAAAAACATATCTAGTAATTAGAGATAGAAAATCAAATTATGCTCAACAAACTAGGTTACGTCACCTAATGAACATCTCACATGTTATGGTTTAGTTAAATATGGCGTTATAGTTAAAAGTGGCCGTAACGTCTTATTTAACTAAACCATAACATGTGAGATGTTCATTAGGTGACGTAAAAATGCTAAATTACTTCATTCAAATAGTTTGTTGAGCATAATTTGATTTTCTATCTCTAATTACTAGATATGTTTTTTTTTCATTAGTGGCGCTAGTGTGCGGCGTAAACGCTCTTAAGAACACGTTTGTATACTAAAATGTACAGATATGAGCATATGTTTACAAATGCTAACTCTTTATCTCTTTGCAATTAAGAGCCACAAACATCATAAGAAGTGTATTTTGGTGACTGAACTATCAATTAACCTTGGAGCGATACAAACCCAATATAAAACAAAATGGCTGCACGCTCACATAAATAGCATTGCGTTGTTGTCTTGTTTCGGAGAGTAACTCTATTTTAAAAAAGGAGATTTGATAACTTTCTTAAAGCAGCAGTTCCCACTAGCTGTTTAACATCAGGGCACACATGGCCCACAATTCTTTTAATTCAATAACGTCTCAATAGTGTGACGGTCGCCTTATTTCGACATTAGGCGGACTGTGGTAAGCTTGCCAAAATCAGGCCACCGGCACACTATTTTGGAAGTTTAAAGTAGCGGAATCGGGACCCAGGTAGTGCGGAATCATTATCCCATTCAAATAATTAAAACAATTTTCAACCGCGTCGTGTTGTTATTGTACAATAAACAACTGGTTGCATTTTTCAGTAATAAGCCTGGCTAACGTGTTGATTAACCCAATATACATCAAGTCATCACTACCTACAATTGATGACCCAGCAGTGACACGTTATAGGTAATAGTTATTATTAAGCCGACGACAACGCTCGTTATTACGTTAAATACCTTCAGATTTATAAATGGATGTCTGATTAAATTTTAGCCACATACCTGCTACGATTCGAGTTGCGCTTGCGCATAATGCGGTCATTCACATACGCCGCGTTGTTGGATAAAATTATCCTCTTGTTGGAAAACACAAACAAGTTAAGACGAAAAATCAGACTTACGAAAAATACTTAAATGAAATGAAAAAATATGTATTAAGATTCGGATCCAAGTTATAGACATTTACTTTTACTTCATAGGTACCGAATCTGGGTAGGTGTAAGTTTTATTAAGATTTTACATTATTTATTTCTCAGAGTTTGGCCTTTATACAGTGACGATAAGGTTGAAGATGAAAGAACACTTCAGACGGAACCTTCAACTAGATTTCATATAGAGATTCAATAGAAACTTGTATGTTTGTATGTAATAATAAATAAATAAACTATAACCTGTCGGAACACAACAATGCTATGCTGCTGCATTGTTGTTAAACGAGGCACGAGCTAGACAGCTAGCTAGCTAGCTAGTCTGACGACAAACATGCCCTACAATCCTACACCAATAAAACCGAGCGCAATTATTATGTACATTCCTTTTCCTTTTCTTAATACCTAGAGGGGTGTGATATCGTTGGGTTAACCAGTAAACCATCAACTCAGTCAAAAGACGTCATCATCATCTCAGCCAAAAGACGTCCACTGTTAGACAAAGGCCTCCCTAAAGATCTTCACAACACAACAGATTTTCATCTCTATCTCCAGTAGACCAATAGGGGTGGGGGGGGGGTTATTACGTAAACGCTACGCTAACTAGGCCACTTTCAATCACATATACAACGATCAGCGTTTACCTAGTAACATACCAGATACACGTACAACAGCTAGGATCAGAGTTGATCGTAACGACGCAAATAGCTAAGAATCCCTTCACGTTACAAAACTGACTTTACTACAATACGATTAGAGTAAGTATTTAAGGAACACTCACAAAATGTTTGACACAAACAAAAGTGGGCTCAAAGTTCAAGTATTTTAACTTGTTTACTCAAAAGCGCGATCGGGTTGCGATCTTGAAAGTGAAGCCAAACCCAGTTTCTGCAATGCCGATGCCGGCCGGTTCACCGGCGGATGGGCGCCGGACGTCTATATTAAATATCCCCAGCTGCTTCGTGCTTCGCAAGGCACTTTAAGTAGTTAGCCACTGTTTTTGTCGTAAGATGTCAGTCATCAAAACTCATCAACGCGCTTTGTGCTTTTGTGGTGGGTTATGATGACCCCATCGACCCACGCGGGCAGACCGAACCAAGTGTGTGACGTTTAGGTTGATGATTATGAACTAAGTCACGCTCAGTCGCTGCACTGTAAAGCACATAGGTGATCAATAGTCTTTATAGAGTTCCGTACCCAAAGGGTAAAACGGGACCCTATTACTGAGACTCTCTGTCCGTCTGTCACCAGGCTGTATCTCATGAACCGTAATAGTTAGACAGTTGAAATTTTCACAGATGATGTTGATGATGATTAGTATTTGTTGTTATAGCGACAACAGAAATACTGTTGCCGCTATAACAACAAATACTAAAAAACAGAATAAAATAAATATTTAAGGAGGCTCCCATACAAGACATGATTTTTTTTATAGGTAATGGCACGGAACCCTTCGTGCGCCAGTCCGACTCGCACTTGGCCGGTTTTTTTATATGTAAGGTTAGGCAAATGGCTCTGCTCTGCCAGATGCGAGGCTAACTAGTACCTACAGCAAGTTGGCAGACTCCTGCCACCATGCAGCCGTCCTCAACTTGCCTACCCGCAATTTGCTTCTTCACACCTCGTTTAATAGGAGGTTAGAGAAGGAGGAAATACGTGTAAGTGGCTAAGTTAATAGCCTATAACTGTCCCACTGCTGGGCAAAGGCCTCTATCATAGAAATCAAGTCATTACAAAATATTAAAAATAAAAAATAGGCCATGAAATAAGTGTGCTGGTGGAAGGAAATTCCATTTTTTGATGGTGCGAGAAAAGTCGTGAAGTAGGCACAAATCCCGTCGCACAACAAAATGAGGTGTCAACCAATCGGCGAGGGGTGCGCGCGTTCGCGACCTGCGTGCAGTTGCACTCGCTGCTATCTTCAGAGCCGTTATAAAATTTGCATTGCATCGCTAACTCCGATCAGGGGCCCGACCGCCTAACCGATCGCTTTGACTTCGTGTGTGGTTTATGACGTCATCTTGCCGTTTCGTGCCGCCTATAAAAGCAATATCGAAAGCTATAGCCTTTAGCTTTGATATTGCTTTCATAGGCGGTGTGAGGTGGCAAGATGACGTCATAAACTATACGCTTAGTCAAAGCGATCGGTTAGGCGGTCGGGGGGCAGGGTGCCATTCGATCACGTTAACGATAAGAATTTGTATGGAAATTCGCCAGGAGGCGCTGCTTCAATGCCATACTAATTTTCGTTCAACTCACACTAGGCAAGCACTCAGAACTGAGTGACAAACGAGAGTTAATATTTTGCCGTAAAATAAATTTTAACGTAGGCAACCAAAATGTCAAATGAAAGTCGCACTACACTAGGTGAAATATTCTTTGATTTAAATTATTTTTATCAAAATTTAAGTTTTTTATAAACCTCAATGCAAGGAATTTTTAATAAGCTAAATGCGCTCAGGACGACTTCGTCATTTTCTTAAACTTGACACTTTCCTAACTCGTCTTCCGGGGGGACGACTTCGTCATTTTATTAAACTTGACACTTTCCTAACTGGTCTCTTTTTTAACTCGGCTCTTTCTTCTTCTTTTTTAATATACTATCATTATACAATCACATAAGGGGAAAGAAGAAAAACAAGTTCTTTAGTATTAAGTATGATTTATGTATTTTTTTTTCGAATTTTTCTAATGCGTAACCGGCGTGAACCTTAACAGTTGAACCTAGGTGAACCACGAGAAAAAAAAAATTGCCCGTAGTTCACCTAGGTGAACTGATCCGGTGGACCACGGCTAAGGAGAGAGGAAAAACAGCGACTGAGAAAGAGCCGAGTTAAAAATGAGACGAGTTATGAAAGTGTCAACATTGCAAAAGAGACCAACTAAGAAAGAGCCGAGTTAAAAATGAGACGAGTTGGGAAAGTGTCAAGTTTAAGAAAGAGACCAACTAAGAAAGAGCCGAGTTAAAAAAGAGACAAGTTAGGAAAGTGTCAAGTTTAAGAAAATGACGAAGTCGTCCTGAGCGGCTAAATGCAATCTATGCGTATAAAAGTTAATTTCAAAACGAAAGGCACTTGTTTAATTTTAATATTTAACGCAATACAACCCGTCCTACCCTTCTTACCTGAAAGAGCGGTTTACCTTTTCCCATACTTCTAATGTTCCCTGTCGCTCACACCTCCTCCTCAATCTCAATATGCCTTCCCATAAAACCGACTTCTTTTCCTATTCCTTTTCCGTTCATTCAGTCAGACTGTGGAATGACCTACCACCCTGTATTCGGGAGTCTACGTCGATTTACTCGTATAAGAAGCGCGTAAAGGAGTACTATCTTTCCACTTGAGTATGTCACCGTTATTGTATGTATGTTTAATTTGTGTAGTAACTATTTTACTGTATGTTTAGCGTTAAATACTTGTTTTGTTTGTTTTGTGCACACTTTGTCTACTTTTCTATGTATCTTCTCCTTCTACGGGCCTGCTGGAAGAAATTTCAATGTGAAATAAGCAGCGCCCTTGTACTTGTCTATTCTTACTTTGTTTTCTCTTCAGTTCGTTTGTGTGTACATAAATTATAAATAAATACATTTATAAATAAATAAATTTAGAATTATTTACGTTGAGGAAAATGACACTGTATGCTGAGAATGATATCAGCATAGAACATAATGACGCAGTGTTGTAGGTACCAACGTTATGCTATGCCATTCCATTCGCACGCTCACCTGAAAATATCCTTGCATTCAGGCTCCGTATACGCCGCTTTCTTCTCAGTGTGCATGTGCACAACCCTGATGTTACTCAAGCTACCAGCCTTGCCCACGTCCGTCATGGCGTCCAAGAGGGGCGCGGGCGTAGCGGCGGCGCCTTGGGCGAACACCGTCTGATCTGCGGGAAGGTAAAACGTGAAAGAACAGATGTTCACCATCGTCATCCTATACTAGTCCACTGCTGGACATAGGCCTCTCCAAGTGCACGCCACTGACACACTGAGCACGATCGGCGGCTACTCTCATCCAGCTCTTGCCAGTCACCTTGCGAAGATCGTCGCTCCACCTAGTCTGAGGGCGTCCTACACTACGTTTTCCGATACGTTTTAATAAAAACTAATGGCATAATAAAATGCGCCTGATAGTAATAATAACAGTGTTGTAATAATCAACTGCAGTTTTTAACTTAATAAAACAATTCCAGCTTATAAGTTACACAATATGAATATTTGATGGTGTTTTTGACTAAAAAAAAGTGCTTAATTTATAATGGACTTTTGCAAAAATTAAACTTTTTTGATTTATTATTTGATACCCTATTGCTTGGAACAGATAGGGTTTCCCTTTCAATATAGTGGGATTCCTTCTCTTATAAAACATAGTATAGTATACCTAGTACCAGAGGGGTGAATCTTCCATACATTGAATAATTTTAAAAATTTCATATACGGCAGCGCCATCTTCCGCAAGAGGAACCTCAAGTTACTAACTGGTTATCCATATAATGTCACTAGATGGCGGTAGTATAGATAGCATTTTAAATTAATAAATTACGAAAACACAAATGTTTTCGTAATTTATTAATATTATATATTTCCTAATATATTTATATATTTCCTAATTTGTTCGTATATTTCCTAATTTGTACGCAAAAAAATTTGCGTTAAAATTTATATACACAAAACAAAACATTTTAATAAGTTACAACTTTCGTCATCGCATCGTGCTATAGTCTAATCATTAGTTCACTGGAGTAATCTGACGTTTACGGTGTTCCCAGTTTCTGATAAACAGAAAATAGTGTCGTGACAAGAAGATTGACAACAATTATTCACTCATTCATTCTCATTACGTCCTGAATCAAATCACATTCCTACTGACTTTGTGTGAGTGATCTGAATAACAATGAACGAAACGCATCACTAGTACAATAAATGTGGCAACATAATTTTACAATGTGACATTAGCATCTGTCAGTTTACTAAAGTGAATTAATAATTAGACGAGAAATCCTAGGTTCGATCCTTCGGAAATGAATTAATAACTCTTGATTTTTATTTTTATTTTTATTTATAAGTTTTTAATATGTTTTTATCAATCTTACAATTAATATTATACACAAAAAAAAATATCAACGAGTTTTTTGTAAATATTATATTTTTTTTTTGCGCCATCTATCGGGAAGAAGCGTATACGCGCACGCAAACGTCTACTACCGCCATCTTTTGTACAGGTAACCTAGTTTCCCATCTTTTTTTTCTATAAGAGGCACATCTATACCCAATATTATACATAGTCTATGCCTAGTACAACATACACCTGCACATCAACCAATCCGAAACTGTCAAATTTCTGCAATAAATTTTCAACTATATACTATGTCTAAGAAATAAAGTTCAAAGTGTATTGAGAAAATTTGATAATTAGTGGTAAGTTTGATGTGCAGACGTGTGTACTTGGAGGGTCTAAGTAATTCATGCTTTCTCATACAAAGTACGGTAATCCATCCAAAGTGTGGCCAGCCTAACGCCAGCTGCACTTGCACATCAACATTACGACTCTCGTCCAACAAAGCAAAAATGTCTGTATTATGTTAACCCTAGGCGTGTTCTAGGTCTGTGTAGAGACTTTAATTTTGTTTGTATTTAAGCACTACACACAAACAAGTGTGTTATGAGTTTTTTGAGTTTGCTTATTGCCTCAAATTTCAGCATTTTCAGCTTCCCCGGGCTTGTTTCGGGGCGGCGAGAAACTTAAAGGGAACGGCATCACTCACTAGTGCGTCCCCGTGCCCTACTAGATTCTCTGAAGGGTTCGGATCGGATCGGTGCTTCTGCCTAACATTAGGTAGAGCAGTCACTTGTCTAACCATCTTTAAAGCAAAAAAACTTTGTCTCAATAGTTAGCTCAAGATAGTTAAGACTGTTAGAGTTCAGAGTATAGTATAAATTCAGAGTATAATATGTATATTCTGTTGCTAGAAAAGGTACAAAAAGCTTTTCTCCTTTGCATATTTATTTAATTTAATTAACACGGTTAACATCAATTACATTAATTAATAAGCGCATGTATGAGTATTACCCATTCATGTATCCGACTAAGTTTCAAGGAAAATAAACGCACCAGATCTCCACTATGCTGTCACGGTTATTTGCTCCTAATAATTACCGTAGCAGGAGGCACAAACTGTTCTCAGTGCCCTCGTGTCGTACTGTCGCGCGCGCTCGTCTCCTATCCCACGAAATCTCACTTTTCCCAACGCTTTCCTTGACGCAAAACCTGGGGCCCGACCGCCTTATCGATCGCTTTGACTTCGTGTGAGGTTTATGACGTCATCTTGTCGTTTCGTGCCGCCTATGAAAGCAATATCGAAAGCTATAGCCTTTAGCTTTTGATATTGCTTTCATAGGCGGTGCGAGGTGGCAAGATGACGTCATAAACTATATGCGTAGTCAAGACGATCGGTTAGGCGGTCGGGGGGCTGATTGTGATATATTTGCGGATGAATGGAATATGATTCTGTCTGAGAGCCTAGAGTTCTGTGAGAAGAATGTGTGAATGATAATCTATTAATTTTTATTCAAACCCATTTTACTATTTTAACTAATTTTATTATTTTGATTGTTTTTTTGTTTTAATTTTGTTACATACATAAATACATATAATCACGCCTCTTTCCCGTAGGGGTAGGCAGAGACCACTTTTTTCCAATTGCTACGATCCATACATACTTGTTTCGCTTCGTCCACTTAATTTAATTAATTAAATTTAATTAATTAAATTTAATTAAGTTAATTTAATTTAATTTTAATTTAATTTAATTTTGTTATGTTTATTAATTTTTATATTTTGACTATTTCAATCTATATTTAAGGAAAATCTATTTATAATAATGTAAAATTAATTTTGAATCTGATTTATTATTATTGTTACACATATATTTTAAATATTAATTATAGTAATTGGCTGCGGCCATGTAAATAATGATTTCTTCATCAAAGGAATAGTTCAAGTAAACATGTTTTTATTGTTACTCCGACCATTGACTCTTCTCAACTCGAGAGTGAACTTTGATATCCCTATTTTTAATCTCAAAGTGACATTACACCTCTGATAGATAAGTTGTTAAGAAAAACAATCTAATGACGTTAGGGACACTCCCACAAATATTTTTTTATTATTAAGTTTTATCAAAATGGTAAAGTAAAATAATTTGATGTTGTCATTCAGGAATAATTTTTAAGGAGCTATCTATACTATGGCTTGTTAGATCTAGCAGTCAGAAATTATGATTTTTGTAAGTTTCAATTGAAATACCAACAAAAGTTAAATTTATATTATTTTATTAAATAATAAATACAAATAATAAAATTAAGCTTAATACATTATTATTGTGGTACACTTAGTAAATAATGTATTACATTGTCACAAGCAAAAAAACTAAGTAACTGTTACTGGTAGTAAGTAACTGGTTATTTAATAAATAAATAAATAAACTTTCCTACACTCACACCAATTATCTAGCCCAAGAAAAGCTTTGTTACGAAACTCATTAAATGGTTACTAGACAACGGATAAACATACTTAAAGTACTTAAATACATACTTATTATACATAGAAAACACCCAGACTCAAGACAATTTAGAAAAATAATAATTTCTAAATTGACTTGATTGATTGATTGATCGAACTAGGGACCTCAACTTACCTAATGAAGTAAATTAATAAGAATTTGTTTATTCCTCATCGACATTAACAAAACATGAGAGAATTATTTGCATGTAATGAATAAATTCCTCTTGATTGATAATGATGAATAATTTAATTTTTTTGTGTTTTAAGTTTTACTTTGCCCTTACATGGTGTCGGTGATGGCTGGCCCTATACTATGATGAGGGTATAGTGAGGGTTAAAATAAAGCACGATGAATGAATGAATGAATGAATTAGTTATTCATCTTAAAAGGACCCATCAAAATTATATTTGTTGCTTGAAATTGTTTTCACATTTCAACTCTTTACCTTGTGTCATCAATTGGTTGATTAAAGCTACGGCTTGTGCAATTTATGTTGATGTTAAAAGCCTTTTTTTACAAAACACACTTAACCCGTCATGCACACCAGAAAATCGCTAAAGCTCAGTAATTGTTGAATTTTATAGCTAAATAAAAATACAACGAATGACATTCAAAGAGATGGTAATTTATTACCCACTTAAAATGAAGCCACCAATGAATGTACCTACACCTCTTGTGATTTGGAGCCACTGGCAGATTTCAACAGCAGTAAAGAAGCGATTTTTTTAAAATTCTTAAAATAATGAATCGATCATCCCGAGCTGAAGTGCATCTTACACCACCACTACCTGGCCTGCGGGAGTAGCTGCCTGTCTCCTGGTATCATTTCAAAGCATATTGCATCGATGAGCGCGAAACATTAATTGCAATAATCACCTCTCGTTGTGTCATTGTGTAAACTGGGACTTGTAAATTTTTTCACTTTTTGCATTCATCTTGTTCTGGCGCTTCGCCGGCTGCTGCCGCGGCACCGCTCGCGCGGCGTTGTGGTCACTGTTCTAACCTAACCTAACCTTGGGACTCCCTTTGCTACACCCTAACCGATAAGAGCCTGGCCAAGATTCCGTCCGTGCCTCTGAGCGTATTAAGGGTGCGCCATCAGTAAGTGACAAGTGTCATATATTTTATTTGAATAAAATGTCTTTGTCCATATTTATTTGATGCCATGCGGCCATACTAATTTTGTATGGGGAATTTAATGTGCTTAATGAAAAATAATAATTTAAATAGCCACTTGATAAATCAAAAATGTGGGCGGGGGTGTGGTCAATCAAGCGAGTCTTGATTGATGACTCCCCTACTCTCAGCGTCTGTCCAAACGCTGAGATTGGCAAACGGTTTAGGGAGTAGTGCAGGTCGCGTAGATCCCCTAGGCAAGGCCAGTGGACTATCCTTCTCGAGGTTGCCGCCTGTTTTTGGCCAGTTACCATATGTAATTGGCATAACTAAAACCTCTGGCCGTTTTCCCCCCATACATCCAAACCTTTCCCCTATCCTAATTCCTTTCACAAATTCCTGCAGAGCCGAACAGTGGCGGCGCAAAACCACAATCCTTCAGGCATGCAGAGCCTTGGGGCACTAAATCCCCCCTAAAAGTTGTCCACACTCACCACGGGCGGGTAGTGTGTGTTTCCTTCAGCCCCAACAACCGCAATGTCAGCACATGGTAAAGAATTACTACCCCAGGAAGGTACCGCTGCCTCCGGTAGCGGAGAATCCTTCACCAAGCCCAGCTTGGTCAGTCCCACGTATTCTGGGGGGGACAACCTGTGCTCAGGGACAGGCGCAAGTCTGGACCTGTCGGGCCTCATTGAGGCAATACCAACCATGGTAGATACTGCCATCGTATCACAATGGACCACGGTCGCTCACAAGCGCCCTTGCAAAAGGGGAGACACCAATCCCGTGGCCACGGCAAAGGAACCGCCGAAGAACCGACCGAAACGCAGTCGCCCCAACAGGCGCGCGAGAAGGGAGGCTATTCAGGCAAAAACCACACCAACAACGACAGCCGACGCAGCAGCGGAAACGCAGCGCGAATCTGTACCGGCCAACTTCACGGAGTCGGCGACGGCGCAGACGGCTTCCTCAACGCAGCGCGAATCTGTACCGGCCAACTTCACGGAGTCGGCAACGGCGCAGACGGCTGCCCCAACGAACCCACCACCACCACCACCACCTGGCCAGCCGAAAAGGAGGCGGAAGCCGAGAGGTTTTCGCGGTCGGCCGAACGCTGCGGTGGCTCCCACTGCCCCTGAAAAGGGTCAGCCTGGGACTGGGGACTGTCCGGATAAGTTAGCTTCCTCGAAGCGGACTCGTCTGGATGAGACCCGGTCTCCCAGGGGGGATGCCAAACGCGCGAAGACCGATGCGAGACCGAGGCGGACGGAGAGCTATGCAGATGCGAGTAAATCGCATCTGAGGGTAGCGGTCATCACCGTCCCGCCGAGGGACCTCTCGCAAAGCCAGGCAGATCAGCTGAGGGAAGCCATCGATGATAGCATCCTACAGACCGTTCTGTCTCCGTCTCCGAGCACGCAAGCTCCATCTTTCCGCGGACGCCCCTTCCTTTTGGATGGAGTGTTGGCGATGTGGTGCGAGGATGCGAACGCTCTCAGCTGGCTTGAGAGAACAGTCAAGACCATTCCATCGCCGATACCAAGCACCACTCTGGCTGTCATCCGACAGTCCGAGCTGAAGAAGAGGCTCAAGGCAGGGCTTCTTTTACACACCCGCATCACCGACGCCGCTACGCTGCACAGAGTCCTTTGTGCCCAGAACCCGTGGTACAAAGTTGACTCCTGGCAGTGCTACGGAATGACAGTAGACGAGAAGGCAACGGAAGCAGGCTCCAAGGAGGCTGCCGTCCATCTCGTGCTGGGAATTCCCGAAGACCAGCGGCAGTCGATTCTCGACAGAGAACGCCGGATAGCCCACATGTCGGGTAGTGGGTATATCCGTTTCTTCTCCTCGGAAGAAATAACAAAAACCGAGGACGCAAAAACGGCAACGAGTTCAGTCGCGGCCACTGTAAGGGAGACCTCGACTCCCGAGCAGTCCACCTCAGCTCCCCAACAGGGTTTGAGCGAGATGGAGACAGACTCGATGCTGCAGGGTGGGGGCACTTCCAGTGATGAAAATGGCATCCTGCGTAGCCCGTAACCACCACCTCAACATCATACAAACCAACCTCCAGCACAAACAAATAGCGGCGGCCACGCTACGCAGAGTGCTGGAGGCAGACAACAAGACCGCCGCTCTGATCCAAGAGCCCTGGATCAGAAACAACAGAATTTGCGGTCTAAATAACATAGGCGGTAAGTTGCTCCTAGATACAACCGTCGATAAACCAAGAACTTGCATTTTTATGCCTAAAACCATATCAGCCATTTTGCTTAACCAATTCTGTTCTAGAGACCTCACTGCTGTGAAGATTCTAACGGATAAACAAACTGTCCTAGTACTAGCCTCAGTGTACATGCCGAGCGACGGTGAAGTTCCTCCGAGAGAGCTAGCCGAGCTGGTGCAACACTGCGAAGCACAACAATGGGACCTGATCATCTCTGCAGACTGCAATGCACATCACTCTCTGTGGGGAAGTAAGGATACCAATAAAAGGGGTGAGTTACTAACCGAATATATTTTCCAAACAAACTTGAACATTATGAATATAGGCACGGAACCTACTTTTGTTAGTTCAAGGTATCAAACCATCATAGACATTACTTTAGCAACACATGCGGCGGCGAACCTCATTGAGGGATGGCATGTTTCAAACGAACCATCCTTTGCGGATCACCGCCGGGTATGCTTTAAAATACAATATAAACTAACAGACCCTGTTCCATATCGTAACCCCCGCAAAACAGATATAACAAGGTATAAAAACTTAACAAACAAAGTACTAGGTAACACACAAGTAAATAACGTAATTCCAAGTACCGACAAAATAGAAGCAAACGTACAGCTCCTGACTTCTACACTCGTAAGAAGTTATGAGCTGGCATGTCCTGCTGTAACACCGAAACGCCTAGAGAAAAGCCGCTGGTGGGGGCCAGAACTTGACCGCCTTCGTCAAGAACTCAGGACACTTTTCAACAGGGCCAAAAATACCAGAGCCAATGAGGACTGGGACAAATATAAAACAGCACAACAGCACTACAAAAAACGGATCAGATTCCGGAGAACGGAAGGCTGGCGAAATTTCTGTAGTAGCATTAACTCATTAAACCAAGCCGCAAGATTAAAGAAAATCCTGGCTAAGGACAACTCTAATCTTTTGGGCTCCTTAAAAAAGGAGGATGGCTCCTACACTAATAAAGACGAGGAAACCAGTGCCGTACTGCTAGAAACACACTTTCCAGGATGCCAAATAACGCCAGCCCCTGGTTGGGTAGATGAGCAATACGGCACACCAACAGCACAGGATTGGGAAGTCGCAAATAAGATAGTAACCGCGGACAGGATAGAATGGGCCCTGAGCAGCTTCAAACCGTTCAAGTCCGCGGGGCTGGATGGGATATTCCCAGCATTACTACAGTGGCAGCCCAACCATGTTATTAAGCACTTACTACCAATCTACAGGGCCTGCATAGCCTTTAAATATATTCCCCAACCTTGGAGAGAGGCAAAAGTAATTTTCCTACCGAAGCCGGGTAAGGAGGATTACACACATGCCAAATCTTTCAGGCCAATTAGTCTAACATCATTCCTGCTAAAAACTCTGGAAAGATTAGTAGACCGACACCTTAGGGATGGAACACTGAAAAGCAAACCGTTTCACCCTCAACAACATGCCTATAGGAAAGGCAGATCAACAGAGTCGGCACTACATATGGTAGTGCACAAAATAGAATCGGCTATCACAAATAAAGCGTCAACACTGGCTGCTTTTATAGACATAGAAGGAGCTTTTGACAAAACCATGCACAACAGCATTAACCACGCCCTACGAAAACGGAACGTAGAACCAGCCTTAAGAGAGTGGATCACTGCGCTGGTTAGCAAAAGGGCGGTTCAGATAGTGGTGAACACTACTACGAGGGCTAAAGTAGTTAGAGGGTGCCCTCAAGGAGGGGTGTTATCACCACTTCTATGGAACATAGTAGTAGACAGCCTCATTAACAAACTCAATGATAGAGGATACACTACTATTGGTTATGCGGATGACTTAGCAATACTGATAAATGGGAGCGCTGAAAATGTGTTATGCAAAGTGATGCGCTCAGCCCTTCAGATTGTGGAAGACTGGTGTGACGAACACAAATTGTCAGTAAACCCGAAAAAAACAGAACTTATCCTTTTCACCAACAAAAGGAAGTTACCAGAACTCCAACCACCAAAACTCTTTAACACCAACCTCTCCCTATCAACTCAAGTAAAATATCTGGGAGTCATCCTGGATAATAAACTGAATTGGGCGAGGCACATTGATGCAAAAATAAAGAAGGCCTGTATAGCGTTTGGGCAGTGTAGAAGACTTGTTGGGAAAAAATGGGGTCTAAATCCAAAAATCACACTTTGGTTATACACATCAGTTATCAGACCTTCCTTAACCTACGGATCAGTTGTCTGGTGGCCCAGAACCCAACTGGTCACGGTAAAAGCAAAACTCCAGAGTCTGCAACGCCTAGCAAGCGTAGCAGCCACGGGGTGCATGAGAACAACTTCATCAGCCGCTCTGGAGTATATATTGAACTTAAGACCTCTAGATCTAGTCATTCAAGAGGAAGCCAAGGGCGCAGCCTTAAGACTAAGATCTAACGGGTTATGGAAACAAAGCATAACTACACACTCAAAGATTCTGCAGGCAAGCCTGAAAGAAATACCGTTTCTTGAAGCGCCCATGGACAGAATACCATGCCACCACGTCTTCGATAGAAGATACAATATCCAACTTACTGCGGAACCAGTTGATAGCTCTGGCATCAATGAAGTTAGGATATACACAGACGGGTCCAAAACCGCACACGGCACTGGAGCGGGTGTCTTCTCGAATGACTTAAATATAAAAATTTCAACAACTTTAGACAAGTTAAATACAATCTTTCAAGCAGAATGTATTGGTATCACCAAGGCGGCACAGGCGGTTGCAGCCAGAGCTGTCAGAGACCTAAATATAAAAATTGTCTCAGATAGTGCATCCGTACTTCAAGCTTTAAAAAACAACACCATAACCTCTGTCCTTGTACTGGAATGTCATAACACTCTCCAATCCATAGCAGAGGCAAACAAAGTAACTTTGCAATGGATCAAAGGACACAGCAACTCACAGGGTAATGACGCCGCTGACGAACTAGCCAAAAGAGGATCGATGGCAGCAGTTTATGGACCGGAACCACTGCTGCCCATACCTCAGGCCCAGATAAAAACGTGGCTGCGCAAATTAACCGAAGATGAACATCTAACAGAATGGAGAAACAGTGTAGGTAGCAGGCAAACCAAGAATGCAGTTCCGGTGGCATCAAAAAAGCTTGCCCGCAACCTCCTTAGATTAAACAGGGACAGGATCCGTAAAATCATCGGTATTATTACTGGTCATTGTCCCTTAAACAAGCACCTATTTACGATAGGTGTGACCGACAGCCCTCTATGCAGAGGATGCATGGAGGCGGAAGAAACGCCACAACACGTGCTCATGGAGTGCAGGAGTGTGGCAGACGAACGGGCACGGTTTCTCCAAACACCCAGAACGCTTGCGGAAGCCTGCAGCAGCCTGAAAAGGCTGCAAGCCTTCTGGGATAATCTGGGTTGGTTGGAGTAGGCAGAAGGTACAATACGTACAATGGCCAAATCGAATGGCTAAGTGCGGATACAGCCCAGTATAACTAAACTAAACTAAATCAAAAATGTGAGACGGACGATTTGTAGTTTTGGTGATTGTTTAGACAAAATCAGAGGTACAATAATTTAGATTATAAGAAATCAACAAAATGACACCACCTGTTTTCATGATTTTTGCCCAACTTTATATGATATTGTAGAAAAAACTATAGTGTGTTATGAATTTGTGAATTGGACTAATTGTAAACATGTTCCCTTTGATACTATACCTACATATATTTTATTTAAGTACCTAATACAATAGTGTTTTCAATTATCTTAACAGTGACTGCACTTTTGGCATTTTTTGCTCTGTGCACCCTTAATACAATTGTAGGTAGAAAAAGAATATCGAAATAGAACAAATCAATTGTGACCCTCATGTAGTTTGAATAAACTAATAATAAATAATTGAACTTTAGTTAGGCTTGTTTAACCAAAGGGTTTCATAAAAATGCTGTTGCATTTTCAACTTTATGACTTACTGATAAGATAAAGAGTTTGCTCATGCTGTTTCGTTTCTAGGACAATCATCAGTATGCATACCTACATAACTCAAGTTAGTAACTACAATTGCACAGAACGAACAGAATGACGTAGGACTAGGTACCTATCCAATACGAAATGTGGTGCTGAGATGCGTAGCATTACAGTTCTGCTTTTTGTTTCTATTTTCATTATTTACTATGCATTTATCTATGAAAATATATTTTTTAAATATAATAGCGAACACAATTCCTCTAATAGATAATATAGCTAAGTATGCAATAGAACATAACCAAATATCAATAAACTAATAGTACTTCAGGTTTCAAAGTTACGTGGTACTTACTGGATTTTAAGCATTTCTCAAACGCCTCCTTCGCTGTTACATACTCCGGAGAGTGGTCCAAGGGCTGCGAGAGTTCTTGGGTGTACGTAAAGTAGGTCCTATTTGATTTTACAGATGTTAAAGCGGCACTAACTCTGCCGAAATTGCGGCTGGATATAATAAGAGGTACGGCTTTACCGATCCCAGACATTTTGATATCACTTCGAAAATAGACTAAGCGATTAAAAATTGTTCAACAGCTATGTATATTTTAAACTCAGGCAAAAGCCTTCAAAATCGAGACTGTTTAGATATTCTTGTCATTTGATATTAATTTTAAATAAACAAGACAAAATTGATTGACGACACAGACGTCTACCGTACCGCGCGGCGCGACCTTTTCTTTACCAAAGCCAAACCCAATCACTCACACACAGACTGTTTTTTTTTAATGTTTGTTTGTTTTCTTTCACTCATTCCATTCATTCAGATTCGATTCGGCATTGCACAATCGAAATCGAATACATCGATATAGGTACTTTACTTTTGACATGACTATATAGACAATACCCACATTATTTAAAAATTATTTGTGAATCGCACGTTACAAAGTTTTTAAAGTAAAAGCTTGAAATAAGAAACGACGCTGACGCCTAGACAACATAAACGGAAATGACAAAATATGGAATAAACGGAAATGACAAAATATGGAAGCGTTTTGAAACTTTTAGAACTGGAATCAGAAAAATACCAGAGAAGTGCCGTAGGAACGAACCGGAACACTCCAAATCTGACACCGTTCTTCTACATCAACGTCAGCCACCCCACTCGACCAGTGAGCTTTCAACTCAATAAATGATAAAATGTTCTTAGAACATTTTATCATTTAGTCATGTCTGCGGATTTGTTTTATTTTCTAAAATTTGTGTTATGTCGAATATTAATGTGAAATAATGGTAGATTATTATAACCACTAGGTGTTCTTAAGTGCGCTTGAGTGGCAAATGAAACAAAACATTGCAACTTCACTTTTCAAATTCTCTCAAGAATTCCGCCCGAGGACTTAGTAAAGCCCCACATCTTTACTGAGATACTCGAGGGGTTGGAGCACAGAACACAGAAAAGACTTGTGTTCTGTGGGTTGGAGGGTATATCATTTCTCACTTCTCATTTCTATTATCATTCATCATCCATCATCTATACAAGATGGAAATATTGTTTACTTATATATTACTTGTAAGAAAAATTACTTTGACACTGGCTAAATGTGCTAATCGCACGAAACCATCAACAAAAGGAAAAAAAAAATGATAAAATAAATAAATCACAGACATCTGTGAAATAAATAATATTGTGTGCCGCTGCAATGCAACGCCTGAAAAATGTCGGTCGACCTGTGACATGTTCGTACTGTCACATTGACATTTGACACGACACACTCGGCGAGACCGCGCGCAGTAAAAAGTGATTTACGACCAACTTGAGTGGCCTCTAATGAAACTTTTGACTGTTATGTTTAGACGTTTAGCTAAGGAACAAAAGAATGTTTGTAACTTTAAATAAACAATGTACGTACCATATTTTAGATGGCATGAAAGTTGAAGTCGAGCAAAATTTGTCGGTTTTAGTCGATTATCGTGGTTTTATGAAAAATATTGAGCGATACATACATGCGTGTATAGTTTTTTAGTATTTTCATACACTAGAATAGTTCTTTACATTAACAATAATCTAAGCAGAAAAATACAGTAAAAAAAAAATTGATATCCACTTTTAAACTTGATTAAGTAAGGAATAGAACTTCTTATACTTTTTCACTGATTTTAAATATCTTATCTTATTGAGGCTTGCTGAGGTTTCCCTCTCGCAGTAGCACTTCGACCCATTGAGATCTTTTATGCGAAGTATAAATTTTGCATTTTCTGGTTTAATTTTGTAGTTATTTTGGCACTTTAATCATCATCATCAACAGCAAATTTTTATGTCCTCACTCTGAGGCACGACACGATCCTTCCATACGGATGGATAGGAAGAACGGGCCGGAAACCACCACGCGGGCGCGGGCCCAGTATGCGGATTAGTGGTTGTTAACGACTGCCAATGCAGCCGGGACCAACGGCTTAACGTGCTTTCCGAAGCACGGAGGCTCAAGATGATACATTTTTGGTCCCCCATCCGATAATTTGCTTAACCTTAGCAATCGCAGACTGGGCGCGTTGACCACTGCGCCATCAAGCTCCTCCCTCTGCGCCATCGAGCTTCTCCCTTATCATCAGATCTTCAAAATGTAAGTACTTTTTGGGGAAGGCGACACTCTGACCCATGCATTGCATTTAAATTATTTCCTACCAACAGAATATTATTGTCTACCCACCCACGTCTGTTTTGTTGATTGTTACGAGTTTTTGTCTTATCTTATTATTTGTTGTTTATGTTTTCTCGTAAGTGATTGTATAAGTAATCTTAGAGCAAATAAAGATCTTAAACCTAAAATTTAAGGATTCTAGAAGATTTTTGTATCAATAAATAAATTACTTACAGCGCCATCTATTGGGACCAAGCGTAAACCTGCAAACAAACCAATATTAATAATAAAAAAGCGTAGTGCCGTATGACTGTTGTGTTGTGTTGTGTTGTGTCAGTTGTGTGGCAAGCACAGTGGTGTTCAAGATCATGTGATCTTTTTTATGATCTACTATACTCAGGGGCGGGCCCTTATAATTGTATAATAATAAAGAATTACTGTGTTATTGATGTCCCCCTTTCGAAACTTTTAAACAGCGATTATAAAGTGGTATTCGATGCATTATTATATTAATTATTTACCTTAACCCCTTTATTTCCGATGTGCATCCCTAATGTACCTACTACGGACTACGGTACACATCCCTAGTGCAGAGAGAGAAGTCAAAACTGACATTAACTTGACTGAGTGACAACTGACACTGACTTTTTTTTCTTTAGTTGATGACTTTGTGCGATTAGCAAATTTAGTCAGTGTCAAAGTAATTTTTCTTACAAGTAAAATATAAATAAACAATATTTTCTTCCTGTATGATGATGATGAATGATAAAAGAAATAAGAAGTGAGAAATGATATACCCCCAACCCCTCCAGTATCTCAGTAAAGATGTGGGGCTTTACTAAGTCCTCGAGCGTACTTCTTGAGAGAATATGAAAAGTGACGTTGCACTGTTTTGTTTCATTTGCCTACACTCATGCACACTCACGATAACTTAACGGTTAATAATCCACCAATATTTCACATTAATATTCGACTTAACACAATAAAACAAAACCGCAGACATCACTCTTCACTTTCCCGCAAAGAACTCCGACACTGACTTTGGGAAATCAACAAAGCAACGGTTTTATTTAGGGTGCGTTCCGAGTCGAGATTATCGATATTAGCGCGATAGCAGTCGTTCCGAATCGCCGTGAGCGCGTTCACGAAATCTAGCGTGACGTCACTCATGGCGTCATTGTCTGCGCCATCTTGCGCTCACAGCGATCATGCCTCGGAGCGAAATCACTGTGAGCGTGCTGTCAATTAGCTGTCAATTTCAAAAGTAGCCGCCGCTGGCGCCGGCGCCGCGCCGTCTGGACGCGTGAGTCGTGTCCGTGTGTTTTAACTTTTAAATGTCAGCCTTATTGTGTGTGTGTGGGACAAAGAAAAAGAAAAAACAAACAAACAAAGTTCAAGGTTATGAATAACGTACGATAACGAGCGTTACGAATCTCCCTAGATAAATCTTCTGTGCGTGTGTATGTTATTGAACTCCTTCTAAACGGCTGGCTGGACCGATTTAGATGAAAATTTCTGTGTGTGTGTGTTCAAGTGTATTCGAGAATGGTTTAGATTTACAATTGGACCCAGTAGGTGGAGCTGCTATAGGGGTCCATCATGGGATACGGGTGTTCCTAGGACGAATGATTTGTTTGTTTTGTTGCCATGGAATTGGAAACTGTCAAAGCGGTACGTAGTCCGCCGGTCAGCTAGTAGTTAATATAAATATTTGCTCAATAATCAATATTCATACTTTTAAATAGAAACAGCAATGAAATTACGAGCATTACATTTTAAATTAGAATAGATACTAGTACACCCAATGTAACCACAGTGCCATAGAACAATTGAATTTCTATTGTGTCTGGTTTAAGAACAACTAAGTCGTTACAAATCTATTTATTCTGTGAGTTATAGTCAAATTTAGTGAAAGTAACTGTTTTTGTGCTCTTAAAAAAATATCCAAAACCAACCTGATCACTCCAGTAGAAGTTAATTAAATAATTTTCAAAAACTTGTATTTTCAATTTCATAGTCAAACCATTTTATGTTGAATAAATTCATATTGAAGCTGAGTATCGAAGTACAGAGTACATAAATTAAATGTGAAAATAAGCTATACAGTGGCTTCTTGGCGGGAAAGTGAAGAGTCATGTCTGCGGGATTGTTTTATTTTCTAAAACTTGTGTTAAAGTCGAATATTAATGTGAAATAATAGTGGATTGTTAACCGTTAAATGTTCGTAAGTGCGCATGAGTGTTAGCAAATGAAACAAAACAGTGCAACTTCACTTTTCAAATTCTCTTAAAAAGTACGTAGTAAAGCCCTACATCTTTACTGAAATACTCGAGGGGTTGGGGGGTATATCATTTCTCACTTCTCATTTCTATTATCATTCATCATCGTCATACAAGAAGGAAATATTGTTTATTTTTAGATTACTTGTGAGAAAAATAACTTTGACACTGGCTAAATGTGCTAGTCGCACAAAGCCATCAACTGAAGAAAAAAAAAGCTATACAGTGACAATGTTCAAAGACAATTTAACTTCCACTTTTCATAATCTATGGTGGCTTTGCTCGTAGTGTTGCCAACTTCAAAATTATTCCAATATTTGTAGTAAAATACCAAATGCCTTGACTTTACTTAAAATAGTTTGCTCGCGAGATTTTACCAAAAAAAAAATTAAGTGAAAATTTATCAAATTTACTTAAGTTGAACTAAAGACACTGTTCACGCCAAGACGTGACGAACGAAACATCGGTAAAAATGGAACATTAGAATTTCCATGGCATTGCCTGCACCCGGTAGCCAATATACACACTGATAGACTAATCATTAAATCTCAGGAAAATTAAAGCCTTCAGAATTGAAGTTTAGCAGGTAGGTTTTTAAGAGTATTACAAGCTTAACTGCACGCATTTCACTTCTGATGATCTTCGGTCATGACTTCCATTCACTGTTGTTGTCACTGTTCTTGGCCGCCAGGTTTTTCGTGGTATCTTTTTGCGTGGTTAGCCACATCGTCGTTTGCTATTTTATGGTATATCAAAAGAGTGTATATTGGAACGCCTAGGTTTTTCTAGCCCTTATTGTCATTGATTGGCACACAAACTAGAAGCCTTACAATTTTTGCACAACGTTAATTTATCCTAAACTTGCTTCACCTATTTTACTTCACCTAATTTCTTATCGCCCTATTTTAACTTTCCAAAATCGTCAATTCTCACAACATTTTATTATCCGTAATACTAACATTTACAAAAGATTTTAGTAAGTTTATTTAATATAAGAGATTTTAAAATTTGAGTTATTTATTCTTAGGCCAAAGTATTTATTGTGCATTAACATCTGTTAAGGGAAACAAAAATTGTGCGTAATAAGGCCATTGAAGTTTGGCCAAATGAAATTAGGACCATTAATTTTAGGCGATTCAAAGGGCACCCATATCAAAACTCTAAGAGTATTACAAATAAACAAATAATAAGCTACGAATAGTTATTCCGTGTTTTGTCTCTTTTAAGTTATAATTAACTTACTAACATAGTCTTAAGCAAATGTACTAACACTTTGGATCTGAGTTGTCTGAATAAAAATGTATTAATTTTTTTTTTAAATTTTACTCTAATTTGAAATGATGTTTACATGACAGGAACAAAACACGGAATAACTATTTGTACCTTATTCTTTGTTTATTTGTAAGGCACTAGTAATTTTAGGCTTTATAGATCATTATTACAAAATAACTTATGGGATAAAAAAATATGCTCAAAAATGTATCTGTATTAACGTTATGCGGCGTTATGCAACCATAGATTTTGACTTTTCATTTTCTGCAACCCCATAGGGATGGACCCCATACAGGGTATGAAAAGAACCTTAACGAAAACAAAAAATACAGATTGTTCCCATCATTACTATTACTTTCTTGTATGGAGCCATACCTGGGAACCTGATAGTTAAGGAGTTATTGAGGAACAAAGTCAAAACTTTTTTTTTACAGTTTTTGCGGAATCTGTTTAAAAAGGTTATTAGTAAATTTTCTTCTAAAGGAACATTAGTATTTTTCTTCCATTTTCAATTAAAAAGAGACGTTTTAAGTTACAAACCGCAATGAATGCGGCGGCTCGCGGCCGGCCGCCTCATATCGTATCGTACGCTATATGCACACTAAGTTGCACACGTTCCATTGCGTGTCATAAATAACACCTGTTTTTGATACCCAAAAATAAAAGTCGTTTCCCAGCATTTATTTTTACTTAATGTTTCTTAGTTTGATGTACACTGCGTATATTACGGCTTCGGTAAGGGTCTTTTCATACCCTGTATTTTGCAGGCTAGATAATAGTTGCCATTCGTATTTAGTGTTTCCCAACAATAAATAAAAGGTTCTTTATAATCCCCTTCAAACAAAAAATTATATTGCAGTATTTTTTCTTCAGAGTTTTTAAGTATTTATTTGTTAATTTTGCCATAAATCAATTGTATATTTTACAGTTGTCATAGTAAAAGTATTTTGTACTAAGGTGTAATGTAGCACAGAAACTATACATATAATTTTTAACAAAAAAAAACCGACTTCAAAAAACAGGAAGCTTAAAAAAGTAAAAACAGCTCTAAAAAGCAAGAAATAATATTGAAATCATATTATTAATTACCTGGATACGCATATCAGTTTTAAAAAATTTCTACTGAAGTCGGGTGGGGCTTTTACAATAAAAAAGTGGAGATAATGGAACAACTATAAAAGTTTAAATGAAACGAAATTGTCCCCCAGCCGACCACCAACCACCCGACTTCAATAGACCTTCTTTAAAACTGATAAGCGTATCTAGGTTATTATTAAAATGAATTAAATACTATTTCTTGCTTTTTAGAGCTGTTTTTAATTTTTTAAGCTTCCTGTTTTTGAAGTCATTTTTTTTTTGTTAAATATTATTTGTTTAGAGTACGTATATCTGTTTCTGTGCTACATTACATCTTAGCATAAATACTTTTACTATGACAACTGTAAAATAAACATTTGATTTATGGCAAAATTAACAAATAAATATTTAAAAACTCTGAAGAAAAAATACTGCAATATAATTTTTTGTTTGAAGGGGATTATAAAGAACCTATAATTTATTGTTGGGAAAAAACTAATTACGAATGGCAACTATTATCTTGTGATAGATCACGTGACGGCACGTGAAGGCGCATAGACAAATCCTCCATTCGTCAGTTTTCGGGCGAGAAGGCAGCGTAGTTTGGTATTTTATTGAGCGAGCTGCCATAAAGTGAAACTGAAAAATGGCAAAATCCCTGTCACCTTCTCAGGCTCGCCAAGAACATGTCCTAGCCGTGTCGCGCGACTTCATATCCCAGCCCCGTCTAAGTAAGTAAACCTTATTATTTTCCAGGGTGTAACGTCATAAACTTGTCAATGGAAATCGATTTTGGTGCAGATCCCACTCTTGTACGCTTTTTCTTGTTTTTGTGAGCTTTACTGCACCTTATTGGGTCAGAGTTTATGTTTTAGAACTTTTTGGATAATCTTAAAAAAATGTTGGAAATCTATGAAATATGCTCTAACTAAACCCTGGCGTAAGCTTATCTCCCATCACATTGATTGTGCCAGAACATTTAGAACAAATACTTCCTATTATTATTAGTTCGTGCACACAAGCAAGCAAGATTATTAATCCATTTGTATCTAATAACAGATTTCTATCCTGCCTGGAAAACCCTTAAATTATTGCCAACCTTCTTGAAGGCAGGGCGGTTGGAGTGTCAAAAGTATGTACGTCTTTGGAGCAAACATTAAGTGGATGCAATAAATACTGTTAAACTTAGATGTAGGTAAATCTATTAAACTATCTACTACTTCAAATACCTGTAAATTACTGATAAAGATGATGTCACAATCAGCTGTTCTCAGCTCTACTGTCATGTGATTACTTCTATCTATGATCAGCAATTCAACCCATAACAGGAATGCAAACTTGGGTCAGAGTTGATGTAAGTTAAATGTTATAGGAAAACTTGCCGTTGTATTATTTTTGCTTCATACATTTTTTTATTATATTAATATTGAATTACTAATAAAAAAAAATGGTAAAACATTTCAAAAGTCTGAAAGTTGTTTTTTTTTCAAAGTCTTGCCAGATTTTATGTAGCTGTAAAAAAAATATTATGTAATTTGGTTCTAGCAAAAAGGTTGGTACATTTGGATGAATACTTGAAACCTAAAGTGATCAGGGATGATACTTGCTTAACTCTAAAGATAAAAACAACTCTACTGCCTATTAAGAAGCACTTCTTGTGGAAAGAGGTGTGTCATACCTGTTTATTAAGAGATGTCTTTCCCCAGAGAGGGTAGGAGAAAAAGAGGAAAGCCTTTGAAGAGATGGAGGGATGATAGTAAAGTTAGCTGGTAGCTGGGTATACTTAGACAAAACTAGTCAGAGATAGGGAAAAATGGAAAGGGTTGGAGGAGGCCTATGCCAAAGGGAAAGGGAGGAAAACAAAGACAAAAGATGAGCATTAAAATATATTTGTCATACTGTAAAAATATAAAAAGTTTATTAACCTTTTCACCGCCCAACTATCCTGCACGCGATGTCCCGCTGTACGCCAACGTATAAATGTATTTTAATAAAGTAGATACAAAGAAGAACTGCTATAGAAGTGCTGGCGTGGACGGCACGAAAATCTCAAACTTCTATAGAAGTTGTTGGCGGTAAAAAGGTTAAAATATTTACTAAGTTCTTCTTACATACTTCTAAGTGTTGACCTATTTGTAGTGGCTTAAAACAATACCCACTGCTGGGTAGGCATGTACTATCTTATGAAGTGTAATTTTGGAGCATGTTTCGCATTTGCTGGATCTGGATCTAGATTTGCTAAACCCTCATTTTAGTGAGTAGGTAATAGGCAGTAAAGAGGACAACTTCTTAGTACCTATCTTTTATATCATAAAAGTTGTCTTACATAACTTAGCCATTTGCTAATCTTTTTTCATTCATGTTTAATATTGTTATATTTTGGCACACAAGAATTAGACATGTTAGTTTTGATGAAGTCTACCATAAATATCAGGTTAATATACATAACCGGTTTACTGTGACAGTAATAAGAAAGATTAACACCTTTAAGCCATTTGACTGACAAACAATTGAATTTCTATTGTATCTGGGCCTGACGGTGTTCAACCTGTTAATAATCTTTAAAAACCAATAAATTGCTTATTTTAATTAATTTATTATATAAGTAAATATTCTTCTGTGAGTAGAAGCTGGCTGTATCTTATGTTTTTACCCCCAAATTGTAACTTTGTAAATTATTTTATCTTTTCGGTCATGTTCTTGTTTATGTTTTATAGTGTTGCAATAAAAGTGTTATCTATCTAATTAAGTGTATAAAAGTGTAAACTTGTATTTGCATGCCAATTCTTTTGACTCAAACTGGACATGATAATAATATAATTTCTTTATTCAAGCAACAAGGACTCATAGGGTTAGTAACAAATGGACTTAAGAACTATGTTAGTACATACATAATATAATTTACATTTAACTAGGCAATAGATAATGTAGGCATTTTCTAATTTTAACCTATATATTAATACAATTGTAGGTAGAAAGGGAATATCGAAATAATACAAATCAATTGTGACTATTTGTGACCTTCATGTAGTTTAAACAAACTACTAATAAATAATTGAACTTTAGACTGACCCATTAGCTATGTTTAACCAAAGGGTTTCATAAAAATGCTGTTGCATTTTCAACTTTAAGACTTACTGATAAGATAAGAGTTTGCTGTTTCGTTTCTAAGACAATCAGCTGTAATAGTATGCATACCTATCTAATACAAAATGTGGTGCTGAGATGCGTAGCATTATACAGTTCTGCTTTCTTTGTTTAATTTTTCTATATTTATTTATTATGCATTTAACCATGAACATATATTTTTTGATTATGTTATCGAACACATCATTTAATAGATAGGTATTATTAATACCCGCGGGACCCGCGGCGTTCAACCTGTTAATACCGTATTAACAGGTTGAACTCCGCGGGTCCCACCCAGCCACAATAGAAATTCAATTTGTTTGTCGGACATAATAATATGGCGTTAAGTATAGGTATGCGATAGAACATAACCAAATATCAATAAACTAGTACCTAGTACTTCAGCTTTCAAAGTTACGTGTACTTACTGGATTTTAAGCATTTCTCAAACGCCTCCTTCCCTGTTGCATACTTCGGACAGCGGTCCAAGGGCTGCGTGAGTTCTCGGGTGTACGTAAAGTAGGTCCTATTTGATTTTACAGATGTTAAAGCGGCACTAACTCTGCCGAAATTGCGGCTGGTTATAAGAGGTACGGCTTTACCGATCCCAGACATTTTGATATCACTTCGAAATTAGACTAAGCGATTAAAAATTATTCAACAGATTTGTATATTTTAAACTCAGGCAAAAGCCAACAAAATCGAAACTAGAGATTCTTGTAATTTGATATTAATTTTAAATAAACAAGACAGAATTGATTGACCGACACAGACGTCTACCGCGCAACCTTTCTTTGCCAAACCCAATCAGACTTCTTAGTATATTTATTTACCTTACATACTCTATGCACAATTGCAGATTGTTTTTTTTAATGTTGGTTTTCACCTCAGAATAATAACTGTTCTGAGGTTTTCACTGGTTTTCAGCTCTGAACTTTTTAATGCTCTAAGCTTAGATGAATAATAGGTCTCGCTGCGTGCGAGACCTAACATTCATCTAAGGCTCTAAGTAAGGCTCTGAACAATAAAGCTAGTTTTCAGTCACTCATTCAGCCCCCCGACCGCCTAACCGATCGCTTTGACTACGCGTATAGTTTATGACGTTATCTTGCCACCTCGCACCGCCAATGAAAGCAATATCAAAAGCTAAAAGCTATAGCTTTCGATGTTGCTTTCATAGGCGGCACGAAACGACAAGATGACGTCATAAACCACACGCGAAGTCAAAGCGATCGGTTAGGCGGTCGGGCCCCAGATCAGATTAGATTCGAGATTACACTATCGAAATCGAATACAAGCATCGATATATATTTATTTTGCTTTTCACATACCTATAGAACAATATCACAGTATTTAAAAAAATATTTGTGAATCGCACGTTTCAAAGTTGTTAAAGTAAAAGCTTGAAATAAAAAACGACGTTGACGCCTAGACAACATAAACGGAAATGATAAAATATGGAAACGTTTATGTAAACTTTAAGTGCCTTACAAATAAACAAAGAATAAGGTCCGAATAGTTATTCCGTGTTTTGTCTCTTTTACTCTAATTTGAAATGTCGTTTACATGACAAGAACAAAACACGGAATCACTAAGAACCTGCCCTAAAACTAGACACTGGCTGAATCGTAGCGAGAGCCATTTTTCAAGAAATTGAATTGAACTATTCGCACCTTATTTTTTATTTGTTTGTAAGGGGCTTAGAATTTTGGAATAAGAAAAATACCAGAGAAGTGCTCCGTACGTAGGAACGAACCGAAACAATCCAAACCTGACACCGTTTTTCTGCGTCAAGCGTCAACGCAGCCACTCAACCAGTGAGCTTTCAATTCAATAGATGATAATATAAATAAAACTTGTGCATAGTACCCACTTTTAAACTTGGTTAAAGTTAAGAATAGAATTTCTTGTATTTTTTCACCAATTTTAGATATCTTATCTTAATGGGGCTTACTGAGGTTTCCCTCTCGCAGTAGCACTTCGACCCATATCTGTCGGGACTAAGCGTAAACCTGCAAAGCAAACAAACAAATAATAATAATTAAAAAGCCTAGTACCGTGTGTTGTGTGGCGCAAGCACAGCAGTGGGGTTCAAGATCATGTGGATTTTTCATGATTTACCTACTACACTCAGGGGCGGCCCTTATAATTGTATAATAAAGAATTACCTACTGTGTTATTGATATCCCCCTTTCGAAACTTTTAAACAGCGTTTATAAAGTGGTACCTGTTCGATGCATTATTATATTAATTATTTACCATAACCCCAGCACAGCGCCTGTGGGACTACGCTGCGGTACACATCTCGAAATTTGGTTGGTTCGAGGCTCAGAATAATAACTAAAGATACAGAAACCGGACTAAAATAGCAACACAAATACATCAGTTCGTACTATTTTTACTAATGAACCTAGGTCATGTATTGGAAAAAAATAGATTGTCCCTTTTCTTTCATAATTTCGAATTCTGTCACCAAAAATTATGACGTCATATTTGGGTAATGTGGTAACTTTATCGACTTTATTATCGACTAGCTGACCCGGCGTACCTACTTCGTACCGCTTTGACAGTTTCTGTTACAACAAAACAAACAAATCGTATTTCTATTTTTTTTTTTTTTATAAGTGGCGTTCACATCTCTTGTGGTTGAGATGTATTTTGCCAACTACAACTTTTATTGGTCATGCAATTTTTTTTTTCTATTAATAAATATAGCCTATGTTACTCAGGGATAATGTAGCATTCTAATGGTAAAAGAATTTTTAAAATCGGTTCATTAGTTTTTGAGTTTAGGTATTCGTTGCAAACATACAAAAATACAAAGCTTTCCTCTTTATAATATTAGTATAGAAGTATAGGTATAAATAATTGAAAACAACAATATAGGTAGTACTTGATTTGTCACTATATTTATTAAAAATACATTTTAAATTGACAATAAATAGATAATAATTGAACCCAAACAATCAATTCGTCGCCAACGCCGCAAAGGGGCGAACCTCATAGAAACGGTCAAAAATGAGTTTAATAAAAAAAAATTTTTTTTAACATTTGTGTTTTTGTAATTTGTTCGCAACAAAATTTGCGTTAAAAATTATATAAACATTTATGAGTTTAATATACAAAAATGCTCCATTTTTCACGCACTATGTCGTCACAAAAAGGCAAAGCTCTAACAATAATAAAAAAGAAAATACATTGACGGCGTATCTCAATATCACATCAAGCAAAGTTTCACGAAAAGACGAAACTCGTAGTTCGCCTTTTATTAGCGACATCTCGCGAGTGATGCAGGCAATGCAATGAGGCCCTAAATCAGTGTCGCCCTTTCGTGCGGGCCCACCACATTTGTTTACTTCGATGTTACGCCCCCGGCCACAGGTTTATGCGCGCGAGTTCCGATAGTTTTAATTGTTTTTAACAAGTAATTACACATTCAATTAATAGGTTAACAGTGTAATTGTGTTTATGACAAAGCCATGTAAGTATTATGTGTATTAAAATTTGTAATCTCAACCCCATCTCAACCCGTGGGTGTCGTAAAAGGCGACTAAGAGACCATTCCAGAGGATGGGCAGCAGCATCTCTCTGAGGTTACCTTCAACCTACTGCGATCGCCAACCCGCCTGCCAAGCGTGGCGATTATGGCAAATACCCCCCCCATGATTGCAAACCAGCAAAAATCGGCCCCTAGTCCCCGGTGGTTCCGCTCGCCCTAGCTACGGTAGTGGCCAAGGCAGCGACGGGGCAGGGGGTGCTAAGAATCTCCGGCAGAGACCTGGCTACCGCCAACAACGAACTCTGGCCCTGGCAACATTTAACACGCGCACATTGCGGACTGACGAGAAGATTTACGAACTGGAGGAAGAATTGAGTAAGATACGGTGGGACATAGTTGGATTATCTGAAGACCGGAGAGAGGGGGAGGACTCAATAATCCTCAAGTTCGGCAACTTGCTCTATTTCCGGGAGGGCGAACAACTGTCCCAAGGTGGTGTCGGGTTCATCGTCCACAAGTCCCTCGTGAACAACATTGTCGAGACCGGGAGTGTGTCGCCTAGGGTAGCGTACCTTATACTCAGAGTAACCAAACGGTATTCGTTGAAGATCATACAGGTTACGGCCGAGCTTCTGAAAGCAGGCGGAAGACCGGTACTCGTAGCTCTTCAGAAGCTATTTAATTCCGTCGTACTAGGGGGCAGAACGCCAGAGACGTGACACGAAGGTATAGTGGTACTGTTCTTCAAAAAGGGCGACAAAACCCTGCTGAAGAACTACAGGCCTATCTCACTTCTAAGCCACGTCTACAAGCTGTTTTCGAGAGTCATAACGAATCGTCTCGCACGCAGGTTTGATGCCTATCTTCAGCACCATAGACCACATACATACGCTACGGCAGGTTATACAGAAGACCGAAGAGTATAACCAGCCTCTTTGCTTAGCGTTTGTGGACTATGAAAAAGCCTTCGATTCGATTGAAACATGGGCCGTGCTACAGGCGGTGCCAAATTGACTCTCGGTACATCGAAGTGTTGAGGTGTTTGTATGAAAGCGCCACTATGTCAGTCCGTCTTCAGGACCAGAGCTCGAAAACTATCCAGTTGCAGCGAGGAGTGAGACAGGGAGATGTGATTTCTCCGAAACTGTTCACTGCTGCACTGGAAGATGTTTTCAAGCTTCTGGACTGGAAAGGACTCGGCATCAACGTCAACGGCGTATACATCACTCATCTTCGGTTTGCTGACGATATAGTGGTCATGGCTGAGACCCTGAAATACCTCGGCGCAGTGCTCGGTGACCTCAACAGAGTCTCTCAACAAGTGGGTCTTAAAATGAACATGGAGAAGACGAAAGTTATGTCGAACTCACGTGTCGTACCCACTCCTCTGAAGGTTGGGGACTCTGCCCTTGAAGTTGTGGACGATTATGTTTACCTGGGACAAACGGTCCAGCTAGGTAGGTCCAACTTCAGCAAAGAGGTCAATCATCGAATCCAATTAGGCTGGGCAGCGTTCGGAAAGCTACGAAACATCTTCTCGTCCGATATACCGCAGTGTCTCAAGACGAAAGTCTTTGACCAGTGTGTGTTGCCAGTGATGACATACGGGACTGAGACGTGGTCGCTCACTATGGGCCTCATAAAAAGGCTCAAGGTCACTCAAAGAGCAATGGAGAGGGCTATGCTCGGGGTTTCTCTGCGTGATCGAATCAGAAATGAGGAGATCCGCAGAAGAACAAAGGTAACCGACATAGCCCGAAGAGTTGCTAAGCTCAAGTGGCAGTGGGCAGGGCACATTGCTCGCAGGACTGATGGCCGCTGGGGCGGAGTAGTCCTGGAGTGGCGACCGCGTACCGGAAAGCGCAGTTTGGGCAGGCCTCCAACAAGGTGGACCGACGATTTGGTGAAGGTCGCGGAAAGCCGCTGGATGCGAGCAGTACAAAACCGGTCATTGTGGAGATCCTTGGGGGAGGCCTTTGTCCAGCAGTGGACGTCTTTTGGCTGAGATGATGATGATGAATTCAAAAATAAAGATTTTCAAGCCAAAATATGACGATTTGATGAGTCTTTGTTCTGGCGACGCCGCCGTTATAAGGTTCAATGAATATAAACACTATTATAAATGTCTACCCCACGAGTAAGAGATTATGTCTAATTTCATTTACATAATTTATTTAAAAGTAATAAGTAGGTACATACTATGATTCTTTTACTAAGGATGTTTATTAAAAGGTATAAGTTTGAGTGATCTTCTAAAACTAGTTTTTATTACTCTTTGTTTTTAATTCTAAAGATTTGATATAATTTAATTACTTAAAATAAATATTTTCAATTGTATATACTCTAGTTTGTTTTATTACAACCAGCTTTTATTATCGGCATGCACGAGGCGTAACTCTAACTAAGTAGTACATATACGCGTCGTCTTGATGATGAAGAGGCGTGACAAAAAGGCGTATATTTTTTCCCGGTTATTCCTTGGTAAACACAGCATTGTAAAATGTTATATCTATACTACCTTCGTAGCTCTGTTTCCATAGTGTACCCTTGCATTTAAAATTTTCCATTATAATAATTTTACGTTGAAATACGGAAAAAACAACAGCGCGATTCGGGAAAAAGAAACATGTTTTCGCTCTCCTGTATATTTTTTCAAATTGAAGTTCGCCCCTTTGCGGCGTTGGCGACGAATTGCACTATCAAACAGCAAACTCATTGAAAAGAAAAAATATTAATGAATCTACCCGTCTTTAGTTTATACATTGAATTTTTGCTCAAACAAATTAACTTAATTTAATTAAACTTAAAATAATTAAAGAAGAGGTAGGGCTAGTACCTATATATAGCTGTATACAGAAAAAAGGTTAAATCATCATTGAAAAACAATAAGATATAAAAAACACAAATGTTGAAAAAATTTCCACGAGCAGGGTTTGAACCTGCACCCTTCTGACATACCGGGTCAGGTGCTCTTCCAATTGAGCTATCGTAGTTCTAACCAGCCCGCCGAAAATATTCAACACTATTTACTTTTTACTTTGAAAGCCAAAGGCGCCCACTCAATGTTAACAACTACCGTCGTTAACATCCGATCATAATATTTTTATTTTGTTCGCAAAAGTAAATAGTGTTGAATAATTTCGGCGGGCTGGTTAGAACCACGATAGCTCAATTGGAAGAGCACCTGACCCGGTATGTCAGAAGGGTGCAGGTTCAAACCCTGCTCGTGGAAATTTTTTCAACATTTGTGTTTTTGTAATTTGTTCGCAACAAAATTTGCGTTAAAAATTATATAAACATTTATAAATAGCTTGCCTACTTCTTAACTGATCTTTAGTATTTGTAAAAATATTATGATCGGATGTTAATGACGGTAGTTGTTAACATTGAGTGGGCGCCTTTGGCTTTCAAAGTAAAAAAGTAAATAGTGTTGAATAATTTCGGCGGGCTGATTAGAACCACGATAGCTCAATTGGAAGAGCACCTGACCCGGTTTGTCAGAAGGGTGCAGGTTCAAACCCTGCTCGTGGAAATTTTTTCAACATTTGTGTTTTTGTAATATGTTCGCAACAAAATTTGCGTTAAAAATTATATAAACATTAATAAGATATAAATTAAAGCAATTAATCTATCATAATTTGTTATTAAAAAAATATTATTTCGTAAATAATAACATTAATTTCTTAATTAATTAATTCATTAATTTCTTATTACACATCTCATTTTGTTAAATTTCTAAAGAGTTTCTTAGACCTGCGCTATATTTTCCTTCACAGAATCTTAATACATATCATACCATTTCATCAGATCCATCCATGATATATAATGTAGGAACCGCATGTTCTCTAAGTCGCCTCCATTTCATATTTCCCTTACATACAAATGAATCCATAGTAAAATGCTTAGATCAAATGTGATTATGTCTTTGTGAAGTCCAATACGATTTAGCCACTATTATTTTTACACTTCGCCTTTAGCCTTTTTCGATCATGCACTTACATTAGTGCATAATCTTTAAGAAATCTGTAAAATAAAAGTATCGATAGTATAAAAATATGCACATTGTTTACGTCACTATACATGATAAACATAACCCGATGCAGTTTCTGATTTATTGCTAAATCTGCTATTAAAATTGAATTCACGCCTGGTTTTCGCTACAAAATGGTTCTACCAAATTTTATTTGTATTTTATTCGCTAATCAGATCACATTCGACAAATAATATAGCAAAAACATACCGATTGAAAGCAATGCTATTATATAAAAGAAGAATACTACTATTATATATCATTGATTGAAAGTCGATAGTCCGAGGTACACATCCTCCCTAGTGCAGAGAATAAGGCAGAGAAGTCTAAACTGTCATTGACACTAACTTTGGGGAAGCAACATATAATAAGCATCTAATATTAATATCTGCTCCTAAATAATCAATATTCATACTTTTAAAAAAGATACAGCAATGAAATTACGAGCATTACATTCTAAATCGATGGCATTACATTACAAATCTATTTATTCTGTGAGTTAAAGGCAAATTTAGTGAAAGTAACTGTATTTTGTACTCTTAATCTCAAACCATCCTCCATTAGAAGTTGAATAATTTTTAAAAACTTGTATTTTTAATTTCATAGTCAAACCAATGTTGAATAAAGTCATAATGAAGCTGAGTATCGAAGTACAGAGTACATAAATTAAATGTGAAAATAAGTTGACATTAATAATAATACTTTTTCACACAATAATATCATATTATGCACATGCATTATAGCATAGCATATTATGATGATACAGTATATATACAGCTAGTTATTAAGCACCGATTAGACCATCCGATAAACAGAACACTAAGTCGGGAGACTAGTTAGGACGGTAGTAAAAGCGTCCTGTTTACACTATCCTAAATCGGAACTCTAACTCAGTCGGATACGGAACGTTGAACATGGCACCCGCGCTATCAACATTTCAAAAAATTGGCATAGCGCTAGCTAACAGCGGGCGTAAATTCAAAAAAGTGTTGGGCTAAAAACTTGGTACCTATCTACTACTAAGAAACAAACTATCTAACATAAATATTTTAGATCTTTTAGAGGCAGAAGATTTTTGAAATTATTATTACAGCTATATTTTAATAATGGTGTCACGATTTTTTCAAGTTTACGTAGGTAGTACATACATAGGTACAGAGTCAAAAATAAAAAAATATAATTTTTTTTGACGACTTCAGTAGCCGAGCGGCTTGCTCGCCGGACTTTGGGCGGCGCTAAGCCTGAGGTCCCGGGTTCGATTTCCGGTCGGGTCAAAGTCGAAAACGTACTTTTCGATATTGCGTCGGGTCTGGGTGGTTGTGGTACCGTCGTTGCTTCTGATTTCCATAAAACGAACGAGTGTTTTAGCTACTTACCTTGAAATCAGAACAATCTACCTATGTGATGTTGTCTAATATTATATGTATATATTTAAAAAAAAATGTGTTTATTGTTGCGTTCGAGTCAAAATTTTTGGATATTACTACTAGCACCCGATACCCCTCATGTCTCAGCGATTTGTCTTTATAATCGGTATGATTTTTGTTCCATAAATGCGACATGTCCTTATAAAGGTCCAACATATTTAGCAATATTTCTTTCTCTTTATTGGAGGACATTTTCGATACAAAGAAGGTAGGCAGGTACTCTGCGACAGACGACACGACACCTTCTCATATGCAATACCGCGCGGCGACTGAGCGTCCTTACTTCCTTACTGCGATTACACTATCCTAATTAGGACACTAGTTAGGAGATAAGAACGGTCGGGCTCTCCCGATCGTCCTTACTTAGGACACTAACTGACTAACAGCGATTACACCATCCTAATTCAGGATCCTAAGTGAGTTAGTGTCCTGTTTATCGGATGGTCTAATCGATGCTTTATTCTGAGGTACCTATACAGTGACAATGTTCAAAGACAATATAACTTCCACTTTTCATTATCTATGGGGGCTTTGCTCGTAGTTGCCAACTTCAAAATTATTCCAATAGGTAGCTGGTAGTAAAATGCCAAATGCTTAGACTTTACTTGAAATGGTTGCTCGCGAGATTTTACCAAAAAATATCAGTTTACTTAAATTGATAATTACATTGAATTAAGGGGATATGTCAAATAAATTGGGTTTTTCAAATCAAGAAATATCATAAAAATATTAAGATGAGATGTTTGATATTTGGATATTATGTTAATTGAGGATATATTGCGAATTCGTGTAAGATTACGACACATTTTCTCGATAGAAAATAAATCCAAAGTAGCCTCTGCTTTGATTTTAAAACACGCTTTACATCTTAACGGCAATGAATAGAACTATGGGGTTTTTTTAAAGAAAATAAATTAATGTTTTCAAATGAATCATGAGGTAGCGCTAGTGTACGTTATTTTGTAATTTTAAGCTAGTAGGTGAAACCAGTAAATAAAAATAAAATGGGAAATAAAAATAAAATTTATAAAATAAAAAAGCTAACTTGAAAAGTTAGCGGGAAAATGCCAGAAAAATGAGGGGGGAAAAAAGAAGAAGAAAAAACCTTTGCGTTTTTTTTCACTTTTCTTTAATTTTTTCTTGTATATATCCTGCTTTATAATGTATGAATTACCTATAGCTTTGAATATAATAGAGCAATCCGTGTGATTGTAATAAGGTAGTGAAATGCCTACTTTATTTATTACAACAACAGTTTTCCAAAATAATCGAATAAAACTACCTATAACTTCTAATTAGGTAAAAACTGCTGTAAATTAGGCACACAGCACACTGTTGAGAGGTTAAGAGCGTTTACGCCGAGCGCGAGACCTTAAGTTTAGGTTTTTAAGTCCAAATATCACGCACACAGAAGCGGGCTGTGAGCGCGCGCGAGTGTGTGCGTAGAGTCGGCTAGTTCTGCTCACTATAGTCAAACTCACTCACTTTGATCCGTTCGAATTTCGTTTTTCGGTATATGTACTAGAAATTATTGTTTTTAACTATGGGCGTGCAGATGAATAAACTACGGATACATGAAATAAGTACCTAAGTATAGTATAATATTATATTGTATGTATTTTTTTAATGTTGTAATCAATCTTAAATCACAAAATTATAATCAATACCTATCTGTTCCTCAACGATTTATGTTGGATGAATTGATTTGACGACGACACATTTTTTTAATTTTTTTTTATCATAGCTCGGCAAATGACTCCACTCCACCTGATGTTAATTGGAAATGGAGTCCAGACGCAAGGACAACTGGTGCAGTGTTAAAACTGGTGGTGTCTCAGAGTTTCTTCACGCCTTGTTTGAAGGACCCCATGTCATAGGAAGGAGGGAAAACTTGGTGCTGGTAGACTATTCCATCTTTTGGAAGTGCGACAAAGAAACGAGTCACCTAATTTCTTTGTGCGCGATGGAATGTTCGAATATGCAGTGGTGCAGAAAATGTGCGCTCCCGAGTTGGCACCAGTAATAGCACGCCTATGTCGATTTTTCTACCAAGTCCATAGTGTTCCGTCTTCGTGGAAGTTAGCGCTTGTGCACCCGATTCCTAAAAAAGGAGATCGTTCAGACCCTTCAAACTACAGGCCCATAGCAATCACATCCCTCCTCTCAAAGGTCATGGAGCGCATCATCAAGCAGCAGCTCTTAGGTTATCTCGAGGATCACCAGTTGATTTCCGACCGCCAATACGGCTTCCGTCAAGGACGGTCCACGGGTGATCTTCTGGTATATCTCACACACCGTTTGGCAGAGGCCATAGAGAGTCGAGGTGAAGCTCTAGCGGTTAGCTTAGACATTGCTAAGGCGTTCGATAAGGTCTGGCACAGAGCGCTTCTTGCGAAGTTACCAGCATACGGAATACCCGAGGGACTCTGTAAATGAGTCGCTAGCTTCCTTTGTGGGCGCAGCATTGAGGTCGCTGTCGACGGTTGCTGCTCTGATGTGATGCCCATAAATGCTGGCGTTCCCCAGGGCTCGATTTTGTCTCCCACGCTGTTTCTGCTGCATATCAATGATATGGTTAACATTGAGAATATGCATTGCTATGCGGATGACAGTACGGGAGACGCCCTGTACATCGGAAAACCCAATGTGCCTCGGACTTTCATACAGGAAAAACGACAAAAACTTGTGTCCAAAGTTGAGAACTCCCTGGAACGGGTCTCAGGATGGGGTGGATTGAATCTGGTTCAGTTCAACTATTCCAAGACACAGGTTTGCGTGTTTACCGCCAAAAAGAATCCATTTGTCGTAGCTCCACAGTTACAGAGCACTCCACTTAACATCTCAAGCATCATTGGGATATTTTTTTTTATATTGGGATCCTTGGTGTTGACATATCCAGTGATGTATAATTCCGCAAGTATCTAGAGGAGAAAGCGAAGATAGCATCACTGAAATGAGGAGTTCTTAGGAAAGCGAGACGGTACTTCACGTCTAACCAGCTTTTACAGTTGTACAAAGCCCAAGTTAGACCTCACATGGAGTACTGTTCTCACTATTGGTCCGGGGCTCCTAAATGCCAGCTTGATCCTCTAGAATCTTTGCAGCGACGCGCCATTCGACTGGTCAACAATCCCAAGCTCACAGACCGGTTAGAACCCTTAGCCTTGACACGTGACATCGGCTCGTTGTGTGTGTTCTACCGCCTGTACAATGGAGAATGCTCTGAGGAACTTTTTGATTTGGTGCCCACTTCCTCCTTCTACTATCGCACTGCTCGCCATCAAAACAGGGCATACGCACACTTCCTGGAGCCGCTGTTCGCTCGAACGGTTCGCTTCCAGAGGAGCTTTATTCCACGTACCATCAAACTGTGGAATGAGCTGCCATCCGAGGTTTTCCTATTAAGCTACGACATGGGCTCTTTTAAAAGGGGTGTAAAGAGATTTTTTTTCAGGTCGGCAACACAAAAGCGACTTCTCTGATGTTGCTGATGTCCATGGACGGCGGTGACCGCTCACCATCAGGCGGCCCGCCTGCTCGTTTGCAGACTGTTAATATAAAAAAATAATATATATACATACCTTGTTATTGAAAGCGAGTCATATAAGAAAAAAGGAAGTAAATACATTTTGTAATGTCGACATGGCATACAAATAGGAGATCAGAGATCAGCAAAGTGCCCATACAAACTGGGCGTGAAATTTACTGAAATTAAACACTGTGTCATGATTTCATGAAGGGCGTGTTAGAAACACATAAAAATTTCTTATTAAAAAAAAAAAGAAATATGCCTTAAACACAAATTTTCATCATTTTTTATGTATTGTATCTTTAAAACATCAATTAGCTTTTAAACAAGGGTATGGATAGATAATACTCTATTTTGCCATTATCTAACAATTGAAATTTATCATAAAGCATAATAATTTGTCTCTTTAGGGCAAAAACAGGATGGAGATAGCTAATAAACTGTATTAACGGAGGTACAAACTATTTATTTTATAAAGCAATAATAATCATATTCACAAAACTTTTATTCGCTTCATAGTATTATTTGCTTTAACTTAAATAACAATTAGCTTTAAATAATAACCACAAATACTTATCTGAAAATAGCAATGGTTGGTACTCAGAGCCAGACACACTGACAGAAGGCGAAATAGTAACCGATCGCTTCGATTGCCACCGATACAATCAATCCTTCCCGCGCTGCACTGCCCGTGGCAGAACAAAGATGGCGGTCGGTTCACTAGCGCCCCACTTCTGACTACCGTAGTTGTCAATACACAAACATTATATCCGAAATATTATTTATATTAATTTACGTATTTAAGAAAATCATTGTTAACTTATAATAACTTATTTTTAAACTTCTGTACACTATTTTAACTGTATATATTTTTTTACTTATAAAAGCCACTTCCCTCCATCAGCCACAAGTCTAAATTTGCTACAAACCTAACAGGCGCATATAACAAAGTTCAATAAATCCGAAGTCGTGAAAGCTAAATTGGATGTCCAAAAACACAAATAAAGTCGTAAGGTCGTAAATCACAACGTATCATTTCGAAACTTCAAGTATTTTCAAGAAATTTTCAAGTTATTTGTAGATTGTTATACTATTATAACAATCTACAAATAATATGAAAATTCCGTCTCTGTCCTCATTTGGGGGGGACATTTGGAATACAAATATCAATCATGATTTCTTTCATTTTTTTTTTCAAATTTAACATTTCAAGATAAAGTGATATGCTGCAGCCCGTACAATAAGACCACCCATATCAAAACTAGTAATTTTAGGCTTTATAGATCATTATTACAATTGAAATTATGGGATAAAAAAGTATGCTCAAAAATGTATTCTGTTCGAAAAGCGGCGTTATGAAACCATAGATTTTGACTTTTTATTTTCTGCAACCCCCATATTTGCAGGCTATTGTAATTCAATATTTGAAACGGCGCCGGCGCGGCGGCCTTCCCTTAACAACAAAAGATTGCATTTTCTGTATAAAGTACGATTATCTCTTTCTGCGCTGCTACCCTACACCTTAGCGTAAATTACTTTTACTTTGACAACTGTAAATGCTCAGCTATTGATTAACAATCCACGATTTTCAATTTCAGATGTTTACCATTCGAAAAGTTATAATTTTTACACTTATTTACTGAATATCATCTAGACTTGTAGTTTTTTGTAATAAAATTTTTCTTCGATTTTTGACGTTTTGTGACTGACATTTCGTATTTACGTGTATTGCGTTTTGTTACGTGTTGTGTTAACGCGTTGTGGTGTTTTAGGCCTTAGGCCCCCTCCCCTCCCCCCTTCCACCACGAAAATCGTGAGTTGCTAATGAATAGCCCTTCCACTGTAAAATATACATGTGTGTATGGCAAAATTAACAGGTAAACATTTAAAAACTGAAGAAAAAATACTGCAATATAATTTTTTGTATATGAAGGGGATTTTTACCTTTTAGTAAATTGTTGGGAAAAAACTAAATACGAATGGCAACTATTATCTTGTGATAGATCACAAGGCGCGTAGACAAATTCTCCCCTCCAGCCTCCAGATCCAGTCATACAATTTTCTTTATGATCTCTAGTCCTTCATTCGCATTCCATTCGTTCGTCAGTTTTCGGGCGAGAAGGGAAGGCAGCGTACCTACATAGTTTGGTATTTTATTGAGCGAGCTGTCATAAGGTGAAAACTGAACAATGTCAAAATCACAAAGTACTTTGTCAAAATCCCTCTACACACAATTCCCACAACCACAATGTTTGATCCACCAAGAACAAGTCCTGGTCGTGTCGCGCGACTTCAAATCACAGCCCCGTTTAAGTAAGTAAACCTTAGTAATTATTTATTTTATTTTCCAGGGTGTAACCCGTGTGTGTAACTAACGTCATATATTATTGTCAATGGAAATCGATTTTGGTGCAGATCCCATTCTTATACGCTTCTTCTTGTTTTTGTGTGCTTTAGAACTTATTAAATAATCTTAAATATTTGTTGGCAATCTATGAATTATGCTCTAAACCCTGGCGTCAGCTTATCTCCTAGCAGACATTGATTGTGCAATTTGTGCACGAGCATTTAGAACAAAGTTATAGAGATATAGAGATATTTAGGTCAGAGTGTCGTCTTAGGCGCACTATAGGCGGCCCAAAAAACATGAAAAAAAAATGGTCAGTGTCGATTTATTTGTTAAATAAATATATTTACTAATAATAATAATTATATATATAAATACTCCCTACTAGTATTAGCACGTATTAGTTCGTACACGCAAGCAAGCAAGCAAGATAATTAATCCATTTTTGTATCCAATAACAGATTTCTATAATGCCTGGAAAACCAATTCCAGTATCATTTATGTGGGTACGTACCAACCAATGACCTTTTATAAAGACTAGTCATACGCGAATGAATTGCATTTAAAAATGGCGAAATTGTTTCTATGACGTAATACACGTCGAAAGTGAAAGAAAATAAACACAGACATATCGAACCTATTGTTAAAAAGAGATAAAAACTATTTAAGGTAATTGACAAATGTGCTATCTCGGCCGCCATTGTTTTCTCTCTTTCACTCTTACAGAAAACATAGTACACGCTTCTCGCTCATGCATATCGAATTGGCAACATTGCAAATGTCATAACTAAATGAAAATTTTCTTTTTTAAATTCATAATTACAATATTTACGAATGAAATGAAACACTTTTCTTGTCTCTTACGGTTGCAGTACAGAAATTGCAAAAACTATTTTGCAATTTCTGTATACACAGGAAGGCATTTTATCTAATAAACAACAAAGAACTTATAGAAGGCACAAACGTATTGACGTGACACTGACTGACGTGTGACTGAGTGAATTTCAGGCAATTACCTTAATTTTGTCCTAGCCACTACGGAGGCCAGGCAACGTATCTAAACAAAATATCATTGAATATTTATAAAATTTACAAAATACAGTGAAAAAAATTAAACGCCTACCCGACCCAGCCAGGAATCGAACCTGGGTCTTCCGCAATCCGGGCGGCTGCACTGACCGCTATGCTACCGGGAAGGCTGACGTAGACGCTGAATTTTGTCACTGCTTTATATTGCTTTTTGAGTGCTAATAGCGGCACAGCGCGCCCCATCTATCCAACGGTAATTGCAACCGATGGCTATGCAGATTCATCTTTGCAGATGAAATACCACAGATTTGATAACACAACGCTATAGTAAAGGGGTTTGGGTAAAAGTGGCTTGATTTTCAAAGTCCGCGGCCACTTATGGAACTTGCACCATTCGTTAGTATATAATAAAGTAAAACATTTTTGTCATATAACATTTTTGGCTAAAGTGTATCGGAACTGAGATATTTGATAAAAAAGAAAATAAAAAATAGTCTCGTATTAATTGTTTGTATAATATACATTTCAGTATAACTACGGTTTCAAATGTTATAATTGTTATATTAGAGCTCAATGTCTATAAGAACCCTGCAATTCCCTTCGGCCAATGATAAAAGATTGTATTCCGTTATAATATTGGATTTTCTAAACAACAATTCAACGACATTCTGCAAAGTACACCGAATATTACTAGGCGACATAAAAGAAAGGCGGGGACAGCTCTTGCCACAGTTCTTGCTAAACTTCAGACTGGAGAGTCAAATGAGAGATATTATCTACAGTTTTCGAAATGACCAGGAAGACCTTTGAAAAGACTATGAAACTAGTAAAAGAAGACTTATTGGCCGAGTTTGTTCCCTTTCATTTAGGTTTTAACCATTTAACACGAAACGAAGTGATATCTAGGTGTGTATCTATTCCAAATGCATTATTTGAAAATCCTGAAGCTCCTTTATTTGAAAGACTACCGGGTGAGGCAAAAGTAATCATCCGATGTTCTTTGGCTGTAATTTTTTTTTCAAATGAAAAACTTTGGTTCTGTTTGTAGATAATTATGTTTAATTCATTAGAATTTTTCCCATTAAGTCGAGAAGATGATAAGTATCGCACAAGTGGCCGCCGGCCGCCAGCATTGATGACCATACGGGCCCTTTTTATGGCATTTTCCATCACTTTTGCCAGAACTTCAGGCGATAGATTCACGCATTCGTGTCGGATGATGTCCTTGAGGGCTTCCAGAGTCAGAGGCTTGTTCACGTAAACACTAGACTTCAAAAACCCCCACAAAAAGAAGTCTGGTACGGTCAAATCGGGCGATATTGGCGGCCAGTGCAAATCGCCAAAACGAGAGATTAGGCGACCCGGAAATGCCTGCTTCAAAATGCCGGTTACAATTTTTCTGCGTTTTTGAAGAGTATATGGCTTGTCGACATGTATTTTACATCTGTTTACTTCAAATATGTCAAAACCGATTTGACATTTGACGCCATTTGCAAAAATTATAGCGTCTTCCAATAGGGTGATTACTTTTGCCTCACCTTGTATAATAATAATATTGGATGGCACGTATATTTATTTCCAAAAAAGCAGCTACTATTATTTCCAAAGAAAATCCTACAGCCTTCACAAGTTTCGACAATTGAATTGGTAAAACCATTTTTATTGGTATGTATGTCCAGATGGGCATATTATTGACATATATGACTTGTTCCCTGTGTGGTGCCGGGGATAAAGAATTGCACTACCCCATATCTTCCCGTGGGTGTCGTAAAAGTCGACTAAGGGACCATTCCAGAGGATGGGCAGCAGCATCTCTCTGAGGTTACCCTCAACCAACTGCGATCGCCAACCCGCCTGCCAAGCGTGGCGATTACGGCAAATACCCCTCATATCCTTGGGGGAGGCCTTTGTCCAGCAGTGGACGTCTTTTGGCTGAGATGATGATGATATGACTTGAATGAAGCTACCAAATCGGACGCAAAGATTTTAACAGAAATAATGAGGGACGGGGGCGATCCTTTCCATTGGTTTTTCAATGAAGGCGATGTCCTTATATTAGATAGAGGATTACATGATTCTATTGAGGAAGTAGATTCTTGTGGCTTTCGTACATGCTGGCTTCGAAAAATGACACAGAACTGCAATTATCTACATTACAGCCGAATGAATCAAGAAAGGTATCGGTGTGCCGTTGGGTTGTGAAAACAATCAACGGTAGGCTGAAAAATCAGTTTCGCCAATTACGTTCCCAATACTTTAATATAGCTACACCGCATTTATTTGAAGAAATTAAAACAGCTGGAGCACTCTTAAATGCATTTGGTGTTCCGTTGACTGACCATTACCTCGTTAATGTGATTAAAAACCAAATAAGATTAATAGAAGGTCAGCACAACCGTATTAGTGATTACGTTATTTCAAAAAATATAAATCGAAGATGGGCTTATTTTGAACTAATAGATTCCGCAGTTCTAGTTGGTGTGGATGAGTTTCCAGTGTTGAGTGCTGACGACCATACCAGGTAAAGCAGGCTCGCATTATGGTCTATATGGCTATTATTATGGTGAGCATGTCAAAAACGGCTCTTATTTGATTGAGGTATATAAGGAACCTAACATTGAAGGTTCTTACCTACCTATCTAACCTAATACTCGTATAGAAAGGTACATACTGTGGGTTACAATAAATGTATCTATCAACTTCTGCATTACCAAGCTATGTGATGCAAAAATAGTTAACCACTACGGTTAACTATTGTTGCATCATTTAGCTTAGGTTGTTGTTCCCATGTTATGTTTATAATATGGTATTTGGGATACGGAAGAAGATACCAAACCTATCTGTCTCCTCCAGCACAGTTTCTATCCTCCTCTAGCACTAGTTCTAATAATCCGGCACGACTAGAAAATGAAGCTAATGAAGTCGACGTTCCTCACTAGGCGGGTTCAATATTATTATGTAATGCAAGAAAATAATTATTTTCCAATAATTCTATTAAATAAAAAAATTAATTATTATTGCATTTATCCTCAAATTCATATTTATAGAAAGGTACATAATGTGGGTGACAATAATATGTATCTATAAACCTGCACCCTTCTGACATACCGGGTCAGGTGCTCTTCCAATGACGGTAGTTGTTGACATTGAATAGGCACCTTTGGCTTTCAAAGTAAAAAAGTAAATAGTGTTGAATAATTTCGGCGGGCTGGTTAGAACCACGATAGCTCAATTGGAAGAGCACCTGACCCGGTATGTCAGAAGGGTGCAGGTTCAAACCCTGCTCGTGGAAATTTTTTCAACATTTGTGTTTTTTTTTTTTTACTGCAGATATGTATAAATATATGGAAAACATAATAAATAAGGTTTCAAACAACACATATATTATGTATTCATAGCATGACTTTGACCTTGCATATCTCGGCTTCGATATTACTTAGGTCAAAAACCTTTTTGCAGCCATATGTCTCAGTCGATGTACTATTAAACTAAAACAATTATTTCAGTGGCCGCTGAAAAAAAAAATTAAGCCAACCTCCATACAAATTTACCCAAACCCCTTTTTACTTTTTATTTTCAAGTGCTATTTATTAAACCAATAAATTTAGTATTTTAATTTATTCATTGTATGAAATTGTTCTGTGAGTATAAGCTGGCTGTATCTTTAGCAGTGATTGTAATAGGTAAATTATAATTTCCTTCCTCTAAACTTCAAGATGAGACAAAACATGGAGCTGTTAATACCACCACTAGATCTATTTCTGTGACCACCACAATAAAAAAAAAAGTTTTTATTTTTTTACGAAATTTGGTGGTATGAACAGCTCCCATGTTATCTCCAGATGTGAAGTTTAGGTAAATATCTTACCTAAATCCTATACCTAAATCTAAAAACTTTAACAAGTTATTTAATGAGCATTTTCCACTTGTCCCTTTTAGCATATAAGACGGTGTCGGGTGTGAACGGGCCTCTGGTCATCCTCGATGAGGTCAAGTTCCCCAAGTTCTCCGAGATCGTGCAACTGAAGCTTGCTGATGGCACCCTCCGGTCCGGCCAGGTAAGATAATGTTCTTGAAGAAGATGGAAGATGGCGCCTTGGACGCCGAGTAACAATGCGCTTGCTTCCGGCTTGATATCCAGAAGTCCTGGGTTTATTTCCTTGGTTAGGCAAAGTGCAGGGATTAGGCCAATAACCCAATTGTAGGGATGACTACAATATTCAAAGAATTTTTGACTCTAGGACAGGATATAGGCTATCTATAATAAGGAAGATTGCTATAGTGTCCATTTAAGTTTTATAATCAGCATCGTCAGCCTAACATAGACCCATTGCTTGGCTCAAGCAGCAGTACAAGCAGTATTTGAACATTTGACAACTCTCTGACATATTATAGTAAACTTTGAATTTGTTTGAAAATGTTAAAGACTAAATGTTAAATTAGAATAAAGTAAGTTCGTCTGTATACATAAATACTGTTAACTAGCACACCACAACACGAGGCTCGCAGGCCTGAAACGCAGTTACCGATGAGTGATACAAGTTGCGTTCCATAGAACGTACCGGAGTTTCATAGAACTCTGGTACTTATGACAGTGTCACCAGTGATCAACAAGAACCGGTGATCGACATTTTTTTCCTATTCTTTGGCAACAAATGAATAGAGACCACCTGCTTCCTAGCTGGCATCCCATAATGCTTCAATGAAAAGCTAGATCCGGATGTAGAAAAAGGGCCCCAAAAAATGCGTGGTCCGTACGGGGCGGCGTCGTCGGCTGTATGTCTAACAGTACGACAACATGGCGCCAATGTCTATCGACTGTACAGGTGTTAGGGTTAAAATTGTGTGCTATGATACTTATTGAAGTGCATTAAATATATTCGATGTAGGTACATACTTTTTTTTAACGTAATGCCGAAAAACAGTTTTTATGAAAAGAGATTTTTTAATATTTTTTTTTTAAGTTTTTGTATGGAGCTAAATTTTAGTAAAAAAAATAACCTCGAAATTCAAGACGTCATAAATTTCTAACCTATCACGTGACCTACAGCAAAAGGTGAAAAATTTTTTCAAGTCCTAGCTCCATACAAAACATGATCGAAAAATCGGCTATATCTCTGACCCCCTCTGCCAAAATCTATATTTATATTTTGCTGATAAAAATTCGCGTCGAACACTGGGCGCAAAGTGTCGAACACTAATGCCACTAGGTACCGTATAAAATAAAATAAAAAAATCGGCCAACTGCGAGTCGGACTCGCGCACGAAGGTCTGTCTAACTATCTAACTGTCTAACTATCACGGTTCATGAGATACACAGCCTTGTGACAGACGGACAGACAGACAGACGGACGAACGGATAGCGGAGTCTTAGTAATAGGGTCCCGTTTTACCCTTTGGATACGGAACCTTAAAATAAGCACAAATTAAAAACATGATAATGTTTTATTTTATTTATCAACGTGCTTGTGTCAGGTGCTGGAAGTCAGCGGGTCAAAGGCCGTGGTGCAGGTGTTCGAGGGCACCTCTGGCATCGACGCCAAGAACACCCTCTGCGAGTTCACCGGCGACATTCTGCGCACGCCCGTCTCCGAAGACATGTTGGGTATGTCTTTGCATTTTTTATTTATTTATTTAATTTATTGTCATGCAAGTTTACAGAATTATACCCAAAACACAAGCAAGTCATACGGAAAAATTATATCTAATGAGATTACAAATAATAAATAATTAGTTACATTGTTGCAAAAATAAAACAATTAAAAAATTACAGATAGCATTAGAAAAAAAGAAATTTCATCAACAAGAATATCAATCATTAAATTACATTAAACATAATAGGTACTAAAATTAAAAATTAAAATATAATAAAAAAAAAAATTAAATGTCAACGAGTAAAATGAAATAATAATAAAATAAGTACAATTATTTACGAAACACAATTTAAAGAAAGTATTTCATGGAATTTATTACTAATAAATATGGTTCTAATATGGTTATCGATTAAACCAACTCGGTCGTTGGTTTAATCGGCTATCAGCAAATAAATCTAAATAATCACACTGTGAGTATACTGAGTATGCCTCCATTATTTATTAGTTCGTACACAATTATATATTTACAATGTTTAACATTTTGGATAGCAATAGTTAAGCGTACACACTGCGCACAGAACTATTAAAAAAAATATAATATTTATGTAACGAAGACAACACACATTAAACTACATACATACACAAAAATATGAATATCCTACTAAATATAATATATATATACTATAAATAAAACAATGTGATTCGTGCATCTCAAGTAACCGATAGTACCTAGATGACTTGCATCCAAATATCTTCAATCAATAATAGTAGGTACTAGATTAAGGATCTGAAATAAAAATGCATCACACAAATTTGGGCGCGTTTGCTTCACTTAGTCATCTAAATGTCTTGTAACATGGTAAAAAGGTTTTACAGCATCAACAGCTTTAAACCTTAAATGACGAAAATAAAGGTCGCAGCTTATCGGTTATAGGACTAGCCTATTATTGATCGAAAAATATGAATAGCTAAATATTAAACATTTTAGTCAGGTACATTTTATTTTTCTCTATATTTTTTTATTTTTTTTTTAGTTGCGTGTCCACTCACACACATAACCACGTGAACCACGGACCGTGTATAGGATACTTACAACAGATTTAAAGAAAAATGCAAAATAAAACGCGAGTAATTTAGGCATAAGTGTTACATTTTTTTAATAACATACCATTGTGACAAAATAAAGACAAACTCCCAGTCCCCTTAGCTTAATATCTTGTTTTTTTTTTTCAGCAAGCACAGTTATATAAGTGTTCCTTCGAGCCGGATAAAGCTCAAAAACATACCATTTACTTTGCAAAAAACTAAAAAAATAAGTTATTTTGACTAAAAAGTATCAGTTTGAGATCCTTGGGGGAGGCCTTTGTCCAGCAGAGGACGTCTTTTGGCTGAGATGATGATGATGACTAAAAAGTATTTAATACCGTAACACGCTGTGTGACCAAACTTTTTTTTAAAATTTAGGCCGCGTATTCAACGGCTCCGGCAAGCCCATCGACAAGGGCCCCCCGATCCTCGCCGAGGACTTCCTGGACATCCAGGGACAGCCCATCAACCCGTGGTCCCGTATCTACCCAGAGGAGATGATCCAGACTGGTAAGTACTAGCACCGAAATTCTTACTTAACTTAGAGCGAAGTGCGATTTTTCTATGCCGGTATTGATGGCTCATTGTTCATTTAACTTAACTGATTAATAAATGAAAAGAAATAATTATTACAATAAAAAAGGTCCTTATTTGTTCCATCCCTAAAGCCATATTCCAGCAATTGTAGTGATGAGTTGTTTTCAATGATGGAGGTCTTTGCCCAGCTGTGGGACAGTTAGAGGCTATTTACTTTACTTATTCGTTCTATCGGTGGGCGGATTTAAATACGATCGCTACAGTCATTCAAACAAAATTAATTGAATTGAAACTGGTAAATGTTAACTTTTGGAAATGTTTTGTTTTGTACTTCCTAAGAAAGTTTATCTCGATGACGTAGTGGCTTACGCGTTTGGTTAGCGATTGCCAAAGTTAAGCAATTATCGCAAAGGACCGGCCTTAGCCATCCGACCATCTGATGGTCGTTCAAAAATGGGTCATCTCGAGCTCCTTCGGAAGGCACGTAAACCGTGGGTCCCGGTTAAGGCGACGCATTGGAAATTTACGTTGCGGGATCTTGATTTTTCCCAACAATTACAAAACATATGAAAGTGATATTTGATGACATGATTTTTCATTTAATTGACTTCATATTGCTAGTTGCAGAAACACGATTTGTTAACTTTTATAACAGAGAAAATAATATCAAAGTAACCTCTTTTAAAACATAGATTTGCATTTTACAGGCAAACGAGACAGATTTAAGCATCTAAATTTTCATAGTAGATTAGTCTTAACACATACTTCAATATGCTAGTTAATTTTTTAAAACTTATTTGTAGTTTTAATTGGAAAGAAAAAAAAATAGCTTTTCTTATGGTACGGGGCGCAAACGCTCCGTATTAGATTATTTGTTTAGCGGTGTGTCGCCTTAACAACTTCCAATCTGCATTGGGCCCGTTCTCCCTGTTGTTGCCATCTATAGGGAAGGCTCGTACCCCAGCAGTGGGGACATAACATGAGCTGGTGATGAAGATGGCATAGTGACATTCACAAGAGCTACTTGTAGTCTAAACTGAATAAATGATTTTAAATCTCCATCAGGTATCTCCGCTATCGACGTGATGAACTCTATCGCTCGTGGCCAGAAGATCCCGATCTTCTCTGCGGCCGGTCTGCCTCACAACGAGATCGCCGCGCAGATCTGTAGACAAGCCGGTCTTGTCAAGGTATGTGGTATATACCTTTCTTACTAAAGTCCAGGATGGTGGGATATATTTGTAGATCCTATATATCCTGCTAAGGGAATACAACATTGATAATAATTTGCTATGTATTTAGTGTTTATTTGATGAAATATCCTAGTCTAGTATATAACCGTGTTGGCTGTAATATAGCTGTAAGTTTGTATTGTCTCTTTATGTAAATAAATAAATAAAAATATATTTTATTTATTTATAAAAATTTGTGACTAAATGCCTGAGGCATTCTCTAACAGTCAACCATAAGATGGTGCAGAGATAACATTAGTAGATGCAATTAACATACATAAAATACAGCTTTTTAACCGCTTCTGTGGCTTAGACCCAGAGGTCCCGGGTTCGATTCTCAGCGGGGGGTACATGTTTGTGTACTCGGTTTGGTTGGTGGTAGGGCTTGTTTGTCCGCCTGGCTAGCTACCGCACTCTTATTTAAATATGTCGCCATAACATCAATGTTTGTAGCATTGTTGTGTTCCGGCAGCTAGAGATAAGATAGCCAGTGCCTCACTAGTTGAGGTTCCCGGGTGAAGTGCGCTTCCATCATTGGCCTTATCATCACTTTACATCAGGTGAGATCAAGGCACTGTGCTGACCCGTTAATATAAAAAAGAACATAATAATGAATCATCCTTCTGCCATGATTTTATCAAAAAAGACGACTCCTAGCCTTCCTGAAACCGAATTTGTATGAGCAAAGGACGTCCCTCACTATTCAAAGGTCTCCGTGTTACGAAAGGTCGTAAAGCCGTTGGTCCCGGCTGCATTAGCAGTCGTTAACAACTACCAATCCACACTGGCTCCTGTCCCAGCAGTAGGGACATGTTTTGGCCAATCGGTGACTTGATTTCGATGATGAAGACCTTTACTTAGCATAGACAGATAAAGGCTATTTATTATTATTACCAAGCGATATAAGATATATACTCACTTTGAATAGTTTATTGAAGTCAAATAAATTGTTAACTTACTCAACAGATCCCTGGCAAGTCAGTTCTGGACGACCACGAGGACAACTTCGCCATAGTGTTCGCGGCTATGGGTGTGAACATGGAGACGGCCCGCTTCTTCAAGCAGGACTTCGAGGAGAACGGCTCCATGGAGAACGTGTGCCTGTTCCTCAACCTGGCCAATGACCCCACCATTGAGAGAATCATTACCCCGCGTTTGGCTCTTACTGCGGCTGAGTTCTTGGCTTACCAATGCGAGGTGAGTGTCTACTACACAAACTGTCATGATATTGTGTTTGTGTTAATAAATAAATAAATAAACCTGGCTAACGACCAGTAGTGCCGAAAAGGTCGATAGTTCTTTAAGAAGGCTAACTTAACATTATACTTTTTTTGTAATATGATTATGGGTAGGTACTTATTCAATTAAGTAAATGCAGCAGATGTATAATTATATAATACAATTATATTTTTTCTAGTTTTTTTTTCTTGAAACCCTGTCACTAGCAAGTTGGTAATAATTGATTCAGTAAGTAGAAATAACCGACTGTTTTTTAAAACTACCTGGGGTCATGTAAGTCACTAAATAGCAAAGGGCCCTGCTGGAAGGACAAAATCTTCGAACGCATATTTCTCAAAAACTATATCTAGGGTGTAGTGAAAAGTTATTTGGAAGGTAGAAATAAGAGGCTCCTTGAATACTAATTTATTTAGTCTGTAAACTTTCAATTAACAAAGGGCCCTGCTGGCACAGCACAGAATTATTTAATTTTTTTTTCATTAATTTGCAAAGGTAGAAATTTTAAAGTACATAAATCGATAGGTAGAAATGTATACAAACTCGATTATTTAGGACCTAAACCATTAGTACATGGGGTCCCGCTGCATATACGCATATGCGCTCGGCCCGATACTCTGTGGTCCCGGGTTCAATTCCCAGGTCGGGCAAAGGGTGTTTCGGATTTTTCGATGCATAGCCCGGGTTTGTGATCACCAACCCGCATTTGGCAAGCGTGGTGATAGCCATTACCTATCAATTGTAATGACTTGATTTCAATGATGGAGGCCTTTGCCCAGCAGTGGGACTGTTATATACTATTTACTTTACTTACATCATTTTTGAATACATTTGCAAATTGATTGTTAAATTTTTATTTAATTATTATTGTATGTTCGTTGCAGAAACACGTGTTGGTAATCCTGACCGACATGTCGTCGTACGCCGAGGCGCTGCGCGAGGTGTCCGCCGCCCGCGAGGAGGTGCCCGGCCGACGTGGTTTCCCAGGTTCGATGCCCGCTATGTCACATTTATGTGCTTTAAAAAAATTCAGATTAGCTCGCTGTAACGGCCGAGGGAGAGAAGTGTAATAAATACTATGCCAATGTCGAAAAGGAAATTGTAAAAAAATATTTTCGTGTTTCCATAGGTACTAACTCGATCAGCTGATGGGTCTTTTTGTATGGAGAGTCGATTTTTTTTACAATTTTCATTTTTGACATTTTCATGTTAGCATAGCTACGTTGGACAAAGGCCTCCCCCAAGGACCTCCACAGCGACCGGTTTTGTGCTGCTCGCATCCAGCGGCTTCCCGCGACCTTCACCAGATCGTCGGTCCACCTTGGGGGAGGCCTTTGTCCAGCAGTGGACGTCATTTGGCTGAGATGATGATGATGATGGTTATAGCTACGTTTCGGCTTGATACCCTAGTTACCAAACAGCCTGTATGTTAGACAACATCACTACATTGTATGTATAACTGTGGACCCGGCGGACTTCGTACCGCTTTGACAGTTTCCATCAAGTGATTAAATTCTCTTTGGTTTCCATGACAACAAAACAGACAAATCAATTTGTATTGGAAAATTAAATTGTCGTTTTTAGTATATTTATAGTGTGATTGCCGTGGGAATATCGGGATAAAAACTATCCTATGTGTTAATCCAGGTTAAAAACTATCTGTATGCCGAATTTCATCCAAATCCATTCATCCGTTGCAGCGTGAATAAACAAATATACAGATATACACACAAACTTTCGCATTTATAATATTAGTGTGATAAGTATGTATTTAAGTATTTTAAGTATGTTTATCCGTTGTCTAGTAACCATTTAACGAGTTTCATAACGAAGCTTCTCTTGGGCTAGATAATTGGTGTGAGTGTGGGAAAGTTTATTTATTTATTGTTCTGATACCAAAGTAAGTAGCTAAAGCACATGTTTCATGGAAATCGGAAACAACGAGCGACGGTACCAACATATTATTCTATTCTATTTTAAACTTTTCACCGCCCAACTATCCTGCACGCGATGTCCCGCTGTACGCCAACGTATAAATGTATTTTAATAAAGTAGGTACAAAGAGAAACTTCTATAGAAGTGCTGGCGTGGACGGCACGAAAATCTCGAACTTCTATAGAAGTTGTTGGCGGTAAAAAGGTTAATAAATTAATTGTCACCACCCAGGTTACATGTACACCGATCTGGCCACCATCTACGAGCGCGCCGGCCGTGTGGAAGGCCGCAACGGCTCCATCACGCAGATCCCCATCCTCACCATGCCCAACGACGACATCACGCATCCCATCCCCGATTTGACCGGGTACATCACTGAGGGACAGGTGAGCAAACAACACTATAAGCTCTCAGAATAATAACTAAAGCTATAGAAACCGGACTAAAATAGCAAAGGTGTCACCAGATTTGTGACGTCATATTTGAGGTAATGTAGTGAGTGACTTTATAAAGGACTCGAAAGTTTTTTTTTGATCACCGATTATCTGATGACCGTTTGACATAACAATACAAAAAATAAAAACTAAGTGTCAACCATTTGTTGCACTCCAACCTCCTTTTCTAGCCATAAGATAGAACGGAACTAAACATAGTTGCACGATTTTTATTTCAGCCATCCTTCTATAGCTTTAGTTATTGTTCTGAGTATAAGCTGGACTAGGGTTGCGATGGGCAAACTGAGGCCCGCGAATGGCTGAAATCCGGCCATCGACCATCAAACAAAACAAGTGCAGTGTGCACGGCTAGCATATACCTTTCAATAAAGAAATAAAGCCAAACTTTCAATAACCTGGTGGCTTAGCCAAAGTAACATTAAGAAAACGATAGCAAATAAAATGTATGGGATTGACATTTGATTTTGATTGATTCCCTGTGTGGTGCCGGGGATAAAGAATTGCACTACCCCATCTCTACCCTTGGGTGTCGTAAAAGGCGACTAAGGGCCCATTCCAGAGGATGGGCAGCAGCATCTCTCTGAGGTTACTTTCAATCTACTGCGATCGCCAACCCGCCTGCCAAGCGTGGCGATTATGGCAAATACCCCCCATCTTGGGGGAGGCCTTTGTCCAGCAGTGGACGTCTTTTGGCTGAGATGAGATGATGATTGACATAAGCCGCGCTAAACACGTGGTCAATCTTATGTCAATCCCATACATTTTATTCTTTTCGTACTTCGCTATCGTTTTCTTAATGTTACTTTGGCTACCGCCACTGGCGTTATAGATTTCGTTACTAAATATTGGCACGCGAAGGATAAAGTTTGCCCATTCTTGTGCTAGACACTACTGAAATCTATAATTAATCTTACATATTTTGAATTATATTAGCAGTAGAATAGGATTACATATTAATTTCCTCTCAAAACATTGTCGTGCCCAATCCGGGCCCATAACGTTCTATCTAACTAATATTGTAACGACTCATGTATACTTATGGAGAGTAATAAATGATTGAATTGAATTGAATACATACATACATACATAATGTATGTATGTATGTATGTATTCAATTCACATATAATCACGCCTCTTTCCCGTAGGGGTAGGCAGAGACCACTTTTTTCCACTTGCTACGATCCATACATACTTGTTTCGCTTCGTCCACTTTCATTATTTCCTTCATACATGCTCTTCGGTTTAGGGTACTCTTGACCTGGCCTTTTTTGAATTGAAATAAAAGAAATTGAAACTTCGATTTGAATGATCATAGCTGTATTTCTTAGGGTGAGTTGCACCATCCAACGTTATCAAATCGTCCGTCATATCAATATTTTTGCGAAAAATGAGTTACACCATATAACAATCGTTAAAATTACGATGATAGACGCCATATTTTAACATAAACCATAACTACTTCATTTTGGCTGGTCAGAGCTAATTCTAAAAAACAGTGGCCACATGAAAATACTTTTCCTTCCTTGCTTTCGGGACAATTGAATCTCATTTGACTAGCAACCCTTTTAACTTTAACGTTAGTAAAGTATAGCATGGTGCAACGCATCCTGTGTTAGTGAGGATCGATAATGTTAAACCTACCTTTATAAAAAAAATAAAAAATATTTCAGACAACTTTTTTGAATGCAACAAAAAAGATTGAACCTATTTTAGTACTTAATAAATAAATAAGAGATACTTAGATAAGATAATAAGATAGATTAAAAGCTATTTAAAATTTCCACTGTATTTCCCTTCAAAGTTATACATTAATCGGAGTTTTGGTTCAATCTACCCTTTGTGTATTTTTTTTAAGTTACATTTTTCCATATTGGACAATTTATTTTAATCTGTTTTTTTTTTCGTTTATCTAAACCTCTATTCTCCTCGCACAGATCTACGTAGACCGTCAGCTGCACAACAGACAGATCTACCCGCCGGTTAACGTGCTGCCGTCGCTGTCGCGTCTCATGAAGTCCGCCATCGGCGAGGGCATGACCCGCAAGGACCACTCTGACGTCTCCAACCAGCTGGTAAGCTGAATATAGCTATTACATTTTTTTTTCTTTATTTTATCATATACCTAACATAGTTGTAGCAAATTTTATCATATAACATAGTTGTAGCAATTTTTTTTTTATGAACACTCCTTTAACTATTTCAGGGTCAGAGGGATGTATATTCCCACCACATTTTGAACTTTATGTGATTGAGATAAGATTAAAAACCAAATGAAATATGTGGTCAAAAAATCAACCACCATGGCCCAAAGAGTTAACCATTTACGGCCGGCGTGCTGTAGTAAGTTCGCTGCGGAATCATGGCTGTGATTGAAAGTGCATTTTTTTTTGTAATTGATTAGTAAATAATACAGGCATGTCTGTGCTCCTGTCTTAAGAGTTTCGGATGAAGAATGTCCTGATCTGGCGTTACGACCTGACGCAGATGGTCCCTTGTGGTTGCGCAAGGTTGTCGGACACCTACTTTATGACCTGACGGTTGGTGGGGGGTGTCAGTATAAACTTTAAAGTCGTGTGTAGTAGTAGTGAAAAAAATTAAAACAAAAGTACAAGATAAAATTTTTACTAGAAATAATCGACCAGCCTCAAGAAGCTCGAGTGGGAATCGTACCCACGATCTTTGGATAACCGGTCAAATGCTCTGACCACTGAGCTACCGAGGCTCCAGAAGACTCGTTGAATTTTTCCAGTACTTTGTAATATACTATAAGCTGCAAGCCATTGTGAAGTTACTACTCACCCTCATAGTCAAAAGAACACTATTGCAAGTATTTTAACAATCGATAAAAACGTAATTTCTTATATAAATATTTTTATTATTTTCAATCAACCTTTTACTAGTAAAATTTTACCTTGTAACTACATCAATATACTTATATAGCATTGTGTATGCAAAAATCAAAATAATAAAACTAATTGTTGTTTTCCGTGTGCAGTATGCGTGCTACGCCATCGGCAAGGACGTGCAGGCCATGAAGGCGGTGGTGGGCGAGGAGGCGCTCACGCCCGACGACCTGCTCTACCTCGAGTTCCTCACCAAGTTCGAGAAGAACTTCATCACGCAGGTACGGACTTTTTTTACACTTATTTAGTTACAGGTAAACACATAGCTATGGCCGATGTTAAGCACCTTTCACAAAGGCCGGTCATCGGATGGGTGACCGAAATATGAATCATCTCGAGCTCCACCGTGCTTCAGAAGGCTCGTAAAGCCGTTGTTCTCGGCTGCATTAGCAGTCGTTAACAACCCCCGCACCGCACTGGGCTCGCGTGGTGGTTTAAGGCCCGTTCTCCCTGTCCATCCCCAGCAGTGGGAGCATAAAATCAGCTGATGATGATGAAATATGTTACTGTACTCTGGCATTGATTGTAATCTGCTTGTGTGCCTATACAAATAAATAAATAATCAATGTTATTTTTTGGTGACTAAAATTGTGTCGACACACCTGGTGCCGCCTTCTTAACGTGTAACCGGTTGCAGGGCAACTACGAGAACCGCACCGTGTTCGAGTCGCTCGACATCGGCTGGCAGCTGCTGCGTATCTTCCCCAAGGAGATGCTCAAGCGCATCCCCGCATCCATACTAGCAGAGTTCTACCCGCGCGACTCACGCCACTAAGCGAAAACACGCCGAACGCACCTAAACTTACTGAGATAGCCCAAACTCACCTACTGAATGTGACGACTTGTATTTATTAGCAAAAATATAACCCTACTATGTTACTAAATAGTGATGATGTTATTGGTAACTTACTATGAAATTGTCACACATCAATGTTACAATTTAACCGTTATCAACAATGAATATGTCGCATCAGTGTGGCGATTCCATTGTGTGACTATGAGTTCGTCACAAACAGTGTGTGAAAATTACTATCTGCCAGTGAAATTGTCAGCATTCAGCCATACAGCACGTGGTTGCGTGTTCGAAATAACATCGCTCGAACGAGTCGCCAGGCTCTTGTAAGATAAAGTATTGTTTATTGTAATGGTAAGTTGTTAATAGTTTAAAATGTATTAACTGTATAACGATCAATTTAAAAAATAAAATCGTGTCGCTTAATATGCCTAAGCCGATGTATCGTCTTGTGTATATAATTTACTGAAAGTAGAATTGTTGCAAAACAGATTAAATAATTTATATACTTAACTTGTTTGTTTTTTTTAAAAGTAGATGTCATTTGTTTTTTTATCTGGTGCTTTGGACACGTTTGTTTTATAAATATACAATTAAATATGTAACGCAATATTATTTATATATTTTTTGTTTGTGCACAAATTGTTAGGAAGTGTTCAAATCTATTAAATCGAAATTATTAAACGATAATGTGATATTAATCGCTTGAAGTAGACAAGATATTGTGAAGTGACAAATATTTATGAAATATGTAAATAGTCTATCAGCCCGCTGTCCGTAACGTGCGTGTTACATTCCAAATTACTGTCCTCAATGTTTACACAAAGCTAGAGTTCTAATTCAGTGATTAAAGTGAATTATAGGATACTGTTGTTTTCGATGGAATTAAAGTATAGAAAGTTCACAGATGTTTCATTTATGAACCTAATTTCATTTATGTAGGTATGTATATGTCCGTGACCCCAGCGGGATAACCCCTTCAGATCGGCTTCAAATTTCGCCATGATTGAGTTGATATTATGTTTAAATTTGTTAGCAAATATCAAAATTTGTTGACCAATAGTTATCGAGATATCCCATAAACACAAATGTTGAAAAAATTTCCACGAGCAGGGTTTGAACCTGCACCCTTCTGACATACCGGGTCAGGTGCTCTTCCAATTGAGCTATCGTGGTTCTAACCAGCCCGCCGAAATTATTCAACACTATTTACTTTTTACTTTGAAAGCCAAAGGCGCCCATTCAATGTTAACAACTACCGTCATTAACATCCGATCATAATATTTTTACAAATACTAAAGATCAGTTAAGAAGTAGGCAAGCTATTTATAAATGTTATATAATTTTTTAACGCAAATTTTATTGCGAACAAATTACAAAAACACAAATGTTGAAAAAAATTCCACGAGCAGGGTTTGAACCTGCACCCTTCTGACATACCGGGTCAGGTGCTCTTCCAATTGAGCTATCGTGGTTCTAAGCAGCCCGCCGAAATTATTCAACACTATTTACTTTTTACTTTGAAAGCCAAAGGCGCCCATTCAATGTTAACAACTACCGTCATTAACATCCGATCATAATATTTTCAACATTTTTCAACATAAAAAATTTTTTCAACATTTGTGTTTTTGTAATTTGTTCGCAACAAAATTTGCGTTAAAAAATTATATAACATTTATGAGATATCCCATGTTAAAGGGTATCCCGCTGGGGTCACGCTCGTCAAAACTATTTGACCTAAAACGAACAGGAACGAGACACGCTACTGATATAGTTTTTGTGCTAATATTTTGTTGATTCAATTATGAATCCATCAGTGAAAATTCCAAGATTCTACCTTCTGTAGTTACCGAGTAATCAAATACCTACTTTTCGTCAAAATTCCTTCGAAAAGTTAAGTTCTAGTTGAGGTGTAAGACAAAAGGCTATTTTCATGAAATCCAGGGAAGATTTTGTTGACTCTGAGAGAAAATTTGTTAGACAAAACCGAGAACTCTAGCTACAGTACATCCTGAGATATAACGCTAATATGGTTATCCCGCTGGGGTCACGGTGTTGATACCTAAACATGGTTTTTCCACAGGAATGGAGCAAGTAGCGAGTTTATGACTATAGCCAAGATTTTGTGGGTGTAAAAATCTAGGCCCGTATTAATAAACCGCTCTCAACTCTAGTTCGATCTTGAGAGCGAACTTGAGATGCTGTTCTAATTAATAGATCAAACTTGAGTACGGTCTTGATTAAATCGTATCAACTGAGTGACGCCCATATTAATAAATCAAACTTGGCACTTATGCACTCTCTCAAGATGCATTTCGAGAACTCATTTCCCAAGTGCCGTCAAACCGTGACTTGAGATACAGTTTTGCCGCGACGAACGCACGAAGTGTTGGTGTTTGTACTTATTATTATTATTTTATTATCTTATTATTATAGAATTAGAAAATATTTTGGATGAAATTAATCACTTCGACGAGCTAGATCACTATGATGATGTCTTTTTGGCCAAATACCTACTGCATACCAAAAACTTACCTACGGGATGTGAAAAATCTTTTTTAAATGGAACGTGTGGCTCATTTTGGCACGGCCACCATCACCAACCCGAAATCTGAGTTTACAGATAATTAGTGGATAATTAGTGGGAATTAGTGGATAAATCTCAGAATTAGTGGGGCCATGGTTCAAAAGTTATAAGGGATACAAGGTGGCCGTGCCAAAATGAGGCTCATTTTGGCACGGCCACCTTGTATCTCTGAAACCACGGGTCGTAGCGAAGATCTGATTACACCAATAATTAGTGGATAATTAGTGGGAATTAGTGGATAAATCTCAGAATTAGTGGGGCTATGGTTCAAAAGTTATAAGGGATACAAGGTGGCCGTGCCAAAATGAGCGCTCATTTTGGCACGGCCACCTTGTATCTCTGAACCCACGGGTCGTAGCGAAGATCTGATTACACCAATAATTAGTGGATAATTAGTGGGAATTAGTGGATAAATCTCAGAATTAGTGGGGCCATGGTTCAAAAGTTATAGCAACTTCTTTTTTCCATACAAAAACAACATGTGCAGTCGCGCACATAAGCATTTAGTTATTACTTGAATTAATTAAATTGTGAATGAACGACGAAACTTTGATATGTGTGTACGTATGTTTGATTCTGTATCGATAAAAAAGGCGCCATTAAATGCTTAAAAAATGTATTAACAAATTTTTCGATTTTTCAATCCCCAGATAACATTTATTAGCCTGATAGATTATAAAAGCCATTTTAAAAGTGTGCTGTTATCCCGTTTTCTCTTGTGTTATAAACAAGCAAAATTAATAATTAACGGTAAAAAAGAACCTCATCTTTTCTTTGAAGTCGGTTAATAATTAAATTGTAAAGCATTCAAATGAGCCTTTTTATATTTTTAAAGAAATGCATTTAAATACTAACTAGTTTATTTTTTTTTGGTTCCCGACATTAAATTAATGTCATGTACAATTATATCCATACATGTATCCAATTCTCTCTCTCATTTACTTACTTTCACTCTATATACCTAGATTCTTACTTAGACTCTTTATACCTTTCAATTTTAAGTTGTTAATTCAAATTATCAATAAGCTTAATGTACGCGATTGTACATCTGCTATTGGAAAATGAAAAATTGATATAACTTTTCATAGAAGCCTTCACTAATTCTGAGATTTATCCACTAATTCCCACTAATTATTGATGTAATCAGATCTTCGCTACGACCCGCGGTTTTAGAGATACAAGGTGGCCGTGCCAAAATGAGCGCTCATTTTGGCACGGCCACCTTGTATCCCTTATAACATTTGAACCATGGCCCCACTAATTCTGAGATTTATTTACTAATTATTGGTGTAATCAGATCTTCGCTACGACCCGTGGTTTCAGAGATACAAGGTGGCCGTGCCAAAATGAGCGCTCATTTTGACACGGCCACCTTGTATCCCTTATAACTTTTGAACCATGGCCCCTTTAATTCTGAGATTTATCCACTAATTATCTGTAAACTTAGATTTCGGGTTGGTGATGGTCGCCGTGCCAAAATGAGCCACACTTTTATATTATAAACATTTTACTTCTTTTTTTAATTTTTTAATAACATTTCTTGGACTTTTAATTTTTTGTATTTTAAAAAAAAAATATTATAAACAAAATAATTAACTTTAATAAACTTTGATCGCGTGCTTTTCTTAAGTTTAAATTATGTTTAAGAAAGGCTCCACAGAGCCAAAAATTTTTTAGGTTTATTATTCAACCTTTTATGTCGTCATTTATGAAAACGGAGATTGGAAAAAAAATAGCAAATTAACAATTGCATAACTTTTTGATTTTTTTTTCCGGCGGTCATATATGTATGTTCTTTCGAGTATCTGGATGATACCATATTTTATTCAAAGGACATGGCTAAATACAGTATGGACGACTGCCTTGTAATGTTAAAAATGCTAAAAATATTAATACGTAGACACTTTTTGTGTCCACTTACTTCCACCTTACACTGATACAGCAGCTCGGTTTCCTTGTATGGTGTGCCGTGTCGGTAACAAAAAGTGTCTACGTTTGCGCAGCGCCTTAGTTAGATAAAGTATCCATATAAATAAAACAACAATATTGATTTATGTTACTTATATATTTAACTTATTACATTATAACGACACGAAATGCTTTCAAATGTTTCTGTATTGTGTTAGTTACATGTTATAATATATCAACATCTAAAAGTGCATTGTGGAATAATATCCCTTGTTTCTAATACTCTTACCTCAAGATCAAACAGCAATCCATTTTCCGTATACCATACAAGAATACACTATTAACAAAATCAGAAATAAGATCTTTTAAAAAACTACCAAAATGGTAGTTTTGTGTAACCGATATTTCGGTACCATTTTTAGTAATTTAGGTCACTGCCTGTACGGGAAAATCATAAATTCGATAAATACTACCTACTTTATAAATGAACTTAATAAACACTTATAAAATAGAACATTTAAGTCTCATGTACGGTAAACGAAAAACAAGATGGTGTCTGAACGTGGCAACAGGGAGGCGACTAAGGTTTGTGTATAAATTAAACACCTACATTTTTACGTACTAACTTTTTTGTTACAAAGTGACATAATCCCAAAGAAGTAGCCTATTCTCATAAGCACATCTTTATTTGTAATTCATATTTTTTTTACTTTAATAAATGCGAAACAATAAACAGGAACAATTTAAACTCTATGTACCCAAATCAGAAGGGCTATTTATGTTTAAAGATTCACCGAATACAAGCGAAAGCATAATGCCCTAGGGTATTCTACAAGAATCTTAGAAATCATCGTAATGCCATTAGGACTAATGTTACAGTTTATCAAGTGTAACACTTTCATAACAAATATGACACTTATCACAATGGAATAAAGATACAAATTGAGTGTTACACCTGACACGCTTATAATTTACAAGCAAAAATGCGGTCGTGGGTATAGGCTGTTGAAACGAACGATCTAGATGTATAAAATATTTAATTTTTTTGTTAAATAATGACGAGTCTTTATACTATATTCATAAGTGTGTATTACCTAATCAGTATAACATTTAAATTTATTAAACAAAACAGTTCAGTTATATAGGGAACGTAAAAATATGTGTGATGGCTTTCCTAATTGTTCAGTAGGCCTAGCTAGCACGAACTTTTATCGAAATTATAACGTACAGTTTAAAGTCATGCTAATGTCAAAAAATCTAGAAAACGACAGTTCTGTCGATTGTTAATTCTATTTACGAACGTCATGGCGCTGTATCAATTTCCATACAACATGTCTATTTCACGCTACGATAGGAAAACGATAATTGTTCGTGCTAGGCCATAGTAAGACTCGACTCTACGCGTATGGATATAGATGCTAAAAATGGATCTAACCGGCAATACCCGCGATCGCTTCTGAAGCAAAATACTTCACATCAACATCGGGATCCACATTCAATTTCTCCAAAACAGGCTTCACCTGCGGCTGAATCACCGTCGGGTCTAAGAAAGGTGCCATCTTCTGCAGTGTCTTAGCAACATTGAACCTCACGTTGGCAACATTGTCGTCAGCCATAGACAATACGGTTGGCAACAGAACTCGTGTCGTCACATCTTTGCCGCAGACCTCTGATAGAACATTGATGCAGAACAGATAAGTCATTCGGTGTAAGTAGTTCTGCTCGCGCGACATTGCCAAAACCTTAGGAATGACGTTGGTCTCAGCCCACTGGGATCCGTATTGTTCGACCAGTTTCTTCAGGTTCAAAGTTGCCGCTTCCCTTATAGCGTAGACATGGTCGATCAGCCACGACATGCACAATCCTGTGAGTTTCTCGTCGAAGAACTCCTGGCCTAGCTGACCTGCTAGGAGGGGCATGAGTTCTATGATAGCGAGACGTACCCTCCACTTGGTGTCTTCAGCTAACTCCACAATAGCTGGGAGGAGAGACTGTACCAGTTGCTGGATGCCGATGACTTCGTTGACGCATTCCAGGTTAGAGATGATGTTAAGTCTCACTTCTGGGCACTCGTCTTTGAGTTGTGTGAGGAATAGGGGCAGGAGATGTTCGATGGTGTTCTGCCGGCCGACTATGGGGCTAAGTCCCATAATGACGGAGGCTAAGGCGGATTTGACGTGCTGGTTCGGATCGCACACGAGGTCCTTGATCTGGGGCAGGATCATCGTCATAATGATGTGCTCTTGGTGTGCTTTGTCCAAGTTCATGCAGAAGTCCTTCACCTGCAAAATAGAATAGGTAATTGGTGTTATTACTTTGTTTTGTGTGTGCGTTTCCCGTTGCTGTACACTGTGTATTTGCCAGTGGCGTACTGTGTTTTTGTCAGTAGCGTACTTTGCTTGAGTGGTAGCCTGTGTGTGAGATGGCCAATAACATACTGTGTATGAGATGGCCAAATTGAAATCTGTATTTTTTTTAAAAATATTTTACGGGTAAGCATAGTACCTTGATCTCACCTGATGTAAAGTGATGATAAGGCCAATGATGGAAGCGCACTTCACCCGGAAACCTCAACTAGTGAGGCACTGGCTATCTTATCTCTAACTGCCGGAACACAACAATGCCACAAACATTGATGTTATGGCGACATATTTAGATAAGATGGTGGTAGCTAGCCAGGCGGGCTAACAAGCCCTACCACCAACCAAACCAAGTACACAAACATGTACTCCCGCTGGGAATCGAACCCGGGACCTCTGGGTCTAAACTGGTGGTCTTAGCCACTAGACTACAGAGGCGGTATTCGAGGTGGCTGGTAGCATACTGTGTATATTTACTAATGGCCTTACATTGTATGTTTGCCAGTGGCTTACTGTATGTGAGTTGGCTAGTGGCGTACTGTGTTTGAGCTGGCTAGCGGTGTATCATCTATTGGCATTACATCTGTGTGTGTTTGGCAGTAGCGACAGTGTATATTTGTTAGTGAGCGGCGTACTGTGCTCGAGTGATAAGTTATCTTGCATCAAATACATCAGAAAGAAGGTACATTCGATGTTATTGTATCTTCACTGTAGAATTTAATGCCGCTTCCTCTCTCCTTCCTTTTTAACCTTTTTACCGCCAACAACTTCTATAGAAGTTCGAGATTTTCGTGCCGTCCACGCCAGCACTTCTATAGAAGTTTCTCTTTGTACCTACTTTATTAAAATACATTTATACGTTGTCGTACAGCGGGACATCGCGTGCAGGATAGTTGGGCGGTGAAAAGGTTAACTGCGTGTTGACAGGGTCTCTAATTTGGTTTTAGATTTAGTTACTCACATTATGGGTTTGCAATAAAAAGATTAAGTATACAGTACCTTGCCAGCAGCGGCGGCCCGCACTTCGGCCTCGGTGTCCTTGAGCAACGCCTGGAAGATCTGGGCGAGGTCGGCGCGCGCCAACTCCGCACCTACCGCCTGTTGTAGCTCCACGAACCTACGGAAGCATTATTATTATAGTAGAGAGTAATGAACATACTTCATACGACTAAAATAATTAATGGGATCTGATGTGAAATGCTGGTGAAAAACACGTGTTTAATTTAGGAGCGTTTACGTCGCACACTAGAGCCACTAATGAAAAAAAAAGATATCTAGTAATTAGAGATAGAAAATCAAATTATGCTCAACAAACTATTTGAGTGAAGTAATTTAGCATTTTTACGGCACCTAATGAACACCTCACATGTTATGGTTTAGTTAAATAAGACGTTACGGCCACTTTTAACTATAACGCCATATTTAACTAAACCATAACATGTCAGGTGTTCATTAGGTGACGTAAAAATGCTAAAAGGCGTAAACGCTCTTAATTTCAGAAAATACATTCTCCGTTCGCATTGGCCGTCGATTTCTCTACTCTCCTGTGTCTGTCCTGACTCCGGCCGATTGTGCTATTGCCGGATTTAATCGCCTTATATAAACGAGAGGTTTTTGAAGCAGAAATAAATACACATTAATAAGAATAATACTGAATGCCTGTGAAATGAAATGAAATGAAAGGCTTTTAAGAAAAACCATTTCAAAAAAATGTCCCGCTCTCTTGTCCGTCAGCATGTGCGCACCGTGTATCATCAAGCATCCCGGAATAAGGACGAGTGAAGATGTAGAGGGGAGTCCAATGCCTAGTAATGAGACACAATATAGGCTGGGCTATTAACAGATCGACCGCTGGCGGGCACAGACACGATACGATTGTCCGTCATATGGCGTTAGATGTGTAATAAAAAAAAACAAAAAAAAACCGGCCAAGTGTGAATCGGACTCGCGCACGAAAGGTTCCGTACCATTATCTATAAAAAACCGCAAAAAAAAAATCATGTCTGTTGTATGGGAGCCCCCTTAAATATTTATTTTATTGTTTTTTAGTATTTGTAGCGGCAACAGAAATATTATCTGTGAAAATTTCAACTGTCTAACTATTCATGAGATAAAGCCTGGTGACAGACGGACAGCGGAGTCTTAGTAATAGGGTCCCGTTCAACCCTTTGGGTACGGAACTCTAAAAATATAGCAAAAAAAAGGAGAACAATATTGTAATACCGCTCGGCTCCAGCTAAATTACCTAGCTTAAGTAGTAACACCACTGGGTTATTCCCTGAGAACCCCATTCCCCGAGGATGAACTTAATCAATACTATGTTTAGCTTAAAAGAACCACAGGTTAATCTATGTACAAGTTAAACACAATAGAAAAAATAACTAAAATAAATGTAATCACATTTATCGCACTCGGGATCTTCCGGGACAGGATCCTTGGGGAATGGGATTCTCAGAGAATAACCAACCCAGCACAAAACCGGTCGTTCTGGAGATCCTTGGGGGAAGCCTTTGTCCAGCAGTGGACGTCTTTTGGGTGAGATGATGATGATGAACCCATGCCGCGGCATGCAGCGGCATGGCAAGCCAGCGAGACTAGTAGATTTTTTCTAGTAAAATTTTATCTTGTAACAACATTTACAAATTCAATTGTTTGAAGGACACATGGCACAAAATTATGACACACAGGGTAGCCGCGGATCGTACACTTGGAGAGGCCTATGTCCAGCAGTGGACGTGGGTAGGCTGATGATGATAATGACAATGACACAGCATTTGTATAAAAAAACTATTTTTTTTTAAAGAACTGAAAAAAAAACGAGCAAGCCTTACAGTAGTCGCATATGATGTGTAACATTTGACATCTCACCTTTTGAAATCAATATTACAATAAAAAATAGAATAAAGAATTAACAATGACGTATATTTTTTTACAAAGCATAAAGAGAATGCAGTAAATACTCATTAGAAAACATTTGACATATCAAAGTGACCTTTGATAGTCAAATGAAACAATATGTCAAATGAAACAATATGTCATGTTCATAATATCGAATACTGAATTTACAAAATGGCGCGCGCTTGCGCGCTTTCTCGACTTCCTGTTACACATACTTCCGTCCCTTTTCACGAATTCGGAAGTATGTGACTTCCGTCCCTTTTCACGAATTCAATCCCACAAATTGCTATAGAAAGCAAGAGGAAAGATGTTACACATCAAAAAAATCTCGCTCACTTGTCCGCCAGCATGTATCGCACCCGCCACGAGGTGTCGCCGGCGCGGCCCCGCACCGTGGGCATCACCAGCTGTTCCATGTCTTCGGGCGGCAGCAGGGAAGCCACCGCCGCGCAGGCCTCCGCCGCCAGTAAGCGTACGGAGTCTTGCTCGTCCTGGTTATACAAACATGATAACATTAATAACGTCACTGGACTTGCAGGAAAGTGAAGAGTCATGCTTGCGGTTTTGTATTATTTTCTAAAATTTCTGTGAATAATTTCTGTAATATTAATGTGAAATAATGGTGGATTAACCTAAGGGCCTTACAAATAAACAAAAAATAAAGATTGGAATAGTTATTCCTAGATTTGTCTCTTTTTATTTAACTTTAATCTGTAATTAAATTGCCGTTTTTAGTATTTTCCGTTATTAAAATTTATGTTTCTCACCATTTAAACCTTCCCTGAACTTCCACAAATATTTCAAAATCAAAATTAGCCAAATCGGTCCACCCATTCTCGAGTTTTAGCAAGACAAACGAACAGCAATTGATTTTTTTATATACAATCTTATTTTTAGTTTATACGAAAATCGAAATCGAAACGCTGTTCAAATATTTTCATTTAAAGAATCAGTACAAAAAAAAATAAAATAATATCTTGAAAACTCACGAAGGTACAAGCTTTTTGTGCTGTCCCGTTGTGTTTTTTAGTAGGGCATACTTTATTTGAGATTTTGTAAATATTATTTGGTCAAAATGTAACATGGTATAAAAAATATTGAAATCGATTCTATTATTGAATCTGAACAAACAGTTTTCAGGTTTCGTATAAACTAAAAATAACATTGTATAGATAGAAGATGGCACTTTTAACCACCTTATTTATATAATTTAATATGTAATTTCTAAACATTCTATTTTTGATCAGAGTACTAAATGTGAAATAAAGTTTAAATGACAGGAACATAACACGGAATAACTATTAGGAACTTATTCTTGAACTTGCATGAGTGTTGGCAAATGAAACAAAACAGTCCAACGTCACTTTCACTTTCTCTCAAGAAATCCGCGTGAAGTGTCAGTAAAGCCCCATTTCTTTACTGATACTCAAGGTTGGGGGGGAATACCAGGGCCAGCCAATAGTTTGTATAAAGTATATGAGCTTATAACTATCACACTGCTCGGCCTTTGCCTCCATCATTCATATCAAGTCATCACTACAATTGATGGGTAATGATGGCTTAATCACCACGCTTGCCAAATGCGGGTTGGTGATCACAAATCCGCGCATGCATCGAAAATTCCGAGACACAATGCCCGACCTGGGAATTGAACCCGGACCTTCCGGTATCGGGCAGACTGGCTGAGGTACAAATCACAACATCGGTGTGAGGTCGCTCTTGACGTACTCAACTTCAACGACATACATGTACATATGTATGTGTAATAGTTTGTATGACAAATAATATTTGTACCTTAGCCAGGGTGACGAACATTGGTATGAGGTCGCTCTTGACATACCCTACTTCAACGACATGTATGTATGTATAATAGTTTGTATGATAAAATATGATTCGTACCTCAGCCAGGGTGACGAACATCGGTATAAGGTCGCTTTTCACGTACTCCACTTCTACGACGCGTGCGAACTCGCCGAGCTTGTAGGCGGCCGCGCGGCGCACCATCGGCGTGTCGTCCTGGCACAGCGAGCGGAAATGCTGGCGTAATTCCGCCTTCACGGGGGCGGAGACTCGCGTGTAGCATACGCTAAACACAAATTATGACCTTTATGATCTTCTCATCACGAGCTTACTTATGTCCCCACTGCTGGGGCACGAGCCTTCCCTATAGATGGATAGAGAAAACGGGCCATAAACCACCACGCGGGCTCAGTGCGGATTGGTGGTTGTAAACGACTGCTAATGCAGCTGGGGTCAACGGCTTTACGTGCCTTCTGTAGCACAGAGAAGCTCGATAGTATTATGTTATATTTTTGGTTACCTATCCGATGTTCGGCCTTTGCGCAAGTTGCGTAACCCTAGAATCGCAGACCGAGCGCGTTAATCACTGTTTCATCAAGCTCCTATGATCTTCTAAAGTTTAGGAAAACAATATAAATTGAAATGGAGTATCTGGCCACAACATGGTACCCTAGAAACAACAAAAGAAAAAGAGCGAGCCAGTTACAAAGATGGTAGGATGAAAGTGTTGAGATGATGAGTGAAGCTTGGACCAGAATGGCCACCATTCAGGTTGAATAGTGAGATTGGAGGGAGGTCTTTTCAAGAGGCACACAGAGTAAATGAGCCTATTAGTGGATGAAAGAGATGCTTTGATAGAAGTTATAATTATAAAATAAAATCCATATGAAGATTTTACTTTATAACCTCAATTTAATTTTTTAAATTATTAATTTATTGGTTACATTTTAGAAAATTAATTATATATAGATTAACAAAACAATGGTGCTTACATTGACAATAGACTTAGAAAACATGATGGTAATTGGTACCTATCCAAACTAGGGCTTTCAAAATTACGGGATATCTAATTACGTAACTAGTTACGCACTATAATGCTCCAATTACGTAATTACGTAATTACGTAACTAGTTGGGATTTTTTTAAGCTACTATATTTTTTCGTCATATAAGTTGTTTTAGAAGGAAATCGAAATGAAAGTTTAAACATTAACAAACTTTTTATTTATTAGAAACAATCAACAAAACATAAAGATTAATATTAAAGAGAAAACAAGAGTAACACAGCAGTAATTGAAAAAGTTAAACTTATTACGTAATAATATTGACAGTCGGCCAAAAAGAAAAAAAAGCTAAAAATTGTTAAATTCAGAAACAGATATTACAAAAACCTATTTGTTTAACTTTTTTTCCTGATAATGTGATCTCATAAATGATGATATGAAATTTCTTTATCCAGTTGCTGTGCAACGGTTGACTCCTCGCCGCACTCGTAACAAAATTACTGACTGATCAGTCTGATTATCTGTGAAGTAATGATGTCGTTTTCTCCATTTAGACCAAGGGTGGCCAACCTTTTCGGCAGCTGGGTCCAGCTGGGCCAAATTTCGGAAAAAGGATTTGGCACCGGGCTGCACTATCAAATTTTAAGTAGTTGAAAATGGAAATGTGAGAATTAAACACACATTTGTTTGTTACTTTTATTTACAAAATATGTTAATGAGATGTCTGACTTTGTTTGGCAGAACTAAGTGCACCAATGTTGATATTGACTGAGGTTGTTGCTACACGTAAAAACAGTTTTCCAGGTAAACATCTTATGTTAGAATTGATTCTAAACGTGAAATAGAAGAAATTCGTGGTTTTGTTGAACAAAAGTAAATTTTTGGGGACTCAGCTCCGCGGGCCACAAGATGACACTCGGCGGGCCGCATGCGGCCTGCGGGCCTCGGGTTGGCCACCCTTGATTTAGACAATATAGAGATCGTAAAGGATTCGTTGCTTGGCTTACAATATAAACTTTATTCGCTACTTATCAGAAGTAATCACTGCAAAACAATTTACTAATAATCTAACCATTAACAAAAGGGACTTCCTTTTGATTCTCAGACGTTTAATAATGAACTCTATCCTTTGAGATTTAAAACCAATTATTGAATACGCAATGAAAAGATATCAAATACGCCACGGGGAATACCCACTTGTACAGTGTTGTAGGCCTAGCACACACGGCAGCCGCGACATGAGTCTCTCACACAGATATAAGTGCTCTGTGGTCTCTCACCACACTTTCTTTCCCTTTCGCACATTGCTTAGCGCGCTATAGTCGAAAGAGAAGGGAAGTGTGAGAGACTGATCGAGAAGATGTCGCGGCTGCCGTGCTAGGCCTAATGGTGTTGTCATATCATAATGGTTAGTTAGTGTTGCCGTGACATGAAAGTAGAATATTTAATTGAATTGATATTTTATTTATGTGTATGTGAGTACTTACGTAATTACGGAATTTCACCTTTGAGTTACGTATTTAAGAAATAGTTAAAATCTGTCCGTAATTACGTAATTGCGAAATTACGTAATTACATAATGGAAGCCCTAATCCAAACTGACCGAAACAAGTCCTACTACTTATTCGGCATACCCAAGGAATTGATTCTGAGATCTCAGGTTCTGTGATGTACAAGATCACCAAGCTAATATTGAAAGAAAAAATTACAAGAAACAAAAAGCAGTTCATCTAACCTGAAGAGACCACAAGCCGAGGCCCTGGAGGTAAACCAATCTCCACCAGCTAGACGTTGCACGAGCGGTACGAAGTGCTGCTCTAAAGCTTGTGGAGAGTGGTGAGCAGCCACCGCTCGGAGAGATGCCACTGCCTTGTCACGGACCACAGTTTCCTCGACTGTGGCGAGTGACTCCAGTGGAGGGAGGAGGCAGTGTGCAAACTCACCACCACCAACCAGACTGATGAAATTTCCTGTTAAATAGGAAAAACAAATGTTGTACAAAATTTTTTAATATACTATAATTGATTTATTTATTCAAACAGGAACACACATCAACATTAGAAAGATGGGTGGGGTCTTATGACCCTTTTTGGAATTCAGCATTAGGTAATTATAAAGCTACATATGTTTATTTTACCTAAATTATCCTTTTGTGACTTTTATAAAAATAGTTTAATTTTTATTTGGATATGTTTATATTGTATTTTATTATCATTGATTGATGAATACTTATAACATTTACCTAAAAAGACGGCATGGGTCATAAGAAGTAAAGTAAATCATCTAAGGTAAAAAAATATATTAGATAATATTTTAACTTTGATTTAGACATATTTTATTGAACACTTTTGTACTTCATTCAAACTCATGTTAGTGGTCTGACTTCGACAATATCCTCATAGCTTTAATGTCAACAAACAAAATTCAAAATTCAATTTTTTTTATTCAAAATGAACTATTACAAGTTTTTTTGAATGTCAATTCGAAGCCACGACTTAATAAACCCTACAGTGGAAACCTCACTAAAACATACCAACACACTACTGAATTAGCTGATTTAAAGCTGCTAGGTAAAGTTATGATATTTGCTCTATTATAACTTTACTTTAGATTTTAAGTTTACACCACTCAGTTGTTCTTAAACCAGACACAATAGAAATTCATTTGTTCTATGGCACTGTGGTTACCTTGGGTGTCCAAGTATGTATGCAGTAAATTATATGCAACTTTTGTAAAAAAAATGTATTTAGGTTAGGATTTCAGCTTGCGCCTTTTGACAAACCCGTTCAGGCCAGTAATCAGGATATTGTAGCAGTACTCAATGAGTGCATGTTTTAGTAATAATTGACCATTATTCAATTACAATTTAATTCTCTTACTGCAACACATTTTTGCATTATCACTTAAAATCAGGGCAACATAATACCTTCAAGTTAATTTGTTTACAATTATTTTCTATCTTCACATTATCTATCATTAGATAAGAGCTGTTGGATGGGGTAATTACTAGACTTCATGTCACTTATAACAATAGGTCCTTGACATTAATTATAATTTTTATTAACAACTATGTAAAGCTTATACTCCACAACATAATATTTTTATTTAAACAGTAGGTAATTGAATTTGCTATAAGTTTTTACAGATACCCTATTTCAATTTCATAATAAATTGTGAACAGTGTTACTTATATGTGCTAGTTCTGTGATAATTGTCACACTTCCATGAACAGGGTCATATTGTAACAATCAAGAACTGGTTTTACTAACTAAAGGAATTATTAATTCTGATAATAATATAAAAATATAAAAATTTCGAAAATAACATTTAGAGAAATAGGTATAATGAAAAGGAAAAGTAAGAAGTGAAATAATAACTTACCCAGTTGCTCGGCAAGAGCGAGAAGCACTTCATCTTCATCGTATATAGTTTCAGTCAGGAAGGGAATCAGCTCCGATCTAGTTCTCTCCACGCCAAGCGCTAATGCGATCGTCGACAATTTCTTGATGGAATTCAGTCGAAGTTGAACATCATCATTTTTCAGTTCGTCGATAAGTACAGCAATAGGATAGAGTGACTCATCTGTCCCGGAGTCGCTCGCTGCCATTATTGTGTTTTTAAATGTGATTCTGGATAATCTTTATTAGTTAACACGACAATAATCACTGTGCACCACACCGTTTTTATGTATTTTAGTAAAAACGTATGAAACTATCCCAAACGCAGCAAAATGGCAGCTCGCTTGGCAGTTTTTAAAAAGATAAAAGTCATTGTCTTTGTCTGAGCATAGACTAGAAAAGTCAACGTTCAGCTGTCATTCTGCCAAAGGTTATAAACAAATTATTTTTTTGTTAATTATTATTATAACAATCATGAAGCTGTGAGGTTGTTTTAATGCTCTAAGGCAGTGATGTGAGATAAGATTTTAATAACTAAAGCTAGCTCGCTTAAATTAAAATACTACACATTACATACTACTACCACAAAGTAAAGTTCCGTTTCTCTACTTTGTGCTACTACATTATTTTATTTCTGACTAGTACTACATACTTTACTCGCGACTTCGTCCGAGGACTTAAGATTTAAAAATAAACTCTCTTTTAAAATAAAATATAGCCTATGTTACCCGCAAGGGATGCAGCATTCTATACGTGAAAGAATTTTTGTAATTGGACCGGTGTAGTTCCAGAGATTAGCCCCGACATACAAACAAACAAACAAAGTCACAAACGTTACCTCTTTATGAATAGTACCTAACCTGCATATCCCCTGTGTGGTGCCAGGGATAATGAATTGCACCACCCCATCTCAACCCGTGGGTGTCGTAAAAGGCGACTAAGGGACCATTTTAGAGGATGGGCAGCAGCATCTCTCTGAGTTTACGAACTGACGACGTTACTGACTGACGAGAAGATTTACGAACTGGAGAAAGAATTGAGCAAGATACGGTGGGGCATAGTTGGATTATCGTGAACATTTCACATGTTCACGATTTCACGAGTACTGGTGTTAATTGGTAAATGAGGCATTTGGCATGACTAAATAACATAGAATCTCTCTTTTATTTATATTTTCATGCAAGATTCACGATGATTTTAGAAGTTTAGTTGTGGTCCCTCAGTTCACCCATTGTCAAATAAATAATTACTTATATCTTCGTCCCAATTATCTTTTTTAGTTGTTTTATGTATTTGTAGCTGTCCCATAAGTTATCACATTGGTTTGGAATGGTCATCTTTTCGGTACATTCATGCGATTACGCAGAAAAGACGATTTTTGACATTTTAACCTCAAAATCCATGTAGACTGAGGGCCCACCGATATTGATCCATCCTTCTTCCAGGAATCCGGTAAAATGAATTTAAAGGCTAAAATAAGGTTTCATATCTCCGTCACAATAGCTCTAGGTAGGCAAATCAGCATTCTGTGAGGTGGGCCCTCAGTTCACATGCTCACGGATTATCTGAAGTCCGAAGAGAGGGGGAGGACTCGATAATCCTCAAGTCTGGTAACTTGCTCTATTTCCGGGAGGGTGAACAACTGTCCCAAGGTGGTATCGGGTTCATCGTCCACAAGTCCCTCGTGAATAACGTTGTCGAGACCAGGAGTGTGTCGCCTAGGGTAGCGTACCTTATACTCAGAATAACCAAACGGTGTTCGTTGAAGGTCATACAGGTTTATGCTCCTACTACGACACACCCTGACGATGAGGTGGAAGCTACGTATGAGGACATCTCTAGAGCCATACAAGCCTCCAAAACTCATAACACCGTTGTCATGGGAGATTTTAACGCAAAACTGGGCAAACGAAGCGGCGATGAGGTGAGAGTGGGACGATTTGGGGTTGGTAATCGGAACTCCCGGGACCAACTGCTGGCGGACTTTCTTGAGAGGGAGGGCCTCTTTATGATGAACTCCTTCTTCAGGAAGGCTGAACACCGCAAGTGGATCTGGATGAGTCCCGATTGTGCAACAAAAAACGAGATTGACTTTATCATGTCGACGAGGAAGCAAATATTCAATGATGTCACTGTGATCAATGCGTTTAAAACTGGCAGCGATCACCGGTTGGTAAGAGGCACATTGAATATCAACGTAAAGCTGGAAAGACGTCGATTGGTAAGGTCTACGCTCCGTCCTGCACCAATCCCAATCCAAAACCCCGAAAGCTTTCAGCTCGAATTGCAGATGATTGCGAAAATGTCGACGATTACAGCAACAGGTTTGTGGAAACTGTCCAAACGGTTGGGTCCAAGTTCTTTAAAACCCACCGTGCAAAAGGAACCAAAAAGTTCTCAGACCATACCCTAAAACTAATGGAAGAGCGGTGCGGTGGAATGGTTCTGCTTTCCTCAGGTGACGCGTCTCAGTTTCGGCGGCTAAATAGGCAGATCTCGAAGTCTATGACTCGCGACACGCGCCAATTTAATACTAACCGTATTAAAGAGGCCATTGAGCGGAACAAAGGCTCAAAAGTGTTCGCAAGAGATCTGGGTATTGGGCAGTGCCAACTGACGACGCTGAAAACCGATGACGGCAGAACTGTCAGGACCAGGTCTGATGTTATAGGAGAGGTCGAGAAGTTCTATGGACAGCTTTACACATCCACGCGGCCACCTGTACAAAGCTTAGCTAAAGACCCTAGAGCTAAGTTAACCCGGCACTATACCGAAGACATCCCGGACATCAGCCTATACGAGATTAGTATGGCTCTCAAACAGCTCAAAAACGGCAGGGCACCAGGTGCTGACGGAATTACGGCCGAGCTTCTGAAAGCAGGCGGAAGACCGGTACTCGTAGCTCTTCAGAAGTTATTTAATTCCGTCGTACTAGGGGGCAGAACGCCAAAGACGTGGCACGAAGGTATGGTAGTACTGTTCTTTAAAAAGGGCGACAAAACCCTGCTGAAGAACTACAGGCCCATCTCACTTCTAAGCCACGTCTACAAGCTGTTTTCGAGAGTCATAACGAATCGTCTCGCACGCAGGTTTGATGACTTCCAGCCTATCGAACAAGCCGGTTTCCGAAAAGGCTTCAGCACCATAGACCACATACATACGCTGCGGCAGGTTATACAGAATACCGAAGAGTATAACCAGCCTCTTTGCTTAGCGTTTGTGGACTATGAAAAAGCCTTCGATTCGATTGAAACATGGGCCGTGCTACGGTCTCTCCAGAGTGGTGCCAAATTGACTATCGGTACATCGAAGTGTTGAGGTGTTTGTATGAAAGCGTAGCCCGAAGAGTTGCTAAGCTCAAGTGGCAGTGGGCAGGGCACATTACTCGCAGGACTGATGGCCGCTGGGGCGGGATAGTCCTGAAGTGACGACCGCGTACCGGAAAGCGCAAACTAAGGAACAATAGAGAATAACACTGTGGTTGTAAAAAGGTTTCTCGTAACAACAAGAAACCTTTTTACTTGTAATATCAGTGTTATTCCTATTCTCTATTGTTCCTTTTTCATATTAAGACAACAATAAAAAATGAAACAAATTAGACAGTTTAATTTGTAATTTTTTGGGTTTTATGTTTTATTCGGTATAATTTTGATAAGCGGTTTTATAGTTTTACATGTTTCGAAATTCGGATTATATTTTATGCAAAAACGTGAAGGGCGTGTAAGAAGACGATCTTGGGTTAGATTGGCATGGGCCAAGATGATAACCTCAATGCCTCTATCGCCCATATCGTGCTGTGCGCCGTGGCCGGGCGGGGGATTAGTTCCATGCATGGCAAAAGTTATACCGACCCGGGCATGCACGCAAACTTCTTCCTGCATGGAGTATTGGGATTCTTTCACTACCAAAGTAAGAATGTAGTCTTAGCAAGTACTTGTTTATAAGTTTTGGGCTGGTATATTGTTCTGAGTCCGGTTTCCCCATTCTCTTTAGCCAGTCCATGACTGACTTGGATGCCATGTGACGCTTGATGTCATCCTATTATACCCGTTGTTGGAAATTAGAGCGCCCAAATAGACGTTATGATTGCTGGACTAGAGTTCAAAATTGCCAGAAAATTTTCCATTTCATAACTACAACTTAGTTGAGGTAAAACTGTGGATAAGACAGTCCTAAAATGCCGCAGTAGATAAACACAAAGGGAACGTAGTGGTAACCGCTTTCTATACATAAAGTATAAAAAACCTGTCCAATCCGTAAAGGCGTTATTAGGTATCAGGATTCAGTTCTATTTAAGTAGGTTATTATTTTAAAAAATATGTGAAAAAAATTTACCTCTATAAAAATTTAGTTAAATGACAATAGTTACATGGCAATACTTTTGTCGGCACTTTTCGGTAGGTAAGACCTTTGGCGCCCGCCGCAGCCATTGATGGAAAGTGTGGTCACATTTATTAAATTAGCATAATTTTGGGGTAATTTGAGCAATTTCGGTACAAAAAACTTGCGTTGTATATTATGATAACTCTTTTATTTTCATGAATAATATTTTTTTTGTTATAGTTATTTGTATACCTATGTAGTTACCCCTTTCCGATCGGACAGAGTTTTTTTTTTACAAATTGTATAAGCAATTTGTGGAAGTATGCGTAACAGTGTAACAGGAAGTCGGGGAAGCGCGCAAGCGCGCGCCATTTTGTAAATTTTAAAATCGATATTAAGAACATGACATACATATTAATAATATATGTAACAAATTGTGTCATTTGACTATCAAAGGCTAATGAGTATTTACTGCATTTATTTTATAGTTCTAAAGTAAGCTGGCCCATTTTCCCAGAATATAATGTTAAAATTGCTACTAAGATGAGATGTCAAATGATTGTGCAGTGTTCGCGTAAACTTTAGAAAACAAGGCGACACTCTGACCACAATATGTGACCAATGTTAATTTCTAGTGATGAAAAATGTAAAAAAAAAACGGTAGTTGTTGAAATTGAATGAGCGCCTTTGGCTTTCAAAGTAAAAAGTAAATAGTGTTAAATAATTTCGGCGGGCTGGTTAAAACCACGATAGCTCAATTGGGAGAGCACCTGACCCGGTATGTCAGAAGGGTGAGAGTTCAAATCTTGCTCGTGGAAATTTTTTCAACATTTGTGTTTTTGTAATTAGTTCGCAATAAAATATGCGTTAAAAATTATATATATATATATATTTTTTTAACGCAAATTTTGTTCAAAGCAAGTTATGGCAAGGCACTAATACATAGGCGGTATCAATTCATGTATAGTCGACCATGAAATTGCTATATCACTGTTGACAAAAACTTCCATTACAATAAAATTTCGCTAAGGCTCATTGTCAATATTGACAACGTATATGTCACTTGGTCTTCTAAACAAAAATAGAACTTGTTGTTTTATTAAATGCAAACAAAATTTACTTCTAAGGTGGTAAAGCAATTTTATTGTTGACTATACTTTGTGGAACCGCTCAATGCCTTTTGACCCAATGTCTGAACAGCTGACAATCAGGCATGTCCCTAACAACTGTCAGGATGCTGTTGGTACTCTCCCGAACTCATCTTAAAATCGAAGCTGTTCGCTTTCTCAAGATGCAGTGAAAGTCATCCACACCGGTTTCTGCGAACATGGCAGACGCACTGCAGTATCTGGGGAGCCCCATCAGCATCCTGAAGGCATTATTATTATTGATCTCGCTTTAGCTGCTGACTAACAAAAGGCTTGTACTGTTTTTATTTTGTATTTGCAGGCGGACTGCTCAACAACGATTTTAAAGCAGCCTACGTGATTAGCCACAAGGCGACGCGGTACCTCGCTCTACCATGTCTCATGGCCGATTTATACCGTGACGACAGTGCGTTGAGCGCTGTCCACTTAATCTCTGGTTTAGTTCCCTTCGCTTTGGCGCTTGCTGGAGATGATAACATTCAGCTCGGGAATCTGGTGATTGCTTGTAATATTATATCGCTTTGTTACTATTCGTTTAGCCGTCAAAGGGAATGGGGTTGGTTTGCAGCTGGTGCAGCTGTTTTTGCTTACATTATGACTCCGCATACGGGGCACAAAGTAATGTACCCGTTGGGGCTGGCTTTGATGGAATATTGTTCGTATAGATTGTTTCATGTTCACTTTGCCCAACCGGTTGGACCTCCGCGTCGGTGATAATACATTTTTTTTTCATGACTCATTGTTTTATTTACGTTTAATAATGCCGATAACTCCATCAGCAATATTTTATTTTATTATTACTTTTCCCGGTAGCATAGCGGTCAGTGCAGCCGCACGGATTGCGGAAGACCCAGGTTCAATTCCTGGCTGGGTCGAGTAGGCGTTTAACCACGAGTCCGTCACGTTAATTTCGTGATTTCACTATTTTATAGTTTTTTAAATTAATACTTTATTTTTAATTTTTTTATGCTAGGGAACACTGATTGCCGCATACCACTATCACCGTATCCGGGGAGACGCGGATGGTTTTGCCACAACTCCCACAATTCGGGAGAAGAGGGATGACTACTTAGGGCGCCCGCTGCGTCGAGCGGCGTGCTTTTTCCTAAAATCTGTGTTTGCAAAGGCTTTTCATTCATCACGTGACGTCAACATCACTGAACTTCCTTGGTAGGTTACATTCGAATGTCGACCTTACTCAAGTCACCTCAGGGTGCTTAACAGCTCGGAATAGTCCCAGCGCAACCGGTGCGAGATTCCGCGTTCGTGGGAGACCACCCTTCTCTAATTCGTTGGCTGGGTAGAAGTGGTAGTACACCAGTAAGAGCTATAACTGTTTTTATACAGGATCTAACGATTTGTTAGATGCATTTTCCGATATTTTTATTTTTTTGTATAAAAATTTCCGATCGTCATTTTTCACTGTAGACAAATTTCCGAACGCCTTATTTCCCATAGACATATTTTCCGAAATGTGTATTTTCTTGTATAATTATTTCCGAACGCCTTTTTTCCCTGTAATTTTTTTTTAACATACGCAAAATTTCGTAGTCATTAATTTTACTAGGGGCAAAACTTCTTATTCGCTTTTTATGTTCACAATAAGTATAATTTAAGTTAAGGGTGCGCCGTCCGTAAGTGACAAGTGTCATATGTTTTATTTGAAATGTCGTCGTCCATATTTATTTGATGCTGCGCGGCCATACTAATTTTGTATGGGGAATTTAAGGTGCTTAATAAAAAAAATTTATTTAAATAACCACTTGATGAATCAAAAATGTAGTCTAGCAATTTGTAGTTTATCCATTGATGATTTTTTAGATTGACAAAATCAGAGGTACAATAATTTAGATAAACTATAAGAAATCTACTAAACGCCGCCACTCGTTTTCATGATCTTTGCCAAACTTTAAATGATATTGTAGAAAAAACTATAGTGTGTTTGAATTTATGGTTCTGACAAATTGTAAACACGTTCCCTATGATACTAAATATATATTTTGTTCATTTAATACGATAGTATTTTCAATTATATTTACTTAACCGTAACTGCATTTTTGGCATTTTTTGGTCGGCCCACCCTTAAGTTTAATATATTGTGTGAGATATGCGTGAACTGCTTCTATTTTTTATCAATTTTATACATTAGGTTTAATTCTGAATTGGATTTTGATATATATATTATACCTAATATTGCTTAAAAAATATCGTTGTTGATTTTTATCCTTCCGGGCTGTTTGGAACTAATCTCGAATTACCCATCACTTAATACGACCTAAGATCTAAAAGACCTTTTCTCATAAGGAATGAAGCCCGAATGGACTTACTACCAAAAAGAGTGGTTCTCAATATATACTATTGTCAATAAGACTCAATTTCAAATGAACCGAGTCTCATTGAAACTTATTCCCAAAACGTCTCATTCCCAAAATACACTAAATTCTAGTATTACAAAGTACTCGATTATCATAAAAACTGATTCTCAAAACGTCCTAGTCCCTAAACACACTAAATTCCGTCATTTATTATAAACTCTCTTATGCCGCATTTCACAAAATTGGAATAAGACTTACTCCGAGATTAGTCTATACAAATTCGGCGTTTAATCTAAGTATACGACCTTATTCCAGGGGGTAACCACGAGCTTATTGCAGTTGCGAAGACGAGACGCGTGTAGCGGCGAATATACTCGCGTCTCTTTTCCACAACTGCAATAATACTGCTAGAGCTCATGGGGCTGGTGCCGTGCGTTTTGGCGAAAAAAGGCAGTTTTTTTTCAAAACTTGGAAGTTCTGGGTGACACACGGAATGAAGTAATCTACTAGTTTTAGGAAAACCTCTACAACTGCTCTATCTATTCTACTCAAAATAAAAATAACTTTTATGTATGATGTACAAATTTAATATGTCGAACAAATATTTAAAAAAACCTCTGCTTCTTATAATTTTTAACGTACTTTTATGTAAATAATATAACATTTACTTTATTTTACTTAAACAGGTACACACGGCGGCAGATCAACCTACTCAAAACTGTAAAATTTCTACAATCAATTTTGAACTTTACCTTTTGGTTATAAGGATCAATATTCATTGGAGAAATTTGACAGGTTTGGGTAGGTTGATCTGCCGCCGTGTCTACATACTTTTTCATAACTAAACTTGCTGCTTCTTACACTACAAATAAACTACAACTTTCTTGTTGAAACTTAAATAAGAGAGGTATCCTTGTTTAAAGTGAACTTCGATTGCAATTTATCTCAGTAGTTTTTTAATTTTATGATATTTTCTAAAAAAGTTGTCGAAGTCACAAGTCCCAGGCTCAAGTTGGTCAATTGTTTTTGGTACTTGTTATCGAAGATAATATCACATCGTTGTCTATTAGCTTGACTAAACAACGAGTTGGTTATGCGAGTGTCCTGGTATTTGGCTTCTTTCCTTAATTTGTATAAAAAGCGTACTAAGGTCGGCTTATGAGGCATGCGTACATTAAGTCTTCGATGCCAACCCTCTACCGGATTATTGCTACGGTGTTTTTCTTGACTGCAACTTAGTCTGTGAGCTCCTAATCTCATCCACTGTTTCTCCATATACACTTTGAACAACATCATTTCTCTTGTGGTGGGAGCCTCACTAAGTAATGTTACCCAAAAATCGTGAATCTCAGACTCGGGTAACAGTGGTATATCAGCACACATTTGAACTATTTTACGGCCCTCCATGGTAGCATCAATTTTCAAACATTTTTCTTTCCTCCAAACCGCACGATTGAAGTGGTAAAAGCATCCCTTGATCTCAGAGTTTGGGAAAATTGTTTCACATGCATTTAATTGTGCGAGTTCGTAATCGCACTTAAACTTTTCAATAATTATGCCCAGTGTATCACGCAGTAACATAAAAGTTTTGTTTGGCAATAGTGCAAAAAGTATGGGTACAACATTTGTGGTTGTGCTATTACTGCCTACGTCGACATGGACGGTGTATAGTTGAAAAAAGGGTTTGGGCACCCTTTTGAACGTCCCATCACCGAAGTATTGTAGTTTTTTACCGGCAGAATTTTTAATATAAGCTTGGCATTATTCGTAGAAAAAATTAAAATTTTCTCCGATTCTCCGTCTTCTACTACCAGGAAATCGTGTTTCAATATGTTTGGTATCTTAACATGTTCCAACCGAGTGAATTCTGTAGTATTTTGATCCAAAAACTTGTGCCTGGCCCTGTTTATAGAACTTTTTATTTCGTCATACGAACACATATTTATAAAATTTTCAAAATACAGTGAAAAAATTAAACGCCTACCCGACCCAGCCAGGAATCGAACCTGGGTCTTCCGCAATCCGGGCGGCTGCACTGACCGCTATGCTACCGGGAAGGCTGACGTAGACGCTGAATTTTGTCACTGCTTTTGTAATTTTTAGAGTGCTAATAGCGGCACAGCGCGCCATCTATCCAACGATCATTGCAACCGTTGGCTATGCAGATTCATCTTTGCAGATGAAATACTACAAATTTGATAACACAACGCTATAGTAAATTTTTACTTTTTCAAGTGTTAATTGCTGCACTGAAGCTAAATTAAAAATTTATAAAATTTTCAAAATACAGTGAAAAAATTAAACGCCTACCCGACCCAGCCAGGAATTAAATAAATATTTAATTTAGCTTCAGTGCAGCAATTAGCACTTGAAAAAGTAAAAATTTATACGAACACATACTAAAACCAGAGTCAGCTTCATGCATTTCTGTTGCTTTCTTTTCGTAAATCTTCTTCACTGGCGTCATCTTTTCGCATACCTCCTTTTTACAAGAGTAAACGGCAACGTCTCGTAAATTTTGTTCATATTGCCGCTTGCAAACATGTGCACTCATTTTGAACGGTGTCCTTACTCTCGTTCAAAGTCGCAGATGCGAAGCAACCTGTAGTACGATTCACACATTTCCAATTATTTGTACCATTTTTGTTCTTGTGACTGAAATTGTACTTGTGCCCATCATAAATCAGAGCCGGGTATCCTTTTTGGTTTTCAATAAAAATTATTTCACTGCAATAACTTTTACTATTAGCCATTGCGAAGCTCTGGAAAGAATGAAGGATGACATCGATTCCTGTTTTATCATTGTATTGACACTTCATTTTAAGTGGCCAGTATTGTGATAGCTTCGTTATTGCTTAGTTAAGTTTTTAAAGGTTTTATTTTAGTTTATGTTCACTGTTTTGCTTCCGCAATAGAACATACGGTGCCGCTATGTAAAGTGTAATTGAACAGATTTTTTTTAAATGTAGGGTAGACCGAGGCGAATTGGATCGCAGGGCGAATCGGATCAAGTTAAGCACTTTTGTCTAATTCAAAAGATCGCTGCCGCGGCGTGCAGAAAGGTAAAGCCCAACGTGGGACGCTGATTGGCTGCCCGCGATCTTTTGAATTTGACTAAAATTCCTAACTTGATCCGTTTCACCTCGGTCTACTATAATTAAACCAATTTGCCTTTCTTAATCCATAATCCGACACTTTTAGAGAACTAATCTGGTGCTAACAGCAATTTTTACACTCAAACTAGAAATAAAAACTAGCAGTACCTAATACTAGGCTCCACAAAGTAAATAATTCATTTAGAGGCCTGTGTGTACGTTTTTACAATAAAGTTCCAAGTAATATCCAAAAACTAGATATTAATAAATTTAAAATCGCTATTAAAGAAAAGCTTTATAAAAAAGCTTATTATAAAGTGTCTGATTACATTGAAGACAAAACAGCATGGGTTTAAAATGCTCCAATCTATTTCTAATCCAATATATTGTTAAGGTTTTTTAAACTTGTATAACTTGGTAACGTAACGGCATATAATTTTGTAAATGTCGTTACATAATGAATTAAAGCTGTGGAGTTTCTTGCGCCCATTCTTCTCCACAGCTAAAAAATAGACGTCCTGAATGGGTAGTAGGTAAAAAAATTATGGACGATTCAAAAGCACTTTTCTAAAGTTTATTTGAATAAAGAATATTTGACTTTGACATAGCCAGATGGGGGAACCGTCCTTTTTGTACCCTATACGCTTTGAAGCGTGTAATATCATTAATATGGCGCTGAGCGCTTCTTTCCTTTTGCCCCCTTTTCCATGGATTTATTTATTTATTTGTTCTCAATATCTAGAAAATTGTGTGTTAGCCTGGCCAGACTAATGGAAGCAAAGGAACGGTTGAGACAGGGACGTGTATTCGGTGACACTCCAGATTGCCACTACCCGCCACGACAGTGCACTGGTTTTAATTAACATAGTTCAGGCGTCGCATTGCAGCGATTGCCTTACTCTCAATATAACAAATATAATTGTGCTCTCCAGAATATCACAAATCTCTGTACTAGTCCTATGTACTCCTAACCCAAATTCCCTATGCCCCTGATTTTACAATAAATACTTCCTTTATGACGAATTAATGATGCCAGCATCAGTTCTCCCTCCAGCCATCCAGCTCTGCAGCTTATCTATTTATTGTCTATCTGAGCTCTAATTAAACTTAAATGCTTTAAATAGACAAACGCTGAATAAGTTCTACAAACAGGAGTCGAACCCGCACCTCGTAACTGCACTTACGGGAATCGAACCCATACCCTAAGACACTCCGGGTCTGGTGCACTGTCAAAATGCCATTTGTCCATAATAATGTTGGCATAAATTTAAATGTGATTGATTAAATGTCTATATTCGTGTATCGAGTGAACCAAAGCCATATTATAAAGGTTATAACAATGACACTCAGCTATAAATTCCACTGCTGGGTTACACAAAGGCCACAGGTATAGTTATCTCTTTCTCAGTTGGTAAGTAACATAATTAAATAAAGTACAGTAAAACTTTAAAATATCTTCTCGATCCAGCCAGGAATCGAACCTGGGCCTTCCGCAATCCTTGCGGCAGCATTGACCATTAGGAATCGAACCTAGGTCTTCCGCAATCCTAGCGGCTGTACTAATTATAATGATTCAGGTACTTAACCTTATAAAATAAAACTCAAGACATAGGCATTTCTCTTAATTTATTAATATAGGGTTTAATTATTTACTTATTATACTAGAAGATACGAAACTGCTTCATTATTTTGAGACCTTGTAAAATCGTTAGACTTTACATGGCCAGCCGCTGAGTTATTAGTTATGGTCATCGATAATGAGGGAAAAACCGTCCGGCTAAACAAAAAACCTCATTGACCAACCTATTTACATTTATAATAACTAAACATGCACAAATTATGTACAAGAAACTTTCTCGACACACACAAGTATTCTTCTCCCCTCTAGACCCCGTAAAATTAATATATTTATAAAATATCAATAAATTAGGGTGTAATTGGCCTCCCCCGATTTATCCCATTTCCCAACCTGCGTTTATGTATTTAATCGTTGATCCTGCTGGAATCTAAAATAAAAAAATAAATCTCGGGTCTATCATTAATCATTATAATACCCAATACAACATGCTACAGGGAGCATGCGCCGCTCGTAACAATAATTCTTACACCATACTAACATAACTGATAGAATAAAGAATAGAATAGAATAGAATAGAATAGAATTTTATTAACATACACACTTAACAATTATACAACAATAAAGGGAAAAAGAAAAAACAGATAGAAAAAATAGAACAGATGAGAAATAAAAAAAAAAAAAAATAAGTAGGTAGTGTGTAAAGTTAAAGATTAGTATTACTGCTAATCCTATATGGTGGCTCCGTATATATTAGGGTGCCCCTGATTTATGTCTATATTATTCCATACTGAAGCAAATTCGTGATCAATCTCTGAATTAAATGAGATATAGTTCCCAAAAGGTAATTGTAGTTAGCTTGTGTCGTGAGAGTTTCTGTGGTAAAATCTAACAAAACTATAGTTATGAGAACACAATAAAATGTTAACGTATCAAAATTAGCTTGTCGACCCTCGGAGATGTGGCCATTGACTGTCCTCAGCTCCACGCTGCTCCCCTCCCAGGCAGCCTCCACCACTGCTTGTTTGCTCTCCCCTCTCCTGTAATTTTTAAAATATCTACGAGTATCCGTCCTTCTAATTGGTTTGACGTTATTTGGGGAAGGTTCAATAAGATGTAGCGTTGAACGTCCCGCCCAGGGTTTCTTAGAAACCTCACTTGAAACGCATGTGCGATGTCTATCCTTTTAATTTTTTACCTTCTCACGGCCTGTATTCTACGGTCAAGTAAATTTATAGTTCACTTTTGTTTAAGGCTTCGCCAAACAGAACGCGCTCTAGCGCGGCGTCAAGGGGGCGTCGCGCTGTCTTTGGAAAGTTTATTCGCTATTGAGATGTCGAGTAATTCAGATGTGGAAGAATTGTTACTTTTATACGCTTTATCACGATCACAGAGAAAAAGAGTATGGGATCACGACATCAATAAAAAGAGAAACGAATTAGGAGAATATCATCGTTTGTGTCGCGAGCTTTCATCACATGAAGATCGTTTTTATAAGATTTCTTTATTATTATGTTTTTATAAAAAGTATCCTTTATATTAATAAGCAGGGGTTTTTTCGAACCATTTCGAGCAGTTTTTCAAACATATTTTCAGTCATAAAGCATTATTTCAGTCGGACGCTAGAATAAATTCTGTAAAAAAATACAACGCCTGGCGTTAAAGCGTCCTAGCGCCGCGTCAGAGCGTTGCGTACTGCTAGCGCCGGTGCTCTGTTTGACAGCGTCTACCGTCATAGTACATTACAATTCGACGCTATAGCGCCGCGTCAGGCTAGCGCTCTGACGCCGCGCTATAGCGCGTTCTGTTTGGCGAAGCCTTTATTAATGGCACTTTCGAACGTCTGCTAATTTTTTTTCTTCCTTTCAAACACTGTCGCGTCAAATGAATAGGTCATAATTTTAACTTTTAATGGCATTTTGTCAGACATGCTCTTTGTCTTTCTAAATTTATTATCTTAGTTCAAATAACCAATCCCTTGTCAATTGGACAAGAAATCCGTTCCGCATTTCTAAACGCATTCATTTAGGTTTTATGTTTTGCACGTGTTTGGGACGGCTATAATTTTAAATTGTTGGAATTATATTCTCGATGGTTAAAAATAATATTTATTTATAGTGGTACATACACTGACCACCTCAAAATCCTCCAGTTTTATAGTAATTTTTCAAAGTTATGTTTTCTAACAAACTAAATCAATTAAAATAATGCACTCGGTATAATAATGTCTCATCATCATCAGCCTACACACGTCCACTGCTCGACATAGGCCTCTCCAAGTGCACGCTACTGAGCACGATCCGTGGCTACTCTCATTCAGCTCTTGCCAGCCACCTTGCGAAGATCGTCGTTCCACCTAGTCTGAGGGCGTCCCACACTACGTTTGCCGATACGCGGTCTCCACTCAAGGACACGTTTACCCCATCGGTTATCGGTTCTGCGGCTAATACGGCCGGCCCACTGCCACTTCAGCTTGCTAATCCTGTGGGCTATGTCGACGACTTTGGTTCTCTGTCGGATCACCTCGTTTCTGATCCGGTCCCTCAGAGAAACTCCAAGCATAGCCCTCTCCATAGCTCGTTGAGCGACTTTAAATTTGTGGACCAGGCCTACCGTGAGTGTCCACGTTTCGGCTCCATATGTCATGACGGGTAGGACGCACTGATTGAAGACTTTCGTCTTTAGACTCTGTGGAATAGGCGGCGTAAAGACCCGACGTAATTTCCCATATGCTGCCCAGCCTAGCTGTATCCTTCTGTTGGCCTCTTTCTCGAAGTTGTTTCTACCCAACTGCAGAGTTTGCCCGAGGTAGACATACTCCTTAACAATTTCGAGAGTACTGCCTTGAACTGCAATCGGTCCCGGAATGGCATGTTCATTAAACATAATCTTGGTTTTGTCGAAGTTCATCCGGAGACCGATGCATAGAGAAGAATCAGCTAGGCCGTTCAGCATGTACTGTAAATCCTGCAACGTTTCAGCCACGATGACGATGTCGTCCGCAAATCGCAAGTGTGAGATGCATTCACCGCTGATGTTAATCCCACGTCCTTTCCAGTCCAGCGTCTTAAACATCTTCCAAAGCATTTGTGAACAATTTAGGGGATATAACATCCCCTTGTATCACACCACGATGCAAGGGGATATGCTTAGTCTGCTGGTTCTGTACTTGGACGGCCATGGAGGCGGCATTATAAAGAGACCTCAACACTTGGATATATCGCCAGTCGACTTGACATCGTTGCAGAGATTTTAGAACAGCCCAGGTTTCGATAGAGTCAAATGCCTTCTCATAGTCCACAAATGCTAAGCACAGGGGCCGATTATACTCCTCGGTCTTCTGTATAATCTGCCTCACTGTGAAGATGTGGTCTATGGTGCCATATCCTCCTCGAAACCTGGCCTGCTCCGAGGGTTGAAATTCGTCGAGCCTTCGCGCCAGACGGTTTGTGATGACTCTTGAAAACAGCTTGTAGACATGGCTTAGGAGCGAAACGGGTCGGTAGTTTTTCAATAGGGTCTTGTCTCCTTTTTTAAAAATAATGTCTATAAAATAATAATGTCCAAAAAATAATGATGACCAAAAATAATAATGACCAAAAATAATAATGACTAAAAATAATAATGACAAAAATTATTATGTCAAAAAGTTCTTTAAAAAATAATAGTCAAAAGGTCTTACAAATAAACAAAGAATAAGGTCGGAATAGTTATTTCGTGTTTTGTTCCTTTTTTTGTTTTTAGGAACAAAACACGGAATAACTATTCGGACCTTATTCTTTGTTTATTTGTAACTATTAAAAAGTTAAATATTTATTTCATTGCTTAGAGCCCAGTTACAAAGCTTGTAATATTAAATGGTCATAAATAAAAAATATATAAATAAACGAATAAATAAATTAAAAAAAAATATATTTTTTTTTACTGTTTTATTTTACTGATCTCTTGTTCACATCAGTCTAGTGTTGCAAATAAACAGGCATTTATTTTTGTTGGAAAAAAAACTTTGATTTGTATTACGGACGGATCGATTTGGGAATCGATTATCGATCTTCAATTTATTTTGTGGCATAATGGCCCCATCTCTAATTGTTCTTTTTTTTGGTACTTGTTATCGTGTGTTGATAATTAAATAGATTTTAAGCAGTAATAAGGGCATTTGGAGCCGTGTTATTCAAATTAAGTGTATTGTGCAATCTGTGTCTTGTGTGTGTGTAAGTCGTAAGCGAATCGCATCGGGAGTACGATTCGCTATCCCATGGTTGGATGTCGGCGTCTTCGCTGCTGGAGAAAACAGGTATTTCCTCGGGGGAAAGTGCACTTCGGGGTAGCCGTTGGGTGTGATTAGGGAACCCGAGAAGACCCGGACCCGGATTCAGGCCCCATCAGACCATATGGATCCCGTTCTGGACGGCGGGAGCGGCATGGAACTGTGAGTGGATTTTGTGGATTTTAAGGTGTAACCTAATTTTAAACGGTAGCAGATAGTGTGAATAGTGGTTTCCGCAACATCTTGGTAGCAGAGCGTGGTTACTACCGGACCTCTAGGTTAATCGGTGTAATTTTGTGTATTTTGTTAGTTCGTAATAGGTTAAGCTCATTTCGTGTAAAATCGCACTTCCGGGACAGGTGCGGTTGAATTGTAGGGTTGGTAGTACCGTTGTATTTGGGCTGGGACATTTCTCGGAACGTTAATTGTTATTCAATTTCTTTCAATTGAAAGCATCGAGTCGATTCGGGATAATCGATTCCGTGTTTTCGTTGACTCGTTTTAATTTTGTGTTTAGGTTTATTTAGTTTAAGTTACTTATAATGACAGCGTCACGGCAGGAGTTGGCTCAGCAGCTCCGGTGGTTCACCGGGCTGCTTGCATTAATAGATCGGCCTAACCGGAAGGACGCCTTGGAGACGCGTTCGAAGGAAATGCAGGGTCGTTTCTTGTTGGCCGAGCGGTAGGTAACCGCTCTATTGTCAACCGACCCGGTCGGGGAGAAGGAGCTGGCCCTCCACGCCCAATATGTCAAGGATCTGGAGCACATCCAAGACATCTACGATGAGGTCCTTCAGCGGGTGAGGGACATCGAGCGACTGCGGGAGGGGAAGCCTGTTGCGCGCCCCGCTTCGCTCCACACCCCTGGACCCAGCGCCATGGGAAGATTGGGTGCTCTGGAGGTCCCGCATTTCACCGGATGTATGCGGGACTGGGCTGGATTCCGGAACATGTTTTTGGCCTTGGTGGATGCTCGGAAGGATTTCACCAAGGCCGAAAAGCTGGCATATCTCCGTTCCTTCCTAGACGGAGAACCCAAACAGCTCGTACAGCATCTGGAGCTACAGGATGCGAGCTACGACACCGCCATGCAGCTGCTGGAGAAGCGGTACGAGAAGCCGCGTCTTCAGGCGGACGCGCACGTGACCCATCTGCTGGGATTGCCGAGGGTCAACCATAGGGCTCAGCTGAGGGCACAGCTGATCACCCCGCTCACCGTGTCCTTAAACGGGTTAAGGACGCTCGGACTGCCCGTCGACCAGTGGTCCTTCCTTCTTCTGCACATCGTTCTGGCCAAGTTGTCGCAGGAGATGAGGGACAAGTTCGAGCGGAATCGACTGGTCCACAAGGATCTCGGCAGCGTTCTGCCCTCGATAGGGGAACTTCTGGAGTTCCTGGAAGAGGAGGCTGGCCTGCTGGAAAACCAGCTAGCCTCCCAGGAGGCTCCGACAAGTGCGCCGGCCCGCACTTCCGGAGTCTACGGCGCCCAGCCGCCACGCAACCCAGTGAAGGGTCGCGGCAGGCTGGTGGCTGCGGCCGCCATCAACCCCGGTTCTTGATGCCGGGTTTGCGGACAGCAGCACTTGGAACAGCTATGTCCAGCAATTCTCGGGCTGCCCACAAAAGAGCGCCGAAACCTCGTTTGGACACGAGGATTGTGTTATGCCTGCCTGGGAGGACATAGGTATAATGAGTCCCCAGGTGAGGCCTTGCGATGTGTGCGGCGGACCGCACCATCGCTTACTGTGCACCCGTAGTGCTGAGGGCTCAGCACCGGTTCGGGAGAGAGGATCTCCCACGGGTGGCGGTTTGGGGCCGGGGTCAACTCCGCCTCCGGAAAGACGGAGTCCGCCACGGCCGCCACACTACAACCCCTCGTACACCCCGGCTCAGGTGAGTTGGGGACCGCCGGAACGGAGCCAGGTTCTGGCTACAACCCGGCACCCGGCGCGACCAACACCAGGAGTTGGTGCCTCTAAAGGCCACTGGGTACAGGGAGCCCCACCTCCGGACCCAACACCCGGATACTCGTACGCGTATCCTCCGCCGCCGTTACCGGAACAACAACGACATGAGAACCGTCAACAGTTCTCACCGGTACTGCACGAGTACCCGAGGTTGGAATACCACCCACCCTATCACCGGTATGGTAGGGCAGCTGGATACGCACCACCCCGGATGGTGGCCTGCACGCGTCCGACTTACTGGCCGAGTCATCACGGTTCGACAGGGTCGGCTGCTGGCTCTGACGCGTGACTAGCCTGTGGTCGGGCTACGTCGGAACCGAGGACGGTTCTTTTGCCCATCGCGCAGGTACGCGTTTGGGGACCTAGGGGGGACTTCGTCCGGATACGAGCCCTCCTAGACACTGGGGCACAGGGCTGCTTAATTACTACGAGTGTAGCGAGGCGCCTACGTCTGGAGTGCGCGCCTCCCTCAGTTCCGATTCGGGGAGTCGGAGATACAGAAGTGGGGGGTCCGTCCGGTCAGACCCACATTTTCTTCTCTCCTGTGCATTCCGCTTCGATACGGATTGCGGCGGTCGTGATCGTACTCGACAATCTGCTGGGTTGGCATCAGCCGACAGACATTCCGCGGGACGCAATGTCTGACACATCAGGTCTCATGCTGGCAGACCCTTATTTCGAGGAGCCGGCTCCGGTGGACCTCATATTGGGAGCGGATGTACTGGGCTGGATCCTTTTAGGGCCTCAGCGGATTCTGGGCCGCTCTTCGTTGGTAGCTATACCTACCATCTTTGGACACGTTTTAATGGGACCGGTTTTCGACCAGGAGACGCGGGATGTCTCACCTGTCGTCGCTACTACCTCCATCGCTAGGACGATGCAAAAATTCTGGGAACTGGAAGAGCCTCCCATGGTCTCCCGTCTGGATCCGGACCATGTGGAGTGCGAAACCTTTTATAAGGATCACACACGCCGGATGGCGTCGGGTAGGATCGAAACTCGACTGCCCTTTATCGACTGTCCCCCTCTCTTGGGAAAATCGAGGGCGTTGGCAGAGAAACGACTCTTGTCCATGGAGCGTCGTATGTCTCGCGATCCGGTACTTCGGGAAAAGTATATCGAGTTCATGCGAGAATACGAGGCCTTGGGGCATATGTCGCGGGTGACTGTCGACTGGACAACGACAGATCATTTTTTCTTGCCTCACCACGCGGTGTTGAAGGCCTCATCTGGAAAACTACGGACTGTTTTTGACGGATCGGCACCGTCGTCGACTGGAGTTTCATTGAACCAATGTCTCCATTCTGGTCCGAAGTTACATCGGGACATTGTCGACATCATTTTAAATTTCCGAAGACACCAGGTGGTGATCGGTGCGGACATCCGGATGATGTTCCGCCAAACAGTAATACATCCTGCGGACAGGAGGTTTCAGTTAATACTCTGGAGGGAACATTCGGAGGATCCCATCACCGTCTACGAGCTCAACACCAACACGTACGGCCTGAAGTCGAGTCCCTTCATTGCCATCCGGTCACTGCTGGAACTGGCGGAGCAGGAACGGGCTCGCTTTCCCCGGGCAGCCGCTGTACTGACACGTGACGTGTTCGTAGATGATATCTGCACAGGGGCAGCCTCTCTGGAGGAGGCGCTCATCATCAGGAATGAGCTGATCGGACTCCTCGCGGCTGGTGGTTATGAGTTGAGAAAATGGTTATCCAACGAGCCACAGCTTCTGGTTGGGATTCCGGAAGATCACCAACAGAATCCTCAGCTATTCGAGGACGCAGGGGACCCGAACTCTATCGCCGTTTTGGGAATTAAATATCAGCCGGTTCACGATATTTTCACATTCCGGGTAGAACTGGAAACTACAAGAGTTTGGTCGAAAAGGACGGTCCTTTCCACCATCGCTCGGATGTGTAGCGGCACTATCGTGTCGCAACATTGTATATTTGTGCTAACGTAGCACCTTATTATAATGTATCCAGAACAAACGACGTCTCGCCAGTCGTTCCCGTTCGCGCGTCTAGTATGGTTGCCCATTGTCAGTTGTCAATTGTCAAAACGTAACACCGGTTACTTTTACTGATATTTGCTGTGTGTACCGTGTGAACTTTACAATACAAATTTCTTAACCTGAAAATCAGTTTTATTTGACCTACCTAAACTGACAGGAACTATAAATACCATTGGTGACCAACCGATTGGTATAGATGTTTGATCCAAATGGATGGATCAGCCCGTGCATTTTTATGGCGAAGTGTTTATTGCAAACACTGTGGACACTCGGAGTCTCGTGGGATGAGCCACTGGTAGGGCTCTCACTCGACACTTGGCTCGCTCTGATCTCTACGATCGAGGCGATCAATCAGGTGGCGTTGCCGCGGCGGATCTTGCCGCGGGGCAAATACAGGGCAAGCCTACATGGCTTCTGTGATGCGTCAGAACGAGGGTATGCCGCAGTGGTGTATCTGCGAATGGTTGACTCGAAGGGTCGAGTCGCCGTCTCGTTGCTTCTGGCTAAAAGCAAGGTGGCTCCCCTCAAAACTAGGCTGACAATCCCGAAGCTGGAGCTTTGCGGGGCGCATCTATTGCCCAAAATGTTGTGCCACGTGCACAAGGAACTGACGTCTACGGTGGACATCCGGAATGTCTACGCCTGGTCTGACAGTCAGGTAGCTCTGGCATGGCTACGCGGGGCACCCCACGTATTGGAAACGTTTGTGGCCAATCGGGTATCTCAGGTACAGAACTCGGGCATCGAAATTTGTTGGAGGCACGTTCCCGGCCCCTGGAATCCTGCCGATTGTGCCTCTCGGGGCTGCACCGCGCCGGAATTGGTGCAGCATGCCCTCTGGTGGGGTCCAGTGTGGTTAAAGGAGGGTGAGTCATCATGGCCGGTCACCATGATCGATGGCTCTCTAGGGATGCTCCCTGGAATAAAAGTTTTGGTGACAACAAACGAGTCAAGGCCAGATCCGAATTGGTTGACGGCTCGATACAGCAAACTGGACAAATTGCTAGGTGTAACTTGCTGGATCCGGAGATTTCTACATAACTGCCGCCATCCAGACAAGAGGCAGTTATCACCCGTGGCGGGTGCTGAGGAACGCAGGAGTTCACTGTTGGCCCTGATACGGCTGGTTCAAGCTGACAGGTTCGAGGACGAACTGAAGATTTTGCGCGTCGGTCGCGCAAAGCTAAAGGGAGCAATCTCTCGGCTCAACCCATTTCTGGATGCGGATGGACTGTTACGCGTTGGAAGTCGCCTCAAAAATGCCGACCTGCCCTTCGGTAGCCGTCATCCTCTGCTACTCCCCAAAGGAGGACCTTTGGTAGAACTGGTGGTCTCGAATAGACACCTGAAAAACGCTCACGCGGGGTGTAATGCGTTACTGGCGATATTACAGAGGGAGTTCTGGATTTTGTCCTCTCGGAGAGTGGTTCGCAGCGTGTTATTTAAGTGTGTGGCTTGTTATCGGGTGAAGGCCTCCACTATGCAGCCACAGATGGGGGATCTCCCTTCTGACCGGGTTTGTCAGACTACTAGGCCGTTCGACGGGGTCGGTACGGATTTTGCTGGACCGTTTCTGGTGAGAACCACAGCCTATCGTAACACTAGGGTCACGAAAGCATACCTGTGCGTTTTTATCTGCCTGGCCACTAAGGCCGTCCACCTGGAAGTGGTTTCGGCTCTGTCTACGGAAGCCTTTGTCGCCACGCTGGATCGTTTTGTTTCGCGACGGGGTTTACCTTCTCTCATTCGGTCCGACAACGGTACCAACTACAGAGGCACTGCCAACTACTTAAAAGATGTGAACGATTTTCTGGATAAAAATTGTAATAGCATAAGTCAAGCTCTCGCACAGCGGGGAATCACATGGCGATTTAGTGTGCCAGCCTGTCCCCACTGGGGCGGGATATTTGAAGCCGCGGTAAAATCGGCAAAAACTCACTTGCGCCGGGTAGTCGGGGAAACTACCCTCACGTATGAGGAACTTACAACTGTGTTTTGTAAGGTTGAGGCGGTTCTCAACTCGCGTCCGCTTTGTCCACTCTCCTCTGACGCAAATGACATGGAAGTCCTGACCCCTGGTCATTTTTTGGTCGGTCAGCCACTCACTGCCCTGCCTGAGTATCCCTGGAAGGATGAACGCAGACACCGGATGTCTCGTTTTTTTTTTTTTTTTTTTTTTTAATTTATTAGGATAAACAAACAGTGACAAATTACAAATATTTATGAGCTATACATTAACAACTAATAAATTTGACACCAACACCGTTTACCACATCTTACATTAATAATTTACATTAAAGAGCAGTACGTTATCTATCTTTCGTAAGTATTTTTTTTTTTTTTTTTTATACAATTAAAAACACAAGCACACAGATTACTAGCTATAATTACACAATATATCAAGAATATTTTTTTTGAATATACTAGGACGCGTAGCCGCAATGTCAATTGTGTTAAATGTTTTGTTGTAGGATTCAACAAGCCGGTACATCGGAGAACGTTTACCAGCGTTAGTTCGGCAGCAGGTGGTTGCGAACAACCGACATGGTTTACGGCTATGAGTCCTAGTAGGGATTCTATAGCACAACTTATTGACTAAAGGAATACAATCATATCGATTATGGCATAGGTCATATAGCATCATTGCTTCTAACTGAACACGTCTCTGGTCAAGCTTTAAAAGTCGGTATTTAATAAGAAGCTGTTCGTATGGAAGGCGACTGTGAAAGCATCTGTGATGCATAGATTTTAAAAACTTTCTCTGAACTCTCTCAATAGCTTCTACGTATTTAGTGTAAAGTGGATTCCAAATGGGCACAGCGTATTCGAGTTGAGATCGGATTAAGGATTTGTAAAGACATACAAAAGTGGACGGTCGTGTAAATTTTGCACTAGAACGCATTACAAAGCCGTACATTTTAAAGGATTTGTTTATTATGTTGTCCACGTGTGTGTTTAGTTGTAACTTTGTGTCTAAAGTGATTCCTAGGTCTCGAATCAGATCAACAGTTTCGAGTTGTATATTATTTAACTGATATATGTATTTGATTGTTTGCTTTTTTTTTGTAAACGTTATGGATTTACACTTATTAATGCTTAAGCTCAGTTTATTCTCGATGCAGTACAATGAAAATCTATCAAGGTCGCTTTGGATCTTTACGCAGTCGCTAGGGTTATCTATAACATGATAGATCTTCAAATCATCTGCATACAATAGGTAGTTACAATATTTAAAACAATGTGATATATCGTTTATGAATAGGATAAATAATATTGGTCCGAGTATGGACCCTTGTGGCACACCAGAGCTTATTGTAACTAAGTCTGACTCGAAACCATTGACAACGACCTTTTGCGTACGATTCGTTATATATGATTTAAACCATCGCCACAAGTCACCACGAATACCATTAAAAGCCAGTTTATCAAGTAATAATTTATGGTCAACTCTGTCGAAAGCTTTACGAAAGTCTGTATATACACTATCAATTTGTTTATTAGAGTCAATACCTTCAAACAGATATGTAGCATAAACTAATAAGTTAGTTGTAGTTGACCGTCGTTTTACAAAGCCGTGTTGTTGTTCAATAATATTATTATGTATAGATGGATATATGCTTTTTTGTACAAGTCTTTCGAAAAGCTTCGACAGAGCGGACAAGATGGATATGGGGCGATAGTCCTCGACATTTGATTTATTTCCACCCTTGAAAACTGGGACAATACGTGCAGATTTCCAAATGTTGGGGAAAACACCTTGTTGTAGGCACAGCTGAAATAAATAATGTATAGGTATACATATTGTCTGGGCAGTGGATTTAAAGAAGACTGGTGGAATGTTATCCACCCCGGGGCCTTTGGAAATATCTAGAGCGCGTAGTTCTTTTAATACACATTCTCTTGAGATTTCTATATGATTTAGATTAAGTTCTAATATATGGTTATTGTTAGGAATGTTATCTATATCGTAGTTATCGGGAACGCAATTCAGTTCAAACACAGACTCAAAGAACATGGAAAATAATTGACATACGTCCTTGGGGTCATCAGCAGTGACGTTTTTATATGACATACTGCTAGGTATATCCGCTCTAGATTTCATATTATTAATATACGTCCAAAAGTAATTAACATTGTCGTGAATACTATTTTCGACTAAATTTAGATAATTCTGATAACATTTTTTTGTTTCCGCTTTAAATCTGGTTCTATATAAAGCAAATACTTCATAATCAGATACATTTTTATATTTTTTCCATTTTATCCATGCATTATTTTTATTTTTAAATATGTGTATTAATGAAGTAGTAAACCAAATTGGATAATGAGAGGGTTTTTTATTTCTACGTGGGACATGATTTTTTATAATATTATATACCTTTTCATAAAAGAGGGACACTGCCGTTTCAGCTTCGGCTCCCAGAAATGTAGGCCAGTCAGTTTCTAAAATGTCTCTATTTATAGTCTCGTAGTTTGCCCTGTTATAGTGAAACTGGATCTTAGGTTTAGCAGCTAGTTTTGAGGAGTATTTATTGGTTGGTAGTAGTCCATAAAACGGGGGGTGGTGATCATCTGGTAGTACCAACGGTAGCGGCGAGGGCGCGGTTGTAGCATCCCTTATATTAGTGATAAATAGGTCTAGTACGCGTTTTCTAGCATTCCTACATCTGTTAATTTGCCTACCGTTAAGAAATGACATTAGATTTATTAGTTGCTTATTAGTTATAGAGTCATTAGTACTAGAAACGGGTTCCAAATGGGTTCCACAGTCCCGCCATTCTAACGTTGGCAAGTTGTAATCTCCTATAATAATAAAATCGTTGACATCTGCAGACTGTAACTCGTCAAAAAGTGAATCAAAATGTGTAAGGTAAATATCCGAGTTTAAGTTGGGTGGAATGTATACAGCGCTTATTACGCAACAATAAGTGCGCGATCTCAGTTCAATAAGTATATGGTCGACTAAGGGCGAGTTTGCGGTCGGCATGGCAGCAGTGCGCGCGCGCAACGTCGCTCCCAGCTCGCGGCGCACTGCCACCAGCACGCCTCCGCCATCGCACCGTTCACTGCGAGCGCGGTCTCTGTCACATCGAAATACTCGATACCTAGCATCTATAAACTCACTGTCTGATATGTGTTCATGAAGCCAGGTTTCCGTTAGGATAATAATGTCATAATTGTGTGATAGAACATTCATATAGAGGGTATTTAATTTAGTCCTCAGGCCCCGGCAGTTTTGATAAAAGACTGATAAAACTTGTTTATCCATTAAAAGAGGTTAAAATGTGATAAATAGTGTTACTAAGATGTATTGGAAATGCCCATGAGATAGTAACTTGTAAATGTAGGTACGCCCCATTTACGCCCTCATTAAGCCTTTTTATTTTACTGAATTTATTAATTGGTACTGGTATTCTTTTGAACTGATAATGACTTTTATTGAACAATACAAAAATAGTACTAAACTGTGCCCATTTGTAATTGTGTTGCAAATAATAAATAAACAAAATCATGCACCGAACGTCACAATTTATTGACCATTTATGCCACATCATTGACATCATGCAATAGTAAATACAACCTTCATAATTTCTTAGTTTTAATTTTGTACTTACACAACAAATGTATATTATGTTTCCAGCGTGCATTACATTACAATAACAGAGTAAAACCTTAACATTACAGCAACAAAACATCAGAAAATCAAGTACAGGGTTGATTAGTAGAATAAAGTTCCAGAATTCATCACTTGATTTTTGCAAGATCCTGAGGAGACCGTATAGGGAGTACGTGCGAAGTATCCGATTTTCTGACCAGGATAGTCCCGTGTTTGACCCAGACGTGTTTGTATTCTTGTTTCTTCGCTGCCTCTCTGCATTGTCGAAACAACAATTTATTGCTGAGCGTCAGGTGCTCATTTATGTATATTGTAGTTGGCGATCCATTTATAGACAACTTGGCGGAGTCCAGCCCCTTAACAACGCGGTAGGCAGAAATAACATTGTCACGGATCACTTTATTTGTGAATTTTACAATTACGTTTTTGGGGCGCGGGTTTTTTGATTCGGCATGGGGTACACGGTGAACAGTAATAATATCTGATGCTCGTATGGGATATTTAATAGCTTCGCCTAAGCATTCCATAATATTTATCAGATTTTCAGCTCGCCGCTCGGGCATATTTGAAATTTCTATGTTGCACTGTCGGGCTTGTTGCTCCATTAATGATATTTTATGCTCAAGCGAGTTCATTTGATCCGTTAAACCTGTTGTGTGAGAAATACCATCTTCTATTGTTTTTAAACGATTGTCAAACAAGTCTTGACGTTCAGATGAGAAGTTCAATGATTTTTCCATTTCGCTCAGCCGTTTATTTGTTTCGTTTAAAGTTTTATTAATGTTAATATTATCTGTGTTCAGTTTTATGATATTTTTGTTAATTTCGCTTAGCACAGATGTGATTTTGGTCATTTCACTTGTAATGGCGGAGTTCACGGCCGAGGCGATGCATTCAGTCATTCTGCTATCCCAGATTAACAGTTGTTTGTTAAATTTTTCTTCTAGACATGCCAAATCATCACTATCAGGCTGCTTTCTTTTCCGGATATTTATAAAGGTTTCATTCTCATTATTCAACGATATGGGTATATTCGTGTCGGAAGAGAATTTATTTGGCGGTGTGTGCTGAAGAGCCATTGTGCGCGTGGGGCGTCGTTTGATTCGGTAGGTGCGATAAGGACAAAAAATAACGCTGTCACGACGACGACAGAGTCAACGCTAATTTACGTATTGCTAATTCACTTGCACTGTCTTCACAATCTCACGCGATTTTCACACTTAATTGCCAATAAGTTCTAAGGCAAAACAAACGAATCTTCTATGAATGAAACTGAGTATTTCAGAAAAAGATTGATAACGCGGCCACTCTCAACGTTAGCTCGACGAAGAATGACTTTTTCAAATGATACAACAAATGAGTCAGGACTTGTGGCGTCGTTGGTCACTGGAGTATCTGCATTTATTGCAGCAGCGTGTAAAATGGACAGACCGGACGTCGCCCCCTTCGGAGGGGGATCTGGTTTTCCTCGATAAATGGACTATCCAACACAAAAAGAATTATTCAATTCGAACCAGTAGTTCCTGAGATTAGCGCGTTCAAACAAACAAACAAACTCTTCAGCTTTATATATTAGTATAGATTCGGGAAAATGTAAACAACGGCAACATTCCCCATTTGACTAGGTACCAAACAAAGGTCCTTTACATGTTTACTTTTGAATGTTAACACATTTATAAAGTTGAACTAATAGGCTCAATGTAGTCCAGAAAGTTCAACATTTAAAATAAATTACAAAGTTGAAATAATTGGATTTTTTTTGTCCAATTAGTTCAACTGTGCGTTTCTCACGTAATTTTTTACCACGAACTACAGTGCTGTGGAACCAGCTCTCAGCGGCGGTATTTCCGGACCATTACGACTTAGGGATCTTCAAGAAACGAGCCTATTCTTTCCTTAAGAGCGTTTACGCCGCACACTAGCGCCGCCAATGAAAAAACAACCATATCTAGTAATTAGAGATAGGAAATCATATTATGCTCAACAAACTATCTGAATTAAGTAATTTAGCATTTTTACGTCACCTAATCAACACCTGATATGTTATGGTTTAGTTAAATATGGCGTTATAGTTAAAAGTGGCTGTAACGTCTTATTTAACTAAACCATAACATGTGAGGTGTTCATTAGATGCCGTAAAAATGCTAAATTACTTCATTCAAATAGTTTGTTGAGCATAATTTGATTTTCTATCTCTAATTACTAGATATTGTTTTTTTTTCATTAGTGGCGCTAGTGTGCGTCGTAAACGCTCTTAAAGGCCGGCAACGCATCTGCGATTCCTTTGGTTTTGCGGGTGTCCATGGGCGGCGGTGATTGCTTCCCATTAGGTGACCCGCCTGCTCGTTTGCCTCCTAATATAAAAAAAAAACTAGAAAACTACCAGATGAACTTTGTGGAATAGAGGGGAGGTTGTCTGTGTGCTCTGCTCGAGCGCGTTTGTGTGAAGGTTACCTTCTGCTGTCATCTTTTATTGCGCGGGTAGACTGCTGGCCATACCGTACCTGCACCGCCAAATTTGTGTTTCGGCTATCGTCGGATACCTATGTATAGTTCACACGAAAAATCAATGTAAAACAACGTAGGTACTTTATGTTGTTTCGAATTTGTAAGTAAGTAAGTAAACAGCCTATAGTCGTCCCACTGCTGGGCAAAGGCCTCTATCATTGAAATCAAGTCAACGCTTCAATTGATGGGTAATGGCTTAATCACCACGCTTGCCAAATGCGGGTTGGTGATCACAAACTCGGGCTATGCATCGAAAAATCTGAAATACATTTTGCCCGTCCTGGGAATTGAACCCGGGACCTTCGGGTATCGGGCCGAGCGCTCTGCCACTCGGCCACCGAGGCGTTGGCCCGAGGCGAGGCGAATTTAAATTATTAAAAATGATAAATCTAATAAATAATGGACATGGAAATTAATGTTCGATTGCATTCGGAAATACGATGATTAGCGAGAGACATTGAAGCACTGTATGTTGTTGCGTTCAGGCGGTCTGTGCCCAGTTCTTTAATGATCTACTTCTAAAAATGACCAGTTCTGGATTCGACCACTTTTTCCTAAGACTTTTTCTGGTTTTGACCAATTGTTTATTTGTCCTCCTTGTGTAGTAAGCATAATTCACCTCGAAGTTTTAACAGCTTTTTGTGTTCTGTTGTGTTTTGTTGTTCGATAGAGTATATATCGGTTTAGTAGTTATGAAACAGAAGGGTGCTGCTTATTTTGTTATTTGTCGCTTTTGAATGTGATATTTGAATTCGGTTTAATTATTTTGTAAAAAGTTGTTTTTTTAGTCTTAGTAATAGGGTCCCGTTTTTATCCTTTGGGTACGGAACCCTGAAAACCCTAATAAGCATAATCCCGGAATAGCATATCCCAGATTAGCAGGAGGACAGATTTGCATAAAGGCAGAAGAACAGAACCACACAGAAAACAAAAGAAAATGAATTGTAACTACAATTCGTTAAAAATAAAGAAGTGGTCAAAACCAGAAAAGCACTTCTTTAAAAGTAGTCCTAACAAGAAGTGGTCGAATCCAGAACTGGTCATTATTAGTAGAAAACCAATAACTGGGCACAGACCACCTGAACGCTGTCTGCGACCGCAGACCCCATCACCCCCCCGACCCGGTCAACCCGCGTCGAGGTCCTGACCCTTTAATCCTTTCACACGGCTTGAGGAACCCTTGAAGTTTCTCGCCATCCGGTGAAGGTGAAAATGCCCAACGATAATCAGCAAGGAGGAGCTCGATGGCGCAGTGGTTAACACGCCCGGTCTGCGATTGCTGAGGTTAAACAACTTTCGCAAAGGCCGGTCATCGGATGGGTGACCAAAAATTTATCATCTCGAGCTCCTCCGTGCTTCGGAAGGCACGTAAAGCCGTTGGTCCCGGCTGCATTAGTAGTCGTTAACAACCACCAATCCGCACTGGGCCCGCGTGGTGGTTTATGGCCCGTTCTCCCTATCCATCCATAGGGAAGGCTCGTGCCAGCAGTGGGGACTTTATGAGCTGATGATGATGATGAATGATGATTGATGATGAATCAGCAAACTCTTAAAAAAAAAGACCGCAGACCGCCTGTGTTTGGGCGAGGCTTTAAGTGGTGTTAGCAATTGATGTACAATGCACATCCGACCCAATCCTCCCTAGACGTCACAGTGGACGTTCACGACTTAACGATATTATCTCAGAGTGGTGTTTGAAGCATCCTGCGGCGCGCATGACGCCAGACGCACTTTGCGAGAAACTGTTGGATACCGGAATTGGAATAAAAAAGATTAGCTTACCACCCAAGGAAAAAAGAAAGAAATTAAAACGTTTATTGGCACTCTTACAAGATTTAATAACACAATAGGTAAGAAAGGACTTTGGACGGCGCTAACTCTAAGGACCCGGGTTCGATTCCCAGTCGGGTCAATGTCGAAAACGAACTTTTCAATATTGTGTCTGTTCGGGGGGTTGTGGTACCGTCGTTGTTTCTGATTTCCATAAAACGAGTGCTTTAGCTACTTACCTTGGGATCAGAACAGTGTATGATGTGATGTTGTATAACAGCGCTTGATACCGATACCAAATTCCCATTATAAGTTTAAGTTAAGTTTAACTTTTCTTTTTAGGTAATTTGGTACTGGTAATGCAAGTAACGTTATCTAGAAAAGTATCGTTAGTTTTTTGTTAAATATTGCGCTGTAGCCAATCCGCATAGAGCGGTTAGTTCATTTACCGGTAATAATGCCACCTTGGTTACGATACCAAGCATACCGTTAATTTTTTTTACCGGTTTAATTTTCGTTTCTTCCTCGTGTTGGTTTAATGCTCTAAGTTTTTTGTGGTCAAACTAAGTAGTCAAACTGATTTGACCACGAGGAATTTTAATATATTATTATTATTATAATCTTTGCTAATATGTATTTACAAGACTATATTATTATTATTTTTATACCCCCCATCTTGGGGGAGGCCTTTGTCCAGCAGTGAACGTCTTTTGGCTGAGATGATGATGATGATGATGTTGATTATTATTTTATATTAATAAGCAGCCTCCTGCATAGTTATAGTAGCCTGGTACTTTATGTTGGAAATATTAAATCTAGTGCAACATGTAAATACTTACATACATACTTACATACATACTTACTTTACATACGTAAAATATTGTTTGTGCCTGTGGTTTAACTCTTAAATATATTATCTCTCATTAAATATTATATATTACAGTTTCCATCAAGTGATTAAATTCTCTTTGGTTTCCATGACAACAAAACAAACAAATAACTTTTATTGGAAAATGAAATTGTCGTTTTTAGTAAGTTTTTAGTATATTTATAGGTTGATTCTCGTTAGAATATCGGGATAAAAACTATGTGTTAATCCAGGTTATAAACTATTTGTATGCCGAATTTCATCTAATTCCATCCATCCGTTGTAGCGTGACGAAGCAATAAATATGCGAACATACATACACACAAACTTTCGCATTTATAATATTAGTATGACTAGCGGCCCACACGCGACTTCGTCCGCTTGAGTGAACACCCGTATCCTATTATAGAATCCCTATGGCAGCGCAGCGCCACCTACCGGGTCCAACTGTATGCATGTGTTTATACATATAAACCCTTATATAAACCTTCCTCTTGAATCACCCTATCTATTTAAAAAAACCGCATCAAAATCCGTTGCGTAGTTTCAAAGATCTAAGCATACATACATAGGGACAGACGGACAGCGGGAAGCGTCTTTGTTTTATACTATGCAGTAATAATACAATAATTGTATCATAAAAAAAAAAACAAAAAAAAAACAAAAAATATTTTGTTAGTAATTAATCATCACGCTTGCCATGGTGCGGGCGGGAAAAATCGATATTGTTTTAGACCTAGGAGTTGAACCAAGGAACTTCGGTTGTCGAGCCGAGAATTTAGCCACTCCGCCAACGGCTTGTTCAAACCGTATGAACGGCTTTTATTTTAATTACTATCGCAACGAAATCTCGTGGGAACTGCACAGATGTGTGGAAACACCTGCACAATTCTCAGCAGAAGTCAGTTTTGTGTTGCAGACATTTGAACCGTCAATTAGGGAGCCCTTTTGTTGAACCTACGAAAGTAAAGATAAGTTTATTCCTTTTTATACCCGGTTAAACCATGTAAAGTAAGTAAGTAAATAGCCTATAACTGTCCCACTGCTGGGCAAAGACCTCCATCATTAAAATCAAGTCATCGCTACAATTGATGGGTAATGGCTTAGTCAACACGCTTGCCAAGTGCGGGTTGGTGATCACAAACCCGGGCCAAGCATCGAAAAATCCGAAATACATTTTGCCCGACCTGGGAATTGAACCCGGGACCTTCGGGTATCGGGCCGAGCGCTCTGCCACTCTGCCACCGAGGCGTTGAACCATGTATTTGACAGAAATGGCAAAGGGTTAAGTATCTATTAGAAATGACGACAACTTAAAGCTCGGCGTTTGTTGCTCCTAGTTCAAAGTAAGTTTTGTTGATCTATAGGACAAATATTTCTGTCTATTTTGAGATATACTGTTGTATTGTGTACGTAAACCACACTCGATGAAGCTCCATTTATTAAAAAAAATACTGCATCAAAGTCCGTGAAGTGGTTCCCAAGATTAGCCCGTCCTAACAGACAAACATATGCGTTCCGGGACTTTCTTCCACTCGTATAGGTACCTACGTATATTCAATCCAAAAGTCAATTTGCTCCACTTCGCCGGAGTTCATAAAACATGTCATCACGATGTGTCGCACCCATCTCTTGAACCGTCTACTGATACGTTAACCGTACTAGTTATTAAATGTGCCGATACGTCATAAACCTCCTTTTAGGCAGTCTGAAGCGTCGCATAATAGCTTTGGTGGTTAATTTCTCACGTATTGTTGACTTTAGTGATCTAGACCATGAAATAATGAGACTGCAGAAGGAAGGTTCACACAAACACTCGAGCAACGGACAGGGAATGAGAAACAAGAAGAAATACAATTATTGGCACACTGTACAACAAAAATGAAATACATTTTTTTTAATACTTAGCGCGGCAAATGACTCCATTTCATCTGATATCAAGCAAATATGGAATCCAGATGCGACGACAACTGGTGCAGCGTGAAAACAACGCAGCATCAGTTACCCTCGCTCTGGCAGCCCACAAGGTGCCTCTTCACGCCTCTTTCGAAGGACGTTTTTTATTGAAATAAAAATGAAAAACATAAAGCACATTCACTATAAAAAACAAAAACAGGAGACAAAGTGTGACCAACTAGGCCCCAGCCTCAACACATGCTACAGCGACATGAGGACGCTGCCACGCTGGTATACTGGAGGGGCCTAATCGGTGACGTCACAACAAAAAACAAAAACAAAAAAACCAAAAAACAAGGCTAGGTTACGATGAGGCAGACATGTCTGTGAAAGACAAAAGCCTCGAAATAAAATAAGATAATAAAAAAAACAAAGACGTAGACGGACACGGAATCTCGCACCAGCTGCGCACGGTCGGACTGTTCAAAGTGAAGTGACAGCCGCAATTATAATAATTTACAATTTATCCCATAGTGACCGTCCATGTCTCAGTCCCAGTCAGTCGTCAGTGAGACGTGGTCGCTAAAGAGCAATGGAGAGGGCTATGCTCGCTATCGCTATGGGTTTCTCTGCGTGATCAAATTGGATCAGAAATGAGGAGATCCGCAGAAGAACAAAGGTAACCGACATAGCCTAAAGAGTTGCTAAGCTCAAGTGGCAGTGGGCAGGGCACATTGCTCGCAGGGCTGATGGCCGCTGGGGCGGTATTCCGCCTTCCTGCCGCTTTCCGCCTTCCTTCCTGCCGTCCTTGAGTGACGACCGCGTATCGGAAAGCGCAGCGTGGGCAGGCCTCCAACAAGGTGGACCGATGATCTGGTGAAGGTCGCGGGAAGCCGCTGGAGCAGCACAAAGCCGGACGTTGTGGAGATCCAGATCCTTGGGGGAGGCCTTTGTCCAGCAGTGGACGTCTTTTGGCTGAGATGATGATGATGATGATGACAATTTCTCGCTACCAAAACACATATTCGTATTACGGAGCGTAGAACGCTACGATAGCGCCACGAGCGAGCGATTGCCGAACTAAAAGTGCATGACGGGCGGCGTGGCGCTCTTAAATAAACCGACCGATTGTAACATTAGCAAAATAGCAGCAGTCGCGTTGTCATTGTGCAATTAGCAAGTGGTTGCTCTTTTTGGTAGTAAGCCTGCCGAGATCCGTGTTCGTGTGTTGGAAATATATTTTACTATTTTAAACATTTAACATACTTTTAAACGTGTTGGTTGTTATGTGACAAAGTCAAAAAGGAAGAAGAAAAGTTAGTGCGGTGATGATTCACCATCATCATCTCAGCCAAAAGTAGTCCACTGCTGGACAAAGGCCTCCCCCAAGGATTTGCATATCATGGGGGGTATTTGCCGTAATCGCCACGCTTGGCAGGCGGGTTGGCGATCGCAGTAGGTTGAGGGTAACCTCAGAAAGATGCTGCTGCCCATCCTCTGGAATGGTCCCTTAGTCGCCTTTTACGACACCCACGGGTTGAGATGGGGTGCGGTGTGCGGTGATACCACGCGTAAAAGTTAAATATTATTGCTAGACTAAAAAATTATAAAATATATTAATGTTCATGTTGTACTGAACACCGTGCAATAGTAAATAGAAGTAGGAGCCCTTGCACGGACACAGATCTCGGCAGGCTTATTACCGCCTCTGTGGTCTAGTGGTTAAGACCACCGGCTTAGACTGGGTTCAGTTCCTAGTGGGGGTACATGTTTGTGTACTCGGTTTGGTTGGTGGTAGGACTTGTTTATCCGCCTGGCTAGCTACCACCATCTTATCTAAATATATCGCCATAACATCAATGTTTGTAGCATTGTTGTGTTCCGGCAGCTAGAGATAAGATAGTCAGTGCCTCACTAGTCGAGGATCCCGGGTGAAGTGCGCTTCCAGCAATTTGCCTTATCATCACATAACATCAGGTGAGATCAAGGCACTATGCTTACCCGTTAATATAAAAACAAAAACAAAAAAATACCGAAAAAAGCAACCAGTCGCTGTGTGCGGTTGCGGTTGCTCAAGCGCGGTATTAATTATGATGCTTACCTTCTACAATCTACTTATTTTGTGTCTGGAAGGTCGGAGCGTGTCAAAGGTCGTTTAGAAATTATCACTGGAACTAAAATGTGTTTTTATCAACGACAAAGTATTTTGTTTTGTTCCTAATTGTTGTTAATTCCTAATTCCTAATTGTTGTTGTGTTCCTAATTGTCTAATTGTTGTATGTATGTATGTGTGTATATATGTGTATTTATATTTGAGTAATAATAAGGTATTACTGTACACTTTTTTATTATTATTTTTTCAACGCCTCCATTTTATTTATTATCAATCCTCTCCATCCCTAGGTTGCCTGGAAGATATCGCTGTTAGTGATAAGGCCGCCCTTTGTACGACTCCAATTTTAATTTTTAAATTCTTTGTCATGTATATGTTTTTATGTGTACAATAATAGTATTTTATTCTATTCTATTCTATTCTAATTGAATGTAAAGATTGTGAGTAATACTTAATTTTTGCATAAAAGATCCCGATGTGTCTAAGTGCTAACTACGGGAGAGGAAAACCTCAGTAGGCCCACCTAAGTTGATACTTAATCTTAATAATCTATATATTAATACGTGAAGCAAAAACTTTGTACCCCTTTTTTACGAAAGTGGCGCGGACGGAGGAGTAAAACGCTCGAGGTTTGAGCGAGAGCGTTTGTGACTTTGTTTGTTTGTCGGGGCTGATCTCTGGAACTTCTGGTCAAATTCCAAAAATTCTTTCACTGATAGAATGCTATATATACCTTGTGGGTAATAGAGGCTATACTTTATTTTGATAATAAAAGATTTATTTTTATAATCTCAAATCCACGCAGACGAAGTCGCATGTGTAGTAATCAATAATTAAGTAATGAATGATTTACCATCACAATTACTCGTCAACGCTGTTGTACCTCCAGGAACAATGTAGCTGGATTTAACGGAGATGTGTCAACACAAATTAATATTAATAACAATAAAAACTTAAAACTTTATTATTTATACAACTAACTACTTACATGTACCTTTTAAGTGACATTAAATGCACATAGCATTTTGTTCCATGTTCGATTCTACTCCTGAAACTGCAATTTTGATACTTGACACACGCACACACCTTGTTTGTTCCGATCTGATCCGAACCCTAGAATCTAGTAGGGCACGGGGACACGTACTTTTAAGTGTGTGATGCCGTTCCCTCTAGAAAACCTCCGAAGGTGATTCGTTTCACACGGCTTGAGGTACCCTTTAAGTACATCGCCGCGCCCAAAAAAGCCCGGTGTAGCTGAAAATGCCGTTTGAGGCAATCAGCAATCTCTCTCTAAAAAAAAAACCTTGTTTGTCATTGACTTGCGTGTGTCATGACATTGTAACTTAATATATAATTCCGCTCATGATAACATTGTTAACGATTGATGCAGTATGCAGTGTACCTACTACATATTTGTTGTGTTTTATTTAGATGCAGATACATATTTATTAAGTGCCACAACTGTTTTATTTCCGTTTTAGTTTACTGTATAGACTTATCATATTTATAGCATTTGTTATAAATCTCGTTGGCTTCTTAAATGCTTATTACAAGTTGTATTGTAAAAAATAATAATATGATAAATAAATTAAAAATAAAAGTACTTACTATATTTATTATTTCTACGCGTTTCATAAAAAATATATAAGTAAGTACCTACTTAATAGCATTTCTGACGTAAGGCCGTAAGACGTAAGGCCGGCCGTCGTTGTAAATGAAAGTAAACATTGTGTAAATCCTAGGTGTTTTTTTCACCGGAATGGCCCATTGCCGTTACTTATAGGCACAAAACGTGTAAACAGCAAAATCAAGTAGGCATCGACCTTTGCAAACAACGTCTTTACTACAGTAACGATTATTGCGGCACACAAATCGTGTTTTAATGTCAAAAAGATAATAATAGGTAGGTATATCAACTAAATGTCACGAAATTGTACTAAAGAACACTACAAAACGCATTTTCAGTTGCAGATTAGGATATTTTATTTGCATTATGTGAGTACAGTCATTGGACTGTACTCACCTACATGTATTAACATGTGTTAAAACATGACATTCATTCACATTCTTGTGACTACTATTGCCTCTTATTCCATTGTATTAAAAGCTACATTGTTTACATGTTAATGTTCGTGACTGTACAAAGAAAAATTAACAAAGAATATTTGCCTTATTTTTTCTTATCTTATGGCAGAGATAGCAAAGTAAGAGAAGCAGACCGTTGCGTAAAACGATGCTATTTTTACGCCGCTCATAACATCCAATAAGTTTTGACGCCAATTTGAAGTTTTTTTTTGACATTTTTACTGTAGGTATCACATGTCGTCTGTATTCAATCGTTGCTAAAGTCAGTCAATAGCTGACCGCTATTTATAACATTTAAAGCAAAAAACTTCGACCACTAATACCTGTCGAACACAATGCCTAGTGTGAGTTTCATTTGACATTCGATAACTTTAACGAAAACGACATACGAGAAGAGTTAACATTTTGCCATACAAATTTTCGTTTTCGAAAACTTAATCGCATGAATACGGATAGCACACAGAACTCACAATAGGCACTCTGCAACTACTCTACTTTTCGAAAAGTTCCTCGTTGTTTGTAAAGAAAATTGGGCAAACATATTTTTTTCGGGGATCATTTGTTATCATTTCGCTGTGGCAATGGCAACTGGCAGCCAGGCGACGATGACTTTGTACTTACTTAATAAATTGAAATTTTATTTTAGGGTCATCTACTTTAGGTTGCGCTTTATTAATTGAAATTGAATGTTGTTGGGTGGTTAGACATCGGTAAGAAATTTGGTGACTCGTTTCTCTGTCGCACTTCCAAAAGATGGAATAGTCTACCAGCACACGTTTTCCCTCCTTCCTATGACATGGGGTCCTTCAAACGAGGCGTGAAGAGGCACCTTGTGGGCCGGCAGGGTGAGGGTGACTGATGCTGCGTTGTTTCCACGCTGCACCAGTTGTCCTTACGTCTGGACTCCATTTCCACTTAACATAAGGTGCAGTGGAGTCATTTGCCGAGATATGTATAAAAAAAAATCGGTCTCGAATATAGAAGTGGCTGGTTCTATTTCTATAGAGGTAAATATCATATTTAGTTTGCCACCTAGTCAGGCAAAGTCAAAGATAGAGTATTTTTTTTATATTGAAAAACAAACAACTTTTACGGATCTACTCGCGTTTATTTTACACATTACTTATTTAATGTTTATCCTATTTTAGGATATTATTTTAGGAAAAACATTAAATAAGTAAAGTGTAAAATAAACGCGAGTAGATCCGTAAAAGTTGTTTTATTTCAATGTGTAGTGTTCGCGTAAACTTTAGAAAACAATATTTTTTTTTATATACAAACAAACTTAAGAAAAGTGCTTTTGAAGCATCTAGAATTTTTTAAAATACATTAATAACGTCTAGCCTATATTATACTGTATCACTGCTGGGAAAATAATGAATCGAAAAATTCAAAACACACTTTGATCGATCTGGGCATTGAACTAAACACCTCCGGTTTCCATAGTAATAAGATATAAAAAGAAAAATGTATTCAAATAAGGTGTCCAAAATGGGAAATGTAATAGATATAATATAGTTTGATAAGAAATTAAGTGATACTAAATAAGTGCCCTATAGTGATTTATTAAAAAAACTTTTCTGAAAAAATTATTACCCCGAAAACACATAAATGAAATATAAATAAAATAGCTAGTTCCAATAAAGTAACTTAAAAGCAGACCACCCACTGCAAAGAATGAAAGATGACGGATGAAAGTGTAGTATGCGGAATGAAAGTACGAGAGGCATAAAAGATAGAACTGGTATGAAAGAGTATTGAAAACAAAATCTCCGATAATGTTGGAGGAAGTAGCAAAAAAAAAAAAACACTTCCGGTTATGGAGCCAAGCGCTTTAAAGGCTTTACCACTCGGTCATACAAGCCGAAGCGTCGGCGTCGTCGTCGTTAAAGTAATATTTTTTAATTTGTGCTCCTCATAATTATTAAAAATAAATATAACAATAAATAAAATTGGAAGATTATACACGATATGAAAAAAACCTTACCGAAGCCGTAATCTACGCATAGTGTATAGTCGACAATGAAATTGCTAGGTGAATTTTGTTGGCATTTAATGAAACAACAAGTTCTATTATTAAATTTTTACTTTTTATTTTCAAGTGCTAATTGCTGCACTGAAGCTAAATTAAATATTTATAAAATTTACAAAATACAGTGAAAAAATTAAACGCCTACCCGACCCAGCCAGGAATCGAACCTGCTCGAACCTGAGCGCTGTGCCGCTATTAGCACTCTAAAAATTACAAAAGCAGTGACAAAATTCAGCGTCTACGTCAGCCTTCCCGGTAGCATAGCGGTCAGTGCAGCCGCCCGGATTGCGGAAGACCCAGGTTCGATTCCTGGCTGGGTCGGGTAGGCGTTTAATTTTTTCACTGTATTTTGTAAATTTTATAAATATTTAATTTAGCTTCAGTGCAGCAATTAGCACTTGAAAATAAAAAGTAAAAATTTACTATAGCGTTGTGTTATCAAATTTGTAGTATTTCATCTGCAAAGATGAATCTGCATAGCCAACGGTTGCAATGGTCGTTGGATAGATGGCGCGCTGTGCCGCTATTAGCACTCTAAAAATTACAAAAGCAGTGACAAAATTCAGCGTCTACGTCAGCCTTCCCGGTAGCATAGCGGTCAGTGCAGCCGCCCGGATTGCGGAAGACCCAGGTTCGATTCCTGGCTGGGTCGGGTAGGCGTTTAATTTTTTCACTGTATTTTGTAAATTTTATAAATATTTAAGTTCTATTATTGTTTAAAAAACCAAGTGACAAATACGTTGTCATTATTGACAATGAGCCTTAGCGAAATTTTATTGTAATGGAAGTTTTTGTCAAAAGTGATAAAGCAATTACATGGTCGACTATACATCAAACTAAGAAACATTAAGTAAAAATAATTGCTGGGAAACGACTTTTATTTTTGGGTATCTCAGTGTGCATGTGAGTGAGTGCGTGTAGCGTGGGATACGAGGCGGCCGGCCGCGAGCCGCATCATTGTGTGCCTTCGATATTCATTGAGCTTATTGTTATAATGACAATGAATTCTATTTGATATAAATTATTTTATGAATTGTTGTAAAATAGTAATATGTCTTGTGTATTAAATAAATAATTTTATTTTCATTACAATTTAGAAATATATTTTAAAAATAATTAATTCCGTTGCACGTCCATTCATTCATTAATTTGCTAAACCCAAATGGGTATCATGTTGTACTGGAATACTATTGATGACTCTACCTTTGTATCACATTCATGAACAGCAATAAATACTTTGAACTTTGAACTTGTATTTAAAACGTCTTTTTAATTGAAAATGGAAGAAAAATGCTAATGTTCCTTTAGAAGAAAATTTTAAAAAACAAAACAGAAAAAACCGTAAAAAAAGTTTTGACTTTGTTCCTCAATAACTCCTAACTACCAGGTTCCCGGGTATGGCTCCATAAAAGAAAATATAAGTGTTGCAAATAAACAGGCATTTATTTTTGTTAGAAATAAAACTTTGATTTATATTATGGACGAATCGATTATCGAGATTCAATTTTGTTTGGTGGCATAATGGCCCCATCACTAGTTGTTCTTTTTTTATACTCTTGTCTCTGGAAAGCAAATATGGCTGGCTGATAGTTATCGTGTGTTAATAATTAAATAGTTTTGTGTAGTAATAAGGGCATTTGGAGCCGTTTGGTTTAATTAAGTATATTGTGCAACCTGTGGGTGTGTGTGTCGTGAGCGAATCGCATCGGGAGCACAATTCGCCGTCCGTGTTTGGATGTCGGCTACCACGCTGCGGAAGTGAATCAGGTATTTCCTCGGGGGGAGAGTGCACTTTGGGGTAGTTTGGGTGTGTTTAGGGACCCTAGAAGACCCGGAGCCGGATTCGGGCCCCATCGGACCATATGGATCCCGTTCAGGACGGCGGGAGCGGCATGGAACTGTAAGTGGACTTTGTTAATTTTAAGGTAATTTTAATGTGTAATTTTAATGTGTATTTTTAAGCAATAGCATAGTGTGTGTTGTGGGTTTCCGCAACATTTTGGTAGCAGAGCGTGGTTAATACCGGACCTCTAGGTTAATCGGTGTAATTTTGTGTATTTTTTGTTAGTTCGTAATAGGTTAAGCTCATTTTGTGTAAAATCGCACTTCCGGGACAGGTGCGGTTAAATTGTAAGGTTGGTAGTACCGTTGTTTTGTTCGTTCATTCATTTGGGCTGGGACATTTCTCAGAACGTTAATTTAATTTAATTTCGTTCAATTGAAAGCATCGAGTCCATTCGGGATAATCGATTCCGTGTTTTCATTGACTCGTTTTAATTTTGTGTTTAGGTTTATTTAGTTTAAATTATTTATAATGACAGCGTCACGGCAGGAGTTGGCTCAGCAGCTCCGGTGGTTCACCGGGCTGCTTGCATTAGTAGATCGGCCTAACCGGGAGGACGCCTTGGAGACGCGTTCGAGGGAAATGCAGGCTCGTTTCTTGTTGGCCGAGCGGTCGGTAACCGCCCTATTGTCAACCGACCCGGTCGGGGAGAAGGAGCTGGCCCTCCACGCCCAATATGTCAAGGATCTGGAGCACATCCAAGACATCTACGACGAGGTCCTTCAGCGGGTGAAGGACATCGAGCGACTGCGGGAGGGGAAGCCTGTTGCGCGCCCCGCTTCGCTCCACACCCATGGACCCAGCGCCATGGGAAGATTGGGTGCCCTGGAGGTCCCGCATTTCACCGGATGTATGCGGGACTGGGCTGGATTCCGGAACATGTTTTTGGCCTTGGTGGATACTCGGAAGGATTTCACCAAGGCCGAAAAGCTGGCATATCTCCGTTCCTTCCTAGACGGAGAACCCAGACAGCTCGTACAGCATCTGGAGCTGCAGGATGCGAGCTACGACACCGCCATGCAGCTGCTGGAGAAGCGGTACGAAAAGCCGCGTCTTCAGGCGGACGCGCACGTGACCCATCTGCTGGGATTGCCGAGGGTCAACCATAGGGCTCAGCTGAGGACGCAGCTGATCACCCCGCTCACAGTGTCCTTAAACGGGTTAAGGACGCTCGGACTGCCCGTCGACCAGTGGTCCTTCCTTCTTCTGCACATCGTTCTGGCCAAGTTGTCGCAGGAGATGAGGGACAAGTTCGAGCGGAATCGACTGGTCCACAAGGATCTCGGCAGCGTTCTGCCCACCATAGGGGAACTTCTGGAGTTCCTGGAAGAGGAGGCTGGCCTGCTGGAAAACCAGCTAGCCTCCCAGGAGGCTCCGACAAGTGCGCCGGCCCGCACTTCCGGAGTCTACGGCGCCCAGCCGCCACGCAACCCAGGGAAGGGTCGCGGCAGGCTGGTGGCTGCGGCCGCCATCAACCCCGGCTCTGGATGCCGGATTTGCGGACAGCAGCACTTGGAGCAGCTATGTCCAGCAATTCTCGGGCTGCCCACAAAAGAGCGCCGAAACCTCGTTCGGACACGAGGATTGTGTTATGCCTGCCTGGGAGGACATAGGTACAATGAGTGTCCCCAGGCGAGGCCTTGCGATGTGTGCGGCGGACCGCACCATCGCTTACTGTGCACCCGTAGTGCTGAGGGCTCAGCACCGGTTCGGGAGAGGGGATCTCCCACGGGTGGCGGTTTGGGGCCGGGGTCAACTCCGCCTCCGGAAAGACGGAGTCCGCCACGGCCGCCACACTACAACCCCTCGTACACCCCGGCTCAGGTGAGTTGGGGACCGCCGGAGCGGAGCCGGGTTCTGGCTACAACCCGGCACCCGGCGCGACCAACACCAGGAGTTGGTGCCTCTAAGGGCCACTGGGTGCAGGGACCCCCACCTCCGGACCCAACACCCGGATACTCGTACCCTCCGCCGCCGTTACCGGAACAACAGCGACATGAGAGCCGTCAACAGTTCTCACCGGTACTGCACGAGTACCCGAGGTTGGAATACCACCCACCCTATCTCCGGTATGGTAGGGCAGCTGGATACGCACCACCCCGGATGGTGGCCTGCACGCGTCCGACTTACTGGCCGAGTCATCACGGTTCGACAGGGTCGGCTGCTGGCTCTGACGCGTGACTAGCCTGTGGTCGGGCTACGTCGGAACCGAGGACGGTTCTTTTGCCCATCGCGCAGGTACGCGTTTGGGGACCTAGGGGGGACTTCGTCCGGATACGAGCCCTCCTAGACACTGGGGCACAGGGCTGCTTAATTACTACGAGGGTAGCGAGGCGCCTACGTCTGGAGTGCGCGCCTCCCTCAGTTCCGATTCGGGGAGTCGGAGATACAGAAGTGGGGGGTCTGTCCGGTCAGACCCACATTTCCTTCTCTCCTGTGCATTCCGCTTCGATACGGATTGCGGCGGCCGCGATCGTACTCGACAATCTGCTGGGTTGGCATCCACCGACAGACATTCCGCGGGACGCAATGCCTGACACATCAGGTCTCATGCTGGCAGACCCTCATTTCGAGGAGCCGGCTCCGGTGGACCTCATATTGGGAGCGGATGTACTAGGCTGGATCCTTTTAGGGCCTCAGCGGAGTCTGGGCCGCTCTTCATTGGTAGCTATACCTACCATCTTTGGACACGTTTTAATGGGACCGGTTTTCGACCAGGAGACGCGGGATGTCTCACCTGTCGTCGCTACTACCTCCATCGCTAGGACGATGCAAAAATTCTGGGAACTGGAAGAGCCTCCCATGGTCTCCCGTCTGGATCCGGAGCATGTGGAGTGCGAAACCTTTTATAAGGATCACACACGCCGGATGGCGTCGGGTAGGATCGAAACTCGACTGCCCTTTATCGACTGTCCCCCTCTCTTGGGAAAATCGAGGGCGTTGGCAGAGAAACGACTCTTGTCCATGGAGCGTCGTATGTCTCGCGATCCGGTACTTCGGGAAAAGTATATCGAGTTCATGCGAGAATACGAGTCCTTGGGGCATATGTCGCGGGCGACTGTCGACTGGACAACGACAGATCATTTTTTCTTGCCTCACCACGCGATGTTGAAGGCATCATCTGGAAAACTACGGACTGTTTTTGACGGATCGGCACCGTCGTCGACTGGAGTTTCACTGAACCAATGTCTCCATTCTGGTCCGAAGTTACATCGGGACATTGTCGACATCATTTTAAATTTCCGAAGACACCAGGTGGTGATCGGTGCGGACATCCGGATGATGTTCCGCCAAACAGTAATACATCCTGCGGACAGGAGGTTTCAGTTAATACTCTGGAGGGAACGTTCGGAGGATCCCATCACCGTCTACGAGCTCAACACCAACACGTACGGCCTGAAGTCGAGTCCCTTCATTGCCATCCGGTCACTGCTGGAACTGGCGGAGCAGGAACGGGCTCGCTTTCCCCGGGCAGCCGCTGTACTGACACGTGACGTGTTCGTAGATGATATCTGCACAGGGGCAGCCTCTCTGGAGGAGGCGCTCATCATCAGGAATGAACTTATCGGACTCCTCGCGGCTGGTGGTTATGAGTTGAGAAAATGGTTATCCAACGAGCCACAGCTTCTGGTTGGGATTCCGGAAGATCACCAACAGAATCCTCAGCTATTCGAGGACGCAGGAGACCCGAACTCTATCGCCGTTTTGGGAATTAAATATCAGCCGGTTCACGATATTTTCACATTCCGGGTAGAACTGGAAACTACAAGAGTTTGGTCGAAAAGGACGGTCCTTTCCACCATCGCTCGGATGTTTGATCCAAATGGATGGATCAGCCCGTGCATTTTTATGGCGAAGTGTTTATTGCAAACACTGTGGACACTCGGAGTCTCGTGGGATGAGCCACTGGTAGGGCCCTCACTCGACACTTGGCTCGCTCTGATCTCTACGATCGAGGCGATCAATCAGGTGGCGTTGCCGCGGCGGATCTTGCCGCGGGGCAAATACAGGGCAAGCCTACATGGCTTCTGCGATGCGTCAGAACGAGGGTATGCCGCAGTGGTGTATCTGCGAACGGTGGACTCGAAGGGTCGAGTCGCCGTCTCCTTGCTTCTGGCTAAAAGCAAGGTGGCTCCCCTCAAAACTAGGCTGACAATCCCGAAGCTGGAGCTTTGCGGGGCGCATCTATTGGCCAAACTGTTGTGCCACGTGCACAAGGAACTGACGTCTACGGTGGACATCCGGAATGTCTACGCCTGGTCTGACAGTCAGGTAGCTCTGGCATGGCTACGCGGGGCACCCCACGTATTGGAAACGTTTGTGGCCAATCGGGTATCTCAGGTACAGAACTCGGGCATCGAAATTTGTTGGAGGCACGTTCCCGGCCCCTGGAATCCTGCCGATTGTGCCTCTCGGGGCTGCACCGCGCCGGAATTGGTGCAGCATGCCCTCTGGTGGGGTCCAGAGTGGTTAAAGGAGGGTGAGTCATCATGGCCGGTCACCATGATCGATGGCTCTCTAGGGATGCTCCCTGGAATAAAGGTTTTGGTGACAACAAACGAGTCAAGGCCAGATCCCAACTGGTTGACGGCTCGATACAGCAAACTGGACAAATTGCTAGGAGTAACTTGCTGGATCCGGAGATTTCTACATAACTGCCGCCATCCAGACAAGAGGCAGTTATCACCCGTGGCGGGTGCTGAGGAACGCAGGAGTTCACTGTTGGCCCTGATACGGCTGGTTCAAGCCGACCGGTTCGAGGACGAACTGAAGATTTTGCGCGTCGGTCGCGCAAAGCTCAAGGGAGCGATCTCTCGGCTCAACCCATTTCTGGATGCGGATGGACTGTTACGCGTTGGAGGTCGCCTCAAAAATGCCGACCTGCCCTTCGGTAGCCGTCATCCTCTGCTACTCCCCAAAGGAGGACCTTTGGTAGAACTGGTGGTCTCGGATAGACACCTGAAAAACGCTCACGCGGGGTGTAATGCGTTACTGGCGATATTACAGAGGGAGTTCTGGATTTTGTCCTCTCGGAGAGTGGTTCGCAGCGTGTTATTTAAGTGTGTGGCTTGTTATCGGGTGAAGGCCTCCACTATGCAGCCACGGATGGGGGATCTCCCTTCTGACCGGGTTTGTCAGACAACTAGGCCGTTCGACGGGGTCGGTACGGATTTTGCTGGACCGTTTCTGGTGAAAACCACAGCCTATCGTAACACTAGGGTCACGAAAGCATACCTGTGCGTTTTTGTCTGCCTGGCCACTAAGGCCGTCCACCTGGAAGTGGTTTCGGCTCTGTCTACGGAAGCCTTTGTCGCCACGCTGGATCGTTTTGTTTCGCGACGGGGTTTACCTTCTCTCATTCGGTCCGACAACGGTACCAACTACCGAGGCACTGCCAACTACTTAAAAGATGTGAACGATTTTCTGGATAAAAATTGTAATAGCATAAGTCAAGCTCTCGCACAGCGGGGAATCACATGGCGATTTAGTGTGCCAGCCTGTCCCCACTGGGGCGGGATATTTGAAGCCGCGGTAAAATCGGCAAAAACCCACTTGCGCCGGGTAGTCGGGGAAACTACCCTCACGTATGAGGAACTTACAACTGTGTTTTGTAAGGTTGAGGCGGTTCTCAACTCGCGTCCGCTTTGTCCACTCTCCTCTGACGCAAATGACATGGAAGTCCTGACCCCTGGTCATTTTTTGGTCGGTCAGCCACTCACTGCCCTGCCCGAGTATCCCTGGAAGGATGAACGCAGACACCGGATGTCTCGTTTTCAAATGATACAACAAATGAGTCAGGACTTGTGGCGTCGTTGGTCACTGGAGTATCTGCATTTATTGCAGCAGCGTGTAAAGTGGACAGACCGGACGTCGCCCCCTTCGGAGGGGGATCTGGTTTTATTAAAAGAGGCTAATTTGCCATCGTTATTTTGGAGACGGGGTCGCATTTTAAAGTTAATCTGGGGCGCGGACGGGACTCCGCGTGTGGCGCAAGTGTTGGTTGATGGATCGGTGCTAAATCGCGCGGTCGCGACCTTAGCTCGATTACCGGTTGACTAGTTTAAGATTTCAGGCTAGAAAGCGGTACGTCCGCTTTGGGTGGCGGGATGTTGCAAATAAACAGGCATTTATTTTTGTTAGAAATAAAACTTTGATTTATATTATGGACGAATCGATTATCGAGATTCAATTTTGTTTGGTGGCATAATGGCCCCATCACTAGTTGTTCTTTTTTTATACTCTTGTCTCTGGAAAGCAAATATGGCTGGCTGATAGTTATCGTGTGTTAATAATTAAATAGTTTTGTGTAGTAATAAGGGCATTTGGAGCCGTTTGGTTTAATTAAGTATATTGTGCAACCTGTGGGTGTGTGTGTCGTGAGCGAATCGCATCGGGAGCACAATTCGCCGTCCGTGTTTGGATGTCGGCTACCACGCTGCGGAAGTGAATCAGGTATTTCCTCGGGGGGAGAGTGCACTTTGGGGTATACGCTCGATATTTATGGCGAATGCTACACGCTCGATACGGATCGCGATATTTGGATCACGATTCAGGATCACGATATTTATCGATTGTGTAGTACTGTGTATCGCCGGATCGTGATACGGATCGTTGGATTTCTAAAAATTCAGAAATCCAACGATCCGTATCATGTATCGTTGATAAATATCGAGCGTCTAGTCTCTGCTCGAAATTTATCGTGTCAGTATCATCCAGTCAGCGATAGAGGAGGACGCGTTGAACGAGACGGCACACGCCGCAGCCCTTACGAACGTTTAAATATATTTAAAAGAGTTACCTGAGGTTTGGGACAGCTTAAGTCAAGATAGTATGAATAAAGTAAAAAGACCGAATGTGTATGAGAATATGCTGCAAATTTTAAAAAAGATAAAAACCCGCTGCATCTATCAAAAACGTTATTGCAAAAATTAACTCATTGAAATCTAATTATACAAAAGAATTAAAAAAAGTTTTCTCTGTCTTGAAGCCAATATTTTGCCCATTTTTTTCTCTCCACACGCCTTTTTATTGCTAACGCTATTATGATAGCAACACAAGCTTTCTTTATATTGTCACTTATCGCGGACCCAATGCACGTCTTTCTTGATTGAATATTTACCGGAGTACTGACGCGATCCGTATCGAGCGTGTAGTATCTGCTTGCGATCCAGATATCGTGATCCTGGATCGTGATCCAAATATCGTGATAAATATCGAGCGTGTAGCTTTGGCGAATGCTACACGTCCGCGATGAGTGACAATATAAAGAAAGCTTGTGTTGCTATCATAATAGCGTTAGCGTTAAAAAGGCGTGTAAAAAGAAAAATATGGGCAAAATATTGGCTTCAAGACAGAGAAAACCTTTTTTAATTCTTTTGTATAATTAGATTTCAATGAGTTAAAAAATTATTTTGTAATAACGTTTTTGATAGATGCAGCGGGTTTTTATCTTTTTAAAAATTTGCAGCATATTCTCATACACATTCGGTCTTTTTACTTTATTCATACTATCTTGACTTAAGCTGTCCCAAACCTCAGGTACCTAGTGTCTCTAACATAATTATAAACTCTTTTAAATATATTTGAACGTTCGTAAGGGCTGCGGCGTGTGCCGTCTCGTTCAACGCGTCCTCCTCCATCGCTGACTGGATGATACTGACACGATAAATATCGAGCAGAGACTAGACGCTCGATATTTATCAACGATACATGATACGGATCGTTGGATTTCTGGATTTTTAGAAATCCAACGATCCGTATCACGATCCGGCGATACACAGTACTACACACTCGATAAATATCGTGATCCTGGATCGTGATCCAAATATCGTGATAAATATCGAGCGTGTAGCATTCGCCATTCGCCTATCAACGATACTTGATACGGATCGAGGATATCTGGATTTTTAGAAATCCGACGATCCGTATCACGATCCGGCGATACACAGTACTACACAGGCGATAAATATCGTGATCCAAATATCGTGATAAATATCGAGCGTGTAGCATTCGCCAGAGTAGCTTAGTTCTAACCTATGTGAGTGAATAAGGGTTGGCTTTAGTAATCGGCGGCAGTAATTAGGAATTGATAAGGGTTGGTTTTTATTAGGGTTCGACACCCCCCCCCACCCCGCGGAGATGCGTGGTTTTTTTTTTACACGTATTTGAAGTTACGTAATCTGTTGGGTATTCTGTGCTGTTGGATAGGTTAAGTTAAATTTTTTTTCCCGAGCGTAGCGAGGGCCAAACGGAAGGCCCCCCTTCCGTTTGGCGTAAAAAAAAAGCGTAAAAAAAATAAAATTTAAAAACTCACGTAATCTGTTGGGTATTTTGTGCTGTTGGATAGGTTAAGGTTTTTTTTTTCCCGAGCGAAGCGCAGCGTAGTGAGGGCCAAACGGAAAGAGGGAGCGTAAAGAAGAAAAAAAAGAAGAAAAAAAAAACAACTAAGTCAAATGTTTTTTGTGGTGATTGATTACTTGATAAGAAGTGGCAGATAAAAAACTATGGGTTTCCGCGTCTCCCCCCTTTAAGGGGGACACATCCCTACCCCCCCTAACCCTCTCCCCCCTCCCGTACCCTCTACGACTGCCGCCGATTACTAAAGCAACCCCGTGAATAAATTAGCTACCTTGAAATAATTAAAAACTGCACTTGAAGATAATCAATCATTTATTTATTACATAAATTAATCAACTGCTGTTACAATCCAATTTTCTTTAACGGCAATTCAATTTGTTCATGAACGTTTGTTTTGCATTGCAAATGCGCTGTTTACGCTGCAGATTTCAGAGGTGCCTAGTTAAGATAATCGACCACATATGGATACTAGTGTCATCTTCATTTGGAATGCTAGTTGTTATAATAACGGAATTGTTTAGAATACCTCAATTTTAGTAATGACATTTGTTTAATAGGGTTAACAAGTGAAAATAGTTAACTTTTTTTTACGTTCTTCGTATTATAACGTTTTTACCGATTGAGCGACTGATTTAAGTGAGATGTGTAGTGAGAATAATAAGTCTTACAATACTTATCTTTTATGTAAAATGCAGTAATCAAGTAATAATATGAAAAACATAAAAACATTTTTGCCCAGATTTGTGATGACCCTATTTTGGTTTGTTTACATTTATTCTTTACAGAGCTTGGCTAGACTGGTATAGTCCATTGTTAGGTAAACATAGCTATTTACTTGTAAAAAAATTTGACATTGGCTAAATGTACTGACCGTACAAAGCCTTTTTTTAAAGAAAAGAAGTACAATAGGATATATAATATTTTTAATTACCTTAATACTTATGCCCCAGCCACAAATCACTAGTGTTTTTCATTTTAAGTGATTTGAATGTTTTTATAATATTCAAAGAATCATTGTATTCAAATTGAAAAGATAGATTAGGTTTAGGTACATGTTTTTTGAGTAAAGATTGTGCAGCTTCTGGTGATGAATCTAAATTTAAAGTTGTTACCGCTGGTATATTTACAAAATAATCATCAAAAATATTATCAATTAATCAAATTAAGTACTTATACTTTTTCGTAATACTTACTGGAAAAAAACACTACTGTTTTATATTTTTAATGAAATATCTAGATTTTAAATAAATAGTGCAATTATAAGTATGTATGTGTATTATAAATATTTAAGTAAGTTTATTTTAAATTTGCAGGAGGTACACATTATTTCTACCTCTATTTATAATGTTTCCTTTTGCGGGCCTGCTGGAAGATATTTCAGAACTGAAATAAGCAGCGCCCTTGTACTACATTTACTTTACCTTTATTTTTGTTACCTTTTTATGTGTGTACATAAACTTGTAAATAAATAAATAAATAGTGTATTTAGAATTTCCTGATTTGAATCTAGTGGATTACGCACAATATGCATCCCTTTTGCTTGTATGCTGATCGACAGAGAGCGTTGTTTACTGGTTGTCAGTGCCTTAAAGATCCACCAAAGTTTCTCATCGACCTATCTGGTTTCGGTGTAAGTGAAAAATGTAAAAATAGTACAATACTGCAAATGTAATGCAATCAGTAACAAGTTTATGTATGGTGCGTGTAGGTACTAAAATTTTTACAGAGTTCGATAAGATTACTTAAAAAATAACATTGGGAGTGTAAAAAATAAACTAAATCAACATACAGAGTGTTTTTTATAAGTATATATATACATATATATTTTACGGGTAAGCACATTGCCTTGATCTCACCTGATGTAAGTGATGATAAGGCCAATGATGGAAGCGCACTTAACCCGGGAACCTCAACTAGTAAGGCACTGGCTATCTTATCTCTAGCTGCCGGAACACAACAATGCAACAAACATTGATGTTATGGCGACATATTTAGATAAGATGGTGGTAGCTAGCCAGGCGGACAACGGCTAACTAGGACAGTATAAAAAAATCTAAACCTATAGGAGATACAAAGAATCTGTCTTATTACGTCTTTTTTTGTGACAACGATTTTGGCATATCATTTTTTTTTGTTTCAGCGTGAGTTAATAAAAATTAGTTCAATTGAACAAAACATTTTTTAATGCGGACCAACTCTGTTTTATGTAGCTAAGTATCATTTTATTGTATTGGATGAAAAAAAATCGGAACAGCAGAGGTTTAATGATATGATTTTTCATGGTATGTAATTTGTAGTATAATGAATAGGACATAATAAAACTAACGCAATAGATCTTCAGAATGGCCTTAGTCTTGCTGTTTTAACTCGACCCTATGGACCTTTTAAATGGCCACCACATCACCTGATATGATACAGGAACCTGACATATACATGAGGAAATTCTTACATGATCCGCATTAAAAAAGTTTTTAATCAATTTGACTGACTTTTATGTGCTACTCATACTTGACGAAAAAAGCTGACGAATTGAGAACCTCCTAGTTTTTTTGAAGTTAGTAAAATATTGATTTCACAAAAAAGACCTAATGGTTCCTAGGACAGAATTCCTGTATTACCTATAGCTTCATTTTCTCATATATTGTCTCAGTCAAATAACAACACACTGTATACCTATGACGAAACAGCAGCGCCAAAATGTGGTAACAACCGGTTGCAACCATTGCCACGATGATTGTGTTCAATGTAAATTATATCTTATGTTTATACTTATTACAAACTGCATTAAAATTGCACGCAAGGAGACCTGTACCGCGCATGGTTGGAGGTGATGCCGGCGACCCGACAGTTCACCAACACGTCGTCAGGATGGAGTACAGAAAAGAGCGTTTTCAAAGAGTTGAATACCAGCATGTCTGCACAGCCACGGCAATAACACCCGTTTGGGTGCTTACTGCTGCTCATTGCATAGCCTTTTTGGAAGGGATTATATCACTCAAAAGACACTACAAAGGTGTCATAAGATACGGGTCCGCGATCCCGTGGACAAACCATAGCTTCAGTGACATAATCGCTATGGAAAAACACCCGGCTTATGCGATACTGGAGACACGTGAAGAAGATAATATGCGAAATGATATAGGCTTGCTGAAAACTGCACCGATACTTTTAAATCAGTACGGGAAGATCAGTGCGATGGACTACAAGACGTTGCTAGGGCTCGAGACCTTGGCGACCGGGTATGGGGACACCAGGCACGATGGGAAGACAGGGTATAACACTCTGAAACGGAATAAAACGCTGCAAGTTTTCAAAGTTGTAATAAACAAGTGTACATCAGAAGACCGAAATAATTTATATCCAGCGATCTGCTTCAGTCGGCTGTGCGGGCGTGCTAACACGCTATGCCCAGGAGACTCCGGTGGACCTTTGTTGCATCCTTCTGGTATAGTTGGAGTCAACTCGATTAGCAACGTTGATAACTGCTACTCGAGAGTAATGCAACATGATTTTTTTGCACAAGCCACACCTGTCAGCCCCTATATTGGATGGATTACGAATCACGTACGAAAAAATGGGACGTGACAAACACGAGTATACTAGCATAAAGGTGTGACCGAATCTCCTATTATTGGAACTGGAATTAATATATGCAATAAATACTGGTCAATATTTCGTAAATATTCTAAAATAATGTTTATATTCATAATAATTGTAGATTACAATTTGGACAAGTATTGAAAAAAATTCTACGAGCGGAATTCGAACCGTACCCTCTGACATACCGGTTCAGGTGCACTACCAACTACGCTATCGTAACTGTGCGAACCCGTGCAATGAAATTAGTAATGTAAAGATTATTGGCCCCTTAATAAGACACGACGAATTCATTAAAAACATAATTGAGGAGTAGACAGAAGAAAAGAGAAGAAAGGGAAGACTAAGAAGAGCTTATAACAAATTGAAAACGAATGTCGTATCTTTTATAGAAGTAAGCGAAGCAGCTTGGGGTAGCGATTTGAAAAAAAAATCTGACACGGCCCACAGCTAATGTTAAGGTTTGATGTTAAGAAGAAATGGTTTCCAGACGCGAAGATAACTAACTGGTGCAGCGCGAAAATGACGCATCATCTGTCCAGGCCACAACGTGTCTCTGTCTGTACGCCTTGTTGGACCCCATACCCCATATCAGAAGTTGGAAAACGTTTGCTGGTAGACTATTCCATGTTTTGGAGGTGCGATAGAAGTGAGTTTGTTTGTTTGTTTGTTTGTGCGCTTTAACGCGTAAACTATTTGTTTGTTGTGTTGTCATAGAAACTGTCAAAGCGGTACAAGGTCCGCCGGAGGCGGAGGCCATAGAAAAATACTTTCTTGTCATGCCATAAATGCCATTACCAAAGCAGAAGTGGCCAACCGGAATATATAAGATATTGTGATCATTTGTTAGCACGACATCCTATTACATGGCTGTCGGGAATTCTTCATTTATCAATTCATAATTGAGATTTACACCAAAACTTTAATAAGATTTGTCATGTTAAGTATCACTCAATGTGTTCATTATTGTCTACTAGTTAGGCGAAATAACGATGGATAAAACAAGAGGTGTTCGATGGCGTAGCGGTTTGCGCGTTCTAATAGCGATCTTGTGAGTTATGCAACTTTTGCAATGCCGATGAAGGGTCAATTGATGGGTGACCAATTTACAATATCTACAGCTCCTACATGCTTTGGAAGGCACGGTTGTTGGCGTACCTGTTGTATGAAAAAAAAAAAAAAACGAGCGAGCCTTACAGTAATCGCATATGATGTGTAACATTTGACATCTCACCTTAGTAATAAGCAATTTTAACATTATATTCGAGTTTCACCCGCGTTCTTCCCGTTGTGAGACTCCATTTTAATTTATAACTACCGTAAATTTATCTTTTCAATAGCATGTATGAAGCAAATAATGAAAGTGGACGAAGCAAAACAAGTATGTATGGATCGTAGCAAGTGGAAAAAAGTGGTCTCTGCCTACCCCTACGGGAAAGAGGCGTGATTATATGTATGTATGTATGTATGTACAATTGTACCCTTACCAATGATAATAAAAAATACTCGAAATTAGCTAAATGCTAAACGCGAAGCCATTAATTAAGATAATTAATTAATTAATTAACATTATATTTTGAAAAAAATGGGTCAGGTATTACATCATTTTATAACTATAAAATAAATAATGATAAAGTCTATTACACACGAAAGGATTGAAATCAATATGTACTACCATAAACAATCATAATCTATAAAGATCATTTCATTAGAAAAATATATAGGTAAGTACAATAAATTGTTATTTTTGGAGCCGGTGCCAGCCAAAGAAGTTTTTGAAGCCGGTGCCAGTCCGCGTTTGTAGTCAAAATTTCATGCATAAGATTGAATTTACTATTATCATTATATATAATATGTCACTAAATGTTTATTTTAAAGTTACCTTGGCTGGCACCGACTCCAAAAATAATAATAATTGTACCTATATATTTTTCTAATAAAATGATTGTGTATAGGTATAAGCAGTCTAATAATATTTTTTTTATTTGTTTCTCTATGTGGATTGCAGGTAAATATTTGGTATTTGTTTGTTTGTCATAATATGTGTTCTGTTAGATGTGAAGTTAATTTATGGCAGTCGTATAATTTTTAAGAATATAAGATTGAGTGTATAATAAAGGTTAATTGCAAGTAAATTGAACAAACTATACTACGCAATTATTTTTTATTTTTTAGTGCAATTTTTTGGAGTTGGTTTTTTTTGTTAGAATTTTTCTTTATTTCTCGCTTTTTAGTGACTCGTTTTGATCTTTTTATCAGAAGCGAATATGGGTAGACCAACTAAACGCGCTGCTCGTATGAGCCAACGCCGTTTAAATAAGACAAGCAAAGAAAACGAGAAACGCCTATCTCAAAGTAGGAAATCAAAAACTGAGTTCCGGTGCCTGCCTTCTTTTGCTTTGTGATAGTCGCTTAACTATCTTAATCGAGATATCTTATCGCCACCTGTGAAATATACCCGTCAAATAAAGAAAGAATCATCAAAATCGGTTCGCCCAGTTGAAAGTTCTGAGGTAACAAACATAAAAAAAATTACAGTCGAATTGAGAACCTCCTCTTTTTTTTTGAAGTTGGTTAAAAATAGATTATAGAATTAACAATGACGTATAAATTTTTACAAATCATAAAGAGAATGCAGTAAATACTCATTAGAAGACATTTGGCACATCAAAATAACCTTTGATAGTCAAATGACACAATATGTCACTTAAAATAATAATAAGTCATGTTCATAATATCGTTTACTGAATTTACAAAATGGCACGCGCTTGCGCGCTTTCCCGACTTCCTGTTACACTGTTGGACACTTCCGTCCCATTTCACGAAATCACTCCCACAAATTGCTATAGAAAGCGAGCGGAAAGATGTTACACATCAAAAAACTTTTATTTTCCAACACTTTTGATTGTCGTGGGGGTAGAATAAGCGCACAGGCACTTGCCTGTATTACGAATACAGTTTAGACTACGGTCTACGGCTACAGTCTACGGCTACAGCCTACGACTACAGTCTACGACTACGGGTCTACGACTACGGTCTACGGCTACGGTCTACGGCTACGGTCTACGACTACGATCTACGACTACGCACTTGCACTAAAATTGATACAGTCGTATCTCAGTTCTAGGACACAAACTGTCGATATAAATGGAACTAAATCATCTGGTTCTCATGTAAAAATGGGAGTTCTGCAGGGGTCAATTCTTGGGCCCTTCTTATTTTTAATTTATATTAACGACTTGCCATGTTTGTGGAGAACTTCTGTGAAATTGTTTTATTTGCAGATGATACTTGCAGATATTACTAGGTGTAAGAATAATTATGATGATGTAAGCAATGCTCTCGCAGAAGTACTCAGTTGGTTTACTGTTAATAATCTACAGCTTAATGCAAAAAAAAATAAAATGTATTAACTTCACACTACCTAATTTTAAAACTGAACCAGCCGATGTTAGAATAAACGGTGATTAATTAGATTTAGTAGATTCAACAGCCTTCTTAGGTATAACACTTGACTCAAAACTTCAATGGAATCCTCATATATCGAAATAGGCCGGCAAACTCAGTTCTGCTGCTTATGCCATCAGAAAAATAAGACAATTAACAGACGTTGAAACTGCTAGAACAGTTTACTTTAGCTATTTTCATAGTGTCATGTCGTGGCATCTTACTGTGGGCTACAGCGGCTGATGTTGAAACTATATTTATTTTACAGAAACGAGCTTTAAGAACCATTTATAGACTAGATTCCCGAACTACTCTAAGAAATATTTTCAAAGAAATTCGTGTTCTTACAGTTGCATCTCCGTTTATTTATAATTGCATAGTCTTTGTGCGTTGCAATGTCAACTCTTTTACTAAACACGGTGATGTACACAATTTCAATACTAGAAATAAAAAAAACTTGTAATGCTACTGTTCAGGTTGCAAAAGGTCCTTGGCTCTTTCTTTGGGCAAGGTATACACTACTATAATAAAATACCTAGTACTGTGCAAGATTTACCATTAGATAAGTTTAAAAATCATGTAAAATCTTCTTCACTTAAGAAAGGTTATACAGTCAGAGAATATTTAGATGACAAAACAGCCTGGTTATAAGAAAAATCCACATTTTATTGGGATTTATCATTATTCTTTAATATCTTAGCGCTGATATGATAGCCTTTATCAGCAGTGTCCTACAGTTTACAAACAATATTTATGTTGCGTTAAACAATTCATTTAGTTCTTAGATTACTTTCTTATTTTTATCTTGCTTCCTTAACTTATTTTTATTGTTATTATACTCGTATACTTTAACTTTGTTTTTCTTAGACAATTTCGGACTTAGATTAGAACTGTATGACATTGTGAAAATTGAAATTGGTACCTGATGTAATTTTTGCAAACTTAATTTTTTTTATTTTGTTGTTTTTTTGTGTGTTGTGATTGTCCTTTATTTTATTTTTTGTGTGTTTATTTCTGATGGAAAGTTTCCTTTTATGATGGGGCACTTTCCAATATTTTTGACGCTGTAAGGGAGAAAAGAGCTCGCTTGCACTTGCTGAGTTTCTTGCCGGTTCTTCTCAGTACAAGATCTCCCGCCCAGAGTAGACTTACGAACCGATGGCATAATGACGTTCATAAGAGCTATTTGTAACATAACTGAATAAATGATTTTGAATTTTGATTTTTTTTTATCTTACGGTCTACGGCTACAGTTTACGACTACGGTCTGACAACGGTATGACAGCGGTATGACTACAGCCTAGGACTACGATTTATGGCTACAGTAAATGATTAGGGTAGACGTGTGATAGCCAACGTAATATGATGATGATGATTGGTCCCACCGATTTCGGTCATGGCGACCACTTCGACTCCTAGTCGGCACGGCGCTGGTGCGCCGAAGATGGCAAACATAACCGACCTTCTTAGTAAACTGACGTGCGCACTGAGCGCACGTAAGCTTACCATCAGCATAGTTATAATGAATTGACGCGGGTTGTCGGACCTTCAGCACATCGTGTTTTGTGTCGAGGTCGGTTTTACGCTGCTCCTCGAAAACACGAACTTGTGACGCAGCACAGCATGTCGTCATCCAGGAGTCTTGTAAGTCTCACAAACTTCTCCGAGCACCCCAACTTCTTCAGGACCAATCAAAGAGCTTCACGAGGCACACTATCGAGGGCCTTCTCTAAGTCAACAAAAGAGAGGTAGAGCTGACGACTATGTTCTCTGCTTTTCTCCTGCAGTTGACGAACCGAAAAGATTGCCTCGCATGGGCCTCGATCAGGTCGAAAGCTAAATTGGGTATTAGGTAGTATCTTTTCAGATAGAACTTTAAGGCGGTTTAGAAGAACTCTGGCAAATACGTTTTTAGGGGGTTGAAATTAGAGAGATACCCCGATAAGACCCGCACTCCGAGCGGTCACCCTTATTCTTGTAGAGGGCAATAATGCGAGACCGTTTGAAAGCATCCGGGACACGCCCCTCCTCCCACATGCGCACAAACAGCAGCAGCGCTCACACCATCCTCCTTTATCTTCTTAAGCTCCTCACCCCCGTACCTCAATAACTCCCCCGGTATAAGGTCAACGCCTACCGCACGCTTATTTTGTTGCTTTCTGATGGCAGTGACTACTTCTTCTAAAGCTTCTTCTACTAAAGCTTCATGACAAAGGCTCGTCCAGCTCCACAGCAAGGGAAAGTTGACTCATCAAGCTCATCATACCCAAAATAAGCGTAGCGGCATCCAACAAATGAGAAGACAGGGTCCCCCAATCAGCCACAATGCTTTCGGCCTCATTTGTTTCTGGCGACAAATTTTCAGTTAAGCGTTAGGCATACTTTCGTTTAACCTCAGGATCATTTAGCCTTTCTACGTTTATAAACGCAGACTTCTTTGTGATGAATCTCCGAGGGTGGCGAAGGTGGAGTCGCAGCTTAGTGATAACAAGTCTGTGGTCAGTCCAACAATGAGCACCACGCATAACGCGGGTGATTTGAACTTGACCGACGCCTCTCTGTCTTACAACAGCATAGTCGATTAGATGCCAGTGTTTGGACCACGGGTGTATCCACGTGTTCTTGTGCTTAGCGGGAAGTCTCGACATAGTGTTCGTTATCACAAGTTCGTGTTGAGCATAAAGGCTTAGTAGCAACTGACCATTTCTGTTCTGACTCCGTGTCTACCCAGCACTCCGGGCCAAGCCTCATAGTCACGACCAACTCTGGCATTAAAGTCGCCCAATAGTAATATTTTCTCTTTGGAGCGAATGCTGTCAAGACATTGGGAAAGTTCTTCATAGAATTTGTCCTTATTGTCATCAGACTTATCAAGAGTTGGGGCATAGACACTGATGACAGTGAGAACGAACGAACGAGTCCCGAACGTCTAGGTTCTGATTATGGTGTACCTTTCCAGAAAAAAGTTTAACCACCACCGTTTAGCACCAGCTCTCCTTCGTCGGCAATATGTGTTTCACTGAGAGCGGCCACATCCACATTATAGCACGAAGTTCACGAGAAACTATTGCAGTTTTTCGCTCGGGGCACGCATTGCCATCGCGGTCAAGTAACGTTCTCACGTTCCACGCACCAAATGTCATGTCAGGTTTAAACATGATTTTGTTTTCTGTTATTTCGACCACGTTTTTAGTGATACAATGGCAGCCGCGGTTACTACCACCATCCGGATGGGAACGAGCAATTTTTAGGGCACCTTTTCTAGCCCCATCCCCAACTGAGTGAGGAAAGCAGTGCCTCCTTAAATAAGGCTGCTCAGTTACCCCAAAGTGCTGCCGGACCCACACTGTCGTCCCCAATGTGCAGTGTAGAAACGACCACGGCGTTACACAACACCCCTGGGGCCGCCTATGTGCAGGACTCGGACAAAGCCCGGTTGGCATCAGACCGGACCTTTCTACCTTGTCCCATCGCCATAGGACTTCAATGAAGTCGGAGTTTGTATTTCGGAAGCAGGTCAAATGCGCAGGACATATTTAGGTGCACAAACGTACGCGCAAACGCAGGTGCACACGCTTGTCCTCCCCTCCTTGATCTAGTGGAACGGAAGACCGCTACGACTAGTAGAGGGTTCGGATGACGTGTCTGGCCGACGGTAGCAGCTATGCTGACTATCGCCGCCCTCTAGGCCTTCCACCTTGCCTACTTCGCTGGGTCCGCCAAAACCTGTAGCATATCTGCTGTGGGTTGTTTTCTCCGCCGAAGTCCCCTTTCAGTCGTTTTTTACGACAGGCAGGTGTTCATCATCATCATCATCATCATCATCATCATCAGCTCATTTATGTCTCCACTGCTGGAGCATGAGTTTTCCCTATGGATGGATATAGAGAACGGGCCATAAACCACCACGCGGGCCCAGAGCGGATTGGTGGTTGTTAACGACTAACTCGACGACTCCGAAGCACGGAGGAGCTCGAGATGATAATTTTTTGGTCACCCATCCGATGTCCGGCCTTTGCGAAAGTTAACCTCAGCACTCGCAGACCGGGCGCGTTAACCACTGCACCATCGAGGTGGGTGTTACCGTAGCCCTATTCTTAGCCCGGGCTACAGGACGAGCCAATACGTAATACACTACGTCATGCAAGTATAATCAAATGATTTTAAAAATAACAATTATAATTATTTCTTGTTGGTTTTGTTTTGACCATTTCACTGTAAATAATAAATAATGGTGGTAAATAATACAAGTGCGTAAATAATCATAGAATTCGGGTGTTCCCACAGCAGTGAGGTTGAAATGAGAAAACTTCTCCGATCTAGAATTCGAACAGTCGAGTTCAGATGTCAACAACATTTCGAAGTACTGTGGCTTGTTTTCGCCTCGTCTCTTTTAGGCTGTTTGATAAAAACTTTCTTACATAAATTGTTCCTAGTGAAAAAAAACATTTGACAAAAAGATAACTTGCTTTTGTTTCTTAACCCTTTCATAAACGGGATTATCATGTTGTAATGGACCTAGTTGCTGTAGAGATGTGAGTTCGTCGGGAATAAAGACAAGCGTCTCGTTTGACGTACTCATTTATTCTGTGCTTTATTTTGTAAATACACTGGTTATATCAGCATGCAAGATTATGTAAAAAAAATATAAGATTTTTACATTTTTTTTGATGAAGTACTACTATGATTATACAAGTTCCAAGTATATATCTTAAAATTAGGCAACTTATAATCTAAAAGGCTTCGTTCGGTTTTTATGAACAGTGTTTAATTTATTATCTTTAAGTATGATTACATTGGGTGTTTGTTCTTGCACTACTTTATACGGACCGTTGTACACATTAGCGAACTTTGAACCTGTCTCGTTTTTCAATAGCAATAGATCGCCTGGCTTATAACTAACGGGATTTACAATGTGATCATAACGTTGTTTCTGGCCATTTTTAGACATCAACAAATTATTTCTAGCAGCTTCCTGGGCAGTCTGTATAATCCTGGGAATATCTTAAAACTAAAGGGTAATTTTCACAATTATATAATTTGTTTAAAGGTGAAATACTATAATTTGGCAATATACATGTTTTACCGAAAACCAGCTCGTAAGGAGTAAACTTTGTTGAACTATGTACAGTGGTAATATAAGCAAAACACCAGAATGGCACCCATGTACTCTATTCTTTGGATTCATTTTTTGTCTGAATGCGTTAATATGAATTTAGATTTTTATGTGTATATTATGGTACTAATATGACCATTTCGCAATCCGTTGGAAAAACTTTTTATTGCTAATTTCTCGTTTATGGGTTTTTAAATTTCAAATTTATTGGAATCGTTATCTGATTGCGAAATCGTCAATTCGACAAATAAATTTTCAATTTCCTTACCAAAGACTTCGATAGATCTCTGGGTCTGTGTAACGCGCAGCATCTGCTGTTGAATAGCTGTAAAGGATTTTTTAACAAGGAAATGTTTTTCATATCCCCAACAAGATTTTTTACGGTATCGTAAGTTTGAGATAGCTTTAATTTTGCACCTTCCGACAGTCTGGTTTTCAGTAGGTATAAATGAAATTAAAACTTTCTTAGAACTTTCCTCTAACATTGATTTATACATTTAAATTGCAGATATCAGCTGTTTTGTAACATCCTCTTTATCATTCATAATAGGTAATAATAAGACAGCCGTTTTAAAATCAAACTGTTCCATTTTTACAAAATTTTCACTTTCGCTATCGCTTATATTTTTTATATATTTACATTCAGTCAAGAAAGTATTGGGAATGGATGATTTGTTTATGGTTCCAAATTCAAATTTTTGTTTTTTTGTTGTTGTTAGATTGGCACAACTGTTTTCCATTTTGGCGCGAAGTTTGAGTTGCATCTGTTATTTATATTAAATACAGTGCTGTTTTTAGTTATATCTTAACTAGTGTGTATTGAGAATTTCATAATGGACAAAAACATCGAACAAAGAGTTTGTCTTAAATTTTGCATCGCCAATGGAATTTCGTGTTCGGAGTCGTGTACGGTGAATCAGCTTTATCAAAAACACGTGCTTATGAGTGGTACAAAGCGTTCAAAAGTGGTCGAGATGAGATGGAAGATTTGCCTCGCTCTGGTAGGCCATCAACGTCTGCAACTGAAGTTAACATTGCAAAAGTGAAGGAAATAGTGACTGAAAATCTTCATTCAACTTTGAGAGAGATAGCCGCTGAACTTTCTGTGTCTCACGAGTCGATCCGTACCATTTTAAATAATCACTTGGGTATGAAACATGTTTCCGCTCGGCTAGTCCCAAAAGACCTGAATTTTCTCCAAAAACTCAATCGCATGAGAGTCGCTGAGGACATGCTAGAACGAGTCAATTCCGACCCAACATTCATGAAACGCATTGTTACTGGCGACGAGACGTGGGTTTACGAGTTTGACATGCAAACTAGTCAACAAGCTTCGGAGTGGCGCCTTCCAACTGAACCGAAACCGAAAAAACCACGCCAAAGTTGACCAATTTGAGCGTTATGCGGCGTTTAAGAGAGCAAATTTGACGAAAAAGGCTAGATTTGTGGAAAGAAAATTCTTGGATTTTGCACCACGATATTGCGCCTTTACACAAGGCCATCATTGTGAACGAATTTTTGTCCAAACATTCAAAAAATACCATCGAGCAACCACCGTATTCACCAGATATGGCTCCAGCCGACTTCTTTCTTTTTCCTAAACTTAAATTACCACTTCGTGGCACCCGCTTCCAATCGGTAGAAGACATAAAGGAGAATTCGCGGCGAGAACTGAACTCAATTCCGGAAACAGCGTTTAAAAAAATATTTTGATGATTGGATTATTCGTTGGCGTAAGTCTATCGTTTCTAAAGGAGCATACTTTGAGGGTGATAAAATAAATTTGGAGGAATAACAAACATTTTGTGTATTATTAATCTTTTCCCGGTACTTTCTTGACAGAGTAGTATATAATTTTTGGTCCCGGAAGAAACTTCCGGACAATTACACATAAAATAAAAGTTTAATGTTCTCACACAGAGTAGAAATTAAAATAATTTCATTAGGCTTATACTTCTTTATATTTTAATTAATTGCATCTAAGTCACTTTGAAAATGTTTTATTATATTACTAGCTTCACTTAATTTCTTAGAAGGTATAGGCGATTTTTGGCGATTTTTGGCGATTTTTGGCGATTTTTGGTCAAGTTTAATTAAATACTTTCTAATTTTTTCCAAATCACCAAAATAACTTTGTAATCGAATTGCCATAGATATTTAAAATAAACAAATAATCCATCAGATCTATTGCTTAATGGCTAGTCCGTAATGATAAACAATAAATGCGATTACATAATACTAAAAGAAAAATAATAACTTTAATTAAACAAGAATGAACATAATTTTCGAAAGAGAGTGAGTAAAAAGGAAAAAATACGCATACGATACGGTTGTTGCAAGGGGCACATCCTGCGTAGCTCCGTAAGTCAGGAGTCGTCGCCACACGACGTCCTCGCGCGCTGCAGGCCGTGGTGGGTCGCGGCGTCGGAACCAGCTCGCAGACCGCTGCAACTGATGCTCCGTAATCTCTCGTCTAATCCATTTACCATGGGACCTTCTGTATACTTGGTATACAGCATATATTCCGCCGATCAACAGGATAACACAAATGATCTGAAGAGTATGCGATTTATGTGCGTGACTGTAAAACTGCTCCAACGAAACTTCATTTGCACCCGCGTTTTGGACGATGATCATTTCTTGATATCCTTCAGATTGTTGCTTGCCCATCTTGAAAATTTAACTTTTTAAAGTTCACGGTTTTCACAGACGAAAACCGGTTTTGACCTTGTGTAATCCAGTGGTTACTGTGTCGAAAACTACGATAGAGAAATGGTTTTCGCATTCCGCATCATGTACATAAAAGGCCACGTTGTTTACGTCAAGTCGTGTAGCATACGTCACAGGGGGTGGCAGGCCATAAAAATTGGACATTACAACGAGGGGGCGGGGGCGCGGGGGCAGGCACGGCCACATTTGGGTCAGCGTGCACGCGTGGGCGCCCGCCAAACCGCGCGGAAGCCGACCACAGATCTGCTATTAAGATATTTGGTCAGTGCCTCTGGCTATAGGGATGTCAATAAAAACAAACTTGGCGAGTTGCAATTTTACGTTTTTTTACGTCTAATTTTTAGAGATACACTTTCCCCGTAGAGACACTTTTAATAAAACTGCGCTTTTATTCCTGTAAGATACACTTTTTTAAACCCTACCAATTTGTCCTCTTAGATAGACTTTTAGGTACTGTTGTGTATAAAATAATTGCTGAAGATAAATAATTTGAATGTATAAAACCACAGGCACAAACAATCTTTTATATACATGTTGCACTAGATTTAATATTTCCAACATAAAGTACCAGGCTACCATAACTATGCAGGAGATTGCTTATTAATATAAAAGAATATTATTATAATCTTTGCTAAAAATATATGTATTTACAAGACTATATTATTCTTTTATATTAATAAGCAATATCCTGCATAGTTATGGTAGCCTGGTACTTTATGTTGGAAATATTAAATCTAGTGCACTAAAAATATTATTAAGTATTTAGTTTTTTTTTCATCTAAAATACATTTATATTTAGGTGTTGAAGCCGAAAGTGTATCTATCTCTGGGGAATAAAAGCTTTAATTTTGGTTAATTATGATTTATTTATTTTTCCTTTTCATCTAAAACACATTTCTATTTAAGTGTCCAAGCCGAATGTGTATCTTACAGGAATAAAAGCGCAGTTTTATTAAAAGTGTCTCTACGGGGAAAGTGTATCTCTGGGGAATAATTCCTAATAACTCTAGCTGTATAGCTGTGTTAGCTTGTTAAGACACAAAATAAAGAGATTGCACAAGGTTTGCATCATACAAACGCGCACATAGACAACCTCATCACCAGCTCAGATTATGTCCCCACTGCTGGGGCACGAGCTTTCCCTATGGGTGGATAGGGAGAAGGCTACGAGTCGTGACGCTGTTAAGAAGAAAGTCCGCGAGCTCTGTTTGATAGAATCATGGCAGAATCATCTCAATAACACCCTATTAGAATTATGTTTTTTAAGTATGTTTGTTTATTGTAGCTTACGTATTTACAATACACATACATATATGTTAATGTATATATAATATTTATGCATGTATTATATACTTACATTTAAATTATTTATAATATATCTTGATTGCACCTACCAATGTTATCTCAGCACCACCCTATGGATGACTGGTAGAGAATGCCTTAGGCATTAAGTCCGACCATGTAATATTTATAAAATGTTTTTGTTTTGTTTATATAATTTTTAACACAAATTTTGTTGCGAATAAATTACAAAAACACATATGTTGAAAAAAATTCCACGAGCAGGATTTGAACCTGCACCCTTCTGACATACCGGGTCAGGTGCTCTCCCAATTGAGCTATCGTGATTCTAACCAGCCCGCCGAAATTATTCAACACTATATACTTTTTTACTTTGAAAGCCAAAGGCGCCCATTCAATGTCAACAACTACCTACCTAGTAATATTTATGTCACAAAAGTTTAAATAAATAAAAATAAAAATAAACGAGCCATGAACCACCACGCGGGCTTAGTGCAGATCATTGGTCGTTAACGACTGCTAATGCAGTCGGAAGAGCTCGAGATGATACATTTTTGTTCACCCATCCGATGACCCGCCTTTGCGACCTTAGCAGTCGCAGACCGGCGCGGCGGGCTTGTTACCGAAAAAGCAACCAGTTGTGAATTGTACACACGCCTGCACATCAACCTATCCAAAACTGTCATTTTCTCTAATCGATATTGATCTTTATACCCAAACGCTAAGGTTCAAAATTTATTAAAGAAATTTGACATTTTAAAGGCTGGCAACGCATCTGTGATTCCTTTGGTTTTGCGGGTGTCCATGGGCGGCGGTGATTGCTTCCCATCAGGTGACCCGCCTGCTCGTTTGCCTCCTTCTAATATATATAAAAAAAAATAATATTGTGGTAGGTTGATCTGCTGCCGTCTGTACAATTGCAACGCGACTGCTCTAGTTGCTACTGATAAATTGGTATTACGCACATGCACGAATCGCTCAATGATCGCTCGCTTAGTGCATTTGCGATTAAAATGTATGTAAAAGTTTATATATAAAATTAAAAAAAATTCAAAATTTAAAATCATTTATTCAGTTTAGGCTACAAAATGAACGTCATTTTATGCCATCGGTTCGTAAGTCTATTTACTCTGGGAGATCTTGTACTGAGAAGAACCGGCAAGAAACTCAGCAAGTGTCCAGCTCTTTTCTCCCTTACAGCGTCATAAATATTGGAAAATGCCCTATCATAAAAGGACACTTTCCATCACAAATAAAAACAAAATGTAAAGGACAATCATTATACATTGAGCGATTTGTGTCCTGACACCCTGCGGCTGCGGACGCGTTAAGGCGACGCATTGGAAATTTACTTGGCGGGGATATTGATTTTTCCCAACAAATACAAAACATATGAAGGTGATATTTGATGACATGATTTTTCATTTAATTGACTTCAGTTTGCTAATTGCAGAAATATGATTTGTCAACTTTTATAACAGAGAGAAAAAATTCAAAGTAGCCTTTTTTAAAACATAGATTTGCATTTTACAGGCAAACCAGACCGATTTAAGCATCTAAATTTTCATAGTAGATTAGTCTTAACACACACTTCAATATGCTAGTTATTTTTTTTAAATATTTTGTAGTTTTAATTTGAAGAAAAAAAACCAGTTTTTCTTATGGTACGGGGCGCAAACGCCCCGTATTAGATTAATTGTTTAGCAGTGCGTCGCCTTAAGGCGAAGGTTTCCAAAAAAACGGTGTTTTTAAATGAGTTTTATTCGAAATGTATAAGGAATTTAAATCCGAAAAAAGACATGTTATTCACTGGCCTTTTATCTAGTAATTTCGTCTGGTATTTTCACGATATTTTACAATTTCCTGCATCGAATATAATATCACACATACGTCTTATTAATAAACTAAATAAATATCATTTTATTCATGCTATACACCGTTTGAGACAAAGAAAAAAATATATATCAAACCAATTGTCTTTGAATATGTAATAGTTGTCGGCCATTATAATTTTAATAATAAGTAAACGTTCAATAAAACCCACATTATTGCCTAATTCGACGCGCGCGCCATCATTCAGTCCCGAGCGGAACGCCTTGGAAATCTAACAGTCGGAAACGCTCGCCTTCACCGCTGCGCCATCAAGCTGCTCAACAACCAATCGGGGACACTGAATCTCGCGACAGCTGCGCTTGAACTGCCCCCCGACCGCCTAACCGATCGCTTTGACTACGCGTATAGTTTATGACGTCATCTTGCCACCTCGCACCGCCTATGAAAGCAATATCAAAAGCTAAAGGCTATAGCTTTCAATATTGCTTTCATAGGAGGCACGAAACGACAAGATGACGTCATAAACCCCACACGAAGTCAAAGCGATCGGTTAGGCGGTCGGGCCCCTGGTTCGAGATGGTTCGAGACTCCGTTTCCGTGAGGGTCTATATGTACGATGCACGAGCGCGGTACAGTCAACAGCAAAAGTAGATGATGTTTACTAGATTTCAAAATTAAGTTTCGATAGTGTAAGTCGGTATTTTCTATATAACTACAATCAAAGTCTGCAGGTACTAGTAGACACTCGAAGGTTTTTCGTTGCGTTGCGTTGCGTTGCGTTTAAAAACTGCGTTTAAAAAGTTTTGATTTTCATACTGATTTCATATTTTGAAACTTGACCAATCATCAGTTACCTTTGTTATTGACTGTACCTATGTATAACCTTACCATCAACTTATTGGCGGGAAAGTGAAGCGTCATGTCTGCGGTTTTGTTTTATTTTCTAAAATTTGTGTTATGTCGAATATTAATGTGAAATAATGGTGGATTATTAACCGTTAAGTTTTCGTGAGTGTGCATGAGTGTTGGCAAATGAAACAAAACAGTGCAACGTCACTTTTCAAATTCTCTCAAGAAGTCGGCCCGAGGACTTAGTAAAGCCCCACATCTTTACTGAGATACTCGAGGGGTTGGGGGGTATATCATTTCTGACTTCCCATTTCTAATATCATTCATCATCATCATATAAGAAAACATTGTTTATTTATGTATTACTTGTAAGAATAATTACTTTGACACTGGCTAAATGTGCTAATCGCACGAAGCCATCAAATAAAAATAAAAAAAAACCTTACCGTCTGGAGGCTTTTTTTTGTGCTTAGGAGTGCTCAAATGACGCCCGTGCCAATTATCATGAGTCGTGCGAATGACAGTTATTTATTGAAACCTATTTATATTGTTACCAAATGTATTGGAAAACATTACGCATTGTAGACAGCGTAATTGGTGTTGGTATTGGTATATTTTTTATATTATTATGGCTTACAAGATACCGAGAAGTTATGGTTGCAAAGTTTGTCAAGATGATTGAATTCCATCCGGTGCCATTTTGTAAGTACAGTATGTGGGCTAAGTAATTTCGTAGTACGATTTATATTTATGTAATATATCTTTATTTATATAAATCTTCTGTGCGTGTGTATATGTTAATGAACTCCTTCTAAACGGCTGGACTGATTTGGATGAAATTTTCTGTGTGCTTAAGTGGATTCGAGAATGGTTTAGATTTACAATTGGACCCGGTAGGTGGCGCTGTTATAGGGGTCCATCATGGGATACGGGTGTTCTTAAGCGGACGAATGATCTGTTTGTTTTGTTGTCATGAAAACTGTCAAAGCGGTACGGAGTCCGCTGGTCAGCTAGTTAAGTATAAAAACTTTAAGCAACTTTCGCAAAGGCTGGTCATCGGATGGGGGGCCAAAAATGTATCATCTAGAGCTCCTCCGTGCTTCGGAAGGCACGTTGGTCCCAGCTGCCTTAGCAGTTGTTAACAACCACCAATCCGCACTGTTTATGGCCCGTTCTCTCTATCCATCCATAGAGAAGGCTCGTGCGTCGTGCTCCAGCAGTAAGGACATAAAATGAGCTGATGATGATAATGGTGATGAAGTATAAAAACTAGGCTTATAAAATGGTCATTAACCTGTGTGTGGCCACTGGCACGCAGGTTTTTTTAAAACATTGTTAACTACTCAAGACAGCGAATTAAAAAGAAGTTCAATTAATTAGGTAGAGCTTCGGAAATTCATAACGCCATATTGGTTCGTAGGTCTACTTAAGGGATACACAGTACTGCGTAGAACAAAGAAAGACAAATGAAGAAAAATAAAAAAATTAAGTAGAACTGCTTTGCTAAAAAAAAATTATGATTTCATTTGTGTAGGTACTTACCTAAGTAAATCTTTATTTCTTCGTTAAAGTAAAACTAACTAGAAACTCATTTCTACAGCTAAAAACTACTGGAGCAGAATTCAATACAACAATAATCCGTAACAAGTAAGGGACAAAGTCATGGGCACTTTGTCCCGCATTGTCGCTGCACGTAATGACGCCTGATATACTTTTTGCAAACTTATACACTTTTTATTTTGTTGTTTTTTTGTGTGTTGTGTTTGTTCTTTATTTTTTTTTGTGTGTTTATTTGTGATGGAAAGTGTCCTTTTATGATGGGGCACTTTCCAATATTTTTGACGCTGTAAGGGAGAAAAGAGCTGGACACTTGCTGAGTTTCTTGCCGCTTCTCCTCAGTACAAGATCTCCAGCCCAGAGTAGATAGACTTACGAACCGATGGCATAATGACGTTCATAAGAGCTATTTGTAGCCTTAACTGAATAAATGATTTTGTTTTTTTTTAAATGTACAAACGCCTGCACATTAATCTACCCAAATCTGTCAAATACCTTCATCAAATTTTTAACAATAACTTCTTGATAATAAAGTTCAAAGTTTATTGAGACAATTTGACAGTCTGTGGCAGTCGATGTGCAACCGGAACAGCAGGAGTGCACACCTCCTTATTTACGATCGGACGTGCCGACAAAGAGCCTAACTTTGCTCTGCGAACATGTGTTGCATCGGAGAAGTTTTCGAAAAGCTATACGAGAGGTAGGATTTGATATAAAATTACAGTGACAAAGAAGAGCTTTTTGAATACAGTGATTTCTGTACGAAATCAATTTGTGACTACAATGCTTGGCAAATGTTATTCTTAAAATTTCCGATTATTGTAATTCATCACTTTCCTTACAACATTAACTTTATACCTATAAAAAATATATATTCCAAAGTAGGTAGTTTTTTAAACGTGAAACAGTGGCGGTAGCCAAATTAACATTAAGAAAACGATAGCGAAGTTTGAAAAGAATAAAATGTATGGGATTGACATAAGATTGACCACGTGATTTAGCGCGGCTTATGTCAATCCCATACCTTTTATTCTTTTCGAACTTCGTTCGTTTCGTTTTCTTAATGTTACTTTGGCTAAGCCTACAGATCTATTAACGAATAGCAACGTAGTTCGACGAACGATTATTACATTATTATAAAATATTAAAGATCAGCTAAGAATAGGTATTACGCCTATATACATATTAGCGTAAATATTTTCAATACAGAATGTGTTGTAAATAAAAACGCGATCCGGAATCGAAACAGGATCAACTCTTAATTTTATTTATGTTCGAAGTCTCGATACAATTGAATCGGTCTTGTTAAACTTTGAACGGTTTAATAATGCGACTAATAAAATATTGTGAACTTAAACTGATAACAGTTTGGTTATTCAGTAACTGAACGCCAAAACCCCTTAAAAGATAGAATCAAGAATCAGCAAAAAGGAAATGAAGATGTCGTTTCGTCTCCATTTTTACATTTGTAAGTTCCTCAAGTGCGGAATATAATTTCCGTTTCGGTTCCTCATGTCGAGATGGACTGCTAGGCCAGATATTTGTTAGTTCTTTTCTAGGAATAGTGAAGATTGAAATGAAACAACTTTACGGATCTACTCGCGTATATTTTATATCTCATATTATGAGACGACCAACACCTCAGTCTCCCTGTAACCACGGACCCTGCAAAGGGTTCGAAACGTCAGGATAAACATTCATTAAAACTAATGTATTAGGTCCTTTGGTTTTTGGTTTGCTATGATGCAAAAATATTGTATGTTTTAATGCAAATAAATAAATAAAAAAAAAAACTTATGAAATTGACGTTTTGTATGAAGATTTTTTATAAAATTTTATTTTTCATACTAACGTTTTTTTAATTTTCTTAGCATCTATTTATGTTTAAACTATAAAAATTGTAGAGTAGTGTGTTTGTTTCACTAGCTAAATATAGCAGACATTAAAAAGGAAAAAAATCAAGACCCTTCAAAGCTACAATGAAACAAAAAGACAATTCCGCGAACATAAAAAGTAGTTAATTAAAAAAAATTGGGCGTTAGAGACACAAAAATTATAATCAGGGTATTGACTTTTAGAACTTTTAGACCTTTTAATAAGTGAGAAAAAAACGTCAATTTCATAGGTAAGGACCTATATAAAATGAACGCGAGTAGATCCGTAAAGTTGTTTCATTTCAATGTGTAGTGTTCGCGTAAACTTTAGAAAACAATAGTGAAGATGTTTGTGTTCGGTACCAAAGACGACTGTCGACCCAAAAACGTATGTTATAGGGGTACTGGCCCCAGTGTTCGATACGGTTTTCGTCGTCAAAAAATATCATTGATTTTCATTTAAATTTTACGAGATGACAGGTAGGAGTAGGTGGTACATTACATGTCGCAGTCAACTGGTTAAAACAGCCGTACAATTGTACAGCTAGCCGTTTGATTGAAAAACACAATTGAAATGAAACATCTTTTACGGATCTACTCGCGTTTATTTTACACATTACTTATTTAATGTTTATCCTGACGTCTCCCTGTGACCACGGACCCTGCAAAGGGTTTGAAACGTCAGGATAAACATTAAATAAGTAATGTGTAAAATAAACGCGAGTAGATCCGTAAAAGTTGTTTCATTTCAATGTGTAGTGTTCGCGTAAACTTTAGAAAACAATATGAAAAACACAATTCAATCACACGGCTAAACGTTTAACAGTACAGCTGGAAAAAGCTCAGATAACTGATTAATTGTTGATTTGATATACACTTTCTTACAGTTTATTAGCTCCATCCGACTGGTTGTCTGGAAGAAATCGCTTGAAAGCGATAAGACCGCCCAATTATAACTTTGTAATTTTTTTTTGTACATGTTCATGATTTATAGTGTTGCAATAAAAGTATGATCTATCTATCATTAACTAAATATGTACACACGGCGCAGCGGCAGATCAACCTACCCAAACCTGTCAAATTTCTCCAATGAATATTGATCCTTATAACCGAACAAAAAAGTTAAAAGTTGATTGTAGAAATTTGCCAGTTTTGGGTAGGTTGATCTGCCGCCGTGTGTACATTAACTAAAAAGATGGAATGGTCTGCAAGCACATGTTTTCCCTCCTTCCTATGATATGGGGTCCTTCAAACGAGGCGTGAAGAGTCACCTTGTGGGCCGGCAGGGTGAGGGTGACTGATGCTCCGTTGTTTTCACGCTGCACCAGGGGCCCGACCGCCTAACTAACCGATCGCTTTGACTGCGTGTGTGGTTTATGACGTCACCTTGTCGTTTCGTGCCGCCTATGAAAGCAATATCGAAAGCTATAGCCTTTAGCTTTTGATATTGGGGCGTGAAAAAGCATTTATGCAGGCCGCATGTGAGCGTTCGGCATAGCGTGGTAGCGCTGTGATGAACTTTTTCACTTCTTGGGCTTCACTGGCTGCTTTTCATCAGGCAGGGTGAGGTCATTTTGGCGTGCCGCAAAAAAAAATAAAAAAAATATTGCTTTCATAGGCGGTGCGAGGTGGCAAGATGACGTCATAAACTATACGCGTAGTCAAGGCGATCGGTTAAGTGGTCGGGGGGCAGTTGTTTTTGCATCTGGACTCCATAGTCACTTAACATCAGGTGAAATGGAGTCATTTGCCGTGCTAAGTGTAAAATAAATTATATACTATCATTTGACTGGTGGTGGATTCTGACAAGAATGCGACTATTCAGTCGTAGTCAGCCTATGGTAGTCATCCAGCCCTATCAACCCTAAAGTGAATCACTAAACCCTAGTAGTGAACCAGTGTTTATTTATAATACTTAGGTACCTTAAAATCAGATAATTTCGCATTTAACTGCTATAATTATTGTGTTTGTAAATTAGTTGGGGTTCCCAACCATACTTTGAAAAAAACGTATCCTACGTTATTTTCCATCCCCATACTTTATTCTTTTTAATAAAAATATAGTATGGAAAATACTTTATTTCCGACTAATGCGTGCATTTAAATGGAATATGCCTGTTGACTTAATTTTTGAATTACTGAATGATACTCAGACTCAGGAGAAGTGAAACGAAACGCAACGCTTAAATAAATTTGGAAAATACTTTATTTTTTCTTCAAATCCTTTTTTTATACTAGTTATTGATAGATTTACTTTAATTTCCTGAAAAATAGTTTGCAACCCTAAAATTAGTGTAAGTACAGTGATTCAAGAATAGGAAACCCAAACGCTTTATGGATAATTTCTACATTCTACTAACTTGAATTTAGTGCTGAGGTAGAGTTGTATTTATTTATGTAAGTTAATAACATATTCTTTCTCTAAAGAAATAAATTTCTTAAACCATAAACCATAATTAATCATATCCAGTGAAATAACGGGGCATAGAGTTATAAGAACTGAATAATCAGGGGCGGTAACCCACAAATTTGAACAAGACTGCAAACACGACTTCACTTTCCCGCCATGAAGCCTTATCTGACATTATTAAACAAAAGAAAACCAAAGACAACCAAGAAGAAATGCGATATCCGCCATTTTAACTTTGAACTAAAGGCGAAACGGAATGAAAAGATCAATGGCCTAAGTTGACGGGCTCATTTGCTGTGTAAGCAAATCGGCGAGTACGGGCGAGGTCCGATTCATTACGCGGGGAAGATTGTCCCGGATTGTCCCGGAATGGAACCGGGTAACATTGACCCGGTTACTCCTTTTCTCCAAGGATAAAGGAGATTGGATTTTTTCTGTTAAAATGTCTCTGTTGGAGAATGGAAGCTGTATTAAAGGGAGGTAATGATTAGCTGCCACTGTGATTCATGCTGTGTTATCTAGGACGACTTTTTCATGTGGTATTTACTAGTTTGGTATACTTAGATATAGAATAAATAATAATATAATAATAATCATCAAGCATATGATTCATAGATGCCGCGTCTGAGTTGTAAAGCGTTCGGGCCTATATTTGGAGGTGCTGGGTTAAATTACCATGTCGGGTGAAGTGTCTAGCAAAGCAAAAGTTTTATTCTAAAAACATCAACAGATTTAATAAATAAAACAACATAAAAAAAAATTGTTTTGTTTTTATAATTTTTAACCCAAATTTTGTTGCGAACAAATTACAAAAACACAAATGTTGTTTGCCTTTGGCTTTCAAAGTAAAAAAAAAAAGTAAATAGTGTTGAATAATTTCGGCGGGCTGGTTAGAATCACGATAGCTCAGTTGGGAGAGCACCTGACCCGGTATGTCAGAAAGGTGCAGGTTCAAATCCTGCTCGTGGGAATTTTTTCAACATTTGTGTTTTGTAACATAAAAAATGTTGTTTATTATATAAGAAGACTTTTATACACAAGAACTACGAGATTAGTAAGCACTTAACTTTAAAATTCAGTCTCTTTCGCCTAAACACAAACACTGGTTTAAAAAAGAAAATGTCCATAAATTTGGCGGGAATGTCGTAAACGTCAGTTGCGTAGCGCGCGTCAATATGGCTGACAAATCGTACGCGGGGCATAAATCACGCGGCCGCGGTCGCCTTCAATTAGTGTTGTCGAAAACATTCACTGTTCCACGCTCCACATGAACACATACTTTGTGACATGATATATTGGTAGGCGTGGATACATGAGACACTGTTTTGTTACAAACTGGTAAAGACTTCTGAGGTAAAGACAGTATCACAGCGATAGTGTTCCGAAAGTCCGGTGGCGCCGAAAACGCCGCCTAAGGAAATTGCAATTTCAATAGAGATGATGGTTGGATGGAACTCACTTTCACTTGCCTGAAATCACATCATACAGGTTATCAAATCCCAGCCCCAACTACACTAAACACCTAAAGTAAGCAAAACTGAAAGCTCATTTACATTTTCCGTAAAAAGGATCATCATCATTATCAGCTCATTTTTATGTCCCCACTGCTGGCGCACGAGCCTTCCCTATGGATGGATAGGGAGAACGGGCCATAAACCACCACGCGGGTTGGTGGTTGTTATCGACTGCTAATAGTGCAGCCGGGACCAACGGCTTTACGTGCCTTCTAAAGCACGGAGAAGCTCGAGATGATAAATTTTTGGTCACCCATCCGATGACCGGCCTTTGCGAAAGTTGCTTAACCTCAGCACTCGCAGACCGGGCGCGTTAACCACTGCGCCATCGAGCTTCTCAAAAAATCAAAAAGGATCGCCCTCTAAAAAAAATTACGGTATGTGAGTTACATTAAGAGACGACCAAATACCTCAGCGTGACCTCGGGGTCACGCTGGCCCTGTAAAGGGTTCCAAACGTCAGGACAGCATCCTGTTCTCCGCATACTTGAACAGGTTCAAGTGTAAGGATAGCCCGTCATGTGTCTTGGATCCTCTCCCACACATCCTCTCTGAGTGCCCTTTAGACGCTCTGGCATGGCGGTTAAGCCTAGCAATTTTGCCGATCTCATAGCGGGCGAGCAAAGAGAACTGTTTTTAAAATATTGTGTCAAGGTCATCAAGGTAGTTGAAATTGTTAGATTAAGAAATAAAGTGTAACAAATTAATTAGTATAGATCAATAAAAATAAGAATAGCATACATACACGTGTAAGTATGCAAATTCATTAAATAAAACATAAGTTATCATAAATCTTAAATCATAAATCATATATTCACTTGAAACATGGTAGGTAGGTTGGTGATTGCTCCTTATGCCCTTTTTAGTTACTGAGAAAACGGAAGCCGCGCCGGCGCCGTGTCCTTTATAGAAGTAAAAGAGTTAGCTTGGGATGAAAATAAATGAAAAATGCCTTACCGACAAGAGTGTGAATGAATAATGAATAAAATACTTTATCGTACCTACACATAAAAAACATATACTTACATGATAAAGAATTTAAAATTAAAATTGGAGTCGTACAAAGGGCTTTTTAAAAAAAATCATCTCAGTAGTGTAATTAGAAGTGTAACTTAATAGAGCATGATGTGCTTACATCTAGTAGGTCGCAATGTAGCATAAACTTTTTTTTACATTACTTTTTTTTCTTTCTTTTATTTGATAGCTTTGTGCGATTAGCACATTTAGCCAGTGTCAAAGTAATTTTTCTTACGAGTAATACATAAATAAACAATATTTCCTTCCTGTATGATGATGATGAATAATAATAGAAATGAGAAGTGAGAAATGATATAGGTACCCCCCAACTCCTAGAGTATGAGTTGCACTGTTTTGTTTCATTTGCCAACACTCATGCACACTCACGAAATTTCCATTTCAATTTCCTGCCTGCTTCAAGAACCTCTACATTACTTAAATGTAACATAGATAACGTTGCAACCAGTTCTGTAAGCCAAAAAAAAAAATCTGTGTGCCTATTAACTAAAAAAGATGACTTCTTGGCGGGAAAGTGAAGCGTCATGTCTGCGGTTTTGTCTTATTTTCCAAAATTTGTGTTATGTCGAATATTAATGTGAAATAATGCTGGATTATTAACCGTTAAGTGTTCGTGAGTGTGCATAAGTGTTGGCAAATGAAACAAAACAGTGCAACGTCACTTTTTAAATTCTCTCAAGAAGCTCGCGTGAGGACTTAGTAAAGCCCCACATCTTTATTTATTTATTTATTTTAAAAACTACTCTACTACTCTTTACTGAGATACTCGAGGGGTTGGGGGGTATATCATTTCTCACTTCCCATTTCTAATATCTTTCATCATCATTTATGGAAATATTGTTTATTTATGTATTACTTGTACGAAAAATTACTTTGACACTGGCTAAATGTGCTAATCGCACGAAGCCATCAACTAAAAGAAAAGAAAAAAATTAAAAAGGAGATTCGTAAAAAGTGTCACATTTCAAGTAGTAGGTATCTATTTTATTTTATAGAAAACACGGCTATTACATTCCGCTCATGCCAAGTAACTAGCAATAAAGAATATCGTAATTTTGTGTGGGTCGTAACCCCGTCTCCTAACAGCCGTCATAAACCGGTGTCGCGATGTTTCACTTTTGCCCGTGTTTGTCGCGACTTACAATCGGAATAACAGAAGGACTTATCTAGACGAGTTGACGAATAACTCGGCGCAGTGGCTAACGCGTCCGGTCTGCGAGTGCTGAGGTTAAGCAACTTTTGCAAAGACCTTTGCTCATCGGATGGGTGACCAAAGTTTATCATCTCGAGCTCCTCCGTGCTTCGGAAGGCACGTAAAGCCGTTGGTCCCGGCTGCATTAGCAGTCGTTAACAAACACCGCACCGCACTGGGCCCGCGTGCTGGTTTATGGCCCGTTCTCCCTATCCAACCGTAGGGAAGGCTCGTGCCCCAGCAGTGGGGACATGAAAATGAGCTGGTGATGAATATCTAGTAACTTACAATAATATATAACTCATATCATGTTATCTTGCGCAATAAAATGAATAAATAAAATCTTTTACCGACCTTGAAAAGGTCTCATCAATTTGATAACATAGATTAAAGTCGAGGTAAGAGGAGTTCGGTCCGGTTTACGATTGCTAAGGTAAGCAAATTTCGCAAAGGCCGGTCATCGGATGGGTAATCAAAAATGCATCATCTTGAGCTCCTTCTCGGCCCGTAAAGCTGCAATATTAGTCGTTAACAACCACCAATCCGCACTGGGGCCGCGTGGTGAGATAATGCCCGTTTTCTTTTTCCATAGGGAAGGCTCGTGCCCCAGCAGTGGGGGACATGAAATGAGTTGGCGATGTTGAGGATAAGGCAATTATTGTAAGTAACCCAAATGGATCTTGACGCCTGAAATAAATGAATTGAATTGAATATTATTTGAGACGTATTTTTCATGAATATAGTAATTAAGTAAAAAGTATAATGCCTGATTTCACCATTGACCCTTAAGTTTTAGGTGACCCCTAAGCCATGTTAGGTGACAGTTGTTGGAGCAAAACGTCACCTAAAATGGCTTAGGGGTCACCTAAAACTTAGGGGTCAATGGTAATGAGCATTAGTGATACTGTTTTATTTCTGAACGAAAGCTGCCGTCATTGAAATCAAGTCATCGCTACACCTGATGGGTGTTGGCGTAATCATCACGCTTGCCACTTGCGGGTGATTACAAAACCGGGTTGTGCATTGATAAACCACAACCTGCTGGGACTCACCGATGCTGAAACATTGGGTGCGACTACACACCGTCCTCTAACGGTGGGTGGTTAATCTGTTATCATTCATACTAGCTGTGCTCGCGACTTCGTCCGCGTGGAATAGTGACTTTCGGCAGCATTTTTAATTTTTTAGGCTCTTTTCCCGTTTTTGCAACATTTTTCCTATCTATCTACTATCCAACACAAAAAGAATTATTCAATTCGAACCAGTAGTTCCTGAGATTAGCGCGTTCAAACAAACAAACAAACAAACAAACAAACAAACAAACAAACAAACAAACAAACTCTTCAGCTTTATATATTAGTATAGATACGTATCATATCGGTTATTAATTATTCTGAAATAAACACTTATTATTATTATTATTATTATAAATCAGAAACACACTTCCCTCGACCTGGGAATAGGACCTAGGACCTTCGGATGTGGGGCCTAGCGATATAATAACATACTTTTTAGTGGACCTTCTGTGATATTCTTTTTCGCTCCGCAAGAGATTAAGAGACGTATCAACCGGATGTATTTTTTTCAGTTATTTTTCGTGTTTGTCCGTCGTTATTACGAACGTCGACAATGAAACGTTTAAAAGAAAATCTTTTGTAAGTAGAAGTATTGATCAAGGTGTAAAAATACAAGAAACCGTATTTGCTTGTGGAAAACCTGTTAAAAAGATGTATTCTATTGCAAAAAGCATAAAGGGAATTTAATTAGTAGCATAAAAATGTTTCTTCTAATGCTCAATAATTAAAACTTTACTTTCTTATTTTTAAGTGCTAATTGCTGCACTGAAACTGAATTAAATATTTATAAAATACAGTAAAAAAATTATAGCCTACCCGACCCAGCCAGGAATCGAACCTGGGTCTTCCGCAATCCGGGCGGCTGCACTGACCCTTATGCTACCGGGAAGGCTGACGAGACGAGCCAGCCTCACTAGTTCAGGGTGCTGGGTGAAGTGCGCTTCCATCATTGGCCTTATCATCACTTAACATCAGGTGAGATCAAGGCACTGTGCTAACCGGCCCGTAAAATATTAAGGGTGCGCTGACCAAAAAATGCCAAAAATGCAGTTACGGTTAAGTAAATATAATTGAAAATACTATCGTATTAAATGAACAAAAATATCTATTTAGTATCATAAGGAACGTGTTTACAATTTGTCAGAACTATAAATTCGTAACACGCTATAGTTTTTTCTACAATATCATTTAAAGTTGGGCAAAAATCATGAAAACGAGTGGCGGCGTTTAGTAGATTTCTTATAGTTTATCTAAATTATTGTACTTCTGATTTTGTCTAAACAATCATCAATGGATAAACTACAAATTGCTAGACTACATTTTCGATTTATCAAGTGGTTATTTAAATAATTATTTTTTATTAAGCACCTTAAATTCCCCATACAAAATTAGTATGGCCGCGCGGCATCAAATAAATATGGACGACGACATTTCAAATAAAACATATGACACTTGTCACTTACGGATGGCGCACCCTTAAAGAAAACAAAAGAACTATGCGGGAGATCTGGATGTCTAGTGTGAGGTTTGTTTACAATCCGTATTCATTCGAATATACGTTTACGAAAACGAAAATTAGTATAGCATTGAAGCAGTCCTGGCGACATACGAGAAGAGTTAAAATTTTGCCATACAATTTCTCGTTTTCGTTTAATTGTCATTATGAAATTCGCACTAGGCATGTGTACTGGAAGGATACGCGGAGTTACCAGTCAACTACCCCATTCGTATTGTGGCTAAATCGTTCCTCATAATACGTCCATCTGATGAATTATTTATCCGGCACAACAAACAGTCGCAAATTATATCCTGCGTGACATCTCGTTCTATTTATGTCGCACATTTTGTTAACATATGATACCACATAGGTCTGCTATTACTAATGGCGATTTGTCTTTTGTGCCTGATTTCAATGTACCAGTGATTGGAAATCCGCTGAAATGTTTGGTGCAATATGTTTGTGGGTAACGATGATTTGATTGTTTTTGATTAAAGGGATGTCGACAGCGACAATTGACAATTGATTTTTAAACATTGAAGCACGAAAATGGTGACATGCAATACTAATTCAGTCAAGCATTTGGAATTAGAATAATTTTTAGTTAAAAAAGATTATTATTAATGCACTATTGACGATAACGACCATGACGACCTCCGTAGCCGAGTGGCTTGCACGTCGGACTTTGGGCGGCGCTAACTCTGAGGTCCCGCGTTCGATTCCCGGTCAGTTCAATGTCGAAAACAAACTTTTCTTTATTGTGTCGGGTCTGGGTGGTTGTGGTACCGTCGCTGTTTCTGATTTCCATTAAACGAGTGTTTAGCTACTTACCTTGGGATCAGAACTATGTATGTGATGTTGTCTAATATTTTTTTTGTATTATTTTTTATTGACACATTAATAACAGTCTAGTAACCGCTTCTGTGGTCTAGTGGTTAAGACCACCGGTTTAGACCCAGAGGTCCCGGGTTCGATTCCCAGCGTACATTTTGTGTACTCGGTTTAGTTGGTGGTAGGATTTGTTTGTCCGCCTGGCTAGCTACCACCATCTTATCTAAATATGTCACCATAACATCAATGTTTGTAGCATTGTTGTATTCCGGCAGCTAGATATAAGATAGCCAGTGCCTCACTAGTTGAGGATCCCGGATGATGTGCGCTTCCATCATTGGCCTTTATCATATCTTTTAACATCAGGTAGGTAACATCCAAAAAATGTAAAATCTAAATAACGTGTGACAACCATACACTCCAACTGCAATTTCAATGGTATACGTAAGTCGTACCAAAAAGTTAGTGTGCCCATAAATCTGATATGCCGAAGAAGGTTCTAATAAACCTCGAAAGAGGTTCTCATAAGGCTGGAGGCGGGATATCGCGCAGGCTATTCAGATATGGGATGCGGAAGACGGCCTTTTGTCGTGTGAGCGGACATATTTGTTTATACTGGCTACTAGATGTTCGAATCTTTCGTATATGAGAAACTTTGTTTGCTATATTACGACAGAAAACGAAGCTTTACAAATAGTTCGTATTGTAGAATGGCTTTAGAAAACAATATGGAGAAATGGTTTTTAACATATTTTAAAATGTATTGAAAAAATAGTTTTTAGTAACGTCTGCTGGGCGACCATTTGTATTGGATGGTCGTTGATGTAGTGTATAAGTTGTGTGTAAGTGTAAGTTTTTGTGTATACGTGGAAGACCAGCGTCAGGTCACAGAATAACTAATAGTATGGTCAGGTTTTCCTATAAACTAGGTGGCCTGACATCATGCTGAGCGGGCGCGTGTTAGTACCACTTATTTTTTGAATTTTTGATGTTATGATGTGTGTTGTGTCACTAAGAAAATGTTTTCTATTTCTATTTCTATAATGATTTATAACAAATCCTCCTTGCGTGGTATTGCTCATTGCTGACGGTCGCGACCTCCTTACATATTATCTTCTTAGGTGTCGAGAGTGGTGTGGTACGGATCTTATCAGACCAACGCATTGGGGTGCCCCCTTTTGCTCTTTTGCCGATGATTTTATTTATTTATTTATTTAATTAAGGTACAAATTAAAACTAGAACTTAAGATTAATATAATGTTAATAAACTTGTTGAATCTGCACTCCGGTTATAGCTGAACACGACTTTTGCATAAAATAAGTTTACGCTTGAGATTAAAAGGAAAAAAAGAAGTAGAATGGAATATAAACTAAATTAATAACAATTTAACGCAAACAAATCAAACCTTTTATAACTTTCTCTTACACATTCTTAAATAGGATGAATGACTAAGTGATAAAATGTCTAAGTCCATGGATAAGTTATTGTAAGCTCTACACATGGTATGTTACATTGTTATTACATATTGGTAGAGAAAAGTTTTTGCTAGTAACAACTACTTTTTCGAGGTAGTCCCCGTGTTTTAAAACTCGTTAACACAATAGTGACGACATAGTTTGCCATTTTCATTAATTTATATGAAAATAGTCAACTAACCAATTATAAGCTCTCGGAGAGCTTCGTATTATAAGAGTGACAGTTCACAAGTCATAAGCGTCAAAGCTTTTCAGTGAAGCTTCTGGAGTCTAACTTTTCCAATATTATGATTGCCATTTAGGAGTTAACCAAAGATTGTTCCTAGTTTGATTACTTTAAGGATTTGTAAACTTAAACATTTGGAATTTGAGAGTTTTCTTCGGGGTTCTTCAAGTTCTTTCTTGATTTTTACAAATGCGGCGACTAATACCTCGGTAAATGAGCATTGAGGTTACACCTTTGGTCTTTTCGTCACTTGCTATTACGTTAGATGAAGGCTTAGCAGTTTCCCGTTGTGGGATAATAATAATATGCCTCATGACCCTGCAATGGGTTCGAAAAGTCAGGATAAAATGTTATATAAATAATATTATAAATGCGAAAGTTTGTGTGTTTAAGTTCGTATATTTGTTGCTTCTTCACGCTGCAATGCATGGATGCAATGGATGGATGGATTTGGATGAAATTCGGCATACAGATAGTTTATAACCTGGAATAGCACAAAGGATACTTTTTATCCAGATATTCCCACGGGAACGGGAACCACGCGGGTGAAACGGCGAGCGGCCGCTAGTGTAAAATAAATGCGGGTGGATCCGTATAATATTTTGTTTTCTTTAGTATTCGCGCCAACTTAAAAAAAGAATATCAGCCAGTTTGGTAAAGTCTATAGTCACTTACCATAAAGTGATGTAGGTCAAGCGCTTTTTATTTAATGTAATAAAAACAAGTCTGCGGGTTAGAAAACAGCCTTGCTTTCAATGGAATAACTCAATGTGGCCGTTTTACGCCCACTGTTAAAAAACTAAGTTAAACTACAAAGTTTTTAAAACAAAATTAAAAAAGTTTTTGATTAATAAATGTTTTTACACTGTAGAGGAATATTTAACCATGCGATATGATGATTTGTGATTACGTTTGGCGGTCTGGGTTATATAATATAATATAATACAATTTAATACAATTTATTGATTTATTATACAATTCAATTCACAATATAATTTAAGCTTTAATAGCAATTTAATATAAATATAGGTATATATTTTTATAACATATTGTATTACATATTATAGTTAATATAAGTATTATTTGTTATACCTGTACAAGGTGACTAAGTAATAAGGACACTATCAATGTAAACACCATCTATGTACCACTTAGTTTGCAAATAAAAGTTTGAGTTTGAGTTTGGGTTTGAGTTCTATAGAAAGTATACCAACAGATAAAAACAAACTGAAATCATGAGTTGAAACCTTTTTACGAAACTATATTTCTTTGTTTTAAATCCTTCATGTTAATTCAGTTTCCTTGACTACCAAGTCCTTAGTTTAGCACTGAGAGACGTATTAATTTGAATAACTAGGTACCTTTGAAGTCCACCGGCGTGGCGACTTCTAGTCTTAATATTATAATTTATATGCAAAAAGTTGTACACAAATACAACAGTAGATTATATTTTTTTATTTATTTAAAAAGCTTCACCAACGGCGTGCATAAACATTGGATAAAGAAAAGATTATGGTTCCTCTTCTGATACACATAGTACAAGCATAGGTACCTAAGCTAGGTAGTTAAACATTATTAAAATAAACATAAATATTGATCCAAATATGTTCAATTCAAAATCATTTATTCAGTTTAGGCTACAAGTAGCTCTTGTGAATGTCGCTATGCCATCGGTTCGTAAGTCTTCTCTGGGCGGGAGATCTTGCACTGAGAAGAACCGGCACGAAACTCAGCAAGTTTCCAGCTCTTTTCTCTCTTACAGCGTCAAAAATGTTAGAAAATGCCCTATTATAGCAAGACACTTTCCATTACAAATAAACGCAAAGAATATAGATGACAACCACAACATGTAAAAAAACAAAATAAAAAAATCTAAGTTATCAAATTTACATGAGGTAATAAAAGCTTCAATTTCCACAATGTCATACAGTACCACTACAGTACTCTAATAAAAGTCAAAAATTGTTTAAGGAAAACAAAGGCTAACTATAGTGATTAATATTAACAATAAGATAAGTATGCAAGAGAAGACCAGCCTCCACAGACGGTACCCGTTCACGAGTATGACATATGAATCAGTCATCGCTTCGCTCAACCATATTTTAGGGAACGTAACGACCCGACGAACGCGCCACCACCGCATGTATGTATGTATGTTTGACTATTGAATTTTGTTTATCATGGATTTATCTTGATCTCCCATCCTTCAAATTCAATTGACTCTATTATCTAGTAGAGCTCCAGTCTCAACCCGGGTACAGCTCCAGATCGTCTTAAGATCGAACGTGACCGACTTCCAAGCTCTATTGATTAATGCGTCCTTAAATAAAAAATGTGTTCTTTCTCCCATCTCATAACACAGATTGGCAGCTCAACCTACAAAAATGTTTATGATACGATACAAAGAGCATATAACTCGACAAGCGTTTTACAAAATCCTAACGAGAACCGACGTTTATTTCAAAACAACCTGCCGGCGACGCAGACAAATCGCCACTGATCCGAATAGTGCCTATTTATCTTACGGTCGGCAAAAAAAAAAAACAAAACAAATTTGCTTTTTTTTTTTGTCGAAATAAAGGAGGTGGGTCGACGTTGTCTTTGGTAACAGATTGCTTGAGTTTTTGCCGATATACAGTGTGTAGTGGGTATGGTACGAGTATATTATGGGTGTATATGTGTTGTGTGGTGTTATACTCATCATCGTAATATATTTCTGCGAAGCTTATTTGTATTATGCTAAAGAATCGAAGAGCTTTGTAACCGATGAGTTAAAATTTGAACCTAGTCACTGTCGATAAAGGCTAGGCTAGGAAGGTAACTATGACTTCAGACTCTTTATCTCTCTTTAGTTCTCTTCGACACAAACTTTTAAACATCTGGGGTGTCTCTGTAGGGAATTCAACTGTACATTATAAATAAAACATCTTTACCCAGCCTTGCTTGGTTAGGAGCAAACTGTGAGCAAGTATCATGATTTGTCGTAAAGCATCGCAAACACTTCTACAAGAAAACGTTCAGAATGCATTACTCAGGTTTTCTTTATCAAAAAGCTAACGTAGGTTACGTAGGGTAGGGTTAGGGTATGCCTGATATTCTGTGAGCAAGAGGTAGGCGATTGGTGTGCTTATTTCATTTATGCATCTCCTTGGTTGACATTGTAATGTTTTTTCGAAATGAAACAACTTTTACGGATCTACTCGCGTTTATTTTACACATTACTTATTTAATGTTTATCCTGACGTTTCGAACCCTTTGCAGGGTCCGTAGTCACAGGGAGACTGAGGTGTTGGTCATCTCATAATTAGTTGGTAGCTTGCATACCCTCATTTAAATTTAATCAGGTGCGTTCCGTTTTACGCAGAAAGAGCTTACAGTATCTTTTAGTCTGGCAGTATGGTGTCGGGGCTGGGATTTAATATTTTGTATGATGGGATCCCAGGCTGGTGGTAGATTCCAACCATCTTCTCTATTAAAATTAGGATGTTTTTTAATTTCAATAGCCTCGCGTATCATCCTAGGGATGAATCGTTGTTCTTTAACGAGTATTTGTGGTTTATCAAATCTGATGTAATGGTTGGGCCCCTCTAGGGAATGTTCGCATACTGCAGACTTATTTTCGCGCCTATGCTTGACGTCGGCTATATGTTCTTTAACACGGGTTCCTATACTTCTCTTTGTTTGCCCGATGTAAGAGAGCCCACAGTCGCAGTCCAGTTTGTACACGCCTGCATCTTGAAGGGGTATGTTGCACTTGACAGGTCGTAAAAGTTGGTTGATCTTCTTCTGCGGCTTGAAGTAAGTGTTGATTGAAGCTCGCTTTAAGATATGTCCAATCTTGTCAGTGACACCTTTCATATATGGAAGTACAGCAGGTTGGCGCTCGACTGTGGTTAGTATATTGCGTTTTCTGTGACAAAACCGTGGTACTTTCAGTTTATTATCCTGTAGTACGTGCTTGACATGCTGAAGCTCAGCAGCCAGGTGTTGGGTGTCACAGATGCCGCGTGCTCTCTGAAACAAAGATTTCCCTACAGTAGCCAACTGTCTAGGATGGTGGTGAGAATCACCATTGAGATACCTATCTGTATGGGTTACTTTACGATACACAGTGTGACTCAAACTATAGCTAAGATTCTTTCACCACTTAGAGGTAACACAACAGCTTATGTGAAGGATTCCTACCAATTTGTCAACGATATCAAAGACCTACATCTCGCTGACAATGAAACTATGGTTAGTTTTGATGTGCAGTCCTTATTTACATGCCTACCAGTTCAGGATTGCATTGAAATTACCAAAAAACGTCTAGCGGAACAAGATATGCCTGATGAATATGCAGTACTATTAGAGCATTGTCTAACATCTGGCTACCTTTTGTGAAATGACATTTACTACCTGCAAGTAGAGGGTGTTGCCATGGGTTCCCCTGTTTCGCCCGTCGTCGCCGATATCTTTATGGAAGACTTCGAGGAGAGGGCCCTGAGCACAGCACCGGTAACCCCTAGGTTCTACAAGCGGTACGTAGATGACACTTTCACTATCCTACCAACTGATAAAGTATCTGCTTTTCTAGATCATCTTAACTCCATACATCCAAAAATACAATTTACAATGGAGTTAGAGGCAGATAGTAAGCTAGCTTTCTTGGATATTTTAATTATCAGGAATCCGGATCATAGTTTGAGTCACACTGTGTACATGTGTGTGTGTGTGTATGTGATAATGAATAAGCTTAACTGAAACTTTAACTTTTTTTTTTACCAAAAATAAAAGTATTCAGGGATGTTTTGCTGACCTTACCAATATCAGCAAAGTTATTTTTGTTCAATCCAATTCTCTGACAAATATAGCTGAATTATTTGTTATTACACATGTATGTATGTAATTGCTTCAGTAATACAAGTTATAATCTTTCTTGTCATAATCGTAACGCTTTAAAGACGTTAGAGTAGCTATTAATGGGATTTGTTTTTCTTGTACTTACAATCCGATACATAGTATGTGTATCGGATTATGTATGATACACAGTAACATGCGCAAAATATGATAGAAAACGAATAATAGTTATATGCTTAAGTAGTGGAGTGTATGTAACCAACGTACTTGTAAGTATCTTATGTTATGTCATTTCATGCGTTAAGTATGTTCGTGTGTGCATGCGAGCGTGCTTGCTTGCGTGCGTGCGTGCGTGCGTGCGTGCGTGCGTGCGTGCGTGCGTGCGTGCGTGCGTGCGTGCGTGCGTGCGTGCGTGCTTGCGTGCTTGCGTGCGTGCGTGCGTGCGTGCGTGCGTGCGTGCGTGCGTGCGTGCGTGCGTGCGTGCGTGGGTGCATGCGTGCATGCGTTATTTTTTATGCATACTGTCTAAGTATAAAAATACTTTTAAAATAATATTAAATAATAATAGAGACTTTATTGCGTCAAACATGGTAAGTATAAAGGTATTGATAATAAATTAAAATGTTCTCATGTTTAGCCATTTTCAAAATAGCATGCAAATCATAAATTATTGAAGTGACCTTTACAATATACAAATGCAACATATGCAACATATGCAATTTTTACACTAGAATTGCCACAAAACGCGGGGTATCAAAAATTTATTTCTCATCTATCCTGTGTGGTGCAATAATACTGTTCCAGTGCCATTAATATTTCGTCGACATATTTACGGCACCATTCACTAATTACGAAACTATGTTTGTTTTGCCCATTCACTTAAATTAACCGCTTTGATGTCGGCTTTGGGAAGGAGTCGATTTATTTCTTACAGCGACGCTTGATTTACTAGCAGAACTATTAAGTAATGGACCGACGTAGAAAAATAACTGATACGTCTATTTCAGGAGGGCGACAATAAGATGTTTATTTTGTTGACGTTCGAAATTGTGTTAGAGAAGCATTGACGATTTTTCAGGAGGAACAAAAAAAAACTAATGATATCTATTTAATTATTTGCTCGGTGGTTAAACGTACGTGTAGTATGTAAGAATATATTAATATTGCATTATTACATGCTTCTGCGTATTTATGAAGTTATTTTTTGAAGGGAATTTTGTGAGTGTGCATGATAGGCTTATAATGCTTATAACCCTACTTTTGTTGTTACATGTGTAATTGGCTTTATGTTGCTAGTTTAAAGTTTTTAATGTGTTTAGTAGTTGTTGGTTTTCCAAATAACTTAAAAGAAAATAAAAAATACGTCAACTATAGTAGGAATGCAGCCACTTATCCTGTTTTGCTTTCTTTAATTACGCGTTATTTACCAATGCTACTACTTACTCTCTGCGCCGTAATGCAGAATAAGGAAAGTTGAAAAAAAACTTACTTTCTGTTTTGAAAAAAAAAAAAATAGGAACTTCAAAGTTTGTATGGTGTCCCATACAAACTTTTAAATTCCATTTTTTGTTTCGGAATCCATAAAAGCTTTCATTGAAGGACGTCGATGACATAATTAAAGAAGGTTTATATCCAACGCTACATTATCGCTGGACCTCAAGCCTTAGGTCAACGACTCGAAAGCATCCGAGATCGAATGACATCCATCATCGTCTTGCAAATGCGGGTTCAAAGGGTTGCTCGGGAAACCTTTACCACAAAATACGAGTAAGTAGACCCAGATGGTAGGCGACACACTGAAAAAACTCACCAACTTTCGTCGAATAGTTTAAGACTATAATATGACTAACGAATTTGAATTGTTGACATAGGTAAATTCATGTCTTTATCTAAAGTTGCTAACTCCAATACACGATTGTGTAATTTTGACTCGATCATAATTATTTTAGGCACTGATTTAAAGAGGCAGTTGTAAATAGCGGTTTTGGTAAGTTAAAAATTATAAATGGCACGTTTAATAACTAGTTCAGCAGTTAAAACTAAGCAGTAAAGTAAACAAAAATGAGTAATAAAAAATAATGAAATGGATCAGTGAATATATAATTGAACAGGAAAATAATTAAATGGGCGGTAAAAATTATTGAACGAGCGGTTACGTGTGGGCAGTAATAAATCGGAATTTGTCGGTCAAAAACGTCGTTTTTGGCGCTTCGCCGGCCGCTGCCGCGGCACGCTCGCTCCGCTCGCTCGGCTCGCGCGTTTTTGGTCACCATACTAACCTAACCTAACCTAACCTAACCTAATCAACACGTTAGCCTTTTTTCGTGGCGTCACGGGCGTTCGGGTATCACCGCTCGCTATGATCTGCCGAACTATTTATCGAACCGCTCATTCCATCATTTTTACCGCTCATTCATTTATTGGCCTGCTCAATTATTTTTAGAATTGTCACTATGATAAAATAACCGACCAATTGATTTTTTATTACTGTCCATGTTTTACTGTCGCAATAATTAATCAACCGCCATTAAATTAAATAACTGCTCAATATGTTTATCAACTGATCATAATAACATCTCGAATATTTAAATAAAATCTCAAAAAATTCGTTCCCATTATTTTATCACTTATTTGTCACTTATGACCAAAAAAAATTCTTGGTTTTTTTTTATTCTTTGTCAATTTTTATTTCAAGATCGCCGGTGAGATTTAAATGTTGCACCCTTGACTAGTGAACGCCTCGGTGGCCGAGTGGCAGAGTGCTCGGTCCGATACCCGAAGGTCCCGGGTTCAATTCCCAGGTCACCAGATCACAATCCCGGGCTATTCATCGAAAAATCCGAAATACATTTGGCCCGACCTGGGAATTTGGCAAGCGTGGTGATTAAGCCATTACCCATCAATTGTAGCGATGAGTCGATTTCAATGATGGGGGGCCTTTGCCCAGCAGTGAGACAGTTATAGGCTGTTTACTTACCCTTGATAGTTACAATATGAGTAGATGAATAGTTCTACGAAGACAACTCATTGGCAAACACTAGTAGCAAGAGTCGCAGTTGCAGTACTAAATCACGTAACACTACAACTACTAAATTACGTTTTATGATCTCAGAGATAAAATTTAAATCGTCGCAGTCACTTAAGTTAGCCGGACTTTATGCAAAACTACCGGCTTACGATGATTATGGAGTGAACGGTAAAAAATAACATGTGTACAGACTTTCTTTTCCAACTACAGCTAGGGTTGGCTGGAAGAGATCTCTTTTAGAGATAAGCTCACCCTTGTATATGTTTTTTATTATGTAATTTAGACTGTAATTTTAATGTACAATAAAGGATAAAGGTAAATCGAGTAAATATATATTCAGTACATTCTTAACTTAACATACTATTTACTTGCCTAATTTGGTAAACATAGCTTGTATACTTTTAAAGTTATTGACAAAGACATTTTCAAACCGCTGCGCTCTCTTTAAAAATTTTCACGTATGGGATTATACGTAGGGACCGTCGTCGTGCTGTCTAAACTAATAGGGTGGTTTTTGGCTGACTGTATGAGACATATTACTGATTTCCTAATACGTTAGGGTGCATAATGTAACAAGGTTGGTTTTAATTTTATTAAACTCAACCACACAGTGCTTGTGGTTTGTTAGAAAAAAAAACTGATTACCTCTTTACGAGTTGTAAAACAATTAAAGTTAACCCAGGCATTATTAGAAACATCCGAATTGACACTCTAACTACAACTCTTGTTTCTCCGCTGCTCATTATTTAAGAATATGAGACTATGAAACCATGCGTTATAAATGGTCACAGCTACTTTGAAATAGAAATAATTGGTTTGAGCATTTAAAAATGGGTCGTATTCAAAATGGCGAGTGATTTAAACAAAGCATCTATCAGAGATCAGAGCTAATTATGTGGTAGGCAAAAAACTTGGACGTTACATTTGTCAAGATCAAATGCCAAGTGTTTGCAATAGGTAAATGGCCTTAAGGTATATGGTGGTCTGACGATTTGAATGTTAATCTTCTAAACCATAACACGGTACCAATGATCGACTGCGTATGTAATTAAAAAACTTGATATTTTTTACTAGAAAAAAAATGTCAGGAAAAGAAAGAATTAATACACAGAAGAGGTTACAATTTATTTGAATTGTGTAACCGTGTTTATAGAAGGGTATCAGAATACTCCTGATATTCTCGTGTAAAAATGTGTAAGTGAAAAGTACTATTTTTTGTATTAAACTTTTTTTTCATCATTTTCATTTTTTGATTTCATCAAGCATCTATAAATTGACGCTTAAACAGAGTAACATAAGAAGAAAATGCATAAAACAATATTTATTATCAACTAGCGGCCGCTCGCGGTTTCACCCGCGTGGTTCCCGTTCCCGTAGGAATATCGGAATAAAAAGTATCTTATGTGCTAATCCAGGTTATAAACATCCATCCATACTTACAAACCTTCGCGTTTATAATGTTAGTAGGATATACTCGTGAAATTATAATCTAATTTATTGACATACATTATTTACAATTCAATAAGTAGGTACCTACATACTTACTAAAGTAAAAAAACATAACTTAATTTAGGACAAAAATCCTATACAGTTTATATTTTATATTGATAGATAGATAATACTTTTATTGTAACACTATAAAACATAAACATGAACAAAAGAAAAAAATAAAATAAAATTACAAAGTTACAATTTGGCAGTCTTATCGCTTTTAAGCGATTTCTTCAATACAACCAGTCGAATGGAGAGAGCTAATAAACTTTAAGATCAGAGGTGAAACTATGAAAACATACTAGAATAATGTGTATTTTATAAATAAGGCAAAATAATAATAATAATGATAATGATAGGCAGAAGGCAGTTCTCCTCGATACGGCACGCATTGTGAGGAGGTTCCTGTCTCTGGAGCCTAACCACCGGCAGCTTGGACCCTGGTCCCGATGCCGGCGGACCCCTATTTTTTTATATTTTTAAATGTTTTATTTATTTTGTTTTTAGAAAATATTTAAAAATGTAAATTTATATAAGAAAAAATAAATAAAGGCAATAATGATAATGATAATAATGATAAACATATATATATAAATAAACCTACTTAAACTTAATAGTAGTCGCAGGTAGAAAAGTAGCAGATATTTAATTTTGTCTCCTAAATTATAACTAGTAAAAAAATATTGGACTCCAAATTGATATCCAATACGAGTTACGAAGAGCAAGAAGGGTTTGTTTTTTTTTTTTTTTTTTTTGGAGAGAGACTGCTGGTTGCCTGATTGCCGAGGGGCATTTCCAGCTTCACCGGGCTTGTTTTAGGGGCGGCGAGGTACGTAAAGGGTACCTCAAGCCGTGTTGAAACGAAACACCTTCAGAGGATTTCTAGAGGGGTACGGCATCGCACACTTAAAAGTGCGCGTCCCCGTGCCCTTCCAGAGTCTCCGAAGGGTTCGGATCGGATCGGGCCAGCAAGAAGGGTGGCCACCAATTAAAATTTACAATTCCCTTTTCGTAAACGTAATCGAATGACTGTAGTTAGTAAATAAAACACACTACTACTTTAACGAGCTAGTCCAAGAGCAAATATACGGTACAGAATTGAGTTAAGGGCGCTATTCCTTCGTGTCCACATTCAAATACAGGCGGGATCAGGGTCCGGGATCTGCAAATAAGGGATACAACTAGCTTTAGAAACGGGTATGTCTGCATATTGTTTGGCGCGGAATGGACTACTTCTCCGTACGTAATACATTGATTTGTTTTATATGGCAAGGCAACTATGTACAGTCCCGAGCATTAACATGTTAGCTAGCATAGCATAGCTACATACTTTACTAATACTTTTTCCGAACCCTCTATACTTCATGTACAGTCACAAGCATTATATATAAACAATGTTACTCTTAATAAAATGTAATAGGAGTCAAAAGTGTATACATTTTAACCGCCTCTGTGGTCTAGTGGATAAGACCACCGGTTTAGACTCAAAGGTCCCGGGTTCGATTCCCAGCGGAGGGCACATGTTTGTGTACTCGTTTTGGTTGGTGGTAGGGCTTGTTTGTCCGCCTGGCTAGCTACCACCATCTTATCTAAATATGTCGCCATAAAATCAATGTTTGTAAGTAGCATTGTTTTGTTTCGGCAGCTAGAGATAAGATAACCAGTGCCTCACTAGTTGAGGATTCTGGGTAGAGTGCGCATCCAACAATTGGTCTTATAATCACTTAACATCAGGTGAGATCAAGGCACTGTACGTACCCGTTCCATATATACACGAAGACTTTTTATCGGTGATCAGGACCTACTGATTCCGACTAAGAAAAGGATAGCCATTTCAATAATAACAAAACTTACATGTCAGCGTTCTATTTTTAACCGACTTCAAAAAAAGGAGGAGGTTATCAATTCGACTGTATTTTTTTTTTTATTTTTTTTTTAATGTTTGTTACCTCAGAACTTTCGACTGAGTGAACCGATTTTGATGATTCTTTCTTTATTTGAAAGCTGGTGCTTCCCGTGTGGTCCCATTTTAATTTGGTCCAGTTCTGATAATGGGAACCTCAAGGAATTGAGGGAACTCCTCGAATATTGTAGGCATACCTATCGCGATTTTGGTATTTTCAGAAATAAGTCAAGCATTTGCATTCAGAAAGTATCATTTGATGAAGTTTAACTGATGAAAAAGACCACAGATTGCCATCGGAACTCCTCAATGATAAGTATTTCACGGGTGGCGATAAAATATCTCGATTAAGATAGTTAAGCGACTATGACGAAGCAAAACAAGACAGGCACCGGAACTCAGTTTTTGATTTCCTACTTTGAGATAAGCGTTTCTCGTTTTCTTCGCTTGTCTCATTTAAACGGCGCTGTCTCATACGACCAGCGTGTTTAGTAGGTCTACCCATATACGCTTTTGATAAATAGATCGAAACGAATCACTGAAAAGCTAGAAATAAACAAAAATTTTAATAAAAAAAAAACCGACTCCAAAAAATTAGACGGAAAAATTGCACTAAAAAGTAAAAAATAAGCGTTAGACTTATATAGACTATAACTTCATTAAGAAAAAATATAAGTACAATTATTGTTACTTTTGGAGTCGGTGCCAGCCAAGGTAACTTTAACATAAACATTTAACGACATACTATATTATAATCATAATAGTACATTCAATCTTATGCATGAAATTTTGACTACAAACGCGGACTGGCACCGGCTTCAAAAACTTCGTTGGCTGGCACCGGCCCCAAAAATAACAATAATTGTACCTATATTTTTTCTTAATGAAGTTATAGTCTATATAAGTCTAACGCTTATTTTTTACTTTTTAGTGCAATTTTATCCGTCTAATTTTTTGGAGTCGGTTTTTTTTTATTATTAATTTTTTGGTCTGGGAAGTAAAGTTAATAACTATGAATATTAAAAGCATGGTCATCCTACTCCTCCTTGTTACAAATAAAACCTCTTCCTAAGTACAGGTACAACGATGATAACAAACCTCATTGAAGATTTAAAGTTTTTCATGTTATCTGTAGTAAACTGTCTAATGCAAATGGCAGACAACGTAAAAAAATAACGACGGGTTGCACTCCGGGAGTGCCGGCAGAAGTAAAAACTTGAATATTAACGTTGTGCATTTTTGATATTTTGGAATGGTTAGGGAATAATTTTGCACGAATTGCTTCAATTATCAGTATAAAAGTACTATCATTTATGTGGTAGAATACAATATTTATTTATTGCGCTATCGTACACAAACATGACAATTTATATTACATTAAAAAGCACTCGAACATTCGCGCAAGCGCCCTGCGCCGCCTAAACGAAACAGCAGGCATACATTTTCGCCGCGCCGTAGAAAGAGAGGGGGATACTTCCTCTCCTACGCCGCGCCGGCTGTCATCCGTCTTACGAATTTTCGATCAGGCCACGTGTCCTGACGGTCACGTGTCCTGACGCGAATTTAACATTTTTTACCCGTTACAAAAAAGTGTACAACGCCGCTAAAGAAGTTTTCACTTCAAAAATCAAATTAATCTTCACTTCATAAGGTCACTCAAAGAGCAATGGAGAGGGCTATGCTCGGGGTTTCTCTGCGTGATCGAATCAGAAATGAGGAGATCCGCAGAAGAACAAAGGTAACTCTAATTATAAATCGCTGATCCTGAGCCAGCTGGATTACGCTTCTGTCGTTTGGTCTCCACAATACAATGCGTACGTCGACATGCTAGAGTCGTCTCAAAGACGCCTACTCAGAATCCTGACGTTGAGATTTGGCCTCAGAAGAGAACTGACAACGTATGAGGACCGCTTGTGCTATTTCAACGTGAAAAGCCTAGAAGTCCGACGCAAACTGCATGACCTCACCTTTCTGCACAAGATCTTAAGTGGCTCGTTGACAACTACCCTTTTATCGGAAATTAATTTCAAACTTCCAAGCAAATCCTCGAGACGTGATTCTCCATTCTCAGTTCCGTTTTGTAATAATAACGTCTCCTTCCATAACCCTATCTTTAGAATGTGTCGAGAATTTAACGCGCTGCAGAGTCAGTTATTAAGTATGCCTGACATCTACGGTTCATCGCTCGCTAAGTGGAAGTATATTCTTCATTCAATTAATAAATGATTATGTTTGAACGGCACTAACTTAAATTTAAATAAATTCAAATTTAAAAAAAAAAATCGTCTTCCTATATTCAATTTTGTTTGATTTTATTTTATTTTTATTTTTTATTAATTTTTATTTTAATATTTTATATGTTCTATTGAAATCCATTTTATAATCAACATTATTTACAAGATTAAGTTTCTAATTAATTGTTTTTTATTTTATTGGTATGTTTTATTTTTTTTGTTTATTAATATAATTAATTATTGTGGTATGCTTTACATGTTGTCTGCACATGCCCGTGGAGTTACAGCATACCAATGTTCCTGTGTCCTTGTTTGTTTTATTTTATTTTCTGTTGTAACTCTGTTATGTGTGGCTAATAAATAATTAAATAAATAAACTGACATAGCCCGAAGAGTTGCTAAGCTCAAGTGGCTTTGGGCAGGGCACATTGCTCGCAGGACTGATGGCCGCTGGGGCGGGATAGTTCTGGAGTGGCGACCGCGTACCGGAAAGTGCAGTGTAGGCAGGCCTCCAACAAGGTGGACCGACGATCTGGTGAAGGTCGCAGGAAGCCGCTGGATGCGAGCAGCACAAAACCGGTCGCTGTGGAGATCCTTGGGGGAGGCCTTTGTCCAGCAGTGGACGTCTTTTGGCTGAGATGATGATGATGATGACCTAATTAAAAATACATTTTTTTTATAAAAAGACAACATGTAGGTAACTCTATTATTATTGCAATGGCCATCATTTACTTAGTCGGAATCAGTAGGTCCTGATCACCGATAAAAAGTCTTCGTGTATATATGGAACGGGTACGTACAGTGCCTTGATCTCACCTGATGTTAAGTGATTATAAGACCAATTGTTGGATGCGCACTCTACCCAGAATCCTCAACTAGTGAGGCACTGGTTATCTTATCTCTAGCTGCCGAAACAAAACAATACTACTTACAAACATTGATGTTATGGCGACATATTTAGATAAGATGGTGGTAGCTAGCCAGGCGGACAAACAAGCCCTACCACCAACCAAAACGAGTACACAAACATGTGCCCTCCGCTGGGAATCGAACCCAGGACCTTTGGGTCTAAACCGGTGGTCTTATCCACTAGACCACAGAGGCGGTTAAAATGTATACACTTTTGACTCCTATTACATTTTATTAAGAGTAACATTGTTTATATATAATGCTTGTGACTGTACATGAAGTATGAAGGTTCGGAAAAAGTATTAGTAAAGTATGTAGCTATATTTGAGTGTATATATAAAATCCTTTAGATAATTATGTAAAGAACGCTGTGTAAGCTTATTTGGCCTGCACATATGTAATTTTAAAAAGGCAATGGTTTTGTAACTTGCTATTTTTATGCAAATTTTTGTTGCGAGCAAATTACAGAAAAGTGTAATATTAAAAAAAGGGTTGAGAAATTTCCACATGCGGGATTCGAACGCGCACCCTGTGACATTCCGGACCAAGAGCACTACCAACTATGCTATCGTGGCTCTGTCCGACACGCCGAAATTTTTAGCCACTTTGTAAGCCAAAGGAAGCCTTATTCGGGTACTTCATCGATTCACACCACGACTGGATCGCACCACGGTGTGAATCGCAGAAGGACGCTTTATGAATTGGGTGTTTCGAACCATGGCTCATACCATGGTATGAATCAGCGAATGTCTTTGTTGGACTTCTGTGATTCGCTATTAGCTTCCGGACCACTACCAAAATAAAATGTCGACAACTTCGTCATCAACATCCGATCTTAATATTTTAATAGTTGTTAAAGATCAGTTAAGAATTAGGCAAGCTATAGTTATAGTTTTATATAATAAATAATAATAAATAATAAATGTTTCCCACACACACACCAATTATCTATTATTATTATTATCAACGGATGTTTATCCGTTGTCTAGTTATACTTTGTTTATACTTGATATACTTAAATAAATACTTATTATACATAGGAAACACCCAGACTCGAAACAATTTAGAAAAACAGGTATTTCTAAATTGATCCGACCGGGGATCGAACCCGGGACCTCAGAGATGGCGACACCATGAAAACCGGTGTGCAAGCCACTCGACCAAGGAGGTCGTCAAGGAATCAATAGAATTATACAGTTTTACACCTTTTTTCAAATTGCTTATATATTAAAATATTTGATTTAGCTTTATCTACCGTATCACTTAAAACAATTCCAGTAATGATTGCTGAGATTTTAAATTCATTTAACACAAATAAATGTTACCACTCTCAAAAATCAACTCCACGTCGAATTAATAATAATGTACTGCCGTAATCTAAGATTTTATTATTAATAGAGAAAGATTACTTTTGCTGAATATTTGACTGGATCGGCGATTCATAACGTGAGCTTATTTGAACAGAGTCAATGTTGACTGACGCGACGCGATAGCAGACACCTTGACTCAATATTTATACGAAATAGAAAAAGATTCCGGGTGGCAAATGCTGATTCGACCTCTAAGACACTACAATCTAGCTAGACGTTTTTGTCTTCGAGAATTGACTCAATACCAGGTACAAACATGTACCTGGAATTGACTCAATACTAGGTACAAACATGTACCTGGGCGCTTATGGGAAACGCTTGCGTGATGCTATTCTCTCTAGAAATCCTCTGACAGTGTTTCGATCGCACGGCTTGAGGAACCCTTTAGGTTTCTCGTTGCCTCCAAAAGTCCGGTGAAGCTGTAAAGGCGGTCTGAGGCAATAAGCATACTCTCTCCGAAAAAAAACTTTGTCACGAAGCTGCTTGTGCATCCCGACTAGGGTTGCCAATTATTTTTGAGGAAATTATAAATCTATCACTAACTAGTATAAAAAAAGGATTTGAAGAAAAGTATTTTACAAAGGGGATTGTCCACTTCAGGCCATTCGTGAACAGGGTTTAATCAGATAATCAAATTTACCAATATTTTTCTTTCTATTTTATTGATTGTTATTTAAAGTATCTTTGTACCAATCGGCATTGTTCAAATATTAATTTTTTTAGTATGTGTGTTGATTTCTGGTGTAGAACCTAGTAGGTACAGTTTTCAGTGTTGTCAGAATACGATTGTTATAAGTTGAAAGTTAAAATCGATAAAAAAATCATCAATTAAACCCTTGTCGTTCATTGGTATATTATGGCAGATTTTTACGTGTATTATTATGGAAAATTAATAAAAGATTTTGTTAATAATTGATTATTATTATTATTTTCAAATATTTATAACAAAAAAGTCAAAAATCTACCGATTCTTGAAATCGATGATTTAATTTTTTATCGATAAATCGATTTTCATACTGTCTATTAAATCGTTTTTTAATATTGCAACATTACATCTAAATGTCATGGAAGCTCGATCCGGCCGGCGTCATTCGCTTTGTTGTTTTGCATGTTGAGTTTTATTTTCGTGTTTTCTTTGCCTACTACTTTGTTTTTTCTCAATGGATCCCGATTTTTCGTTTTCTGACAACCCAAGCACTTCTATGGACAACGTTGATTACTTTTACGTTGACCCTGGCACACAAACTACGGATACCAAACCTGCTCATAATGATGACCCAGGCTTGAATGTGGACATGGAACCTGCAGTATCCTATGGCGATTTATCGAATGAACCGTAACCACAAACGGAGGTGATGAGATGTTTGAATTGTGGAACTAATGTGAGCAAACAAAGAAGACATGGTCTCTATTTAATTAAGGTGCAGTTTGTTGTAAGACAGTGGATCGCCTCCCGAATGGTACCTATGTGTTTATTTTATTTCAGTGTTATAGATAGCTGTAACCATGAATAATAATGTTACAAAAAGGTACAATACAGTAGGTTACTGTGCATACATAATGTCTATTATTTGGTATTTGGGCTGGGGATGGTATCAAGAACACTTAAGTCCTCCAGCCTTGTTTCTTGATCAAGTGTTATTGACTTATGATACAGAATAATAAAAAAGATATTGTTTAAATTATTGTTTTATTTAATATCTGGCTCCTCTTAGATAATTTGATTATGGTCTAAATACGCATTTTGATACAAAATCACTTTTATATTTTATTTTTCTTATGAATATTACCTATTAAATATGTCCGATATTATTAGCTGAAGTTTCTGTTCAGGAGTGGCCTGAGCGTCATACAAAGTGGACATTCTCCTTTATTTATTTAAATTTTTAGAAACATATTTCTTTGTAATCTTAACACTATCTAATATTTTTTTATTGTTTTATAGCGCGTTCAGAAATTTGCGTCGCGTTTCGTTTCACTTCACCTGAGTCTGAGTATCATTCAGTAGCTTCGATCAACAATTCAGAAATTAAGTCAACAGGAATATTCCGTTCTAACGCACGCATTAGTCGGAAATAAAGTATTTTCCTTACTTTATTTTTATTAAAAAAATTAAGTATGGGGATGGAAAATAACGTAGGATACGTTATTTTAAAGTATGGTTGGCAACCCTAACCCCAACGCACAAAGAGCGTCGTAATAAAGATTTTTAGTTACAATCGTAGTAAGAATATAAAGTTATTATTTTAGTTGTCGGGTAAAAATATTGCCGGGTCACCGAATTGGTGAAAAACCGAGTTGACAAGCTCTTAGTGCTACAAGTATTCGTGGGCTCTGCTGTATAACTGCAGAATTACAATCCACTTGTAAAACTATAGCTGTATAAGCGTGTTGTATATCAGCGTAGACCAGCGCATACTCAACTGTTATAAATGTATTTTGGGCTTAAATTATACAGCACCATCAGCACTAAGCATCTAATTGACTGATTAAATGCATTGCAATAATAATATACTCTAATATTTTCCTTTTTAATGTTTAAATGTATTGTTTAAACTCAATCTTAAAAATTATTAAAATAAAACAAAAAACCCGACTGCTAAAACAACTATATAAAAAACAATTATATACTCGTAAAAACCGGACTAACATAAAAAATTACTGCAAAAAGAAAAAACTGAAAAGAAAAAAACAAGCTTTACGATCCCAGAATCCAATTTAGGCAATGTTGAATGCAACGTGAAATTTGTCTGATACCTATACTTAAATAATAAAATCGATAATAAATGAGTATTTATAAATACATTGAATATTGATAGCCAAGCGGCCGTGGCTATAGCTTAATTAACCTTTTCACCGCCCAACTATCCTGCACGCGATGTACGCTGTACGCCAACGTATAAATGTATTTTAATAAAGTAGGTACAAAGAAGAACTTCTATAGAAGTGCTGGCGTGGGCGGCACGAAAATCTCGAACTTCTATAGAAGTTGTTGGCGGTAAAAAGGTTAAATCCGCACTCTCTTTGGTTGGTGACTGTCCCCGCCTGCGACAACTATCAATGTTCAATACATTGAACATTGATAGTTGTCGCAGGCGGGCATTTTATAAATATAAATACTCATTTATTATCGATTCTGGTAATTAAATAAATAAACAAATAACGATAGCATTTACATATCATTAGCAATGACATAATGGTATCAGCTAATGTAGAGAATGTAACATGTAACATTTTCTACATTAGCTGATCACTGGCTGAATACACAGACCATAATAAGAGCACACATGTTACTTATTTAGCAGCACATTCGGAGAAATATTTGTACAAACAAACGACAGACGACTTATTTGCCGGCTCACTGTCACAACTTAAAAAAAAAGTTTAAAAGCGTCCAACGCTTTTCTAGACAGTCTACGAGAAAGCCTAAAAGCATCCTCTCATTCTCGTGTCGTACTAACGTTTTATTTCGTACTAGCGGCCGCTCGCGGTTTCACCCGCGTGGTTCCCGTTCCCGTGGGAATATCTGGATAAAAAGTATCCTATGTGTTATTCCAGGTTGTAAACTATCTGTATGCCGAATTTCATCCATCCGTTGCAGCGTGAAGAAGCAACAAATATACGAACATACACACAAAGTTTCGCAGTGTTACACAGTGATTTATCATCTGCAGCTCCTTCGTGCTTCGGAAGGCACGTAAAGCCGTTGGACCCAGCTGCATTAGCCATTCACAACCACCGCACCGCACTGGGTCCGCGTGGTGGTTTATGGCCCGTTCTCCCTATCCATCCATAGGTAAGGCTCGTGTCCCAGCACTGGGAACATAAAAATGAGCTGGTGATGATGAATGATGTAGTGTTACATAAACCATGTGAGCTATAATTATATCGCTAGAGGCTGTTTTGTGGATTCGCTAACCCAATGATTTCTATTCAGAAAACTATACCTAGCTAGACCGCTCAACTGAGTCTACGCTTGCGGTAGCTACGCTAGGCGAGAGGTACTTAGTGCCTCTGGCACGAGTACGTGCGTTTTGCGACGCGGCGAACAGATTTCTAGTTCATTGCGTTATTTCTGTAACCGTTGACTATGACTGCCGTTGTGTAGCGCGCAATGAACTAGAAACTGTTCGCCGCGTCGCAATTCGCTCGTGTTCGTGGCAAAGGCCCTACGTACTTCCCGCCCCGCGTACCTACTGCAGGCGAGGACTCAGTTAAGCGGTTTTGCTTATAGCACGCTTGTTTTTTTTTTATGTTAAAAGAAGGCAAACGAGCAGGCGGGTCACCTGATGGAAAGCAATCACCGCCGCCTATGGACACCCGCAAAACCAAAGTAATCGCGGATGCGTTGCCGACCTTGAGGAAGGAGTTGGAGTAGGAATTGGGAGGGGGGAGGGGTGAGAGATGGGCCTCCGGTCCTTTCACTCACCGGACGAAACACAACAGCAACGAGTGCCGTTGTTTCACGCCTATATTCTGTGAGAGGGTGGTATTTCGCCGGGCGAGCCGGCCCATTTCGTGCTGCAACGCAGCGTGGCTCTACCACTCAGAAGCTCAGGCTTGTGTTAGGGATGGGTCCACGTGAGTTGTTTTAAAGAGCTATGGGGATAAAGTAAGTATGTAAGCAGCCTATGACTGTCCCACTGCTAGACAAACGTCTTATTTAACCTTTTCACCGCCCAACTATCCTGCACGCGATGTCCCGCTGTACGCCAACGTATAAATGTATTTTAATAAAGTAGGTACAAAGAAGAACTTCTATAGAAGTGCTGGCGTGGACGGCACGAAAATCTCGAACTTCTATAGAAGTTGTTGGCGGTTAAAAGGTTAATTTGTTAACATAGATTAAAGTCGAAGTAAGAGGAGTTTGGTGGTGCAGTGGTTATAGTGCCCGGTCTCAATTGCTAAGGTTGAGCAACTTTCGCAAAGGCCGGTCATCGGATGGGTGATTAAAAATGTATCATCTCGAGCTCCTCCGTGCTTCGGAAGGCTCGTAAAGCTGCAAAAGTAGTCGTTAACTCCACCAATCTGCACTGGGGGTGCGTGGTGGCTTATGGCCCGTTCTGTCTATCCATACGGAGGGTTCGTTCCCCAGCAGGTGGGACATAAAATGAGTTAGTGATGTTGAGACTAATGCAATTATTGTTAATAATAATGAGCCTTGACGCCTGAAATTAATGAATTTAATTGAATATTTTTTACTTTTTATTTTCAAGTGCTAATTGCTGCACTGAAGCTAAATTAAATATTTATAAAATTTATAAAATACAGTGAAAACACATTTTATAAATATTTAATTTAGCTTCAGTGCAGCAATTAGCATTTAAAAATAAAAAGTAAAAAAAACTATAGCGTTGTGTTATCTTTGTGGTATATTTCATCTGCAAAGATGAATCTGCATAGCCATCGGTTGCAATTACCGTTGGATAGATGGCGCACTGTGCCGCTATTAGCACTCAAAAAATTAAAAAGCAGTGACAAAATTCAACGCTTACGTCAGCCTTCCCGGTAGCATAGCGGTCAGTGCAGCCGCCCGGATCGCGGAAGACCCAGGTTCGATTCCTGGCTGGGTCGGGTAGGCGTTTAATTTTTTCACTGTATTTTATAAATTTTATAAATATTGAATTGAATATATTTGAGACATATTTTTCATGAAAGTCAATAGTCTACTGGACGATAACTTCCATCATTGAAATCAAGTCATCGCTACAACTGATGGGTAATGGCTTAATCACCACGCTTGCCAAATGCGGGTTGGTGATCACAAACCCGGGCTATGCATCGAAAAATCCTAATAGGGCGCTATGGAGATATTGACATAATTTCTTGCATTCAATCCCAGCATCTAAGTTTGTCTACCAACCGATGCTTTAAAATGTCTTTAAAAGAAACCCATTAATTTTTTTATAGCACTTCCTCTTCGCGACGGCGGCGGCGACGTCTCTGCACCAAGTTTGCGGTTCAGTTAGCACCTCCACAAATCACAAGCTTTCGCTTTGGTCGCTAGACTGAATCGAATAATCGATTTCTATATTCCACGGAAAGCGCTAGGAAGGGGCTTAACTCTTTTTTTAAGAGCAAGAAGCACTTGTTTCACGTAGTTACTTTTTCATATCTTCAAATTACATATTTTAGCAATTAGAGATTTTAAAAATAAGCAAGATTAACCATAATAAACTAACTAGTGGTAGCCCAGTGGTCGAAATTCGACCGTAATTTTATTAAGGCTGCACGGATTGTATCCTAAGCAATGATAAATTAAAAAAGGTAGAATGTGAGTTTGGATGGGCATTGACAGATTTCGGCCGCTCCTCTTCCATTTTTGAAACTTTTGAAACTTTTGAAAAGAGTATATATGCGTGTGTGTCAAATACATGGTAGGGTGTGTAATGTTTGCTTTAATAATTTAATAATGTATTTTTATGCATAATTTAAAAAAATATTAACATTGTGTACTCCTTCTCTATATTAACTATCATCATGATCATCATCTCAGCCAAAAGACGTCCACTGCTGGACAAAGGGGTCTCCCAAGGATCTCCACAACGACCGGTTTTGTGCTACTCGCATCCAGCGGCTTCCCGCGACCTTCACCAGGTCGTCGGTCCACCTTGTTGGCTATGCTCGGGGTTTCTCTGCGTGATCGAATCAAAAATATTAACTATAAGTGTGCGAAATTTTATACTCCTCCGTCCACGCAATTTTCGTAAAAAGGGGTACAAAGTTTTTGCTTCACGTATTAATTTATAGATAATAATAGGTGGTATTTGGTATTGTCCGCCGACTTCTCTCCCTCTTGCCCTGATGACGCCGACTGTGCCATTGCCGGACTTAACCACCATAGGCAAGAGGTATTTTACCGATGTTAAAAAAATACAAATAATAACGGGTGCTCACAAACTCTTTAAAGATATTTTTATACAATTTGTAGAAACCACCCGGGACCCCAGAGCTAGCAGCTACTTGGGCCAGCGTATAAGCATTGCCATCCGACGTAGCAATGCTGCCAGCTTACTGGGCACTCTGCCTGATGATGATTCGGGGCTATTTTTATATTTATAGTTAGTAGTAGAGTTTATTGTTTTTATACGTTTAGTTTAAAGTAGTTTAATTTATTGTTTTGTAAAGTTTACGCGAACTCTACACATTGAAATGAAACAACTTTTACGGATCTACTCGCGTTTATTTTACACATTACTTATTTAATGTACTTTAGTTTAGTTTATTATTATTATTATTATATCTTTATTGCTTTCCCATATGTATTACAAGGATCTTAAATTAATGTCAAGAACAGTATGGACCCTGTCAGGCACAGCAAAAAATTAGGGTAGAGGAGGACGTTTCATGTGCTTTTTCATTTTATTTTAATTTAGTATTTTGTAGATCGTCTGTAAAATACTCTCTCTTTAGTTTAATTTACTTATTTATTTATTTATTATATTATTATTATCTCTTTATTTATAATCTTTTCTTAGCCTAGGTTTGTTATAATATTAATATAAAAGTAAAATACAAAAGCACATACAAAACATAAAAATATTACCAAAAACCTAGCCTAGGGTGCCGCGGCAACGGGGCAGGGCTCAAGCTGCCGGTTAACCTTCGGACTATTATTATTACTATTATTTATCATATATTATTAATTTTTTTTTGTTTTTATTTGTGAATTAAAAAAAAAAAATTTCAGGCAGAACCCATAAAAAGTGTTAGTAACTGTAGAGAAGACTGTAGAGTAGAAATAAAATAAACTACACTCCAGCCCATTGACATAGTTACCAAAGAGTTTTAATACTCTCGTCCCAGTTGAGGCCCATTATTGAGCTAATGATAAGATTTCATGCTTTCACAACTTCTAATTATCATATTTCATATGATCATTTACGGGATTAAAACGCTTTTTATTAGGAGAAACATCTGCTAATATTGTTGTCACAAAACTGATTTTTAATCTTTAAATGAACATAATTTACTGAATATATTTCACGTATCTTTATGTTTTGTTTATACATAGTACTAAATAACGCGGCTAATGATTATGAGATTTCTTATTTCGGTATTACCATCATTTTTTTTTAATATCTATTATCTTAAGAGAACTTTGGTTTACAAAATTTTAATAGGGTTAGAAAGTATTACATATAACCAGTAATAGGTTCTCTCCGATAGAAGTTATATATTAATTAAAACTAGAAGCACTAAGCAACGCATTATTATCCTCGCTCAAACTATTAACGAATTGGTATTACCGCAACGGAATATCTAGTTACGAATATTATGTGGGTTCGAGAACCGCTCGCTCAACATCCGCCTCGCTGATGGTGCACCGGTACAGAAAAGGTCCAGTTTAAACTAGTGCTGGTAGCAAACGTATTCGTTACTGAGTAACGGGTGCGCCATCTAGTACCGAGTAACGAAACGTTACACACGAATGCATTTCGTTATTTGCATTTTTCGTAGTATAGGCACACAAAGTAAAGAATGGTGTGGGTACCTACACTGTTTCAGTTCACGCAAGTTCCGTTGATGCGTGTATTGAAATGTTTGCTGATCGTATGTTTTACGCATGCGCGCCCTTATTCGGTGAATTTAAAAACATACGTTACAAAGAACGATGTTTGACGTTTGTTTAGTAAGTAAAGTATAATTTGGAAATTCGTCGTCCAAGTTTTTTACTGTTTACTAAAGGTAGTGTGTGTGTAGACAAAGTTTGAGATTGGAACAGAAACAAGGTAAGAAAGTATGTATGTATTAAAAATATGTATGTTCGCAATACGAGTCGTATTATACGACTTGATTCGTTGCTCTAACATACATAATATAGCATGTTATGAATGAGGTATCAGAAGTAACGAGTAACGTAACGATACGATAGTAACGAGTACTAATTGTTATAGTAACGAATACATACGGGTACGCTCTTTTTCGTTACTTTTACACATCTAATTCAAACTGCTTGCTAATCTTATGCTGCTTGTAATGCTTGCATATAATGCTTGTTATTATCATCACCATCACAAGTTTAAGTTGCCAGGTATTAAAAAAAATATGGTTCCAAAATTATTTTCAATGTCAAAGTTGTTTTCTTACAAGTTAAATAAATAGATAATATTTCTTTTGTTTATATATATATGATGATGATGAATGATAATTGTTATGGAGTAGTGGACTGTATGAATGAATTGTTGGAAACACGTAGTATCTTGTAAATATTTATTAGCTATAATTTAGTACAAATACATAAAAAATTAACCTGACAACTCAAACGAAAACCAATGACTGAAGCACAAAACATCAATGTCAAACAAGGTCTTATAAAAAGTTAATACATTACATCTTAATTTGAATATAAAAGGTTTGGACCAGCCAGTCGCCAACAATAATAGTAATAAGAAGTGAGATTTGATATACGCCCCAACTCCTTTAGTATCTCAGTAAAGATATGGGGCTTTACTAAGACCTCACGCGGACTTCTTGAGAATTTTGAAAAGTGACGTTGCACCTGTTTTGTTTCATTTGCCAACGCTCATGCACACTCACGAACACTTAACGGTTAATAATCCACCATTATTTCACATTAATATTCGACATAACACAAATTATAGAAAATAAAAGAAAATCGCAGACATGACTCTTCACTTTCCCGCTAAGAAGTCAGGATGTATTATTGTTCCTGATACTCACTAAAGTTTGTTTGTTGTTCATGCCTTTTATAGTCTCTTGACTGATACTATGATAATAAACGCGGGACTTCTTGCATGAATTAAAAAAGTGACGTTGCATTGTTTGATTCCATTTGCCAGCACAACACTCACGCAAATTCATAAACATTAAGTGAAGCCAAGAAGTGAGTATAAAGTGTATCATTTTAAGAGCGTTTACGCCGCACACTAGCGCCACCAATGAAAAAAAAAACATATCTAGTAATTAGAGATAGAAAATAAAATTATGCTCAACAAACTATCTGAATGAAGTAATTTAGCATTTTTACGTCACCTAATGAACACCTAAATATGGCGTTATAGTTAAAAGTGGCCGTAACGTCTTATTTAACTAAACCATAACATGTGAGGTGGTCATTAGGTGACGTAAAAATGCTAAATTACTTCATTCAGATAGTTTGTTGAGCATAATTTGATTTTCTATCTCTAATTGCTAGATATGTTTTTTTTTTCATTAGTGGCGCTAGTGTGCGGCGTAAACGCTCTTAAGGCATGGCCTCCGTATGTCCATTTTATATTATTTCGATTGGCAACCCTAGGCAAACGTGTTATATGGCAGAAGAGCTGAGAGAATTATCACTCCTTGCGGAATACAGTGTAAACGAAATTCGTTTATGATTTTGAGTAGGTGCCTAGGTCATGCCTGTTAGATAGATAAATAGATTGGTAGATAGTTAGCACACTTTATTGCACACACACAGAGAAAACAAACAACAATAATGTTAATACAAAAGTGGGCAAAGGTGGTCTTATCGCTTAAAGCTTCCAGACAACCTTTGAGTCATAGGACAAATGATATAAAGATCTAATCACACTAATATTATAAATGCGAAATTTTGTGTGTATGTCTGTATATTAGATAGATAGATAGATAATACTTTTATTGCAACACTATATAACATAATCATGAACAGAAAAAAAAAAATTTACAAAGTTACAATTTGGCGGTCAAAAAAAATGAAAAAAGTAAATATAATTAATCCTTTATTGTACAAATAAATTACATTTAAACACACGTTACACAGGACATATACAAAGGTGAGCTTATCTCTAGAAGAGATCTCTTCCAGCCAACCCCAGCTGTGGTGCAATAAGCAAGTATGCGGGACTAATAAATTGTAAATAATACTATACTAACAAACATATATACACTAATTACCAAGGATATAAATAATTGAAAATAAAATATTATATTATAAATATATACATAAAAAAAAAAAACACAAATGTTGAAAAAATTTCCACGAGCAGAGAAAATTTATTTGTAATTTGTTCGCAACAAAATTTGCGTTAAAAATTATATAAACACTTTTTAAATATATACATATTAAAATAAAAACTAATTATGTTACTACAACGGTATGTCACTTATTAGCCGTTCGACAGATAATGCTCTTTGAGCTTGTGTTTGAAAGATTCTACCGATGAACTCACACGAATGCTGGCAGGCAGTCTATTCCACATTCGAGCGGCATATACTGTGAATGATTTGTGGTGGAAATTTGAATTACATTGGGGACATAGAAGGGTTCGTGTGTCGCAGGATCGTTTAGGACGGGAAGAGACGGGTATGAGTGTAAAACGGGAACGCAGGTAATGAGGGAGCTGGGGGTAGTTAAGTATTTTGAAAAGGAGGGAAAGGATGTGCATATCTCGACGAAGTCGAACTGGGAGCCACTTTAACTTCGACCGAAATTCAGAAATGTAAATATATGTATGAAAATGATAAATCTTCGAACTTGTATAACATGGCTCAGAGCAATCTTACAACTTTTGTGCAATATTAACTATTACTCCAAATGTCTAGTTCTAACAATACGTACCATTTTTTTTTGTTGGCCGGCACTTTCAGAAAAGGCCCAAAAAAAATTATGTCCTTTAATAATTTTTAGAGAGTATTGTAGCAAATTTATTTAACGGCGACGCGGTGGTGTATGTCGATATTCTAAATCTATCTGCCATAAAATAATTGAGTATTACAACAAAACGTGTCAAGTTTAAAAAAAAAACTACATCATCTTGTATACATTCGAAGTCGCAACATTCACGTTATGTCATTTCGCAGACGAAATTTCATCTCGAATTGCGAATAGTGTTCGGCCACAGAAATAGATTGACTAAATGTGTCTATTGATAACGGCAGGTGGAGCGTACTTGGCGATGATTCGGGGCGTGGTTGTTTGACGCGCTGCGGCTTGGCGGTGCCAACACTAATTAATGTGGTGGCACAAAATAACGTGAGCCCAGAAGGAAAGCTTATTAAATACCGCGCTCGAGTAACGTAACATAGACCCTCCTACCCTAAACCCTAAACTTAGACTCAATAAGGTCGGTAATTAATTTGTTGGGAAATGTATAAAAATATACAATAAAGTGCCTCTCACTCACCGTATAACAATGCACTCTTCCGGTCCCTTGGTTATGTCAATAAAAGTATATCATAAGTTACCTGAACTTATTAAAAATGAAGACACGTTGAGGAATATTATCAACAAATTAAGAATTTTTCTGCTAAACAAAAGCTATTATAACATAAAAGAATATTTTAATGATAAATCATCAACTATAAAATAATTAATATATTGAAAGGTATATATAATTTTTTTAACAGATAATAAATTATAAATAAAGTAAATAAATATTCTATATACGGCTTGCTGAGCAAAATACACAAAAATACATAGATATAATATTCCAATATAACATTAAAAATTAATTTTTAATCAATGTTAAATTATAATACAAATAAATAAGATATATTTATAATTAAAATAATAATGATCTCTCTTCCTCTCTCCTACTAAAGCTGTGCTGTGTCCAACAGGGTCCCTAATTGATCCATTGTAAAAACCTACCATCTTATTGTATAAGTATTATGGAATGCAATAAAGTATTGAGTATTGAGTACTCTAACGGAACTGCCACTACACAAGTTTAAGACAGAAATAAAACAAGGTCTAATGAAAAAAGGTTACTTACTATAAAATTGATGATTATTTTAATGATAACAATGTGTGGTCATCTTAGTCTGCTCGCCTGCACATGTTATGTCACATTGTAAGTAGTTACACTTTTGTATACAACTCTTAGTTTAAAAAAGTACCTAGCTGCTAAGTTTTTTTTTTTTTTATACATAGCTCGGCAAATGACTCCACTCCACCTGATGTTAAGTGGAAATGGAGTCCAGACGTAAGGACAACTGGTGCAGCGAGAAAACAACGCAGCATCAGTCACCCTCACCCTGCCGGCCCACAAGGTGCCTCTTCACGCCTCGTTTGAAGGACCCCATGTCATAGGAAGGAGGGAAAACGTGCGCTGGTAGACTATTCCATCTTTTGGAAGTGCGACAGAAAAACGAGTCACCAAATTTCTTTGTGCGCGATGGAATGTTCGAGACAGTACAGCGGTGACTCCGGAGAGCAGCACGCGTACTCCTATGGAGAAAGGGAGAAGGTGGGATGAGGTCAAAAAGCTCTTCAGAGCACTCGCCGTGGTATAAGCGGTAGAAGACGCTGAGTGACACTATATCTCTACGCAATTGCAGGGGCTCGAGAGCATTAGTGACCTCTGCACTGCCGATAATGCGTATAGCGCGCCGCTGCAATCTGTCCAAGGCATCGAGAAGGTACTTTGCGGAACCGTCCCAGAGGTGCGAGCAATATTCCACGAAAGATCGCACCTGTGTCTTGTACAAAAGGCACAACTGATCCGGCGTGAAGAATCGCCGCACCCTGTTCAGGACACCGAGTTTACGTGACGCTGTTTTTATCACGGTTTCAATATAGTCCCTCTGGTTCAGATCGCAGCGAATCTCCATACCAAGCATGTTTATACTGCTCTGCAGACCGAGTGATGTGCCTTGAAGAGAGGGAAGGGGTAGGAATGGCGACTTTTTTGCCGTGAACGCGCATTTTCTTGGCATTGAACTCAACAAGGTTATTGGAGCCCCATTTAGATATGAGGTCCAATACCCGATTGAGCTCAATGACAAGATTTACTCGCTTCACTTCAGTCTCGACCTGCCCAGCCGCTGGGTGACCGTTATACCCACCGTGCACTGTACTATCATCTGCATAGCAATGAATATTTCCAAGTGGAAGCATATCATTGATATGCAGAAGGAACAGCGTGGGGGATAGAACGGACCCCTGAGGGACACCAGCGTTCACTGACATGAACCGCGAAGCACATCCGTCTGTGAGTACTCGGATTCTACGCTCATGTAGGAAGCCAGCGACCCAGTTGCAGAACTGAGCAGGCAGACCGTATGCCGGTAGCTTGGACAGAAGGGCTTTGTGCCAGACCCGATCAAAAGCCTTGGCTATGTCAAGGCCAACAGCCACCGACTCGCCACGCTTATCAATAGCCTCACCCCAGAGATGTGTAACGAACGCTAGAAGATCACCCGTTGACCGTTTCGGCCGAAACCCGTATTGGCGATCGTGAATTAATGGGTGTTCTTCTAGGTAGCGGATAAGCTGTTTATTTAGAATCCGCTCCATGACTTTACACAAAACTGAAGTAACGGCTATTGGGTGGTAATTAGTCGGATCTGACCGATCTCCTTTTTTCGGAACCGGTTGCACATTAGCATCTCTCCAAGATTCCGGCACACAACCTGAAGAAAGCGAGAGACGGTATAGACGAGTTAAAACGGGGGACAACTCCGCTGCACACATTTTTAAAACTATTGCTGGGATGCCATCAGGGCCATTAGCTTTCCGAACATCGATTGACTGTAGCTCCGCACGTACATCACACTGTCTGATTTTAATATCAGGCATTGTGTGGCCACAGTGAGGAATTGTTGGTGGCTGTGCATTGCAGTCATCGATTTGGGAGTTAGCCGCAAAAAGTCCGGCCAGGAGATCGGCCTTCTCCTGCGGCTTGTGAGCTAAAGATCCGTCAGGACATCTCAGAGGTGGCAGCGAGGGTTGGCAGAAGTTAGATTGCACGGCTTTGGCAAGACGCCAGTAGCTACGGCTGCCCGTAGGATGCGTCAGTAATTCTTGGCCAACCCGTGCAACGCGCTGGGCATCCGCTCTAATGTAAGCCTTCTTGCAGGACTTGCAGGACTTGGTGGCATTGTTATAGGCTGCTTTCAGTGTGCTGGTCTCAGGATCTCCTTGGGCTGAACCTCTGATCCAAGCGCGGTATGCCGTCTGCCTGTTAACAACAGCGTTGGCACACTCGCGATTGAACCATCGGTTGCGCCTGCCTTTGCTGATGATATAGGAGTGCGGAATATAGTACTCCATTCCTAAGACTATCTCATCAGCAACTGCAGTCGCACTAGCTGTCTGGTCCTTCCCGCTGAAGCAGCGCTGCCCCCAAGGAACGGATGCGAAATAGTCCCGCATACCATCCCAATCTGCCGACGAGTAATGCCAAATCTGGCGTTTCGATACCGCTGAAGGCGGTAGCGCGGCCAGAGGCACTTTGCTGGATACCCAGCAGTGATCCGAGGATCCTAAAGGAGCTCGAACCTCCACTCTGTAGCCAGCTGGGCGACTCGTCAGCAGAAGGTCCAGCAAAGAGGGCGCGTGACCGACTATATCTGGGATCCTGGTGGGCTGGTTCACCAGTTGAGTCAGATCGTGCGTGAGAGCGAATGCGTGGGCAGTTCTACCAGCATGGTCAGTTTTGGAGGAACTTAACCACAACTCGTGGTGAGCATTGAAGTCCCCCAAAAACACCAATTACGCCGATGGAAACCGCTCCTGCGCTTCATCTGCTACCCGACTAAGGTGTTCCATAAGTCGAGTTGTCTCCATGTCGCCATTATGGGATCGGTAGACGCAGACGTAGACACGGCTATGAGAGCCCAAGTCGACGTATACCGCAAGGAGGGAAAAGGAAGGGTCCTCCAGACAGCGCAGACGGCGACAGCAAACATCCGTCCGAACGAACAAGCAAACTCCGGCTTTGGCTTTGAAGGACTCTTCAAGCACAAAGCCCGGATAGTGCAGGTAGCTGGTGTCGGCCGGACAGATTATTTGCGTCTCCGTCAAAAACAACATTGCTGGCCGCGCCGTCTCAAGATGGTGGTGGACGGCATTGAGGTTTACATGGAGTCCGCGGATGTTAGCGAACTCGACCTCAAACGGTAAGGTTGTGGTGAGGGTGTGCACCGCTGTAAGACCAGTTTTAGTGTTTGGCGCTGTCATGATGAAGAAAAGGAGGGAGGCGTGAATCGAGGGAATGCTACCGCGATGCAAATGGTTAAAGTGTGGCGGCCTGTTTCACCAGGGAGCAGCCTACAGATGAGTATCATTAACCCGCCGAACGGAAGGGCCCCCGAACCCCCCCGGGAATGGCCGCCGGGACCCCACCTTCCGGTCACCAACCGGCACGACGGGCCACCCCGAGATTATGCGTGGCATGGTGAGGCAGCCTCACGAGCTGGTTAGGCTCGCTTGGGCCCCTGTACTATGCCACGGGCGGCCAGCGGGACAGCCGTTTCTACGGGTCTCCCTGGTCGGCGGGTTAACGAAGTCCTCTTGGCACTGGTTTGACGGAAGCCTCCACAGACCAAATGCATCGCAGCAACATCCACTCGAGCTCTGGTTATACGCTGGCTGATCCCGAAACGCGACCGACAAGCGGTCACTTGACGGGTTTTACACCATGCGCGGTGGTCGCTAACCAGACGGGCCAAGCCCTACCACGCAGTAGAGCATATGGAAGCTGAGAAGATGAGAAGATGAAATCCGTTAGTCGCCTCTTACGACACCCACCGGAGGAGAGGGGCAGTGAATAGTATTCTTTCTCCGTCACCGCACGGATTAAAAGTTTCTTGCTGGAGTCTTCTTAGCAGAATCGACCTTTCAAACCAGCAGTAGAATTGCATTACAAAATTATGTATTGTTTATTAAATTATATATTTTAAGTATTATTGTGTGTACTTATATATATATATATATATATATATATATATATATATATATATATATATATATATATATATATATATATATATATATATATATATATATATATATATATATTTAATGTAACTACTTGACGTTCATAAGTGCAATTTATATGTCTAAATTGAATAAAGGATTTTCATTTTATTTCAATTTCATTTCATTTTGACGACCTCCTTGGTCGAGTGGTTTGTACACCGGTTTTCATGGTGTCGCCTTCTTTGAGGTCCCAGGTTCGATCCCCGGTCGGGTCAATTTAGAAATTATTGTTTTTCTAAATTGTCTCGGGTCTGGGTGTTTTCTATGTATGATAAGTATGTATTTAAGTATTTTAAGTATGTTTATCCGTTGTATAGTAACCATTTAACGAGTTTCATAACGAAACTTCTCTTGGGCTAGATAATTGGTGTGAGTGTAGGAAAGTTTATTTATTTATTATTTATTTGTTTATTATTTCTACGGATACGGAATATCGGATCATCTCAAACCAGTCCGTGTGACCGAAATTCGGTGTCTGTGAGAGGTTGTCTATGTGTGCGTCGCTCGAGCGCGTTAGTGTGAAGCTTACATTCTGCAGTCTCCTTTTTTTGTGGTGGCTGGCTGTTAGAACGCTCGCAAGATGAATGGTATTGCATGTATGACAGATGTATGATATGTGAGCCGTTTTATGTACGATTTTACTAAATATATGACGACCTCCTTGGTCGAGTGGCTTGCACACCGGTTTTCATGGTGTCGCCATCTCTGAGGTCCCGGGTTCGATCCCCGGTCGGATAAATTTAGAAATACCTGTTTTTATAAATTGTTTCGAGTCTGGGTTTTTCCTTATGTTTAATAAGTATGTATATTAAGTATGTTATCCGTTGTTTAGTTAACCATTTCTTGAGTTTTTTGAGGATGCTTTTCTTGGGGCTAGATAATTGGTGTGAGTGTGGGAAACATTTATTTATTTATAATTTATTTATTTATATTCAAAATGTTTTCTTCTATTCCCTTGATCAAAAGATTATGTTTTAGAATTCCGACTAGAACTTGTAGCAGCAATTACCTAATAGCCATCAACAGTTTTTGACTGTCAATCAGTATTGTATGACAGTCCAGGTATTTAAATTGATAGGTACTTCATACATTTTTGAAAATAATTGCGTTTGATACCCTAAAGGCTGCGTTCAATACTTAGCCCCCTGACTATGAGCTCTTATAGCAGTATTATTGCAGTTGTGGAAAAGAGACGCGAATATATTCGCCGCTACATGCGTCTCGTTTTCACAACTGCAATAATACTGCTATAACAGCTCGTGGTTACCGTGCAGGTCGGGCTAGGTGTGTTTCGGATTTTTTTCTACATTTGGCAAGCGTGGTGATTAAGCCATTACCTATCAAATGTAATGATGACTTCGATTTCAATTACGGAGGCCTTTGCCCAGCAGTGGGACAATCTACATACTGAAAATAAATATTGTTTTGTACTATATTGCTCTTTTCGATATTTGTAATGGAAAGTGTCCTAATCCATATAATTTAAAAATGTCTACAATCTTCTCCATCAGCTCATTTTACGTCCCCACTGCTGGGGCACGAGCCTTCTCTAGGGATGGATAGGGAGAACAGGCCATAAACCACCACGCGGGCCAAGTGCGGATTGGTCGTTGTTAACGACTGCTAATGCAGCTGGGACCAACGGCTCTACATGCCTTCCGAAGCACGGAGGAGCTTGAGATGATACATTTTTGGTCACCAATCCGATGACCGGCCCTTGCGAAAGTTGCTTAACCTCAGCACTCGCAGACCGGGCGCGTTATCGACTGCGCCATCGAGCTTCTCCAGCTCTTACAATCTTACTTCACGGCAACACAAAAAGATTATTTAGTAATTTATGATACGAGTGAAGATTTCTGATATTTAGTCTATGTTAGAATTATAATAAAACAATAAAGATTAATGACTATGACTAATAATAGTCACATAAAAAAAATATAACTAGTTTAATATTAATAAATACCAATTTTATTGTTGACTGACACATCCAGTGGGACCCAACGTCCGCATTCCATATCGCGACTTCATTCAGAAATAGACAACCTTGAAACATTTCGTTGTATTACAGCGATCCCGATGTGTATGCAGAAAGATGCGCTGCGAATAATTGACCGATTCAGAGAAAGGTGGCGGGAAATTGTCGCACTTGGAACACTTCTTAGAAACTTCGATTTTGGAGAGCAATGACTCGTCATGCGAATAGTTTGGATTACTGTTCGTGTTGGGTAAGTATCTATAAAGGACTCTTTTATGACTACACATCACGTTATAAAGGCTATTTAACCAGTAACGTTCAATTCATGTCATAAAAAAAATACAGTATAAGTAGGTTTAGGGCACACTTTTTCCGTTAATCATTAAAAGTAGGGGTAGGGAACTGATTTTGACTTAATCCAGAACACCAGTTTCCTAGGTGTCATCCAGTAAAATTTCAATGAAATTCTTGTAATTTTTGGCGTTGAAAATTGGTGCCCCTATGATATATAGTTATTTTGTGTATACAACGTGTAACTGAAAGGTGTGGTCAAAATGAAAAGATCCAAAGTGTATCCGATCTAGATGTTGTATGTGTTGTTACTGAGACATAATTTGTTCGAGATCGAATACTAAGATTTAATCTTTGGACTGAATGAGCATAATTCCTTTGCCCATCGGTGAAAACGGTATTATAAGAAAATGTCAATGTCATTGTCTATTCGGTTGTCACATCGTCGGCATCGCTCGCTATAAGATATATGGAAGGAAAATAATTAATTCGGTTCGATCACGGCCATCGGTGGCAAGTTTGTGTATAATTAGACGGTACTAGGGCAGATCGGCGCCCTAGATATAACTCCCTCGAGTTTCGGTTTCGGAAGAAATCTAAGAACACAGAGGTTACTAAACCACTAGGGCTGTGACTTGTTTATTTTGATGCAATTGTTAATTAAATAGAAATATTTTATTAACAATTGCATAACAAATTAAAGTTAATAATTATTAAATGTTTATAAAATGTTTAACGCAAATTTTGTTGCGAACAAATTACAAAAACACAAATGTTGAAAAAATTTCCACGAGCAGAATTCGAACCCGCACCCTTCTGACATACCGGGTCAGGTGCTCTCCCAATTGAGCTATCGTGGTTCTTACCAGCCCGCCGAAATTATTTAACACTATTTACTTTTTACTTTGAAAGCCAAAGGCGCCCATTCAATGTCAACAACTACCGTCATTAACACCCGATCATAATATAATATTTTCGGCGGGCTGGTAAGAACCACGATAGCTCAATAGGGAGAGCACCTGACCCGGTATGTCAGAAGGGTGCGGGTTCGAATCCTGCTCGTGGATTTTTTTTTTAACATTTGTGTTTTTGTTTTAATAATTATTAATTACTCTGCATACAAGATCTAGACCGGATACATTTTGGATCTTTTCATTTTGACCACACCTTTCGGTTACACGTTGTATAATGTATATTTTTAAGATGATAGCAAAGTATTTTTTTGAAATATACTATTCATAATACAATAATCGGCACCCACACTAGTATTAGGCAAATGCATTTCCAGTTTTTTTGGTGTCCATGTTAATCTGAGCCTTTATCCTCTTTTTTAGTACTTACCTAGTATTTGAACCAATGTGCCTTACCATCCACAAGCGTGACGCAAAATAGATTTTTTTATTTAAATATTTAAAGTGCATCATTGACAGCTCTTATCATTATCACTGACGAAAAAAATACAAGGAAAATGTAAATGAATTAATTTATTTATAAAACAAAACGTATTCATTGTGGGAATCACGGCGCTGCCGCTGTTGCCCCGATAAGGTTCTAGGTCAGTTAGCAATAAATTATGACTCACATTATGACTTCATTAGGAATGAGAGATTCATTCGGATTCGTCCTTATGACTCTCTCCTTTTTAGGAGTAGAAAGTTTTGAGATAAGGTGAAGTTTACGGTGATATTCTTTGTTTTTGGATACCATCTTGAATCGTGTTTTGTTATTTGCACTTTCGCATCGTTGATGCTATAAATAATATGAACTCGAGAGTACGGGATATTGTGCCGACATATTGGAGAATCAAAGTCAACAACCTCATTAGTTTCTATCCTAATGTTAGTGGCGATCATGATAGTTCTTGATCGAAGTCATGATATCATCATTTTTAAAATAAACATTTTTGAATACACAATGTTATATGTAGTTACAAGATAACATTTTACTAGAAATAATCAACCATCAGTCACGGGAAGCTCGAGTTGGAATCAAACCATCGAACGAGTTTTCTAGGGTCTCAGTAGCTTAGCGGTCAGAGCATTGGACCCTTTGGACCGGTAATCCAACGGTCGTGGGTTCGATTGCCACTCGAGCTTCCTGGGACAGTGGATTTATTCTAGTAAAAAATTATCTTGAAGTCATGATAGTTTAAAAAGTTATTTTTAACTCCCGACGAAAAAAGAGAGGAGTGTTAAGTTTAACGTGTCTGTCTGTGGTATCGTAGCTGCCAAACGGATAAACCGATTTTCGTTTAGTTTTTTTGTGTCATAGATAATTTTATCCCGAGCGTTTTTAGCCATGTTTAATGAAAATCTGTTCAGCCGTTTGAAGATCATCAGCTCTTTTCTTAGTTGATGAGGGGATCTGACTAATTTCCTTATGTCTGATCGATTCGAAATTTGGTACCGTGTTACTTCAATTATATTGAAAGCATATGGTAAGGTAACCATGACCTGATCAGCCGTTTGAAGATCATCAGCTCTTTTTGTGCACAGTGTATGTTCCAATGTTTGACGAGTTTGGTTGTGACCAATTAGTATAGTTTATCGACATTATATGATGTGTGTTTCATCATCATCATCTCATCCAAAAGACGTCCACTGCTGGACAAAGGCTTCCCCCAACGATCTCCACAACGACCGGTTTTGTGCTGCTCGCATCCAGCGGCTTCCCGCGACCTTCACCAGATCGTCGATGTGTGTTTAACAAAACAATATAATTTAATTGGGAAAAACGTTATTATATTGTATTGCAGAATTAGAGAGAGAGATAGAGAGAGCAACACAGCGAGGAACGTGTGAGAAGGACCACATAATTATAGTTATTTTATTTATTTATTTATTAGTTCGTACACAAATAAACATTTACAATGGTTAACATTTTGGATCGCAATAGTACAGGTAAGCTTATCTCTAAAAAGAGATTTCTGACAGCAGACCATGGTAGCAGGATAGTATGAAAGTAGCTGGTTAGATAGACAAACTGCGCACAGAACTATTAAGAAAATATGATATTTATTTAACATAAAGACAACCACACATTAAACTACATTTAAACAATAGTATTTTTAAAAATATTGATAGCAGTATAAATTGGTAACTTATGTGTCAATGCACATAAATTATTAGTTATGTTGTTACTAACAATTATGTATTTATTCAATGTTTAGAACCCGATATATAAAGTCTCAGTATTTGTGCATTAGCCAGTAAAACATCTAGCATTTACGGGTTGAAATGTTACGGATTTAATTGAAATTTTTCCCCGACAGAGAGCATGACCTAGAAATGTCTAATAAATGGCATCCTGGACACAGTCCTACAGTTAGTTTAAGTTAGCAGTGCGAACGGGAAAAATAATACTCTATTTCCAGATAATTTGTAGTGAACATACATTTATAGAGTGACATTTATTATTTTCTATAAATGAATCGTATGGAAGTACCTTAGTTATTAATGTTTTCAAAGGTTCACATCGTTTATAGCTAGTCTAAAGATTGTATTACAACTAAACATACAATTAGTATCTATAATTAATCGTAATACTTATTACAACAACGGTACTATTTAATTTTTTGTAAAACATCGTAGCCCCCTTACAAATAAACAAAGAATAAGGTCCGAATAGTTATTCTGTGTTTTGTTCCTGTCATGTAAACGTCATTTCTTAATAAAATTACGATCGAATTTCAAGCTCGAGACCAGCAGTGGGACGTTTATATTATAGGTAGATCATGATGCAACACTTCTGATTACAAGATAAAATTTTACTAGAAAAAATCACCATGATGACTGGCACCAGCCTGGACAGACCCAGATGGCGACTCTTATTATCGGAGGCCAAGACTCACTTTGGGTCGCTGCGCCATTCTATAGTTAGTTAGAAAAAATCAACAAGTTTCAGAGAGCTTGAGTGAGAATCGACCCCACGACCCTTGGATTACCGGTCCAATGCTCTGACCGCTGAGCTACCGAGACCCCAAGGTCGTGAGTTCGATTTCTCGAGCTTCATAGGATTGGTTGATTTTTTCTATTAAAAAAATGTTTGTAAGTAGATGTAGCGTTGTAAATACAAAAATTTAAATAATAAAAACACTTCTGTTTGTTTTTGGCGAAACCATTTCATTAATACACCGTAATCATACATTTATTATTATTATTATTATACTCTTTATTCATTTTTTTCCTTAAAACTAGATTTTTACAATATTTTAATATAAAAGCAATAAAACATTATAAAAACCTAATCCTAGAGTACCGCCAGCAGCGAGGCAGGGCCCAAACTACCGGTGGTCAGGGCTGCAGAGTGAGGAACCTCCTGACAATACGTGCCGTGTCAAGGAGTACTGCCTTTTGCATCTGACCCTTGACCCAACCTTTCAGCGAGAGCCTCTCTAGGTGTTGATCGAGGCTCTTGGCTAAAAGACCGTTTGCCGAAACGACTATCGGTACAATAATGGTTGAATCCACATCCCACATGGCGGTAACCTCATGAGCCAAGTCAAGGTACTTACTGAGCTTGTCCTTCTCGGCTTTCACGAGGTTCTCATCATGAGGTATGGTGATATCAACCAGTATTGCCTGGCGCTGGGATCGGTCGACCACCACGATATCAGGCTTATTGGCGACAATAGTCCTGTCCGTAATGATAGAGCGATCCCAGTAGAGCGTTGCATGACCATTTTCGAGTACTGGCGCAGGTGCGTACTTATAGTATGGCACCTCCGATTCAACAAGGCCATATCCAAGAGCAAGTTGCTGGTGAATTATTCTGGCTACTTGGTTGTGTCTGTGCAAATACTCTCCGTTAGCAAGATGAGAACAACCAGAAATAATATGTCGGAGTGATTCTCCTGGACGGCGGCATGCTCGACAGATGTCGACCGTACCGTCCCTCATAATATATTTCCGGTAGTTATTCGTCTTGATAACTTCATCTTCAATGGCACAGACAAAACCTTCAGTTTCCCCAAAGAGGTCACCGAAACGTAGCCAGTTCACCGAGGCAGTCAAATCTACATCAGGCCCAGTTAGAGCCCGATAGTAGCGACCGTGTAGCACCTTGCTCTTCCATATATCCTTGCGATCGAGAGTGCTTAGCACCACTGGTTTGCGCCAGTTTTCTGTTGCCAAGGAGAGCGGCGTAAAGTGTCTATCAACTGCCACTACATTCAAATGCATCCCGGACTCACTGTTAAGTAAGTAATCCCTGAGACTGCACACCTCACGGTTATGTAGGTCCTTGGCATTTAAAAAGCCGCGACCCCCACATCTCCGCGGGATGTACAGCCTCATAACAGATGAGCGCGGGTGTAGCATTCTGGAAGTCGTGAGCATTTGACGGACTCTTCTATCCAAGGCGTCCAATTCGGTCTGAGACCATCTTATTATTATTATTATTATTTATTTTTTTCCTGTGTGGTGCCGGGGATAAAGAATTGCACCACCCCATCTCTTCCCGTGGGTGTCGTAAAAGCCGACTAAGGGACCATTCCAGAGGATGGGCAGCAGCATCTCTCTGTGATTACTTTCACCTACTGCGATCGCCAACCCGCCTGCCAAGCGTGGCGATTATGGCAAATATCCCTCATATCCTTGGGCCTCCCGCCTTTGTCCAGCAGTGGACGTCTTTTGGCTGAGATGATGATGACATACATTACATACCTACGTACATTATAGGCGACGATTTATAATGAACTAATGGTCGCGCAGTGGTCGAAATTCGACCGTAATTTTATTAAGGCTGCACGGATTGTATCTTAAGTTACGACTATTGCATAAGTAAAAGCTTTTACTCGTTTATAAATACAAAACAATCGCTTGTTTTGTTCGTACCCGTCAAATCTTGTTAAATATAATGATTAAGCCTTTTCTCCCCTTAAACTATTTACACACTCCATGTATTTGTTTGCATAATTTTAGTATTTATTTAAGTATCTTAGAAGTAAAAATCAAAAATAAAGCTTTATTTTTTATACTATTATTTGTTAATATTATCTACTTATACAGTATGTAACAATTTTTCATATTTATTAGTACTTATTTTTATCGACTGTTTTGTGGTTCACAGATTTCAGATTTCATTTTAGTCCTCTCGTTTTATGAATAATGTGATTATTGTTAGTAGTAGTGTTTAAGCACCATGTGGCATTACTTTTATATACTTTTGATGTGTAACATATTTCCGCTCGCCTTCTATATATACAATTTGTGGGAGTGATTTCGTAGAAAAGGGACGGAAGTAGGGTCGTAACAGTTTGCAACATGGACTCATGCCCGTCATTGTGACGCTGACTGTACCAACTTGCTATTAAATAATTGTACACTTTAAAATTTCGATCGTTTGGTTTAAAATTGGACCTACTTTCCCGATTCCGATCATTCGTCCTAAACAAAAACAATTTTATGTGCACCCTCTTTTCTTTGATCATATAGGAAGGATCCATTCTCAAATGCGAACATCGGAAACGCTCGTAAATATCATAATAAAATAGTGAGAGCAATACACCATCTACGATCTAGGCCGGAGTGCGTCAATCCTATGTGAATACCTAACTTTGTTTGAGGCGTTTTATTATTTGGTTTGTGTCAAGCGTTTTTTTTCTTTTGATGTTTGCATTCACAATGCTAAAAAAAAGTGTAATAGAACTCCGATTCACTTCCAAATTGATTATAATAAGACAAAGATTCTTAACATCGTCGCAACTCTATAAATTAAAATTGAACATACATTTTGCATTAATAAAAAAAAAAAAATGTAATAGCCTAAAAATATGATGCTAATCTTGAGATGACGAAAAAGTAATTATTTTCAAAAAAATATTTGAAAAGACTTTTTTAAAGCTTTATTACTATTTTGACATACACTTTTGAATTAAATATCCTTAAAAGTTGTTACCAAAGGCCTTATTACTTATATTGAATTTAAACCGTTGCGACGATGTTAAGAATCTTTGTCTTATTTATTAAATCAATTGGAATCAATTGGAAGTGAATTGGAGTTTCAATACACATTAATATTATTAATTAAGTATGTGCATTTATTTTAATATTATATTAAGAGAAATTGATAAAAATATAGAAATATACACATAATTTTTACAAATAGAAAAGGGACTCCAAATGGCTGCCAAGCGAGAGAGTGCCCAGGATGCTGGCGGCGCGGCGCGGCGTTGCCTCTTTGGATGACCAAACTTAGGCTTTCGCGCCAGCTCGAGGGTCACCAGTGGTACAAATACACATACACACTATATTCTTTTACTATAGCATTTTGTTTTGTGTCAGGCGTTTTTTTTATTTCAAACGGTTAGGCAGTTCGCCTTCATTTCCTGAGTCTTTAGTCTGTCTTAATCAATTCAGTTATGACTTAATATTCATTAAACAATTAGATATCCCCAAAAAACTTCAGGTTCCATTATTTTCAAACTTATGAGTGTAATGTTTAAAGAAAATTTGAAAAAAAAAAAAAAATAGTGTAACTGAATTTGTGCGATTTTAAACTGTCCAAGTAAATTAAAAGTGTCATTAATATTGGCTTAGTGTTTGGCAAAAATTGGAACTTCGAAGTCTACACAAGTCTAGCCTACATAGCGAATTTCTAGTAGGTAGGTTGTATAGTTGGTGAATAATTAATCAGTCAGTACGTAAGTGGTATTTTTTTGAAATATATTTCGTAGGTATTATTTATTTAACTACCTCTCTAATCACTAAAAACGCGTGGTAAGTAAGTGATATCATCACTTGTCACAATTTCGTTCTTATATTCTAATCATATTATTATAAGATGTATTCATAAATAAAAATAATAATCTAATTTGTATTATTAATAAACCCCAACATCTTAGAGCATTAAATAGTGGGCATTAATTTTATTTATTTATTTTATCAACAAAAATATCATCATCATCATCATCATCTCAGCCAAAAGACGTCCACTGCTGGACAAAGGCCTCCCCCAAGGATCTCCACAACGACCGGTTTTGTGCTGCTCGCATCCAGCGGCTTCCCGCGACCTTCACCAGATCGTCGGTCCACCTTGTTGGAGGCCTGCCCACACTGCAAAAATAACAAAAATATAATTACAATAAATTAATCTTAAAGCCTATGTTAGGTTTGTCTAGATACTAAGTTCTCAATATAATAATAAGTAATTGAATTAGAAAAAGTAAAATAATAATATGACGGTAAAAGACAAAAATGCAATACATTAGTGAGCTAGAATGTGATAATGGTATCGAGGCCTGCCTTTTAATTTCATATAGTTAAGACGTTATCACTAAAATATACTTTTATATTATGCACATATCGGGTTCATTTTCCAGATCAGTTCCTACAACGTTGTTTCAACACAATTTCGTCGCAAAAAAATAACATAGATTTTTATTGAAATTTTACGAGATGACAGATAGGAAGATTGTGTGCTTTATTCAATTGTCACTAAAGACTATAATCAGTTACTGAACCCTATTTTTAATGATTAAAGGAAACATGTCGATTACTGGTTCCTGCCGAACTCTGGTGCATGCAACTACTCTATCACGTAATTTTATTATGTATTTATATGGCGCCCAATTAATATCAATCGATCACGATTTGTTTGAGCCCAATACTGTATATAGGACGTTAGGTAATTTTACGCATCGATCATCAGCAGCTAAATCGACCATAGATCTATTTACGTTTAGACAGGGCAAGCAAATAAATTTTCCATTTATACCAGTACCCGTTGTTATGCATAAACACAGTTTCACAGATATACATTCGTTTAAGCTTTGTTTCAACAAACAATAGATATTCAATTAATTCGTGTTTATAAATCACTAGTGAGCACCGTAGTTGCTGTAAAGCATTATTCTCGGCGGCCGGCGCAGAGACAATAAGCACTTTTATTTATTCTGTAACTAAAGTTTAATTTTGAGTCAAACCGGCCACTTTTAATTTTATATTATGGAGGTTTTGTTGTTTTTTTAAATATTAACTATGTTTGTTTATATTAATTTTGGACAAATTTATAATTGTTATCAATATTATTATTAATTTACTATCTTTATTTTTGTGGTGTACATTTAGGTGTGACCTGTTAATGTAGGTACCTTAGTAAATTAATAAATAAACTATTGTAAAAAAGCTACCACTAATTTTATTGGTTATCTATTAATAAATAAATAAACTTTCCTACACTCACACCAATTATCTAACCCAAGAGAAGCTTCGTGATGAAACTCGTATTAATTGATAAGAGGTGTACAATTATTAGGAAAGCCATTTCTCAGTGTTGTTGGCACTGCAATGCATTGTATCGCTCAATGGATTCAATCCCAAGGTGCGCGGTTGCGATAACACCCCTTTTTACCAACAAAGCACATACACTTGTAAAGGATGGCAACTTCGCGCTTTTATTGGCGGAGCTGAAAACATTTTTCTTTATTATCAAAGCTAAAAACTTTTTATTTTGGCCACTTTATGAAAAGGATTCACTGTGTTGTACTGTTGTCTATGCAAATAGGTTACGCGCGAATTTCTCAAAGCGATCCAAACTTTGTGTTATTACTTACGAAAACAAGGTTAAGTTTATTAAGTTTAAGAAAACCCTTTCAACTGAGCTAATGCGCTTGAACTTTTTAATTTTAATTATAGCAAATATCAAACTAAAATACTTAGTGCCCTACAAATAAACAAAGAAGTTCGAATAGTTATTCCGCGTTTTGTCTCTTTTACTATAATTTGAAATGACGTTTACATGACAGGAACAAAACACGGAATAACTATTCCGACCTTATTATTTTTATTATTTGTAAGGCACTTATTGTATTTATGTGTAGTAAATTTAAGGTCCATGTGGATTTTGTCATAATAAAATCAACGCCATTTTATTGTCACTAAAGCCTATTTGGCTGAGCTATCCAGCTGGTATATCGAACATTCGGTTGTAGCTCGGTGTCCTCTGTTCTTGTCCGGTCATGAAGTACAATTTTTGAGTGCCAAGTGCTTATTTTATTCACGAATGAAAACGAGATTATGTAAAGCATTGAAGCAGTAAAGCGGGTCTTGTGAAAAACGAGGTTAGTTGCAATTTTGCCTAACCAATTCTCGTTTTCATTAACGATATTGACTGGTCAATAAAACTTTCAGTCTGTTCTCTGGTCTTTGTTGTATTGACAATCTCTTGAATAGGTTGGAGGTTCTTTGACTCGTAGATATAAATTGCCATAAATCGTAAGAAGAACTTTTTTGTCATAACTTTAGTAAGTCGTTTTAAGTCTATGGTAATTCGGACAGTCAGTCTATGATAGTTGGACACTGGCCATGACAAAATGTTTGATGATATTTATTATATTATCGCTACCTTCTTATAATGGCTGATATGCGAGTGTGAACCATGTAAAGTGCGATTTCATCTTTAGCATTTTTCCATCTGGTAAAGATATGAAGGCATTTTTCCATCTGGTAAAGACATGAAGGCTAAGCATTTTTTTCTAAGAAATATTAAAAAAAACCTATAGCAACTTTAGAGGTAAAGTCTCCTGATCGAGTTACAATTCCGCAAAATTATCTCCATTCATGTGTTCTGAGAACAAAACTTGTTTAACGTGAAATGGCCATGGACATCGTACCGTCTGCGACGTGGACAATGTGTACACACGTAATGTTTTTATTCCTTGTCCTCATTTTAAAAACACGTCATCACAACTACGTCATCGACAAGGCAAACTCATAATTCGAACGCGGCTTTCCCGCCCTAGACGCATGTAATGAAAACTCCGACGACGTGAACGGTCGCGACTCGATCTTAGCTTAGAGCGGTGAAATTCATTTTCAGCCAGTAGCCGCGCGACTTGCGCCGAGTATGCATGTGTTCTGAGTGCACGCCAGCTAGCGACAAAGTTTTCCGCGAAAGTTGTGTGTTCGAGATTTTTTTACGATTGTGCGAAATAAGTGTTAGCCATTATATTTTTTGTGTTTTAATGTGCTCAGACACTGTGGCGAGACGACCGAATTTTTTCGTAACGTAAGTACCTGCTGACGAATTCGTAAACTTTATTTTCGTACTAAGATAATTGAAGCCGAAAAGTGGGGTACGGAATAAAAATTGTGACCGTATTTTTGCGTCGTCGCCGTACTCATCAATTTTATTATGTAATTAAGAGTTCGTGGAAATGAGATAGAACTTTTGTCATCCAACTTTTTTCATTAGCTTTTGGGCATTAGGTACATGTTCTCAGTACATATTGTGAGAACATGGTTGACAACCTGTGTTTTAATAAGTTAAATAAGCTCACAAAAATTTACTAACTTAAATATATAACGAGTGTTATAAAAATTATGTTGCTTAAATAATAAGGCCTTTGCCCCAAAAAATTGACGCAGTATTTTGAGGTTTTTTGTTCTATACCTACTTACCTAGGTGGGTATAAAAATTATTATAACATTATTGACCGACTGTATAATTATTTAAAAAAATAACTATGCGAAATAAAATTACTATCTACATAAATATCGTGCGTGTGTTAAATAAATAAATTTTAATATAAAATATAACAAAATATACCTACAAAACCTTAGATTATGACGTAGGTTTTCTATTTTTTTTTAGTAAATACTTATTATTTTAAAATAGAATTTAGTATTAAATGCAAATAAACACATCTGGTTATTAAATAATAGTTTAATAAGTTATTGTAAGCAGAACAGTGAATAGATTAAAGGCAGATTATGTTTTTTTAAGTTATTACCTATTTTCTAGTAGGTAGGTATTATGTTGTGAAGAAATGCCTAGAATATAAATAAAAGAAAAATAAAAAATAAAATATTTGGATATCAAATCACTTCAATATTTTTAAAATCACTTTAATATTTTTGAAATAACTCAGTAGCTCCTTTTTTACAAAGCTTTTTTATGTAGGTACTACACTACCTATATATTTATAACACTTAAATAGCATTAGACTGAAACCAATGATACATTCTAACGATGCCAAGAGCAGAACACAGGTCATGGGAATTTATTTATTCATTCACCAAACATCATTTATCAAGTATCGTTCATCAATCCTCATCATCACATGATAAAATCTGATTTATCAAACAAATAAAAAGTGGTAAAAGTTAGTGTAATTATTAATGGGATTCTTACTATGTTTATTATTTTTCAGTATCCCATATTTTGGCACAGTTGCATGCGTCATGACCACGAATGACATGAAGTTATTGCGGGTGGTTGTTTAAGAGCAGACCAAATATACTATAGTAAATATTAGGTTTTAATTAGCTTCATCTCTAACAAAGAGAGGAAACGATACCAAAAAAAACCCTGAAGTTAATTAGCCAAATAGCGTAAGTGTAGACGGTAAATGAGTGAAACAATTAGAAGTCATTACGCTAAGTAGGTTCTACATAAGAAAACACAATTTTTCAGGTTCAAATACAGAGTTGGGAGGGTTTCAAAAAAACGGTGTTTTTAAATGAGTTTTATTCGAAATGTATAAGGATTTTAAATAAAAAAAAAATATATGTTATTCATTGGCCTTTTATCTAGTAATTTCGGCTGGTATTTTCACGATATTTTACAATTTCCTGCATCGAATATAATATCAAACATACGTCCTATTAATAAACTAAATATCATTTTATTAACCGTTTCTGACAAAGAAAAATATACCAAACCAATTGTCTTTGAATATGTAATAGTTGTCGGCCATTATAATTTTAATAATAAGTAAACGTTCAATAAAATCCACATTATTGCCTTATTCGACGCTCTCGCGCCATCATTCAGTTCCGAGCGGAACGCCTTGGAAATCTCACAGTCGGAAATGCTCGCCTTAAATGTTTTGTTATGAGACTAGGCTAAAATCTGTTTATGCAACACTAGCACTTTAACCGCGTCTTCGCCCGCGTCGATTTGAAACTTAAAGATTATTTACACCATATCCCCCATGAACGTAGCATTGCATCTGTGAAAGAATTTTTGGAATTGTACCCAGTAGTTCCAGAGATTACCAAACAAACAAACAATCAAAGGAGAATCGGCACTTTCCTTAGAAAAAATGCTAAACTTGTGTACAATAGAATTTGGTCATAAAGTAAAGCTAATATTATTTGCTACCTAACCCAAGTTTTGACTTATTTTTATCGAATCGCGAATAAGAGTTATTTAATTATTAATATTTTTAAATATGGAAACACTGAGTCTTCGAAAAGCAGACATGTTACTTTAACTTTAACGTGGCTGCATAAACCATAATTCTTTTGCTTTAAAAAAGTGAAATGTCAACAACGGCTTCACGTCAGTCAGTCAGTCAACCTTCATTCGCATTACATATGCGAATAAATATATTGCCAGATATTAATGAATTACAAATTAAAAAAGTATACAACTTAAAAAAAACGCCGGGTCTCGAGACGTATTTATAGATACTGTTGGCGACTGGCTGGTCCAAACCTTTTATATTCAAATTAAGATGTAATGTATTAACTTTTTATAAGACCTTTTTTGACATTGATGTTTTGTGCTTTAGTCATTGGTTTTCGTTTGAGTTGTCAGGTTAATTTCTTATGTATTTGTACTAAATTATAGCTAATATTATTATTATATTTACAAGATACTACGTGTTTCCAACAATTCATTCATACAGTCCACTACTCCATAACAGATACGCCACCTGATCTAAGCGTAAGCGGAGTTCAATGCGAGGAATCTAGTGTAGTAGAACTGGGTCTCACTAGCTGATCTAACCTTGTCGATCCACTACCACTATTTGCTTCTTCATACCTTGTTGGAGGAAAGGACCAATATCTTTTGTGTGGTTAAAGTGGTTACCGTCAGACCTCTTTGATTACCAGAACGGGTATATTTTGTTACATTACAAATACTAAAATAAATTTTTGTAGGCACTTTTATTGAGAAAAAAGAAGTAAGAATTTACAAAAACACAAATGTTGAAACAATTTTCCACGAGCAGGATTTGAACCTGCACCCTTCTGACATACCGGGTCACAGGTGCTCTCCCAACTGAGCTATATGGTTCGAACCAGTTGTGTTTTTGACAACATTAGTGTTTTTGTAATTTGTTCGCAACAAAATTTGCATTAAAAATTATATAAACAAAACAAAAACATCATAAGTAAGAATTTGCCAAGCGTATATCCTTCGTCTCGAGTCTCGACTAACTCGACGATAAGATTGAAGCCGGAAGCGCACTTCAGCCGGAATCCTTAACTACTGAGAACATGGCTATTTTATCTTTTACTTTCGGAACACATACGCTACTTACATTGTTGTTAATATAAGATGGCAGTAGCTAGCCAGTCGGATTAATAACTGACTTTGTTACCAACCAAACTGCTGGCAATCGATTCTGTGACCCTGGATCTGTGACCGCTGGTTCAACCTTAATCCGGCATTGCGAAAGTAGCTTAACTTGCTATCGGACGTTACCCGAACGTGAAAATGGGACTCCTGAGTTCAGCCTATCCGAAACCAGGAGGCTTCAGGCTCTTCGCTCTCAAAGACGTTGCCAAACTTATGGCACCTATCTTTACAGAGGAGAAGATTATAAGAATGGATTTGCACAAAAGATCCCGTTGGGTCGAAGTGCTACTGGGAGAGGGAAACCTCAGCAGGCCCTACTAAGATAAGATAAGATAAGATACCCAAACGTGCATGTCATTGCGCCATCGAGCTCCTCTACTTCATACATACATAAAGTCAAGATATGGGTCTATAATTCGTTGCTTACCGTTGGCCCTTTTTTTTGGTACGGAGTGGAAAATCTGTAAACAGACGCATCAGCGGGCAAGGAGCCATCCCCCCGTGACCAGAAAAGATGGTACTGGGTTGATAGTGGTTTTACCTCGCCTCCCCCCGATACGAGTATATATAATAAATATTTTCTTATGTCGACATTTTTATTTCTTAGTCCCCGTACTATGCGAGTGATATTCGTAGGTGTGCTTCGTGGAATAGAAAATTAATAATGCTTCGTGGAATACTTTAGGTGTGCTTCGTCTGGGTGTGCTTCGTGGAATACCTCGTCTCGTGGCTGGACGAGAGAAGTGGAGGAAGTCCCACGTAACCTTAGGTCACCCATAGCCCATAGCCTCCGTTTAAGCGTATAGCATTTTACCCAGTAAAAAAGGGACTTAGGTTTATAAGACAGTTTTCTAGAAACTAAAAGAGTTATAGTGATACCGAGCTCTCCATTATAGTGTACCAAATTGCATGAAACTTGAAACGAAATCACACTAATATTATAAGCAAAAGTTTGTGAGTATGTATGTGTGTATATTTGTTGCTTCTTTGCGCTGCAACGGATGGATGGATTTGGATGAAATTCGGCATACAGATAGTTTATAACCTAGATTAAAACAAAGGATAATTTTTATCCCGATATTCCCACGGGAACGGGAACCACGCGGGTGATACTGCGAGCTGCCGCTAGTAATAGATAAATGGCTTTGGCTTTTGACAAACATTTCTTTATTCTACATGTCCCTGTTAATCTTTGATCAACTATACAGGGTGTATGATAATATGTGTATAATCCCGATACATAGCCATGCCACGTATAAAACACCATGGTAACATGCAAAATCATATTTATGAAGATTTACTTTTCCATACAAAAACTCAAATTTATTTTATCACATTATTTTTATTCAACCCTGACATGTTTTGACTTCTGTTTTGTTTGGACCATGAGGTTGACGAACAAGAACAATGTATCAGCTGGACCTAGGGTTGTCACTTTACAATTTTACTTAGTAACAAACACCCTTAAGGCGACGCATTGGAAATTTACTTGACGGGGATCTTGATTTTTCCCAACAATTACAAAACATATGAATAAATAAATAAAATAAATGTTTCCCACACTTGTTAAAATGGTTAACTAGACAACGGATAAACATACTTAATATACTTAAATACATAGGAAAAACCCAGACCCGAAACAATTTAGAAAAACAGGTATTTCTAAATTGATCCGACCGGGGATCGAACCCGGGACCTCAGAGATGGCGACACCATGAAAACCGGTGTGCAAGCCACTCGACCAAGGAGGTCGTCAAAAGAAAAAGTGATATTTGATGACATGATTTTTCATTTAATATCCTTCATTTTGCTAGTTGCAGAAACACGATTTGTTAACATTTATAACAGAGAAAAAAATATCAAAGTAACCTCTTATAAAACAGATTTGCATTTTACAGGCAAACCAGACCGATTTAAGCATCTAAATTTTCTTAGTAGATTAGTTTTAACACACTTCAATATGCTAGTTCATTTTTTTTAAATAATTTGTAGTTTTAATTGGAAGAAAAAAAAACAGTTTTTCTTATGGTACGTGGCGCAAACGCTCCGTATTAGATTAATTGGGTAGCGGTGCGTCGCCTTAATATCTCGGCCATATGTTGCTTTTCTGGTATGTTTATAATTCCCTGGGGTTCTACGATCTGTGCCTTATCTGCTATATCCGGGATTATACATGTATTGCCAAACCCTGTATTGATCGAAGGAGTTAACCCAACCTATGGTCAAGCACTCTCGCTTGGAGAGTTTGTATGGAAAATACAAAATTAATTGCAAAAATTTTAACTCATCCCGATTGTCAAGCGAGGCGATGCTTCAATGCCATACTTATTCTCGTTGTCTTTAACGTGTTCATTGTCACCATCACCATCAACACCAGCTCATTTTAAGTGCCCACAGCTGGGCACAAGCCTTACCTATGGATGGAAACACTACATCCCTGTAGTGTATTCTCCCGAACGGGTCATAAACCACCACGCGGTCCCAGCGCGGTGCGGTGATTGTTACCGACTGCTAATGCAGCCGGGTCCAACGGCTTTACGTGCCTCCAGAAGCACGGATCGAATTTAGCACTCTTTGCGATAACGATAACCAAAACGTTCACTTTGAAGTTGTAACCTAGATACATTGTAGGAGCATTTGCTCAATAAAGATTAATTTTCATCTAGATGAATCGAATTATATTCATGATTTGTAATATCTAATACATCCAAAGAACATTAAAAGTGGCCTACTTGTGAACTTGTATGTTAACAAGATCAAAAAGAAATTATTTGAAGAAATCTAACCTACAAATAAACGAATCGGAGATCAATAGGTTCACTCAACTACCATGAACTATAATACTTCTTCAGGTAGCGCAATATTTGTTTTTCATTTTATTTGGGTTAACATATTACAATGTACTTTATACAGGCAACACAATGTATAAGATGGTAAAAACACAAAGGGCCCATATAATAAATACCTTACAGACTAACATACATACAATATAAAACAATTTTTGTTAGTAGATATATAACTTATAACTATGTTAGTATATTAAGCACTAGCTTGTGCTGTTTCGGTGGTGTTGACCGGTAATCTTCCGCGAAAACGCCGGTACACCACTCCCTTCGGCCAGAAGTCTTCCCTCATAAAGGTGTCGACCAGCTTGGTTGTCGGGACTCGCGCCACAAATGCCTTAAAGCTGACATTGTGTCGCGACTCCAGCGGCTCCACCCTCACAAGGAAATTAGTCTTCGTACTTTATGTAACCTTATGTCTGTACTTAGCATCAACATGTATGATACAACTGGATTACAGATATAAAACAAATCAAAATGTCGATGACACTGTAAGGATAATCCTGAAATACTTCATAGTTTCTAACCAATCCAAATACCGAAGGATTTAACATTGAAATGGTACATTATATTAGGTTCTTACTTATGAACTTCACGTTTTTTTTCTTAATTATTAAAAGGTCTAAATGTTCTAAAAGTCAATACCGGTTGTTAATATTATTATACACCTTTACTTTAGCAACTCTTCGGGCTATGTCGGTTACCTTTGTTCTTCTGCGGATCTCCTCATTTCTGATTCGATCACGTAGAAAAACCCCGAGCATAGCCCTCTCCATTGCTCTTTCAGTAAACTTGAGCCTTTTCATGAGGCCTATAGTGAGCGACCATTAAATAAAACTAATGTATAAAATAAACACGAGTAGATCCATAAAAGAAGTTTCATTTAAATAATTTACTTTTTTTGTTTTTGAATATACATTTATTCCATCATCATCATCATCATCATCATCATCATCATCATCATCAGCTCATAAAGTCCCCACTGCTGGGGCACGAGCCTTCCCTATGGAGGGATAGGAAGAACGGGCCATAAACCACCACGCGGGCCCAGTGCGGATTGGTGGTTGTTAACGACTGCTAATGCAGCCGGGACCAACGGCTTTACGTGCCTTCCGAAGCACGGAGGAGCTCGAGATGATACATTTTTGGTCACCCATCCAATGACCGGCCTTTGCGAAAGTTGCTTAACCTCAGCACTCGCAGACCGGGCGTGTTAACCACTGCGCCATCGAGCTCCTGTATGTATTCCATTACTGCATCTATATCCCATTCGTTATGTATATATAAGTAACGTATACATAGTATACATGTGGTCTTTTGAATATACAAGAATTCCATAGTGAATATTCGTTTAAGTTTTGTTTGAACCGACTGTATAGTTAGTTATAATTTCGCTGCTAGAAGAGATAAGGACATGCTCTCAGAACACACAAAGCACTTTCAAACGCTTTTACATTGGGAACTGGCTCGCGAGTGAGCGTACAAGGCAGACGTGTCGCAAGTTTATTTTAAATCTCACAAAGTAATCTACAGTTAATTCTGAACACTAATATCGACGTAATATAGCACCTTTTTCTAAAAATATCGAAGTGTGTGTTATGATAAATTATTCCAAGTGATAAGTGCCGTCCGCGGTGTTTGACGCGGTAACCGCTCTTCGCCACCTCGAGGAAGCGAGACGGGACCATTATTTTCTGGACCGCTCACGCATAGTTGCGCACGCTCAAACCACGTGAGTAACCTACACCACAGATAAACAATGAGCGTCCAACGATCACCGACTGGATGTGGCAGTAGTGCAAGACTTGGTGGCTCTCAGCCTAATTTGTCAGAAACACATCCTATTTGTGACACCCCCACCAATATTACTCATCGCAGCAAGAGAAAGGAAACCGACGATAATGCTTGGATAAGATCGGAACTGTCTGATTTAAAAAAACAGATGTCTGAAATGATGGCAGTATTAAAGTCAAGTAGCAGTTCACAAGCAGAAAACATCGGCAAGCTCAGCGAAGACGTCACTGCTATAAAAAATCAAGTAAACGACATTGGCAATACCATTGAAAATATAATTTTGGATCAAAATAACACGAAAATGAAAGTGGATAGTCTAAAAACTACGAGTGAAAATATTGAGAAAAAAATTGAACTTCTAGAATCCGATATATATAAACTTAAGTGTACTTCACCATCACCATTCTCTACAGTTCAATCGCATTTGAGCTACGAAGAGATTGTAAACGAGGTCAGTGAGCGAAATATACGATCTAAAAATATTGTGATTGTGGGAATACCTGAAGCAACTATAACGACTGAACGGCATACCTATAATGACAATGAGGTTACTAAAATTATCAAAATGATATATGATGAATGTCCCAAACCTCTTAAAATCACCCGCCTTGGAAAATTCAAACCTGATCGTATCCGTCCGATTAAAGTATGCTTTACATCAGAAGAAACTGTTAAATATCTACTGCGTAACAAAAACAACGTAAAGTTTGATAACGGCATAAAAATTTTCTCAGACCAAACTCCAAATCAAAGACACCTCATGCAGAATCTAAAAGAAGAACTAGAAAAACGTAACACAAATGGAGAAACCAATCTAATCATTAAATACATAAAAGGTACACCTAAAATTATCCAATCAACAGAAGACAAACAAAAGAAAAATACACCAATAACAAAAAACTAACTGCTTCTCCGGGAAAGATAACATATGAAATCGTCAGTAACTACAATATCACAATCACCAAAAAATCTCTTAAGTGCTTTTATATGAATGCTCGTAGTCTCGTCAAGCCGGGTAAATTCGATGAACTTAATTGCATTGTTGTCACACTCAAACCTCATATTGTCATAGTATCGGAAACCTGGATAAAGAGCGACAGTGATCTTCAAGTTCTTCAGATTCCATGCTACACCCACTACAATAACCATAGGCAACACCGGAAGGGAGGAGGAGTCTCTATCTTCGTGCACAATGACTTGAAGCACAACTTTATCGAGGAACACTGTATTGATGATGATATCCACTATCTCTGGATTCACCTCGAAAAGCAATGTTTGGATATTGGCGCTGTATACAACCCCAATAGAAACAAGGTAGATAGCTTTCTTGAGACTTACTCGATGCAGCTGCAAAAAAGAAAGAGAGGTGTGGTGTTTGGTGATTTCAATTTTGATCTACTAATATCGGATCGAGACACTCGAAAGTATAAGGATACATTAAGAGAATGTGACTATAGAATTTTAAACAAAGTCACCCGAAAATATTGTACCCGCGAAACAGCGTCCACGAAATCTATCTTAGACCATGTATGTACCAATTTAAAAGAAAATAACTTCAACTTCAACATTATTGAGACTGATATGTCCGACCACAAACAAATATATATAGAGATTGAGAATTACCAGCCTCCACCAATCAAAAAAGTCAGATACACAGCAATAAATTACAGCAAATTTTATGAAACTATAGAAAAAACATTAAACAAAGTTGATCAAGAAAACACATATGACTATAATACATTTGAACAAGACATTTTAAACTGTATATCTAAAAGTAAAATCTACAAAACAAAACTATTGAACCCTCCACGTCAAGATTGGATAAATAAAGACATCATTCACGATATAAATAAGCGAAATACACTATGGCACAACTACAAAAACAATATATCAGATATAAAAGTAGAAGAAAAATTTAAAGAGTGTAGAACTAAAGTTTATAAATCTATACAGAAAACTAAAAAAACATATTACTACAATTATTTCAAGAACAATATGAAAAAGCCTAAGAAAATGTGGGAGGCTATTAATAATCTAGCAAGGAATAATATAAAGGACACTTTTGGCCCAAACAAACTAATTATGAACTCAAGCACAATTACAGATGAGAAAGAAATTTGCGAGTGCTTTAATAATTATTTCTCAACTATTGGTTCAGTACTAGCAAGTGAAATCCCAAATAAACATTTAACGAGTCAAAGTCCAACACAAGCACCCAACATATCAGAAACAGATCTCTCGAACTTTGCACCAGCAACCACAGATGAAATCACTAAAATCATTGATGAATTGGCTCCAAACACGAGCTGTGGCATTGATGGCATCAGTACGAAATCTATAAAATGTATTAAAGAATTAATCGTTACTAGACTCACAAATTGTATAAATTTTTGCCTGGCTCAGGGGGTCTTCCCGGACAGCCTAAAAATTGCAAAAGTGAAACCAATTCACAAATCTGGAGATAGGTCAGATCCGTGTAATTACCGTCCAATATCGGTCTTACCAGTGATCTCGAAGATTTTCGAAAAAGTAATTTATTCCCGATTAGAAAAATATCTTACCTCTAAACAAATTTTATATAAAAAACAATATGGTTTTAGACCTAGATCCAATACGCTCTCTGCAACAGTCGACCTTGTCACCAAAATGAAAAATAAGATAGATGAAAAACAACTAGTACTTGGTATTTTCATCGACCTCAAAAAAGCTTTTGATACAATTTGTCACACAATAATTCTTAAAAAGCTCTCTGTAATCGGTATCACTGGCAAGGCTCACGACATTTTAAAATCATATTTTCAAAACCGTAAGCAAATTGTTAAAATAGGTCCACATAAAAGCTCTGCTAGTCCAATCACCTTCGGCGTCCCTCAGGGCTCAGTCCTGGGACCACTCTTGTTTTTAATTTATATTAACAATATACAACATATAAGTCTAACAGCTAATATCACCCTATATGCAGACGACACAAGCTTATTTTACTTTGGTCACTCAATCAAAACTATAACGTCAAGAGCACAGAGCGATTTGGATCTACTAAATAACTGGTTTCTATCAAATTTACTTACAATAAATACAAGTAAAACCAATTTCGTCATATTCGCCGCCAAAAACAAACCAATCAATGATATTGTTCAACTTAAAATAAATAACGAAATACTTAGAGAAAAAACGCATGAGAAATATCTTGGCCTTGTTATTGATCGCCAACTAAACTGGAAACAACACATAGACAAAATCAAAACCAAACTAACATCATTAACCGGTACTATACTTAACATAGCCAAATGTCTCCCACGTAAAATTAAATACCTTATTTATAATTCATTAATAAAACCACACATGGATTATTTGATTGAAATTTGGGGTACAGCAGCTAAATCTAATCTAGAAATTATACAAATTGCACAAAACAAATTAATAAAATCTCTATTCAATTATAAATTTCGCACGCACTCTAAAAAAATTTATGAGGATACTAAAATAATGACAATCAAACAAACATACACTTACTTCACAAGCATATTAATTTATAAAATTCTAAACAACCAGATCCATACATCACTATCGTTCCATAAAAAAGTTCAAATACAAAAAATGAAATTAAGAAATGCAAATCATCTAATATCACGCCATCCGAGAACGAATTACGGCAAAAAGAATATCGATTATGAGGGTGTGCGAATATATAATAAACTACCTGCTGAAATCAAAGATGCAAAATCATTAAATGGTTTTAAAAGACGACTTAAAATGTATGTATTAGATGAAATATAAAAATCACAAAAATACTAATAAATAAACAAGAATTAAAACCACAATATATTTATAGTCATTAACCGACTTTTTACATACCATTTCAAATCATAATAATATCATAAAATAATATTTAAAATCATTTAACACACTTATAAAATTACTAATCAAACTTTTAAACTATCAGTATTGATCTGCCACATCCATAATGCAAGTACGCTCTGCGCGCTTTAGATCCGTGGTTGTCGGTGCATACAATCGTCGGTCGCTGACATTTTTGTAATTTACCCGACATAATTTTTTTTTTATTTAATTTTGTGTTTTAAAGTGTACGCTCATTATGTCTTGCTTTGTTATGTTAAGTTAAAATGTTTATGTTTCTCAGTAAGTGAATATTGTAATTCTTTATGAGAAAATAAAGTTCTTAAACCTCAAACCTCAATACTGACAATCTTCATGTGAACATGCAAATCAAATAATTTTAGTACAAGGAGTCCCAAGAATCCCTTTGAAATCCCTATTTATTAAAGTGAACAACTTTGGCTGTGGAACTTACTTAGAAATCGTCATAAATTAAATAATATAAGTAACATTTGATTTCACTATTTCAGCGGTTCGCAAATCTGCAAAGTCAAAGTAGTTGGTGCCTTTTTTACCGCTACATATACACGGTGTTACAAAATAACCCGTAAAAAATATAATAAATGATCAAATCCAAAAATATTGTCAACCCTAGTAAGCTGTCATGTCAGGGAACCGGAGTTAGCATAGATTATTTAACAGAGAGGCCTACCTACCAATTTTAATAATATTGTCAACTTTAATGGTTTTTCGTTTATCACCCACAAAGGTTCAATACTATGATGTCATTATGCTTAAGTACTGGCTTCAAAAACGTCAAGACGGAAAAAAATTTTATGTTGTCAATTTCAAATCTTAAAAAAATAATAATAATAATAAATAATATTAATATTTTTTCTTTTCTTCTTTTTCTTTCAAATTCTGTACATTTTGTTAGTACACACGGCGGCTGATCAACCTACCCAAACCTGTCAAATTTCTCCAATGAATATTGATCCTTATAACCAAACGATAAAGTTCAAAATTGATTGTACAAATTTGACAGTTTTGGGTAGGTTGATCTGCCGCCGTGTGTACCTATGTCTCTTTATCGTTTCAATTAGGTAAAAATGTACATAAACTTACAGTGAGTCATACAGTGATAGTACGGTTCTCAAATATTGTAAATGGACTTGTTATAAGGCACCATACAACCCTCTTTTAGCTTTACGGGTATTTTTGTAACACTCTGTATATGAAAATGCCCTCCCATCATTATTATTATTATTATTATTTCTCATGGGGACGTCGCCAGCCGGACGGACGATCCACCTGCATTGTTGCGTTGCCCTCCCATCTTAGAAACACTTTTCTTATAAAGCCTTTAGCATTGAAAGTTTCATTAGAAATGGCTACTTGCATTAATGAAAAAGTTATAGAAATAAAAAAAAAATCTCTTACCTTGCCCTTTGACTGCAACTCGCTATAATAACAGCTGCAAAAAGCCCGTCAACTTAAAAAGTGGTACCACAATTCCCAGTTGCAGTGTGGGAGCACTGCAACTTAAGCCAGGCTTTAACATTTAAGGAGCTCGGACGCTTGTTGGCTCAACATCGCGTCGCCCACGCGTCTGTCGCACCACCCACGCACGTCTGTGTGTTTGTTTCCAGACTGAAGCAGGAACTACAAACAGTAAATAATATAAACAGGAGCACATAATACGGTGCTTGGCTCAAACAGTAGCTTTGCTGGACTAATTAATAATAAACAAATAGCATAACTTCCGATTCTTGGATTCCTTATTCTGAGGGCCAAGCACGAATGATCGTTTTCGTATTGCAGCGAGCGTAAAATGGGAAATATTATCTGTGTTACTATAGGTCTGTCTATTAATACTTTATGTAGAATCTATAATGAAAACTGTATGACCGTTTGTTTTCTAATAAATAAATAAATAAAAAATAAATTGTATGGAATTTGTAAATGGATAACAATTGAAAGACGTAATTACATACATTTTATGACATTAGAATGTCTCAAACTTTACCTTACTTATGGCCTAGAAAGAAACTAGCTATCTTATTAGGCCCAATAGGCTTATTGGGCCTTGGTAAGATAGTCAGCTCCTCAACTACTAAGGAACAGTGGCGGTAGCCAAAGTAACATTAGTAAGTAAAAGTACATAAGCCGCGCTAAATCACGTGGCCAATCCTAGGATTGAAGAATCCTAGGATTCAGGTTCGAAAACAATAAGGCCAATCCCATACATTTTATTCTTTTCGCTTCGCTATCGTTTTTTTAATGTTACTTTAGCTACCGCCACTGGCTATCTTATCTCTAGCTGTCGAAAAACAATAATGCTACTAACATTAATGTTTTGGCGGCATATTTGGATAAGATAGTGGTAGCTGGTAAGGCGGACTTACATCATCCTTACCTAGTTACACGAGAATATGTATATTGAATGAATAATTAAAAATCATTAATTAAGAGTAACACATTAATATTAATGCATTCCGGACAAACATCAGTGGTTTTTGGTCTGCTATGATGCAAAAGTATTGTATGTTTTAGTGTAAATAAATTTAAAAAAAAACATCAAATAATAAATCATGACTGCGATATTGTTTTACTTTCATAAAGTCAAAGTCAAAGTCAATTTTTTTTATTCAAATGAACTTACGAAAAGTGCCTTTGGATCGTCCATACATTGTTTACCTACTACTCAATCAGAACGTCTATTTTTTAGCTGTGGAGAAGAATGGGCGCAAGAAACTACACAACTTTAAAAAAAGTAACGACATTTACAAAAAAAAAGTATATCGTTACAAAAAAAAGTATTTGATGATTTGCATTCAATATTAAATTATGTGTATTTTGTCGAGTATCATTATCACTAAGTACTCTTTTCTATTACTTATCAATAATTATGATCTATTCACAAAAAAATGGGTTTCTAATATTATCATTAAAAAAAAGAACTAAAAAGTTAAAAATAAAACCTGTCAATATGAAAAAAAAATAATTTTATAAATAAAAGCGTGTTACATTGTTTTTTTTTACTTGTTAATAAAAAATAACTTTTTTGTTCTTTATTTATTAATAAGTCTTGTTTTTAAAAAGTTTTTTTTTCTTTTTAACTTTTTAGAAATTTTGTAGTGGGATAAGGGCAGGGTACAACAGGGTTAACCCCTGGTACCCTGAGGCGCAACGTTAACGATATGACATGTTTATACACCCTCATACTATTCAGCCCTCGGCACGTGCTCACCTTGGCATAGGGTCATCCAGATGGATCTAATCCATCTAATCAAAGACAAAATCCACATTGACAAACATCCATATCTACAAACGGAACGAACGAACTTATTTTCCCGAGTTCCTATGCCCATCTTCCAGCTCCACCATCAGACCCTGGTTACCATCCAGCACCAAAGTACTCGTCAAGACGTATCATACGAGCCCAAACTCGATGGGGTTGTGTCGTTTAATTACCGAGTTCCTATGGCCACCTTCCAGCTCCATCATCAGACCCTGGTTACCATTTAGCACCAAAGTACTCGTCAAGGCAAAGATCAAACGAGTCCAAACTCGATCAGGTTGTGTTGTTTAATTACCGAGTTCCTATGGCCATCTTCCAGTTCCATCATAAGACCCTGGTTACCATCTAGCACCAAAGTACTCGTTAAGATGGATCAAATGAGTCCAAACTCGATGGGGTTGTGTCGTTTAACTACCGAGTTCCTATGGCCATCTTCCAGCTCCATCATCAGACCCTGGTTACCATCTGTCCATGTATTTGACACACACGCATATGTATTTGACACACACACGCATAATAAACTCTTTTCAAAAATTTCAAAAATGCAAGAGGAGCGGCCAAAATCTGTCAATGCCAATCCAAACTCACATTCTATCTTTTTTAATTTTTCATTGTATAGGATACAATCCTTGCAGCCATAATAAAATTACGGTCGAATTTCTACCACTGGGCGACCACTAAATTAGAAAAAATATTTCGGAGATGCCCCCAAAGCCGTAATTAATCACTCATTATTACCAGTAATAATTAATAATTATAATATCTATCTATATTAACAATTAGCCGTCACTCGCACGCTTCGCTGTGCGAAAATAATGGATCAATGAATGCTAAATAAAATAATTACCAGTAATTTGAGATACATATCATTTGCGCCGGGCCTGGGTTAATTTTCCATACTAGGTGAGCATTGTCCTTTAGCTTGCAAGATTTGATTATAGACAAACTAAAAACAAACAAACAAACATCGGGACAGGTGAAACTAAATAAAAGCTTGTAAAATAGGGGTCAGCTACTGATTTCAGTCTATAGCAATAATTAAATATCAGTATTTTATATTTATTCAGTATTTTAAGAGATGACATGTAGGAAGCACACTGGTCACTGGTCACAGCTTCCTATATGTCATCTCTTAAAATTTTAATGACGACCAATGTAGTTTTTAGGCCATGTAAAAGGAGTCGATCACAGGTCCTTAAGTGTTGAACACTGGCACCCTAAAGAAAAACAAATCCATACGATATTTTCACAAAACATTTGCACGTTCATCATCATCATCATCATCAGCTCATTTTTGTCCCCACTGCTGGAGCACGAGCCTTCCCTATGGATGGATAGGGAGAACGGGCCATAAACCACCACGCGGGCCCAGTGCGGATTGGTGGTTGTTAACGACTGCTAATGCAGCCGGGACCAACGGCTTTACGTGCCTTCCGAAGCACGGAGAAGCTCGAGATGATAAATTTTTGGTCACCCATCCGATGACCGGCCTTTGCGAAAGTTGCTTAACCTCAGCACTCGCAGACCGGGCGCGTTAACCACTGCGCCATCGAGCTCCTCTTTGCACGTTAATCTTGGCTAAATGTCGACTTGACTTCAGATCACTAATGCGGATTAACGGCAGTAATGAAACTACCGTAGGTGGACTCAGCAGTCAGGAGTCGGATAATCTAGCGGGCGGTCCATCATTTGGAGTGTGTCCGACGGAAACAAAGGATACAGGACATCTTTTCTTATTTGTATGTTAGGTACTAGATGTCTTCTAGTGGTCAAATGTAATTGTAAATCATTTTTTACGAACGTTATTCATTTTTTTATTTATTATTTATTGAAATGAAATAACTTTTACGGATCTACTCGCGTTTATTTTACACATTACTCCCTGGTTACTATCTAGCACCAAAGTACTCGTCAAGATGAATAATACGAGCCCAAACTCGATGAGGGTGTGTCGTTTAATTACCGAGTTCCTATGGCCATCTTCCAGCTGGCACAGGGAGACCCTGCAAAGGGTTCGAAACGTCAGGATAAACATTAAATAAGTAATGTGTAAAATAAACGCGAGTAGATCCGTAAAAGTTGTTTCATTTCAATGTGTAGTGTTCGCGTAAACTTTAGAAAACAATATTGGGTATCGGTGTTGGTGTGCATTTTCGCTTGCACGCATTGTTTCTCCTGCATGTGCATACTTTTTGCGGGCGGGAGGGCGGTGCATGCGTACTGCATCCAAGCTGTATAAACGAGTGAGTTAGCGGAATTAACACTACATATTATTTAAATTACATTTTTTTGTACTATGGATTTCCGCAAAATAACGCCTGATTCCATTAATTATGAAAACAATATTATTTATTGAAGTTTTAGCGTATTTATTCAAGTTATTAGTTATATATTGTCAATATTTACTATATACTAGTGATCGTCTAGTGGTCAGATTCAACCGTAACTCTTTCTTTATTGAAGTTGGAACGTATTTATTGAAGTCAATGTATACTATAGTTTAAAGCGACGACCTGAAAAAACTTCTAAATATATCGGTTGAAGGGATGTACAGTACAATCCCTTTAAAGATGAATGATGATTGTTAAATTAAATATGTTGATTTCCAACACGATATTATTATTGTTTTTTTGTTTTGTTGTTTTTATAGAATAAATGAGTTATTATGTCTTAATGAATGAATGAAAGTTATTAATGCAATGTTACATATTAACACATCAAATAAAAATACAGTTAAACTTTAAAATTAGCACAAAACCTTCACAAAGTATTAGCGATATATTTCGACAAGAATTTTTTTTCACATTAATTTTAGTTAATCGTTGACCTGACATAAATAATGTGGATGAATGGGATAATGAAGCTACAACTGGACTCCGCAGTCAGGGGTCGGATAATCTAGCGGGGCGGTTCATCATATTACGGAGCGCGACTGAGTTATTGGCCAACCTTTCTTTAAAAACAAGCCCTACCACCAATCAAAACCGAGTACCAGTTAGGTAAGTACGTCAAATATATCCAATGGCATAAAGATTTTCTTTATCCTATGAAAAATTTTTTCATTAATAAACAAAGACAAAAACCAATATAATAATTAAACTACTTAAAATTAAACTTACAATTAACTATAAACTATAACTAGATACTACTAACTATAAATAAAAAAATTGCCCCAAATCATCCCCATCAGGTAGAGTGCCCAGTAAGCCAGCAGCATTGCCGCGTTGGATAGCTATGCTTATTTTCTTTTAAATTTTGATAAGTAAGCAGTTTGCACACATTTCACGAATAAAAAAAATCTGATTTTGATTCTAAAAAAATATATGCCCGTTAAACTGAGTTTATCTTACAGACTTATTCATAATCATCACCGGCTGATTTTATGTCCCCAATGCTGGGGCACGAGCCTTCCCCAAGGATGAGAGGGAGACAGGCCATAAACCACCACACAGGCCCAGTGCGGTGGTTGTCAACAACGCTAATGTAGCCGGGACCGACGGCTTTACGTGCCTTCCGAAGCATGGACAAGCTCGAGATGATATATTTTTGGTCACCCAATCGGCCTTTGCGAATGTTGCTAAACCGTGGCAATCGCAGTCTGGACGCGTTAACCACAGCGCCATTGATCTCCTCGATCCTTGGAAAAAATGCCTGCTAACAATAGAATGAGTTTATGTATCTTACAGACTTCATCATCAGCTATTTTTATGTCCCCACAGCTGGGTTTAGCCTTCCCTATGCATGAATAGGGAGAACGGGTCATAAACCACCACGCGGGCCCAGTGCCGGTTGGTGGTTGTTAACGACTGCTAATGCAGCCGGGACCAACGGCTTTACGTGCCTTCCAAAGCACGGAAGAGCTCGAGATGACACATTTTTGGTCACCCATCCGATGACCGGCCTATGCGAAAGTTGCCTAACTTTAGCAAACGCATACCGGGCGCGTAACCAATGCGCCATTGAGCTCCTTACAGACTTATTTGTTACGTATTTATTCTTACACAAATACATAGCCAACTCCGTTGTGTCCTTGCAACTTAACACGTCTTGCGTGCCCTTTCGCGCTCGTAAATTTTGTCTGTCATAAAGCCAACCCTTAGTTTAGTCCTTCCTTTAAATGTAGCAGCAAATGTTATGTAATGCGTCCACTTAAGTATACTTTTAAGACGTTTTTTTACTATGTTTTTACGATACACTAACCCAACAAAGATTGTTACTACTCGTACAAACTTTTCATCTAAAAGCTTTACATATTTGTTATTTCGAATATGTTTGATGGAGAGCGGTCATCGGCGTTCTATGACCGCTTGTAAAACAATAAGTGTTACCAACCCTGAAGTAAATAAATATAAATCACTACATAGTATAAAACAAAGTCGCTTCCCGCTGTCCCTATGTATGTATGTATGCTTAGATCTTTAAAACTACGCAACGGATTTTGATGCAGTTTTTTTTAATAGATAGAGTGATTCATTATGAAGGTTTATATGTATAAATACATGCAAAATATAGTAGAGAAACACTGATAATTTTAGAGGTTTCATATTTTTTTGCAATGTAAGCCATTGCAAACGCTGGCTGAACCCTACGAGATAGATCAAAATAATGTACTACAGTATTGTACACAGATTGTATATATGTATATATTGTACAAAAAGTTTGCGATGGTATATGTCTATCTTTTAGGGATAACCCACAATAATAATTTTTATCCTTTACTTTTTACGAGAAAAAATGGCCTATTTAAGAAGCGATTTTAAGCAGTACAGCATTAATCCTTATCCAATTAAGTACCTTAAATACATTGTGCATTTAATATAGATTAATATGGCTCTGTACAGCATGTAATTTAAAGGAATATTTTCGAAGATATTACAGATTAAAAATGCAGGGACATAGCGGTTCGTGTATCAGCATTGCACCCGTGCGAAGCCGGGGCGGGTCGCTAGTAAATAAATAAATAAACTTTCCTACACTCACACCAATTTATCAAGCACAAGAGAAGCTTTGTTATGAAACTCGTTAAATGGTTACTAGACAACGGATAAACATACATAAAATACTTAAATACATAGAAAACACCCAGACCCGAAACAATTTAAAAAAACAAAAAATTCTTAATTAAGTCTTCGTAACCTACCGTTAGATACTTACTCTTAAAAGAAAAATTACTGTTGTGTTTATTGTCATGCATTGGGACTATGTCCAGCGCTGGACTGGCAAATTTTACACAGGAGTTGCTTATGTCGTAATGGCATTAACTAGAAACATGTCTGAAAATTTATATAATTAAGAATACAACCTTTGCCCGGCGAAACTATTTCTACTACCAACTTATGGCAGTCATTTTCAAAATGAAAATATCAGCTCTTAGAAATGTCGTGAAATTAGTCGGTGCGCTTGTAAAACAGGAATTGCTATAATGTTGTCAAATGCAAAGATCTTACAATAGGCTTCAGTTCTTCACTACGCGAGTGAGTACCCAATTCTCCACCATAAAATGGAATAAATATAAATAAATGTAAACTTTCCTACACTCACACCAATTATCTAGCCCAAGAAAAGCTTCGTTATGAAACTCGTTAAATGGTTACTAGACAACGGATAAACATACATAAAATACTTAAATACATATTTATTATACATAGAAAACACCCAGACTCGGGACAATTTAGGAAAACAATAATTTCTAAATTGACCCGACCGGGGATCGAACCCGGGACCTCAGAGATAGCGACACCATGGAAACCGGTGCACAAACCACTAGACAAAGGAGGTCGACAACCATACGTATTTCCTCCTTCCTTTAAACGAGGTCACGAGGTCCTTTAAACGAGGTGTGATGTGAAGAAGCAACTTGCGGCTCGGCAAGATAAGGACTGCTAGCGAGGCACAATCTTACCACTCTGCCCGATCCGCTGCGAACCCTTCGGAGAATCTAGGAAGGCTCGGGGACACGAACTAGTGCCTGATGCTGTTCCCTCTAGATAACCTCTGACGGTGCTTTGTTTTACACAGCTTGAGGAACCCTTTAAGTTTCTCGCCGCCCCCAAAAAAGACAGGTGAAGCTGAAAATGCCGTCTGAAGCAATCAGCAATCTCTATCAAAAAAAATCTGGACTCTGCTTCTGCTTAACCTGTTAGAGCGGAGTCATTTGTCATTTAATTTTTTTTTCATTATGCGATCTTATGTACACGCACACGCACACCACTACAGTCACACTCACACACTATAGGCCCTGTCAGAATACCAGCGTCGTTGTGGTGGTGTTTGTTTCCCAGCACCGCGACGGTACAAGCTGAGGCAGGGTCCTAGTTGGCCTTCACACACATTCATCCTTCCTTATTTAAATTTAATTATTATTATCTCTCTATTTATTTTTTTACATATTAATTTACATTTTTAAATATTTTCTAAAAAACAAAACAAACATTTAAAAATATAAAAAATAGGGGTCCACCGGCATCGCGACCAGGGTCCAAACTACCGGTGATTAGGGCTCCAGAGACAGGAACCTCCTCACAATGCGTGCCGTATCGAGGAGAACTGCCTTCTGAATCAGGCCCTTTATCCAGCCGCCTAATGAGAGCCTCATGAGATGTTGATCGAGGCTCTTGGCCATCAGGCCGTTGGCCGTAACAATAATCGGCACGATGACAGCCGAGTCCACATTCCACATGTCGACAACCTCATGTGCTAAGTCGAGATATTTGATTTGTTTCTCTTTCTCAGCTTTCACGAGGTTCTCGTCATGGGGAATGGTGATATCGACAATCATCGTGCGGCGCGCTAATCGATCTATCACCACAATGTCTGGCTTATTAGCTACAATAGTCCTGTCGGTGATGATAGATCGATCCCAGTACAACGTGACATGATCATTTTCGAGAACTGGGTCGGGCACATACTTGTAGTACGGTACCTCAGAATCCACAAGTTTGTATTTCAAAGCAAGTTGCTGGTGTATAATCCTGGCCACTTGATTATGCCTGTGCAAGTACTCGCCGTTAGCCAGACGAGAACAGCCAGAAATAATATGTCTGATAGACTCACCCGGACGGTGACATGCCCGACATATGTCAACCGTCCCGTCCTTCATAATAAATTTCCGGTAGTTATTCGTTAGCATAACTTCGTCCATAATTGCACAGACAAAACCTTCAGTTTCCCCGAAGAGGTCACCGAAACGCAGCCAGGATACGGACGCTAAAAAGTCTACATCGGGTCCGTGGAGGGCCCGATAAAAGCGCCCGTGGAGCTCCTTGCCTTGCCATACCTCCCTGCGGTCATTGGCACTAAGTACTACGGGTTTGTGCCAGTTCTCTTTAGCCAAGGACAGCGGGGTGAGTCCCTTGTCCACTCATACCACATCTCGGTGCATACCCACATTGGCTTTAAGGAAATATTCCCTGAGACTGCACACCTCACGGTTGTGGAGGGTCTTAGCATTTAAAAAACCTCGACCCCCGCACTTCCGCGGGATGTACAGCCTCATTACCGACGATCGTGGGTGATGCATCCGATTTGTGGTCAGCAATGTATGGACTCGCCTATCCAGGGCATCCAGTTCTGTCTGAGTCCACTTGAGTATGCCGAAGGAGTACATCAGGACTGGCATGACCCTACCGTTGAAGGCGCGCACCTAATTGCCGCCTGATAAGGAGCTTATGAGCGCCTTTTTCAGGCGACCAAAGAAACGCTCCAGCAACGATTGCTTCATGTCAGCCACACTTATTCCTAACCCCTCTGACATACCCAGGTATTTATATGTATCATTTGCGGAGAGCGATTTCAGGTTTATAGAATCTGAGAGTTGTAATCCCTCAGATTCTACAATCCCGCCTCGCTTTACATGCATGACTGCACATTTGTCTACACCAAATTCCATCCTGATGGAATTACTGAAAGTTTCAGTTACCTTCAGTAACTCCATCAGTCGCAATCTGTTGGGGGCAAACAGTTTCAGGTCATCCATATAAAGCAGGTGGGATATTACCTGACCTCCTCTTCGCAATGAATAGCCAAGTTATTATTATTATTAGTTCCTTTATTTATTTTTTCACATATTAATTTACATTTTTAAATATTTTCTAAAAACAAAACAGACAAAACATTTTAAAATATAAAAATTTGGGGTCCGCCGGCATCGGGACCAGGGTCCAATTATTAGTATTATTAATTTTTAAATGTTTTCATGTTCATTGTTTTTTTTCTGTTATGTCTGTGTGATCGTCAATAAATAATTTCTTATTCTTATTCTTATTTGCTAATTTATCTACAACGTGTAACAGAAGTGTTGTAAAAATAGAAAGACCCAGAGTGTATCTGATCTAGAGTTTGTATGTGTTGTATGTTACTGTTACTAACACAAAATTATTAACATTAATTTGTCATACAATTGTAAATGAAATATTGGGTTCTTACCCATGAAATTGACGTTTTTTTCTCACATATTAATAGGTGTATTACTTCTAAAAGTCAATACCAGTTGTTAATATTATTATTATACACCTTTAATTAGGACTTTGTTACTTAGGCTTCAGTAATAACAATGATTATTCATTTTGTGTCTTTATCGCTAAATTTTTTTTTGAACTGACTTCTTCTTTTGTTCGCGGAATTGACCTTTTGTTTCATTGTAGCTTTGAAGGGTCTTGATTTTTTTTCCTTTTAATGTCTGCTATATTTATATTAACATAAATAAGAGATAACATGAGTAACACTGTCTGAGTGGTAGAGCCACGCTGCGTTGCAGCACGAAATGGGCCGGCTCGCCCGGCGAAATACCACCCTCTCACAGAATATCGGCGTGAAACAACGGCACTCGTTGCTGTTGTGTTTCGTCCGGTGAGTGAAAGTACCCGAGGCCCATCTCTCACCCCCCCCCCCCCTACCAATTCCTACTTCCTCCTCAAGATCCAACTCCTTCCCCAGGGTTGGCAACGCATCTTCGATAACTTTGGTTTTGTCCATCAGGTGACCCGCCTACTCGTTTGCCTCCTTTTACCATAAAAAAAATAAATAATAGATGCTAAGAGAATTAAAAAACGTTAGTATGAAAAATATAGTTTTATAAAAATCTTCATACAAAACGTCAATTTCATAGGTTTAAGGACCTAATATAAGGTCACATTTTATCTACTGCAAATATTTTGAGGATAAATTCAACAACATTATAAAAACTATTTTTATGAAAAAACCTTAAATTTTTATACGCTTGTTTCCAAGAAGAACGCTAAAAGACATTTCGATTATAAAGTAAAATAAAGCACTTTCGGTAGTTTCAATTCAAAGGAGCCGAAACAGAGAGAGAACTTAAACTTAACTTAACTTTATATTTCATTTTTGTGTCAGGAAAAGTAAAAAAAAAACTAGCCTGATTTTTTAAAATGCTAGGGCCTTATTTCTCTGATATATTTAGATGTTTTGTCAAAATATTTGCTGTTGATAAAATGTGACCTTATATTTATATTAGTAAAGTCATGCGTGTCAGGCGCGCTTAAGCAAGCAGCAGTGATCATAAATATGTTATTTTATATCATATATGTGGTTTAATAACCTCTCTGTACTTGTTAGTATAGAGAGGTTATTAAACCACTCGTGGCTGTGACTTGCTTATTTTGATGTGACGTCAAAGTAGAAATTTTTAATAAAAAAATGTATGTATAACAAATTAAAGTTATTAATAAGAAATTTCATACGTTGGATTTGTTTAGCTGTAATTTACAATCATACAAAAAACTAATCATAAACTAATCATGGGATTGTCGGATGATTCAATCTAGTTAGTTATTTATTTATGTTATTTTTTTTAATTCATATATTTTTGTATTCAAGTTAGTTTATGAATTAAATTAATGCGCGTGTGCGTGTGTGTGTGTGAGGGTGTGTGATAAAGAGAGATTACGTATTGTTGTCTGTTCAATGCAATTGTGGAAACTTTACTGATTTATGTGTTATTTTGTATGTATAATTTTATATGATTTTGTATAATTGTTTGTTTCCCAAATAAATAGAAAATAAAATAAAATAAAATAGTAACTCTGCATACAAGATCTAGATCGGATACACTTTGGGTCTTTTCATTTTGACTACACCTTTCTGTTACACGTTGTATAAAGAAAAGAGTCGCAATATCTACTAAGCCGGTTTTTTACATCGTTTTTACTGGGACAAGTCGCGTGCATAGCTCGTTCACGATACTTAATTAACTCAAACATGCGGTCACCTCTTCACTGGACATTGGACGTCAGCTGGCAGCAAATGCAGCCAATATTGACTTAATGCACGTATACTGTACGGGCGGTAGGCGGATACAAGTTAAAACAAGGCCCTTTTACTCTGAGTACAAATTAGGTTATTTTTTTTAAGATACTGAGCCCTTAAACGCGTATACGGCAAACCGCAGCCCATGCACAGTTCCAGGGTGGTCGTCGTTCTGTGGAACTCTTAGCAAAATCCTATCACTATTTTTGTAATTTGGAATCGCAAATTCACTAGAGGAATGTTTAAAACCGTAATCCCTAATAGTTGCATGCGCCATGATCACGGAATTACTCATGACGGATGTAATTCCGTGATCATGGCGCATGCAACTGTGCCGAAATATCGAATATTTACTCACAAATAATAAACATGGGATGAATGAGTAGTATGCAGAATAAAAGTGCGAGAGGAGTAAAAGCGAGAACTGGTATGAATGAAAACTTGCATAAATAGGCTCCGATAATGTTGGAGGTATTAGTATTTTAAAAAAAAAAAACATGGTAAGAATCCCGTTAATAATTACTCTATTGCAAGTGACCATGATAGTTTAAATAGTTACACTACAAGTGTTATTACACATTATAATACATGGCTCCAACATTTTTCTCCCTTTTTTTTGGACAGTTTTATTTGTATGTTGACTACAATAAACCAATTCAAAGCCGACACGGTTTATCCGCAGTTTAGTGAGTCACTCCTGTTATCATCATCCTACTAATATTATAAACGCGAAAGTTTGTAAGTATGGATGGATGTTTGTTACTCTTTCACGTAAAAACTACTGAATGGATTTGGATGAAATTCGGCATACAGGTAGTTTATAACCTGGATTAACATAAAGGATACTTTTTATCCCGATATTCCCACGGGAACGGGAACCATGCGGGTGAAACCACGAGCGGCCGCTAATTATATATAATTATACTTTTTACATAAATCTCCTAACAAAATATGTTTTTACACACGCCTGCACATTGACCTATCCAAAACTGTCAAGTTTCTTTAATCGATATTGATCTTTATACCCAAATCCTAAGGTTCAAAATTTATTAAATAAATTTGACATTTTGTGGTAGGTTGATCTGCTGCCGTCTGTACAAATCGTCGTTGTCAAATTCCTATCTGCCACGTGCTAAATTAAATAAAATATTTAAGTTCTACAGAATATACATATTTTAAGGGTTGTCAGCTACGTTGTCCACCTAACATAGAGTTTGTTTGCGCGTAGCAAATTTTCTTAACCACGAAATTATTATGCGATACGAGTGCATACGTACGTATATGTACGATATTCTAAAAGCGTTCCAAAAAACATTTTAAAATAAAGACACGATTAATCAACAACTCGATAACACACTTTAAGCGAGTGACATCACAATCGGTTCACGCCTAAGACACGGAATCATCCTCATCAAGCCGTCACAAAGAGTGGGCTGAACAATATCGCGTCTCCTAATACGCAGGCTTTACCCATATTTGTGTATGAACCTTCTGAATGCCATAATAACTCAAACGGGACGCGTATTAAACTGCTCCATTTAGTAGCTATTAGTGTTAAGTGCTTTGCTGGTTTGTTATTTTTTGCGTGACATTTTTCCTCTTTTCATGCAAAGGAAGCGATGATCATAATGCCAGCGTGACGGGAATTTATTACCAACTTGTTAGCAGTCGCGAGATTGATTACAGACTTTTTGGTTTGACAACTGCCGCGGGCTTTTGTTTTTTTTTCTTGAAGCGTAGTTGATTATTGTTTGTTTTTTTGGTTTTGTGTTTCTTTTTTATACGTTTCACTTACTTTACATACTCTGTTGGTTCAGTGACCCAACGTGATTTATTCGAGTGAACTTATGCGATTTAAAGTCCACCATGGAAAGTTTTGAATCGCAAAAATCCTGTTTCCTTTTTGAATGTTTTCTACTAACTATTTAGATCTCTATCTTTTCCAGCATATACAGTATCTATATATTAATATGTGAAGCGAAAATAACGTGAAATTGCGCGCACTATACCACAAATAAACGAATCAAACAAAAACTGTAAAAAAAAATAATTAAATTGTAAGTGGAGGAAATCTGTTAATGCAAACAAGTACATAATCTTAACAGATTTTGGTTTTTGTGAAATTTCTATGGCCTTTGATACAATGACTGCAGCAAAAAAAACATTTTTTAAAGAACCACTTGGTTCTGCTTGTTAAAATTAATTGTCTTGTGGATTTTAAAAAGAAAAGAACTTTGAGATTTGTGTGGAATACAGAAATAAATTAAATTAAATTCCGTTCTTTTTTTCCCATGAACGGCCATTGTCGGTGTGGCAACAGCGGCTGGCGTCCATAAATCGTAACCAATTGAACTAATCGCCGATCGCATCCGTACTACTGGTAGTAACGGTTGCAGCAGCATCAGCCATAAATTTGGTCACCAGTGTTTTAAACATAACCGCCTGTATAGTTCAAATAATTGCTGTGTTCTTTAGGCAAACAACTCTCATAGAAAAACGTGTAGTAATTGTAAGTCCCACCAGATGGGCAGACTTTATTAAATCTCTCACTCAAACTACCAAGATTTACTGCCCCCACAATTTCTTCAATAGAGCCGAATGGAAACGCAAACCAGAGCCGTCTTTCACCAAGACCTACCCATAATCACTACAACTGCGCCAAAAGTGCTCTACTTAGACACATCCTACTTGGACACATCCGACTTAGACACACTCACCTAGACACACCCGACATAGACACATCCGACTTGGACACACCCGATTTAGACACCGCATAGTCGCGCAAGAGAACTATTTTCATAACAAAAGCTATCACTCACCCTACCTATAACTACGATACACCTGCCAAGAGTGCCTGTCATAAACACCCGAAATAGCCAAACCCGACATAGACACACCGACTTAGACACATCCGACTTTAAAGACTTAAAATTAAGTCTCTTTGGTATTTCCAATAGTTAATTAGGTCATCGGTCTCAGACTCAAATATTGAATGAAATATGATGATTATTTTAATGATTAGAACGTGTGGTCATTCTAGTCTGCTCGCCTGCACATGTTATTTCACATTGTATTAAGTAGTTACACTTTTGTATACAACTCTTAGTTTAAAAGAGTAGCTGCTAAGTTTTTTGCTGAAGTCTTCTTAGCAGAATCAACCTTCCGAACCATCAGTAGAATCGCATTACATATAATAATGTATTGTTTATTAAATTATATATTTTAAGTATTATTGTGTGTACTTATAATATTTTTAATATTTTTTTTTATGTAACTACTTGACGTTCATATGTGCAATTTATATGCCGAAATTGCTTAAAGGATTTTCATTTCATTTCATTTTAAAGGCTCCATGAAAAAATAAATAGAAAAATATTTAGCTTGCCCTATCTCCCTTTACTACAGTAGGAACGCTAGCCCAGCAGTGGGACGATAACAGCCTCATTTAATAACTCTTCAGCAATAAATCTACAGTAACAGCGATTGGTGCACGTCCATAAATCGCGCCAAGTGAACTCATAATGGATACTAATCGCTTGGACGAGACTCCGCATTGTGGGCGGAATCGTCCAGGAAATCTACTGTGCGAGATTGATGTAAGCCACTTTTCAATCAGATGTTACTGCCAATTGAAATTGAAAAAGGAACATTTGAAGTAACTAATAACTCGGGACTTCTTGGCGGGAAAGTAAAGAGTCATGTCCACGGTTGTGTTAATTTACTATAATTTGTGTTATGTCGAATATTACCCCTCTACCTTGCCGCGGTGTCATGACACCACGGCCGTTTAGTCCGTCAAATCCCGCGCGGTGTCATGTCACCGCACCCGACCACGCGACTATAATCTCAATTATCGATAAGTTACAGCCTACTTTTGTATGAAGAAGTTTGGCTATAGACAAACTAGAGTAAATTTGCTACACTAAAACCCGCAACAATTATATGCTCTGTGCGTAAAATTTTTTAAAAAGTCAATGTCAAATATGTTAAATTTTGACAATTGAGCGATCGAATTCTATGGACTCTATGTCGTCTAAATAGAGCCTACTTTTGTATGAAGAAGTTTGTTTATAAAAAATCTAGAATAAATAGTTTGATCATATACAACTAATAAACTATTTCAGTAATTACAAAATGATAAAATATGATCTAATTGCAACTTATTCATTATTTTAGTGGACATCGACTTTAGGTATTCGCGATTTTGCAAATTACGCAATACTTCCGCGGAACTTCCGCATTCTGCGCTCCGCGGTAGAGAGGTTAATGTGAAATAATGGTGGATTATTAACCGTTAAGTGTTCTGGAGCGTTGGCAAATGAAACAGAACAGTGCAACGTCACTTTTCAAATTCTCTGGAAGAAGTCCGCGTGAGGTCTTAGTAAAGCCCCACAGATACTCAAGGGTTGGGGGGTATATCATTTCTCACTTTTCATTTCTATTATCATTCATTATCGTCATACAGGAAGGAAATATTGTTAATTCATATGTAAAAGTAAAGTAAATAGTAAGTAAACAGCCTATAACTGTCCCACTGCTGGGCAAAGGCCTCCATCATTGAAATCAAGTCATCACTACATTGATGGGTATTGGCTTAATCACCACGCTTGTCAAATGCGGGTTGGTGATCACAAAATTAATTATACTAGTCGCCCAGGTGGTCGAAATTCGACCGTAATTTTATCAAGGCTGCACGGATTGTATCATAAGCAATAAAAAAATAAAAAAGATAGAATGTGAGTTTGGATTGGCATTCACAGATTTCGGCCGCTCCTCTTCCATTTTTGAAATTTTTCAAAAGAGTATTTAAGCGTGTGTGTCAAATACATGGTAGTAATGTTTGTTTTATTGATTTAAAGTATTTTTATGCATAACTTAAAAAAAAAATTAACATTCGGATAATCTTTTGTATACAAACTATAAGTGTGCCAAATTTCATAGTCCTCCGTCCGCGCAATTTTTGTAAAAAAGGGGTACAAAGTTTTTGCTTCACGTATTAATATAGATTAGATGTTCGCTTATTGGTTTACAATCTTTTGACAATTTGATGACACTCATTACGGCGCCAGATGTTAAAAGATAAATGACATTTCATTAAGTTGGGTCTTTATTAAGACCTCATACGGACTACTCTCAGATCTATGATCTGAGGGACTTCTTGAAAGAATTTAAAGAGTGACGCGTTTACGACTCACAAACACAAACACAAACAAAATTAACAATAATATGCTGGGAATCGAACCTAGACCTGTGGCCTAACCATTCTATTTATGGTTTATGTGTGCACACATATTTTTGAATTACGATCTACATCTACTTACTGTTTTACTGCATAAGTTTGTAACAATTTTAATTTGTCTTCTGTATGTAAATAAATAAATAAATTAGACTACAATTAGCGGCGATTTTTTACGTGGATGCTAGAAGAAACACTGGTTGCTTCTTATGGGACTAAATAACACCTTAGAACTTTAATTATTACCACACCATGTTTTGTTGCTTGTTTATATTGGAACCAAATCATTGTAATAATCCCGTTAACGATTCTAATGTCAGCGACCCTGATATTTTTACAAGTTATATTTTAGATTGGTACCAGTAGAAGTGATCCCGCAAATAACTTCAGCTGCTCAGATATGTATCTCTTGTTTATCTCAACAACTTCTGAAGGAGACAAAACGTCGTCCGCCCTTGTAATTAGAGTAATAACCTACCGCTACATCGACCCCAGTGTTACCAAGTATATTTTTTTAAATCCGCTAAACACAGTTAAAAATTTCCTCAGAACTCCGTCAGACCAAGAAAAAACGAGGTCACACTAAAAAAATCAGACAATAGCGCCGCCATCTTTAACCATGTTTAGGTTGAAAACTAAACAATGTGACACTTTTCATAGGAAGTAAGTAACTAGAAGGTGCTGAACAAATTTCAGACAAAATCTTCTGAGATACCTAAAAATAGTATCTTATACAATATTATTTAACATTTTTGTCATTCCGCCAGAAAATCCGTTAGCCGTAAGACGACAAATTCATCCGTTTTTACTTCATCCTAATCATTAGATACAACGGGCAAATCCGTCAAGTTGGCAACACTGAGCGACCCGCACAACGGTGGTTATGGCCCTCAAGTTTTTCCTTCACTCCGCCTTGTTATATGCAAATTGTGTGATTTCGCACCCTCCGACGTGTTGGGAACGGTGTCCATTGGGTAAAGAAAAGAATACTGGAGTTTTATTACTTTTTTTATTTATTCAGCATCAGTCGCACGCAACTCGATTGCGGAGAGGTAATCGCGTTTGGTTTACGATTGCTGGAGTTAGGCAACTTTCGTCTAAGCCAGTCAGACATCATTTCTATCAGCTCAGCCGAATCCGAACCGAGTTATATCGATTCAGAGATGGATAGACAGACTAGGGGTCAAAGTTTTAACTCTTCTAGTTAACGTAATCGAACGGAAAATAAATAAATAAATAAAACTTAAAATTTTCCTACACTCACACCATTTATCTAGCCAAGCGAAGCTTCGTTATGAAACTCGTTAAATGGTTACTAGACAACGGATGAACATACTTAAAATACTTAAATACATACTTATTATACATAGAAAACACCCAGACCCGAGACAATTTAGAAAAACAATAATTTCTACATTGACCCGACCGGGGATCGAACCCGGGACCTCAGAGATGGCGAAACCATGAAAACCGGTGTACAAACCACTCGACCAAGGAGGACGTCTAAACTAAATAAAACTTGTACTAGACACCCAACGGACACAGTTCCCAACTACTTGAAGAGTAGGTACTTGAGACTATTTGAGGGAGACACAATTTGCATACAACAAGCTAGAGTGAAGGAAAAATTTGAGGAGTATAAACACCGTTGTGCGGGTCGCTGTCATCACCATCTCCAGCTACACCACTGCTGGGCCACTAGCCTACAATAAGGTGGGAAACACCACAAAGAGAACGAGCCATTAACCACAACGCAGGCCCGGTGCAGTTTTGTGGTTGCAAACGACTTAACTCAGATGAGACAAACTGCTTTACGTGCCTTCCGAAGCAAGGAAGAGCACTAAATAAAATTTTTTTGGTCACCCATCCGATGACCGGCTTTTGCAAAAGTTGTCGATCTCCCAAGCACCCAGTATCACATATCAGTGACGCCCACGGCCCGTTCCCACAATAATATGTGACTTGTGACAAAGCCGTTTTCTGCCGAATTCGTGTGTCTTCTTACGAGTAAATAGCGGTCGTTCCAATTATAGCCAAATTTATCTCTATCAGAAATTGATTCCAGGGCATGCGTAGGTTTACTTATCAACGAGAATAATTTATTTTTGGATCGTAAAAAATTCCATCCATTTTTGGTTGAGTAGGTATTATTGTAATGTATGGAACAGCTGATTTATTTTTAGAGATTTCATAGTTGGTCCAGTACAAAAAGTTGTTCAAATTTACGAGTAGGCACGATACCCTGCTTAGGCAAGACAACGACCTAAAACTGACGGTGTCAAGTTAGGTTCACAAGCCTGCACCTCAGACTACCCTTCAGTAGACTTTGTACTTTAAGTATATGGCTTAAGGTTAAACATTATTTGAAGAAATTTGACATTTATGGATAGGTATGTACTTCAGAGACCTCTTGTGACTTGTCAGCATAAGCAATTTCAAACAATTCTGCCTTAGTTTTCGTCTGCATCGTGATGGGAACATCTTATGATCTGTGGGAACATCTATCAAAAAACGACAAGAAGGAACTCGATCGTGTACAACCCGTACGGTTGCGATCTTGCAAGTTAATCAACATTCGCAGTGCTGCGTCACCGGATGAGTGACCATTTTAAAATATCTCGATCTCCTACCAGCTTCGGAAGCCACATTAAGCCTTTTTCGCGGTTGTTATCACAAGATGGCGGTCGTTAGAACCCTTCAACCGGCATTAGGCCAGCATCGTGGGTGGCTTGAACTCCTATTATCTAAATTTCCATTTACAAAAACATTGTAAAAAAAAGAAAGAAATAAAAAAAAAACAAATATTGACTTAATAACAGTAACAGAGAACCAACAAAATAAAGACAAAGTACAAACAGAACACATGCAGTGTTCATGAGCCTAACAGATGTTGACAGTGATCAGAATAGTATTATAGCTTAGCATGGTAGCTACAACGTAGCTACCGTCGCTTACGCAGCGGACAAGAGGCCTAACCCACCTGGCGTCTTCTTGGATATTACAGCTACTGGAAGTTATTATTAAAATTGGGCCAACAACAGATGTAAGAAGAATTACGGTGATATAGAAGTTAATGGTGTTGAACCACTGATATTAATATGTTGCTAGTATAACTTAGAAGGACAAATAGGATTTTGGTGGCCGATTTTGGTAAAATATTAATTAATTAATAACTAGCTGACGCCGCGCGATTTGGTCTTCTAAATTATATCTTATCTTTTTTTATCCAACACTGAAAATATCGCGGGCGTACGCACAACCACTTACCAAAGCTTCGCATATAATATAATTCTTATATGCGAAGCTTTGGTAAGTGGTTGTGCGTACGAAACTCTTAATAAAGTTTTAATTGTTCTTTTATTGGCTTCGCTTCCTGTACGCTTCGGAGGCCTAGGAATTAGCAAGAACGTGTGTGTGTGTGTGTTTTAGCGTGTGTGTTAAGACTAATCTTCTAAGTAAATTTAGTTGCTTAAATCGGTCTGGTTTGCCTGTAAAATGCAAATCTATGTTTTAAAAGAGGTTACTTTGATATTTTTTTGTCTGTTATAAAAATTGACATCTTATTTCTGCAACTAGCAAAATGAAGTCAATTAAATGAAAAATCATGTCATCAAATATCACATTCGTATGTTTTGTAATTGTTGGGAAAAATCAAGATCCCTGCCACGTAAATTTCCAATGCGTCGCCTTAAAGGTTATATTCAAATCATGTTTATTTTCAATTTAAAAGTAATAAAAACTTTATCTTAAAAGGAACCTTTATTGTTTCGTATAATTTCACCATTTATATTACAGTTTTAGAGAAATTAACAAGCCTAGAGGTTATTTTGGCAATAAACTTAATGTAACTTTGCTATTGAACGGTGCCTAAGTGATATTTATTTGCGTTGCAGTCACTCGATGAAGTTATGAAGTTCTGGATAACGTCTGTGTTTGAATTCAAATATTTAAATGTTGTTAGATCTTAGAACTAAGAATAAATGATTACATCGATAAACTTGAAAGAAAGAAATGAACTTCAAAGTACCTATTTATTGCTATTTTCTTAATCTTAATGGCTTCGCAGTATACGTTTTAAGCCAATAGATTAAAGCTAAAGTTTTTATTAGGTATAGTAGTAGTAAACTAAGGATTGTAATGGACTCTCGCAGCACTTGCCATTACAGAAAGAACTCGGGTGAAAATATTTATTGCTATATTCATAAATGTTTAACAAAGTTAGTATCCATCCTGTTATCAATTTCGACAGCGCATTAGCTTGGCCATTCAAAGGGGCAATGCCGCCAGCATTTTGGGCACCTTGCCTCAGACAGTCGAGTTAGTTGAGGTTTTTTATTTATGAATTGTATTGAATATAATGTTAAAATTGCTTATTAAATATGTTTTATATGTTTTGGAGATATCCTTACATAAAATACTTCGAAATAGTTTATAGGTAGGTATTATGAACCTGTGATGGATAGGAAAATATAAAATAAATAATCAAACACTATCAACCAAAATCAAAAAAGTTTACACTGTAATAAAAAGTCACCTTAGAGATTTTTGTAAAAAATAGTAGTAGTAGGTAGGTAAATCTTTATTTTAACAAACAACATTTTCTCATCACTCAAAATGTCTGGTCATTTTATAAGTTGTCTTATTTGTTTGTCGAACCGCAGCCTGTATAATAGAGTACATGCATAATAATCCATAATAAACCTTAATACACTTTATTCATTTACACAAAGCGATTTATTGAATAAACTTAAGTTGATAAATGAGTGAAGGGCCCTTTCAGTATTATTGACATGAATGATTGATGAAGATGTATGGTGTTTCCATACCAATAAAAACATTTACGCATTACATGTATTAAGTTCTATCTAATGCAAGCCTTTAAATTGATTAAGAACCATCTATTAGTTATAAGCAAGGTTTTAAAAGTTAATCATTAATTTTAACTAGTGGCCCGGTTCAGTCGAGTTTCAAAGTCTAACTGCCGCACTCATAGACGTCAATTATCATTAATGATTACTTAGCACCTGAAATTGTCTATTGTAAAATAGTCTCTAAAAATATTGATGTAATAAGCACATTTTCGACTGAACAATTTTAGGTGCTAAGTAATCATCAATGATAATTGACGTCTATGAGTGCGGCAGAAAGACAAAGTCAAATCGTTTATTATATATATATAGCCTTTACAAGCACTTATAGACGTCAAAACTAAGTATAATATGCAAATAATAATTTACTAAAAATGACTGGCTGGCTCGTGACGATGGAATGACGCTCGTTGCCTGGTCGCTCGCAGGGTCGATCCCTGGTGTGGGATACGACGTGCGTGGACACCCTGGCTCCATCCCACATTAGGGCAACCTCGGTTAGTGCTGGCGCGGCAGCTTCAGCGGCTGAGGACCTCAAACGGCGCAAATATAGTTCTCTAAGCCATACATATTTGCGCCGATTAGGGTTGAAACTTTAGGACAATGAGGACCGGCAGCTCAAAAACTTTTTCAAGAAATTTCCGCTCGCCTTATCCACTGGTGACCCTCGAACTGGCGCGTATTATGGCCAACGTCTAAGTTTGGTCATCCAAAGAGGCAACGCCGCCAGTGTCCTGGGCTTGGCAGCGATTTGGAGTCCCTTTCTTATTTGTAAAAATTATGTGTATCATTCTATATTTTTTTTAATTTTCTTAATTATATTAAACTAAAAATTTACTAAAAATAATATACTAAAAACTAAAGATTTTGGGAGAGCCTTCGATCGAGAAGAGCTAGCAAAAAACTCAGGAGGCTTTTCTCTTTTTTATTCGACCGTAGTTTATTTGTTTATGTTTTTACAATGCGTTGTAACACGTTTATACATACATTTTCTATTTCGGGACTCCTTCTCTATATAAAACCACCAAATATCATTTTTTTCCGTGCGTGTAATGCTCTAATTCTAATAAAAGGGTCTCGAAGTTTTCTCTTTACACATTAGCCTCTATGGATTAGTGCTTAAACCACGGACTTCTGATCTAACGGTTATGCCAAAGCACGAAGAAGCTCAAGACAAGACATACTAAATATATCGCTCTAACATCATTGCTATAAAAGCATCGTTGTGTTCCGACAGTCAGAGATAAGATAGCCTGTTCCTCAGTAGTTGAGTATTTTGGGTGAAGTGCGCTTCCACAATCGGCCTTATCATCACTTAACATCAGGTGAGCGTGAGATGAAGGCCTAGTGCGTATGCGCAAGGAATTAAAAATCTGTTAAACTTGTAACTTCATACTGAAAAATGGTCCTTATGATCCGGCAATAAAAACTGGTATATTACTATTAATAAAGGGTTGAAAATGAAACCGTTAGCAGCTTCCTTCTGATGTAGGTAATAACTAAATTGAAAAAATTACATGCCTTATATGCTATTTGTCAAAACACTTTGATAGCGCGATTCAGTCAGAATACGAACCGCGCCATCTAGTAAGAACTATAAGAACTAATCTTATTATATAACATACGTCTTCAACACATACAAGCGCGCTCAACAGTTCGGAACAGTCCCAGCGCAGCTGTTGCGAGACGGCTGCGCTCAGACTGTTATGACTGTCATATGGAGCTTACTTTCTGCACTCTCCTTATGTCAAAGTCAAAGTCAAAGTATTTTTTTTTAATTTAAATTTAGTATTCATTTAATATAAAAAAAAAATTTTAGGCAATATCACATACATTGTTCTGATCCCAAGGTAAGTAGTTAAAGCACTCGTTTTATAGAAATCAGAAACAACGACGGTACCATAACCAGAGGAGCTCGATGGCGTAGTGGTTAACGCGCCAGGTCTGCGAGTGCTAAAGTTAAGCAACTTTCGCAAAGGCCGGTCATTGAATGGGTGACCAATGATTTATCATCTTGAGCTCCTCCGTGCTTCGGAAGACACGTAAAGCCGTTGGTCCCGGCTGCATTAGCAGTCGTTAACAACCACCAATCCGCACTGGGCCCGCGTGATGGTTTATGGCCCATTCTCCCTATCCATCCACAGGGAAGGCTCGTGCTCCAGCAGTGGGAACATAAAATGAGCTGATGATGATGATGATGATGACCACAACCACCCAGACCCGACACAATATCGAAAATATCGTTTTCGACATTGACCCGACCGGGAATCGAACCCGGGACCTCAAAGTTAGTGCCGCCCAAAGTCCGGCGTGCAAGCCACTCGGCTACATCGTCAAATAAACTTACGAAAAGTGCTTTTGAATCGTCCATATATATTTTACCTTACTTGGATAAGTGGTAGGTAAAAATGTATGGTCCTGAATGGACATTCAGGACGTCTATTTTTTAGCTGTGGAGAAGAATGGGCGCATTCAGCTTTAATAGAAGTAACGACATTTACAAAAAAAAAAGTAAGTATGTCATTTTACCATTACCAAATCATTCAAATATTTACAATTTAAATCTTTCTAGTCCATCCCCATCTCTTCCTGTAAGTGTCGTAAAAGCCGACTAAGGGACCATTCCAGAGGATAGGCAGCAACATCTCTTGAGGTTACCCTCAACCTACTGCGATCGCCAACCCGCCTGCCAAGCGTGGCGATTACGGCAAATACCCCTCATATCCTTGGGAGAGGCCTTTGTCCAGCAGTGGACGTCTTTGGCTGAGATGATGATGATGAAATCTTTCAAGTGCCCGCTTATACAAATAATGCTTAATCCTTTACATTTACTTAACATTACACTTTATTCTAAAAAAACGTTCTTGGGCACTATACATGTTGTGTCTTAACCCAAACTTCTAAAGTACTTTTAAAGCCTGTATTCAAATAAAACTTTTATACCCACTGTTGGGACGAACGCGTTAAAACAATGTGCGCATTAATCGGATCACTTGACTTTGGGTTTCTTTAGAAGTTGTCCTGAGCCGATCCCTTAACTTAAACTTAACAGAACTTGTACCTAACTAGATCACCAACTTGTTTATCGTAGTGTTGATTGTTTTTAGTTGGAATAAAACAGTTTACACGAAACACACCGAGTCTATAGGTCGGGTTGAATGCGAGAAATCGTGGGTCCAATCCCTATACTTAGCTCCGATTTAGACTACTTACGTGAACACATGCCTAACATTCTAGGTGGGTGGGTTTCAGGACTGCATTCTCATTTTTTTATGTCCCCACTGCTGGGTACGCCTTCCCTATGGATCATCATCATCATTTAGTGCCATCTTCATACTGAAGTTTGGAGATTAGTATACAAAATTTACTGCGATCCTATTCCCTATGGATGGATAGGGAGAACGGGCCATAAACCACCACGCGGGCCCAGTGCGGATTGGTGGTTGATAACGACTGCTAATGCATTCGGGACCAATGGCTTTACGTGCCTTCCGAAGCACGGAGGAGCTCGAGATGATAAACTTTTGGTCACCCAACCGATGGCCGGCCTTTGCGAAAGTTGTTAAACCTCAACACTCGCAGACTCGAGCTCCTCAGGACTGGACAGGACTGCATAATAATATAATAATAACAATCTTTTAAAGAAAAAAACATCATTATTAAATTTTTACGAGTATCCGTCCACAAGCGACCTCTAAGGGTTTTTATTAATTAGACAGGTAGGTATTTAAAAATGAATGTTTCCTTAGACGGAAATTGTTAGGTAAATCGTAGTTGTGCCTCGATTCTGCTCTTTTAAAACATTCACAATCGTGTGTCAGTCTGGCCTTGTTAAATCAATTTTCCCATAGTAATAATGTAAAAATTAGGCTATTTCCCCCGCTGGAAGTCGAACCAGGGTCCTCTGGTTCAGGGGGTACTGTTAACTCGGTATGGTTGGTGGTAGGGCTTGTTTGTCCGCCTAGCTTGCTACCATTTTCTCTTTATATGATGCCATAACATCTATACTAATATTATGAAGCTGAAGAGTTTGTTTGTTTGGTTGAACGCGCTAATCTCAGGAACTACTGATTCGAATTGAAAAATTATTTTTGTGTTGAATAGTCCATTTATTGAGGAAGGCTATAGGCTATATAACATCACGCTATGACTAATAGAACGCGGGTGAAATCGCGGGGAACAGCTATTCAATGTCATAATGATGAGTAACAATGAGTAGGATTGTTGTGTTCCGGCAGCTAGAGATAAGATAGCCAGTGCCTCACTAGTTGAGGATTCCGGGTGAAGTGTGCTTCCACCGTCGGCTTTTTCATCATTTAATATCAGGTGAGATAGAGGCTTAGTAAGTACTAAGCCTCTATCTCACCTGGGTAAGTACCCGTAAGGAAAAAAACTATACTGATTACTTACTGGTTATAAAGTTACCCTCGGACTTCTTGGCGGGAAAGTGAAAAGTCATGTCTGCGGTTTTGTTTTATTTTCTAAAATGTGTGTTATGTCGAATATTAATGTGAAATAATGGTGGATTATTAACCGTTAAGTGTTCGTGAGTGCATGAGTGTTGGAAAATGAAACAAAACAGTGCAACGGCACTTTTCAGATTCTCTCAAGAAGTCCGCCGCGTGAGGACTTAGTAAAGCCCCACATCTTTACTGAGCTACACGAGGGGTTGGGGGGTAGGTACATAATTTCTCACTTTTATTTCTATTATCATTCATCATCATCACACAGAAAATATTGTCTATTTATGTATTACTTGTAAGAAAAATTACTTTGACACTGGCTAAATGTGCTAATCGCACGAAGCCATCAACAAAAAAAAAGTTACCCTCATATTTGTGCCCCTATCATAAAGTCTGGGTTTAATTGAACTGTCTATAGTCTGTCTTCTTTGTCATCGTCTTTCACTTGTTAATAGCTCCAACGTTAATTGTCTAACCATCCACTCGTTCCCTTGCTTAATCCTTTATCGCCCAATAAGAATGTCTAACGTAATTTACAAGCGCATCAAAGCACTATAAAACGATTCGGAAAGCCATTCAATTTCGTACAAAGACATTTCAGGTCAGTCACTGCTATTTAACTAGCTTTGTTTAAATAACATTTTAAACGGGGTTTATAGCTAACTAGGTACTTAGGTATTTTATGCGGGTGCACTACATAAGTACGGTAGCTTAATTTCGAATTTCAAAGTCCCGAATCTCAAAACTTCGAAACGTTTAAAATCGCTTTGCTGGCTCTTTTCATTTTGTTCACATGTCTAACCTAACCTTTTAAACAAAACTTCGATGATAGAAAATAACAAAAATCTGAATTTGTTATTTTCAATCATCGAAGTTTTTTCACCAACTTTCAACTGATGAGTCAATGAAATCAAAATGTTATCTATTCGGATTAATGAAAATCGGAATTTCGAAATTCGAAACAAAAAAACATTTGACCTTAGTTTAAATATAAAATTCATATTATTTACAAATAAAATTGCCCTGGACTAACGGCGGACATGATTAAAAATTACAATTGCCCCGGTTAGACATCCCTCGGTCCACCTTATCGCATATCTTTTATTCACAGCCGCCGGCCGCCAGCTACAATTAGACTGCACCCGGACGCGACAGTGCTATTATGAGCTGCAGGATAATAAGATCAGACAGCTAATACGGTTAAAGGATATAGCTCTGGCTTCTTAAGAGCCGTCTACGTTTCAATGTCCGATAAAAAAAAAATAAGTTTAAAGTTTAAAAAACTGGAAACAACGCCCACTTTTTATTACAGGTATCATAGTAAAAGTAATAAGCCTATAATTGTCCCACTGCTGGGCAAAGGCCTCCATCATTGAAGTAAAGTCATCAATAAAATTGATGGGTAATGGCTTAATCACCACGCTTGCCAAATGCGGGTTGGTGATCACAAACCCGGGCTATGCATCGAAAAATCTGAAACACTATTTGTTCGACCTGGGAATTGAACCCGCAACCTTCGGGTAGCGGGCCGAATGCTTTGCCACTCGGCTACCGAGGCGAGGTATCATAGGCGGGTATGCCTATATATTATTTCATATTTTATTTCATATAATTAGTCGTGGCAAAGACATTTTTTCATACAATCTTTATTCTAACAAACATCCATCCATACTTACAAACTTTCGCGTTTATAATATTAGTAGTACAATCATGAAGAAGACTTTGTCGACCACTGGGCCTAAAGTATCGGGCACTGGAGCCATTACTCTAAAATGGTTCTTAAGTTGGTTCACCGATGAGCGGTCGGCGAGAAAACAGTTTTTAGACTAGAATTTATCTGCGAAGTTCCGCACGGAATGTAAGTCAGCTCGGAATGTAGCCGGCTAATTATCCTACCCTTTCACTATTAATAGTTTGGATTTGTGGTTTGTTAATGGCTTAAGTTTAATTGTAATTAAAATTTTTGAAATTACATTGTGTCATGGGTATGGACTCGTTTGCTATCCGAGTCATCCGCCTTTGTGGTGTATTGGGTAGACCATTAGTCTCAGGACAGACATTTTATGGGGTGATAACTCGCAAGCATGTGGCCTACAGTAAATTATTGTAAAATAAGTCGAAAGTATTTTTTTTTTTACTTTTGAATCGTCCGAACATTCTTTACCTATACCCATTCAGGACTTCTATATTTCAGCTGTGTTTTAGTCAGAGAATTTAACATGTCATTTGGTAATTGCAAAACACTATTGAGATCAAATCTGGACAAAGCCCGCCATCATTGAAATCAAGTCATCGCTACAATTGATGGAAAAGAAAAGAATAGAAAAAGAAAATTAAATCATTTATTAATAACACACATAAATACAAAAAGAAAAAAGAAGAAGCAGACAGTATAATACAAGAAATAAAGGTATATAAAATTTAAATTTAAAAAAAATATAAAACCTTTTTATAAAATATATGAAGTTGTTTAAAAGGAAAAGTAATAAAGGAAAAAAAAATGTGAAGTATGATGGGTATTACCACCAACCCGCACTGGGCTCGCGTGGTGGTTTATGGCCCGTTCTCCCTATCCATCCATAGGGAAGGCTCGTGCCCCAGCAGTGGGGATATAAAATGAGCTGATGATGATGATGATGATGATCCGATGACCAGCCATTGCGAATAATGCTTAACCTTAGCAACCGCAGACCGGTCGCGTTAACCACTCCGCCATCGAGCTCCCGATTTATTTATTTACTAGTTGTGCCCCGCGGTTTCACCCGCGTTCTTTTAGTTATAGCGTGATGTAATATAGCCTATAGCCTTCCTCAATAAATGGACTATTCAACACAAAAATATTTTTTCAATTCGAACCAGTAGTTCCTGAGATTAGCGCGTTCGACCAAACAAACAAACTTTCAGCTTTATAATTTTAGTATAGATTTAGGTAATTTATTTATTTATACATCGTAATTAAACATTTATATTTATTTAATAGGTTTTTACCTATGTAATTGACTTTTTTTCTCACCTATTAAAAGGTGTATTACTTCTAAAAGTCAATACCGGTTGTTAATATTATTATACACCTTTAATTAGGACTATGTTACTTAGGCTTCAGTAATAACAATGATTATTAATTTTGTGTCTTTATCGCCCAATTTTTTTTTAAATTTACTACTTATTTTGATCGCGGAATTGTCTTTTTGTTTCATTGTAGCTTTGATGGGACACGTTTTTTTTTTCTTTTTAATGTCTGCTATATTTAGCTAGTGAAATAAACACACTACTCTATAATTTTTGTAGTGTTAATATAAATAGATGCTAAGAAAATTAAAAAAAACGTTAGTATGAAAAATAAAATTTTATAAAAAATCTTCATACAAAACGTCAATTTCATAGGTAAGGACCTAAACTTATTTACTATTTATGTATAAACACCATACAATAATGTTTCCAATTTACGAAAAAGTATTAAACAAGTATAACCGGTTTCACAAGCCACCCGTCTATCGCGGCGCATTCTAAAGGAAACGCAAAGTGCATTCTTTATCAGCCGCGCCGGAAGTAAAGTGGTTGTGGGACGCAAAACGACTCATAATTTTTCATAAATGACGCCATTTTTTGTAGACATCACCGCGAAATTGCATTTTTTTTTCCATGTTCACATCGGAAATGGATACACATTATATAGGTATGTTAAATTTAATAGTGTGTGGACTATAGTTAAGGTGGGACGTACTTACGTCTATTTGTAAGTTATGAACTCCAAACTTGCATTGGTACATACATTTTTATGTTTGTAACGTTACATTACGTTAACATTCAATATTACTAATGGCAGTTTTCATCAATGACCCAAATTTTTTAGGTAATCCCTAAGTTACTGTAGGTGACGGTTACCGAAGCAAAATCGTCACCTAACCTAGCTTAGGGTTAGAAAGAAAAAAAGAAAAATCATTTAAGTATTCAGTATCTTAAGAGTAGTAGATTAGGTAGACTTTAACATGGACGCTTATTGTTAATCGTGTTGTGTACACATGTTTTAGGTAGGAATTTAGCTCTTATACAATTTATCATGCATTATTGTTATTTTTTAATTTCTTTCTGATTTGTGTACCTAATAAATAAATAAATAAAATAAATAAATGAATAAAACAACATTCAAACAAGTAAAGCATCCATAATTCAAGATAGGTACATGGTATATGATACTGAAAAGGCATCTTCTCAGCATGTGTCATAGCACTTTAGTAATGCTACGACGCTGGTCTTCCGAAGATGCCCAGACTAGAACTAAACTTAACAAAAACTAAGAATAGTAATAACCACCTAAAATTACCTAAAATTACCTAAAATTACCTAAAATTTAGAAGGGTTTTTGAAAACTTCAGATACTAGGATATTATGTCCTTACCTATGAAATTGGAGTTTTGTATGAAGATTTTTTATAAAATATTTTCTTAGCATCTATTTATTTTAACACTATAAAAATTGTAGAGTAATGAGATTGTTTCACTAGGTAAATATAGCAGATATTAAAAAGAAAAAAAATCAAGTCCTTTCAAAGCAACAATGAAACAAAATGACAATTCCGCGAACTAAAAAGTTAGTCAATTTAAAAAAAAATTGAACGATAAAGACACAAAATTAATAATCATTGTTATTACTAAAGCCTAACTAACATAGTCCTTATTAAAGGTGCATAATAATATTAACAACCGGTATTGACTTTTAGAAGTAATATACCTATTAATAAGTGAGACAAAAACTCCAATTTCATAGGTGAGGACCTATTATTACTAGTGTAACTTTAACTTGTAAGAAAAAAGTTATTTTAAAGAAACATTATTATGTTTATTAATTAATTAATGAATACAGTACCCATCGGTGGCTGGTGGCATAGTGCTTGGCCCAATATCATAAGGCCCTGGGTTCAATACCCTGATTGGGAAAAACGTGTTTTGAATTTTCCTACGCTTAGCCCGGGCTTAAGAGCGTTACGCCGCACACTAATGAAAAAAAAACATATCTAGAGCATAATTTGATTTTCTATCTCTAATTACTAGATATGTTTTTTTTTCATTGGCGGCGCTAGTGTGCGGCGTAAACGCTCTTAATCAATAATACTAAGTACGCATCGCATTACGTTAAGCAAACATTGAATGAATCCTTCACAACATACGAATTATGCCTGAATGAGGGAATTGGGGAGTGCGGAACAGAATATTCATTTTTTATTCCCATTCCCGTTCCTAAAGAGCCGTATATCCCGGGGGATATTTGTGAGATCCATGTGGTTTTGTTGGCGTCGCTTTCTTCGAGATTGAATTAAATGTATCGAACTTGATTCGCTTTTATTTGTTATTATTATTATTTTTCTGGTTTCCACGAAAGATCAGCGTCGGGGTGCCAACCAGGTATCTCGACATTATGCTGAGTGGAGACCAATTCAACACCACTAGTTTTAAGCCTTTTGTCCATTTTGTTGTTAATAAAAGCTAGATTAAGTGGTTATAAATAAATATTTTCTATTTAATTCTATTCTTTTGATAAAACGTAAAAGTAAAAAACAATAATATGGTTTCTCAAATAATTTATTTACTCTACAATTCCTAGTAAAGCGTGTTATCGATTATATACAATACACAACTCAGGTTTGTGATCACCAACCCGCATATGGCAAGCGATGACTCATGATTTCAATGATTATGTGCTTTGCCTAGTTCAGTGGGACATTATAATATGTATATTATGTATATATTATATTGTCGGCTAGTAGGTTACCTTACCTTACATTTTTTTACTATTTTTTTTTAGATTATTGAAACGTATAAATGTTATTTGCTGAAATATAACACTTTATACACGGATCTACTCGCTTTATTTTATATAACTATTAAGGCCCCAATCATGGACACTCCATTCGCGCTACTCCATCATTCCAAATATTAATTAGGATTGTTTGGAAAACCAACACTCGGAGCGATGCCACGCAATCCAAGACGTTATAGTGCCCTTGAATAGGGGTCAATATGATTAAATTTGGAGTGATTGAGTGGAGTGCCCGTGAATTGGGGCCATTATGCGTTCAAAAATACATACCTAATAGACTTGTGGAAAAAGACCGCCCGCGTCACTTGTCAGCCGAGCGTTAAAAGCGTTTACGCCGCACACTAGCGCCGCCAATGAAAAAAGAAACAAATCTGGTAATTAGAGATAGAAAATCAAATTATGCTGAACAAACTATTTGATTGAAGTAATTTTACGTCACCTTATAAACATCTGACATGTTATGGTTTAGTTAAATAAGACGTTACAGCTAAAAACGGCCACTTTTAACTATAACGCCGTATTTAACTACACCATAACATGTCAGATGTTCGTAAGGTGACGCAAGAATGCTAAACTACTTCATTCAAATACACTGGCCTGCAAAACTAAGTACTACACTTTTAATTTTTTTTTTTTTTCTAAACTATAGAAGTTAGAGATTTTTAAATAAAAAACGTTTTGCAGCAATTTTTATCAGCTTCCTTTGAAACTAAAGTGAATTATACATTAGTAACATTTTTCCTTTTTGTTTCGAAAGTATATCTTGTGTACTTAAAAAGTTATTGCAATTTTAAAAGTGTGATACTTAATTTTGCAGGCCAGTGTAGTTTGTTGAGCATAATTTTTATCTCTAATTACTAGATATGTTTTTTTTCATTGGCGGCGTAAACGCTCTTAAGAGCGTTTACGCCGCACACTAGCGCCACTAATGAAAAAAAAAACATATCTAGTAATTAGAGGTAGAAAATCAAATTATGCTCAACAAACTATTTGAATGAAGTAATTTAGCATTTTTACGTCACCTAATGAACACCTCACATGCTATGGTTTAGTTAAATAAGACGTTACGGCCACTTTTAACTATAACGCCTTATTTAACTAAACCATAACATGTCAGGTGCTCATTAGGTGACGTAAAAATGCTAAATTACTTCATTCAAATAGTTTGTTGAGCATAATTTGATTTTCTATCTCTAATTAGTAGATATGTTTTTTTTTTCATTGGCGGCGCTAGTGAGCGGCGTAAACGCTCTTAACGTGAACGGACGTGGTCACGTTACACGTCATTTTTATTCACAGTGGAAACTTCATCGTCCGAGTACCACCGTGGGTGTCTGGAGAGGCGCGGATGGTTATGTGAGGGTCTCACCTACAGCTCCCGCCTTCTTGGCTAAGTCCGAGTGTCTCGACCAGAAATCGGAAGAAGGGCCTACCCTATAAAACTGTACATCCCTCTTTAAGTGCCATTAGGCTGACTGGGACCACCGGTTTCGTAATCACCAGTATTCACCCTATCGGCGGTACACCACCATAACATTTACCCCCTAAAATAGAGAACATCACAATAACATAGTGTCGTTCATTCGTTTTATACAAAACTAGCACTTTGATCGCGACCTCGTCCGTATGAATTTGAAATACTAAAAAGACACTCTCTTAAAAAAGAAATAAAGCCTATGTAGCTAAATTCCATGGTAACCCGCAATGTAGAAAAGTAAGTAAACAGCCTATAACTGTCCCACTGCTGGGCAAAGGCCTCCATCATTGAAATCAAGTCATCGCTACCATTGATGGGTAATGGCTTAATCACCACGCTTGCCAAATGCGGGATCGGATCACAAACCCGGGATATGCATCGAAAAATCCGAAATACATTTTGCTCGACCTGGGAATTGAACCCGGGACCTTTGGGTATCGGACCGATCACTCTGCCACTCGGCCACCGAGGCACCAATGTAGAATGTAGCTTTCGTAAGAATTTTTGGAATTGGTCTAGAGATTACCATTCACGAATAAACAAACAAACTAAGACACAAAAAAATATATAGATAACATATCCTTTGTATGGCAACCTTCCCACAAAACGAGAGTATAAGAAAAGTCATGTTTGTCAAGCGCTACTATCGCTTCCGATACTTATTAGAAGTTTATCGACTGTGAAGGTACAGTCAACTAAAAAGGCCAAGCGTCCACTCATGCTGATGGCCATTTATTTTGTCTCAAGCTCTTGAAGGAATCGCTGTAAGCCGAGCGTCAACCGCCACAACAAAACACGGAGTGCATTATCCACTCCAGTTGCTTCTATTCCATTATAGTACTCCGCTGTAAGGCGGGGCGCGAGTGCTAGCGGTATTTAGTTTGTTTCATGTTGTCCGATAAAGGAGGTTAGTGGCCGTCTGATAATAACCGGGCAACACTGGCCAATGCCTCGGTGGACGAGTTGCAAAGCGCTCGGCTCGATACCCGAAGGCCCCGGGATCAATTCCCAGTTCGGGCATAGTGTGTTTCGGATTTTTCAATGTATCAAATCGCTCGGGTTTGATATCACTAACCCACATTTGGCAAGCGGTGATTGAGCCATTACCCATCGATTGTAGAAATGACTTGAATTCAATGATGGAGGCCTTTGCCAAGAAGTGGGACAATTATAAAAAAAAAATAAAACAACATCCTATCATATACATTATACACATATAGGCTATTTATTTTACAGGCCAATGATGCTAACAATACCCAAAGCTATTAATGCACAATATAAAATGCGTGCATTATTATGCACGCATTTTTGAATTTTTAATTAAGTATTGTTTAATAAATAGATTTTTGTTGATTTCCACTACGATATATTGTTTTATTGAATAAATGACTTATGATGTGTTGCTGACCCATTCTTATGCTGTCAGTAGTTATCAAAATATATAAGACGACAAAATCTAGTGAACAAACTGTGTTTCATCAAAGCTTTAAAAAAAGGAGATGTCAGGAAAAATGAGCATTATTATGCTTCTATGCCATGTAATTTCTTCTGGATTTGTATTTCTTCTTGGATTTTTTTGGACTTGAAAACACGACAGGGAGAACGGGCCATAAACTAACCTACCTAACATAATGCATCGTTCGTTCCGAAGTTTTGTCCCACATTCCAAAAAATTCTTAGTTCGTCCCATATCACTTTTGAAGCTGTGCTTCGTCCCAAATTACAAGTAGATAGTTAAAAGTAAAGTCAACAAAAAAGTGTAGTGTACTTATAGTACTTATAGGATAGGCGGTTATTAACGACTGCTAAGACGGGACCAGCGGATTTACGTGTGGAGGAGCCAAGCATGGAGGAGCTCGAGAGGATACATTTTGGCTAACCCAGCCTTTGCGAAAGTTGCCTAACTTAAGCAATATCAGACCGAACGCGTTTACCACTGCGCCATCGAGCTTCTCACAAGCACTTGACGTCAAAAAGAAATCCTTAGCCAAACGCTAGCACTGGCGACCCGTACCTATTGTCCAGCATAGCGTGCTAAGTGTGCGAGTCAATTTGTTTATCTCCAGCAATGGCTACCCCATTACCGCATATCGACTGTATTACGGTCACTGGGTGTAAGTGTTTCCACTAAAACAATGTAAAAGTTAGCTTCTAAAGTGGATGACTAATGTTATACACTTGTTATACATAGTGTAAGGCCGTCGAGTGGGTGAGTGAGCGATACGTAATGGATAATTGTCTAGTTGTTGGTAGTCGGACTTCTTGGCGGAAAAATAATATTTTTTTTTATTGAATACTAATATGCTTAATAATAATAATAATAATAATTATGAAGGACGGGACGGTTGACATATGTCGGGCATGTCACCGTCCGGGTGAGTCTATCAGACATATTATTTCTGGCTGTTCTCGTCTGACTAACGGCGAGTACTTGCACAGGCATAATCAAGTGGCCAGGATTATACACCAGCAACTTGCTTTGAAATACAAACTTGTGGATTCTGAGGTACCGTACTACAAGTATGTGCCCGACCCAGTTCTCGAAAATGATCATGTCACGTTGTACTGGGATCGATCTATCATCACCGACAGGACTATTGTAGCTAATAAGCCAGACATTGTGGTGATAGATCGATTAGCGCGCCGCACGATGATTGTCGATATCACCATTCCCCATGACGAGAACCTCGTGAAAGCTGAGAAAGAGAAACAAATCAAATATCTCGACTTAGCACATTAGGTTGTCGACATGTGGAATGTGGACTCGGCTGTCATCGTGCCGATTGTTGTTACGGCCAATGGCCTGATGGCCAAGAGCCTCGATCAACATCTCATGAGGCTCTCGTTAGGCGGCTGGATCAAGGGCCTGATTCAGAAGGCAGTTCTCCTCGATACGGCACGCATTGTGAGGAGGTTCCTGTCTCTGGAGCCCTAATCACCGGTAGTTTGGACCCTGGTCCCGATGCCGGTGGACCCCTTTTTTTATATTTTTAAATGTTTGTTTTGTTTTTTAGAAAATATTTAAAAATGTAAATTAATATGTAAAAAAATAAATAGAGAGATAATAATAATAAACACTTTATTTGCACACTAAGAAATAAACAGTTACAAAACAGGACAATAGACAGAGAAGAGAGTACAAGTAGGCGGCCTTATTGCTTTATAGCAATCTCTTCCAGGCAACCTTGGGTGAAGAGTAAAACAATAGTAAGGAGTAATAGGGGAGTAGGTGCATATAAAGAAAGAAAGAATTGAGAATAAATAAATATCTACAGATTAAGGAAAAAAGAAAATTACAAATAAGGACTGAAATATATACTTATAGTTAGCTAGATGGGAGCAGAAGAAAGGAAATAGCTTCTAACTCGATCGCCGAAAGACCTTAGATTTTGAGTTTTCCTGATGCTCTCAGGAAGTGAGTTCCACAAGCGGACAGCATGGACAGTGAAGGAATAGGAGAAGAAGTCGGTGGAGTGTTGAGGGATGTTTAAAGAAAGGTTAGAAGAAGAACGCAAGATACAATGTAAAGTTGAGGAATGGATTTGAGGTGAGTTAATAATAAATATGCTTAATCATTTAAATATGGCATCCGCGGAAGACCAGCGTCATGGTTAAAACCAGGACGTATGCTGAGCGGAAACCAATTTGTTATATGAAATGAAATGAAAATCCTTTATTAAAATAAATTGCACTTATGAACGTCAAGCAGTTACATAAAAAAAATATATTAAAAAATAATATAAGTAAACACAATAATACTTAAAATATATAATTAAAACAATACATATTGTAATGTGATTCTACTGCATAATTATGAATAATTGATGTTCCTGTGTTTTGAATATGTATGTGTGATTGTACCAAATAAATATTGTTTCTATTTCTATTTCTTTAATGATGATGGTCAATTATTAACCGGAACGTGGATGAGTGGGTGTCCGCGTGAGATTTCAGTAAAGCCCCACATCTCTACGGGATACATATGGGTTTTGAGAATATCCTAATAATATTATAAACGCGAAAGTTTGTAAGTATGGATGGATGTTTGTTACTCTTTCACTTAAAAACTACTGAATGGATTTGGGTGAAATTCGGCACACAGATAGTTTATAACCTGGATTAACACAGGATAGTTTTTATCCCGATATTCCTACGGGAACGGGAACCACGCGGGTGAAACCGCGAGCGGCCGCTAGTCATTAATAAAAAAACAGTGCTTGTATCCTTTGTAATCTTGAAATAGTTTAATTTTTGATAGCGTTAATTAATTGACCCTATTAGGATATTTCTCAGCTCTTTTCCTGCATCTTTCAGGCTGGTGACAAGATTTTCTTAAAGCGAAGCGTGCCTTATCGTCTCGATCTTATTGTCGTGGATTAAAACAAATGAAAACTGGATTTAAACGGATTGTTACAAATTATGAGGAGTTCGAGGGCGCAGTGGTCTGCGATCGCTGAAATTAAGCAACTTCTGCAATGGCCGGTCATTGGATGGGTGACCAAAAATATATGATCTTGAGCTCCTTTCGGAAGGCACGTAAAGCCGTTGGTCCCAACGGCATTAGCAGTCGTTAACAACCACCAATCGGCGCTAGGCCCGCGTGGTGGTTCATGACTTGTTCGACCTATCCATCCATAGGAAAGACCGTACCAAAACAGTGGGGACATAACATGAGCTGGTAATAATGGTGATAAATTAATGCGACTCCACTAAAATGACTTTGGTAACTAGACCTACCAACTTTGCGCACCTCTAAACTGCTTGTGGTAACTGTGGTTACCAAAATGAGTGTAGATTTTTAATCTGTAGGTAGATGGTTGCATAGATCTGATATAATCTGTGTGCAAAATACAGAATACCAACCTGACAACATCTAAAAAAAGTTTCAGCAGTCTAGACACAACAGCAATATTTTTTTTCTGCATTTACTGCGAAGTGTTTCAAAAGTTACCGCGCGAAATTCCGCTAAGTGTTTTTAAAATGCCGTAAGTATTCAAATTGATGTATTTCTACTAGTATTATACCTCAAAATACTCAGTGTTTGTTAATTTATCAGATTGAAACTATATTTAAGTCCTATTTAATATTTATGAACAACAAATCCCACTTTGAATCTAAAGATCATTAGTTTTTTCACGAGTTCGCTATTTTACGAATATATTATTATTATATTATATATTACTAAAATATTATTATATTCCAACAAATATGCATTCTATTTAAAGATTATTAGTGTCTCGTCTTTTTTATGACTATATTTTGGTACTTCATTGCGTAAATTATTCTTAAATAAATCATAAACCTGACTCATTAATTTGCGGCAAGATAAGTATATAACGAGATTTATACCGAAATTAAAATATTTTTTTACGCTGCATTTAAATTAGAAACTAATAAGTTTTTTGTATCAAATTAAAGCTTATTTCGTTTACTTTAAATTAAATAACAATAAACGATATGTTATCGATTTAGATTTTTATTAAAAATAATTATCTACTAAAAATTTTTAATTTTATTAGTTACGTGAATTTTGTGAATTTTTAATTATTTTTTCTACTATGATAACTCACAGTTAAAGAATCGCAAATTAATTCTTCATTTCTTTATCTTTAAAGAAAATTAAAAATAAATACAATAGCACTAGTAGAAAAAAAATGACAAATTTTCAAATTAAATCATGCGATTTTGCGGTCGAAGCCAGGAAATTCCAAAACAAATGGGGCTACCGTTTAAAGATTCGCAATCATCATAGCGGAAGGATAACATAATAAAATTGAACGTGGACCCGGCGGACTTCGTACCGCTTTGACAGATTCCATCAAGTGATTAAATTCTCTTTGGTTTCCATGACAACAAAACGAACAAATCATTTTGTATTGGAAAATTAAATTGTCGTTTTTAGTTAATTTATAGTGAGATTCCAGTGGAAATATCGGGATAAAAGCTATCCTATGTTGTTGCAAATAAACAGGCATTTATTTTTGTTAGAAATAAAACTTTGATTTATTATGGACGAATCGATTATCGAGATTCAATTTTGTTTGGTGGCATAATGGCCCCATCACTAGTTGTTCTTTTTAATACACTTGTCTCTGGAAAGCAAATATGGCTGGTTGAATAGGTTATCGTGTGTTGATAATTAAATAGTTTTATGTAGTAATAAGGGCATTTGGAGCCGTATTATTCTACTTAAGTGGATAGTGCAAATTGTGTGTGCGTCGTAAACTAATTGTTTCGGGAAAACAATTAGCCGGGATGTCGGCCACACCGCGGCTGAAATAAAAGGTATTTTTCGTGGGAAGTGCACTTTGGGGTAGTTTGGGTGTGTTTAGGAACCCCAGAAGACCCGGAGCCGGATTCGGGCCCCATCGGATCATATGGATCCCGTTCAGGACGGCGGGAGCAGCATTGAACTGTGAGTGGACTTTGTTAATTTTAATGTGTAATTTTAGTGTCTGTTGTGGGTTTCCGCAACATTTTGGTAGCAGAGCGTGGTTAATACCGGACCTCTAGGTTAATCGGTGTAATTCTGTGTATTTTTTGTTAGTTCGTAATAGGTTAAGCTCATTTTGTGTAAAATCGCATTTCCGGGACAGGTGCGGTTAAATTGTAAGGTTGGTAGTACCGTTGTTTTGTTCGTTCATTCATTTGGGCTGGGACATTTCTCAGAACGTTAATTTAATTTAATTTCGTTCAATTGAAAGCATCGAGTCGATTCGAATAATCGATTCCGTGTTTTCATTGACTCGTTTTAATTTTGTGTTTAGGTTTATTTAGTTTAAATTATTTATAATGACAGCGTCACGGCAGGAGTTGGCTCAGCAGCTCCGGTGGTTCACCGGGCTGCTTGCATTAGTAGATCGGCCTAACCGGGAGGACGCCTTGGAGACGCGTTCGAAAGAAATGCAGGCTCGTTTCTTGTTGGCCGAGCGGTCGGTAACCGCTCTATTGTCAACCGACCCGGTCGGGGAGAAGGAGCTGGCCCTCCACGCCCAATATGTCAAGGATCTGGAGCACATCCAAGACATTTACGACGAGGTCCTTCAGCGGGTGAAGGACATCGAGCGACTGCGGGAGGGGAAGCCTGTTGCGCGCCCCGCTTCGCTCCACACCCCTGGACCCAGCGCCATAGGAAGATTGGGTGCCCTGGAGGTCCCGCATTTCACCGGATGTATGCGGGACTGGGCTGGATTCCGGAACATGTTTTTGGCCTTGGTGGATACTCGGAAGGATTTCACCAAGGCCGAAAAGCTGGCATATCTCCGTTCCTTCCTAGACGGAGAACCCAGACAGCTCGTACAGCATCTGGAGCTGCAGGATGCGAGCTACGACACCGCCATGCAGCTGCTGGAGAAGCCGAGAAGCCCAGCCGCCACGCAACCCAGGGAAGGGTCGCGGCAGGCTGGTGGCTGCGGCCGCCATCAACCCCGGCTCTGGATGCCGGATTTGCGGACAGCAGCACTTGGAGCAGCTATGTCCAGCAATTCTCGGGCTGCCCACAAAAGAGCGCCGAAACCTCGTTCGGACACGAGGATTGTGTTATGCCTGCCTGGGAGGACATAGGTACAATGAGTGTCCCCAGGCGAGGCCTTGCGATGTGTGCGGCGGACTGCACCATCGCTTACTGTGCACCCGTAGTGCTGAGGGCTCAGCACCGGTTCGGGAGAGGGGATCTCCCACGGGTGGCGGTTTGGGGCCGGGGTCAACTCCGCCTCCGGAAAGACGGAGTCCGCCACGGCCGCCACACTACAACCCCTCGTACACCCCGGCTCAGGTGAGTTGGGGACCGCCGGAGCGGAGCCGGGTTCTGGCTACAACTCGGCACCCGGCGCGACCAACACCAGGAGTTGGTGCCTCTAAGGGCCACTGGGTACAGGGAGCCCCACCTCCGGACCCAACACCCGGATACTCGTACGCGTATCCTCCGCCGCCGTTACCGGAACAACAGCGACATGAGAGCCGTCAACAGTTCTCACCGGTACTGCACGAGTACCCGAGGTTGGAATACCACCCACCCTATCACCGGTATGGTAGGGTAGCTGGATACGCACCACCCCGGATGGTGGCCTGCACGCGTCCGACTTACTGGCCGAGTCATCACGGTTCGACAGGGTTGGCTGCTGGCTCTGACACGTGACTAGCCTGTGGTCGGGCTACGTCGGAACCGAGGACGGTTCTTTTGCCCATCGCGCAGGTACGCGTTTGGGGACCTAGGGGGGACTTCGTCCGGATACGAGCCCTCCTAGACACTGGGGCACAGGGCTGCTTAATTACTACGAGGGTAGCGAGGCGCCTACGTCTGGAGTGCGCGCCTCCCTCAGTTCCGATTCGGGGAGTCGGAGATACAGAAGTGGGGGGTCTGTCCGGTCAGACCCACATTTCCTTCTCTCCTGTGCATTCCGCTTCAATACGGATTGCGGCGGCCGCGATCGTACTCGACAATTTGCTGGGTTGGCATCCACCGACAGACATTCCGCGGGACGCAATGTCTGACACATCAGGTCTCATGCTGGCAGACCCTCATTTCGAGGAGCCGGCTCCGGTGGACCTCATATTGGGAGCGGATGTACTGGGCTGGATCCTTTTAGGGCCTCAGCGGAGTCTGGGCCGCTCTTCGTTGGTAGCTATACCTACCATCTTTGGACACGTTTTAATGGGACCGGTTTTCGACCAGGAGACGCGGGATGTCTCACCTGTCGTCGCTACTACCTCCATCGCTAGGACGATGCAAAAATTCTGGGAACTGGAAGAGCCTCCCATGGTCTCCCGTCTGGATCCGGAGCATGTGGAGTGCGAAACCTTTTATAAGGATCACACACGCCGGATGGCGTCGGGTAGGATCGAAACTCGACTGCCCTTTATCGACTGTCCCCCTCTCTTGGGAAAATCGAGGGCGTTGGCAGAGAAACGACTCTTGTCCATGGAGCGTCGTATGTCTCGCGATCCGGTACTTCGGGAAAAGTATATCGAGTTCATGCGAGAATACGAGGCCTTGGGGCATATGTCGCGGGCGACTGTCGACTGGACAACGACAGATCATTTTTTCTTGCCTCACCACGCGGTGTTGAAGGCATCATCTGGAAAACTACGGACTGTTTTTGACGGATCGGCACCGTCGTCGACTGGAGTTTCACTGAACCAATGTCTCCATTCTGGTCCGAAGTTACATCGGGACATTGTCGACATCATTTTAAATTTCCGAAGACACCAGGTGGTGATCGGTGCGGACATCCGGATGATGTTCCGCCAAACAGTAATACATCCTGCGGACAGGAGGTTTCAGTTAATACTCTGGAGGGAGCATTCGGAGGATCTCATCACCGTCTACGAGCTCAACACCAACACGTACGGCCTGAAGTCGAGTCCCTTCATTGCCATCCGGTCACTGCTGGAACTGGCGGAGCAGGAACGGGCTCGCTTTCCCCGGGCAGCCGCTGTACTGACACGTGACGTGTTCGTAGATGATATCTGCACAGGGGCAGCCTCTCTGGAGGAGGCGCTCATCATCAGGAATGAACTTATCGGACTCCTCGCGGCTGGTGGTTATGAGTTGAGAAAATGGTTATCCAACGAGCCACAGCTTCTGGTTGGGATTCCGGAAGATCACCAACAGAATCCTCAGCTATTCGAGGACGCAGGAGACTCGAACTCTATCGCCGTTTTGGGAATTAAATATCAGCCGGTTCACGATATTTTCACATTCCGGGTAGAACTGGAAACTACAAGAGTTTGGTCGAAAAGGACGGTCCTTTCCACCATCGCTCGGATGTTTGATCCAAATGGATGGATCAGCCCGTGCATTTTTATGGCGAAGTGTTTATTGCAAACACTGTGGACACTCGGAGTCTCGTGGGATGAGCCACTGGTAGGGCTCTCACTCGACACTTGGCTCGCTCTGATATCTACGATCGAGGCGATCAATCAGGTGGCGTTGCCGCGGCGGATCTTGCCGCGGGGCAAATACAGGGCAAGCCTACATGGCTTCTGCGATGCGTCAGAACGAGGGTATGCCGCAGTGGTGTATCTGCGAACGGTGGACTCGAAGGGTCGAGTCGCCGTCTCCTTGCTTCTGGCTAAAAGCAAGGTGGCTCCCCTCAAAACTAGGCTGACAATCCCGAAGCTGGAGCTTTGCGGGGCGCATCTATTGGCCAAACTGTTGTGCCACGTGCACAAGGAACTGACGTCTACGGTGGACATCCGGAATGTCTACGCCTGGTCTGACAGTCAGGTAGCTCTGGCATGGCTACGCGGGGCACCCCACGTATTGGAAACGTTTGTGGCCAATCGGGTATCTCAGGTACAGAACTCGGGCATCGAAATTTGTTGGAGGCACGTTCCCGGCCCCTGGAATCCTGCCGATTGTGCCTCTCGGGGCTGCACCGCGCCGGAATTGGTGCAGCATGCCCTCTGGTGGGGTCCAGAGTGGTTAAAGGAGGGTGAGTCATCATGGCCGGTCACCATGATCGATGGCTCTCTAGGGATGCTCCCTGGAGTAAAAGTTTTGGTGACAACAAACGAGTCAAGGCCAGATCCGAATTGGTTGACGGCTCGATACAGCAAACTGGACAAATTGCTAGGAGTAACTTGCTGGATCCGGAGATTTCTACATAACTGCCGCCATCCAGACAAGAGGCAGTTATCACCCGTGGCGGGTGCTGAGGAACGCAGGAGTTCACTGTTGGCCCTGATACGGCTGGTTCAAGCTGACCGGTTCGAGGACGAACTGAAGATTTTGCGCGTCGGTCGCGCCAAGCTCAAGGGAGCGATCTCTCGGCTCAACCCATTTCTGGATGCGGATGGACTGTTACGCGTTGGAGGTCGCCTCAAAAATGCCGACCTGCCCTTCGGTAGCCGTCATCCTCTGCTACTCCCCAAAGGAGGACCTTTGGTAGAACTGGTGGTCTCGGATAGACACCTGAAAAACGCTCACGCGGGGTGTAATGCGTTACTGGCGATATTACAGAGGGAGTTCTGGACTTTGTCCTCTCGGAGAGTGGTTCGCAGCGTGTTATTTAAGTGTGTGGCTTGTTATCGGGTGAAGGCCTCCACTATGCAGCCACAGATGGGGGATCTCCCTTCTGACCGGGTTTGTCAGACAACTAGGCCGTTCGACGGGGTCGGTACGGATTTTGCTGGACCGTTTCTGGTGAAAACCACAGCCTATCGTAACACTAGGGTCACGAAAGCATACCTGTGCGTTTTTGTCTGCCTGGCCACTAAGGCCGTCCACCTGGAAGTGGTTTCGGCTCTGTCTACGGAAGCCTTTGTCGCCACGCTGGATCGTTTTGTTTCGCGACGGGGTTTACCTTCTCTCATTCGGTCCGACAACGGTACCAACTACAGAGGCACTGCCAACTACTTAAAAGATGTGAACGATTTTCTGAATAAAAATTGTAATAGCATAAGTCAAGCTCTCGCACAGCGGGGAATCACATGGCGATTTAGTGTGCCAGCCTGTCCCCACTGGGGCGGGATATTTGAAGCCGCGGTAAAATCGGCAAAAACCCACTTGCGCCGGGTAGTCGGGGAAACTACCCTCACGTATGAGGAACTTACAACTGTGTTTTGTAAGGTTGAGGCGGTTCTCAACTCGCGTCCGCTTTGTCCACTCTCCTCTGACGCAAATGACATGGAAGTCCTGACCCCTGGTCATTTTTTGGTCGGTCAGCCACTCACTGCCCTGCCTGAGTATCCCTGGAAGGATGAACGCAGACACCGGATGTCTCGTTTTCAAATGATACAACAAATGAGTCAGGACTTGTGGCGTCGTTGGTCACTGGAGTATCTGCATTTATTGCAGCAGCGTGTAAAGTGGACAGACCGGACGTCGCCCCCTTCGGAGGGGGATCTGGTTTTATTAAAAGAGGCTAATTTGCCTTCGTTATTTTGGAGACGAGGTCGCATTTTAAAGTTAATCTGGGGCGCGGACGGGACTCCGCGTGTGGCGCAAGTGTTGGTTGATGGATCGGTGCTAAATCGCGCGGTCGCGACCTTAGCTCGATTACCGGTTGACTAGTTTAAGATTTCAGGCTAGAAAGCGGTACGTCCGCTTTGGGTGGCGGGATGTTGCAAATAAACAGGCATTTATTTTTGTTAGAAATAAAACTTTGATTTATTATGGACGAATCGATTATCGAGATTCAATTTTGTTTGGTGGCATAATGGCCCCATCACTAGTTGTTCTTTTTAATACACTTGTCTCTGGAAAGCAAATATGGCTGGTTGAATAGGTTATCGTGTGTTGATAATTAAATAGTTTTATGTAGTAATAAGGGCATTTGGAGCCGTATTATTCTACTTAAGTGGATAGTGCAAATTGTGTGTGCGTCGTAAACTAATTGTTTCGGGAAAACAATTAGCCGGGATGTCGGCCACACCGCGGCTGAAATAAAAGGTATTTTTCGTGGGAAGTGCACTTTGGGGTAGTTTGGGTGTGTTTAGGAACCCCAGAAGACCCGGAGCCGGATTCGGGCCCCATCGGATCATATGGATCCCGTTCAGGACGGCGGGAGCAGCATTGAACTGTGAGTGGACTTTGTTAATTTTAATGTGTAATTTTAGTGTCTGTTGTGGGTTTCCGCATGGGTGGGTGTGTTAATCCAGCTTATAAACTATCTGTATGCCGAATTTCATCCAAATCCATCCATCCATCCGTTGCAGCGTGAAGAAGTAACAAATATACGAACCTTAGATGAATGAAAGGTCTCGAGACCTTCATTCATCTAAGATACGAACATACATACACACAAACTTTCGCATTTATAATATTAGTAGGACTAGCGGTCCGTAATGTTTTGGAGCTGTAGGGAATAAAGGGGTAAATGTGGTTTTATTTATTATTTTAATATGAAAATCATTGGAGCTCTTGGGAATGAATGTATAGAAGTTGAATTTTAGAGAACAATAGATTTGGAGCGCATGGGAATAAGCCGTCTCGGCTTCGCACGGGTGGACATTTTTTTAAAATATAGCTTAAGTATGTTACTCAGCGCTAATGTAGCATTCTAATGGTGAAAGAATTTTTTAAATCGGTCCATTAGTTTTTGAGTTTATTCGTTGCAAACATACATACAAAAATACAAAGCTTTCCTCTTTACAATATAACTTAGTATAGATGAAAGATATTGTTTTTTTAAAGTTTCGTTGTACTATGCGTGAACGCATTCGGTAAAAACAATTGTCAGTATTTGAAATAATTATGAGACGACTAACGAATAACCAAGACCGTGGGTTGCACGTGGTCCAGAGTAGCGCAGGATCGAAGCGGATGGCAAAAGCAAAGAGAGGCCTATGCCCAGCAGTGGGTCGGGAGGGGCTGATGATGATGAGACGACTAACATCTCAGTCTCCTTATAATCACGATAGGTACACTAAAAGGTGCCGAACGAGTTTGTTTATAAGAACTCGTATCTATAAAAAGATTAATTGAAAAAAAAATGTTAAGTAAAGCTAAAACAAAACGTTTTAAAACAACGCCGGAGATAAACGTTTCCATTAATTGCCTCACCAACGTTTGTTATGACAACACAGACAAATAATCTTTCCTTCATTCCGACAATCCATTTGGGTATACCAATAGTCAAGGTTCGTAGGGTAAATGACACCAGTGAATGACATTTGTATCCCTTCATCATAATCATAACATATCAAATTCTTTCTTTCACCGTTGTATGACTGCACATAATAAACAAGTTTCCAATATAGAAATATTTTGCCTAAACCTTAATAAATATGAGAATTATATATTTATAAAATACAGTGAACAAATTTAATGCTTACCCGACCCAGCCAGGAACCGAACCGCAATCCGGGCAGCGGCACTGATCATTAAGTTACGGGGAAGGCTGACGTAAGCACTGATTTTTTTTACTGCTTTTTGAATTTTGACTGCGGTTATTGCAACCGATGGCTATGCAGATTCATCTTTACAGATGAAATACCACAAATTTGATAATACAACGCTATAGTACCTAAATGTTCGATTCCTGGCTGGGTCGGGTAGGCATTTAATTTTTTCACTGTATTTTATAAATATTTAATTCAGCTTCAGTGCAGCAATTAGCACTGTAAAATAATTAAAAAATATATATTATAAGAATTATATTAAAGATTACTTTATGTTGAAACTTTATAAAAATAATACAGTAAATATGATTTACGGCGATAATAAAAAATAATTAAGTAACTAAGTATAAAAATAATTATATTTTGTCCTCAAAACTGATAGTTAAATACGTGCTATCTTCTCATCAGAATTTTCTTAATATGTATTAAGCTTTGTTAATAACTTTAACTTAAATCTTGTTTCTACCAAACCGTTTCCAGCTTGATTTGTTAATTAAGTTATATGTATTGCATTAACTTTAATTGTTTTTTTTTTTTTTTTTTTGGAGAGAGACTGCTGGTTGCCGAGGGGCATTTCCAGCTTCACCGGGCTTGTTTTAGGGGCGGCGAGGTACGTAAAGGGTACCTCAAGCCGTGTTGAAACGAAACACCTTCAGAGGATTTCTAGAGGGGTACGGCATCGCACACTTAAAAGTGCGCGTCCCCGTGCCCTTCCAGAGTCTCCGAAGGGTTCGGATCGGATCGGAACTTTAATTGTAGGCACTCAAAGTCTAGTATGTTGTATGTTAAACTTGTAATATGTAAAATGATGATGTACATGACTGTAATATGCTGCCAAAATAAAAAAAAATAAAAAATAAAAGAAATAAAATAAAAAGTAGGGGTTCAGTTCAGCAACTGATTTTAATATTTTAGAACAATTGAATACTGACCTGCTTCCTAGGTGTCACTCCGGAAATGTTTAAGGCAACGCATTTGAAATTTACGTGGCGGGATCTTGATTTTTCCCAACAATTACAAAATATATGAAAGTGATATTTGATGACATGATTTTTCATTTAATTGACTTCATTTTGCTCGTTCCAGAAACACGATTTGTTAACTTCTATAACAGAAAAAAAAATATCAAAGTAACCTCTTTTAAAACATAGATTTGCATTTTACAGGCAAACCAGACCGATTTAAGCATCTAAATTTTCTTAGTAGATTAGTCTTAACACACACTTTAATATGCTAGTTCATTTTTTTTTACCTTATTTGTAGTTTTAATTGGAAAGTGAAAAAGACAGTTTTTCTTTCGCAAACGCTCCGTATTAGATTAATTGTTTAGCGATGCGTCGTCTTAATGAAAATCTATATTTTTTGTGACGAAGCTTTTTGCTTAAAGAATCGAACACTGGTACCTTTACCCTATGTTTGTAAAAATATCCGTAAGCAATTATGTAGGCTAAATATTCCTTTCTCCGACTATCGCTGTATAAATATTAAAGTACAAAAGTGAGCATATATTTACTACACAAACTAGATCATAACCCCGAAATTAGCACTCTAATGTTGTATCATAAACAGCGCGATAAAATGTATTTATGCGCGTTCCCAATTGCTTTGAATGTCCAAGAATACATAGCAGTGGAGTCAACTGCCATAACAGTGGGACGGTATACAATACTGCCCCACTGCTGGGCAAAGGCCTCCGTCATTGATGACTGATATTGATATGAGGACCTGATGTTTTGTTAACTTAGATTTTTTTTTTGTTTTTTTTTTTACATGTTGTGGTTGTCTTGTATATTTTTGTGTGTATTTCTTAGGGCATTTTCCAATATTTTTGACGCTGTAAGGGAGAAAAGAGCTAGACACTTGCTGAGTTTCTTGCTGGTTCTTCTCAGTACAAGATCTCCCCGCCCAGAGTAGACTTACGAACCGACGGCATAGTGACATCCACAATCAAACAAAAGTTTGACAAACAGTGAATGAGACTTGCTGTTGCACTGTGGTGAAATCTCCGATCCGAACTCCTCAGAGAATCTAGTAGAGAATGGGGAGACGCTACTAGTGCGTGATGTAGGATTTCCTATAGAAAACTTCTGACGATGTTTCGATCACACGGTTTGAGGAACCCTTTTTCTTTCTCGCCGCCTGCCCCCTTAAAAAAACCAGTGAAGCTAAAAATGCCGTCTGAAGCAATTAGTAAACTCTCTTGCAAAAAAAAACTGTTTGAAACTATTCTTTTAAGCAAGGAGGTACAATTAAATGAGAAAAAACAAAGCATTAGTGTACCACTACAATGTGGGCTAGAAACTTTGTCATTGTTCGGTCCGCATTAAATGGAATTTTCATGTCCGTTTAAAACTTTGATAACATTAATTATAAATTTAACTTTAACTTTATAATCTAAATTGCATTAAGTGAGTGCTTGTTCACTACTTTTGTTTTTTTCAAACTCTCGTAAGTTTCAGATATTTTGTTTTTACAAGCTTTTGACTGTAATTAATTTGTTTGGGTAAAATCTAGTAATTGAAATTTGACCCTTTTCCTGTTGACGGATTGAGCTGAAATTATGCATGCATGTGTAAATCGGATGACAATGCAAAATTATTATGACATGGAGCTGATTTGGTGATGGAACCAGAAGGTGGCTAGAGGAACTCGGTAATTAAAACGACACAACCCCATCGAGTTTGGGCTCGTATGATTCGTCTTGACGAGTACTTTGGTGCTAGATGGTAACCAGGGTCTGATGATGAAGCTGGAAGATGGCCATAGGAACTCGGAAAAAAAAAAATTGCGTTAAAAATTATATAAACATTTATAAATAGCTTGCCTACTTCTTAACTGATCTTTAGTATTTGTAAAAATATTATGATCGGATGTTAATGACGGTAGTTGTTAACATTGAATGGGCGCCTTTGGCTTTCAAAGTAAAAAGTAAATAGTGTTGAATAATTTCGGCGGGCTGGTTAGAACCACGATAGCTCAATTGGAAGAGCACCTGACCCGGTATGTCAGAGGGGTGCGGGTTCAGACCCTGCTCGTGGAGGTTTTTTCAACATTTGTGTTTTTGTAATTTTCTCGCAACAAAATTTGCGTTAAAAATTATATAAACATTCGGAAAAATAAGTTCGTTCGTTCGTTCTGTTTGTTATGAATGTGGATTCTGTCTTTGATTAGAGATAGATTAGATGGATGACCCAATGCCAAGGTGAGCACGTGCCGAGGGCTGAATGGTATGAGGGTGTATGAACATGTCATTCAAAAATACGTAAAAGTTAAAAATAAAATTAAAAGAAAAATCTTTGAAAAACAACCTTTTATACTTGTTAATAAAAAAAGAACTAAAAAGATTAAAAAAAAAAAATTAAAAATCTTAGCGTTTTTATTACAAACCCATTTTTTTAATAAAAGTCAAATCAAATCAAATCAAATAATTAATTTTGCACACTGTTACACAGAGAAGGGTTACAAAAAAAAGAAGCATAATAGCATATGGTGAGCAGTGTGAAACGCTGACGCTGATTTTCAGACGGAGGCCGAGTTGCATTCGTAAGCGTGTTACATTGTGATTGCAAAAGAAAAAAAAATACGAGCCTTACAGTAGTCAATTCAATTCAATTAATAATTTATTGCTCTCTCTTTTTATTTAGTCGCATATGATGTGTAACATTTGACATCTCACCTTAGTAATAAGCAAAATTCTAACATTATATTCTGAAAATTATTAATGATCTGCACTTTATTGAGACATATCATCAGTAAATATTTATTAATAGTTTAAAAGTCTATAACACATCAAATGGTTGAAATCTATATTACATTATAAAATAAATATAGAATTAACAATGACGTATATTTTTTTACAAAACTTAAAGAGAATGCAGTAAATACTCATTACAAGACATGTCACACTGTTGTCCTATCATGCCGCGCAAGTTTCGAGAAAATAGATCGTAATGTCAGCACCTCAAATATCACAATCACAAACACAGTAAGTTGTACTTACTGCGTTCAAAAATTGTGCGGCAGTATCTCACTGAATTACGATTACATTTCTACGAAATCACTCCCACAAATTATTGTATATATAGAAAGCGAGCCAATCTCACCGTTACGATCACACTGTTACGACTCTACTTCCGTCCCTTTTCTACGAAATCACTCCCACAAATTGTGTATATAGAAGGCGAGCGGAAAGATGTTACACATCAATAATGAAGGTGTAATATGCTAAATGTTTTTTAATGTTCCATCAAACGCTTTTATTTATAAAAAAATTTAGGTCTGTGATAAAAACGCAAAGATTTTTAAATTAAATTATTTTTAATTTTTAGTTCTTTTTTTTATTAACAAGTAATAAAAGCTTGTTTTTAAAAAGTTTTTTTGGTTATGGATTGAGTTAAGGCACAGGATATACGAGTACATGGTACAGAAAGATCGTTGTAGTAGTTGTATTGTTGTTGTTATTTATGCTTAAAATTACACTGATTACTTGGAAGACCCGATAAGATGTCTTATGTAAACTAAAAATGTCAAAGTTACTTATTCTTAAGTCTACATCGCATCACATACATCGCGACACGACAACGTCTGCACGTACAAGTTACCACTGGTCGAAAAAATAACTGGAAAGTTATTTAAAATACAAAAAAGTGAAGTAATTGTGTACTTCTACTACCTGAAGTCTTAAGTTTGTGATCGTATACGGAATTCATATTTTTTATTTTAATGCTGCTAATTTAGGTTAACAAATTTAGAAAGAACTCAAAATGTAAATGTATGACCAATTGAATGTTACAGTTTGTTATCTGTTTTTGTACCTATCATATAAATAAATAAATGAATAAATAATTCATTATTCGCCATGTTGTTCTCTTGCCAAGCCATTTTAAATCAATCCGATTGAACAATGTAGACACTACGTTAGTTTCTGTAAACACAATGGAATACCTACATTATTATTTCAAATTAAAATTAATGTCGGTTTTAGACGTGTAAAAGTGTACATACAAATATTGTTGTTCAATATATATAATGACTGTATAGGGTATAATATATTGCTTGCTCGAGTTAATTCCAATAGTTTCGGTATTATGTGGTTTTGGTAACGGAGAAATGTTGGCTGAAAGCAATTGTGTAAATAAACTTGTAACATTAATTTAGAGCTTTACTAGAGGCGGTCGGTTACAATCGCTATTTTACATATATGGAAAGTTATTAAGGGTGCGCCGACAAAAAAATGCCAAAAATGCAGTTACGGTTAAGTAGATATAATTGAAAATACTATCGTATTAAATGAACAAAATATATATTTAGTATCATAGGGAACGTGTTTTCAATTTGTCAGAACCATAAATTCATAATACGCTATAGTTTTTTCTACAATATCATTTAAAGTTGGGCAAAAATCATGAAAACGAGTGGCGGCGTTTAGTAGATTTCTTATAGTTTATCTAAATTACAATAATTAACCTCTGATTTTGTCTAAACAATCATCAATGGATAAACTACAAATTGCTAGACTACATTTTTGATTCATCAAGTGGTTATTTAAATAATTATTTTTTATTAAGCACCTTAAATTCCCCATACAAAATTAATATGGCCGCGCGGCATCAAATAAATATGGACGACGACATTTCAAATAAAACATATGACACTTGTCACTTATGGACGGCGCACCCTTAAGGTTCGCTTCAATTTGTATAGGCAAGTCAATAGTCTATGACTGTCCATTTGTAAGAGTGTCCTTTGTGAGTTTAGCTCCGGTAACCTATCTGGATATTAGGTAGTGGACTATACGTGTTCACTGGGCAACTGGCTCGAGACACTAGTCTTAAAGTACCGGATGAAGGATGCGCACCGGCGTGTTCTGATCTGGCGTTATGACCTGACGTAGATGGTCCCTTGTGATTGCGCAAGGATGTCTGGCACCTAACTTTGTGACCGTAAGGTTGGTGGGGGGTGTCAGTATAAACTTTGTAGCAGGGTGTCCCTTTGTAGGAGCAAAGGCCTCCATCATGGAAATATAGTAATCACTACAATTGATGGGTAATGGCTATAGATCAAAAAATCTGAAACACACTTTGCCCGAACTGGGAATTGAACCTGGGACCCTCGGGTAGCGGACCGAGCGCTTAGCCACTCGGCCACCGAAGCGTTCTATAGGAAAACGGTTGAAAACCTATTTAATTGAATAAAAAAGAAGTTTTATTTTTATTATTTTATTTTCTATATTAACGGGTAAGCACACATAAATTGACTGAATTTTCCTTAAATACTACCAAACGGATTTAATTTAATAAAACCTGTACACATATTTTCTTGCTGACTATCCCAAAAATGTGTAAATAGACAGTCGGGTGATCAGAACGGAACATAAAATAATTTAAAATAAATCTGATCCCCTAGATATCCGTTCTAGATGATCAGAACGGAATAAAAAAATAATTAAAATATATCTGATCCCCCAGGGTATCAGTTCTTGGGGATCCAAACGGAATAACTCAGTGCCTTGATCTTACCTGATGTTAAGTGATGATAAGGCCAATGAGAAGCGCACTTCACCCGGGATCCTCAACTAGTGAGGTACTGGCTATCTTATCTCTAGCTGCCGGAACACAACAATGCTACAAACATTGATGTTATGGTGACATATTTAGATAAGATGGTGGTAGCTAGCCAGGCGGACAGATAAGCCCTACCACCAACCAAACCGAGTACACAAACATGTACCCCCCGCTGGGAATCGAACCCGGGATTTCTGGGTCTAAACCGGTGGTCTTAGCCACTAGACCACAGAGGCGGTTAAATGATTATGTTTTTGTTTCTGATATAATAAATAATATAATTTGTTATATTTCACGTGGGTCTCAACTTTATCATGAACTCGCCATCTTAACCATTAACTATTTTAAAACTCTGAAGAATGTTGTTGTGGTGTCAGACTTAGATAAGATTGTAATACCTACAGCTAGAAGAAGAGGCCATACCGACCACTAATCATCAGCATCATCAATTCAGCTTGTGAGCACTCATTGCTGGGTATACCCAGCCCTACCACCAGGCTTATAAGCCTTCCCTTTAACGTGCGCCGGTCCCGTGCGAGCCTTACCTTCTGGCCAACCCGACGATATTTTCTGATCATCTAGCTGGTTCTCTGCCTTTAGGCCGCTTCCCATCTTGGGCCACCACTCCCTCGCCACCCTGGTCTATCGGTTGTCGTCTTACCTAGCCATTAAGAGCGTTTACGCCGCACACTAGCGCCGCCAATGAAAAAAGAAACATCTCTAGTAATTAGAGAAATCAAATTATGCTCAACAAACTATTTGAATGAAGTGATTTTGCATTTTTACGTCACCTAATGAACATCTGACATGTTATGGTTTACTTATTAAATACGGCGTTATAGTTAAAAGTGGCCGTTTTTAGCTGTAACGTCTTATTTAACGAAACCATAACATGTCAGATGTTCATTAGGTGACGTAAAAATGCATAAATATTTAATTCAAATTGTTTGTTGAGCATAATTTGATTTTCTATCTCTAATTACTAGATATGTTTCTTTTCATTGGCGGCGGCGCTAGTGTGCGGCGTAAACGCTCTTAATGAATAATAATGATAAAGATAGAACCAGTCTACCAGCACACTTTTTCCCTCCTTTCTATGACATGGGGTCTTTCAAACGAGGCGTGAAGAGGCACCATATGGGCCGGCAGGGTGACTGCTGCTGCGTCGTTTTTACGCTGCATTTGTCTTCGCGTCTGGAATCCATTTCCACCTAACATAAGGTGGAGTGGAGTCAATTGCTGTGATTTTTAACCTCCTTACATAATGTAAAATTTTGATGAGGCCGAGGGTACGCACTTTAACCGGAATCCTCAACTATTGAAGCTCTATCTATCTTATCTCTAGCTGCCAATACACAACAATGCTACCAAATTTTTTTTTAAATTTTAGTTGATGTCTTCGTGCGATTTGAACATTTAGCCAGTGTCAAAGTAATTTTTCTTACAAGTAATACATAAATAAACAATATTTTCTTCCTGTATGATGATGATTAATGATGAATGATAAAAAAAATGAGAAGTGAGAAATGATAATACCCTCTAACCCCTCGAGTATCTCAGTAAAGATGTGGGGCCTTTACTAAGTCCTCGGGCGTACTTCTTGAGAGAATTTGAAAAGTGACGTTGCACTGTTTTGTTTCATTTGCCAACACACACGAACACATAACGGTTAATAATCCACTATTATTTCACATTAATATTCGACATAACACAAATTTTAGAAAATAAAACAGAACCGCAGACACGACTCTTCACTTTCCCGCCAAGAAGTCCGCTACCAACATTATTATCATGTGATGTTAGGTGTTTTTTTTTCAATGTCACGTGCTTGATGTCTGGTACAGATAGCAACGTAATGATTAGGTGTTGAACTGTTTCACCAAACACTTCCCAGTTACGACACCCGTACTGCTCCTCTCAGATTATGAATAGGGCGCGGGCGACATCAAAGGATTGGAGCACCGCCAAACCAGTGTACAGGAGCGCCGACAAGTGTTACCGCCGTTGGAACTGGCGAATGGCCCATCATAATTTTTAATTTAATTTTGATGTACGAACGATACAGAGTTCGGAGACAGTTTATAATTTTTTTTAAAGGTTTATTGTATGTTATTGTGTGTTTTTGTGTGACAGAGGTCGTTTGACGTACCCGTTTGTTTGATTATAACAGATGTTTATTTTTTTGTTAGTATTTTGTATTTTTTGGCAATCATTGTTGTTTATTACTCTATATACTTATACTATTTAATAAAATAATTAATTGTTAAACGGTCTATTTTAATATCTTACCCCCTTATTCGTAAAAACTATATATGCATTATTTAGTTAATTATTGTTTTGTCTCTTTTTCTCAAATACAAAATGACGCTTGTGTGACGTTGACAAAACAATATTTAACAAAAAAAATGCTTAAATAGTTTTTATGAATAAGGGGGTTAGTATTTTATCTTTAGATATTCGTCTAAAATGGTGTCCTTTACTGCGACCGACTGCAAATTGTTCTAAACAGATTTTCAGTTTCAGACCAGTTTTAAGTTAGCTCGGTTCGACTTAATTCCATTGCCTGAGTTAGGTTAACCCAATTTCCTAGGTCCCTGGAGAAAACGTTAAGCGTTAGGTTTCCGACAGCTTTAAATAGAACACGCAATGTGATATTTAGCTGGATAAGTTCATGGTACCTATGTACTTAGTTGATAATAAAAGTTTCCCCGATTGAGATTTGAACCTTCTGGCATATCGCTTTAATAAGCTATCGTGATTGATAATTGTATTAGAAGAAAAAGAATAAGAAAAAAAAATACCTACATACTCATGCCGTACACAATATACAAAAAATAAATGAGACTGAGAAGCTCGATGGCGCAGTGGTTAACGTGCTTGGTTTGCAATTGCTGAAGTTAAGCAACTTTAGCTAAGGCCGGGCATCGGATGGGTGACCAAACATTTATCATCCCGAGCTTCGGAAGGCACGTTAAGCTGTTGGTCCCGGCTGCATTAGCAGTCGTTAACAACCACTGCCCCGCACTGGGCCCGCATAGTGGTTTACGGCCCATTCTTCCTATCCATCCATAGGGAAGGCTCGTGCCCCAGCAGTGGGAACATATAATGAGCTGATGAAGATGACGATGAAATGAGACGGACAGTATACACACAAGAAAAAAAAACAAGAAGAGTAACTAAAAGATAAAAATAGAGTGTGAAGTTAATGGCCGATAATAGAACTTAATAAGTAGGTACGTAGCGCATTTTACAATGATAGCGTAGTGATATATAACTCACCCGGAATCATGTTTAAAATCCCACTAAAAATATAAACTTTCCGCTAGTTAAGTATATAATCATCATCATCATCATCATCATCAACAACAGCCTAGCCCACTGCTGGACATAGACTTCTCTAAGTTATATAATCCTGGCAATAAAATTAATACCTAATACTTACTTGTGTAAATAATAATTTAATAATAATTTAATTTAATACATCAATTCATGTTAGTTCTAATATTTTATGTAGTTTAAGCGGGGGGTATATATTATGTACTCTGTGGTTTAAGTTCAAGTTCAAAATAATTTATTCAGTTTAGACTACAAATAGCTCTTATGAACGTCATTATGCCATATCGGTTCGTAAGTCTACTCTGGGCGGGAGATCATGTAATTTTATATATTCAAGGTTAGAGATGTGAAAAATATAGTATCTAAAGAAGAAGATGTCGTTATGCGTAAGTACCTACATCGCCATAACTTTTTTTTACAATATCTTTAAGTTAAAATAATAATTAAACAACAACTTCATTAATAATGTTAGGCATGAACATTCAAATGTAAAAGTTGGTAATAACCGCCTCTGTGGGCTTGTGGTTAAGACCACCGGTGTAGACCCAGAGGTCCCGGGTTCGATTCCCAGCGGGGGGTACATGTTTGTGTACTCGGTTTGGTTGGTAGGGCTTGTTCGTCCGCCTGGCTAGCTACCACCATCTTATCTATATATTTTTTTCATTTCATTTTTTTAATTTATTAAACATAATTAAACGGGTAAAAACCCAATTACATAATTATCTTAAACCTAGGTAAATTGCACTTATAAAAACTAAAATGAGATACAATTTGGTAGCTAAATTCGACTAGTTATCCTTTTTGGATTATCAAAAAATGTCGCCATAACATCAATGTTTGTAGCATTGTTGTGTTCCGGCAGCTAGAGATAAGATAGCCAGTGCCTCAGTAGTTGAGGAGTCCGGGTGAAGTTCGCTTCCACCTTCAGCCTTATCATCACTTAACATCAGGTGAGATGATGGCCAAGAGTGCTCACCTGTGTAATATAAAAAAATAAAAATTAAAAGAAAACAATTCCAAATTGAAATAGCTATAACTAAAAGAAGTCATCCAACTGTGGGCTCATGAACATTCCCAAGAATGCTGGCAACATCGCCTCTTTGGATTGCCAGGCTATACGCTGGCAGAGGTAGCTGCTAGCCTTCTTGTCACCGGAAACCTCAATAACGCGAGCACTTAGCTCTTTACTTCTTTCTATATTCTGCTCGCGACTTCGTCCGCGTGGAATAGTGACTTTCGGCAGCATTTTAAATTTTTTAGGCTCTTGTTCCCGTTTTTGCAACATTTTTCACTGATGCTTCGCTCCTATTGGTCGCAGCGTGATGTTATATAGCCTAAAGCCTTTCTCGATAAATGGACTATCCAACACAAAAATAATTTTATAATTCGAAAAAGTAGTTCCTGAGATTAGCGCGTTCAAACATCAAACTCTTCAGCTTTATAATATTAAATAAATATAGTTGTAGGTTGTTAAATAAACTTTTTTATGTAACTTATAGGTAGAGACAGTCAGCAACAAAAGTCACGGACACAGTTTTCAGTTTTCAGTTTCGGTCCAGCCGTTTAGAAGGAGTTCAATAACATACACACGCACCAAAGATTTATATATATTAAGTTGGTGATTATTGTTCGTTGTAGTGTTTAAGCATCATGTGTTTTGTTATCAACCTAAGCTAGTTGTGTACATTTATCTTGGCTTTGGCTTGGCTTGGTTTATTTGTCTTGGCTGCTTATTAACCTATAAAAAAATAAAAAAATAGTAACATTAATTAAATACTGAGACCACCAGCTTCCTAGATATCGTCCAGTAAAAATTCAAAAAATCCTATACTATTTATTGGTGACGAAGGATGGTGTCGAGCTATATCGTCCAGTAATTGCTGCTGCTGCCATTTGCTGCTGTAGCACACATACTTCAATGGGCACCAAACTGATAGAATACTAAATTTTTACTTTTTATTTTCAAGTGCTAATTGCTGCACTGAAGCTTAATTAAATATTTATAAAATTAATGACCGTTGGATAGATGGCGCGCTGTGCCGCTATTAGCACTCTAAAAATTACAAAAGCAGTGACAAAATTCAGCGTCTACGTCAGCCTTCCCGGTAGCATAGCGGTCAGTGCAGCCGCCCGGATTGCGGAAGATCCAGGTTCGATTCCTGGCTGGGTCGGGTAGGCGTTTAATTTTTTCACTGTATTTTGTAAATTTTATAAATATTTGATAGAATACTGTTTGTATTTTTATTAGATTTTTATTTTATTATTAAATTATTAATGTTGTTGTGTTTGTTGATTTAATTCTGTTTGTATTTATGTATTCTTTCTTTATTGTAATTGTTAATTTAATCGTCTTGTATAAATGTATTTATGTGTGCTTATGTAGTAAAAAAATGTATGTCTATGTCTAATTAATTTCAATAAAATCCTATATTATTTATTGGCGACGAATGGATGAAAAAGATGGTGTAGAGTGCTGGGCGAGTGTGACTATGATACTTGACAAAGCAATTAAGGAATAGTACATGCGCTTGTCAAGCTTTAGAATCTAGTAGGGCACGGGGACACGCACTAGTGCGTGATGCCGTTCCCTCTAGAAAACCTACGAAGGTGATTCGTTTCACACGGCTCGAGGAACCCTTTAAGTTTCTCACCGCGCCCAAAAAAGCCCGGTAAAGCTGAAAACGCCGTATGAGGCAATCAGCACACTCTCAAAAAAAATGATACCAAAGTTAGCGACTTTTGTTGATGATCGTACAACTTGTGTGGTTCCGAAATTAACCGCATTTAATTAAAGGGAATTTCTGATGCTAAAGCCCTTTGATATGTTATCGATGACGTACCTCTGACAGGTGTTGACCGACCTAATAATTGGATCCGCCATCTTGACCGGTTAGTAAATAAAGAAAACTTTTTAGCAACTGTCAAAACGATTTTTGTCAAAATAATGGAAACTATGACGTCATTATTGTGTTTCGTCAATTGAATGTTTATTAATAACTTCATAACTTAACTATAACTTTTAAATATTTCTAAAGATTTAAGTTAAGTAAAAAAAATAAATATCAGAGAATTGTTTTTATAGTTTACTAGAGTTTTTTAATAGTTAAGTTATTTAATTAAGTAATTACGTATAAGTTAAAGAGTCGATCTCAAGAATTCGTGTTAAATAAGATTAAGTTTAAATTTATTAAATAATTCATTATGTTGCAAGGGCAGGGCCATGTTTGGGACTTAATACTGTTTTTATAAAATCTTTGTACAACATGATGCAGTAAATACCTATGACTATGACTATGAAAAAAACAAAAAACGAGCCTATTCCTTCCTTAAAGGCCGGCAACGCATCTGCGATTCTTTTTGCGGGTGTCCATGGGCGGCGGTGATTGCTTTCCATCAGGTGACCCACCTGCTCGTTTGCCTCCTTCTAATATACATATTTATATGACTTTTAGATTACAGAAATTCATTCTTAGGTCAAATAAAAAGTTGGTTATTGTTTTAAAGAACTGTTAGGTGATTTTTTTTATACGTTTAATGCTCTGGAACTAATTATTGTGGTTGTCAATCCCTAATTGTGAGAATTTTGGCGGGAAAGTAAAGAGTCATGTTTGAAGTTTTGTTTTAATTTTATAAAACTTTTTTTTGTGTTTTGTTGATAGCCAGTTAGGGTTGCCAATTATTTTTCAAGGAATCAAAGTAAATCTATCACTAACTAGTGTCAAAAAAAGGATTTGAAGAAAAAATAAAGTATTTTCCAAATTAATGTATTTATGCGTTGCGTTTCGTTTCACTTCACCTGAGTCTGAGTATCATGCGGTAGTTCAGAAATTAAGTCAACAGGAATATTCCGTTCAAACGCACGCATTAGTCGGAAATAAAGTGTTTTCCATACTTTATTATTATTAAAAAAAATAAAGTATGGGGATGGAAAATAACGTAGTATACGTTATTTTAAAGTATGGTTGGCAACCCTAGAGCCAGTTTACATTTCGGTATCTCAATTTCATGGCTCAACTTTTATCAAACCAATATAAGCGAATGTTTATAAACTTTCAATGCTAAGAGGTTTACAGAGATCTAAAGAAAAAAAATAAGCAAACACTTTAAAGTGGACTTTAAATCACATGAATTTCTCGTGACACCTGCCCCCCGACCGCCTAACCGATCGCTTTGACTTCGTGTGTGGTTTATGACGTCATCTTGTCGTTTCGTGTCGCCTATGAAAGCAATATCGAAAGCTATAGCCTTTAGCTTTTGATATTGCTTTCATAGGCGGCAAGGTGGCAAGATAACGTCATAAACTATACGCGTAGTCAAAGCAATCGGTTAGGCGGTCGGGGGGCAGGTTTGGATGCAGATAGCCTGAGTTTGATACCTATAGAGCCTACCTATCTGTAAGCTACAAGAAATTAAAACAAATAAATAAATAAATAAGGTTACTTTCATAGAATGTTTGATATGATGGTAAATTTTGTTTACCTGAAGAAAAACCTTTGTAGGTATCCCGTTTCTAAGCACATTGAGCGAACGGATAGTTAAAGTTCATATTCTACAGAAAGTGTTACATTGCATTGTATACACATTGCAAGTATATTTTTTGAAATGGGGCTAAATTTCGACCACTGTGCCATCACTAGTGTTTATAATTAAGCACATCCACATTAATTATAAGTTAGTTGAAAAAAAATCAGTTTAGCCCATTTAAATATTTTAATAGCATCTCTTTTTTGTTAAAAATAATATAAAACGCTTCCTGTTGTCGACCTCTTAGTTAACATATAACTCTGACGGATGATCTATCTTGCTGATGTTCTTTAAGATTGTGAGTGTTAGTGGTAATTTAATAGTGTTGTTGATCGCATCAAAGGAAGCCGAGGCGTTATCAGGTGTTTGCCGAATATATCTGAACACTTTCAGATTTAAAATTAACTCTTTAATGTTTTATTTTATTTTTCGCTAACGATATAGCAGAAAACACGTTTGCTTCCAGAGTTTATTTTTAAAAAGTTGTTTGAAAAAGTATTAAATTTGCATAGTTTTTTTTTTATATTGATATGAAATATATTATTGTTTTCTAAATAACTATTAAATCCCAGCCCCAACACAATTTTGCCCGACCAAACAATACTGTAAGCTCTTTTTGCGTAAAATAGGAACGCACCTGGATTAAAAAAAATAGGGTATACAAGTTACCAACTAATTATGAGACGACCAACACCTCCGTCTCCCTGTGACCACGGACCCTGCAAAGGGTTCGAAACGTCCCGATAAACATTGAATCAAATTAATGTGTAAAATAAACGCTCAGTAGTTTTAAATTCAATGAAATGTTACTGGAATTGATTTAAGAACTTTTTTATGCTCAGGCATTGTAATATTTTTATTTTATGAAAGCGATTAAATCAATTACTTACTAACTTACAAACAAAACATAGTTTAACAGGTTCACTGTCCCGCAGACCACATATGGTCTGTAACAATTGATTTAACCATTGTTATAAGTTTTGGACAGTGAACCTGTTAACGTATACAATGCGAAAAAAAAATTATACATATTTCCAAAAGCTTTTCCACCTGCCTATACTGTCCCTTTACTATAGATAACTAGAATAACCGTGTTCCGTACAATTGAACTATTCCGAAATCGTCTAGACGATTGGGCCAACGTAAATTCACAATAGTTCCATTTGCGATTATCTTAGAGTATTGGCTATGTGCCCACGCGCACAAAAAAGGGCACACAGGAGGTAAGCTTACAAACGCGCTTGATTAACGCACACATTGACAACCTATCACGGACACGGAATCTCGGAACAGGGTGCCTTAGGCTGAGTTCCATTTGACATTCGATCATGTTAACGAAAACGAATATTAGTATGGCATCAAAGCATCGCAAGAAAAAAAAAATCGAAAAAAAGCAGCACCTCCTGGCGACATACGAAAAGAGTTAAAATTTCGCCATTAAAATTTTCTTTTTCGTAAACGTACTTAATCGAATGAATACGGTTGGTAAACAAAACTCAAAATTTTTGATGTGAAATCTTCTTTAGCGGCGTTGTACACTTTTTTTGTAATGGGTAAAAATGTTAAATTCGCGTCAGGACACGTGACCTGATCGAAAATTCGTGAGACGGATGGAGAGTAGACAGCCGGCGCGGCGTAGGAGAGGAAGTATCCCCCTCTCTTTCTACGGCGCGGCGAAAATGTATGCCTGCTGTTTCGTTTAGGCGACGCAGGGCGCTTGCGCGAATAAATTGTCATGTTTGTGTACGATAGCGCAATAAATAAATATTGTATTCTACCACATAAATGATAGTACTTTTATACTGATAATTGAAGTAATTCGTGCAAAATGATTCCCTAACCATTCCAAAATATCAAAAATGCACAACGTTAATATTCAAGTTTTCACTTCTGCCGGCACTCCCGGAGTGCAACCCGTCGTTTTATTTTTCGAGGGAGATATCTGACTTTCAGCTTCACCGGGCTTGTTTGGGGGCGGCGAGAAACTTAAAGGGTTCCTCAAGCCGTGTGAAACGAATCACCTTCGGTAGTTTTCTAGAGGGAACGGCATCACGTACTAGTGCGTGTCTCCGTGCCCTACTAGATTCTCCGAAGGGTTCAGATCGGATCCGGGAGCGGAACAACCTGAGGGCGTCTCTAAAGGCGGCGGACCTTGGCTCGGGTTGACCGGGCCGTGGAGGAGAGAAGCGCCCAGGTACATGTCTGTACCTGGTATAGAGCGCGTGTGAACCGGTTCTTCGTACCCTTGTTCCACGAGTACGGTGTCTTGGGCCTAAACTAGTGTGTATGTTTAGTGTATTCGTTAAATGTGTAGTTGCATTTAGAGGATCGGGCGGGGCAAAACTTACACTAGGCACTCGGCTTTGCTCGGACTGTTCCGAGCGCAGCCGAGATTCGTTTCCGTGAAATGTTGTCTATGCTGCGTTGCTTGAACGCGTGTGTATGAAGATTACCTTCTGCTCTCTCATATTATCTGCTACATGGTAACATCGATAATTCACATGAAATATAGCACGTGAAATTAGTACAGATATAAAAATGAGTTATAATAGCAATATAGTAGATAGATTGGATAATTAAATGGTGTTCAAGCCATTTTGTTACGTGTTCGTTTTACAATAAATGTTTATAATAGCGGTTATAAATTATAATAATTGTGGCCAGACGATTGCATAAACTGTGTGTGAGTGGATGATTTATTTGTGGGTAACGATTCTGTGATGCCTCGGAGTTGCGAAAGTTGCTTATAAAGGACTGGAGGCCCACTCGCGACATCGTCTGCTTGAGTGAACACCCAGTATTACAGCGACACTTAGTTGTTTATGTTCTCAAACTACCCTCAGAAGACATGCTATCTATTAGAAAGAACCGCATCAAAATCCGTGCAGTATTTCCTGAGATTAGCCTGTTCTAACACGACAAACATACGCTTTTGTCTTTGGAGAGTATACTGATTGCCTCAAACGGCATTTTCAGCTTCACCGGGCTTGTTTGGGGGCGGCGAGAAACTTAAAGCACGTTCCTCAATCCGTGTGAAACGAATCACCTTCGGAGGTTTTCTAGAGGGCGGCATCACGCACTAGTGCGTGTCCCCGTGCCCTACAGATTCCCCGAAGGGTTCGGATCGGATCGAGAAGCGGAACAACCCGAGGGCGCCTTTAAAGGCTCGGACCTTGGCTCGGGTTGACCAGGCCGTGGTGGTGGAGAGAAGCGCCCAGATACATGTGTGTACCTGGTATAGAGCGCGTGTGAACCGGTTCGTCGTACCCTTGTTCTACGAGTACGGTGTCTTGGGCCTAAACTAGTGTTCCGGGACTTTCTTTTATATACTTGGACTCCCAATGTAACCACAGTGCCATAGAACAATTGAATTTCTATTGTGTCTGTTGTGTGTTTAAGAACAAAGAAGATTCGGTTCAACTTTCTTAGTGCGTACAGCTAGGGAATGGAACGCGCTGCCTGCGAATGTGTTCCCTGAAAGGTATAATCTGGACCTCTTCAAGGCTAGAGTGAATAGGCTATTTCTAGGCAGGCATGTTCCATCCTCGACCGCACCGTCACTTATTTATCAGGTGAGGTGTAGTCAAATGCCTGCCTATAACCAATAAAAAAAAAAAAAAACTGATTAGTTAAAATATGTATAGATAGCAATTCGACAAGACTAGCCGTTACGCCAAATAGCTTCTGACTGGTGTAAAGATTTTTTTAATGTGAATAATATCTGCATCATCATCATCATAATTAGCCTGTTTTTTTTATTTTGTTAACAAAAAAGCTACAAAACAGATTACAATCAAAAAGAGTAACATTATAAAATTTACTGGCTTAAAACCAGATTGAGCCTTATCATGACTTAACTTATGGCAAAACAAAAAAATGTTAAAAAAAAAATGTTGTTAAATGTTAATGACAGTAGTTGTTGACATTGAATGGGCGCCTTTGGCTTTCAAAGTAAAAAGTAAATAGTGTTGAATAATTTTGGCGAGCTGGTTAGAACCACGATAGCTCAATTGGGAGAGCACCTGACCCGGTATGTCAGAAGGGTGCGGGTTCAAATCCTGCTCGTAGAAGTTTTTTCAACATTTGTGTTTTTGTAATTTATTCGCAACAAAATTTGCGTTAAAAATTATATAAACATTTTTTAACCTTATGGTTTACAATATAGTTTACTTATGGTACTTTAAGTTATTTTTGTCATTAAATCGTTTACTTATTATATTAATAAATTAGGTTAATTAATTAGGTTGTATTAGTCGACTGCTGGCCATAGGCCATGTGGGACATGCAAGTAAGCTAACACAATAGCTGCATGGTTCTTTTGTACCAAATGCTTCGCAAACGGGAAGCACTGTTGTTTTCTTTTTTTCATTCAATTTATTATAAAAAAATTTAGTAGTTTTGTTGCCTCCCCACAGGAGGAGTAGAGAAGTTCCACATTACAGTTCAAGTGATTTTTATCGATATCTTTCATTTAATAACGTCTTGTCTAACAAACACTGGTAGTCATCACTAGGCTGCTGTATTGTAGGTGCTGTTTGTGGACAAAAATGTAAAAATACATTTGAATCCACTAATAGCACTTGCCAAAAATGTTAATAGGTGCTGAATGTGGACTAGGCCAGGTGCTATTCGTGCAGGTGCTATTTAGGCGGGTGCTCAAAGTGGATTACTTCGATTTTAAGACCTGTATTTTTGGAGAGAGTGTGTTGATTGTCTCAGGGCAATTTCATTCATCATCATCATCATCTCAGCCAAAAGAAGTCCACTGCTGGACAAAGGCCTCCCCCAAGGATATGAGGGGTATTTGCCGTAATCGCCACGCTTGGCAGGCGGGTTGGCGATCGCAGTAGGTTGAGGGTAACCTCAGAGAGATGCTGCTGCCCATCCTCTGGAATGCTCCCTTAGTCGGCTTTTACGACACCCACGGGAAGAGATGGGGTGGTACAATTCTTTAACCCCGGCACCACACAGGGGCAATTCACAATTGACAATTTCATTGTCACCGGACTTTTTTGGGGGCGGCGAGAAACTTAAAGGGTTCCTCAAGCCGTGTGAAACGAAACACCGTCAGACGTTTTTGTAGAGGGAATGGCATCACGTACTAGTGCGTCTCCTGTTTCCTACTAGATTCTTCGAGGGGTTCGGATCAGATCGGGCGGACCTCCGGCTAATAAATAAACGGCTAACGTAATTCAGTAGCCCACACGAGCGGTTAAATTGTAAGAAAACTCACTGCGGTAATCACTCTTTTCACTCTTACTATGTTTGTTTGCTCCAGTCTGTTTGAAAACAGATCAATAACAAAAAAACAACAGAAAGCCATCTCTAAAATAGCCCGCTCACTAACACTGGACGTAGGCGCGAAACGTAAAAAAAACATTTTTTTCGTGTTTTTGTTCACGAAACAAATTATTTTCGCTCGCTCATCACCACATTCCACACAGAAATAGTACAATGCAAAGTGAGACCGGTCTACACTACACTTCCGATTTTATACCAATCGTCGGGTTGTCTGTCTGCCTGTCTGTCATGTCTGCGCGAACTATGTTACATTTTTATGTTTCTGCTCTATCTCAATAAATGTACGAGTATTTGCAAAAGATAAGCTGTGCCCACGCATATTATAATAATAAACATTTGAAGTCAACATACCAACGGGTATAGTTCAAAAGCGCGTAAGTACTATTGGTGAATGAATACCACGTAATAATCTATACTTTAGAAATAGATATAGCAAAACAGGGTACGTGCCTTTACTTACAATAAGATACTACAACGTAAAAACAAATGGTACGTCAAACCACAGAATATTTAAAAATCATCTGTTTTTTTCCTCCTGAGTTAACGTCAATTAACATTAAATGATTACTGTCTATTATTGGCTATTGTAAAATAGTCTATAACAGTGACGTAATAAGCACATTTTCGACTGAACAATTGTAGGTGCTACATAATCATTAATGATAATTGACGTCTATGTGTGCGACTACAGTTACACGGTATTCACTAACGATACTTACGCATTTTTGAACTGTCCCCAGCTAGGTATATGTAGGCCTAGCACGTATTTCCACCATAACGTAGGTTCATTAATAAGCCATAAGAAATGCTATGAAATCATGCCAGCCCTTTCATAACCCTTACAATACGATAATTAATTAAAGGATGTCATAAGGTGCCACTTAAAGAGTATATATCATATAGTAAGTACTTAAAAGGTGCTATTATCACTTAAAGTATCATGACACGCATTACTATCGAATATAGTGTGTTCTATCGACACTATTGTCGATAGAAATGCGTGTTAGGCCTACTGATAATCACTACATAGTATAAAACAAAGTCGCTTCCCGCTGTCTGTCTGTCCCTATGTATGTATGTATGCTAAGATCTTTGAAACTACGCAACGGATTTTGATGCGGTTTTTTTTAAAAGATAGGGTGATTTAAGAGGAAGGTTTATATGTATAAAACATGCATACAATTGGACCCGGTAGGTGGCGCTGCGCTGCCATAGGGTTCTATGGGATACGGGTGTTCACTCAAGCGGACGAAGTCGCGAGCTGGCCGCTACTAATATATATTATCCTAATAATATACAGGATACAAGGGTTATGTACCCACAAGGATATTGCCCTGAATCTAGCTGCATGGATAGAGACTTCCCTAGTAGACTAGCTGCAGCGACGATCTTCGGTAGATGGCTGGCAAGAGCTGGATGAGAGTAGCCGTGGATCGTGCTCGGTAGCGTATATACATATAATGACTTGTCCTGACTGACTGATTCATCATCGCCGAGCCGAAACTGCTGAAGCTAATAAGATGTTTGGACTGTAGGTTAATTGACTTACGTGACCGGCCACTAAGAAAGGATTTTAAGGAAATCATCCCCTAACGGGGTCAAATAGGGGGTGAAAGTTTGTATGAAAGTCCGTCAGTTTTGAAGTAAAATAAGTAAACATTGGTATGGACTTCTTGAAAAGAAAAAAAGAATGACGTGTCAAAACACGGTCAGCAAACTTTTCTTGTAAAATTGCGATTGTTTCGTTGCTTGTGTAAAAAGGATATATGGCGCTGCAAGCGTAGCCATGGCGGCCATTTGGCTGATATCGTTTTCAAATGTTAATGGCATACCTTCCTCTTTACAATGAAATAAACATTCATTGATTTCTCTTAAAAAATACTCGATTTTTTAAATATCAAAATGAAACCTCTTATTAGAAAACTTTTTATGTCCGTGAGAGATTGTCTATGTGTGCGTTGATCGAGCGCGTTTGTGTGAAGCTTACCTTATGCAGTCTCTCTTTTGGCGCCTATGCCCAGCAGTGGGCAGTGGGCGAGCATAGGCTGATGGTGATGATGATGACCCCAGCTGTTACCTATTTTGCCGCCAGGCAGTCTTGTTTTGTATTGCTATTATGGATTCAAAGGGTTCTAGATCAAGTTTGGCCAGTCTTTTCGGCAGCTGGGCCAAATTTCGGAAAAAGGATTTGGCACCGCACCGGGCCGCACTACCAAATTATAAGTAAAAAAAAAACTTGCTTACTGATCTTTAGTATTTGTAAAAATATTATGATCAGATGTTAATGACGGTAGTTGTTAACATTGAATGGGCGCCTTTGGCTTTCAAAGTAAAAAGTAAATAGTGTTGAATAATTTCGGCGGGCTGGTTAGAACCACGATAGCTCAATTGGAAGAGCACCTGACCTGGTATGTCAGAAGGGTGCGGGTTCAAGCCCTGCTCTTGGAAATTTTTTCAACATTTGTGTTTTTGTAATTTGTTCGCAACAAAATTTGCGTTAAAAATTAAATAAACATTTTATAAATTATAAGTAGTTGAAAATGAAAATGTGAGAATTAAACACACATTTGTTTGTTACTGAGGATGTTGCTACACGTAAAAACAGTTTTCCAGGTAAACATCAGTAATATGTTTGTATGAAATAGAAGAAATTCGTGGTTTTGTTGAACAAAAGTAAATTTTTGGGGACAGGGCTCCCCGGGGGCCACAAGATGACACTCGGCGGGCCGCATGCGGCTCGCGAGCCTCGGGTTGGCCACCCTTGGTCTAGATCAATTGAAATTACAGGGAATAGAGCCTTAAGTGCAGCCGGGTTTCGAAAAGCTCGTAACACATTAGCTTTTTCACACAAAGGAGATGTTCGTTTTTGGGCCTTTATTTAATTACAGTTTTGAAGTGATGCTTTTCTGATATATCTGCTTTCTGACATAATGTTTCCAAAAAGAAAAAAAAATATAAAAAGGCCCCAACATAATTTAAAAAATATTTTAAAACTTGAAATCTTGTTTTCTTCATCAAACTTTTCTTATTATTTTTGGGTTCTCATGAAAGTTTTAAGTATTTATTATATATTGCTGAACTTATTTATACATTCTAAAAGGTATTTTAAGGTTTCAATGCAATTTCCTGAAAATTAAACCCATGCGGTTGCTGGCTGTAATGGATGGGACCATTGCATTACTAATTTAAAAAATAAGATTTGACATCTGACACTGACAGTTCACTTCACGAAGTTGATAAGACATTAGAAAAGCGAAGTTGCCAAGGTAGAAAAAAATGTTTAGGGTTGCTGATTAATGAATTTTTATTATCTGACCTTTTTTATTATAAAATACAATGTTTGGGTATGTTTGAAAAATATATTAATACATGGAAAGGTTTCTTATTTTGTGCTCTTTTCATAAAATATAATTTCATTACTGTAATTATTAGGGGGCCCAGCCTCCATACAAAAATGGAACATCTCCTTTGGCACATTTGCAGTCGTTAGCAAACACCGATCTGCAGTGGGCCCGCGTGGTGGGTTATGGTCCGTTCTACATGTGGTGTTTTCATCCTTCTGGAAGGCTCGTGCCCCAGCAGCGGCGACAAAAATGAGCTACAAAATAAATAAATATATAGTTCCGTATATCTTTTGTTAATTGGAAATAACAAGTAAGAATGAAGCTGTAAGTAGAAAATAGCGTCACTAATTGATAGATTACATTTCTCTGTCACCGTCTGTAGGCTTAGCACGCATTTCCATAGACATTGTAAAGGATACAATAGGTCATAAGAATGTCGTAACTTCTATAAATTGAATTTAATGAGTCCATCAATAGTTTCGTTTACGGACTTGGATGCATTACATGATGCGCTATTTAACTGCTTCTATGGTCTATTTGGAAGACAAACCCGGCCTTAAGCGCAGTGATCCCGTGTTCGATTTCCAGTAGGTATTACCATGGCAGAAAAGGGACGGTACTAGGTTTTTAATGTTTATATTAGAACTATCTCCCTTGTCGAACTAAAGTAGCTGGAACCGGGAACCACAACCTGAAGTCTCCGTTCATCATCGTCAGCTCATTTTATATGCCCACTGCTGGGACACGAGCCTATCCTATGGATGGATAGGAAGAACTGGCCATAAACCACCACGCGGGCCCAGTGCGGATTGGTGGTTGTTAACGACTGCTAATGCAGCCGGGACCAACGGCTTTACGTGCTTTCTGAAGGACGGAGGACGTAAAAAAGTTCCGGTGAATAAGAAAGCATTTTGTCTATTTAAAAAAACTAATCATTGTTTTTTCTCGGTCATCGCCTCACCTGATCGTAATTAATGATAAGGCCGGAGGAAGTGCACTTCACCAAACCTCAGCTGCTATGGAACTGGGGATCTTAATTTCTAACTGTCGGAACCCAATATTGCTTCTAAAATTGTTGTTATAGCGATAGACTTTGATAAGATGGCGGTAGCTACTCAGATGGACTTAAGACAAACCAGCGATAGCTTATTTCTTTGCTCCAATTAAAATCTGTAAATACAACTCTAAGGTACTTATCTCTCTTTCACTTATATCAACAGGTATGTGTGTATTGAAGATGACGTATGTTTTCCTCAGTTGCCAAAACGTTAGTCATAAAATACATAGTATTGTAGTAGACATTACACCCACCGCTGACTCGCTTGTCACAGGTGTGACGAGCCACAATCTCTCATAGTTATCTGGCAGTTAATAGGTGCCACATTTATAATGGATGCGTGACTAAAGGTATGGCTAAACTGACAGTTGAAATGAAACACTTTTTACGAATAAATTTAAAAATATTGCTATACAACGTGAAACTAAAGGTGTGGTCAAAATGAAAAGATTCAAAGTGTATCCCATCTAAAACTTGTATGTGTTGTTATTAAGACATAATTATTAACTTTAATTTGTCATGCAATGGTAAATGAAATATTTATCTTAGCGCGACAGGCACGCATAAGCAAGCAGCAGCGGTCACAAATGTTAGTACTGTAAAGACCGGACGGGCCTTTACTTATTTATTCTAATAGGGGCGCTTATTAAAACAAATAGAGCGTTTACTTTATATATTGGTATTTATAACATAACATGTATATAATCAATTAATAGATCTTGTCGCTGCCGCCGTTGACACGCAAGTCGTCGCTTTTCTCTTCTTTACACTGCGTCGTCGTCGTAATCGTTGATTCAAAAGCAGAACGCGGCGGCTGCCAGTAGGCACGCCCCACAAAACAGTCCCGATCACTACAGGAGCTACGCCCCTTTGGCAGACGTCGTGTTCTGTAACAAAGGTAAAATAGCTGAGAGTATGCCTGCCTTTCAGGGGAGGGCGAGTATGGATGCAGCTCATGTCCGCTAGCTAACACCACATTCCTGCCACAGGAGTACCTGGAGGAGGTACTTGGAGTTGACTCGTTGTGTGAGCTAGAGTCGTCAAAACCTCCCCTCCAAAGTCCGACTCATCCATCTAAACACAAGCTACAAACACAAGGATCAAGACACATAAAATGAATATAATCAAATAATAGATCTTGTCGCTGCCGCCGTTGACACGCAAGTCGTCGCTCTTCTCTTCTTTTCACCGCGTCGTCGTCGTAATCGTTGATTCAAAAGCAGAACGCAGCGGCTGCCAGTAGGCTCGCCCCACAAAGCAGTCCCGATCACTGCAGTACACAGAGGTTACCAAACCACTTGTGCTGAGACATGTTTATTTTGATGTGACGTCTCAATAGAAATATTTATTTAAAAATAGCATAACAAATTCAAGTTAATAATCATGACTTATTAACTCTGCATACAAGATCTAGATCGGATACACTTTGGATCTTTTCATTTTGACCACACCTTTCTGTTACACGTTGTATAATCACTCGTTAAGTGATGATGATAAGGCTGAAATTGGAAGCGCACTTCACCAGGAATCTTTAACTACTGAGGCACTGGCTTATCTGTTGCTGCCGTAACACAACAATGCTACTAACATTGATGTTATGGCGACATATTTAGAAAAGATGGAGGTAGCTAGCCAATCGGGCTAACAAAACCCTACCACCAACCAAATTGAGTACACAAACATGTTATTCCGCAGTGAATCGAGTCCGACTTCTGGGCCTGAGATCGTGGCCTTAACCACTAAATTATATTATAGCCTGCGCAAGTTGCTGCTGTAAGTTCTTAAAATATTCTTTCGGAAATTTGGCTGGCAAGTAAAATCTAGCCATTGAACATAGGGCTCTTCCATGACTGTTTTAGTAGGTACTTAATAATAATTCGTAGGTATATGAGAACTAGCCAAGTCAGATATATTATCCTAAGTTATAAGATGAAATGATATTTTAAGTTGGTATAAAATATTTTATGTTGTTATAAATAAATTTCGAGGAGCTCGATGGCGCAGTGGTTAACGCGCCCGGTCTGCGAGTGCTGAGGTTAAGTAACTTTCGCAAAAGCCGGTCATCGGATGGGTGACCAAAACTTTATCATCTCGAGCTCCTCCGTGCTTCGGAAGGCACGTACCGTTGTCCCGGCTGCATTAGCAGTCGTTAACAACCACCAATCCGCACTGGGCTCGCGTGGTGGTTTATGGCCCGTTGTCCCTATCCTTCCATAGGGAAGGCTCGTGCCCCAGCAGTGGGGACATAAAATGAGCTGATGATGATGATGATAAAATAAATTTCAGGACTGACCATTGAACTTGGCACTCATTTAGATCTCACTTCTTTTGTCGTTGAAGTCAACAACCAAGGCATATATCATAATATTGAACGCGGCTCTCATTTCACATTTCTGTTTTTGATGGGATTATTATATCTCTGACATATTTAGTCTTATAGACTTCTCTATACTAAATGGTCAGTAAGGCGGAAAAACAACAGAAACCCAATGTTCTGGTAGCTTAGTTGGGAGAGCTTGTCCCCGCATGAAAGGTCGTGGGTACGGGTCGGTGGGATGAAGATTTTGTTTGATGATAAAGCTGGCACTAAATGATGATGTTGATGAAGCAAATAGTCTTTTTAAGAGCTTTGTCTATGATACAAAGTAGTTGGCGTCAAACCTTTGATTAAGTCGTAAATATTTAAAAAAATCGTCATATTCAGACCAACTTGTAAATAAGTGGAGCATGTTCCTAGTTATCCAGTTTAACCAGTTTTTTATTCCGACTAGTATTACGTCGGTAAGATGGCCGCCCCGCTCTGGCTAGAGAGGAATTTATTGGATATTTTTTACGATGCCTAAGCCGAGATTTGAAACATTTCTCTGGGACCCAATAAATCGTGACAATATTGTAATTTCGTGGCTGGATGATATATTGGTTTACCATTTTCTGTTTGACAGTTGTTATGTTGTGAATTTACAGCTCTATAACATAATGATATATTTATCTTGTGTTTCTTATGTGTTGATTTGACTGCTGAAGTGACACTTTTCAATCTAATGTTAATAGATAATAATTCTTACGCTATAATAATAGTATCAACTTAATGGGTAATAAATAATAATAGTATAAACTTTAAAAAATGGGTGCAAGAAATTGCACAGCTCGTTATTACGTTACGTAACATAACGTACCTACTTAACGACGATTTTACAAAAATATATTAATTATATCGAAACCAAATAGCACCAAAAAGAATAAAAATACCTGTTGAAAGTGGTTAAAAGAATTGTAAACCCATGCTGTTTTGTCTATATGCAATCACTATTATAATCTTTTATGTGACTATGGTATCTTACCTCTTCTTTACGTCTACAATAATACTGCTAATATAAAGTTAGCAGCAGTTGCTTTAGCAATAAACTTCGATAAGATGGTAGATAACCAGGTGGACTAAGAACATGCCCTATCACTAACAAAACCACTTACTATACATACGCTGGAAATCAAACCCGGCTCTAAAAGACTCCTGGTGTTCACAAGCATGAACACATATACAATGTGAAATAAAGTAATTATTAACGGGATTCTTACCATGTTTATTATTTATGAGTATCCGATATTTCGGCGCAGTTGCATGCGCCATGATCACGGAATTACTGAAGTTAATGCGGGTGAGTTTTTTATGAGCAGACAAAACGATCTACCCTCTTCCTTAGTCGTTTTTTGCGCTCGATGCCCGTACCACTGATTTCAATTTCGTATCACTCTTTTCAAAAAAGTCGTTTCGCGTCCTGATAATGTGAGTGTAGTGTGTCGTGAGCAATTTCGAGTGAATAGTGACTTAGAAATCAGTGTTACGGGCATCGAGCGCAAAAAACGACTAAGGAAGAGGGTAGATCGTTTTGTCTGCTCATAAAAAACTCACCCGCATTAACTTCAGTAATTCCGTGATCATGGCGCATGCAACTGCGCCGAAATATCGGATACTCATAAATAATAAACATGGTAAGAATCCCGTTAGTAATTACTCTATTGCAAGTGACCATGATAGTTTAAATAGTTATAATGTAAAATAAGAGTCAAAACTAGTCAAAAGTGTAGGTATACATGTTTTTGCTCGTGACTGTACTAATCACTAGGTCTTAACTTGATACAATGCGCGTATTCAACCGGTTCTTCACTGTCAAACAAATCCCAAGCGTACCTGTATGTAATGTGCTGGATGGGTGCATTTAGCACTTTCAGATCAGATTTTCTTCTTTTTAATTGCATGTACCCTTTAAGAAAAACTTTGAAAGCAAACGGTACTGGCCGAAAACCAGCGCTACATAGGCATTATGCCTATGTCGCATTAAGCTGAGCGGTAGCCTTTGGCATACATTATTGTTACAAAGTCTAATATTTGTAGCTACATGTGCAATAAATAAGTAGATAAATAGTGAAATATTATATTGTATCAAATGTAAAAGATATAACAATGTGCCAATAAAATATTACTTCATTTTTTCATTTATTTCAGATACCGAATTTCGGTCACCCATCTTAAGGCAGACTTAACTTTCACTATCGTTTCTCTATCGAGCATTTCATATAAATCTTAGATAAATAAAATAAAAGAGAGTTAGAACCATAACGTCGGAGTGGCGCAGCTCTTAACACTTGTTAACTCGTATGGTTAAGTGCGTTATTGTGTCGGGGCCGTTATGAGCCGTGCACTTTCGGACAAAATTACTCGGCTAGCTTTTTTTTCTGTTAATTTTTTTCAGTATATTCTGAAATCCAGTGTTGTAAGTAAGTATACTAGGCTATGAATTATCCTGCTCAGTCATAGAAACAAACAACAAAAAAATTACAATATTGTAGGTAATTTTTTAAAGTGAGCAGGATAAATTCTTGAGTTCTTCATTTTTAAATATACTTATTTACTCCGTTGGATACAGCAACCCGAAGTGGTAACCCAGCAGTAAAAGTTAAATTAGCTGCTTATGCTGCGTTAGCTGTTGTCTGTAACGAACATATTTTCATTTAACACATAAAACATGTCCTTAGGACAATTATTGTTCTTAGTCTAAAACGTCAACAAACAATTGGAAAATCAGATAAATTATATATACCTAATCAACAAAACTAAACAGAACTCCTATTTATTGCTATGATATCATTATTGACAGTGGTATACTGAACTGTTTAGCTCTAAACCTTTTTTTTCTTATGTAACATTTTGGCCATATGCAAATAACAAAAAAGCGTTTTCAATTGTAATGGCCAGTAGTGTAGAGATCCATTGCGGAGCTTCATCAGGCCGGCGCCGGCGTCGATGTTTGAGGATCGCTGCAAGACAAAGACCACTAATTGCGTGCTCAGTGTGGCTTGCATCACGTACCCCACACGAGTGTACAGTTAGTGCACACGGTGGCAGATTAATCTACTCAAAATTGACAAATTCTACAATCAATTTTGAACTTTATTATTTAGTTATAAGGATCAATATTCATATTGGAGAAATTTTCAAGGTTTGGGTAGGTTGATCTGCCGCCGCGTGTACAAATACAAATGTGATTTCGAAACAAATAGTTTTTACAGAACAAAAACGAATTTATTTCTAAAAGACTTTTAAGAGTTTTGAAATACTTGTCATCATTACAAATTGTCATTACACATGATATTGGACAAGTTTCTATTAAAAATGACAGATTTTAACAGGTTATTGATTAATAATTATATAAACTTTCGCAATCAGGATTTTGTATTCTGAACCCGGACGCAAAAAGACATCTTTTTGCTAACACCTTTCAGTAACACCAAGTGTCGCTACTTTATAATATGTATTTATTTGTAATATAGTGGCATAAATAGACAGCTTTACCTATAATCATGTATTACTATTATCATACTCATTACCTTTGCTACCATAATTTGTCAGAAATGACAAGAAAATATATATATAAGGTATTAGTGACAAAATATAATTATAACAATTGAAAAAGCTCATATTATCTAGATTTCAATAATATAACATACAATTTAATGGCAATAATATGTTGACTCGCAGATTCTCCCGGTGCAGGAGCAGGTGCCGGAGCAGGTTAAAATAACGCTTTTAAAGCTTATTGTCAGAGTTGCTACACGGGAAGTTTGTGGGTCAATCACACCAGAAGGTCGCTGGACGCCCTTCACGTCCAATACAATAATATCTTTAGGATGATGTTGGGGCTGCCTCGCTTCTGTAGCGCATCGGGGATGTTTGCACACTATTGCACTGATGGCTTTAATGCCATTTTACGCAAAAAGACGGCATCCCTGATCCGGAGGGTGCGGGACAGTCCCAATAGCATCCTGATGACTATAGCTGAGAGGTTCTCTTCACATTTATGAGAGAGTCTTATTAATAAAGTTTTAAATTAATTAGTTTACTAACAATCTTCTATGTATTTATTGTACTACTAACTGATATGGATTAAGTTATCCGAAATAAATGGTTTTATTTATTTATTTATTTAATAAACTTTGTCCTATCTTATCTTAAATGAATAATAAATACTACTACAATAGACACTATCTACATAAAATAGGCCTCAAGTGTACAGAGTCGTTCAAAAGCGTCTCAGTCTGCATCTCGCAAATGCAAACGTTTGTGCTGTGTCTGAGACGCGGCTATTTTTGCGCTACGTTCTTATTTACTTAGTTTGTCACTGCTAGCTTCTAAGACGAAAGTACTTTTTACTCGTGTTAGTTAGTATATACATTTATTTGGCCATCGTGAACCATTTCGAGCGAATAGTGATTTAGGACACAGTGTTACGTACAAGAATCGCAAGAGCGCAAAACACGATTACGGGAGACTGTAGACTGACTTATGTCTGCTCTTATTATCCACCCATAATAAATACTAGAGTTGCAAGCGAGGAATTGTTGTTTAAACTCCAGTGGTTTGTCCATGCGGCCATCTATGTTTCGTTACAAAGTAATTTAAACACCTTTTAGAATAATTAACCTCGTATTATATGTGATTTTTTCTTTTAACCTATAACGTCGTTAGATTACTGAAGTGACATGCATAACAAAAGCGTATAAGCTTTTTGGTTGGTTAAAGCGGTTAAGATAACTATTTATTAATTAATTTGTATATATTAATACAAACCTTATAAAAATGTAGAAAGTATAAATGTTGACGCGGACTTCTTGGCGGGAAAGTGAAGAGTCATGTCTGCGGTTTTGTTTTATTTTCTAAAATTTGTGTTATGTCGAATATTAATGTGAAATAATGGTGGATTATTAACCGTTAAGTGTTCGTGAGTGTGCATGAGTGTTGGCAAATGAAATAAAACAGTGCATCGTCACCTTTCAAATTCTCTTAAGAAGTACGCCCGAACTTAGTAAAGCCCCACATCTTTACTGAGATACTCGAGGGGTTGGGGGGTATATCATTTCTCACTTCCCATTTCTAATATCATTCATCATCATCATATAAGGAAATATTGTTTATTTATGTATTACTTGCAAGAAAAATTACTTTGACACTGGTTAAATGTGCTAATCGTACGAAGCCATCAACTAAAAAAATAAATAAAATAAAATAAAAATGTTGACGTGTAAACAAATGCGAAATAAAACATTTGACTAATATGTTTAAATCCAATAATCCTGCTCTCAAAAGAACTCTGCTTGGAATCGTTATTTATATCAGCTGTGTTGACAAAGTGGGATGGCGAACATATTCTAAGAATTAATTTCATACAACTAGTTCGCGGAGTGGGCAATATTAGTTGGTTTCATTCATGCTTTCTGTGATTTATAACGAACTGCGTAGGCGTTTATAAATAAGTACGCATGACAGATACTAATAAATATAGCAATATATTTTTAATTAACTTTAGGTATATAGATTTTGAGGAGCTCGATGGCGCAGTGGTTAACGTGCCCGATCTGCGAGTGCTGAGGTTAAGCAACTTTCGCAAAGGCTGGTCATCGGATGGGTGACTAAAAATGTATCATCTTGAGCTCATCCGTGCTTCGGAAGGCACGTTAAGCCGTTGGTCCCGGCTGCATTAGCAGTCGTTAACAACCACCGCACCGCACTGGCCCCGCGTGGTGGTTTATGGCCCGTTCTCCCTATCCATCTATAGGGTGGGCTCGTGCCCCAGCAGTAGGGACATAAATGAGCTGATGATGACGATATATATTTTTGCTGTGGGCCGTATGTGACTTTTACAGTGTTACCGGATTCACGGGTAGCGAGTTTCTGTAATAGTCCTCAAAGCTAAGTAAGTGTGTGTCTATATAAGTAAATAAATAAATAACTAAAAAACTGCCGAGAATAACGATTGCCGTTAGAGGCATCGTTACGTTTCCCAGTGTTTTTAGTTCCACGTTTCAGGTTCCAGCTTTGGATTTCAGGTGAAGTGCGCTTCCATCACGTAATTAATATAATAATAAAATAAATTTATTTCTCTGTCACAATAGTCACACATATTACAGTAAGTTTACAATTTTTAGCGTGGTAAGTAGTATATAGACATTGTGAGAGAGCAGAACCTGCGCTAGGATACCTATGGTTACATAGTTCGGACCCCCCACTTTGGACCTGCGTGCGTGCGTGCGTGCGTGCGTGCGTGCGTGCGTGCGTGCGTGCATGCGTGCGTGCGTGCGTGCGTGCGTGGGTGTTAGCGTGCGTGTGTTTGTGTAGGTGACAATCAAACGTTTGCGCTAATACTTCTTTGCGGCTTATTTTAGCATCTGATGCAGATCTTAAACCTCAACGTAGGTTTTTGAACGTAGAAATAACAAAAACGAAGGCTGCTAAGTTGGCAGTTAGACATACGGCCCGCTTGATTGCAAGCGCTGATTTCGTAGCCTATCAGATCACTGACCACCACTAGATGCCAATGGCAATTTTATTCCATATGCACCCTATCTGGTGCAAGATCGCACGCAAAGCAGTCGGAGAGCGCGTCTTCGCCGCCCGCGCGCCGGCAGCCGCAACCCCGGAGATTTGCCGCAATTAATTACCACGTGCCGTTTAAAGGCGGCTGCATACGTCACAGTGTAGGCGGTACAAGTAAAATAAGATATCTAAATGTTTTGTTTTCTATACAGCAACCAGCAGTGATGTGATAGGGTTAGTCAATCGAGAAATATAAGCACCTGTCAATATACCTTCATAGAAATTATATCATCATCATCAGTCTTTAGGAGCAATTAAACCACAGCCCACCACTTACGCCCTAAAGCGAGTTTATGGGTTTTGACCATTGCCATCGTACTAAAACAATGAAGACCAAAGGCCTAACATTACTTCCGAACACGGGCAAACTCGAGATATTTTAATTTGGTCACCCTTAATGTAATCATTTGGCCGAAAAGCTTGGGGAATGCCATACATACATGTCCCGCAATTTGCCGAAGCACGCAAAGCGCGCCGGCGGCCGGCGGCGCGGCGCCGGGCTGAGTTTGCGTCCGTCCGTCGCCCGCGCCGCCGCCCACCGCAGCCGCAACCCCGGAGATTTGCCGCAATTAATTACCACGTGCCGTGTGAAGGCGGCTGAATACGTCACAGTGTAGGTGGTAGAAGTAAAGTAGGATATCTAAACGTTTTGTTTTCTGTACAGCAACCGACAATAGGGTAGTTGACTGGTATTTTTAATCAATAAAGTAGCCGCAAATGAAGACGATATGGCGTATGAAGTAACCTGTTATAAATAAGATGCTATTCCGAATACTGAAGTACTAAACTACTATTACTGTAGATAGATATAATATAAATTTATTGCTGTATAAAACTTAGCCTAGATACCTACAAAATAACTAAAGCTACTTATTATAAAGCTAAGCAAAAGATTTCCTGTTCCTTAGGTACGGTCGACAAATTTTAAGGATATCCAGTTACAAACATTTTTGCCTTAACGTGGCGATCGTAGTGAACTCCGCCTACCATAAAGACGTCCATAGAATGTCCATAGACCCAATAGTAAACCTTCCGACCTTTTTTTGTCAAAGCCATTTGTTTTAGTTCATTGCAAGCATAAATAGAAATTAATTTCTTTCTTAAGACTTCTGATGGTGGATATCCAGAAAATGTGTCGAAAACAAAAGAACCGGTATAGCCCCTGACCCCTACACAGAAAAATCGCCCTAATGGTGGATATCCAGAAAATTTGTTGATAGTACCTATTTATAATATTTTAAAGGTTTTAATACTCGGTCGATGAAGTAGACTATTAAATATTTAACCATTTTGCACTATGAAGTTGTTTAATTAAAAAGGTCAATACCGCTCGCCTCTCCACTATGCTCAAGGATTTTGTTGTGTTCGGAGTTTACGACGGTTTGCACATTTCATTTTAGTGCGCCGCACTTTTCGGTATTAAATTAAGAGTGATAAAAATAAAAATACGTACGCTTTCCTCGCATTTTTAAGGTAGAGATTCACCTTATAAATTCCGTTTTTCTAGTTCTCTCTTCAAATATATCTCAGTACGGTTTCTTTATCTATTGTTCTATATGAATTTACACTTTAAACTTGCGACTATAAATATAGCTTTCATTTTATTCGAATAGCTTTGAAGAATGCAGCCCGTGGCCACGGCCGATGCAACGTTATTTATTTATTTCTTGTGATAAAAACGACATACATTAATAACATTTATCACACGAATACAAGTCGAAATAAAGTCGTATTATTAAAAGTACATATGCCTCATACCATTCATATTAATTTTTTATTCATATTCATTTATTCATACATTAATGTACATACATACCGACTTACAGTTGCCCAAGACGCCAGCATGTTTAAATTGTAAATACAATGTGTTAAAAAAAAATTAACAATACAAAATGTACAATGTAAATGTACTACAAAATGTCAAAAATGTTGGTAATAAATTTCAAATAAAAACGAGAAAACAAATAAGTACACAATTAATTAATATTCTAAAATAATCAATTTCAAACAAACAAACAAATACACAATAAATTAAAATTATAAAATAATTAATATAAAATAATAAAGGTGATTAAGAATGTCTTATGAAAGAGAAATAACCTACTAATTTAAATTCAGACACCATGCCTCATACTCGTACCTAAATAATAATATTAGCGAATTAGGATAAACATTAATTATTAAAAGTAATGTGTAAAATAAACGCGAGTAGATCCATAAAAGTATTATGTTGTATATGTTGTGCATGTCTTGTATAACGTCTGTTTTAATGAGTGTTTTATATGTGCAATAAAAGATTAAATAATGTTGTTTCATTTCAATATTGGCGAAGCTCACATCACAACACTAGACCATACGACCAGACGCTGTAAGTAAATGTAACTATAGTAAAACCAATCTTGCAGTTTCTTCGTTTCTATATCAGTTAATGATCTTTATTTTTCTAGCCGCATATGCAGCTGAGCTAAGTCTTCCCGCTCCCACCCTAGTGAAGTTTGTGGTCCATAGAGAAAATAAATCCAGATGCTAGAAAATACAGTCCGCCATCTTTGCTCATCTTTACATATTGTGACCATGCATGTGACTTATGTAAGTACATCCACGGTACATCTGTTCTTTGTGTTTCTTGTTTAAAAATGGCAGAGGAACTGCCCCCTGACTATGAGCGGTGCTCTAGCCAGTATTACTGCAGTTGTGGGAAAGAGACGCGTGTTTATTCCACTATGTACGCGTTTCGTTTTCATAACTGCAATAATACTGCTAAAGAACTCGTGGTTACCCCCCTGAACCAGACAGCATAAAACTGAAGTATTATTAAATATTTATAAAATTTATAAAATACAGTAAAAAAATTAAACGCCTACCCGACCCAGCCAGGAATCGAACCTGGGTCTTCCGCAATCCGGGCGGATGCACTGACCGCTATGCTACCGAGAAGGCTCACGTAAGCGCTGAAATTTGTCACTGCTTTTTTAATTCTTTGAGTGCTAATAATAATGCTAATATACTAAAATAATTAGCACAGTGCGCCATCTATCTAACAATTAATATTATTTATGATTATTTACATATATTTTACGCAAATATTGTTGCAAACTAATTACAATTTGAAAAAAGACAAAGGGAATTGTTCAGTTTACTAGGGCGCTTTGGCTTAAAGTGAACATAACCAATATTATCAAAAATTGGTATTTTTAATTATTTGTATCTAAAAGAAAGTAATTATAGCAATATAATAGCAGGAAAACGTAATAGGTATGTGTATAAATAAGCAAGTATAATGTTCCTGTTAAATGCTGCAATTATTGCTGAAACAATGTAATTATGATAACAGAATAAATGACTAACCATTATTTTAATAATGTTTAATATATTATCTTACTAAATGCTATAATATAAATGAATAACATATGAAATAAGTAGCGCCAGGGTCAACGTCAGAAGCAGTAGTGCGAGCACGGATCTTACCGATCGATAAATTTATCGGTAGACAAAACCGTTTATCTATCGAATTTTATCTATAACCGCTAGCACGGGACTCGGATCGGTAAGTTTTATCGTGTTCTATTTTAGCGATATTTAAAAATGGCAACACGGCAATGTTATCGTCCCGGTCGTTCATCATTCATTCGAATCTTATATTTTTAATTGTTATTGATTAAATTCTCTTTGTTTTGTGTTCTATTTCTTATCGTGTAAGGTTTTTAAAGGAATTTTAATATTAACCATTTATTTATTTAATATTTAAGCATTTCTTCCTCTAGAGGAAAAAGTTTTTAATTTTAAATTTTTAAGTATCACATTTTCTAAGTCGTTTAAAAAACATCGTACCTAATATTTACTTAGTTGTTAGTGGATTACTTTTAGTAGATTATTTGCTCCATGCTTTTATAAAAAGCTGTCAGCAATTAGAGCCCTTTCAGCAGCGGTGCTGGAAAATCGAATGTAGACGGGCAAAAGACGACGCACAATAGCTTCAGAGACCTCCTTCACAAGTTTGCTAACTGTGCATTGTCCCAACGCCAAGTTATATTCTTGCCTAATGCTGCTAGTGAGGACCGGCAAAAAGTAGATTGTTGAGGTTAGAATAAAAATATGAAATAAGAAAAGAAAAAACTAAATTCCTGCTACTTACAACAACATGGACGGGCAATCCGTTTGATCTAATCCATCGGATGGCGCCCCAAATGCTTTCGATAACTACAAAGGCTAATTCTCGGGATATGCGAAACAACCTCATGAATCAGAATCTGCTAAATCCATGGGGTTGTTTCTCTGCCTCAGATGGCGCCGGACAATGTTAGTTTCTTCGCGACGTCGCTGTTACGTCTCTTTTGCAACCAGCAAAAGGTGCCCGAATTCCCTTTTTTCACGACCACCCAAGAAAAGTGTAATATTTAGTAACTTTCCAATGGCGTCGAAAGCGTCGAAAACTTTATCTACCAACTTTTAGATGCCGATAAATTTATCTACACATCGATATAATTTATCCACAAGAAATGTCATTTTCGAGTCCCATGCTAGCTTTTAAACTAAATAGATAAAATTTACCGATTATGTCTACGGGTCGATAAAGCAAGTCCCATGCTGCCGATGTTAATTTGTCGACTTGAACTGTCAAATTTTATCGTCTAACGTCACTTTATCAGTCGATAAAAGATCCGTGCTCGCGGGGCAGGTTCGGTGTCCAAGGGTAAAGCCGGGTCTTCGTTTCGAGCGAGCGGTATCGGAGTCCATTATAAAAGAAAATCGGGTTCACAGAAAAAGCAGCCGAAAAAGTAACATTCACACTTTGATCATTCACAGTACACGAAAAGGCAAAGCGCATAAATAGAAAATAAAATCGATACAGATATGATCGATTTTTTGTAAACAATTTGCAGTAAAACATAGTGTTTTGCGAGTTTTAGTTGACTTAAAGGTAAATAATGAAATTAATTTGCGAAAGATTACTTGATCGTAAAAGTTTAAGGAGAATAATTATTTTTTTAATCGGTAATTACGTATCGATTTCTCAATAGCAAATAAAGATTTTTAATCCATATTTGTTGTAATAGCAACTCAGGAAATAATGGTGTGACTTTCCTGCAAAAAATACTTTTAAATCTAATTAATTAGATATTTACTTTCCGGCAACGACAGTATCAAAGATATTTTTATTATATTTATTTATATTTCAAGAAAAGTCGAAACTGAACAATTCCCTTTAATTTTGGCGAGTTGGATTAAATCACGATAGCATAATTGGCAGTGCACCTGTGACCTGACCCGGCATGTCATGGGGTGCGGGTTCAAGTCCCGCTCGTGGAATTTTTTCAACACTTTGCTTTTTTTCAAACTGAAGTATTATTTTTAAAATAAAACAACTTATACGGATCTACTCACGTAAAGTTGTTTTATTTAAATGTGCAGAGTTCGCGTACCTATACTTTAGAAAACAATATTCATTGCGTACTGCATCCGAGCTTGATGAACGAGTGATTTAGCTGAATTAACACTAATCAAATCAAATAATTTATTGCATATCATATTTCAATAAATAAGATGGAATATTTAGGCAGGTATTCATGTGACACCCTGCAAAGACACAGCAACAGCATCAAAGGGCTATCTTATTATAATATGTACTTATCTAATTTTAGTTACAATTACCCTCTGATATTAATAAAAGTAATGCATTTATTAACACATATTATTTCAATTGTAATTTTGTGTGAAATCTATGATCCATGATCCTGATTCCATTAATAAACAATATGCATTATTATACAAAGATTTTTTCTATTTCTTTAAAGTCGCATTAAAGATTTCTAGTTCTAGCAATAGAGCATAGACAGAAACGCGTGCTAACAATACAACGACAAAATAATCTTTACACAAAATGGCTGCCCACTTTCCCGCGAAGTCATTTCAAGAGCTACGCCTGCCGACGTTAATCTATTAAGAGCAGTTAATACCGCCACAGCCCAGGAATTAATTAATGGCATAACAAATAGACGAACTTAAGCACCTTTGTGGCACCGGCGCCGTAATGAATGAGTTTTAAATTAAATCAGTGATCTAGTTGCTGGAGGCTGGAGCAAATTGAATTTTTCTCGTATATCCCATGTTGAGAGACGGTTGGAGATCTGTAATCGTCTTAGCATTGTTGGTATTAACTTTTGTTTGAGTGGAATGACGAAGAACATTAATTAATACCAAAGTGAGTACTGGGTGGTAGCCAGCCGTACGTCTGGATTCTCGATGGTAAAATGGGGAAGGTGGAATGAGCTCATGCAGGTCAATAGCACACTCTCCGAAGTATAGCCTGTAAAAGACCGACAAGCAGGCAACTGTGCGGCGGTGAGCTAGACTGCAATGATGAAAAATTCTTTGAGTGCAATGATGAAAAATTTTGCATTTAAAAAGGATACTTTACTACAAGATATTAACTTAATTAAAAGTACTTAATAGGTACTTTCTGTAGTACTGTGTGCGGTTAAATTTATTCTTAGTAATTATAGTATGTTGTAAGGGAATAGCTAATATTATGTAATTAAAGTAACTTACACTCTCTGTTATTACAATACCTACAAGTTGTTAGAAACCATTTAATATTAATTAATAGGCATAAAAACAAATTATTAAAAGATTTAGACAATATAAAGTATTGTTGTTACACGAAATAGTGTGGTAATAATTCGCAATAATATGTTTTTTAATAGAAGAAAAAAACACACTACTTACTTTAGTACAACCAAGAGCGCATGCGACTGCGCCGAAAAATCGGATGCTGTCCAACAAAAACATAAATGTTTATAATCCCGTTATTACTAATAACAACGTAAGACTTACTGTAAGTTAAACTATCTTCAATTTGCGAAGGACTGGTGACAAAAATTTGTTTTTTTTTAAAGCACAGGTCATCGGCCCATTTTTTTTTTATTTTTTTTTTATTCATAGCTTGGTAAATGACTCCACTCCACCTGATGTTAAGTGGAAACGGAGTCCCGACGCAAGGACAACTGGTGCAGCGTGAAAACAACGCAGCATCAGTCACCCTCACCCTGCCGGCCCACAAGGTGCCTCTTCACGCCTCGTTTGAAGCACCCCATGTCATAGGAAGGAGGGAAAACGTGTGCTGGTAGACTATTCCATGTTTTGGAAGTGCGACAAAGAAACGAGTCACCAAATTTTAGTATACTTACCTATTTCTGCATTGTAAAAAAAGTGAAAACTTACTGACAAACTACTCTTGCAGCTTGGAGAGACGTGATTAATTAGAACCAATAAAAAAAATGAAAATAATTACTAAAATGCTGAATATGACATAACTAGTACCTACTGTGCGGTGGTAGATGGAGTCCGCACTCAAACTCCTTTGAAACAGGTTAACACAATTAAAAAGTTTAGTTAAAGTATCTTTTGAGAACTTTAGGAACAAGAAGTTAGTATTAATCTTTGAGACCTTTACAGTTTGTTCTGTGGGTATTGGATTTTGAAGTTTGAATTCAAAACAAAATCGTTTGTACTGAGGACCGTTCAGATTGTAATTTCAACTCAATTTATTGTTATTCAAATTAAATTTTAATAACACCTAAAATAAATACTTTAGACGTAGAAGGTACCGGAAAAGAAAAAAGTAGGACTAAGTATCTACAAAAAGAAATGAGATGCCATTAAAAAAATACTTGTAAAAAAACCAAGTCTCGCTACTCAGTTCTTCTACCGTAAAAAGTTGTGAGATACATGTAGATAATACCAAGTCGGTTAATTTATTCTATCCCTACTTATGGGACCTTCTGTCTTAAGTTATTACGTAATTAGCTAACCTAACAAAATCTTAAAGTGACCATATCAATATTAAAAATCTTTTATGTTTTAAATAAATAGATTGACTTGGCCATCGCATGTAACACAATCTATCTCACAAGTAATACATATATTATATTAAGAGGGAGCCGCGCGGACGCAAAACTGCGAGTTTAGGCATATAGCTAACGATCGGCGCGTGGATGAATTTGATTGCTTGATTGATGATCATTTGAACATGAATTCGCCCGCACACTAATAACTGTACAGAGTATGCTGGTGATTTAATTGGAGCAATGTTTACTTTCGTAAAATCATAGGCGTTTGTGTAAAAAATAATAAAAGTCTGAATATTTTCATATTCATATTTTTCAAATGAAAAATTAGACAACAGTAGCCTGCGGAATATCAATAAAACATTTTGATGTCGGATTATTACTTATCATTACTTTTACGTATTGTTCATGCAGTTTCTGGGTATTTGTTTCAAATTCCAAGACAACCACGGCCTTGTGAAAGGATCAAGCTAACTTACACTAGTCCTTTTAATGTATATGACCTATTCAGCGCTTAGCACCAGTGACTTAAAAATACGTAAATTTTCGAAATTCCGCGCGGCACCCCCTGAAATTAGACTGTTTAGTGCGATTGCCAAGACAATCCATTTATTTAAAACATAAAAGATTTTTAATATTGATATGGTCACTATAAGATTTTGTTAGGTTAGCTAATTACGTAATAACATAAGACAGAAGGTCCCTTAAGTAGGGACTGAATAAATTAACCGATTTGGTATTACATGTATCTCACAACTTTTTACGGTAGAAGAACTGTGTCGCGAGACTTGGTTTTTTTTACAAGTATGTTTTTGATGGCATTTATTTATTTCAGAATGAGGGAAAATACTATTATGTCATACGTATTTGATTTACGGTTTATATTTTTACAGCTCTATATAGTTCACACGAAAAATCAAAACAAACAACAATAAAGTACGTTGGACTTCTTGGCGGGAAAGTGAAGAGTCATGTCTGCGGTTTTGTTTTATTTTCTTTTTGTGTTAAGTCGAATATTAATCTGAAATAATTGTGGATTATTAACCGTTAAGTGTTCGTGAGTGTGCATGAGTGTTGGCAAATGAAACAAAACAGTGCAACGGCACTTTTCAAATTCTCTCAAGAAGTACGCCCAAACTTAGTAAAACCCCACATCTTTACTGAGATACTCGAGGGGTTGGGGGGTATATCATTTATCAATTCTCATTTCTTTTATCATTCATCATCATCATCATTCATCATACAGGAAGGAAATATTGTTTATTTATGTATTAAGAAAAATTACTTTGACACTGGCTAAATGTGCTAATCGCACGAAGCCATCAACTAAAAGAATAAAAAAGTACGTTGTTCTGAATTTAAATTTAGAACCCTCACCAACGTCCGATTTTAATACGTAATTAATGGACATGGAAATTAATATTCGGTTGCATTCCGAAATGCGATGATTACCGAGAGACATTAACAAAATAGAAGCTCTGTATAAAACCTGCTTGACCTGGACTCTGGCCCAAACAGCATGCCAGTTATTAATAAAAAACAAAATATCAGCGATCGTAAGTTCGATTGACGGAGAGCTTACAAGTCGCCAGCACGTGCTGACGCACAAAGGCTTGACCGGGTCATCAGCTGACGAGATAACACCGGGGAAGCCTCCCCCGACGCCGGCCTATATTGCTTCCTGATTGGAACCTCTTTCGTATTAATGAACGCCACTACGGTATTAACAACATCTGAAGTGGGGCGACCGGCGACCGAGCGAGCGTAGCGATCAGAAATTCATAGCGCGGTAAAGAGGTTGTCTTTTAACCCTTCTTCGTAAATGCTGAGCGATTTTATTTATAAGGTTCGTCAATGGTTGCTTTTTAAAAAAAGATTATTATTAATGCAGTAACAGTCCTGTTAATTCGCCTAAAATGCTAAGGGTCCACGTCAGTAGTTTGTAGCTATGGGCATTGAGCAATGTTTTCTTGTATTTAATTCGAGCATCAATGCGTTCTGCTACCGTTTAATAATGTTCAATGTTGTACATTATATCATTACAAATTTTTCAATATTTTTTGTTTTCTATGTTAGAAGGAGAAGCGTCGGTTCTGGGTTGGAGGAAATGTTAACAATTTATTATTGTACCCGTAGTATTATCATTGTTCATCTTTATTTCGTTGATGACCAAAATCATTTCGATGATGAGGATGGTTACTTCATTGTTATACTATATCATCTATCATGAACAATATGAATGAATACATGGCTAAAACCTCGAAAAAATGAATTAAATAGAGGTATAAAATCGATGGTATAATCACATAACATTTCGTTAGCATTTCAAAACTTGTATCCGAAAATTACAAGAAAACGCAGATAAAAAAAGTATGCTAAACAGACAATGGTCGTTTATCTATTCTGTGGTCGTAACATCTCCATTAACCTTTGACTATTTCGACAATAAAAATTGTCCTTCAAGGGTCAACACACTTTTGACGGACATACCTACCTCTTTTAAGTTGTCCATTAGTTGAAGGAAAAAACTTTAGTGTAACTAATGCGTCTTGAAAAGGACAACCATCTATCTTCCTAAGCCCGTCGTACACAAAGAGTGTTTAGCGCGATAAAAAATCGCTTGACAACAACAACCATAGCTTATAACTCGCTCGTTTTTTGTTGCAGATCGGTGGAATAAAGAAAAATGGTGACGTCATAGCCGCAAAGCCACCCGCGCGCAACAATGTGAAACTATGAACGGACACAGTGCTGCCCTCACATGATTTCAATAAACAACTTCACACACACAACTACGAATACTAACACACCCATACACATCAGCAGCCAGACGTTCGTCGCGAACAGCGAAAATGACAGCTTCCATAGGACAAATGACAATCGGTTCGAGTATAACTACGAGTTCGAGTTCGAGTCGAATGGCACGTTTCGAAATTCAAACGTCACGAACACGTCATTCGAAATGGCCAACGGCAATTTCACCGAGTATGCTGAGATCCCGTATTACATAAAGGCGACCTCGATAACGTTTTGTATCACTATCATGTGTTTGGGTGTGATAGGTAATGTTATGGTGCCAATAGTGATACTAAAGACTAAGGACATGAGGAACTCGACCAACATATTTCTGGTGAACTTGAGCATAGCGGACCTGATGGTGCTGCTGGTGTGCACGCCGACCGTCCTGGTCGAGGTGAACTCGAAGCCGGAGACCTGGGTGCTTGGCAAGGAGTTGTGTAAGTAGATTTGTTTATAATTAATATTTCAAATCGACTGCAGTTGAGCGCAGTGGTTAAGTGCTGAGGTTTAATTAACTTTCGCAAAGGCCGGTCATTGGATGGGTGACTAAAAATGTCTAAAAACGAGCTCTTCCTTGCTTTAGAATACACGTAAAGCCGTTGGTCTCGGTTGCATTAGCAGTCGTTAACAACCACCAATCCGCACTGGGCCCGCGCCCGCGTGGTGGTTTATGGAATGGGAAGTGGCATGGGAAGTGGCATAGGGAAGGCTCGTGCGTCGTGCCCCAGCAGTGGGGCCATAAAATTGAATATTTCGAAAAAGTGTTAAAAACTTGAGAAATATATTTTCCATCAGGACATTTAGATTTACTAGTGGTCGCCCAGTGGTCAAAATTCGACCGTAATTTTATTAAGGCTGCACGGATTGTATCCTAAGCAAAGAAAAATTAAAAAAGATAGAATGCTAGTTTGGATTGGCATTGACAGATTTCAGCCGCTCCTCTTCCATTTTTGAAATTTAAAAGAGTATAATTAAATGCGTGTGTGTCAAATACATGGTAGTGTGTGTGTAATGTTTGTTTTATTGACTTAATGTATTTTGCATGCAAAATATAAAAAAACACTAACATTCTATACTCCTTCTCTATATAAACTATACTTATGTGTTCGAAATTTCATACTCCTCCGTCCGCGCAATTTTGGAAAAAAGGGGTACAAAGTTTTTGCTTCACGTATTAAGTTAAAGATTTTTCACATTTCTGAAATATGGGTATAATAATAAAATTATAATAATAATAGAACAAAGTACAATTCGGAAATTATTGAAAATATGTCGGATTGAGCATACTTCTATATCCGTCAGGATATTTATCGGACTGAAGTTATTATGTAAAATTACGCCAGCAGATCTATGTAAAGTGGTTCATTTCAATACTAATAATAACGATAGTTTTACAAAGAAAAATATCCTTTGGCGATTAACAGTAATGTTATGTCGGTTCAGTTACAAACAAAATTTTATACTGAAATCTTTGACTATGACTGACTTTTCTTTGATTATATACCTAATCAAAGACTGAAATAGGTACTGGAAACAACCAAAGTTTGTTCACAAAACCCGTGACCACTGGTTTCGTGAACAAAATGTGACCACATTGCGTCATTACATTACTTTTGTTACACGCACAAAAAGCATAGACAATATTAAGTTTACGGCAATGTTTTAGTCGTTAAAATTAAAACGGAATCGTGCCAGAAGCAATTTATAAAGGTAATGGGACCGCTTAAGCCTCTTTTAGTTTCCAACTCGTAATTATTTAGCCGCTTTGAAGGTATAATGATGTTAGATTAGGTATTAGGACCTCTATTTCCACATTCCTTAATAAGTTCTCGTGCGAAACAAACTTTTTTTTATAACTACTTTTGAGGTTTCAATTTTAGCACTATTGTCGCCAGTAACCATTATTAGCTCGATGGCGCAGTGGCTAAGCAAAGTTTTTTTTCACTTTTACTAGTACTATATGACATTGTGGAAAATTGGGACTTACCTGACAATGCTACTTAGATATTTTTATTTCTTTAATTTTGTTTTTTATATGTTAAGGTTGTCTCTTATAATTAGTGTGTTTATTTGTAACTAGCTGTGCTCGCGACTTCGTCCGCGTGGAATAGTGACTTTCGGTGGCATTTTTAATTTTTAGGCTCTTGTTCCCGTTTTTGCATACTTCACATTCTTGTTACATTTTTCACTGATGCTTCGCTCCTATTGATCGCAGGATGATGTTATATAGCCTAAAGCCTTCCTCGATAAATGGACTATCCAACACAAAAATAATTTTTCAATTCGAACCAGTAGTTATTAGCGCTTTCAAACAAACAAACTCTTCAGCTTTATAATATTAATATAGATGGAAAGTTTCCTTCTATGATCTAGGGTATTTTCCATTTTTTTTGACGCTGTAAGGGAGAAAAGAAAAACTGAGTTTCTTGCCGGTTCTTCTCAGTGCCATGTGTAGACTTCCGATCCGATCTGAACCCTTCAGAGAATCTAGTAGGGCTCTAGAAAACCTCCGAAGGTGATTCGTTTCACACGGCTTGAGGTTGAGTTACCTACAAACATGTTCCCCCACTGGGAATCGAATCCAAGACCTCTGGGTCTAAAACCGATGGTCTTAACCACAAGACCACATAGGCGTTTAAAAAAAACTTGGCGCACGATAAAGACAGTGGAATTGTTTAAAATAAATAACTTTACTTTCTCAATACCAAATTGCTTCCTTCAATTACTACAGCTACCAACAAATATTGCACCTCAAACACAAAATAAGACTCAGAAGGTAATATTACTTTTTCTTTTTAAGTGCTAATTGCTAAGTTTTTTTTTTATTTTTTTATTTTTTATTGTGACACGCCATAATGGCTTCACCCTGCCTGATGAAAAGCAGCCAGTGAAGCCCAAGTAAGTGCATTTTTTATTATTATACTTATATCTCCAACATGATTGGCTCTTGTTTATCTATTCTACTCTTTCATTCCAGTTCTCTCTTTCATGCCACTCGCTTTTAACTGAATAAGTTGAATTAAATATTTATAAAATACAGTGAAAATAGCGGAAGACCCAGGTCCGATTCCTAGCTGGGTCGGGTAGGCATTTAATTTTTTCACTGTATTTTATAAATATTCAACTCAGAAGGTAAGCTTATTATGTACAACTCACACGCGGAAAGCCGCTGGATGCGAGCAGCACAAAACCGGCCGTTGTGGAGATCCTTGGGGGAGGCCTTTCAGCAATGTACGTCTTTTGGTTGATATGATGATGACACATAAAACTCCTTGCACGGATACGGCCATATCTGGCGAAGAACCGACAACCGCTGGGGTAATGTTCTTGAGTGGAGACCACGACTCGGTAAACGTAGAGTAGGACGCCCTCCGGGATGATGACCTGCGAAAGACTGCAGGCAGATGCTGATGCGTCAAGCTGAGGACAGGGCGCTATGGCGCTCATTAGGGGAGGCCTATTTCCAGAAGTCAACTAAGATAGGCTGATGATGATGATGATGATGGACACGGATCTCGGAACAGTTCGGAACAGTCCGAGCGCTGCTGTTGTCTATGTGTGCGTTGCTCAAGCGCCTGAAGCTTTATTTATTGAAATGGAGTTAGCCAGATTTGACAAAGTGGTGTACAGATTCTCTGATTTCCGTTCAGGGATACCGTTTATTTAAATATTTGAGTCGCACATGTGTTCCACAATACACACTCGACTAGACATGTCACTAACCGTTACTTGTAGTTTATTGTTTTCCTTCTCAAGGCTTCCAATGATGCCATTCTTTACATCAACTTCTTTACGCAGCTCTTTGTAACAATCATTAAAAAAAGACAAAGACTCCTGAAATTTTGCAATTTGTTGGGATATACAATGTAATTCTTGCTTTAACAACTACTGGATAGTTGCTTTCAGCATGTCTCCTACCTCCTGTAATATATCACGCAATCTACCTTCCGTGATAAAAAAACCCAACGAGCTCTCATCATTGTCTTTTTTTTAATTGTTCATATCATTTTACAAAAAACAACATACATTACAATAATCCTAACACGGAAACCTCACAAGGTTTATCTGTGTAGGAGGGAGTTAGATGCAAACAAGAGTAGGTATAATTTTTTTACACAAAAACCAGTATCCTAAGGTACATTATGAAGATAACAATTTTGTAAGAAATATTTCTTAAATTTTGATTTGTACTTGCAATGAACGTGTCCGAGTACAATTTTTGAAGGTCATTACGTAAGTCAATTAGATAAGCTGAATGTAGTAGTAGAATGCTTTGTTGAGCGAGAAGACGAAGACAACGCATTCTTGCGAGTGGTCACGTTGCTGTTCGAGGAGGGAACCTGTCCGACTGCCGAACTTCCAACGTCATCACGAATAGAACGCACTGGCGTGTAAGCTCACCTTCTACAATCTCATTATTTTATGTCTCATATCACTTCGGGAACATGAAAGGCGCCATGATTGAAGAATAATGGCTAAAGATTGTTTGGTGATCGCAAAAATTGTATTATCTGTATTCGTATTCGAATTGCAGTTGTTGGTAATATGAAAACCGGATATGGACGCGATAAAAAGTATCACACAACTAAACGCGCGTAAGTAAAAATAATAAAAAATGTATTTAAGTACAGGGTGTTTGGCGTTTGGACTGACTTTTTTGTGTTGCGGATTGTAAAATTCTTTTGCATGTTTTCATTCATAGCCCCTTACAGCTGGTTCGTTGATTGACTTTTTATAAGATCTTATCTTATCTTATCTTAGTGGGGCCAGCTGAGGTTTGCCATCCCATTAGCACTTCGACCCATCGGGAAGATAATAAATATAAATAACTAGTGGCTCGCTTGCGACTTCCTCCGCTTGAGAACACCCGTATCCCATGATGGACCCCTATTGCAGAGCCACCTAAGTTCCCAATTGTGTTTTCAAACTATCCAGGAACCCATTGAAATGTACACACACAATTTTGTCCAAATCGGTCCAGCCTATTCTGTAGGAGGAGTTAAATGACAAACATAGACATAGACATACATTTATTTACTACATAAGCACACATAAATACATTTATACAAGACGATTAAATTAACAATTACAATAAAGAAAGAAAACATAAATACAAACAGAATTAAATCAACAAACACAACAACATTAATAATTTAATATTAAAATAAAAATCGAATAAAAAACTAACAGTATTTTATCAGTTTGGTGCCCATTGAAGTATGTATGCTACAGCAGCAAATGGGCCTCGACTCAGCAAATGCCTACTATGTTAGCAGCAGACGCTGTAAAGGTGGAAACATACTATTAAAACGTGACGCAACGTCACGCCATCCGACGCGTGTCAGTACTCCCACGCGGAAAAATCCAGTCGATCTAGATCGGCGTGTTGCCGGGAGAGGGGGTACACACGCCACCCGACGCCTGGCACGCAGTTTGTTTCTAGTTAACACCCGACGCCACGCGTCAGTCATTCGAGAACATTCCTGGTATTAAGATATTTTTTGTCACTTACGTCCTTCAGGATACTATGACACTAGCGAAGCGTGATGTAGCATCACGTAGCGTGTTGGTAATGTGCACGGTGCACATCGGGTGTCGATACATGGTGTTGCGTCGCGTTTTAGCAGTATGTTTCCACCTTTATTCTGCCAAGACCGTGCATTTACCCTCAGGACCCCGTGAAAACAATATTTTTTTGCTTAGTGGTGTGTTGCGTGTGTTTGGTGTAACAAAGTGTGAAATAAAACATTAAATAGGCGATGTGATAAGATAATTAGTAAAAAAATTCAAAATTCAAAATTCAAAATCATTTATTCAGTTTAGGCTACAAATAGCTCTTATGAACGTCATTTATGCCATCGGTTCGTAAGTCTATCTACTCTGGGCGGGAGATCTTGTACTGAGAAGAACCGGCAAGAAACTCAGCAAGTGTCCAGCTCTTTTCTCCCTTACAGCGTCATAAATATTGGAAAATGCCCTATCATAAAAGGACACTTTCCATCACAAATAAAAACACAAAATTTAAAGGACAGTCACAACATGTAAAAAAAACACAAAAAAGAAAAATAATTAAAAATATTTAAGTTTGCAAAAACATCATTTATCAGTATAATTTTTTACAATGTCATACAGTACTAGTAAAAGTCAAAAACCTGTTTTAAGAAAAAAAACAAAGTTAAACTATAGTTAAAAATAATAAAAATAAGTACGCTAGAGCAGACCAGCCTCCTCAGGCGGCACCCGTTCACGAGTATGACATATGAATCAGCCATCGCTTCACTCAACCATATTTTAGGGAATGTAACGACCCGACGCACATGCCACCACCGCAGAGACAATAAAGAGAGCATGACACACCCAAGCTACTCTAAAATCAAAACTAATTGAAATGTTCAACGCAACGCTATTTGTTATCTGTAGGACACTGTTTATAGAGGTTATCATATCAGTATAATTTGTTATTATAAAAAGTAGTAAAGTATGCGTTTTTTATTATAGCCAGGCTGTTTTATCATCTAAATATTCTTTGACTGTATAATAACCTTTTTTAAGTAAAGAAGACTTTACATGTTTTTTAAACTTATCTAAAGGTAAATCTAGTACAGTATTTGGTATTTTATTGTAATAGTGTATACCTTGCCCCAAGCAAGAACCGAGCACCTTCTGTAACCTAAACAGTGGCATTACAAGTTTTGACTTACTTCTAGTATTAAAATTGTGTACGTCACCGTGTTTAGTAAATGAGTTGATATTGCAACGTACAAGAACTATACAATTATAAATAAATTGACACGCCACTGTCAAGACACCAATTTCTTTAAAAAGATTTCTTAAAGAAGTTCGTGAACCTAGTCTATAGATTGTTCTTACTGCTCGTTTTTGTAAAATAAATATAGTTTCAATATCAGCTGCTGTTCCCCACAGTAAGAGGCCATACGACATAACACTATGAAATAACTAAAGTAAACTGTTCTAGCAGTTTCAACGTCTGTTAACTGCCTTATTTTTCTAATGGCATAGGCAGCAGAACTGAGTTTGCCGGCCAATTTCGATATATGAGGATTCCATTGAAGTTTTGAGTCAAGGGTTATACCTAAGAAAACTGTTGAGTCTACCAAATCTAATCGATCGCCGTTTATTCTTATATCGGTTGGTTTATTCTTGTCATTTGGTAGTCTAAAATTAATACATTAAGTTTTTTTAGCGTTAAGCTGCAAATTATTAACAGTAAACCAACTGAGTACATCTGAAAAAGCTTTGTTTATATCGTCGTAATTATTCTTACATCTAGTTAAAAATGAGTGAAGTATCATCTGCAAATAATACGATTTCACAGAAGTTCTCTACAAAGAATGGCAAGTCATTAATATAAATCAAAAACAGAAAAGGACTAAGAATGGAACCTTGTGGAACTCCCATTTTTACATGAGAACCAGATGATTTAGTTCCATTAATATCGACAGTCTGTGTTCTAGAGCTGAGATACGACTTGATTAAATTTAGTGCGTAATCTTTGAGACCATAGTAATGTAGCTTCATCACCAGAGTCTTGTGACCTCCCAAAAACCTCCCTTATAGAGGTGAAATAGGGGTGGAAAGTTTGTATGGAAATCGCGCGCAAAACATCACGCGTTTACTGATTCCTACACGTGTGAAGAAACAGAACAAACATAATTTGCCCACGTTAGTAAAGCCGCGAACAAAAGCTAGTAATACGAGTATACAATGTCACAATGTTAGCTGCCACACTCCTCCGAAACGGCTCGATCGACTTTTATGAAATTTTATATGTATATTCGGTAGGTAGGTATGAAAATAGGTCGTAAAGTATATTTCATATCTTTCTTTTTTTGAGAGAGATTGCTGGTTGTCTCAGACGGCATTTTCAGCGTCACCGGGCTTTTTTGGGGGCGGCGAGGTACGTAAAGGGTACCTCAAGCCGTGTGAAACGAATCACCTTCGGAGGTTTTCTAGAGGGAACGGCACCGCACACTTAAAAGTGCGCGTCCCCGTGCCCTTCTAGATTCTCCGAAGGGTTTGGATCGGCTCGGGGAGCGGAACCACCCGAGGGCGTCTCTAAAGGCACGGACTTCGACTCGGGTAGTCCGGGCCTTGGAGGAAGAGAGAAGCGCCCAGGTATATGTCTGTACCTGGTATAGAGCCCGTGTGAACCGGTTCAAAATTCAAAATTCAAAATCATTTATTCAGTTTAGGCTACAAATAGCTCTTATGAACGTCATTATGCCATCGGTTCGTAAGTCTACTCTGGGCGGGAGATCTTGTACTGAGAAGAACCGGAAGAAACTCAGCAAGTGTCCAGCACTTTTCTCCCTTACAGCGTCAATAATATTGGAAAATGCCCTATCATAAAAGGGGTTCTTCGTACCCTTGTTCTACGAGTACGGTGTCTTGGGCCTAAACTAGTGTGCATGTTTAGTGTATTCTGTAAATATGTAGTGGCATTTAGAGGATCGGGCGGGGGGGTATTTCATATCGCTGGGTGAATCTATATAGAAAAATGATATGGCAGTATGTTCCCGTAGGTCGACGTATGTGTGGTTGTGATAATGGAGGTTCTATGGCGATGGTAAACGACTGCGTCTCTTTATGTGATGTTGTATATTTACAGTGACTACATTGTGACTGACTTATTATCTAAATCTTACAAGACAATTTATACAATATAAACTGTGTAGATGTTGGAAGGAGGATGCCGTGTCTTATCTTAAGGCGACACATTGGAAATTTACGAGGCGGGGATCTTGATTTTTCCCAACAATTACAAAACATATAAAAGTGATATTTGATGACATATTTTTTTATTTAATTGGCTTCATTTTGCTAGTTGCAGAAACACGATTTGTCAACTTTTATAACAGAGAAAAAAATATCAAAGAAAGCTCTTTTAAAACATAGATTTGCATTTTACAGGCTAACCAGACCGATTTAAGCATCTAAATTTTCTTAGTAGACTTAACACACACTTCAATATTGTTGTTCATTTTTTTAAAATAATTTGTATTTTTTATTTGAATGGAAAAAAAAACAGTTTTCTTATGGTACGGGGCGCAAACACTCTGTATGAGATTTATTGTTTCGCGGTGCGTTGCCTAAATCAGATCTACACGCGATTAGGAATTCGTTTACATACTCTTTAACCATACGTGAGGATAAGAAATTATGTGGCGACCGACCGCAGGCCGCCACAAGTACAGTCGGCGGCAGATCAACCTACCCAAATCTGTCAAATTTCTCCAATGAATATTGATCCTTATAACCAAATAATAAAGTTCAAAATTGATTGTAGAAATTTGACAGTTTTGGGTAGGTTGATCTGCCGCCGTGTGTACAACGTTTGCTGAGTCAGCTAGTCTGTAAGTCTAAATAAAAATCAATTGCTGTTCGTTTGTCTCGCTAAAACTCGAGAATGGCTGGACCGATTTGGCTAATATTGATATTGAAATATTTGTGAAAGTTCAGGGAAGGTTTAAACGGTGAGAAACGTAAACAATAACTAACGGAAAATACTAAAAAAGACAATTTAATTTTCCAATTTAAAATGTTCCTAGCTGTGAAACATTTGATGTCTTTTGTCTTTTTAGAAATAAAAAATTGTCACTTGGTTGTCAAACTTATTTATATTGGTTTACCTATAATGTCCCGCTGCAGCAGCCTCCATCTTTGAAATCAAATCATCTCTACAATTGATGGTTATTGGCTTAATCACCACACTTAAATGCGTTAGTGATCACGAACTCGGGCTTTGGTCAGGCTGGTAGTTAAAATTTATTTTAACTTATGTTACTTTTAACTTATAATATTTTCTTCAATGCTTCTTTCAAAGTCAAAGTCAAAAGGTATTTAAAGCAAGTCATCATCATCAGCTCATTTTATGCCCCCACTGCTAAGGCACGAGCCTTCCCTATGGATGGATAGGGAGAACGGGCCATAAACCACCACGCATGTCCAGTGCGGATTGGTGGTTGTTAACTACTGCTAATGCAGGCGGAACCAACGGCTTTACGTGCCTTCCAAAGCATGATGACTGGCCTTTGCGAAAGTTGCTTAAACTCAGGACTCGCAGACCGGGCGCGTTAACCACTGCTCCATCGAGCTCCTCATCATCATCGTCATCGAGCATTGCAATTCATGTGGTAAAAATAGGTGTACATTTCCTATTTCTCACATACCAAAACTGATGAGCCCTGGTTGGGCAACTACCTTTACTTATTGCATTAAGATGTTAATATTCTTATAAATTATATAAGCCAACCAAATTATAAATCAAAATCAAAATACCAAATTAACATATTTCACATTCACAATAATCATCAGCGATTTAAAACAAAAACAAAAAAAAATAACTTAATTTAGTGTACATGTTTTTTTTGGGTAATAAAACTTCCAACTTTTGTTTTCAACATCGATTCACCAACTTTCTGCGACAGACACAAAGTTAGACGTAATACGACTTCTGTTTTATTGCACCTGACCTCTAAACTTAAACGCAACTTCAAAACTTAAAGTTGTTCCATTTAGTGGCACCCGTTTCTCTGTGGTTAAAGTAATAACAGTCATAATAACTATTGCGGTGTTGCTTTAAACCAAATTACTTTCAAAGTTAATGGGTTGCCTTATTGATTGAACTGTTAGTGTATTAAAAATACTTTAGAGCTGCGTTAGGAGAATGTTTACGTTTCGACGCACTTCACGAATATTTACGTCGCTGCATTGTGCGGTCGCGTATAGGGTTGCGTTGGGAGAACGTTCACGTTTCGACGCATTTCATGCACTTTATTCGCAACAAGAATTTGGTTCACCTTTTTCTGCCTTAAGGTAATGACAATAAGGCCGAAGATGGAAGCGCACTTCGCCCGGCATCTTAAATTCACTGAGTAACATCACTGAGGAACTATCTTATCTCTAACTGACGGAACAGCAATGCTAATAATAAATAAAAAATAAAAAATAATCTATTTACTTCAGGCTGTCTCTCGTGTGGTGCCGGAGATAAAGAATTGCACCACCCCATCTCAACCCGTGGGTGTCGTAAAAGGCGACTAAGGGACCATTCCAGAGGATGGGCAGCAGCATCTCTCTGAGGTTACCTTCAACCTACTGCGATCGCCAACCCGCCTGCCAAGCGTGGCGATTATGGCAAATACCCCCCCATGACATGCACAACAGCAAAAACCGGCCCCTAGTCCCCGGCGGCCCCGCTCGCCCTAGCTACGGTAGCGGCCAAGGCAGCGACGGGGCAGGGGGTGCTAAGAATCTCCGGCAGAGACCTGGCTACCGCCAACAACGAATTCTGGCCCTGGCAACATTTAACACGCGCTCATTACGGACTGACGAGAAGATTCACGAACTGGAGGAAGAATTGAGCAAGATACGGTGGGACATAGTTGGATTATCTGAAGTCCGAAGAGAGGGGGAGGACTCGATAATCCTCAAGTCCGGTAACTTGCTCTATTTCCGGGAGGGCGAACAACTGTCCCAAGGTGGTGTCGGGTTCATCGTCCACAAGTTCCCTCGTGAACAACGTTGTCGAGACCGGGAGTGTGTCGCCTAGGGTAGCGTACCTTATACTCAGAATAACCAAACGGTATTCGTTGAAGGTCATACAGGTTTATGCTCCTACTACGACACACCCTGACGATGAGGTGGAAGCTACGTATGAGGACATCTCTAGAGCCATACAAGCCTCCAAAACTCATTACACCGTTGTCATGGGAGACTTTAACGCAAAACTGGGCAAACGAAGCGGCGATGAGATGAGAGTGGGACGATTTGGGGTTGGTAATCGGAACTCCCGGGGCCAACTGCTGGCGGACTTTCTTGAGAGGGAGGGCCTCTTTATGATGAACTCCTTTTTCAGGAAAGCTGAACACCGCAAGTGGACCTGGATGAGTCCCGATGGTGCAACCAAAAACGAGATTGACTTTATCATGTCGACGAGGCAGCAAATATTCAATGATGTCACTGTGATCAATGCGTTTAAAACTGGCAGCGATCACTGGTTGGTAAGAGGCACATTGAATATCAACGTTAAGCTGGAAAGACGTCGATTGGTAAGGTCTACGCTCCGTCCTGCACCCATCCAAATCCAAAACCCCGAAAGCTTTCAGCTCGAATTGCAGAATCGCTTCGAGCGCCTAAATGATTGCGAAAATGTGGACGAATACAGCAACAGGTTTGTGGAAACTGTCCAAACGGTTGGGTCCAAGTTCTTTAAAACCCACCGTGCAAAAGGAACCAAAAAGTTCTCAGACCATACTCTCAAACTAATGGAAGAGCGGCGCGCAATGGTTCTGCTTTCCTCAGGTGATGCGTCTCAGTTTCGGCGGCTAAATAGGCAGATCTCGAAGTCTATGACTCGCGACACGCGCCAATTTAATACTAACCGTATTAAAGAGGCCATTGAGCGGAACAAAGGCTCAAAAGTGTTCGCAAGAGATCTGGGTATTGGGCAGTGCCAACTGACGACGCTGAAAACCGATGACGGCAGAACTGTCACGACCAGGTCCGATGTTATGGGAGAGGTCGAGAAGTTCTATGGACAGCTTTACACATCCACACGGCCATCTGTACGCTTAGCTAGAGACCCTAGAGCTAAGTTAACCCGGCACTATACCGAAGACATCCCGGACATCAGCCTATACGAGATTAGTATGGCTCTCAAACAGCTCAAAAACGGCAGGGCACCAGGTGCTGACGGAATTACGGCCGAGCTTCTGAAAGCAGGCGGAAGACCGGTACTCGTAGCTCTTCAGAAGCTATTTAATTCCGTCGTACTAGGGGGCAGAACGCCAGAGACGTGGCACGAAGGTATGGTGGTACTGTTTTTCAAAAAGGGCGATAAAACCCTGCTGAAGAACTACAGGCCCATCTCACTTCTAAGCCACGTCTACAAGCTGTTTTCGAGAGTCATAACGAATCGTCTCGCACGCAGGTTTGATGACTTCCAGCCTATCGAACAAGCCGATTTCCGAAAAGGCTTCAGCACGATAGACCACATACATACGCTGCGGCAGGTTATACAGAAGACCGAAGAGTATAACCAGCCTCTTTGCTTAGCGTTTGTGGACTATGAAAAGGCCTTCGATTCGATTGAGACATGGGCCGTGCTACAGTCTCTCCAGCGGTGCCAAATTGACTATCGGTACATCGAAGTGTTGAGGTGTTTGTATGAAAGCGCCACTATGTCAGTCCGTCTTCAGGACCAGAGCTCGAAACCTATACAGTTGCAGCGAGGAGTGAGACAGGGAGATGTGATTTCTCCGAAACTGTTCACTGCTGCACTGGAAGATGTTTTTAAGCATCTGGACTGGAAAGGACTCGGCATCAACGTCAACGGCGTATACATCACTCACCTTCGGTTTGCTGACGATATAGTGGTCATGGCTGAGACCCTGGAAGACCTCGGCGCAATGCTCGGTGACCTCAACAGAGTCTCTCAACAAGTGGGTCTTAAAATGAACATGGAGAAGACGAAAGTTATGTCGAACTCACGTGTCGTACCCACTCCTCTGAAGGTTGGGGACTCTGCCCTTGAAGTTGTGGACAATTATGTTTACCTGGGACAAACGGTCCAGCTAGGTAGGTCCAACTTCAGCAAAGAGGTCAATCGTCGAATCCAATTAGGCTGGGCAGCGTTCGGTAAGCTACGAAATATCTTCTCGTCCGATATACCGCAGTGTCTCAAGACGAAAGTCTTTGACCAGTGTGTGTTGCCAGTGATGACATACGGGACTGAGACGTGGTCGCTCACTATGGGCCTCATAAAAAGGCTCAAGGTCACTCAAAGAGCAATGGAGAGGGCTATGCTCGGGGTTTCTCTGCGTGATCGAATCAGAAATGAGGAGATCCGCAGAAGAACAAAGGTAACCGACATAGCCCGAAGAGTTGCTAAGCTCAAGTGGCAGTGGGCAGGGCACATTGCTCGCAGGACTGATGGCCGCTGGGGCGGGATAGTCCTGGAGTGGCGACCGCGTACCGGAAAGCGCAGTGTGGGCAGGCCTCCAACAAGGTGGACCGACGATCTGGTGAAGGTCGCGGGAAGCCGCTGGATGCAAGCAGCACAAAACCGGTCGTTGTGGAGATCCTTGGGGGAGGCCTTTGTCCAGCAGTGGACGTCTTTTGGCTGAGATGATGACTTCAGGCTGTTGCCCATAATATTGTTAGTATACAAATGATTTAAAAAACTGAAATGAAACAACTTTTACGGATCTACTCGCGTTTATTTTACACATTACTTTTTTTAATGTTTATGCTGACGTTTCGAACCCTGTGCAGGGTCCGTGGTCACGGGGAGACTGAGGTGTGTTGGTCGTCCTTTTCTTTGTCGTTTTTTTTTTTAAATTTATTTTTGTTTCTGTTATTTCTCAATTTTATTATTATATGTTTGTTATTGAAATTAGTTAAATGAAGATTAACTTCACCAACATTTGCACTAAAATTTGTATGCTGTGTGAAACATGCAAAACATGAGATCAAATAAGATTTCTCAAATTAAACTATGTTTAAGATGATGATGAATGATAATGGAAATGATAAGTGAGAAATGACATACCCAACCTCTCGAGTATCTCAGTAAAATGTGTAGGGCTTTACTAAGTTCTCATGCGACTTCTTGAGAGAATTTGAAAAGTGACGTAGCACTGCTTTGTTTCATTTGCCAACACTCATGCACACTCACGAACACTTAACGGTTAATAATACACCATTACTTCTCATTAATATTCGACATAACACAAATTTTAGAAAATATAACGAAACCGCACACACGACTCTTCACTTTCCCGCCAAGTTTAATAACCCATTAAATTTCAATGCCGTTTGGTATGTACACAACAAAAAGGATACTTAACTTAACTTTTAAAAGAAACAGAAAAAGTAATTAGAAAATTAAAAACTAAAGACCTACAAATTATAGATGTCCTCCAACTGTGGGCTCATGGGAACGGTCCCAAGAATGCTGGCAACATTGCCCCTTTGAATTGCCAATCTAATACGCTGGCAGAGGTAGCTGCCAGCCTTCTTGTCACCGGAGGCCTCGATAAGGCGAGCACTTAACTCTTTAACAAGCTGCTTTGCCTCCGGCCCCCATGGACCAATGAATGAATGAATGCCATATTCATTTACGGTTTCGATAACGTCACCGAATTTCAAATGAAACTCAATCTATGCACCCGTTCCACGCGGAATAAGTCACAGACGGGCCGCTAATAAACTACTTACGCAGTCCCAAAAGCATTTCGCCGCCTTTTACAAAGTGAAAATACCGAATCGCATGTGTATCATCGTTAAAGTCAATCGAATAGCCGCACTAATGTGATCCGCAATTGCGAATCGCGCATTTCCAGTCTGCAAATTGACCGGTCCGAGTCGCAGCTCGTGGTGCCTCGTAAAAATCATCATTTGTTGTTGTTCCTTTAAATGAACGGACAGTCATGCGCGCGTTTATATATCAATTACTGGAAGCGGTATCTTCGGCGCTGGTATTGTGGGGTGCGACTATCAGCGGTTTTATGGATAAGGCACGAGTAAAAAATATCATAATCATAAAAAAATGGTATTAGAAACAGTCTCACAAAACAATATTGTATTTTTCCCTACGATGTTCAGCTGTGCCATTTTATTTTTATTTTTTTTGGACGGGCAAAAGCATATTAAGCGCTTAGCGTTCATCGCTGCCTTTGGCTAACTCTTTAGCAGCCGACTAGTAGGTTTTATTTAGTATGTGTTGACGATGGCCACACTGCTGCGAAATATATGTAAAATTATAGGTATAAATAAATAGATAAAATTGTTAAATAAATATTGTAAACGTACATACACCTTTATATATAAAAATACTGTAATATTGTAAACGTTTGATTTAAATAAATTTGTCATTGTACCGGCGGCAATTGTGCGGTAGGAACCTAACTAATAATATTTTCTGTTGACGGTAATTTGCTACACAAAGGACTTTCGGTCCGTCCGTCACCACGTCTCAGTCGTGCTCAAATAACTCCGGCGCCGACCGCACGCTTGCTGTCGAGAGACCGTTTGTGAACATAGTACCTACATCGTCTTCATTTCTCTGTATCCTCACATCAGCGACCCCATCGGTTACAGTATGCCTTTATTCACTTTACTGGATCCTCTTGATAGTGAATCACAGCAATGTTTTTAGGTTGATAATGACACGTATTTACTAGACTATACTAATATTTTATAGAATAGAGTATAATAGATTTTTTTTTATTAACATACACACTTAACAATTATACAACAATAAAGGAAAAAAAAACAGATAGACAGAAAAAGAAACAGATGAGAAATAAAAAAATAAAATAGGTAGGTAGTGTGTGAAGTTAAAGGCCCTCAGCTTATGCTGCTGTGTCATTCGTGGATGTTCAGAATGACACAGAAGCGCTGTTACTCTGACAGGGCCTGAATATTTATGGTACTAGTCTAGACAAGACAAAAGAAATTAAAAACAAAAAATAAAATAAAATAATAATTACATTGAAAACCATACCAAAGTAGAAAAGAAAAACAAACAAATTAACATGATTATGAATTTAAAAATGCAGACAAAAACCAAATAAAATATAAATAATAAATAATGACAGGAAATGTGCCACCAGATCAGTTTTTTACTGCAGCAAGTTTACAGCTAGTAAGGCTCCAGTGAGCACGATTCCTTTGCCGAATCTACCGGAAAAACTTTAGCCATTACCAGAGAGCACAGAGTAATATTTACATAATCTCATTGGCCATGTGGTAAAAAACAATATACGACGACGTGGCAAGGCACGTGGCAATCACAAAGAAAATTGTATACACTAGGTGGCAATTCAGCAATTGGTCTTGGTCCTTGTTGGGAGTTGAATAAAAAAAAAGCTGAAGAGTTTGTTTGTTTGATTGTTTGGTTGAACGCGCTAATCTCAGGAACTACTGGTTTGAATAAAAAAATATTTTTGAGTTGAATAGTCCATTTATTGAGGAAGGCGATAGGCTATATTCACGTTATGACTAATAGGAGTGTAGCAGCAATGAAAAATGTTGCAAAAACGGGAAAATATTTTTTTTGAGAGCTTTCCTTGCGTGCGCTGCGTAAACGGTGAAAGTTACGCAAAAATCATGTATTTCAAAATGGTTCCCCTTTAAAAGTTCTAAAAAAAAGTCCGCGACAGCATAATATGTCAAACTTTTAAGGTTGACTCACTATAACCTTTTTTATGGTAATCATTTAACGCGGGTGAAACCGCGGGGCACAGCTATTAATAAATAATACTTAGATCCAGACATCAATATGTATAAATATTAATCACTTTTGTTACCACGCACGACTGGACGATTATAACCCTGTTCATACTGTGTTTGAATATCAGATTTAGGTACAGCATGCATGCGTCTTGATCACAGATGTAGGAAGGCTAAAAAAAATCCCGATCTATTGTTTTAAAAGTTATATTAGGAGTCACTAATAAAACAGTTGAAACTTTAACAGTAAGAGTATTTCGTCTTATTTTTTTTAAAAACAGTGTACCGTGAGACGAGATTGTAAAGTAAGTACAAGCAAAGTACAAAAAAACTCACGGTAGCTTAAAACGAAGTATTCTATTCGGCTACGATAGTTCAGTTATATTCTCATGGGAGACCCCCCCGATTTTACTTTATTATGTATAACACTAAACTGTCATAATTAAACCATGTATAAATTGATTACAATTATATTAGGTATTTCATAAGTATTAAAAATCAGTGAAACCATATTCATTGTGGCTATAGTATATTATAATGTATATATATATATATATAGGTATAGTGTAAAGTATATAGTGGCTATACCCGCCCCATTTGTTTTTAAAATTTGTCGATCGTACATACATTGAGAGTATATATTTTCAACAATAAAACATCTTAATCAGCACACAGCTAAATTAAACAAATTAAACCCCATTATGTAGAGATTATTATTAATTAATAAACCACAGTGAAAATACAAACCGCAATAATAATTAAACACACTATAAGTTTTTATGTGAAACCACGTTAATTATTGTTATACAAGTCAAGTCAAGTATGCTTACTTTTTCTCGTTGCCTGCATAATTGTTAAAAGCCTATTGATAGGTACAATATGTTTGTAACATATCGCTTTTCAACACCAAGTGCTAAATGTCTAGCACTCAATTTTATGCCGACGCGCGGTAGACGAAGAACATTTACGACACAAAAACATACACAGCTGCGTCCCTATTTAAACAGAGATTGTAGTAAATCTTGCGCAGAGTAACTGTTCTACAGTGTTATTCAAACATGAAACAAAAGCTTGTAAATCAAGCGATCAGTCAAAAACAGAATTAAAACCGCTCACACTCAGACCGCGCGCCTCTAAGGACCATTCACAGCACATGCCGGTTTGTGTTAAACGACCTACACTAACAAAGACCGAGTTATTTGTGCGAGTAATTGCAATCTTAATGCTTAACGTTTGAGTTCAGTTTCCTTTGATATAATTTATAAGCAACAAGGAGTTAGGACCACAATGCGACCTAATTAAGTGTAATAAAGTGTTCGCGTGGTGAATTAGCGCTATTACAAGGTTGGCAAGAAAAATACTTAAATATTGTGCTTTAAAAAAAATATATTTATTATTATTTTATTATGATGATGAGATGATGATGTTGTAGCATTCAGCGGATCCGGTCGTTGTGGATCCTTGGGGGGACGTCTATCGGCTAAGATGATAATATTGGTGATGATGATGATTGTTTTAATTTATATTATGAACGCTAGATGGCACTTAGTTGTTATTGCGTGTTTGGTTGCGTACTGCTGTGCTCTCACGCTTAGGTGTTCGCGGAAGACCAGCGTCAGGTTACTCTTTTAGGTGACCTGACATTATGCTGAGTGGACACCTTTTAGTGCCATACTTAAATTGTATTGTGTTGCATGTTTTGTTTTATTTTGTATTGTATTATTTTGTTTTGTGATATTTGTAATAGTTACTTATGGCATTAATAAACTTTTTCTATTCTATTCTATTCTATTCTATTCACTAGCACAAGGATTTTTTTATTTTATAGAAAAGTTGGCAAATGACTTCACTCTATCTGATGATCAGAAGCAGAGTCCAGATGCGAAGACAGGTAGCGGAGCAGGATAGGAATAGGGCCATATTTAAGGTTTGGAAGTCTCGACATTTCTAAAGTCACGGGACACTAGACCACCCAGGATTAAAGGTCCCGGGACTTCCTTACATACGGACTTCGATTAAAAATCTTCGATTTTCAATATAAAAATAAAATCGAATTAATTTAAACAAAATTTTATAGATCATTTAGTAACATTTTATTTTATGCAACAATTCGTATGTTTATTCAAATCACAGATATTACCTGCCTATTATAAGTTAGTTGGTAAAGCCATAGTGAAATAAATAATCACATATTCATTTGCTCGTAAAAAAAGCTGCTAACCAGTAAATAAAGCACCAAAGAAGAAAGCAAACTCTTTTGAAATTACCAAAAAATTGTTATTAAAAAAAAGGACATGTATCGGGAAATTATGTAGATCTAAATTTCCACAATGAACCCTTGTCTCAGATAACTTCGGACATCAAAGGCTTTACAAAAGCTTAATTGGCAGGTGGGCAGAAAAATAGCTTCTCCTTTTTATAAAGAACCGAGTAACTTTAGGCGTATAAATCAGATGTTGTTTACTCCACGTGAACGAAGGTCGTTTGAATCTGTTGGATTCAATAAATAGAGAAGCTAATTCTTTTGGGGAGATATATCGTTCAACTTATCTGTTTAAGTAAGTTAAGGAACTTAAGGTAAGTATATTTTATTGGAAATGAAGCACTTTTTTCGACTTTACTTGTGTTTTTTACATATTATTTTAACCTAATCCTTTACAGGGTCGGTGGTCACAGAATGGTAGTGTGTTACAGTGTTCGCGTAAACGTTAGAACCATTTTTTCAAAAGATAACATTTTAAAAGATATTTTTTTTTCAAAATAGACTTTTATATTTTGCTGAAGTTATGCAAATTTCGCAATGGCTTTCGGATGGGTGACCAAAATTTTTGGCATGTAAAGCCGTTGGTCCCGGGTGCTCTAGGCCCGCGTAGTGGTTAATTACGCGCGGCCATACTAATTTTGTATGGGAATTTTAACGTGTTAATTTGAAAAATTATAATTAAAAAAACCGCCCGACAAATTGAAAACGTGAGACGGACGATTTGTAGTTAAGACATAATTAGAGGTATAATAATTTAGATAAACTTTAAGATATCAACTAAACGACGCCACTCGTTTTCATGATTTTTGCCCAACTCTAAATGATATTGTAGAAAAACTATAGTGTGTTATGAATTTATGGGTCGGACTAATTGTAAACATGTTCCCTTTGATACTATATATATATATATATTGTATATGTAATACGATAGTTTTTACATCATATATCAACTTAACCGTAACTACACTTTTGGCTGTTTTTGGTCGGCGCACCCTTAAGCAGGAGCATAATCGTGTTACGGAAACAACTGTCCGGCTATATAACTGGGGGGTAACCACGAGATCTCCGAGCAGTATTATTGCAGAATATATCTCGCGTCTCAAAATCAAAATCAAATATTTTTATTCAAATAAACTTTAGAACTTTTTTATCCTGTGTGGTGCCGGGGATAAAGAAATGCACCACCCCATCTCTTCCCGTGGGTGTCGTAAAAGCCGAGTAAGGGACCATTGTAGAGGATGGGCAGCAGCATCTCTCTGAGGTTACCCTCAACCTACTGCGATTGCAAACCCGCCTGCCAAGCGTGGCGATTACGGCAAATACCCCTCATATCCTTGGGGGAGGCCTTTGTCCAGCAGTGGACGTCTTTTGGCTGAGATGATGATGATGATGATGAAACTTTAGAAAAGTCTTTTGAATCGTTCAAACATTTTTTTACCTATTACCCATTCAGGACGTCTATTTAGCTGTGGAGAAAAATGGGCGCAAATAACTCTCTTTTCCACAACTGCAATAATACCGCTATAAAAGCTCATAGTCAGGGGGTAGCTCTCAGTAATGTCACCAAATAAGGGGACCCACACAGAAGGTAATACGAACCGAGATCGAGCAACTCACGCAGCTATTATGGACGTGGATCTCAGTACAGCTCGGATCAGTTTTTTTTTAATTTGTTCATGACCATGGATACTAGTCCTTCAGTCGAAAACTTAATTTATACGTTTCTCAAAATTAAACTCTATGTAGGATGATGATGAATGACAATAGAAATGAGAAGTGCGAAATGATATACCCCCCCAACACCTCGAGTATCTCAGTAAAGATGTGGCTTTACTAAGTCCTTACGCGACTTCTTGAAAGAATTTGAAAAGTGCCGTTGCACTGTTTTGTTTCATTTGCCAACACTCATGCACACTCACGAACACTGAACGGTCAATAATCCACCATTATTTCACATTAATATTCGACATAACACAAATTTTAGAAAATAAAACAAAACCGCACACATGACTCTTCACTTTCCCGCCAAGAAGTCTCGCTCGGATCAGTCCTAGCTAGTGTTGCCAGGTGTGTCAAATTTCGGGACGGAAGGTAAAAATAATCGGGATTTGGGATTACAAATCGGGACAGTACAATTGCTAAAAAAAAGGAAGGTTTTTGTGAATCGCCATGGTTGGATGAAAACAATGAAACTAAAACTAGTTAAACTGCTATAACAACATGAATTCTCTCTCCCGTTATTGCTGTCAAAATTATCACTCACTATTATTTATTACTACTCACTAAGGAGATAAGTGAAAAATCGGGACATTTGGAGTCGCGATCGCATCAAACCAGTCCCTTGACATCGAGACGTCCTGCGCTAATCGGGACCAGGCAACGCTAGTCCTAGCATAGCAGTTGCGAGATTCCGTGACCGTGATTAGAGGTTCTGTATGTGTGCGTAGCTCGATTTGTATGAAGCTTCAGCCAGAGTGAACGAGAGTGCGTCACCTACATTAGCACACAGAAAAAAGCACGAGCAAGGAGTACGCGATGACGACGCGGGCCCCGCAAACGCGTAAATCAGTATGGCCGCGCGACTTCAAATAAATATGGACGAAGACATTTCAAATAAAACTCATGACACTTGTCACTTACGGACGGCGTACCCTTAACATCAAGTAGATGTTAAGCAGAAGCGGAATCATTTTCCTACTCATATATTTATATGAAAAACCCACAACGCTATATAAATCTACAATTTTCCCTAAACTCCAAACTAGCTGATGTACATTTTCTATGGAACGGGCATTATCTTTGGCCTATAAATTAGTCGCTGTATCCGATATAGTGGAAGCTACAATATTTGGAGGATGCGGGCGTTTAGATTTATAGTTCGTCGTGCTACGTTGCGAAAGTACACGCGCCTGCACAGCAGACACCATAAACTGTCAAATTTCTTCAATAGACTCTGAACTTTATGACTGAAGCATAAGGTTCAAAGTGTATTGGAGAAATTTGACAGTTTTAGATAGAGTTGATGTGCATGCGTATTTACCACAGAACAATAAAAAAGTTTATTGTTCTGTGGTCTGTACCGTTTTCAGGCACTCATTTAATGTGAGTAATTTATAGTGCTGGCGGGGTAATTTGTGTAGATTTTTTAGTCGGTTTTTCTTTAATTGTTTGTTGGCAAACCGGTCGGCTTTTGTATTGTAAATTTAAACCATTATATTGGTGACTTTTTACTAGGTATGATTTTTTACATATAATTTTACGCAAATATTGTTTGGTAATAAGAGTATAACACCAAAACATGCAACCAAGTTAGAACACCGCGATAATATAGAAAAAACATAGGTATTTACGAATATTTTTTTTCCATACAAAAGCTGAAATTTGTATTAACACATTATTTTGATTTTTGATTGATTAAAAAAACTAAAGGCACCTACAGGCATTACCAAACACTTTACACAAACCAGTAGATGCAGAGTCAGAATGTGAGTTCAGTAACCAAACGAAGAGCGATGCTTTCGTTCTCTATGAGAGACGCGACGGAATTTATGACGCGCTAAATCACACATTTCACAGTCAGATTCCGGTGGGCCATTGAAACGCCAGGCCGCCATTAAACACTAAGCCAAGTGGTCGTGACGTTTTGGATGTCACCAATGTATGACGAATGTTACTTAAGGTACAAAATGTTATATTTTTTTGGAGAGAGCACTGGGCTTGTTTGGGGACGGGGAGAAACTTAAAGGGTTTGTTCAAGCCGTGTGAAACGAATCACCTTCGGAGGTTTTCTAGAGGGAACGGCATCACGCACTACTGCGGGTCCCCGTGCCCTACTAGATTCTCCGAAGGGTTCGGATCGGATCGGGGAAAATTTTATTAAAAAAAGTCTAAATTACAATTTAAGCCAACGCTGCAGGGTTACAGCCCTTTAAAATTATACTAAAAAGAAGAAACCTATATATTATAACATAACCATCATTAGCTCATTTTTATATCTCCACTTCTGGGGCAGCTTTCCCTATGGATAGATAGGGAGAACAAACCACAAACGACCACGCGGGCCCAGTGCGGCTTGGTGGTTGTTAGGGACTGCTAATGCAGCCGGGACCAACGGCTTTATGTGCCTTCCGAAGCACGGAGGAGCTCGAGATGATACATTTTTGGTCACCCATCCGATGACCGGCCCTTGCGAAAGTTGCTTAACCTCATCACTCGCAGACCGGGCGCGTACCATTGCGCCATCAAGCTCACGTTTATTTATAGTTCACTGAACTTATTCAGTGTTTGGTCTCTTTCACTCTAATTTGAAATAAAGAAGTGACGGGAACAAAACACAAAAACTGTTTGCAGCTTTTTCTCTATTTATTTGTAAGACCCTTAAAGTAGAGTAGGGGGCCTCCTCCATTTTTAATGATTAAACGTAAAAAAGGAGGACGGGCATTATTGCCTAGGAACCAATAACAACATGCGATATATCATTGGAAAGGATTTTTTATGTACTTTAATTATTGTTATGGCGGGAAGTACCAAATCACTGTGTGGCAAAAGTTATGGCACAATAAAGCAGACTTAATCAAGAAATTTTTTTTACAATTTCATTATAAAATGGTATAACAAGCATTACGTCATTTTAAGTAGGTACTAAAACTCAAGTAGTCTGTGCAGACAAATACTAGTCGAATAAGCTTTATCAATATTAGTGTAAAATTACAAAATAATACATTATAGAAAACTAAAACCGATAAGTATTAATCGATCGTCAATAGATCGATTGAAGTTAATTAGTCGGCCATATTGAACAGAACTGTCACTTGTAAAAAAAAGTGTGATGCATGTTTTGCTAATGGTAATAAATGGACTTCTTGGCGGGAAAGTGAAGAGTCATGTCTGCGATTTTGTTTTATTTTCTAAAATTTGTGCTAAGTCGAATATTAATGTGAAATAATGGTGGATCATTAACCGTTAAGTGTTCGTGAGTGTGCATGAGTGTTGGCAAATGAAACAAAACAGTGCAACTTCACTTTTCAAATTCTCTCAAGAAGTCTGCCCGAGGACTTAGTAAAGCCCCACATCTTTACTGAGATACTCGAGGGGTTGGGGGTATATCATTTCTCACTTCTCATTTCTATTATCATTCATCATCATTATGTACTGAAAGGAATTGTATATTTATGTATTACTTGTAAGAAAAATGACTTTGACACTGGCTAAATGTGCTAATCGCACAAAGCCATCAACTACAGGAAAAAAAAAAATGGTAATAAATAAGTAATACTTTGGCTTTGTTTATCGAACTGTGATTTTTGCTTTATTATTATGTTATCGACCTTTGGCTTTTTTTATCGGATTCTGTGATTTTTGCTATATGTTATACTAGTAGCTAATGTTGTTTTACAAAAAAAAATCAAGAAATTGATAATAAACATAAAAATAAACACCTAATATTTTTAAGGAAGAGTTTGGCTTTATTGCGTCTTAACTTTTTTTACACAGCAGCTTGAGACTTTCTACCATAACAATAATTAAAGTACATTAAAAAATCTTTCCAATGATATATCGCATGTTGTTATTGGTTCCTAGGTATGCTTCCATATATTTTTGCCCGTCCTCCTTTCGACTCTGGTTCCTGTTGAAAGCTAACCTAAAACTAATCTTTTAAATCTTAATAAAACCCAAAAGCTTTGTATTTAATTAACTCTGTGTTATATTCGCCGTCATCTCCAATTGGTTACACACAAGCACAACTTTAGTTTATTCACTCGGAAACTTGAGAACGACGACGAAACATCGCTTCGCATTGAAACTGTCCAAATATTCTTGCAAATGCATTTTTGCATCGAAAAGCCGTAACGCGAGTAACGACACACAATACTGCCTTTAAGAAATATTAACTTGAGTGCTTCAGTCGTATGCTTATTTGGGAAGTCGACTTTAGCAGACTCTTCATTCATTGACGGTGGTTTTAATAGTAACATTTGAACAAAACTAGTGCTTTCGAATATTTTGTAGAGATTCAGGCTTTGAGAGATTTTCTGTTTGTGGTTCGTACCTTTTTAGTGATGCATGATTAAACGTAAACTGCTTCTTTGAGCGTAGTTTAAAAAGTCAGACATGTTCTTACTAAAACAACAATTTGTAAGTAAACTGGGTTTCGATTCTGCCATTGTAAAACGTCCGCTATTATCTTAGGTGGTCTGTAAATGGCAGAATCAGGTCACCGAGACACGATTTAAAATTTTAAATCGTTATAATCGAGAAGCAATTTTTATTTTAACGTTTTAAAATATCAGAATCGGGGTCTTCAATGTCGAAGCTGTAAAGCTTAGTGTGTACATTACAAAATAAATACTGTTCTTTAAGTCACTGTTTTTCCACTGCACGTCTCGCCTCCCTCTCTCCATATATCTGGGATCTTTATTTTCTTTTAAAAAATCACAACCTCTTTCCTTTGTTCCAGGTCTAGCTGTACCGTTCGTGGAGTTGACGGTGACGCACGCTTCGGTGCTCACGATCTTGGCGATCAGCTTCGAGCGGTACTACGCCATCTGTGAGCCCTTAAGAGCGGGATACGTCTGCACCAAGACGAGGGCAGCGCTCATTTGCGCTCTGGTCTGGTTTTTCGCGGCTTTATTTACCAGGTACTGTTCTTTTTTCAAAAAATATAAAAAAAGAAAATTGAAGCTGACTGGTGTTTGACTTTTGGCTTTCAAGGAGGTTTTGCTGATGCTTTTGGGTTAACATGAGGTGTAATTATAAAAATAATACAATAGTCTAATTAACTGGCAACGTATCCATAACTTTTAGTTTAATATAAGTAATGTTTTAATATAGAAACAGAACAAAAAACGTTTTTTTTATCAATGATACAGAACAAGCATAAAATAAGTTAAATCTAAAATAATTGTTTAAAAAAGGTTTACCTATCAAATATTAAGCGATGATTATTTAAAATGAAATTATTATTCGAAAAAGAATGTATTATTTTACGATTCATAACTAACCAAGGTTTTCGCAAAGCTTTTTAACAGCTATGGTGCAAATCCCAATATTGACAATGGGAAGAGTGATGGTGGCTTCCGTTATTTATGGCGTGGCTTCATAATCAGGAGTTTATACTAAAACTGTTTACACGATTTACTGTCTTCCGTCCTACAACATAGGGTCCTTTAAACGAGGTGGTAAAAAGCTACTTGCGGGTCGTCAGATGAGGCTGGCTGTCAAAATCACATCTGACGAATGAAATCGGCCATATTGTTTCGATATCTACAGCATCCTACCTAGCCTTCGTTTCGTTATCTTTTTTGATGATCGCGATCGTAGCGAAGGCGAACACGGAAAGTGCTGCTTGTCTACGCATTTGTATGAAATAACGATCGATAACAATTCGATAGTCATTTTATGATTTTGTTACAAATTATAACATTGCCTACCAACTGCGATAACGATGACGATTGACCACGTGATTTAGCGCGACTTTAGGCTTAGCCAAAGTAACATTAAGAAAACGATAGCGAAGTTCGAAAAGAATAAAATGTATGGGATTGACATAAGCCGCGCTAAATCACGTGGTCAATCTTATCTTAATCCCATACATTTTATTATTTTCTAACTTCGTTATCGTTTTTTTAATGTTACTTTGTCCAAGCCTGTTGCTCTTCCAGCTGTGAAGCATCTGTACTCCGCTTCTGTTTAACATCAGGTGAAGCGGAGTCAACTGTCTACTTATCTATACTAAAAAGCTGATAAATTTGTTTGTGTGTTTGTTTGTTTGGTTGAACGCGCTAATCTCAGGAACTACTGGTTGGAATTGAAAAAATATTTTTGTGTTGAATAGTCCATTTATTGAGGAAGGCTATAGGCTATACTACATCACGCTATGACTGATAGAACGCGGGGGAAACCGCGGGGCACAGCTAGTCTTTAAATAAACGCCTGCAGGCTTTTGAACTAAGATCATCACAATGAATTTTATTATGTATATCTAAGTTAGAAACTTTGATTGCGAACAAAATTCGTATCGTTGAAAGTTCGGTAAAATTGCTTTAATTAGTTTTTAAAACTCATTAGGTAAGTTTGTAAGCTTTGAAAAGTAAAAAAGTATTTTACATTTAGGTAACTTGTAAAACTCTTATTTTTTCACAATTGTGTGTATGTGTGGCATTTTTTTTGCCTTACAAGACGTGGGGTTCCGTAACATTTTTTTGCCTTACAATCAACATTATAAATACTTGATTAAAGTATTTTATTTTTCACTCTCTATGGCTGAGTTCTATGCCTGGTGTTTGAGAGTTTCTGAAAATATTTTAAGTATTGATAAGTACAGTTTTGAACATTAAAATTAACACCATGCTTCCTTAGAAACAATTGCTCTATCTTTTATAGTTTCATTATTGCTCACTATACATCGCGACAAATTCGCTTTATACAAAAGTCTACGAGGCATTTTATATCCCCTTATCATAAATAATATATGATCACAAAAACAATCTCAAGCTCAACCGACACATCGAAATAACTTACCTAAAACAAAATTTATACCTAGGAATATTGCGAGTGATATAGCATTCTCATCAGATACCGAAATATATTATTATATCCATCGAGTGGAAACGCCAAGGCATCACTACTCAATTCATTATATATTCCTGAGCAAAGCGTTGCTTGCATGTCTTCAAATCGTATCTTCGGTTATGTCTGAGGGTTCTTTGTTCTATCTGTCTAAGGATAAAAGCTAGATTACTGTGAATGTTTAAAGTAAAGAATGAGTTAGGTTTTGAATATTAAGGTAGGTTAAAGGTCTAACGGTTTGTTAAGATTTACGTAAGAGCATTTATACTTTTAGTATACCCACCGCTTCAATGTTTTTTTTAAATTATTAAGCCAATTTGAATGATACTTTCAATGCTTAAGTTAAATACTGAGATTTTTTTTTTTTTTTTTTTTTTTTTTTTATTTATTTATCAACAAAAATATAATTACAAATATCGGTTAGTAGTATCTTAAAGCCTATGTTAGGTTTGTCTAGATACTAAGTTCTCAATATAATAATAAGTAATTGAATAATAATAACATGACGGTAAAAGACAAAAATGCAATACATTAGTGAGCTAACGCTCTCAGCGAAAACCATTCCATCGAATCGATGCAGAACTGACAGCGTTGCACAGCGTCACTGCGTGCGCGCGTGTACACAGAAACAACTTACGTGTGCGTGCGCACTCGTACAGGACGCTCCGTTTTAACTGGCGCTTAAAATATTTAACTATGTTACAATGTTGTAACGTAGTGGTTTTTAATTAGTTTTTTTATATTTTTTTCGTTTATTTTATCTTTAATATCAATAGGTAATTTATTAATAAGGTAGGGTATTAAATATTTTGAGGTTCTTTTACCATATTCGTTGCAAAATTTTGGAATTAAAAGTTTTTTATTAGTAATAGTAAATAATAGTAATAGTAATAGTAAATAGTAGTAGTAATCTAAATAGTTAATTGAAAATATTAAAGGAAACACGTTAGTTCAACTGTTTTAGGCGACTTGAAATTTCCACAGCGGACTTAAAATCTTAATGATTCGGCCGTATATTCGTTTTTTTAAATTTATATTTATATATTTATATATTTATTTTATATATATATTTATATATTTATTTATTTATATATATATTTATATTTATATTTATTTATTTAGTTTTTTATTATACAATTCAATTCACAATATAATTTAAGCTTTAATAGCAATTTAATATAAATATAGGTATATATTTTTATAACATATTGTATTACATATTATAGTTAATATAAGTATTATTTGTTATACCTGTACAAGGTGACTAAGTAATAAGGACACTATCAATGTAAACACCATCTATGTACCACTTAGTTTGCAAATAAAAGTTTGAGTTTGAGTTTGAGTTTGAGTTTAAATGTTTCTACTAACTATCCTAATTTATATATTTTACTTGACCATAGAAAGCTTTATTTAAATTAGCTCATTGGTTTAAAATTAGGCGGCGCAGGACAGATCCAAGATGGCGACTCTTATTATCGGAGGCCAAGACTCACTTTGGGTCGTTGCGCCATTCCAGTTAGTTTTTTTTGGTTTAATAATAATTACAACTTTAAAGTTACTATGGCATCTCGATTAAGGCTCGTAACAAAATACTCTCAGTTTTATTTATTTATTGGGCAGTCAACAAAAACATGTACACACGGCGGCAGATCAACCTACCCAAACCTGTCAAATTTCTCCAATAGATATTGGAGATAAAGTTCAAAATTGATTGTAGAAATTTGACAGTTTTGGGTAGGTTGATCTGCCGCCGTGTGTACCACCAAACAAACAGTAGTTATAGGGTAAATGCAAAACTTATTCTAAGTACAGTTTTCAATTATAGACAGCCACGGCATGCGATGTGGACTAATAGTTATAAAAACTAATCTAACAAATTTTACCAAACTTAAAATTACAATAATTTTATTAAATACCTAAAATATGATTTAAAGTTTAAAGTTTTTATAGTTTATGTGATGACTGAGAAAACATTGGAAATTTAATGTTGACCTGGTACCCCGAAAATAAATATCTCGAAACTTCAACTGTTAGGCAACTTGTTATACTTATCTAAAACAAAGTTTTTAACGGTTTAGCACAAACTACTTAGTCCCACAGCTGGGGTACGAGCCTTCCGACTTAGTTGTTCTTAAACCAGACACAATAGAAGTTCCATTGTTCTATGGTACTGTGGTTACAAAGTATCTACAGATGGATAGGGAGAACGGGCCCAGTGCGGATTGGTGGTTGTTAACGATCCGGGACCAACGGCTTTACGTGCCTTCCGAAGCACGGTAAATAAAGGTACCTATGCCTATTTAGAACACTTCTACTAGATAATTTTCGATAAATCCCGTAAATAAACTTTGTTTAACAGGTTCATTGTCCAAAACTTATAACAATGGTTAAATCAATTGTTATAGACCATATGTGGTCTGTGGGACAGTGAACCTGTTAAAATGGAACGAGAAATTTTAAAATTGTGTTTGGCTAATAACTGCCTAAATTCGGTGTCTTCGAATTACTAATTTAAACAAATTGCCTAGTTTGACATGTCGCTCATTAAACACTCTGACAAGGAGTGTTTATTGCAACTGTCTAGACAAACGGCCTACCTACTCGAGGGTTATTAAAAACATAATTGAATTTGAAAAGAGAACAAAAGAAACAGTTCTAATGACGTCACGTTTCCTAGGCAAAGTCTTTTGTAACGACCCGTGTACTGTATAACATTTGCAACTGTTTATGTGACAGAAGCGTTGTGACTACTTTATCAATATTCATAGAGATTTCGAGACTTCTTTATTTTAACAATGTAGGAAAACGCTGTGACAACATTTCGACTCATTTTTTTTTGTAATTCTGTTTGTTTTGAAAAGTTTTGTAAATGAGCGGGAATACATACCTTTGTACCTTCGCATTTTGTTATATATTTGTCTGAATGAGTCTTGGTACACACGCATGGGCACCAGACTACCACAACTTGACCAATTTACCTCAACAGACTTTAAACTTTAGACATATTATAAAATATTTCAAAATCTAAGTTTACATGGAATCTTAATATTAAACTGCACTAGGCTGTTTAATTATTTAAACTTGTGGTCGCCAAGTGGTCGAACTGCGACCGTAATTTTATTAAGACTGCACGAATTGTACCTATCATAAGCAAAGAAAAATTAAAAAAGATAGAATGTCAGTTTGGATTGGCATTGACAGCTTTCGGCCGCTCCTCTTCCATTTTTGAAATTTTTGAAAAGAGTATAATATGCGTGTGTCAAATACATGGTAGTGTGTGTAATGTTTGTTTTATACAGGTTTTATTGATTTAATGTATTTTTATGCATAATTAAAAAAAAAAAATTAAGATTTTGTACTCCTTCTCTAATATAAACTATAAGTGTGCGAAATTTCATACTCCTCCGTCCGCGCAATTTTCGTAAAAAGGGGTACAAAGTTTTTGCTTCTCATATTAATATATATATTTATAGAATAGCATCCGCTGCTGAGCTAGGTTTGTAGACCCGTATTTCAGCATCCGGCACCTCCTCCCACGATCTTAACAACAACAGTAGTAGCCAACATAACTCAAAAACTTAAAAAACTGGTGTGTGTTAATGTGAACCTCTCTTTGTATTGAGTGAATGAGTACGTGGATGTGTGAGAGAGAGGGTATGGCATATGGTTGAATATTTATTGAAAAAAATGATAGTTTTGGATTGGGGAAGGCGTTTGTACCTACTATATCAACTCTCTTGACTGTTTGAACGCGATAGACGTTAAAAAAGGTTTAACTAGTTATTTCTACTGGTTTACTGTTCTAAGTCCATTGTCACAATGACCTATAAGGCAGTACGGTTTCTCAGCAAATGTTAGTCCTGCAATTTATCGCGCACCGCTTTGCTTCGAAACTAAATTACAGCCATTTCCTTTTGTTTCGACTTCGTACTTTTATTTTGTACTGTTTTCTTCAGCTATCAAAGAGTTGTGCTTTCCACGATTACCTATATATTAATATGTGAAGCAAAAACTTTGTACCCCTTTTGCGCGGACGGAGGAGTATGAAATTTCGCACACTTATACTTAGTTTATATAGAGAAGGTTATCCGAATGTTAATATTTTTTTTGAATTATGCATAAAAATACATTAAATCAATAAAACAAACATTACACACACTACCATGTATTAGACACACACATATGTATTTGACACAAACACGTATATAATACTCTTTTCAAAAATTTCAAAAAAGGAAGAGGAGTGGCTGTAATCTGTCAATGCCAATCCAGACTAAAAAAGATAGAATGTGCTAACTTTTTAAATTTTTCATTGCTTAGGATACAATCCGTGCAGCCTTAATAAAATTACGGTCGAATTTCGACCACTGGGCGACCACTAGTATTTGTTAATTATCTATGTTAGTACACATCAATTATTCTTTAACTTATTAGTTTTTACACAGTCTCTTAACCCTATACTTGACAGAGATTATTTTTGTGGAATTATATATATTTTTTGTAGCATGTGAGACTTGAACTCACGACTTTTCACAATCCAGGCGACTTCGCTTCCAACTGAGCTACCGAGATTTTAAAATGACCAGAGTAACGATAGTAATTACCCCCAAAATAGCTGTATCATCTTCAATCATTAATAAGTCAATCAAGCCCGTTCTTCTAAAAGACCAAAATGTGCTATCTAAAGTTTTGTACTTGATCCACCTCATTCTGCCTCCGGTGAAGCGGGACATTCGAGATAAAAACAGTAAAGAAACTTTCTAGGCTTATCTTGGAAACGGATTTGTAAGCAGTTTTTTCTTCGCTCTGCAGAATGAATGATGGATGACATTTAAATCTTCTTAGCTCTATATACTTGGTGAAGATACGTGTATACAGCTTATGTCGTTGGATCCTATGGTTACAAAGCTTGTTTGGTGACAATCAATAAATAAAAGCCTTTTTAACTATGTAAATTGGATACTTTAATCTTTAGCGTTCTATTATGAACAAAATACGGGATGTGGTCAGCCCGTGACCACGGCCGGTGCATTTCGGTCGAAACTTTGGGGTTTTTATTTGTATTTTACGGGTAAGCAAGCACAGTGCCTTGATCTCACCTGATGATAAGTGATGATAAGGCGATTGATGGAAGCGCACTTCACCCGGGATCCTCCACTAGTGAGGAACTGGCTATCTTTTCTCTAGCTGCCGGAACACAACAATGCTACAAACATTAATGTTATGGTGGCATATTTAGATAAGATGGTGGTAGCTAGCCAGGTGGACAAACAAGCCTTACCACCAACCAAACCGAGTACACTCGAACCCGGGACCTCTGGGTCTATACTGGTGGTCTTAACCACTAGATCACAAAGGCCGTATAAAAGTATGTTACCTCTAAACCAAAAAAGCTATTAAAAATATAAAAAGTCGTTCTAGTTGGTCCTAGTATTGGTAGAGAATGGTTCTATTTACTAAGCAATCTTCTTATCAGGCAGTTAGCACAAAACCAAAATATTTTCATTCATAACGTCAATGGTACCTACGGTATGGTAACCCAGGTCGTAGTAGTACCGTGACAACGCCGCAAGAAACTCGGAAATCGCTATATCCAGGACTCAAGAAACTCCAGTAAACATTGTTAACTTCATTTCTCAGAATAACTAAGCGAAGAATAGAAAAATACACAAACGTGTGTGCGTATTGTTAGCGCTCTAAACAAAAGCACTATTGAAATTCCTTGCGTACCGACGGACGTCGACAATGGCACATGCAAGCAATACTCCTATTCTCGTCCGCATTCTGGCTTCAATACAGCCTTTATACAGCACGCTGACTTCACGACAGCTGCGTCCTGGGTTATTGGTTCGCGCGCTTAAATAATAGATGGCGCTGCATCGATAAATCGTTCCATTTCGTATTAGTGCATGCTTTTGCTCGTTCAGGGGGACTGTTTTCGTTTTATTTATTTCTCCACAGAACATGCATTATGTTATGTTTCTGAATAAACCATGTTGACTTGGTTAAGGCTTCTTCTGAATTTGTTGGTTTTATACATGAAATAATACCTACTATCATCAGAAGATTTCAGATAGTGATAGACAGTAATGAACGAAGTAAAATAAGAATAGCTAGTTTCTTAAATGAATTTGACTTATCTAACCTATGCCATGGACTATTATTTATTATGGCCTATTTGCCTATGCTTTGCAATGAAACACTGTGTACGACACTGCCTATTTTATCCTGACGTTACGGTTTGAAACGTATGGATATAATATAATTTTACGCAAATTTTGTTGCGATTAAATCACAATTTGAAAAAAGACAAAGTGTAGAAATATTTCCACAGTTATTGACAGATCCACGATAGCATAGTTGGCTATCGTGACCAGGGGCCCGACCGCCTAACCGATCGCTTTGACTTCGTGTGTGGTTTATGACGTCATCTTGTCGTTTCGTGCCGCCTATGAAAGCAATATCGAAAGCTAAACCCTTTAGCTTTTGATACTGCTTTCATAGGCGGTGCGAGGTGGCAAGATGACGTCATAAATTATACGCGCAGTCAAAGCGATCGGTTAGGCGGTAGGGGGGCTGGTTCGAATTCTGCCCGTCGAAATTTTTCAACACTTTGTCGTTTTTCAAAATGATAAAAAATATATTAAATAAACGTAATATCATAATACAGTGTTTCATTACAATGTGCAGTATTTGCATAAATTAAAGTAAACAATAAAATTATGCCTGTAATTTCAAACGCATCTGCTTTTTACGTTTTTGGGTAAGTCATAACGGTAACTATGGACGGACAACCCATTCGTGTAAAACCCCCTTCAACAAGGTTTGTACGATTCCTGCTTTCATTTTTAGATAATATTATGTCAGCTGATGTATGCTCAAGCTTTTGGAAATGCACTGTAGCATAACTGGTCATGTTTGTACTCAGAACAATAACTAAAGCTATAGAAGGATGGCTAAAATAAAAATCGTGCAACTATGTTTAGTCCCGTTCTATCTTATGGCTAGAAAAGGAGGTTGGAGTGCAAAAATGGTTGACACTTAGTTTTTATTTTTTGTATTGTTATGTCAAACGGTCATCAGATAATCGGTGATCAAAAAAAATCTTGAGTCCTTTATAAAGTCACTCACTACATTACCTCAAATATGACGTCACAAATCTGGTGACACCTTTGCTATTTTAGTCCGGTTTCTATAGCTTTAGTTATTATTCTGAGTTTTTGTAGCATTTTGTTTGTCAGCTCTCCAGTTGGCTTACCATGAACTTCTATCGAAAACGTCAACGTCAAAAATTGTAGGAAATGACATCTGTCAATGGTTAGTTCCATTTACGGACGAGGTGGCGCTGTTCGAACTCGTACGTAATATACCTTCACGTTGAAGAGTTATATACGACTCAAATTCGATAATAGTTTGTGCTAGACCACTGATATCTGTGTAATTACGTAAATTTTCGCAATGTAATGGCGTACTTGTATAAAAGCGTAGTGGAGTCAAAACGTTTTTGCATGCAAGATTTGGACACCTATTATTTGTATATTTTATTACCAGAAAAGTTTTCTTGATAAGAACATAATTAAAAATAAGTAGACAGTGACATAACTAAAAATTTAAATTAATATATGATTAGCCTGTACACTCGCACGCTGGCCCTAGGCGGATTGGTGGCGGTTCTAGCGACTTCCATCTTACGCCTACAACCGAGGGCAACAGCTCATGCCTTTAGAAACACGAAAGAGCTTAGAGAGAAATATTTAAATTTTGTCATCCATCCTTTGACCCAGCATTGGCAAAGGTAATTTACTTGCTTCTTAAGGGGTAGTTATATATTTAAACAAAATCAAAATACTTACATATTTTTTCTCTTCACATTTCATCAGTGTTCTGGAAAGTTATCTATTGATTGGTTTACATCATACATGAACTTAATCAAGCATGTAAAGACTGGTTGATTAAAAAAAAAAAATGATCGGATGTTAATGACGGTAGTTGTTAACATTGAATGGGCGCCTTTGGCTTTCAAAGTAAAAAGTAAATAGTGTTGAATAATTTCGGCGGGCTGGTTAGAACCACGATAGCTCAATTGGAAGAGCACCTGACCCGGTATGTCAGAAGGGTGCAGGTTCAAACCCTGCTCGTGGAAATTTTTTCAACATTTGTGTTTTTGTAATTTGTTCGCAACAAAATTTGCGTTAAAAATTATATAAACATTTATCTGGTTGATTAAGTTCATCACCATATTGCCAAGGAAATGCTGTCATTCAGGTAATTTACTCCTAAAAAATTAACCTAAATGATGGTAAGATCTTAGTGATACTGAACCTGCCAATCAATTGTGAAACTTAGCAATTTGACCAAGAGCTTAAAATCGGTACAATGGGTAATTCAGCTGTATATATGTTTGCATGTTTACCATTATATCGCTTGTGTGTCGCACTAATTGACTTTCATTTATTTCTACTCTTATTTATTTTCTCACCCCCGTATTAATAAACAAAGTGTAAGCTTGGAGTAGTTACTCCGTGTTTTGTCTCTTTTACTCTAATAAGAAATGAAGTTTACATGACGGGAACAAAACACGGAGTAACTACTCCAAGCTTACACTTTGTTTATTAATACAGGGGTCAGTGTTTAGCCTGTAAATATATCTGCACCACACTTTACTGTATTTCTTTCTCTTAATTAGAAATTACAAATAAATTGTTATAGGTAATATTTATATTATATTGATGAAGGATTCCTTATCTTATTTAATTAAATACTCATATTTTTCGAGTTGGGCATGTTACGAAAACTTATCTGTCATTTATTCAATATCATTCATAAGTCGATAAACTATATTACTTTCGTTATCTTTTACTTTGAAAAAAATATATTAAAAAAGGTTAATAATTGGAAGCAAAAAAAAATAGTTATTTAATTAACTCCCATTTAGAAACTCTCTTGGGACCAACGAACAATAGATAAGATAACTTGAAAACCATGACTGGATCTTACAAAGATTTCGTACAATTTACACTGTAGTTTTTATAGTTGTAATTAATTTTGCATACACTTTTATTTCTCTTATTAGTAACATATTTTGTTAAAGTAGTGTTGTAATCACTTCTTATTCTGCCATGTCTTGTAACACTAGAAATTTTCTTTTCCTTATGTTTGTTTGTAAATAGCACGTCAATGTTCTAATTTCTTCTATTTCAGCCCGATCCTGGCAATAGCAGAGCACCAGATGATCACCAGAGAAGACGGGACTGTGTACGCGCAGTGTCTCACCCAAGCCGGCACAGTCTGGCAGATCAGCTTCTTCATCGCCATCATCGTCATCCTCTACGCCCTACCTCTTATTATCCTCATTATTCTCTACAGTGTCATCGCCAAAAACCTTATTAGTGCCGCCTCTAAAGTAGTCATGAACAAGACTGTTGACCCTTACAACACTAGAGCTCGTAAACAAGTGATACTAATGCTGGGAACTGTTGTTCTATGTTTTTTCCTATGCTTAATGCCTTATAGAGTGCTGACTCTGTGGATTATAGTGGCACCATCAGAATTGCCATCAGAAATAAGTCCTGAAAAGTGGTACAACATCCTGTACTTCTCTAGAGTGATGTTGTATATAAATTCAGCCATAAACCCTATTTTATATAACTTAATGTCGTCGAAATTTCGTATCGGCTTTTGTAGAGTATGTATTTGTTATAAAAGAAAAGTAGTTAAAAATAATAAGCGTACAACAAGGACCGTAACAAACGGATCGACAACGAGCAGTAGCTTATCAAGAACAACAAATAGTTTAAAGAAACTTTTCAGCCATAGAGGAAGCTTGGATAAAAGTGATACAGAGTCAGAAAGTAAAGAGGCTGATGCGAGTGCCGTTGAGTCTAAAGGTCTATTTGATAAGATTTTTAGTAAAAAAGCATTTGTGCGACAGCAGTCAGCACCAGTGAGCGCCAATCCTAAGCAAGTTAGAGTTAACAGAATGAGAAGCGAAGGACACATGGAAATATCAGACATCAAAGATTTAGATAAAAAGCAAGGAGACGCAAGAAGCGACGTCACGAGATTTATCGGTCATTCTGATAGTAAAAATATTAGGTCAGATCTTGAGCTAGATTCGAGTAGAAACCATTCTTTGAGGCGAAGCGTTCTGATAAATAGCACGAAAGCAAAAAGTATGGATTGTGAGAGCGGGAAAAAAGTAGTGTCGTACCAGAAGGTTCCTGTGGACTTCGTCGTAGCCTTCCAAAAGTCAAAGAGCATAGATTATGAATTCCCCGAGAGCTTTGTTTGATGTATTTTCTAGAAAAATTGTATTTGTGCACTGTTTACTCGGAAAGTTTTTATATACAATAATAAAAATATAATAAAACTTGCTCTTTTCTATATACAATAACAAAATTGTAACGCGGTCGCGACTGTGCATTAGGTATTTTATGTATATCTCAATCGTCAAGGATTTTAAAATGTGGTAATATATTAAACTTTGTTCCAAAGTTCCGTAGAAAAACGTCTTAAATTGTTTCAACATTGAATGCATAGGAAAAAAAGCAAAGATATGTATAAAAAATGCTGTAGTATTTATTAATAATCATTAACAAGCAAACGTCTGAGCGTACGAAGTCAAGGGTACAACTAGTTCCAGCATTTGAGAATGACGCATATTTCAGGGATAATACTGTAGGTACACACGCCCGCACATCGACCTACCACAATCTCTCAAATTTACTCAATAGACTTTGAGCTTTATGGGTAACTAGCGGCCGCTCGCGGTTTTACCCGCGTAGTTCCCGTACCCGTGGGAATATCGGGATAAAAAGTATTCTATGTTTTAATCCAGATTATAAACTATCTATGTGCCGAATTTCATCCAAATCCATTCAGTAGTTTTTACGTGAAAGAGTAACAAACATAATTACAAACTTTCGCGTTTACAATATTAGTAGGATGAAGTGTATGGTTGAAAATGTTTTGAAGATATAAAACAGTTCTGGATAGGTCGATTTGCAGGCGTCTGTACGAGAAGTTCTAGACAACAATGTTTTGTCATTAGGATTCATGTCTGAGTGATTTCTGAATAATTTTTACTTTGTCTCATTTTAAAACGATCTTTTTATGTTTCCTGAGCTGTGTCTTACTATTCACAAAGCTGCTCGTTACATATATATTTAACTTCATTGCTTGTTTATGATACACATTGACAACATAAACTGGGCAGATGAAATAACTCTTCGAGTAAACAGTCACCTTTGTAGTTCGAGTATTATTAAACTAATATTATAGTAATATATTTAAAAAAGCCTATTATTTATAGATATCACTAAGTAATTATAATACCAAGATTAAAAAATATATTCACAGTAATATGAAGTTTTTTGTGCCAGCTTTTAAATAAAGAGACTAACTTGTTTCTAATATCATCACAAGACTTTGCAGAATGTTTTACGAATTCAAGAATAGCATTGAAAATACTCTTCTGGGCCACAAGTCTGCTATTTCAACAATAACGGTATGTGTCGGTAGCCTGATTTTGACATTTGGACTATGAGAAACATATCACAACGAGCCACTAAGACATGATCAAATCAAATCAAATCAAATCATTTATTCGTATTAAATGCGGTACACTATAGTGATGGTAAATGTGAGGTTGAGAATCGCACATTTAGCTAACATGTTAGCATACAAATATTAAATTAAATATAATTAAAATTAAATGTAATTAAAATTAAATGGAATTAGAATTAATTAAATATATAATATGTCACAAGATTGTATATCAAGCATTAGATATGTTATTTATAATCAATAGTAGAAAAAGTATTGTGTTATGATTATGAACATTTTAAAATAGCAGAATCAAGGTCCAGGTAACAAATGAGCGGATTTGCAATTTTGCCATTTAAATTCTCGTTTTCGTATGATACACCCAGGTCAGCATCGGAATTTCGGAAGGGAGACCAGTAGTCACTTGAAGGTAGGTAAGCGAATTCTCGACTCTATCGAGTTAATGTTAACAACAATTTGTATGGGATAGAAGCAGCGCCATCTAGTTACCAACCTGTGAACCAACTTGCCACGTGAATTAAATACGGGGCGGGGGAGAAAGAGTTGAAGCAATCGTGCGAATATTAGTTGTCTCTTTCTAAAATTCTTATCCCACAAACACATTTTCATGTAAAATGTTGCCAAGACGAGACCATATGGCTCGCACTGTCAAAAAGTTATCAGATCTCATGTAAAGTCAAGCTTCTAACTCTACACGCCCTAACTCTACACGCCCTAACTCTACACGCCCTAACTCTACAAGCCATATTCTACACCTTAGTCAAAATATGTGGCTTTGCCGTTTTGCTACCGTCACATGGGCGTAAGGTGAAAAAAATATTTTGTTACTAAAAGTGTTAATATAATTTTTAACGCAAATTTTCAAAATTCAATTTCAAAAATCAATTCAATTTTGAAAAAGGCATCTCAGTTTATATCTCTATGTCTATTCGCCTCTTAATCTACAGCGCTACAGACTACTTTAATCTAAACATGAATCTAGGTTGACCCGAGACATAATTTATAAAAACCCAATTAGTACAATAACAGAATTAAACAAGATAAAGATTCTTGCTTCAGTTTCGCAGTGATTATAATATTCTTTGTGTTTGTTACCAGTCGTGGCGCAACTGCAAACTCTATCTCGTTTCTTTAACTTCAGAATTCTTAACCGACTTCAAAAATGGAGGAGGTTACTCATTTCGACTAGTTTATATATATATTTTTTTTTATGTGTGTTCGCGGATAACTTCGTCGTTTATGAACCGATTTTGATGATTCTTTTTTTATTAGAAAGGAGATATCCCAAGGGTGGTACCATGATAAGGAAACCAGGATCTGATGATGGCATCCCAGAGAAATCGAGGGGAACTTTCGAAAATTGTAGGGGCGACTAGTGCGTTTGTTAATGTTTTCATTAAGTATTTTTATCAGTTAAATTGCATCAACAAATACGTAAATAAAGTGTGTACGTCGCAAATAACAAATGGCCGATTAATTTAAGCTTCTCAAGTGGCCTTTTCATGAGATGCGATTTTGAGAGTAGGGTGTACACACGGCTGCACTTCAGACTACAACAAACTGTCAAAGGAGATGGGCTAGGCGCCATACATTGTGTGCCCCACAAAAATATTCATCCCTCACTTTTATTTTTTGGTTGGTTTTCCATCGTAGAATAATAGTGGATAGTATTTTTGGCTCTAGATAGCGGGGTTTTGGCGCGCTGAGCACCACAGCATCGCACTAAAATTACCTACCTACTGATAGGTCATGTCATGTGTAGCTAAAATAAGCATAGGTACTGAAATCTTTAAATAATTTTACTGTTGAGAATCGTGAACTTGCAGAACAATTAATTACTAATTGAAAATCAATAATTTTCATTTAGTTAGTATCCATCCACTACGTAGTCGTCTGTAGAGGCGTCTGTACACAAAGAGTTAATTTTGCCAAAAAAAATCCGGTTCAATCTACTAATCTGGCCCAATTAACGACTGACAGAGCCACTATGATCTCAGCATAGCAGCAACAGGCATATTGCGACTAGCGGTTTCCGTATAACCTTAAGAAACTAAGCTGATAGCAGGTCTAGTTGCGAGATTCGATGATCGACTAGTTTTCAGTTGCTGCACTCGTTGATAGTATCTGTCTCGAATTGCCGCAATTAGTCAAATTTGTAATTGTTGTGTCAAGTTTTTTTTTTTGAGAGAGATTGCTGATTGCCTCTAACGGCATTTTCAGCGTCACCGGAGTTTTTGGGGGCAGCGAGGTACGTAAAGGGTACCTCAAGCCGTGTTGAAACGAATCACCTTCGGAGGATTTCTAGAGAGTACGGCATCGCACACTTAAAAGTGCGCGTCCCCGTGCCCTACCAGAGTCTCCGAAGGGTTCAGATCGGATCGGCACCTCTAAAGGCACGGACCTCGGCTCGGGTAGACCGGGCCGTGGAGGAGGAGAGAAGCGCCGAAGTATGGTGTCTTGGGCCTAAATTAGTGTGCATGTTTAGTGTATTCTGTAAAAGTGTAGTGTCATTTAGAGGATCGGGCGGGGTGTGCCAAGTTGCTGGTTTCACCATCTAGCAAACACTGACTGTTGTTGACCATGGATTTGAAATATTTTTTTATATCGCGGCAACCGTAAACTAGGCCTTTTTGTTTCTGCAACTGGCCAACTTTAACCAAAGCTTTTAAAACTCTACATTTTCTTTTTGATACCCTTTAATGATAAGGTCAATGGTGGAAGCGCATTTTACCGAGGATCCTCAGCTACTAAGGCACTGGCTATCTTATCTCTACCTGCCGGAACATAACAATGCAACATTGAACAAAATATTGATGTTATGGCGACATATTTACATAAGATGGTGGTAGATTTTTAAACCGGTGACAAATTCTCACGTTATATGATATCATAATTTCGAGATCATCGATCAAAAGAATAACCCCCCCCTCACACCTCTCTCCATAGCGCATAGTGATATCGGTCTGAAACCCACAATGACCTGAAGTGGGTAGACTAAGTTGACAAAAAATTTAACAATGTAATTCCTAATGATTTTGTTTACTTATTTACTGCTTGTTCCTGACTGATTAGATCCTTTAGTGGTTGCAATGCAAAGAGGTTTTAAGTTTTTTCAGTCTTTTTAAATATAGGCAAGAAAAAAGTTGTGTCCAAATATTTTTTTTTTTATTCAACAATGTTTCAACAGCATTTAACTAAACACTTTTATCGTTTTTACCTCATTTGTTCTAAAATACCGGTTTTTCAATATTAGACCATCGTCGAATGATATAAACGAGACATTCGTTAATCTTTACTGGCAATTCACACGATCAATTCTTGTAACGTGCAACATTTTTACAAAGTAGGGTGGCAATCTTTCACGCTGTTTAATGAACAATCCCAACTCTTTTCATTAATTTTATTTTGTATTCATCAACTGTTAAGGTTATACTGGAAGTGGCAGACTACCCCTACTTTATACAGGAGAAAATGTATATCACTGCGCCCGGGGAGGTAGGTACGTACGTGGACCATTGCGTCTTTAGCAGACAACTAATAGCATTGGTTTGAGAGACAGCGCTTTTGGTGTCTTATTTGGCCGATTCGTGAGCGATTTACCCTAGCACAGGCATGACATGACAAGAGAGGCTTGAAGGAAGTTATACAAACCACACCATTCCATAGCATTTTTTACACTATGAGCAATACAAAATATATTTTTTATCTGGTCTCCATAGAGAAAAAACACAAAATGACAGATTTTTTAAATTTTTGTATGGTTGGCGACGGTTAGTCGGTGTATATAGCGACCCTTGTCTTTTACTTGATTTTCATTCAACGCGGAAGAAGGATAGCTACAGTTTTCGCAATACAAGACGCGTTTATTCCAGTACTATAGCCGCTCACCGGCAGCGACCGGCTCCCGGTGCCGTGCCGAATGCGGCGATGTTTCAAAATGCCGGGAGCCGGTCCCTTGCCGCTGCAAGGACACATAAGACTAATGGAGTCTCACTCGAGTTCTTTGTGTAATAACACGTGGTGTGAGACTTCATTTTAAAATCAATCTTACGAACAATTTTTTTTATAATAATATAATACCACTTGAAATTGGCTTAATGTTAGCAATACGCGAAGCCATTAATTAAGAAATAATGTCTCAAAAGACTAACTAATGTCTCAGGTCAGTAGCCCGGTGCACCACGCCACTATGTCTTTTCCAGATAGACAATCAGAACTAAAGATTTGTTTAATCAACACAGGAAATAGCATTTGTACCGGGATTACGACATCGTTAAAAAGGAGTGCATTTTATAAAGAATGGTATGGTGGTCTTTTAATGTTATAGCTTTTTGTCTGTTTTTGTAAATGTGCGAAGTGTCTGAGCATAAACTATATTTCTATTGCCCGGTCTTGGTCTGTAAATTATGACTTAATTACTCCTATGAGCTTGCCGCAAACTTCGACCATGTGAGGAAAAAGTTATTCATTCAAGTTTTTATAATGTCGTTTAAACTTTATATCAATTTCACTTTCAATTTAATTATTGTAGGAGCAAATAAAAATGGTTTCCGAGTTTATTAATGATTATTTCAACGTCGAAATATTAAAAGAAAATGCTAGTACAGAAAGCTTAATCCCCAAAAGACATTTTGGGTAGAAGAACAAAGCTTCTAGTCGAGTTTCAAGAGAAATTTTATTTTATCTTACTTTATTTATTGACAAAAAAGCTGTAAGACAGATTACAATCAAACAGAGTACCACAATAAAATTTACTGGCTTTAAACTAGATTGTAATAGCCTTATCATGACTATAAGGTTTACATAATATAGGCAACTTATTAAAGAAAATGAATAGAAATGGTATAAATAAATGTTCTCAAGAGAACTTTGATAAGATACAACCGTTTTGGCCATATAGCCTAAACATTATTGCAGAATTAAAAAAATGAATGAATAAATGATTAACATTTATTGGTAATACACGATACATACACAAAGTCACATTAAAAAAAATAACAGGAACTAAAATACCAACTAAAAATACAGCCTTAGTGTAACATGTATGTGTCGAGTCAACCAAAGGGCTCCGACTCAGCTTTTTTTTGTTGCAACCAAGGTCACAACACTGATATTCTGCCGAAACCCGTGGAGAAAACGCGCAACGCAACAATTTAGATTTTTTTAAGGGCATAATAACTAATCATGGCGCCAAAATCTTATCTAGTACTAGCGACCCCCCCCCGGCTTCGCACGGGTGCAATGCTGATACACGCAACCGCTATGTCCCTGCATTTTAAATCTGTAATATCTTCGTAAATATTCATTTAAATTACATGCTGTAAAGGGCCGTATTGATCTATATTAAATGCACAATGTATTTAAGTACATATTTGGATAAGGATTCATGCTGTATTGCTAAAATCGCTTCGTAAATAAGCCATTAATTCTCGTAAAAAGTAAAGGATAAAAAAATATTATTGTGGGTTATCCCTAAAAGATAGACATATACCATCGCGGACTTTTTTGTAGACCTTTTTAAGGTGTACAATACTGTAGTACATTATTTTGATCTATCTCGTAGGGTTCAGCCAGCGTTTGCAATGTAAACGCAAAAAATGTGACACCTCTAAAATTGTCAGTGTTTCTCTACTATATTGTGCATGTATTTATACATATAAACCTTCCTCTTGAATCTTGAACTTTCCTATCTATTAAAAAAAACCGCATCAAAATCCGTTGCGTAGTTTTAAAGATCTAAGCATACATACATACATAGGGACAGCGGGAAGCGACTTTGTTTTATACTATGTAGTGAAGTTGTCCGTCTCTGTAGTCTGGTGTTTAAATCACCGATTTCCAGCCTAGAAGCCACGGGTTCGATTTCCGGCTGGATCCGGACTTGTTACAAGCTCTAGCTTGTTTTACATCCCTCTGACTAGATATGATCGCTATCATGTCATGACATGTCTTAGTAGTCGGCAACAGCCTGTCGCCGCAACAACAATGTTAGTAGAATGTGTTCCGACATTTAAGAGAGTAGCCAGTTGCTCAGTATCTAGTTGATGATTCTATCTGAAGTACGCTTGCAGGTTCGGTCTTATCATTATTAAGCATAAGGTTTAATTAAAGCAAAGAAATCCAAAGTGGTACAAAATTGAGAAAAGTGAGCTTCATTGCTGAAACCATTAGTGCGAGATTTCTTTGAAAAAAGAAACAATTTTGTGTCATTTCCAATGATTACAATAAGGTATTATTGTGATATATATAGATATTGATATAGGTATCAGTAAACAACAACTCATCTAAAACTAATGAAGTGACAATGTATAATTAAAGCTTCGCATCAGAACAAGACTTTACGACACTTGACTTAATTAAATGTACCCCTGAGAGTTCACCCGCTTTGCGAAATACGTCACGAATGAAGTTGTGACGTAATACATGTGGCAATATAATTTAATCAAAACTTAAAATTGGGTAGTGGCACCAGTAATCAAAACTTCAAGACCAGTTTTCAACACAATTTTCATTGAAATTTTACTGGACGAAGAAGCTCGATGGCGCAATGGTTATCGTGAATATCTAGAAGTAGACCAAAGACAAGATGGAAAGATGTAGCGCTAAGGATATGAAAGAGTGCCGGTTTCCGATAAAGACGTTCAGGACAGAGCGAAGGGAAGGCGAAAGATTGGGCAAGCAATCATTCAATAATTTCTATGTCGCACTACCAAAAAAATGGAATTTCCTCCCAGCACACATATTTCAAAGAGAAATGGCGCAGTGGATAACGCGCCCGGTCTGCGAGTGCTGAGGTGAAGCAACTCGCAAAGGCCGGTCATCGGATGGGTGACCAAAAATGTATCATCTCGAGCTCCTCCGTGCTTCGGAAGGCACGTAAAGCCGTTGGTCCTGGCTGCATTAGCAGTCGTTAACAACCACCGACCCGACCCGCGTGGCGGTTTATGGCCTGTTCTTCTATCCATCCATAGGGAAGGCTCGTGCAGCAGTGAGGACATAAAATGAGCTGATGATTATGATGATGATGATGATGATGATGATGATGATGATGATTACTGGATGATATCTAGGAAGCAGGTGGTCTGTATTCAATTGTTGCTATAGACTAAATAAAATCAGTAGGTGATCCCTATTTTTAATGATTGAAGGAAAACAATGTCGATCACTGGTTCCTGTTGAACACTGGTGGTGTCACTACCCTACATGATTTTATTTGAGACTAACGGCCGCTCGCGGTTTCACCCGCGTGGTTCCCGTTCCCGTGGGAGTATCGGGATAAAAAGTATCCTATGTGTTAATCCAGGTTATAAACTATCTGTATGCCGAATTTCATCCAAATCCATTCAGTAGTTTTTACGTGAAAGAGTAACAAACATCCATCCATACTTACAAACTTTCGCATTTATAAAATTATTAGGATGGAAAGTGTCCTTTTATGATTTTCCAATATTTATGACGCTGTAAGGGAGAAAAGAGCTGGACACTTGCTGAGTTTCTTGCCGGTTCTTCTCAGTACAAGATCTCCCGCCCAGAGTAGATAGACTTACGAACGGATGGCATAATGACGTTCATAAGTGCTATTTGTAGCCTAAACTGAATAAATGATTTTGAATTTTGAATTTTATGATAGGGCATTTTCCAATATTTATGACGCTGTAAGGAAGAAAAGAGCTGGACACTTGCTGAGTTTATTCCGGTTCTTCTCAGTACAAGATCTCCCGCCCAATGTAGACTTACGAACCGATGGCGATAATAATGACGTTCATAAGAGCTATGTGTAGCCTAAACTGAATAAATGATTTGGAAATTTGAATTTTGATGACATTTGGATTCTTTATCTACAAACTGTTTGCGAATTAAGAATGCACATGTCCTAGGGGTCTTCCGATGCCTGGTCACAGCATTACAAGCTTAAATAGGTCGATTTAGTCGCGTCTCACGGACAAATCGCTTCGTATGGAACCTGCACAGCTATTTAGCACCGACGTATAAGCACATTGTATGCTAATAACGTGAAGATACAGTATTAGCGACGGATTAGGAGCTTTAACATTATGTTATCTTATGAATTCGCAATCGATACGTGGAAGCGATTGGTTAACTTGTTTATAAGTATTAGATGTTATAAATGTAGTAGATAGGGTTGTCAATTTTGGTATACAACAAACAATAGGTCAATGTTGTGTTGTTGCGAACGAAGCGTGTCGAAACAGCAGCGCCGGTATTCTGGCGGCGCGGGGGTGCACCGCGTGCAGAACATTAATATTAGAAAAACATACATCCATTTACTCATTTAATTACACTTTACATAATGAAATTTACTGTCCGTATTCATTCAATTACGTTTACGAAAACGAAAATTAGTATGGCATTGAAGCAGCGCCTCCTGGCGGTTTAAGAGAAGAGTTAATTTTTTTCCATACATAGTTTCGTTTTCGTTAACGTTATCGAATGGCGAATGAAACTAGCACTTGGCACCCTGATGTGCAGGCGTCTGTACACTACTATGCTGCCGCATTATTTATGAACGCAGTAAGTACAACTTACTGTGTTTGTGATGGTGATATTTGAGGTGCTAACATTACCTATTTTCTATTATCTATTTTCTCGAAACTTCACTGTTCTTTACTGCGTTCATAAACTGCGCGGCAGTTAAAGGTGTCTTAAATTGTATGCTCAAAATTATCATAATATTAAGCCTAGTTTTTTTTTTACGGATTACTATTTTAACTCACGTCATCAATTTGCCAGACATTTTAAATGGTGGAATCCTCCCGCCCGACAAATTTTAAGTTTGATAAAAAAAATTAGTTATAAAGCTACTTAGGTCAAAGTATTATACTTTAAAAAATGACGTAGATCTGGCGTTCCCGAGATCTTACTCTAAAGGTAATTTTTTTTTTGAGATAATTTGCTGATTGCCTTAGACCGCATTTTCAGCTTCACCGGGCTTTTTTCGGGGGCGGCGAGAAGCTTAAAGGGTTCCTCAAGCCGTGTGGAACGAAGCACCGTCAAAGGTTTTGTAGAGGGAACGGCATCACGCACTAGTGCATGTCCTCGTGCCCTACTAGGCTCCGAAGGCTTCGGATCGGACCGGGGATACTTTATAAAGCAAAAGCAAAAAAATTGTTTTACGTAGCGGTTAGGTGGCAGAAATTGTTATTATGGTGGTTGTTATCTCGTCAAACTCTACCACCAGACCGGAACTTTCAGCGAAGTAAAAGGATTTACTTCTAATGTACATGTGTATAATCAAAGAGTATACAACAAAAAGGTACGATTCGCTTTTGTTTTTCCTCATTTACAAATAAAACCTTTTAATATATTTTTCAAAACAAGTGCCCTATAGAATAATCCACATTTCCTTTCCCAATTTAGCTGTATAATACGTCTCCTGTTGTTCTAATGGTGCTTTTAGCGATAATGGACGGATGAGCTTTGTTTGAACTCTCTAACGCAAGATGGGGCAAACATACAGATCCATATCTACATATTTGCCCGTAATTATTTATGTTTGAAGAGATATAAGTAATATTTTCTTTCTCGCATTATTTATTGTGTCATACGTATTTGTTTTGGGGGAAAGATCATGTTTTTATAAAGCTTGCAAACTCCTTTTGGGGACTTCTGAATAAATTGTTATTACATTTGTACGAATGTACGAAGGAAAATAGATTTATTGTCCTTCCACATGACGACGGTGTAAACTGAACACTCTCAGAAACTAAGAAAGATATACAATACAAACTGTTAAGATTCATGTAGACACGTTCAGATGTGGAAACACTGTTACTTATTTGTATTGAGATTTAATTGTCACATCTGCGGTTTTCTTTTATTTTCTAAAGTTTGTTTATGTCGACTATTAATGTGAAATAATGGTGGATTATTAACCGTTAAGTGTTCGTGAGTGTGCATGAGTGTTGGCAAATGAAACAAACCAGTGCAACGTCACTTATCAAATTCTTTCAAGAAGTCCGCGTGAGGACTTATTATAGCCCCACATCTTTACCCCGATCCGATCCGAACCCTTCGGAGACTCTGGAAGGGCACGGGGACGCGCACTTTTAAGTGTGCGATGCCGTACCCCTCTAGAAATCCTCTGAAGGTGTTTCGTTTCAACACGGCTTGAGGTACCCTTTACGTACCTCGCCGCCCCTAAAACAAGCCCGGTGAAGCTGGAAATGCCCCTCGGCAACCAGCAGTCTCTCTCCAAAAAAAAAAAAAAAAAAAAACATCTTTACTGAGATACTCGAGGGGTTGGGGGGTATATCATTTCTCACTTATCATCATACATGAAGAAAATATTGTTTATTTATGTATTTACATGTAAGAAAAATTACTTTGACACTGGCTAAATGTGTTAATCGCACGAAGCCATCAACAAATAGAAAAAAAAAGTTTGTGTTATGTCGAATATTAATGTGAAATAATGGTTAATTATTAACGTCAGGTGTTCGTAAGCTAGCATGAGTGTTGGTAAATGAGACAAAACAGTGCAACGTCACTTTTCAAATTCTCTCAAGACGTCCGCGTGAGGTCTCAGTAAAGCCCAATGTCTTTGGTGAGATACTTAAGGGTTTGGGGGTAGGTATATCATTTCTCACTTCTCATTTCTACTATCATTCATCATCATCATAAATGTTGTAAATTAACTTGTAAGAAAATTACTTTGACACTGGCTAAAGTGCTAAACGCACGAAGCCATCAACAAAATAAAAAAAACTCTGCACGCCCCGTGACAAATCTTATAATACGGTAGGTACCAACAGCATTTCTCACAGATTCGAGAGCATTATGAAAACGAGCTATTCCAAACATTCCAAAGGTCGTAAAGTACAGAGAAGTTATAAAACTCTTATCAAAATGCGCATATTTTCGTACTTCTGCCATCGGGCGAGCTGCTTCCACGAGTGATACTACGTAAAAATAGGAATTCCTGCCATATGCAAGATGTTAGGAATGTTAAATTAGGACACGGAATTACGTGTACTGGATACGCCATTTGTCAAAGATAGTGACTCTCGTTTGTTTTTTGCAAGATGAGCCAGTCTCTGTCTTTATGTCATGATCACGACATCATGACCGGCTCATTTTATATCCCCCCCCTCCCGCCGCTGGGGCACTACCCACCCTTATGAATGAAAACATCACAGGGATAACGGGCCATAAACGGCCACGCGGGCCCAGCGCGGATTGGTGATTGTAAACGACTGCTAATGCAGCCGGGACCAGCGTTCTTACGTGCCTTTCGAAGCACGGATGATACATTTTCGGTCACCAACCCGATCATTGGTCTTTGTAAAAGTTATCTAAGTCCAGCAATCGCAGACCAACCGCGTTAACCACTGCACCATCGTAATGTGCGCGTTGTATTCCGGCTTGTAGATTAAAGAGTCAAGATGTATGGATAAAATCCTATAAAAAGCTTCTCAAAAAATAAGAGTTTAGTCTTTTTCAAACCACTAATAAAATTCTAGTTTCAAAAGTATTAAAATTAAAATGGTGCCAGGACAGGGAAGAGCAACTACGAATGGATATAATTGTTTCAAACCACACTGTTAAAAACTTTAAAAATTTTTGGAAAAATACTAAAAAGTTAAATGAAGAGCAAAGTCGGCCCGTGAGCGTAGACGAAGTGTGTGAAGTGAAGGAAATAGCTAACTTGTTTAGAGATCATTTCCAAGTAAAATCGCATCTCCCCACTTTGCATGCGGTGCTCGATACTGAGCATTGTCCTGACAAACCACAGACTAAATTCTCTGCCAATGAGATATCTAAGGTCATTCGTGGAATGACTAGAGGCAAGTCACCCGGTCATGACGGGCTCAGTATCGAACACCTGCAGTGTGCTGGTCCCCATCTGCCTAGAGTGTTGTCTATGTTATGTAATCTTTGTATGAGTCAGTCTTATTTACCTCACGACCTCATGAAAACTATAGTGGTTCCCATAATAAAAAACAAGACTGGTGATGTGGCTGACAAAAGTAACTACAGGCCGATATCGTTAGCGACCACAATAGCGAAGGTACTTGACAGTATGCTTAATGACCGACTTAGCCGCTTTCTCAACTTACACGATGCGCAGTTTGGTTTCAGGCCAGGAGTATCCACAGAAAGTGCCATCCTGTGTCTTAAGCATACTGTCAGGTATTATACTGAGAGGCGCACTCCAGTTTATGCTTGTTTTATGGACCTGTCGAAGGCATTTGAGTTGGTTTCTTATGACATGCTCTGGGCTAAACTTAAAGGAATTAACTTACCCGTCGAACTTCGCACTCTGTTTCAATACTGGTATTCAAACCAGGTAAATTATGTGCGGTGGGCCAATGAGTTGTCAGACGAGTACAGGTTAATGTGCGGAGTGAGGCGGGGAGGTTTAACTTCACCCAATTTATTTAACTTGTACATGAACGAGCTGATTGTTGAGCTCAGCAGCATGCGAGTAGGATGTCATGTCGATAATGTTTGTGTAAATAACATAAGTTATGCAGATGACATGGTGTTGCTGAGCCCAGCGGTCAGTGCGCTCAAAAAACTGTTAAGTTGCTGTGAGAAGTATGTTGAGACACATGGTCTAAAATACAACTCCAAAAAGAGCGAGGTTCTAGTCTTTAGGGCGGGTAAAATGACTTCTGACTATGTGCCTCCCATTGTACTAAATAGTACTACATTGAATGTAGTAAGTAGTTTTAAATATTTAGGACACATAGTTACAGACGACCTTAAGGACGACCTTGATATTGAGAGGGAGCGCAGAGCGTTAGCGGTGAGAAGCAACATGCTCGCCCGTAGGTTTGCTCGATGTTCAGTAGAAGTTAAGATAACGCTTTTTAAAGCTTATTGCCAATCATTTTACTCGAGCAGCCTATGGGTAAAGTATACGCAACGAGCTTATAACGCTCTGCGAGTCCAGTACAACAATGCGTTCAGGGTGCTGTTGGGGTTGCCGCGCTTTTGCAGTGCGTCGTCAATGTTCGCGGAGGCACGCACCGATGGGTTTCACGCCACCAGGCGGAAGAGAGCGGCGTCTCTCCTCAGCAGGGTGCGCTGTAGCACCAATAGCATCCTGAACGCCATTGCTGATAAGGTGGATTGCCACATCCAGAAATACTGGGTGGGATTAATCATAGGTTTACACCTATGATTGATCTCACCCAGTATTCCAAGTATTTTTATGTTATTTTTATTTTTATTTTTATCTAATTAAATGCTTTACTAACATAGCCTGTAAGAATGTATTAACTAACACATGTATGGATACTCACTGTCTGAAATAAAGTTTATATTATTATTATTATTATTATTAAAATAGAAAGTACTAAAAAATAATATAAAATGATACAGTTGGTATAAATGGTACAGTTATAAAAAAAAAGAAAATCTTTGGACTAGCGACTAGGATCCCTAACATCATGGAGAAGTCTGTGAACCACGAAGTCTTTATTAACTTTTGTATTTTTTCTCTTTGCAGTCCAATCCTCGGTGTGGCGACATTCACTCACGAGCAATACGACGACGGCACCGAAGTGCCCGTGTGCCTCACCCAAGCCGACACCTTCTGGTCTGCGTTGTTCTTCATCCTGACCATCGCCATCTTTTTCATCGTCCCCCTTGGAGTCCTCCTTGTCTTATACAGCGTCATCGCCAAGAACCTCATGGAAAATCCCGTCATCATCGCCCAGAACAGCAAAAACACAAGCAACACTGGCAACGTCGTCAGATACCGCAAACAAGTCATACTTATGCTAGGCACTGTCGTATTATCTTTCTTCTTATGCCTACTACCGTTCAAGGCGCTAACATTGTGGATCATCGTATTCCCCCCCGAGACAATAATGTCGTTAGGTATAGATGGTTATTATATACTTTTGTATTTTTGTAGAGTAATGCTGTATTTAAATTCAGCGATAAATCCTATATTATACAATTTGATGTCGTCGAAGTTTAGAGAAGGGTTCATGAAATTACTAAAGATCAATAAGTTGATGAGATGCAGTAGGAACATTAGGGAAAATATGCAGAGAAGAGACACTTTCAATACTACAACTTCAACAGGATTCTCCAGCAGTAAAGATACATCAGATTCGTTTTGGAGACGATATAGTAACAGGGCGTCTTCTCAAAAGAACATTTTGAACAGAGAAAGTAAAAAGGTTAAAGAAGAAAAAGCGCAAAACGTTCAACAGATGAAAGTCAGCGAAATTATCAATGTACAGAACACGAGACGAAACAGTATGAAAATTATAGCTGCTTTAAACGAAGTTCATGAAAACGTCGAAGTAGAAATACACGAGAATAACTTAGAAAACAATGACGAACAAGCAATAAGTGACACTGCCTCTGAAAACAATAAACAAATACAAATATTGAACTTAGATGTTAAGACTAACAGTGTTTATTCTATAACTCTAGATGTAAGTGTAGACGCTGAGGGGAGGAACCGGTTTGTATGCGTACCAGCTCAGGACAGTGACAAACAAAATATATTTGTATACGACTATAAGAGTAAAGAGAGTTTTGTGTAAGGATTTTGTATATCTAGATGATAGGATGTTGGTGCGTTTGGCATTTAGCCAAGTAAAATAAAGCATTTACTGATTGCATTCGATCATAATAGTAGAACGTTCCTATAGTTGATTTTCAATTTTGAACTGTGTATTTCGGATGTTGGTTATTGGTATCTACCTATATAATTTTTGGAGTAAACGAACTGAATTGTAGAATACGAACAATAATTGTATTATTTTGTAAGGCGGATATATTAAGATTAGTGGAAATGCATTATCTATCATAGAATGCCTTGTTTATGTGCTATGAAATACATGTTTCTGAATGTAAAGGTGTACACTTTTTTCTTAACAACCATCCAAAATTGTTTTATGCGAGTCGTTAATAAATCACAAACTCTAAGCATCTAAAACGAAACATATTTTAGCCCGGCCCAGAAATTGAATCCAGGACTTCTGGACCACCATTCAAACTGAGTACAATATTCATCCTCCGCTGAAGCGAACCCGGGACTTCTGTGTCTAAGACCCGTAGTCTAACCATGCACTTACCACAAATGCGGTAACAATGTTACAAACAACCTATTCGAAGAGCTCAATGGCTCGCCCGGTCTGCTAAGGTTAACCAACTTTCGCAAAGGCCGGTCATCGGATAGGTGATAAAAATTATTGATCTCGAGCTCGTTCGTGCTTCGGAAGGCACGTAAAGCCGTTGGTCCTAGCTACATTAGCAGTAGTTAACAACTGACAATCCGCACTGGACCCGCGTGGTGGCTTATGGCCCGTTATCCCTACCCATCAATATGGGGCTCGTGCTAGTAAGCAGCTGTAAGGACATAAAATGAGTTGGTGAAACCGCCTTATGAAAGATATCGATACCAGAAGTATCAATTAACGTAAGGGACATTTTGGCCAAAATGAGTTTTATATATATTAGGATTCAGAATTTTCCGCTCTATCGATTGGTATACTTAGAATTGCTGTATCGTTCAAAAGATGTCCCTTACGTTAACCATGTTCAGACAATCTGGAACGATTTTCGTAAAAATATTTGTTCACTTATATTAAATTTCACCACTAAAATTATCCTTTACAGTAAATTAACATATATTTTTCGAAAGCTTCTAGCCGCTTATATTATTTTTCATAATTTATTTTTTATTTATACCTTAAATTTTAGTAACGTAAGAAGCATGTTAACATTTATTTTTAATGTAAGGGACATGCTATCTATAAAACTACTAAATTTTATGAAACTTAACAATAATGATAAGAAAGAGAAGATAAAACTTAGAAACTTTGTCCTGTACGTCAATAAAATCGGATAAAAGGCTAAAAAGTTACAGACATATATCGAAAAAAAAAACTTTTTTTGGCTCTCCTGTAAAATCGTGGTTTGTCCCTTACATTAATTGATACTTCCGGTATCGATATGCTTCTCTCTTTTTCTCTCTTTCTATCTCTTAGCCCACATCTGCACACTGCTGAGTAAAGGTACAGTATAGCCAAGTTCTTCATTGCGCCTTCTCCGCGATTATAAGCAACCCGCCATGCAGCCGCATCCAGTGAGAGCCCGAGAAACGAGGTGTAAAGAAGCAAGTTACAGGGCGGCAAGTAATTTTCTTGCTCTTCGATAAAATAAAAACACCAAGGGGACTGTACAAAAAAAGAGGTAAGCCAAGTAAAATGTTTAATTAATAAAAGTAAAGAGAACATAACAAGAAAGTTAACAGCCCAACCACGACATGAAACGAAGAAAAAAACAAAAGAAAGTTGACATTTGATAGATAAGTATTAAGGCGACGCATCGCTAAACAATTAATCTAATACGGAGCGTTTGCGCCCCGTGCCATAAGAAAAACTGTTTTTTTTCTTTCCATTTAAAACTACAAATAAGTTTAAAAAAATGAACTAGCTTATTGAAGTATGTGTTAAGACAAATCTACTAAGAAAATTTAGATGCTTAAATCGGTCTGGTTTGCCAGTAAAATGCAAATCTATGTTTTAAAAGAGGTTACTTTGATATTTTATTCTCTGTTATATAAGTTAACAAATCGTGTTTCTGCAACTAGCAAAAAGAAGTCAATTAAATGAAAAATCATGTCATTAAATATCACTTTCATATGTTTTGTAATTGTTGCGAAAAATCAAGATCCTCGCCACGTAAATTTCCAATGCGTCGCCTTAATATTTATTATAGAGTATTTTTTTTAATTTATTTATTTTATGGCGCTCATTAGGGGAGGCCTATGTCCAGCAGTGGACTAAGATAGGCCGATGATGATGATGATGATGATGATAGAGTATTTATTCCGTAACAGCCTGGGATACCTCTGTCCGTTTAGTCTTCTCACCGATTTATTAAACCACGGAACACTTTATTTTACTATCAAAGAATTCCAAAATAATAATATGCAAGTAGAAATTATCATTAAAGTTATATTAAGTTATTACATTACATTTTGAACAGTTTATGCTTATGACAGAATTGTGAAATTTCATACTAAAGATAAAAGGGAATGGCTTTTTGATATCTCAAAGAGCATATTGCTTAAACATAACTGCAGTATTCAGTCATAAAGCTTAAGTTATCCAAAAGGTAACTTGAATATTTTTAATGGCTCCTCTTAAGCACTGAGCCATAACGCCTTCTTAATTGCATTCGGATTATACCCAGACGCTTTACGTGCTATTCCAATTGCTACAGTTATATTACAAATTGAATTTTTTGCTCATCTTGATATATTCATTATCGGGGATAAAAAAGTTTATAAATGCAATGTAAATGTAATGACGTACGCACAAGCTAACTTAGGTCTACAGCGCAGCGCCAGCTAAGCTAGTAGTAAGTTAGTAATTAGCTTTTAAATTGTCCTATTCGACAATTTCATCATCATGATGATGGTGATGATGAAATTGTCCTATTGCTGGATAAGCTTCGTTCAAAGTTCAAAGTCAAGGATCAATTTGCTATGCAATATGCAACATTTTATGGGTATTGGTCTAACACCACCCTTGCTAAATTCGGGTTACGTAAAGCCGTAGATCCCGGCTGCATAACCTCAATCTGCATTGGGCCCGCGTGGTGGTTCATGGCCTGTGGCGGTAGCCAAAGTAACATTAAGAAAACGATAGCGAAGTTCGGAAAGAATAAAATGTATGGGATTGACATAAGATTGACCACGTGATTTAGCGCGGCTTATGTCAATCGCATACATTTTATTATTTCGAACTTCGCTATCGTTTTCTTAATGTTACTTTGGCTAAGCCTACTGTTCTTTCCGTGGTGTGCAAAGGCCTTCATCGCCTGCATAAATGAGCGTTAATATTAACGCTCAACTGAAATATGACTTGGAGCATAAAATAGAGGGTCGTATCAACGTAAAGTCAGTCAGTGCTTTGATTAAAAGTAAGAAATATTGAAAAAAATTGCTAGAGTATGTTATAAAACTGCTAATTTAAGAAATGAAAATAAGTAGTGTAAGTTTATGTGAAAATTGTATTGTTGTGTAAAAAAGTTAAAGTTGTAAACACGATCATTATAATTTAATGAGAAAAAAAAACTGCATAAGTTATTTTGAATTTAAACTTTGTGTTTTCATCCTTAAGAAAGGCTTATCCTATCTATTTATTCCAAATAACAACTGAGTATTTTTTACGACTGTACAAATAAAAATAATTAAGTGATGATAAGGCCAATGATGGAAGCGCACTTCACCCGGGATCCTCAACTAGTGAGGCACTGGCTATCTTATCTCTAGCTGCCGGAACACAACAATGCTACAAACATTGATGTTATGGCGACATGTTTAGATAAGATGGTGGTAGCTAGCCAGGCGGACAAACAAGCCCTACCACCAACCAAACCGAGTACACAAACATGTACACCCCGCTGGGAATCATACTGGGGACCTCTGGGTCTAAACCGGTGGTCATAGCCACTAGACCACAGAGGCGATTGAACTGTCCCACTGCTGGGCATTGGCCTCCATCATTGAAATCAAGTCATCACTACATTTGATGGATAATGGGTTGATCACCACGCTTGCCAAATGCGGGTTGGTGATAACAAACCCGGGTTATGCATCGAAAAAAAATCGAAACACACTTTGCCCGACCTGGGAATTGAACCCGGGACCTTCGGGTATCGGGCCGAGCGCTCTACCTCTCGGCCACCGAGACGTACACACGGCGGCAGATCAACCTACCCAAACCTGTCAAATTTCTCCAATGAATATTGATCCTTATAACGAAACGATAAAGCTCAAAATTAATTGTAGGAATTTGACAGTTTTGAGTAGGTAGATCTGCCGCCGTGTGTACATAAGTACCAATATTTTGTTATTTTTTACGATTAGCGGTCTTTAGTCCATTTGCATACGATTGCGGAAATGACGTTTTTAGTGCTCCAACGATGTTTACGGGATCATGAACGTTGCAAGCAGCTGACTTAGTATAGTAATTTACAGATTAAACTTGACACTTGTAGTGCTTATTCCAAGCACATAGAGATCAATTTGAAGTGCACAATATATGCTAATATCGCATTGCACTTGACTTTAATATTATCGATTGATTATGCAAATTAAGTTGGAGCTTGCAAACAAACTGGCTTTTACAAGTTCAATAATATTATTTGTAAAGAAATGGCGAAAGATATGGCCGAGTTATATGAATGTACATAACTTCGTCTGATTAAAGATGTTTATAAAAACAATTTATACAAAGTTATTTTTAAAACAGTAGCCAAATTATCAGGAGCGACTCGCTTATACAAACAACTTTCTCCTCGGTAAGTAACATGGGTCGAAATATGCCAAAAATGTTTGGACTTCTTATACTAAAGCATACACTTGATTAGCCTGATTTGTATGAAGAGTGCGAGACCGATTTTATGACGATAGGATACTTACATTGCATACCTGCCTTGAAAATGTTCTGGTTATTTAAGCGGGGCGTGAAAAAGCATTTATGCAGGCCGCCATAGTGTGAGCGTTCGGCATAGCGTGGTAGCGCTGTGATGAACGCTTTCACTTCTTGGGCTTCACTGGCTGCTTTTCATCAGGCAGGGTGAGGCCATTTTAGCGTGCCACAATAAAAAAAAAAAAAGGTTGTAGGTATGAGTCAGGAAACAGATCCGCAGGGAGGTAATTCCACTCCTTAGCAATAAAAATATACCTATGTTAAGTGATGTTTATTTGTTTATTTATTTCAATACGCAATTATTCTTACAGACTACCCAATGCGATAGTTGCTTACATTTAACCTTACATCAATTACATATTAATAATAATAAGAAAAGATGTCAAAGGTCAGATGCAAAATGCAGTACTCCTTGACACGGCACGTATTGTCAGGAGGTTCCTCACTCTGCAGCCCTGACCACCGGTAGCTTGGGCCCTGCCCCGCTGCTGGCGGTACTCTAGGATTAGGTTTTTATAATGTTTTATTGATTTTATATTAAAATATTATAAAAATCTAGTTTTAAGAAAGAAAATAAATAAAGAGAATAATAATTATAATTATAAATATAAAATAATAATAATTATAAACTACAAAATGACTATGACTCCTCCAGCGAACTAGTACAAGGGTCCATACCACAGGGTAGTGTACTAGGGTGTTTATTATTCTTGTCCTATATAAACGAGCTTCCTTCCATATCACTTCATAAGATGGTGCTGTTTGCAGATGATGCAACACTCTTAACCTCTTGTGACTATAATGACGCGAGTGAGGTCCATAAAATAATAAAAGAATCACTCACTAAAATTGCTAAACATCTAGAAGATATAAACCTCATTATTAATTACGAAAAAACCAAAATAATGCAATTCAGACCACACCAGAGATTGAGACTAAGTCTAAATACAACCCACGTGGAACATAAAATCGAAGAAGTCGACTCATTTTCGTTACTGGGAATGATCGTGGACTCGAACTTGTCATGGAAGCTCCACATTGATTCAGTAATGGGTAAGCTAAGTCGATTCTCATACGCGCTGCGAGAACTCCGTAAATGCACCAATGAGGAGTGCGCGCTTGTTGAGTACCACGGCCATGCTGCGGCTTGGATAAGATATGACATCGTGCTTTGGGGTAGCGCTAGTGATGTACCGGCTGTGTCTATTTTCTATTTTGCAAAAACGATGTCTTAGAATCATAGCTCTAACAGGTAGTAAAGACACATGTAGAATGTTATTTGCAAAATTCCAAGTTTTAACAGTAACTTCTATTTATATTTTTGAATTATGCCTATTTGTGAGGAATCATGCTCACTACTTTCAAAAGATCGGAGATAGGCCGAGTCGCTACATCTCGCGTCGCGGTAACAACCTGGTTCTACTCCCAGCGCACCTTACGCTATTTAAAAATGGATCATATTACCTATATGGCCATTAAAGTATACAACCTTTTGCCAAACTGCATCAAAGACCTCCAGGGTAGTAAATTTGAAAGGGAGCTCAAAAATGTTCCTATGTCTCATTCTTTTTACAACATGAAAGAATATTTTGAAAATAAATTCTAAGTTAGTTTAAATTTTAATTATGTAGTTAGTTTAATATTTCACAGTGCCTTGAAAAGGTATTTGTAACAAAAATAACATCATATACCCACTTTTATTGTACTTATTGTTATAAATTTATGGTGAATAAATGAATATGAATATACCAACTATTCATATTGATACAATTAGGTACGAATTACAATTACATTACAATTATTAATCTATATAACAAACTACATAGAAAACTAACTTTGCGAGTTCACTCAAATTACCCGAAAATATATTTGTTCACTGTGAGGATTGACCGGACAATACTACACTACACCAGTCACTGTTCCTGTAATGAGTGAATTGACACGAAAACATGAAGAAAGATGTAATAGATATTTTAACTAGCATGACGTGTCATCCATCATCATCCATCATCATCATACTGAAGTTTGGAGATAAGTATACAAAATTTTCTACTATCCCATATTTTAAACTGGCGATAACTAAGTCCTATCCACTTTTTGATGTCGTCCAGCCATTTGCGTTGCGGACGTCCTGGAGCTTCTTTCTCTTTCTTTCTTTTTTCTTCTCTTTCTTAGCATGTGTGGATAACTGGAAACAGATAGCGCCATTCGAAACGATAAAACGGTTTAGATGCAGTAAAAAGGAACATTGTTTTGATCGTAAACCATCGAAGGAATCGTCAGTCGACAGATTTCACGTCCAGTTGAAAAGCAGTAAATGGCAGACTACTACATAGGAAGGTATATAATATATTACGACAATTAACTACTGAGCCTGACCATGAAACAGCGCTCTATTTCGATCTGCATACAAGCAAAGGGGATGTAAATAGTACCTAAGTTATTTACTGGATTAAATTCATTAAATTCGAAAAACACAATTTATGTTAAATGTAAGTTTTGTAATAAGTACGAGTATTTTTAATTTCATCGACGTACTTTATTAAATAACGCCTCAGTGGCCGAGTGGCAGAGCGCTCGGCCCGGTACCCGAAGGTCCCGGGTTCAATTCCCAGGTCTGGCAAAATGTATTTCGGATTTTTCGATGCTTAGCCCGGGTTTGTGATCACCAACCCGCACTTGGCAAGCGTGGTGATTAAGCCATTACCCATCAATTGTAGCGATGAAATGATTTCAATGACGGAGGCCTTTGCCCAGCAGTGGGACAATTATAGGCTGTTTACTTTACTTACTTTACTTTATAAATGTTTATATAATTTTTTATAAATTTTATAATATTTTTTATAATAAATTTTGTTGCGAACAAATTACAAAAACACAAATGGAAGAGCACCTGACCCGGTATGTCAGAAGGGTGCAGGTTCAAACCTTGCTCGTGGAAATTTTTTCAACATTTGTGTTTTTTCACTTTACTTTATTAAATGAAAAAGATAATCATGTTAGTAGATAGGTACTGTTTAGAGGTTGCTTTGCCAATTTATTAAAGTTTCGCTACTTTTGTTGCTGACTGTACCTAAGTAGGGAGAGTCTCATATGTGCTACTACTTAACCACCGTTTACCTACATAAAACTCACAACTAGCAGGCTGATGATATTTCGCACATATGTTAATGAAGATAAATATACTCTATTTACTTTGAAGGCCAAAAGAAACATACAAATATTGTCGTATCGCAAAAAAATCTTATATTACACACAATTTTAGAATAAAATAACTACCTCTCATTTCGAGCGCTCAAAACGAACTTTTCTTGCTACCGGTACTTTATGCAAAAATGATGTACTATGAAGACTTGTGGCGAATTTACTTTCAATGTATGGAGTTACAAAAACGTGGCAAACTAACTTTGTGGCGAATGTATAACGACCCCCTACACCCTTATAAAACCCCTATTTATAAAAAACTAGCGGCCCTCCCACGATATCATCTCCGTGAACACTTGTATCCCATGATGATTTTACCAGCTCGAAAACCTTTTTATGGTTCCGTACCTCAAAAGGAAAAATCGGAACCCTTATAGGATCACTTTGTTGTCCGTCTGTCTGTTTGTCTGTCTGGCAAGACCCTTTATCTCGGTAACTTGAGATTAAAACCATATACTCAAGTCTGAGGTCCCTTGAAGCTGTGAAGAAATCAAACTTCTAAGTTAACGAAAAAAAAGATACGGCCGTTTATGTCGCAAAAAACGTATATTTCGACACTCTCAAGGGAATCAAAATTCATAAGGTACTTGCCGTTGACCTAGAACTATGAAGTTTGGCAAGTATTATCGTCTTATACCACAAGTACAGGGAAAAGTATACTACTATACATATTTAATTAAATCACAAAAAACAGAGTCTTTATGCAAGGTACGGGGGTCCAAATTTTGAAGTAGGTAAGTTAACAGTGTCATGTGGGGTGTCGTATGAAAGGGCTTCATTTGCACAAGCTTAAACAGATTTTTAATTATTTTTATGATGTATAGTTTTCTATATAAGACGAAGAATGAAAAAAGAAATACCTTTTCCATCTTTTATATGTAACAGTCGGGAAAAGTTCGAGACTCGATTCCTGAACTATATAATAAATACCCATACGGAAGACGGTGGGCAAGTTCAACTCGCACTTGTCCGGTTTTTTTTATATCAAAATATTGACCTGAAAATTACGGGCACAACCAAAAAGTTAATCAGCCAAATCCGTTGAGCTGTTCTCAAACACGAAGCTATAGTTGTAGCTTCTAATAATTTATTTACTTACTGTACCCCTTTACCTTGCCGCGGTGTCATGACACCGCGGCCATTTTAATATAAATGTGAATAATTTATGTAATTGATCCAATTTAATTTTATTATTTCTGTGTTATCCTGTTTTTAATTTATTCAATAATTGTCATTGTAATGTTAGATTGTAATCTTCGATTAATGTAATTGGTATTTTTTATACCATTTCAATGAAAGTAAAAATAAATAAATTAGATAAAGTCTCAATCAAGTGATCATGGTGATTTTTAATAATAAAATATTATAAAAAAGTTAAATAGATGTGCAACTGTTTTCGTGGTCTCGTCAAAAATTTGTACAGTGCCGTTTATGTGGAAAGGATAAGAAAATTTTCAGCAAAGTCCCACTTCTGCAACCGGAGGAGTTCAGAGGATGTTAACCCCAGCCGATCTCGACGTCATTCCTTTCTAGGTTTCCGTGGCTCGTTCCCCGTTGATTCGTTTTTAATACAACGTGATTGCGTCTAGGATCGCATCGACCATTTTACTTCTGTACAATTTAAAAGACTGCACTTTTCATTTCATATACTGCCCGAATACTCAAACAGGATAAGCTGATTTGGTTTGAAAAGTGTTTTTTTCTAGTGGTTTATCAACAATTGTTACAATATAACATAACAAAGCATTCTACATGATGTAAGTATATTGTACAATCATTTGACGAACGCAGCATGCACTTGATTTGTTCAGTTCGATAAATCATAAAAATTACATTTTAACTACTTATAATTATAAGAACTTAAAAATACTGTCTATTGCTAACTTAAGGATTAAACGATCAATCGTTTTAATGAAAACCATGCGGTTTTGGTGCAAGTCTTGAGACGAGAAGAAAAGTATGTGATCTGGTACTCCCTTTCTTCTCCGAATATCGATCGTCCGAAAATCAAAATCCCTAACGCGTTTGCTATAATCATCACTATCCATAATGTTCGCGTATACGAAATTTTATTTTACCTAATCGTCTTTAACTCTAATGCTTTTGTGACATCATAATATCGGGTGCTATAATAATTAGGTATCCTTATTTTTCTTGCTATAAAGTCACATGTTCTAAGTGTTATATTGTATAATGTATGATGTTATTCCGAATGGTGGTTTTTAATTTTAATTTATTAGACAACAGAAATACTAGCTGCCCTACTCCTGTAGGTCACGTGATAGGTTAGAAATTTAAGACAATCGCGAAGCGCATCGTAGCGATTGTCTTGAATTTTGAGGTTATTTCTTTTTATTAGATAACAGAAATCTAGCTTCGTAATTTCGATTTTAGGGCAAGTGATATTATGAGACATTAAGTTAGGGCTACTTAGCATTCGGACACATGATGATTATGTCACAAAACATTATGACACTTTGCCTGGTTAAAGTAAGTTCGACGAAGAGTTGGTAGTATGAAGTTATAAATTATAAAATTAAAAGTCAAGAGTATAAATTGATATATTTTGTGAACTGCACAAGTCAATGGTTGTCAGAGGAGTGTGATAGAAATAAATATAAAGATACCATATTCGTAATTAGTACATAGAACAAAGAAAAGATGATGCAATCATAGATATCCTAGATAATTGTGACAAATACAAAATCATGAGTAATACATGGATTGGCACAACACGTTAGATTATGGATAAAAAAATTATTAGACCAAATAGAGAACCATGTGATCTGTGCTTATTACATGAAGTGGCCAACGGTATACTCAGTGAGCATTTATTAAGCATGTTTGTCGACCTCCGTGGCCGAGTGGCTTGCACGCCGGACTTTGGGCAGCATTGTTGTGTTCCAGCAGCTAGAGATAAGATAGCCAGTGCCTCACTAGTGAGGATCCCGGGTGAAGTGCGATTCCATCATTGGCCTTATTATCACTTAACATCAGGTGAGATCAAGGCACTGTATTACCCGTAAAAAAAAACGACGGGTTGCACTCCGGGAGTGCCGGCAGAAGTGAAAACTTGAATATTAACATTGTGCATTTTTGATATTTTGGAATGGTTAGGGAATAATTTTGCACGAATTGCTTCAATTATCAGTATAAAAGTACTATCATTTATGTGGTAGAATACAATATTTATTTATTGCGCTATCGTACACAAACATGACAATTTATGTTACATTAAAAAGCACTCGAACATTCACGCAAGCGCCCTGCGCCGCCTAAACGAAACAGCAGGCATACATTTTCGCCGCGCCGTAGAAAGAGAGGGGGATACTTACTCTCCATCCGTCTTACGAATTTTCGATCAGGTCACGTATCCTGACGCGAGTCACGTGTCCTGACGCGAATTTAACCTTTTTTACCCATTACAAAAAAAGTGTACAACGCCGCTAAAGAAGTTTTCACTTCAAAAAGAACTTGATTTTCATCTATCTTGATGTTAAGTGACTAAAACGCCGGAAGGTGGAATACGGAATCTTCAACTACTGAGGATAACGGCCAAATGTAATGTGGATATTTTACTCCTCTTGTGAGGAGGCTACAAAATAATAAAAACACTCCACACATTGCAAAAAAAGAAAAGAAAACAATTGTCGATTTACGGCTATTGAATTAACAATGTGGAAATAAAAATATTACAAAGACAAATAGGATACCAGGAATCCTGAGGTCGGCTTGGTCGTTAAAAGTAACTACTTGATATCAAAATGGGTAAAAGTATTAAAAAACAATAATAAAAACCGGCCAAGTGCGTGTCGGGCCACGCGCAGTGTAGGGTTCCGTAGACCATCTCAATAATGCGAACTCTGAGGAGAGATTTTATGAAAATTTATTTAATGTAGATACTACCGGTTTCACACACCTGACTTAAGACGCCTTAAGTAGTTCCCAATGAGGAATAAGTACAGCGCCAAGTACATTTTATAAGTTGGTCGATTGTTACTGTTACTTACTCATAAACTTGTAAAACCTACTTAGCTTTGAAAGTTTTCCTGTTAATAACAATAATATAATAATAATAATAAAGTATTTATTTATTTGTACATACCATACACGTAAGTGATTACACACATTGTATTACAAGTAGCAGCACAATATTTTTCACTCTTACATAACAATTTTTTTTATAGAATCGACAGAATGAATTTATACAAAATAATGTGACACAAACAAGAATAGATTATCGCTAAATCATATATTGCAGCGTTATAATAAAATATGCACCAACACATGAAATAAAGTAAAAAAAGAAAACAGGCAGTACAAACTACTACCTAAACTGGGGTTTACCCGTATCTCAGGTAGCAGCTCCTCCTCCCCTAGTTTACAATTTCAGTACTTTTTAGATGCATAGCAATCAGCAATACAGTATCGAAAAATAAAATTATTATCGTAGGTGTACAACATGAACTTTTTTTTTTTTTTTTTCTACTTACAAAGAAATACTTATAATAACAGTCTACCAGTTCACAAACTACATGTAGTTTATTAGTAAATTTTTGGAACTCTTTGCTATGTAAAACAAAAACAAAACTCTTGAAAACAATAATTACATTTGACAACCTTCTTAGCCCTACGGTACACCTTGGGTTCGGATGGATTCTTCAAACCCATCCACTAAGCAAATTAATTATTTATTAATACCAAAGTATATTTTTCATTTTTCTTTTTTTCCTTTTTTTTTCCTTTTTCATTTCCTAATATTACTAACTGTTTTTTTTTATAATTTATTGTTAACTTCGTCATATATACAACTACCGTGAGTTTTTTCACGTATCCAAAAACAACCATATGGCTGGCAGGGGGGGGGACACTTTAAAAATGTTGCACTTTAAAGCTTAATAGTTCACAAACGGATGCCTCAATCAAAAAACTGTTTCCACAAACCTATAATATTTTTGAAATTTCTATCCAACGACACCCTACACTATGGGAAAGACAAAAGAAATACATCCCCACTTACGTGAAGTAGGGGGTAACATAAAAAAAATATTTTTCAAAATTTTACTTTACCACTTTGTCGGCGAGATTAATATGTATGTCCATGCCAAATTACAGCTTTCTAGTACTAAGAGTCTATGAGCTAAGCTGGGGACGGACAGACAGACATGACGAAACTATACTCTACTATGGGTTCCTTGTTGACCACGGAACCTTAAAAATAAGGGGTAGGTACATCGAGCAAACAAAGAGAAGAGTAGGAACCCGCGTTAAAGAACACATAGCCGACGTCAAGCATAGGCGCGAAAATAAGTCTGCAGTATGCGAACATGCCCTAGAGGCCCAACCATTACATCAGATTTGATAAACCTCAAATAATCGCTAGAGAACAACGATTCATCCCTAGGATGCGCAAGTCTATTGAAATTAAAAAACGAATCCGAATTTCAATAGAGAAGATGGTTGGAATCTACCACCAGCCTGGGATCCCATCATACAAAATCTTAAATCCCAGCTCCAACATCATACTGCCAGACCAATGATACTGTAAGCTCTTTCTGCGTAAAACGGAACGCACCTGATTAAATTTAAATGAGGGTTTAAAAGCTACTAACTAATTATGAGACGACCAACACCTCAGTTCATACTCTACTCTTTGCCTCAGTCTCCCTGTGACCACGGACGTGGTGGTTTATGGCCCGTTCTCCCTATCAATCCATTGGGAAGGCTCATGCCCACTAGTGGGGACATACATTGAGCTAATGATGATGACGACGATGTGCGTAAAATTTTAAACATATTCTTATATACATAATGAATTATTACTATTTAAATTGAAAATTTATTCGAACCCGCACCCCATGACATGCCGAGTCAGGTGCACAACGGACTTTGCTGTCGTGGCTCTGTTAAACCCGCCAAAATTAATCAACATCTACTCGTACTCTGTAAGGCCAAGGGAGCCCTATTCAATGCCGACAACTACGTTATCAATATCCGCTCTTAACATTTTTACAAGATCAGATATTTTAAATATTTTTACACATATCAATTTAGATCAATTTATTTTAAAAAAAAAGTCGATGTGCTTAAAGACCACTATTTTAAGACACTAATAAAATCGCAAAAGATATTTCACAGATACATTTCTTTAGTTAATTCTATCCTGTGGCGGTAGCCAAAGTAACGTTAAGAAAACGATAGCGAAGTTCGAAAAGAATAAAATGTATGGGATTGACATAAGATTGACCACGTGATTTAGCGCGGCTTATGTCAATCCCATACATTAAATTCTTTTCGAACTTCGCTATCGTTTTCTTAATGTTACTTTGGCTAAGCCTACTGTATGTACATCATGTGGACATAGCATGTAAGCCATCATATTTCTACCAAAAGAAAATCACCAATCGTTTTTATGTTAGGTACAGAAAGTTCTACACTTACAAAAAGTTTGTAAAATTACATGGGCTCAGCGGAGAGTAGAGATTTCGTTCGGGATTTTGGGTTAATTAAAAAAAAACTCGTTTCAACTTCGGGCAGAATAATTAGCGATGTAATCTAGATAGGAGTACGGAGGCTTAATGGCTAAACGGTGTGGTCAGGAAAGCTAAGTTACTTTCGCGTTTGTATGTGCGACTTACGCCCGTTCCCTATATTCTATCTGTCTGTTGTTTTACTTCCGGGAGTTAGAAATTTGACATAATTTGTATGGAGCTTATGTCAAATTTGTATCTATGAGTATAGTAGGCAAAACAACAGATAGATAGGTTATTGGGAACGGGCGTTAGTTGTTCTTACGCCAGACATATATATTCAATTGTTCTATGGCACTGTAGTTACATTGGGCGTCCAAGTATTTAGTAAGCAGTTGTTTTTATTTTGATTTGTTTCATTTTTCAAAGTGACCAGTGGTTAGTAACTAATAGTCAGAAATTATAGTAATTCTGATAGTCAGTTTTATTGTAAAATGTAGAATTTCAAATTGTAGAATTTTATAACTTCAATGAATTTTATATTGTAGAACAAACACATTATTTTCAAAGGCGGAACTATATAAAAAAGTGTAATGTCGCATTTGGCACGTCACCAGAAATTGTATTTGTCCAAAACCATATTATCTTCCGTCTAACTAAAGCTATTTCTATTTCGGTATCTACTCTAAAATTTTATATAACGATGTAAAAAAAAAACTGTGCTCCAATAAAAACATAATTGAGGTGTCATGGCTGACTGACAGGTGATTTCTTATTTTTATACTGTAGCCATCATGAAGTTGTAGAGCAGGTAGGTTGGAGCAATCGCTCGCGACTTTTCCCCTTTTCTATATGCCATGAATTGCCGTGAACAAGTTGCTTAACCTTAGCAATACCAAACCGTGTGCGTTAGCCACTTCGCCATCGAGCTCTTCTCTTTCATTCTAAGCGTTTTTACCCGACTGTTTCAGATCGGACTGGTTAAGAGTCGCTACGTGTCACGCCGCCGGGAAAATCATATTGTCGTACCCAAAGTGCACCTTGGGATCTATAAGAATGGTTCGTACTTTGTGGCCGTTAAGGTGTACAATCATTTGCCAAATTACTTAAAAGCCCTACCAGACGGTCCGTCCACTTTATATGGGTCCTTGGGCCTACATATGAACAGTAAAATATTTTAATGTTATTAATTGTTTTGAGTAGCTTATATTATGTAGAAAACATAAATAAATGAAGTTTTGTATCAGGTTGGGTAAATAATAAAACATAGATTTTTTTCTAAAAGGTTTATATTTTTTATCTAATCATTTTCATATCTTGCCCAACTCACATACCATATCACTGACATTATATGAGCACAGCAACCTACAGTCCTCCGGCCGACTATGCAGTTGCAGTAGTACTGTTTAATTGCTTTAATGCCGTGCATGTTGGTGCTATATAAAATGTACACAAAATATATTTTTCGGCCAATATGCCTACTCTGTATTTTACCTCTTAATAATGTGCAACTGTCGGCCGAAGGAAAACCTTGTAAAAGGTCGCTGGCTCTATCAGTGCACACTTCAATCGTATAGGAACCGTCATTTCTTATGTGCTCTCCATAATAAGACCTTGCTTGTTTTATCTGGTATGTTCCACATGCTATCAAAACAAGTTCACTATATGTCAATCTTGGGAATTGAACATTATCAATAGTGACATCCAAACTTGAGAATTGTGTCCGCCTTTTATTTAAATTATTATCAATTACATAATCAGCTAATGTATTGTTTGTGTACAGTTTTACATTTATCACATTCATAATTTCTCCTGCATCTGGCCTATCTGTTATTCTTTGGTGAAACTTATTTATCAAAGCAGCAGCTATTTTAAAATCTGTCATGGCATGAGTGGAGGCCGTGTTAAAAAATTCACTTCTAAATATTTTGTAGCACATTTTGAAAATCCCGTTTACCGCCTCAACCACCCACCTGCAAATCGTTACTGTCCTTGATTTGTTTGCTGCTGCTGTCGATAATTGAGTTTCACCCTGTTGCAGGGATGCAGGGAAATGTACACTATAATGACATTCTTGTAAAAGCGGGACACTATCTCTAAAGCCCCTATCCAGTATAAAGACATCCCCGGGTTGAAAGTACCTTCGTAAAGCATTAGATTCATGATTGAATTCATTAAGCATTATATCTGCGTCTGACGTTGTTGCTGGATAGGGGCCGAGTACATCTATAATATAACCATCAGAACATACCATCAAAAAAGGCTTCATGAGGTTCCTATATTTGTGCAAAGAATATGTTTCTTTTTGGTACATGTAATTAGAACTCTTCTGTACAAATAAATAGGTGCCATCGAGAATAACTATTGGGTTTCTATTTTCTCTTCCGAATAGCTGATTGGGTATTAAAAGATTTCTCGTAGCAATTTGAGCTCGAGTTATATGATTTATCCCTAAGTTCCTGGGAACAAAATCTTGAGTGAGTATTCCACGTACTTTATTTAATAATCTAATTAAAGTGGTTCGCGGTACATTTTATAACGTTGATATTCGTTCGTTGCTATCACCAGTTCTTATTTTCATTAAGTATGCAGCTAGCGCTAATGTGCCATTCCGCATGGTATTTATTTGCTGCACATCTTCTTTCAGTTGCCAAAACTGCTGCTTAGTTAAACCAGTCCAGTAATGTACCGAATCATCAGACATTTGCTGTATATTTACAAAATCTAATGTTTGTTTTCTTTCTTTTACAAAAGAGGCAAAGTCTTGTATATGATTAGCTGTAAAATGTTGAATTGACTGCATATTGTCTCTCAAAATATCAAAATTGTCATTTCTTAAATGAAATGCACAAATCCTACATTGTTGTGGTATATAGTAATTGTACTCAATAAAAATATGTACTCTAAGCCACAAGGGAATCCTTAGCCTTTCTTCAGCATTGCAACCAGGTAAAAAACAATGCCTTTTGGAATCTGGAGCCCTTTTCAAATCTGGTAAAAATATGGAAATATTAACGCCTTGCTGTATTTCGCCATCACCACCTTGTATTTCGCCAGCACCGTCTTGCTGTACTTCACCACCAACATCATTCACCACATTGCGAGTACGGGCAGCATGTCTGTCAGCTCTCTGCCAACATGGATGGCAGATTCTGTCAGATGCTCGCAACTGAAAAAAAAGAACTTTGCTGTACCTACTTTTGTTTGTTTATCAATGATCTCATTGGTCTGGTTACATGATATAATAGTTAAGCAGAGTTACTGACAAAGTCAAAACACTAATAACCTGCCCTATAACTAGACACTGGCTAAATCATATCGAGAGCCATCTTACTAGAAATTGAATTGAGTATAATAGTTATCAAGGGTAACACGAACAGCTCACTAACTCAACATAGCTTGTGTTGTGGGTTTCAATTTCAATTAAATTACAAACAAAATGAACAACATGACGTCACAGGCAAACAAATAAATAATAATAAGTATGAATACATAACTAGTAGACAACTTACCTCATGTGGATTTATCCATTGTATGATGACACTTCTTATTTGTCTCTCTCGGTCTGTATCATTGCTTAAGCTTTGCGATCTGATTCTTAACAGTGAAGATCTACAGTTGACACATATCTGTCTATGATGATTAGCAGCAGAACTTGTTGAGGCTTCGTAGGATGAATCTTGCATATTGATTGATGCATTCAATGCCACAGTCCAGCAAGGATGACATACAAAGCTGTCTGCTGCAATCTGTAAAGAATAAGAAACAAATGAAATAAATGTTGTAGTGAATGTAATCTGTCAGTGTACCTAACAAAAATACGTAAATAAATATACGTATTGCAAAATTCAAGGCCGGGCACTTTCATTTAATGTTAACTTATTATTTTAACTTATTATTTACCAAAAAACTACATAATAATGAATTTCACGAGTCAGAAACTTACCACTTGCGGTGCAATCCAATGAAGTATTACTCGCAGCACTTCCACAAGGTTAAGAACATGTCTTCTCCTGTGGGTGATATCTGTGCCACAATTGATACACCTTATCGATTCATCAGACAAAATCGGAAGGTCCATGTTTATGCGCAAGTCATCATCTAAGACGGGTTCATTATCCAAATAAATGCCAGGGTCAACGTTTGAAGCGGGTACCGAGTCCGAAAGCAAGCCGTGGTCGTCAGAAAGAGAGATATCGGAATCCATTATAATAAGCACAAGTCGAAGTAAAAATCCAAAACACAAACAGTACAAACGAAACGAGCGGCGAAAGCAATGAATGAGAATGATGACATTGGGCAGCAGTAGGCTTGTGTCGTACTCGTTCATGTACTATTAGGAAGCAATTCCTTCATGTGAACTAGAACGAACTATTCTGTGTCGACCGCTCAAATCGGTCTTTTAGTACAGTTTAGTTCATTATTCTTTAGCGATATTCGGGGTCCTCGCGAGCGAGAGCCGAGTAAGAACGATTATGTACGAACGAGTGTCTGAGCAAGAGAGTATTAGAGACGCGTATGCGTGAGCGTGATGGAGGATGAACGAACTAGAATGCTAGTGAATCCCGACTTTGTACCGAAGTTGTACATTATTTTGGTGAATAATACCTTTCCTAAACCTGATTCAGGAGGAATTTCGGTATATTTCCCGCGTGCGCTGGTTCAAAGCTTTTAAGTTTTAAGCCTATGATTCGCTACCTTTGAAGTCCCGAGTGAAGATGTGTATTGCCGGAATAAAACATATATATAAATTCAATCTCTGTCCCTAAACTCACCCCAAAAATCCGCTAAACACTCACATATTCATAATTAATAGTTATTTAAAACCGAGCCGGCCGGCAGCGACAGCGAAACTCATTGACATTATTTTTCTTCCTTTTCAAATTCTTCCGCGCATGACACGTAGTGTTGCGCGGCACTGGCGATCTTCTTTAAAAAAGTTTGTATTTGCCACCCAGCCCCAAAAGAGAGACAAATATATACAATATAGTGTGTTAGAGCAGTCGACACGACAGAATTAATGTTATGAAAAAAGGTGTAATGTTGCGCCTAGAAATAAATCGCTAATTTGGCATTAAAAATAAAACATTCCCCCGCCCGAGAAAGGCTGAAGCCTTTATCAACCCAAAACTAACATAACAATACCGCATAAATGCTGCAATAACCGCAAAATTGCGACCGTATAACTAAAATAACCTTTAAATAAAACAGTTTTACAACTAATCATCTAGGGGAAGTCTACAAATTTTAACAACCGGTCGCATCATCGTGCCTGTTGAGACTTTTAGTCTTACAACTCGTACGACCCCGTCACTACCAGGCAGCAAATCCTCAATTCTACTTAATCTCCACTTGAGTGGCGGCACATTTTCTTCTTTAATTAAAACAAGATCACCCTTTTTAGGTGGATCTGTCGGAGATGTCCATTTCCTTCGCATTTGAAGTGAGTGCAGGTACTGCTCACTCCATTTCCTCCAAATACGTTGACACATAGCCTGAATCAGGTTATAACGATTTAAACGTGAATCGGGTATGTCTTCCCAGTTATACTCCGGAACCGATAGCAAAGGTCTACCTATAAGAAAGTGAGCAGGTGTCAGAACTTCAAAGTTTTGAGGATCCTGAGTCAAGGGACATAACGGACGACAGTTCAAGACCGCCTCAATTCTAGTAAATACCGTTACTAGCTCGTCGAACGTTAGCACCTGGTCACCTATGACCCGCCGCAATAAAGTCTTAGCAGACTTAACAGTAGCCTCAAACAAACCACCGAAGTGTGGCGCTGCAGGAACGTTGAAACGCCAAGATATATTTTGCTTAGCCGCTTCGTTAATAAGCCCTTGCTGGACATCCCGAGAAGTTAAATATTTTTGAACCTCGCTTAAATGTCTACTCGTACCAACATAGTTGGTTCCGCAATCTGAACGGATCACACTAGGAAGACCGCGCCGTGATGTGAATCTCGTCAAAGCCGCAAGAAAACCTTCAGTCGAAAGATCCGTAACACACTCTAAATGAACACATTTAGACGAAGAACAAATGAAAACGCAAAGATACGCCTTTAACGTTTTGGCCTTCCGCACCCGCGAGTGTTTAATAATAAAAGGACCGGCAAAATCCGTTTGCACGGTATGAAAAACTCCAGTCGCATTAACCCTGTCACTGGGCAGTCCTGCCATCATCGGCTCCGTAGGCCGAGCTTTAGTTCTAAAACATTTCATGCACTTGAAAATACGTGTACGAACTACTTGTCCCGCCGAAATAATCCAAAAATACTTTTGCAATATAGCCAGTAAAACTGTAGCACCTGCATGGCAATATGTTTTGTGGAAATGGTCCACAATCAGGACAGTGAGAGGGTGACGTTTTGGTAAAATAAGTGGATGTTTCTTACCAAAAGACAGACTCGAATGCTCTAAGCGACCTCCAACGCGTAATAATCCGTCATCACTAATAAAAGGCCCGAGCCTACGCAACCGCTTAGAGCATAGTTTATCTTCCCTCAACTGGCTAACATCATCGGCAAATTCCGCATTTTGAACCAATTTAATTAAACGCTCTAAAGCAAAGCGTCGCTCAGCAGCCGTCAACGCTCCTACTAGTTTCCTGGAAGGATTCTTAGCGTTGTGAACAAACCGTAAACAATATGCTACGACCGCAAGTAACATATTTAAACTACTGAAAAGACTGAATATAGAGTCGGTTTCTACTATCTCCGTGAAAACCTTGACTTTTGTTTTCCGCAAACCAGGTAAGTCAGGTTGAGTCTTATCAATTATATTTATAGGCCAGGTTTCGGCATCACCTGTCAGCCAAGTTGGTCCCCACCACAAAGGATGACCAAGTAAATCTGACGCGCGACAACCGCGACTCGCAACATCAGCTGGGTTCATCTCTGAAGGCAAGTGTCGCCAAGTTATATTCAATCCGCAGTTAACTATTTGCGAAACCCGATTACCCTCGAAGATCTGTAGTAAATGAGGAGATAACCGCAACCACGAAAGAACGATGGTACTATCAGACCACCCAAAGATCTCCTTGACGACCACTTCGTCTTTGATAGCCTCCACAACGTATTTAAATAATCGTACTAACAAAGTCGCACCGCTAAGCTCAAGCTTGGGTATAGTTAGTTGAGATTTGACTGGGGCCACCCGCGATTTGGCCATCATCAAACTAACTTTGACCTAACCGTTCCGTCCTTGAGTTCTTAAATAAATCACTGCACTGTATCCGAGTTCTGATGCATCTGAAAAGCCGTGAAGAGAGCAGGACTTGGCATCGTTTAAAACAAATCGCTCTAGCCGCAGTTCAGCGATTGTGGGCAAGTCTCTCACTATACCCTTCCATTCCGCGATGACGTCAGCAGGAGGTACATCGTCCCATGATAAATTTAATAGCCACAACCGCTGCATGAGAACTTTGCCTTGAAATATCACAGGAGAGATCCATCCCAAAGGATCAAAGGTCCTAGCCAATGTTGACAAAATTAACCGTTTGGAACAGCCGTCTGTCCCGTCAAGTTTTAAACGATAGGAGAAACTATCGTCATTAGAGTCCCATTGAATGCCTAATATTTTGAAGAAACTGGATCCGTCCGCATTATCAAAGACCCGAGGCTTCTCCAGATGTTCCGCTGGTATGTCTTGTAAAAGCTCTTTGCAGTTAGACGTCCACTTACTCAACTCGAAACCGCCTGAGCGTAGTAAGTCCGTCAGCTCCTGCTTTAGTCGGCTCGCATCTTCTGGAGTATCTGACCCGCCTAAAATGTCATCCATATAGACCGAGGAACGAAGAAGACGCGCCGCCGCCGGATGTCGATACTCTTCGTCCTCTGCCAATTGCCTCAACGCCCGAATCGCGAGGTATGGACTGGACTTCATACCATATGTCACCGTGTTGAGCTGGTAAAGAAGTAAAGGTAACTCCGGTGATTCTCTCCAGAAAATGAGCTGGTATCGCCGATCTTCTTCAGCAATCAAGATCTGTCTGAACATCATCCTGATATCAGTAGTGAAGACATACTTGTGTAACCGAAACCTGCAAATGATCTCCGCAATATCACGTTGCAGTTTTGGTCCCGCATGCAAGCAGTCATTTAGAGAAACTCCGTTGTTGGTAGCACAACTAGCGTCGAAAACTACCCTTATCTTTTCTGAATCCCTTTTAAATATTCCGTGATGCGGAATAATATAACCCGCACCTGAGGTATAGTCTTCTGGTTTACCATCACAGAGAGACATATGACCTGTGCTCAAATACTCCCGCATAAAATCAACATATTTTTGACGAAAAGTCTCATTGACGTGAAGCCGCTTTTCCATCGCCAAGAACCGTTTCATGGCCAGTGGTACCGAATTACCAAGTGAAGGCCTAACCGACAGAAACGGTAAGCGTGCCGAGTATCTTCCGGTCTCATCCCGCTGATGAGTACTTTGAAAGATAGTCTCGCACTCCATGGCCTTAGGGTCCTCAACCCTATCCGGAATGTCCTCCACTTCCCAAAAGCGTTCCAAAATTTGGTCTGTGGTTGTGTTACAGAAGAAGGTCTGAGAAAAATATGTCGCTTTAGGATACGGATTAAAAGTCGTATAAGTAACCGGACCTGTCAACACGTGACCGAACACCGTGTTCATCGCTCGAGGTAAATGATCATTGATCTTAAGACATCCGCCGCTTAGTAATATATCCCCGAGTAGATCTGCACCGATTAAAATATCAATCTCCCGACTGAGGTAAAACTGCTCATCCGCAAGACAAAGTCCCCGATAACTTTCCGCCAACTGAGGTGACAAAGAAAAACTTGGTAAATTATGTGTAATTTTATTCAATACCGTAGCACCAGTCATTAAAACAGGTTGATCCGCATATTTCGGAGCTATGGTTAAATTAACCCCACCCCTGCAACCGCTAACAGAAGTGCCGCTCAGTCCCGTGACTGTAACAATGTTAGATTTAAACCGCTTTAAACCTAATCTATTCAAGCACGCCTCTGAAATAAATGTACTTTGGCTACCGCCGTCTAGTAACGCTCGTGCTTCCTGATAATTTCCACTATGATCCAATACTCGCACTACCGCCGTTGCAAGTAAAACAGTGCGTTGGTACATACTTGGCTCGCTAACGTGTGAAGCCATCAGCCCAGTAGTCCCAGGTGCCGCATTCTCTAGTATAACACTGGTTGAGGGCGCACCGCTTGAAGCCGGCATAACGGGTTCACGGGATACACGAACCATCGAAACACTATTCGCGACCGTTTGCTGTTGACGTTCTGGCACTGATGTAGGAACGTCAAAATGTAATAAATAATGATGTTTGGGCGAATTACATTTATAACAGTTATTGTTATAAGTGCATTGGTTAATGTTGTGACCGTTCAAACATTTGAAGCACAAATTCAGTGAGATTACTTGGCGCTTCCTCACTGCCGGTTTCATTGCTAAAAATTGGTCACACTTAGCAATGAAGTGTCCACTTTTCCCGCACAATTTACAAGTTGCTGCATTTTGAAAAGTCGCATGAGCCCTTACCGCATGGCTTGGTCCGCTGCGCCTGACAGGCATTATGCTAGCCTGTAGCTCGATACTAGACTCCAAGATCCGAATCTCATTTTCTAGGAATTTTATTAAGTCCGACAGAGTGGGCAGCTTGTTTTCAACAATCTTGTCCTCAAAATGTTTTTTCAAATAGCCGTCTAATTTTTGAAAATTTATGTAGAACAATAAATAAGACCATGAATCTACAGGAAAATTCATTTTTTCTAATGCCTTGGTATTTTCCATTAAAGTGTTTAAAAACGCCTTAAGCCCGCTTAAATTTTTCGTACTGACATGTGAAGCACTCAATAAATTTTGCAACAATCTATCCGCCAACAATCTCTTGTTGTTATACCGTGACTTAAGCAAATCAATTGCGATCGAATAATTATCGCCGGTAACTAACAAGTGTTGAATTAAAGCCTTCGGTTCTCTTAATAATGAACCCACTAAATAGTACATTTTTTCTGTGTCCGACAATGACGGTTCATTACCTACTAATGACTGAAACAATTCAATGAACGGCACATACTCTTCGAGCTTGCCCGAAAAAGTAGGAATTTGTAAGCGCGGTAGCACCGCCCGCGACCTGCCTTTACTTTTACAATCACCGATATCTGATGTAGGACCGCTCCCCATCAGTTCGAAATATTTCCGCTTAATAAAATAGTATTTATTACTATACAGGTTGTAGATTTGCATTCCCGCCATAAATTTACAGCTGATCGTAATTGGTACACTTAATGACTAAAAAATACTTTTAACACGGAGAAAGTAATAAGGAACCGATTGATTAATAAAATGATCTCAGTGTAAATTAGAATAGCGACCGTCGACTGACGAGAATAGGGGTGCAGACCGTAGTAGGTACATAAGAGCGCAGCGGGCGGACATTAAGTCGATGAACTTACGTAAACTTGTAGGTACTATTATGTATTCTGTGGTAAAGTGGCTTACTCTTACGCATAAGTATACTTTGTTGCAATAAACTATTATTAGGTACTTACTGATCATGTTTAAGATACTCGCAGGTACTGCTCAAAGTGGGCACCTTCACGTTCTATGCACAAATGAGCACGGCGCCTTAAGTTTCTAGGTAACTTTTGCAGCACACTACGATTTGACCTTACACTCTCAAAAGCCATTAAAATATTTTGTTTTAACTGCACAACACTCGTGATTTCGTCTTTATAAACCATTCTTTTTATGTCTCCCCACAAATAAAAGTCACAAGGAGTCAAGTCTGACGACCAGGCCAGGGCACTGGCCCACCTCGACCAATCCACTCGGTTCCGAACACTTCGTCCAAATAATCGCGCACTTGGCGTCCATAATGCGGAGGCGCCCCGTCCTGGTGGTAAAAGAGATTCCGGTGAAGAGCTAGTGGCACGTCGTCAAGCATTACGTCAACTACGTGCTAAAACATACACTCGTCCGTCCATAGAATGCTGGCTTCTCGGTGTTCTAGTACCCAGTGACAAAAAGTGACCCGGGCGGCATGATCTTGCTCGTTCAATTCTTGAACTCTTCTGAAGTGGAACGGGTGCTGTTGCTCCGACTTAAGAAGCCGCCAGACTGTTGTGTGGTGGACATTGAAGTGGCGGCCAGCATCACGAGTACTGGCACGTGGTTCCCTCTCGAAGTATTCGAGTATTTGCTCTTGCAAATCGACTGAGAGGCCCACACTGCCGCGACCCTGCGCATGTCGAGGAACGTTGAACTGGCCATGATCCCTCAGTCGTTGCGTGGCAGCAAGCATTACCTCGCGCGATGGAGTTGGTCTGTTTGGAAACATTTCCACAAACATGACCACGGCTCGACGTAGACTGTTCCCACTAATTGCGTATAATCGCACCATCTCCACAAGTTCTACGTTAGAATAATTTTCCGTCATTTTACTTTTTTTACACACACAAACAACACACCTAAGAACACGTTTCGCTCCAAATTCGCTAGGGCTAAGAAATGTGTCACTCGTTCGGGGTTGCGCGGCACACTGGCTTTGATGCGTGCCGCGTGCCGGCCGCCGGCGCTCGCCGCGCCGACTAGGCTGCGGGCGCGCCGCGAAGCTCGAGCTTGTTGCTACCTACTCGTGGTCGGGTGCGCGGGCGTACGCGAACGAGCGTTTATTTTTTAGTGCTACGCAGACGTGCGATTCGTATTTACAGATTTTGAAAATATGATTATTATTTTTTCATATTCTTTTTATAATTTATTTGTAATAAGTATAAGCAATACGACTGCTGCTATGAATATGGCGTGAATGCAAATCAACAAGTTGTATATCTCGTAGGCTCGCTTTTGCAGCTCGAGATCATCTTCTTCTGGTCCCTGAAGCCGTAATTCCAAATTATTTTCCACAAAAGTTTCAAACGTTTTTTCCAAATCAGGAAACCGCACTAAAATTCATTTTTCTGATCCGATGATAGATCTGTAATTTTGGCAAGAGCCTCCAACAAATCAATATTTTGAGCTGCCATGTCATACTTCATTTGTGTTAACAGTGCCTTCCTTGCTGCCGCCATGTTAACCGATAAATGAAGAAACAAGTTTAAATAAATCAAACAAAATCCCACCAAGCACGATAATCTAACACAATTAAAATTATCAATATTAAAAACATTAAAAGAAGTTATATTTTTAACAAATATAATATTAGCTACCGCTAGCCAATACTCCGCACCGCTTATTAGCAAAATATTAAAATGATAATAATACAAGAAGTGTCTTTCGACCGAGAATCGAACCGCAGACCGTACAGCACAAGTGACGCGTACCGCTACGCCAAGCCTACCGGTAACATGTACGTTGAAATTAAGGTACACTATCCGCAAAGATAAAGTACAAAACTGTTTTATCTGTCAAAGTCAACCGAATATTCTAGAAACCACATTAAATTCACTTTAATAAATTGACATTTCATTCCTAATGCCAAGCATACTCAAAAAATACAACGCCAAGTGAAAATTGCGTGTGTTGGTTTCCATAGAAATTGTTTACAAGTGACAGGAAATTAAATATGGGAGGAAAGTGAAATATAATAAATATCATGAAACTAGCACTTACAAACACAATATTTACCGCTAAATCTGTGTGTAGTGTAGATATGCCGTTTAAACTATTTAAATAACGATGTCTGATTCGACCGTTCGAACCAACAACAATGCCGCAAAAAATGTGTTTCTTGTAAGAACTGTTCAAAAGTACCGAACCATAAGCTCAAAACGAGCACAGAAATAAATAAATCCGGCTCGAAGGACCAAATGGTGAATAATACCTTTCCTAAACCTGATTCAGGAGGAATTTCGGTATATTTCCCGCGTGCGCTGGTTCAAAGCTTTTAAGTTTTAAGCCTATGATTCGCTACCTTTGAAGTCCCGAGTAAAGATGTGTATTGCCGGAATAAAACATATATATAAATTCAATCTCTGTCCCTAAACTCACCCCAAAAATCCGCTAAACACTCACATATTCATAATTAATAGTTATTTAAAACCGAGCCGGCCGGCAGCGACAGCGAAACTCATTGACATTATTTTTCTTCCTTTTCAAATTCTTCCGCGCATGACACGTAGTGTTGCGCGGCACTGGCGATCTTCTTTAAAAAAGTTTGTATTTGCCACCCAGCCCCAAAAGAGAGACAAATATATACAATATAGTGTGTTAGAGCAGTCGACACGACAGAATTAATGTTATGAAAAAAGGTGTAATGTCGCGCCTAGAAATAAATCGCTAATTTGGCATTAAAAATAAAACAATTTTAATGACTTTAAGGTCTAAAATCACTTACAATGCAGGGACAAAATGATCCCCGGCCGCTCTTTGATTTGTTTTAAAATAATTTTCTGTTTGACGAGATAAAATATAAAACTTAGATTGCGTAAACTTATAATAATGTTCATTGGTAATTTACTGATTTTGATGTTTTTATTTGTTTTTATAACGGCAATGTATAAGATTATGTAAGTTTGATAATAAACTTATTCATAGTTAGGTATTACTGCTTTTGAAGAAGTCTTGGCGCGATTGGTGGATTGTATTTTATGGACTGGGCAGTGAAAAGTGTGTATTATAAACTGTAGCAGATGAAAGTGAATATAAAATACATTAATTTAAATCAAATTAATTTAAAAAAAATACGAATATCTCAAAAGAAAAATAAAATGTACATTTATAACAAAATATTTGATTTTTAATAAGGCAATTTATTCAGTCATTTAGTTTTACATATTTAATGAAAAATGTTCAATTTATCAAAATGACAGTCCTAAGCCTGCAAAGTATGAAGGGAAGTCAAATATTTATTCTATTTCGTCCGATATGTCCTAATAAAAGCAGTGTACTATAACGTACTAATATTACTAGAATACTGAACTAGTTCATTTAACGGATTGTACTAGTTTGGAGCGTTCCCTTTAGTGACCGGGTAAGAACAAGCCTGGGCAGCAGGATGACAGCTTTAACATATTAGTGTTGCTAGAGTATAAAAATAAATTATTTCGAGACACTTCTATCTATTATTTTTTATTAATACGTTTAAGCTCATAGGATTATAAGACGTAAAAAGTAATAAAAGTAAATAATCTAACATTCAGCTATTATCATAAAACCAGGATTTACATTTTCAATCGCATTTCACAACTTGGCTCAATTATTTAATCACTTGGCAACACAGGAAAGTCATGGATGACCGCGCTTTTTAAAGGAAGTCAATTAAAAATCGGGTAAAATTCATTTTTATTATAATTTATTTTCATACTCCCAAATAGTGATCGATAATCAATAAATAATTTTAGATAACTAGTTATAAATTACTTAATTTACAATATGATTGTTCAGGGGTGGGCCCTTATTGGATGTTGTCCTTGAGAATGAGCTAAACAGAATTTTAATTGCTGAAGCCTTTTATAACATAAGAGAATATTTTGAAAAAAAGGTACTAATCTATACTTACTAATATTATAAAGCTGAAGAGTTTGTTTGTTTGTTTGTTTGAACGCGCTAATCTCAGGAACTACTGGTTCGAATTGAATAATTCTTTTTGTGTTGGATAGTCCATTTATCGAGGAAGGCTTTAGGCTATATAACATCACGCTGCGACCAATAGGAGCGAAGCATCAGTGAAAAGTGTTGCAAAAACGGGAAAAGAGCCTAAAAAATTAAAAATGCTGCCGAAAGTCACTATTCCACGCGGACGAAGTCGCGAGCACAGCTAGTGTATAATAATAACGCAATGGAGGCGAGGTTTTAATTTCCCTTTTTCATTTACACCTTGTCTAAAATGTTGCTATTCATTTTAATAAGTTTAGTTAAAATATAATTCGTTACCGATTTTTATTTTTAGTTATAAGATTTTATTTGTTTAAAAGATTGAAATTTGCGATACCTTTAATGGGTCATGTTTATGGGATTTTTATATATATATTTTTTTAATGATCTATGTAATACCAACATGTGCCAATAAATGATATGAATATGAATATAAGTAGGTATGTAAGTACTTATGTATGTATGTCTGTTTCTTTGGCACGCCCTACAACCCAAACGGCATGGTGGATTTTAACTTATGAGGTGTCGTTAGATTCGTTTTGACTGTGGGAGGGACATAGGCTATAAAAAAAAAGAAAAGTAAAAACATTGGCCGGGTTAGTATTATAGCTATATAGTCTTGACCCCAAAAAACTGTTAGATCGACCACACGATCAAAATTCTTTAAACGAACTACAACGTCTACGGAATTTAAAGTAATAATTTTTCATTTACAGCAATGTTTTATGGTGTTTTGTTTTCGGGAATATTAGCAGATTTTATTTCCATGTTAAAAAAAAATCAAAGAACTTGTCAGTAAAAAGAACTTGTCAGTAAAAAGTACTAGACGTCAAGAGTTTCGTTTTTACGCCTTAATCAGATTATTGTCAATTTGGTGTATGACTTTGCTATTTAAAAGAGTAAGGCGTTTTAATATAATTATTTTATGTAGGTTTTGAAATGCTTGGTTATTTACTTTACAAAACTAAAAGGTTTGAAATAAACCAAATTATTAAAATAAAACAAATACCCGACTGCTAAAACAACTATATAAAAAAAACAATAATATACTCGTAAAACCCGAACTAACATAAAAAATAACTAGAAAGAAAAAAACAAGCTCTACGATCCCAGAATTCAATTTGCAAGCAATATTGAATGCAACGTGAAATATTTCCTTGTCCGATACTTATACTTAAACGATAAAATCTATAATAAATGAGTATTTTTTTGTAAGTTTATTGATAGCTGTTGTCGCAGACGGGGACAATCATCAACCAAGAAGCCGTGGCTAGCTCAATTAAATCCGCACTTTCTTTGGTTGGTGATCGGACAAGGAAATATTTTACGTTGCATTCAACATTGCTCAAATTGAATTCTGGGATCGTAGAGCTTGTTTTTTTCTTTTCAGTTTTTTCTCTTTGCAGTTATTTTTTATATAGTTGTTTTAACACTCGGGGTTTTTTGTTTTACACAGATAGCTAGTGGAGCAGCTATTTTATTGATTAATAACCATAGTTTTCTCGTACTCAAATCTGTTATTAGCGACATAGTAAAAAAGGTAGGTACGTTACTAACGCCCCAATGGCGTCCGGAACAAAAAAAGACAGCCGTATCCTTTGCTTCTCGCTTATCACAATTGAACTCGAAGAAGGAGACAGACAACGAGACACCTGAGTCACTTGGAAGTACCGGACTACCGGTTACAAAATCCCATTTTTTTTAATTTAAATAATGGCGAATAATAACAAACAGTAGCTGTATTTTTCATTCTGATTGCTTTAATTACGCTCTCACTTTAACATTATTTGAAAATATATAAAAATAAATATTATTGTTATTAAAAATGAGTATCTGTGCTGCCGCTGCGAAAAATTTCGAATTATTTTATGCGGTTGTTTTGTATGTATATAACGTATCTACCTTTATAACATCATTGACTCAAATAGATTGCCAAGACATTGTCCATGCTCAAAGTCACTATGCCCTTTGAAAAATACTTCATTTAATCGGCATGGTGGTTTACATTACCGTCCAATCTTGTTTCGCGCGTTTTGGCTGTACACCAGGGAATCGGGTGTCGTATACGTAAAACATTATTTTCACGGCTAGTAATGGGTCACACTCGATTATCGATGTTTTAGTTGGATCAGCGTTTCGTAATAAGGCCACAAGCACGAGCGTCTTGTGATTTGTCACGCTGTTTTCTAGTTCATTGCGAGTTATGTTATGGCACTCGTCTCGTGCCATATAGCTATTGTATCCTAAACTGAATAAAGCATTTTTAATTTTAAGTCAACAATCTATTTAGCCCGACTAGGTGTTTGTGTGTTGTTGAAAATGAATCCTAGGTATCATGTTAGGGTACATCTATATTGTATATGTCTTGTTTTAATGTGTGTTTTATATGTGCAATGAAGGATTAAATTTTAAAACACTCTTAGGAGTGTTATAACGCCCTGCCAGGTTAAGTGGATCAAAAATAACGCAATGAACAGAGTAATCGAAAACTTAAAATGTCTAAGGACGTGACCAAGCGATATGGTGGGAGCTTAGCCCAATTCAAAATAATATAATAAAAAAAAGAAAGAAAGAAACACTATGATATTTCAAAAAATAGATATAAAATAAAATAAAATGCAAATAATTAGAAGCCGAAGCAAATAATGCATGTTCCAAGTGAATCCGCTCTTTCATTACAATATTTATGTTTTATGTATAAACATTTGTTATTTAACATACTATCAGTAATACTTTACATTTTTTTTAAAATTGCACTGGCTTTAATTTGTTATCATATGATGTGGGGTTCCATGAAATGAAAGGGATTTGTTGAGTGTTCCGCCGCCTAAGAATTTTGGGAGCTGCCGTTTTAGATTACCAGAAACAAAATGAAACCCCGCTATGCACTCATCATCATCATCTTCATACTGAAGTTTGGAGATCAGTATACACTACTTACAGTTTATACTGACACTACCAACCCCTACCAATCGTTTAGTTACAAAAACGTGTCAGACGACTTTGCACAAGTAAATAAAGAAATATCGTGAAAAATAACATGCCTGCAGGTGTTATTACGGTATTAGTACCGTGTTTTTGAGTGTCTGATATTAATCGATGACAGTTATTACACTTGCCATGCTCATAGGTGTACAGAAAGTTTTTCAACCAAACAAACAAACAATCAACCCTTTATCCTACTGTTTGTCATCTCTACCTGTTAAAACATTACAAAACGTTACTGCACAATATTGTTGCAACAAGTATTAGGTTAATCAAAAATCTTTTCGCGGAAGCGACGAATCTATCGATATATAAACAACACTCCCAACACTGATCGTAAGGTCAATGCGATCAACAGCTTTGCCGTTTTTCTCAATCAGGCCCGCTTTTAGGCCGGCCCGGCAATAATATCAGCCAACTAGCTCTATTTCACGGTTGTCTGGGCCTCTAGCTTACTGTCTTGCCGTAATATAGAGTCACGGGTCATCATGAACAATGATCTTTTATTTGGAATTTGACGTCAAACTTTTTTCCTTATAACTGTAAAAACCGAGTGGATGAAAGTTAAACCTGATAGCCGCTGGTCCTGTGTTCAAAATCCGGGTCGGACAAAGCGTGTGTTGATGAACCCGCATTTCGAAATCGAAATTGTGGTGATTAAGCTTAAGGCTTACACACTGGTTTTCATGGTGTCGCCATCTTTGAGGTCCCGGGTTCGATCCCCGGTCGGATCAATTTAGAAATACCTGTTTTTCTAAATGGTTTCGGGTCTGAATGTTTCCGATGTATAATAAGTATGTATTTAAGCATATTAAGTATAATATTTATATAATTTTTAACGCAAATTTTGTTGCAATGTTGAAAAATGTTGAAAAACACAAATGTTGAAAAAAATTTTTCAACATTTGTGTTTTTGTAATTTGTTCGCAACAAAATTTGTGTTAAAAATTATATAAACATTTATAAATAGCTTGCCTACTTCATAACTGATCTTTAGTATTTGTAAAAATATTATGATCAGATGTTGACATTGAATGGGATTGGATGGGAAAAAAAGATTGCTTTTTGATAATATAATGTTCTAATTCACGTAACACATCACCATAGAAATATTATCACCTCTATCAAGACAAAAGAAAATCAACTGAAATGTAGACGTGAATGCAAATGAAAAACGTACTAACACTTAAGAGCGTTTACGCCGCACACTAGCGCCGCCAATGAAAAAAAAAACATATCTAGTAATTAGAGATAGAAAATCAAATTATGCTCAACAAACTATTTGAATGAAGTAATTTAGCATTTTTACGTCACCTAATGAACACCTGACATGTTATGGTTTAGTTAAATATGGCGTTATAGTTAAAAGTGGCCGTAACGTTTTATTTAACTACTAGATATGTTTTTTTTTCATTAGTGGCGCTAGTGCGCAGCGTAAACGCTCTTAACTAGACGAAGATTTTGACGATTTTGCCGGACTTTCGGTGGCGCTAACTCGTGAGGCCCCGGGTTCGATTCCCGGTCGGGTCAATGTCGAAAACGAACTTTTCGATATTGTGTCGGGCCTGGGTGGTTGTGGTACCGTCGTTGTTCCTGATTTCCATAAAACAAGTGCTTTAGCTACCTTGGGATCACAACAATGTGTGTAACGTTGTCAATAAAAAATAATATAATCTAGGTATATAAATAAAAATGAATCGCTAAATGTGTTGTGTGGCGGCCTGCGGTCGCCACATAATTTCTTATCTTCACGTATGGTTAAAGAGTTTGTAATCGCATTCCTAATCGCGTGTAGATCTGATCAAGATAACACACGGCATCCTCCCTCCAACATCTACACAGTTTATATTGTATAAATAGTCTTGTAAGGTTTAGATGATAAGTCAGTCACAATGTAGTCTCTTTATCTGATAAAGAGCCGAGAAATACGCCAGTCTGAGGATAAATATGAAGCTATAATGAAGTACTCAAAATGAAGTTATTCAACAAATATTTTGTTATGCAATAAGATGTTACAGTAGAATAAATAAGCATAAAAATGAACCAGTTTAGGTAACTAATGTAATAATAAGATTTTAGTACGTCCATCAATCATTTTATATATTAAACACAACATGTCTTATCTCTATGTAGTATAATGTTTAATCTTATTTTCATTATCTTGATTTTAGTCAATTTTAATTTTAATTTTTTTTGCTATTATGTCTGTTTATTAGTCTAATAGATTAATTTATTATTAATAGACGACGTGTCTATAGTCTATTGTAAGAATATGCGTAATTTAAAGTTTTACTTGTGTCATTTAAAATTTAATATGTATAGGTATAACGTGATAAAAAATATTAGTAAAAATATATGATGTTGAGAGGAATTTTATACATTTTAAAGTAAAAATCATTTGTGTAATCGGTCGTTTTTAAAAGATATTTATCAAGTATTTTGGTCATATATGGAAGAATACAAGGAAACAGCTCTCATCAGCAGCATTCAGCAAGCCAGCCAGCCTCAAGGTTCCATCGCAGCAACGTATCGCTTCCTGGTTCCTCGGCATCACTCGACGGCCAAAAAGTACCGTCGCACTTCTCCATACGTCTCGACTCACCGTAGACTGGAGAACGCTCGTCTTCTCAACGAAGACTTGAGCACGCTCATCACGACTCACCGTAGATTAGAGCACTACTGGCATTTGTAAACGGAAAACGCAAAAGAAGCTGAAGACCTGAACGATTTTTTTTCCTTTTCTAGAGGGGGAGTACTGTGGCGGCCTGCGGTCGCCACATAATTTCTTATCTTCACGTATGGTTAAAGAGTTTGTAATCGCATTCCTAATCGCATGTAGATCTGATCAAGATAACACACGGCATCCTCCCTCCAACATCTACACAGTTTATATTGTATAAATAGTCTTGTAAGGTTTAGATGATAAGTCAGTCACAATGTAGTCACTGTAAATATACAACATCACATATACCACTCCATCATCTTCACAACTGTCAACAACCTTCCACACGTCACCCTACGGAACATGTTGCTAATCGCAAAACTCGAGAACGGCTGAACCGATTTGGCTGATTTCTTTTTTGTTGTGTTTGATGAAGTCTGAGGAAGGTTCTTATTGAGAAAAAAAACGTAAAAAATACGAGGGAAAATAGTAAAAACAACAATTTTCTTTTTCCATACAAATCACTCACTCTGTTCCCAGCTGTCAAACCTTTGACGTCAATCGAAACAAAACAAAGGCGCGGTAATAGGATTATCTTTGGTATGCCTTCAAGTTGATTAGAGGTCATATTTATTTATTTACGCGCCAAGTAATCAAACAAAAAATATCGTGTACTTACCATAAGGCATTACAATAAAAATATCATCACATTGGATATTACTAAAGTCTTTCAATGTTATTTTATTTCTATTAGACTGCGACAGGCCAATAACTTTTGACAGAACGAAATCTGTCGGAGCAGCTATTACATAAAAAATCAATGTAACTTTGTTTTAGAGAAATAGGGCAGAACAAGGTCTGCCGGGACAGCTAGTAATAAAAAAAAACTAGTTTTTGTCTTTTAAATTGTAATTTTTACTAATACTATCTTCAGATCTATTATCGGAACCCCTCGGAGTATCTAGTAGAGAACGATGGCACGCTCTATAGCGCAACGTGATGCCATTCCCTATTGAAAATCTCCAGCGGTGTTTCGATCACACGTCTTGAGGAACCCTTTAAGTTTCTCGCCGCCCCCAAAAAGGTCTGGTAACGCTGAAAATTCCGATTGACGCATTCAGCAAACTCTCTCAAAAAACACATCTCATCCTCATCATCATCATCATCATCATCATCGGTCCGCTGCTGGACATAGGCCTCTCCAAGTGCATGCCACTGAACACGATCCGCGGCTACTCTCATCCAACTCTTGCCAGCCACCTTGCGTAGATCGTCGCTCCACCTAGTCTGAGGGCGTCCTCTAACGTTTGCCGATACGCGGTCTCCACTCCAGAACTCGTTTACACCCAACGGTTGTCGGTTCTGCGGCTAATAAGACCGGCCCACTGCCACTTCACCTTGCTGATCCGATGGGCTATGTCGATTACTTTCGTAAAAACACATCAAATTTTATATAATTTCTAATAACTTTTTTCACTGAGCATTATTTAAATTCACACTGGCATTATCTACTTTAACTAAATATTCACATACAAATACGAGTACACAATTAAAATTTCCTACACTCCCTCACCAAAATATTCCGCGCAAATTCGCACAGCTTATAAATCAGTCTTGTTAGTTCGGGCGGGATTATTTACGAGCCGCCATTACAGATGATAGCTTCCGAGATAACCGCGAAGTTGCGAGAAAACGAGCCACTAACTACCCCACTTGAGCGTGAAGCCTTCCATACAGTCATCATCATCAGCCCTCCACGAAGGTACCTGTTCAGGACCTTCACGTAAATACCTGTTCAGTAATTTTGTTTGATGTGTATCGGTCGAATTTCGTCTGCTGGGCGACCATTCGTACCTATTTGGTGGTCGTTGATGTAAGTTTTTAATTTCTTATGTATCATTGACTCGTGTAAATGTTGTGTTGTGTGTTTTTGTGTATGGTTGCTCCCATACTAAGGTGTTCGCGGAAGACCAGTGTCAGGTTCTCCTACAATTTAGGAGGCCTGACATCTTGCTGAGCGGGCACCTGTTAGTGCCACTTACTTTTTGTTAAAACTATATGTAGTAATTTCATTTGTATTGTGTCAGTAATAAATGTTTTCTATTCTATTCAATTCTATTCTATTCTATTCATCACAATCATGCTATCATCGACGACCTCCTTGGTCGAGTGGTTTGTACACCGGTTTTCATGGTGTCGCCATCTCTGAGGTCCCGGGTTCGATCCCGGTCGGGTCAATTTAGAAATTATTGTTTGTCAAAATTGTCTCGGGTCTGAGTGTTTTCTATGTATAATAAGTATGTATTTAAGTATTTTAAGTATGTTTATCCGTTGTCTAGTAACCATTTAACGAGTTTCATAACGAAGCTTCTCTTGGGCTAGATAATTGGTGTGAGTGTAGGAAAGTTCCATCTTTTGGAAGTGCGACAAACAAACAAGTCACCACTTTGAGATTGTGAAAGTTAAGCCTATTTTTTTTGAGATAGTGCTGGTTGCATTTTTAGCGTCTCTGGACTATTTGGGGGCGGCGAGGAACTTAAAGGGTTGAAGCCGTGTGAAAAGTCAAGCCGTGTGAAAAGAAACACCATCATCTCTGACGGTGTTTCTTTTCACACGGCTTGAGGAATCGACCGGAATTGATTTAGACAGTTGATGGTATCTCGACCGTCAACTGTCTAAATCCGTGCCGTGTGCCGTGTGAAAAGAAACACCGTCATATTTAAGAATAGGAAATAAAAACAAGAAATATAATAAAATATTGAAAACAAAAATAAAATTGAACACTAAAACTAAAAACAATATTGAAAACTTTCCACTATACAAAATAAATATAAGATTAGGTAAGCACATAGTTTTCCAATAAATTATGTAGGTATGTTGGCCTTAAATTTGGGCAATGAGTCATTGAAAATATCTATCGCATTTGAGTCTATACTGGCCTGCAAAAATAAGTAGGTACTACACTTTTAATATTTATTTATTTTCTAAACTATAGAAGTTAGAGGTTTTTTAAATAAAAACGTTTTGCAGCAATTTTTATCAGCTTTCTTTAAAACTAAAGTAAATTATACATTAGTAACATTTTCCTTTTTGTTTCGAAAGTAGCAATTTTAAAAGTGTGATACTTAATTTTGCAGGCCAGTGTATTTGGTTCAGAGTGTTGTATTGCGCACAGCATCGAGTCAGAGGGGTGTTTCCGCCAACGTTCGTTTTAAATCCTAGTGCAAAAGGTTTTAGTGATTGGATGAAGGGAGGACGCGATGGGACACTGATAGAGATGCTGTTAACGAGTCCATTTCATCATTATTACACAACTATTATTATACAACATCACATTGCATTATTCTGATCCCAAGTAAGTAGCTAAAGCACTCGTATCATGGAAATCAGGTACAACGACGGTACCACAACCACCCAGACCCGACACAATATCGAAAAGTTTGTATTCGACATTGACCCGACCGGAACGATTGACGAGGAATTAGACCGCATTTATAAATGGGGCTCTGATAACCTCGTCCAGTTCAATGCCAAAAAGACACAGGTCTGCGCTGTCACTGCCAAAAAGTCCGCATTTCTCCCCCAACCCTCCTTCCAGAGCAACCTATTACCCATCCAGACTGGTCTCAGTCTCTTAGGTATGGACATACACATTGACCTCAACCCGAAGAGCTATATTGAGAGCATCATAACCACAGCCTCACGTAAACTCGGAATCCTGAACAAAGTGAAGCGGTTCTTCACGCCTGAGCAACGTTGTCTTTTGTATAAGACTCAGGTGCGCTCCTTCGTGGAGTATTGCTCTCATCTTTGGGACGGATCCGCCAAGTACTTGCTCGAAGCTCTTGACAGGTTGCAGAGACGTGCTGTCTGTCTTATCGGTAACGATGACGTTACAACCAGTCTGGAGCCGTTACAGCTACGTAGGGACATTGCTTCCCTTAGTGCTTTCTACCGCCTTTACCACGGTGAATGCTCTGAGGAGCTCTTTAACCTCATTCCTCCCTCTCCATTCCTTTCCAGATCGACGCGTGCAGGTCTGAGAAGCCACCCTCATACCGTGCTGACCATCAAGACACGTACCAAAAAGTTTGGACAATCGTTCCTTTGCCGAACTGCCCGTATGTGGAATGCGCTTCCCGCACACGTGTTTCCCTCCTCTTTCTCTCCCGGGTTATTTAAGCGGGGCGTGAAAAAGCAGTTATGCAGGCCGCCATAGTGTGAGCGTTCGGCATAGCGTGGTAGCGCTGTGATGAACGCTTTCACTTCTTGGGCTTCACTGGCTGCTTTTCATCAGGCAGGGTGAAGCCATTATGGCGTGTCACAATAAAAAAAAAAAAAAAAAAAATATCTAACCCGGGACCTCAAAGTTAGATAAGATGGTTACATATTTAGATAAGATGGTGGTAGCTATATAGCCAGGCGGACAACAAGCCTTACCACCAACTAAACCGAGTACACAAACCATGTACCCCCCGCTGGGAATCGAACCCAGGACCTCTGGGTCTAAACCGGTGTTCTTAACCATTAGACCACAGAGGCGGCTTAAATTTCTTACCCGTTAGTGGTTACCCGTTAATTATTACTTAATACTTTGTATAGTCGACCACGATATTGCTTTACCACCTTAGAAGTGAATTTTGTTTGCATATAATAAAACAACAAGTTCTATTTTTGTTTGAAAGACCAAGTGACAGATACGTTGTCATCATTGACAATGAGCCTTAGTGAAATTTTATTGTAATGGAAGTTTTTGTCAAAAGTGATAAAGCAATTTCATGGTCGACTATACATAAGTGCAAGTTTAATTACTGTATAAATAACCACCGAAACACCAAGAATTCGGAAGGAATAACTTTTTTTTAGTAAGTTTATGGCAATAAGTTTTTTTTAAATATTAAAAAAAGAGTTGAATAGTAATAAGTATAGATATTTTACGATTGTCATGATTTTTTATCTAATGTGTGCTTCCGATGTCAAATGTTGACATCGAAGACACATTGAATGTTTTTTTGAATGCTTACAGTAATTTTATTATTTTATACGCCGTTTTTAGTTAAATAAGCTGATTCACTTTAGGTCCTTTAAATATTTATGCATGGTAACGTCGAGTGCTTACCTATAAGAAATAAAAAAATTACCTGGACATTGAACACAGGACGAGCGCATCAAAAGAGTTTTCGCCCTCGTGTGCCAGCCCTGAGTTATGCAGCAGGGTGAGTGACCCCGTAAGTGCACGGAATCAATTCTATCCACCTTGGCAGCTGAATACTAAATACTTACTGAACACCACAGTCAACGTACAGACATTATGTCCTACTGCACGTGCATCACTCGGAGTCGTCACTTAACGTTAATGATTTCATCATCATCATCATCATCGGCTCATTTTATGTCCCCACTGCTGGAACACGAACCTTTCCTATGGATGGTTAGGGAGAACTGGCCATTAACCACCACGCGGGCCCAGTGCGGGTTGGTGGTTGTTAACGACTGCTAATTCAGCCGGGACCCAACGGCTTCACGTGCCTTCTGAAGCACGCAGGAGCTCGATATAATACATTTTTGGTCACCCATCCGATGACCGACCTTTGCGAAAGTGACGTTACCTCAGCACTCGCAGACCGGGCGCGTTAACCATTGCGCCATCGAGCTCCTCGTGTTAATGATTTATCACCAGTTTATTTTCATGTTCCCACTGCTGGAGTAGGTACTATCCTTCCCTATAGATGGAAACAGCTCAGGGAGAACGGGCCATCACCAGCTCATCAACGTCCCCACTGCTGGGCCACGAGCCTTCCCTATGAACGAATAGGGAGAACGTACCATAAACCACCACGCGGGCCCAGTGCGGATTGGTGGTTGACGACAGACGGACAGAACGGGCCATAAACAACAAGAAGTCAAGCAGTTTGTGTTAAGTGATATTCTTCTCAGTTCATACTTGTTCTGTCAGAAGATCCACAGAGGAGATTTCATTTCATTTCATTGCCAAATAAATATACCTTGAATTAAATTTTAAGTGTGTGTGCTGTGTTAAGGTCTCTGCCTATTAGGACGTATCATACCATGACCATGCAAACAACGTGTTAGGCAAAACATACTTTTTGTATTTGGAAGTAGGAGACTCGACCGTTCCGTCACCGATCAACACCGTGTCATGCCATGCAAGGAGCGTATCGGCCCCGGCAAAATATTCTCACCAACAATAAATTATTGTTGACGGTTATCATTAAACCTGTTATACACGGGATATAATGATTAATTTATTCATTTAATTCAAACATGCCTTAAAAGCAAACAGATGTCTCCATCCAGAGCGCATATAAGATAAGATACGAGCAACAAATAATGCAATAAAAGATCCAGATCAAATAAAAAAATAAAATCATAATTGACAAAACTACACAATAAAAAATAATTTCCCTAAATGCAATGTAAAAAATATTCTAGCTAAGTCAGACAACATACAAACAGTATAGTCGACAATGAAATTGCTTTACCACCTTAGAAGTGAATTTTGTTTGCATATATTAAATCAACAAGTTCTATTTTTGTTTAAAAGACCAAGTGACAGATACGTTGTCATCATTGACAATGAGCCTTAGCGAAATTTATTGTCATGGAAGTTTTTGTCAAAAGTGTTAAAGCAATTTCATGGTCGACTATACAATAACAATAAAATTGCATATATTTGAGTCAAATTACAAAAATAATAAAAATTACCAATTAAAATTAAAGCTTATTTAATTAATTAAAATATTCCTATATAGATTACAGAGATGTCCTAATCCATCGGCAAACAAGTAAATTTCGTAGTGTTGAGCATGAATGCCCCCGATAGTACGCAGTGCAGGTTTTTTTTAAATTTATTGTTATAATAAAAAATAAACTTACAAACAATTTGCTCCTTAGGATCTAAAACCCTGATTAGTGGGCGCGTGTGTGTGGGCAGTGCACGGTTGATACATTGTAGTGGGCATAGTAGTCCGTGTCGTGTTACTTTCCGGTCCTGACACGTTCCTACCACGGCCATGGCTTCCTACATGAGCGTAGAATCCGAGTACTCACAGACGGATGTGCTTCGCGGTTCATGTCAGTGAACGCTGGTGTCCCTCAGGGGTCCGTTCTATCCCCCACGCTGTTCCTTCTGCATATCAATGATATGCTTCCACTTGGAAATATTCATTGCTATGCAGATGATAGTACGGTGCACGGTGGGTATAACGGTCACCCAGCGGCTGGGCAGGTCGAGACTGAAGTGAAGCGAGTAAATCTTGTCATTGAGCTCAATCGGGTATTGGACCTCATATCTAAATGGGGCTCCAATAACCTTGTTGAGTTCAATGCCAAGAAAACACAGGTATGCGCGTTCACGGCAAAAAAGTCGCCATTCCTACCCCTTCCCTCTCTTCAAGGCACATCACTCGGCCTGCAGAGCAGTATAAACATGCTTGGTATGGAGATTCGCTGCGATCTGAACCAGAGGGACTATATTGAAACCGTGATAAAAACTGCGTCACGTAAACTCGGTGTCCTGAACAGGGTGCGGCGATTCTTCACGCCGGATCAGTTGTGCCTTTTGTACAAGACACAGGTGCGATCTTGCGTGGAATATTGCTCGCACCTCTGGGACGGTTCCGCAAAGTACCTTCTCGATGCCTTGGACAGATTGCAGCGGCGCGCTATACGCATTATCGGCAGTGCAGAGGTCACTAATGCTCTCGAGCCCCTGCAATTGCGTAGAGATATAGCGTCACTCAGCGTCTTCTACCGCTTATACCACGGCGAGTGCTCTGAAGAGCTTTTTGACCTCATCCCACCTTCTCCCTTTCTCCATAGGAGTACGCGTGCTGCTCTCCGGAGTCACCGCTGTACTGTCTCGAACATTCCATCGCGCACAAAGAAATTTGGTGACTCGTTTTTCTGTCGCACTTCCAAAAGATGGAATAGTCTACCAGCGCACGTTTTCCCTCCTTCCTATGACATGGGGTCCTTCAAACGAGGCGTGAAGAGGCACCTTGTGGGCCGGCAGGGTGAGGGTGACTGATGCTGCGTTGTTTTCTCGCTGCACCAGTTGTCCTTACGTCTGGACTCCATTTCCACTTAACATCAGGTGGAGTGGAGTCATTTGCTGAGCTATGTATAAAAAAAAAAAAAAAAAAGAAATGGTACGGCTACGGACTAATAGGCAGAGACCTTAAAGCTTAAAAAATGCAACGTGTTTCAAACTAGTGAGTTACTACACCGCCTTGTGCCTTCACTGTGGCGCCACATTGTGCTCGTGGCTCGGGGATAGTGCTACGTGGTCGAGATAGCTCCGAACACAGGATTTTTCTACGTCTTAAGAAAATATGAGCTGGAAGTAAGAGTCCAGAGTTATATGCATCTTTTGAAGGTTTTCGTCAAAAATCAAGTTTTATCCGAGCGCCGCGTCTAAAGGCTGCCTTATAGCAATTTGCATCTAAATAGTTTTATTTTTGAGGAACTCCATGGGGCAGTGGTTAATGCGCCCGGTCTGCGATTGCTAAGGTTAAGCAACTTTCGCAAAGGCCGGTCATCGGATAGGTGGCCTATAATGTATCATCTCGAGCTCATCTGTGCTTCGGAAGGCACGTAAAGTCTTTAGGCCTGTTTCATTAGCAGGGGTACTTCATTGATTCACACAACGACTAGTTCGCACCACGGTGTGAATCGCAGAAGGATGCTTTTTTAATTGGGTGTTTCGAACCACGGCTCATACCATGGTATGAATCGGCGAATGTCTTTGTTGGACTCGAATCGGACGCGAATCACAGAAGGGCTCCTATTAGCTTCGTTGATACGGACCACTACCAAAATAAATGGGATTTTTGTACTAGCGGATGTAAAAGCTCCGCACTGGGCCAGAGTGTGGTGGTTTATGCGCCGTTCTCCCTATCGTCCATAGGAAAGGCTCATGCCCAGCAGTGGGGACACAAAATGGGCTGGTGATGTGATGCGTTTAGTCCTTTAACATTAGTCCTAATACAGTAACAGTTATGATAGCCAGTTCCTCAGCAGAAGTTGAGGATTCCTGATTATATTTAACTAGTTGTGCCGCGGTTTCACCCGCGTTCTATTAGTCATAGCGTGATGTAATATACCCTATAGCCTTCCTCAATAAATGGTCTATTCAACACAAATATATAATATTTTATATATAATAATATTTTTCAATTCAAACCAGTAGTTCTTGAGATTAACGCGTTCAACCATACAAACAAACAAACAAACTCTTCAGCTTTATAATATTATTATCTGACAACACGTGATATAAATGCCAAGCGCTTATCTGTAAGCAATTAAACATAATATGATAAAAAATATATTTATTGGTCTTGGATCCGAATAGTTTTTTTTGCATTACGATTATAATTAGCTTATGAATAGTAGGCTTGATTCCTAGCTATAATTGTGAAATTCACTGTCAACTCTCGCCAGTAGTAACAACTGGGATGTAAATGCTCCATGCGTCACCACTGCCAATAATTGGGATTTTTTTTTCTCATTTGTCACCAGTGGGAACGAAGCCGGTGGTGACAATTGGGAACAACCGGTTTAGTTTAGTAGGGCAGATACACATTTTTTTTTAAATTTTTTCAACATTTGTGTTTTTTTTGTTTAATTTGTTCGCAATAAAATTTGCGTTTACACGGTGTTACAAAATACCCCGTAAAAATATAATAAATTATAAAAGCCAAAAATATTGTCAACCCTAGTAAGCTGTCATGTCAGGGAACCGGAGTTAGCATAGATTATTTAACAGAGAGGCCTACCTATCAATTTTAATAATTGACAATTGGTTTTTCTGTTTTTGTTGTGTTTCATCCACAAAGGTTTAACACTATGATGTCATTATGCATAAGTACTGGCTTCAAAAACGTCAAGACGGAAAAAATGTTATATGTTGTCAATTTCAAATCTTCTTATCAATATTCTAGAATTGTTTCGTGCTTTTTTAATTTTTTTCCAAAATGATGTTTTCTAACTCAGAATATTACAATATGATGTTATGCGTAGGCCATGAAGATAGTAATTTAAATCGTGCTCGCGAACTGTGTCGGCAACGATTTGTCGATGGAAGAGCACCCGCTGATAAGCGACCTTCGTACCAGTGTTTTCTCAACATGTCAAGACGCCTACATTCCACAGGTTCCTTTCATCGGTCTACTGGAAGTTGACGTCCAAATACAGTCGATGCCAGGCAGGCTGAATTAGTGTTAGAGCATTTTGAAGAAGAGCCAACCACGACGACCACGAGTACGAGTCGAGCCGGAGCAAGATTCGGTATGAACCATGTTGCAGTTTGGCGAATTCTTCGTAACGACAACCGTCACCCCTATTACTATCGCCGTACACAGGAGCTGATAACCTCCGATCATGCACCCAGAAGGAACTTCTGCGAGTGTTACTTCAGGCAGTTAGAGGAGAACCCTAATTTCGTAAACTATGTTATTAGATTGGATGAGGCAACATTCACGAGGTCAGGACTTTTAAATGTGCATAACTTAGCGTTTTCTATCGCTTATACCACGGCAAGTGCTCTGAAGAACTGTTTGACCTTATCCCACATTCTCCCTTCCTCCATAGGAGTACCTACGCGTGCTGCTCTCCGGAGTCATCGTTTCATTGTCACACATATCCCATCACGCACAAAGAAATTTGGTGACTCGTTTCTTTGTCGCAAATCCAAAAGATGAAATAGTCTACCAGCACACGTTTTCCCTCTTTCCTATGATATGGAATCCTTCAAACGAGGCGTGAAGAAGCACCTTGTAGTCCGGCAAAGTGAGGTTGACTGATGCTGCGTTGTTTTCACGCTGCACCAGTTGTCTTCGCGTCTGGACTCCATTTCCACTTAACATCAGGTGATATGGAGTCATTTGCCGTGCTGTAGAAATAATAAACGATCACGTTTGGGCTCGCGAGAATCCAACACCAGTGGCGGCTGAATGTGTGGGCTGGTATTTATGACGGGCATGTCATTGGTCCCGTCATTTTGAAATCACGTCTGAACGGTGGCAACTACCTAACGTTTATACAAACGAATTCGAAGAGGCGATTGACGACCTTCCTGTGGCCGATAGGGATTACTTTGTCAACCAAAGGAACATGGTGTTTCAGCACGCGACGTGCGAGAGTATCTCAACGTTCGCTTACCGCGCAGATGGATCGGCCGTGGGGGACCGGTGCTATGGCCTGCTCGTACTCCGGACGTGGACGGTGTGCACCCTTGGACTTTTTTTTATGGGGTTATGTTAAGGACAGAGTCTATTTCTCCGATTGCCCAACGGTTTTCAAGATGGAGCAGCGAGTAAGATCGGTGTTTGCGTCAATAACACCGACTATGTTGCGAAATGCCACACAAGCCATATCCCGACGAGCGAGGTTGTGCATTGGACAAGGCGGAGCTCACTTTGAGCCGTTCCTGTAAATTTGACGTACATTACGAAAAAGTAAGTGTTGTGAAGGAGGCAAACGAGCAGGTGGGTCACCTGATGGGAGGTAATCACCGCCGCCCATGGACACCCGTAAAACCAAAGGAACCGCAGATGCGTTGCCGGCCATTCGTTAGGTTAGATATTTTAAAATCTTCCAAAACTCGACTTGTAATATCTATCTAATCGAATTCTGTAAATTTTTAGTATGTCTCTTTATCGTTTCACGAATTAGGTAGAGATGTACATTAAACATTCTGCGTAGTTTACTCTTTAATTTTACCAAAATAGGGTTTGCACATCAATGAAAAAAATAATGAGTTTATTTTTTTTGGCGGTAAGTCATACAGTGATAGTACGGTTCTCAAATATTGTAAATGGACTTGTTATAAGGCACCATTTAACCCTCTTTCGGCTTAACGGGTATTTTGTAACATCCTGTATAAACAAAACAAAAACATTTTATAAATAGCTTGCCTACTTCGTAACTGATCTTTGGTATTTGTAAAAATATTATGATCGGATGTTAATGACGGTAGTTGTTGACATTGAATGGGCGCCTTTGACTCTCAAAGTAAATAGTGTTGAATAATTTCGGCGGGCTGGTTAGTATCACGATAGCTCAATTGGGAGAGCACCTGACCAGGGGTCCGACCGCCTAACCGATCGCTTTGACTTCGTTTGTGGTTTATGACGTCATCTTGTCGTTTCGTGCCGCCTATTTATTTATTTATTTATTTAAATCTGAATTGCCCACTACACTTACAGTTACCCAAAGCGTGCAGTAGGCCAATTACATTTAAAAAAAGCAAAGAAAGCAATATCGAAAGCTATAGCTTTTTCTTTTGATATTGCTTTCATAGGCGGTGCGAGGTGGCAAGATGACGTCATAAACTACACGCGTAGTCAAAGCGATCGGTTAGGCGGTCGGGGGGCTGGTATGTCAGAAAGGTGCAGGTTCAAATCCTTCAACATTTGTGTTTTTGTAATTTGTTCGCAACAAGATTTGCGTTAAAAATTATATAAACGTGACAAAAACATTTTTTTTTAATCAAAGTCTATCAAATTCTTTATTTTACCGCCATTACTTACGTTACGTTGCTATAAGAGATAACATAAACTTAAATTAAATTAAAACTCAAATGAAATAACAATGAACAATGAGTTTTTTCGCACGTCACACTTAAAGCCAATTAGAACTTAAAAATTCACAGCGAAATAAACATACATATTGAGTTAATAAGCGCCTGACTGTTGATCGTAAAAGATTAATTAACGAATACGCTGTTTGTAATTTTAATTAAGTTTGCTCGGAGAAATACTTGGATAAGATTTTCTAAAGTGATATTATAATAAAACTAGAGAATTGGCTTTTGAAGTAAGTGAGACTGACTGAATTAACTAACTGACACTGAAGTTAAATTAAATACTTATAAAATACAGTGAAAAAAAATTAGGAATCGAACCTAGGTCTTCCGCAATCCGAGCGGCTGCACTCACCGTTATGCTACCGGGAAGGCTGACGTAAGCGCTGAATTTTGTCACTGCTTTTTAATTTTTTCAATTATTTTTTAGCAGCAGAGTGCCATTTAACCAACGGTCATTGCAACCGATGGATGGCCATGTAGATTCTTCTTTACAGATAAATAAATATATAATATATATAAATACCACAAATTTGATAACACAACGCTATAGTAAATTTTACTTTTTTATTTTAAGTGCTAATTGCTGCACTGAAGCTGAAACTGAAACTGAAGTTAAATTTTTACTGTATTTTATTTAAGTAATGATAGTGATGAAACCTTCCCTGTGTGGTGCCGGGGATAAAGAATTGCACTAACCCATCTCTTCCCATGGGTGTCGTAAAAGGCGACTAAGGGACCAGACCAGATCCAGAGGATGGGCAGCAGCATCTCTCTGAGGTTACCCTCAACCTACTGCGATCACCAACCCGCCTGCCAAGCGTGGCGATTACGGCAAATACCCCTCATATCCTTGGGGGAGACCTTTGTCCAGCAGTGGACGTCTTTTGGCTGAGATGATGAGTGATGAAACGTTTGTAGCTGAACGGATATATGCTCGGCATGGATGCGAGAAATCGTTCTTCAGTCCCTTAGCTCCGTTAGACTACTGGGTGCCTAGTGTGAGTTTTGTTTACTATATCTATACAGGGTGTCTCATTTAAATCGGTCAGTATGGGAAAGTCTGAAACTATAACACATACGAAGATCTGTTCTTAGGAACCATGTCATAGATTTTAATAAAAAGAAAAACTGCATTCATTTTTTTTTTAAATCTGTACTCAGCTCGGGAATCGAACCCGGTTGTTTTGAAAAAATAAACTTACACTATTTCTATTTAGATATCGATTGTGTAGGTCTTAAGCAGTAAATGGCTCTATGAAACATGATGTCTAAAATGAATAAAATGCATTGTTTTCACATACTTTAATTTATTTTAGTAGGTGTTCGATGTGACCACCGATTTTTTCAATACAATATTCAATACGTTTAGGTGACGATCTTACAATTACAAAACCAGCAAAGAGGTACAAACTACCATAGAGACAATTTTACATGCCTGAACTTGTTGAATGTAACGGTGGTCACTTCGAACACCTATTATAAAAAATTAAAGTATGTGAAAACAATGCATTTTATTAATTATAGACATCATGTTTATATAACTATTTTTATCATAACTAACTGATTTATGTTTAATTGTTATTAGGTTCCAAAATTAAGTGTTGAGGGATGATATGTACGTAACCTATAACTGCGCGCGCGCAGACACAGTCGTGCCACCACTCAGTACGGAATAAACTAGTGAGCGGGAAGCTTGTGTTTTACTTCCATACATATCAACAGAGCAATAGCATCAGAAAAAATATTAATAAAACTGTATCAAACTTGAACTCACCTTTGTATGAAAGAAAAAAAAAACGATTTGACTTCGACTTATGCGAGGTAACGCTTTTAACTTGTTTTACTTAGCTAGTAACCGCTGCGATGCGGCATAAAGTTTGCATGAATTTGATTACATGCAAAGTAAAGTGAGCAGTACTCTACCTTCCAATTCATATTCAAATATCGCCGAACTCATAATGCTTCTTAGTTGGGAGTAAAGTTTCATGAACCTACAGGCTGTATCAGCTGCGAGATGTATTAACACGGGTACAGAACGACGTGAAACAGAAGCTGGAACGACTTCTGTAATTACGCAGTAATTAGTGCCGCGACGGAACTTTACGACGCGACAGTAGGGTTGGCGACTGCGTGCATAATATTTATTTTCTATTCAAACTATCATGATCGTTTGTATTAGCGTTATTAACGGGCATAACCGTTAATTCTACCTATTTCTACGAAAGTATTTTCCCCAGGGGAAGTAGATTTCCATTAATTTCTACAACGTTATCAGAACATCCTATTTAATGTGTAAACAGAATTAATAATGAATAAGTTTTTAATTTCATTAATACTACAATTAGTAACTACTCGGTTTCTCTTGTAGTTTTTAAGTTATGAATGGAATTCATTTTTTTTTAAATATATATTACTTATAATATATATTTATTTATATAAAGACTTTTGTTTGTGTTATTACGATTATTATTACATTAACATTATAAAGCTTGTTGTATTAGAGTAGTAGAAATGAATGGAAATCTATTTGCTCTGGGGGAAATATTTTGGTAGAAATAAGTGGAATAACCGGGCATAACGGATAAAAGCATGGTAAAATCCCGTTTAAATAAAATAGTAAATTTAAACGAAATGTAGTAAAATTGTAATTAGCCTACTATAGTTCCACAGCTTGACATAGAACTTTATCATCGAAATTATGTCAGTGCTATAATTAATGGGTATTGGCTTAATCATCAAAAAATATAAACACACTTTGCCCAACCCGGGAATCAAACCCAATACTTACGGATATCGGGCTGAGCGAAAAAAATATCAGAGTAACCTCTTTTAAAACATAGATTTGCATTTTACAGGCTAACCAGACCGATTTAACCCAGATAAGCCTACTGTCCTATATTTAGGACAGTAGAAATAAAAAAAAATATCAGAATACCCTCTTTATCTAAGATTATTTAGTCTTATGATTTGCAGTAAGAAACGTGTCAGCTTTATTAGAAAAAATAAAAAGACAGTTATTTTAACAGTTTTTACCTTATATTTTACCTTATAAGTGTGTAATAAAAGTGCGTTGCAGACATGGCAAATGACAGGTATGTATAAAAAGTTATATTTTACTCGTGAGTTGTTTTTTTCTGTGTTAATATCTAGTTGATAACCTTAACTTTTGTACTAAATAAATATTCTAGCAAAATAATATAAATAAATTACGTATAACTTGTTACAAATACTAGCGTACTATATATAGGACAGTAGGATAATATACATGATTTTAGTACAATAATACAACTTTTTCTTTACAGACCGTTAGCTGCGCATGAAATTTTAGATGCTTTAGAAAATGTTTCTGATAATGAAGAAGATTATAGAGAACGACTGATATGTATTCTACCTCCTCCTGTTGATCCTGACTGTCTCACTGACGAAGATTCGGGTGAAGAAGATAATGTAACTTTGAATAATTTGCCACGAAACATTCTGCTTCAACCGGCTGAAGTAATGATTCAAGGGCAGATTATGGTGAGTGATACAGAAGAAGAACTTTCTGATTCTACAGGTCGAACTAAACGTAGGCGTACCTACGCATGGAGAAAACGGGACTTGGCAAAAAATCCCGTGAATTGGCCAGATGTTCAAGGCGCTTGCCAAGATAAGCGCCCAATTGAGTGGTTTGAAAACTTCTTAGATGAAGATGTTATTTCGTTGTTGGTGTCAGAGAGCAATAAATATGCTGTCAAAAAGAATTTGCCTGGAGACATAACCACTGAAGATATGAAATGTTTCATCGGCATATTGTTGGTTAGTGGTTATTCATGGCTCCCCCGTAGAAGAATGTATTGGGAAAACTCCCCTGATACAAAGAAGGAATTGATCAGCTCGGCTATGACTAGGGATAGATTTGACTTTATTTTTCGCCACCTTCATGTCAATGATAATCTGGATTTGCAAGACAAATACACAAAAGTACGCCCCCTAGTTACACTTCTAAATAAAAAGTTCTTAGAGTTTTCTCCTCTTGAAGAGCATTACAGTGTAGATGAGGCCATGATCCCCTACTATGGTAGACATGGCTGCAAACAGCACATAAAAGGTAAACCTATTAGGTACGGGTTCAAAGCTTGGGTTGGTGCTACACGGTTAGGGTATGTTTTATGGATGGAACCATACCAAGGTGCTACAACTATGTGCAATCCAATATATAAAGAATTGGGGCTGGGTGCAAGCGTTGTTCTCACTTTTTGCGATGTGCTGATTTCACGTGGCTTCGACCTTCCTTACCACGTAGTTTTTGATAATTTTTTTACTGGGACGCCCTTGCTGGAAGAGATAACAAAGAAAGGCCTTCGTTGCACTGGGACAGTTCGAGAAAACAGGACATCTAGTTGTCCTCTGATTACATCGAAGTTACTGAAAAAAAAGGAACGTGGTGCTGTCGATTACAGAACGACACATGACAACACGTTCATTATTGCTAAATGGCATGACAATAATATATTCAGTATTGCTTCTAATGCTGTAGGAATAAATCCTAAACAATCTGCCAAACGCTTCTCACAAAGTGAAAAGAGAAACATTGTCATAGAAGAACCACATATGGTGTCCATCTATAACAAATATATGGGAGGAGTGGATCGGTCTGATGAAAATATTTCACATTACCGAATTGGTATACGAGGTAAGAAATGGTACATGCCGTTGCTCATACACATGATTGATCTTGCCGAACATAATGCATGGCAGTTATATAAAATAAATCATGGAAAACTGGATCATCTTCGCTTTCGCAGAAGGGTAGCAATTGCTTTGATTGAATCAAACAGAAAAAATGCCAAAAGAGGGCCTAGCCGACCCTCCCATCATGAACATGCTGATAGTCGTAAAGACCAAATGAATCATCTGGTTATTCCTCAATCGAAGCAAACACACTGTCGTCAATGTCACAAAAAATGTTTGACACGTTGCAAGAAATGTGATGTTGGAGTGTGTGTCAAGTGTTTTGAAACATATCATTCATAAATAGTGTTAATCTAGTAAATTACATATAACAATGGGTAATATAATCAATAGTTATCTAATAAACTACACTTTTTGATTACATTCTGTTTTGTCATAAATGGTCTTTTATTTCCTCTTATTATCCTACTGTCCTACATATAGGACGGCTGTTTCCCTGAAAGCCTTACACTTAATTTTTTTTTCATAATTTTTTTTATGTTGCATAAGATCTAATAAACTAAATAATGTAACTTTTTTCAAAATTTTCAGAAAATTTTAGTTTCAGGCTTATCTGGGTTAAGCATCTAAATTTTCTTAGTAGATTAGTCTTAACAAACACTTCAACATGCTAGTTCATTTTTTTTAAATAATTTGTAGTTTTAATCTGAAAGAGAAAAACAGTTTTTCTTATGGTACGGGGCGCAAACGCTCCGTATGAGATTTATTGTTTAGCGGTGCGTCGCCTTAAAGGTTATAATTTGCCTACATCACCTTTAAATAAAAAATATTACAAAAACACAAATGTTGAAAAAATTTCCACGAGCAGGATTTGAACCTGACATACCGGGTCAGGTGCTCTCCCAATTGAGCTATCGTGGTTCTGACCAGCCCGCCAAAATTAATAAATAATTTCGGCGGGCTGGTTAGAACCACCCTTCTGACATACCGGGTCAGGTGCTCTCCCAATTGGGCTATCGTGATTCTAGAACTCGAACTAGGTTGAAATTCTGCTCGTGGAAATTTTTTCAACATTTGTGTTTTTGTAATTTTTTCGCAACAAAATTTGCGTTAAAATTATATAAACAAAACAAAAACAATTTATAAAAAATATTAATAATTAAATAAAGTTGTTTGACACAGCCCTGTGAAAAGTTAACCTGTAGTCATATTAATTCGGGTAATAAAAATAATTATGGCACTTTCCTATTGTCCAGGCGCGTAGTACTATAAAGCTGGTAATTAAGGAATTCGTTAAGCATTTCCAGTCATTATTCTAATGTAACGTCAAAAATTTTGGTTGTACGCGCAGGTGGAGACACTAGATCACTCTAAATCAATGCCTAAATAATTAACACAATTTTTTTGATTATTTATTATTTTTTGTTTGTGCCCCTTGTAACTCATAATTAATTTATGTACAAACTGACTTAATTAATTATTGTCTTTGAAGTTTTCTTTCTTATCCTTTCTTGACTTCAACAATAACTAGGGTTCTATATAATTTTACGCATATTTTGTTGCAAACAATTTACAATATGAAAAAGTGTTGAAATAAATTTCATGTGCAGAATTCGAGCGATGCACCTGATGCACTTGACCCGGCCATGGGGTGCGGGCTCGAATTCCGCTTGTGGAATTTTTTACAACACTATTTTTTAAATTCATAAATAATGTTTTTATTAATAACTAGCTGACTGGCGGAATTCGTACCGCTTTGACAGTTTCCATGACAACAAAACAAACAAAAATCATCAATCAAATCATTCGTCCGCTTAAGAACACCCGTATCCCATGATGGACCCCTATAGCAGCGCCACCTACCGGGTCCAATTGTAAATCTAAACCATTCTCAAATCCACTTGAACACACAATTTTTTTTATCCAAATCATTCCAGCCGTTCAGGAGTTTAACTTCATACACACGCACAGAAGATTTATATATTTATAAGGCTCCAATCTTGTACGAATCAGTGTTCTTGCAGTATTATCAGAAACTAAGATCTTTTTTTAGTTATTAAAAAAGCTACTAATGAAATTTATTTCACATCATTTTACAGTGTGGGGTTTCGAGCTTCCTAAACATATAATTTATTTAGTTTAATGTTACTTTTAATCTCTTTGTTAGGCTTTAAACATACCCGTGTTTACGTTATGCGCGTTGAAGATCTAATTCATGCACACGTCACGTAAAAATATGGCAAATTATTGATTAACGAAAGGTCCTTATAATGTATTTCTCAATACAGTATTTTTTTACATATTTAATAGTTGTTTTGTAAGTGGTTAAATTGTGACTTCACCAAAAGATGTTTTTTAAAAGAAAAAATAAGTTTTAGATTGGCCGATTTCTTAAAATTACCACTAATTAAACCATTTAAAATAAGAAAACTAAGGCGTTTCTTAAAAATGTAAGCAAGTAAGATTATTTTTGAGGATTTAAGAATAAATGTTATCTGAATACATTTCGTGTTTTTGCCATATTTTTTACGTGACGTGTGCATGAATTAGATCTTCAACGCGCAGAACGTAAACACGGGTATGTTTGAAGCCTAACAAAGTGATTAAAAGTAACATCAAAGTAAATAAACTAATATGTTAAGGAAACTCGAAACCCCACACTGTAAAGTGATGTGAAATAGCTTTTATTTTCTTCAATAATTTTCAATAAATGGTAGCTTAAATATTTTTTGGTTAAATTTAGCGATGATCAAACAGGGTATGTTACATATAAAAATATCTCACTGTATATAAAACAAGGCACTGTATATAGGCACGTAAAGCCGTTGGTCCCGGCTGCATTAGCAGTCGTTAACAACCACCAATCCGCACTGGGCCGCGTGGTGGTTTATGGCCCGTTCTCTCTATCCATCCATAGGGAAGGCTCGTGCCCCAGCAGTGGGGACATAAAATGAGCTGATGATGATGATGATGATGATATAAAACAGAGATATAGTATAGTTATAAAGTAATGTTATAATTTTTTTTATAACATCTTCGCTAATGCAATGTAGTACATTGTTATGTTCCGACATAGGTATTTTTAAGGCTACAGCAATGGCTACAAAACAGTAACACTGACGAAACTATAAACCTTATCGTCTTAGAAATAGTCTAGCATTTATGTAAATCCTAAACAGTAAATTTTCTTTAATAACCAATAAAACGTAAAATCTGGACAGCCATAAACGCAGCGGCAGTTTCATCTTATCGGGACAGTGAAAAAGACAACAGTTTTATAACGGACATAAGTAATTTTTCTTTTGTTGGCGAGCTTTATTCTTATACATGGTGTTTGGTAATAGGTCTATAATCCCGAAACATAGCCGTACAACCAAGTATAAAAAACACGGAGATTATAGCAAAATCATATTTACGAGGATACAGTGAAAAAATTAAACACCTACCCGACCCAGCCAGGAATCAAACCTGGGTTATCTGCAATCCGGGCGGCTGCACTGACCGCTATGCTATCGGGAAGGCTGACGTAAGCGCTGAATTTTGTCACTGCTTTTTAATTTTTTGAATTATTTTTTTAGCAGCAGAGTGCCATCTATCCGACGGTCATTGCAACCGATGGCCATGTAGATTCATCTTTATAGATGAAATACCACAAATCTGATAACACAACGCTATAGTAAATTTAATTTTTTTATTATTATTATTTGTATTTTAAGTGCTAATTGCTGTACTGAAGCTGAATTAAATACCTAAAAAATACAGCGAAAAAATTAAACGCCTACCCGACCCAGCCAGGAATTGGACCTGGGTCTTCCGTAATCTGGGCGGCTGCACTGACCGCTATGCTACCGGGAAGATTAACTTCTCCATATATTAAACTCAAATTTAGTTTTACATTATTTTTCGTTGACCTTGGCAGGTTTTTACTTCTGTTTCGTGTGGACCATGAAGTTGACGACCAACAACCATGTATCAGGTGGATGCAGTACCTTATACTAGGCTCCACAAAGTGAATTTAAAAAAAATATTCTAAATTCACACAGGCCTCTAAATTCATTTAGAGGCCTGTGTGTACGTTTTTACAATAAAGTTCCAATTTTAAATCGCTATTAAAGAAAAGCTTTATAAAAAAGCTTATTATAAAGTGTCTGATTACATTGAAGGCAAAACAGCATGGGTTTAAAATGCTCCAATCACTCTTACAGGTATTTCTAATTTATAATATTGTTAAGGTTTTTTTAAACTGTATAACTTGGTAACGGCATATATTTTTTTTAAATGTCGTTACAAATAATATTAAAGCTGTGGAGTTTCTTGCGCCCATTATTCTCCACAGCTAAAAAATAGTCGTCCTGAATGGGTAGTAGGTAAATAATTTTTTGGACGATTCAAAAGCACTTTTCTAAAGTTTATTTATCAGCGAACTCTCTATCAAAAAAAAGCGGTATGGACCGCTTTTTTTTGAGAGAGAGTTCGCTAATTGCCTAAACGGCATTTTCAGCTTCACCAGGATTTTTTGGGGACGGCGAAAAACTTAAAGCACGTTCCTCAAGCCGTGTAAAACGAATCACCTTCGGAGGTTTTCTAGAGGGAACGGCATCACGCACTAGTGCGTGTCCCCGTGCTCTACTAGATTCTCCGAAGGGTTCGGATCGGGTCGGGGAGCGGAACAACCCGAGGGCGCCTTTAAAGGCTCGGACCTCGGCTCGGGTTGACCGGGCCGTGGTGGAGGAGAGAAGCGCCCAGGTACATGTTTGTACCTGGTATAGAGCGCGTGTGAACCGGTTCGTCGTACCCTTGTTCCACGAGTACAGTGTTTTGGGCCTAAACTAGTGTGCACGTTTAGTGTATTCTGTAAATGTGTAGTGGCATTTAGAGGATCGGGCGGGGGAGCTGTTGCGAGATTCGATGTCCGTAAAAGGTTGTATATGTAAGCGTTCTTCAAGCGTTTGTTCAAAGCCTACCTTTTCCACTATTCTTATTTTGTGGCTATACATTGTAAAGACATGGTTTGCACCCAACGTCTCTCGACGTTAATCTCGTTTACGACAAATAAAACGTTTGTCTCCAGTTTACAGCGGACCCTTTCAAGATGGCATCGGTAAACCACAATATTCCATGGAACGTTTGGTAGGAGCCGTTTGGCTCTGAAGAGAATCCAACTAACTTTTGTGGACGCACCAAGTTCTATACGATATTTTAGTTTTCTTTATTCGAAGACTTACTTACTTAGTCAAGGGAAATAAAAATATAGTTAAGTACTTTTATACCTTGTCAAAGTAACTTCTTTGTCAACTTGGTATTCGATGCCTACTATTTCTTTATTACTTAATTCATTTATTTATATTATGATTCACTTGTTTCTTAGTTATACACCAAACATTCAAGTTATACTTATGTATTATAAATTTATAAACACTATTGTGTTGCCGGGGATAAAGAATTGCACCACCCCCTCTCTTCCCGTGGGTGTCGTAAAAGCCGACTAAGGGACCATTCCAGAGGATGGGTAGCAGCATCTCTCTGAGGTTACCCTCAACCTACTGCGATCGCCAACCCGCCTGCCAAGCGTGGCGATTACGGCAAACACCCCTCATATCCTTGGGGGAGGCCTTTGTCCAGCAGTGGACGTCTTTTGGCTGAGATGATGATGATGATGATGATTGTGTTATATGTTTCCCAATTAAAATTAAATAAATACTTATCTAACGTACTATAGTGATAAGTGCTACAACACTTTCGAAGACGTAGCTGCACATGCTGCGATCAGAAATGTTGTTTCAGAATAAAAACAATGTCAGTAGATTGTAAGTTTAAAAAGTTTTTTTATTGGTCCACCTTTTAAGGGAAAATGCATTAGGCAATGGGCATAACAGTGCGCCTGGGCAGACGCAGATAACTCTGTGGGACACTTCCCCCGACACCCTTAAGAGGGAAAGAGGGCATACCGGAGGGACAGGATGAGATGATCCGGGTGAAACAACCACCGGAAAACTCCTCTTCAACCGATGTGAAGACTAGGTTTAATATATTTCATTCATTCTGCTTCATTCTGCTAGGGCACGAGCTTTTCCTATACAACCTTATTTTTAGTTTATACGAAAACCGAAACACGGGTCAAATATTTTCATTTAAAGAATCAGTATAAAAAAAATTAAAATAATATCTTGAAAACTCACGAAGTTACAAGCTTTTTGTGCTGTCCCGTTGTGTGTTTTTAGTAGGGTATACTTTATTTGAGATTTTGTAAATATTATTTAGTCAAAATGTAACAAGGTATCAAAAATATTGAAATCGATTCTATTCTGATTCTTTCAGGTTTCGTATAAACTAAAAATAACATTGTAGATGGATAGTGGAAACGGGCCATTAACCACTACGCGGGTCCCATGCGGATTGGTGATTGTTAACGACTGCTTATCCGGCCGGGTACCCAGTGAAGCTGAAAATGCCGAATGAAACAATCCGAAAACTCTCTCAAAAAAATGGAAGAGCTCGAGATGATACATTTTTGGTCACCCATCCGATGACTGGCCTATGCGAAAGTTGCTTAACCTAACCTTTATATTTGATATATTTACTTCTTAGTTAAAACTGATTGTTGGTTGGCACTTGGCACACTTTTTACAGGAGCGGTCGTCGATTGATTTCGCTTATAAAATATTTTACGTCCATTCTGCGAGTTAACTGTGATCGTAAACGGTTTTCAATCAAGCCCGCCGAAGATTGCGGTTATGGGCTGGCCGCCATTGTGGACGGTGTCTGGAGATTCTGCCCTTTGTCATCTTTTGTCGATGGTCGATGCTGTGTAGTATAAAGTCGGTATCAAATTATCGAATCCTTATTTTATTTTATACGGGAAACAAACAATCGCGGACTGAATAATCGCGCTCAATGCAGAAAAACAATATTCCTTCATAGGATCACGTGTGCTAGTCCTCGGTGTCACCGATTTATTGTGGCATTTATTTCATCGTGAAGAAATTAGGTGAAGAAATTTCCTTGGTGATGCACACCAAAAAATGGAATTTCCTTCTAGCACACGTTCTACCTACCACATGGGATCCTTGAAACAAGGTGTGGAGTAGAAACTTTCGGTTCAGTAAGGTGAGACCGTGAGGCACAATCCTGCTCCATCGCTATTATACCTGTCCTTGCATTTGGACTCTACTTCTGCTAAACATCAGCACAAAATTGTGACATCAGCCAGAACAGAGCATTTTGCAATATTTCTCATTAAAAAAAATATTAAACAGTAAACAATATTTAATTAAACATTTTCTGTATTAAGCATGAAAGAACGAAACGATGATTGCGGAACGACTTTGATAAGTACAAGAGAAACAAGCATGAGTGTGATAATCTGGTGTGACCACGAGTCCGTCACGTACCTTGCAGAGGACCGGAAGATGTGGAAAAGCCCAAACCGTAAGTATGATCGAAACATCGTCAGAGGGTTACTAGAGGGGATAGCATCACAAAAGCTTGTCCCCGTTTTTTAAGTTAGTTAAATTATTGGCTTAGATCACATTTTCAGCGTCACCAGAATTTTTGGAGCCGGCGAGAAACTTAAAGGATTCCCTAAGCCGTGTGAAACGAAGCATCAGTACTCGTACCAAAAAATTTGGCAAGTCGTTCCTCTGTAAGACTATTCGGCTTTGGAATTCTTTGCCGGCGCATGTATTTCCCAGTTCCTGTAGTCCCGGGTCTTTTAAACGGGGCGTGAAACGGCATTTAGTAATTATTAATATATATATAATAATAATCGCTTAATTGCGAATAATTTCACAAACCGATCAATATTCAATCACAATTAAAACTCAATCGTATTTTTTTAAATTGTACAAATTGAAAAAGTTCATTTTTTCTGAACTAAATGAACATTGTGATCATGGTCATATATAGATCATGGTCATATATTTATGCAGGCCGTCATGAATGGGTGCGCTTGTTACCGTGCTTGTTCCACGGTGGAGCGTTCTCATTATTTTGGACTGCATCGGCTGCTTACCATCAGGCAGGATGTAGTCACTATGACGTGCCAATATAATAAAAAACTAAATTTAAAAAAACCGTAAAAGGTTTTCTGGACGGGATGGCATCACAAAAGCGTGTCCCCGTTCTTTACTAGATCTTCCGAGGAGTTCGGATCGGCCCGATCCTATCCGAACCCTTCGGAGAATCTGTAGGGCACGGGGACGCGCTCTTTTAAGTGTGCGATGCCGTTCCCTCTAGAAAACCTCCGAAAGTGATTCGATTCACACGGCTTGAGGTACCCTTTACGTACCTGGCCGCCCCCAAAAAAGCCCGGTGACACTGAAAATGCCGTAATCAGCAATCTTTCTCAAAAAAAAAGGTTCGGATTGGATCAGGATTGCGTGTCCCCATCCTCTACTAGATTTTCAGTGAGGAGTTCAGATTGGATCGAGAGCGGAACAAACCAAAGGCGCCTGTAAAGGACCTCGGCATAGGTTGAACAGTGGCATGTAAGTATACGAAGGTGTATCGGCAAACGTAGTGTAGGACGCCCTTCTTTGCAAGGGGGCTGGCAAGAGCTGGATAAGAGTAGGGCGGATCATGTTCAGTAGCGTGCACGCGAAGAGGTCCACATCCAGCACTGGACTAGTATAGGCTGAAGGTGGTGATGTGTGATTATACGAGTATTCCCACCATATTTATAGATGTTCTGTCTTATACAAGATGTTAGGTTAGTACATGTGGGAAGGCCTGAGCCCAAGAGTTGGACGTATAGAATAGAGGCTTATGATGATAATCTCCTAATGTCCATACTACCGATCACCCCAATGCCTCTCCTGAAAGAGACAGGGTCGGAATGTGATAGGGTGGTAGAGGTGGACGACACGGGCGAAGGCTTGAGCAGATCCATTCCTTCCGCGTGAAATAGGTCACGAGCGCTAGATGGGCGGTTTGCAAAAGCCGCAGTGAAACCCACACCGATACCGGCCTATTTAAGGGGCCTTGCTGCCCTGGGCCACATTGTTCTTATATATAAACATCTTACAGGTAAGCACGGTGCCTTCATCTCAACTTATGTAAAATGATGATAAGGCCAATGGTGGAAGCGCACTTCACCCGGGATCCTCAACTACTGAGGTACTGGCTATCTTAGAAATGAAATATATATATAGTAGAACATAGTACAAACTTATGTAGGTACTTAAAACAAACAAACAAATTATAATTAAAAGTGTGTTCTAAAAGGACTTCACTCAGCATTTGTTGCAGTAGTGGACAAAACAAAAGATCTCCTCTGGGTCTGATACCGGTGGTCCTAACTTCTAGATCACAGAGGCGGTTCATTTAAAAGACAGCCAGCCAAGCTAGTAGCCAGTAGGAGGCACGGAACACTGTCCATGACAGCCTAGTGCTACCCTCATATCGGTATGACGGTTGGCCCAAGGGTTTTTGTGGGTCGTGCAGCGTTTAAGGCCAAACCCACATATCCCGTAGTTCGCCCCAGCCTGCTGCGGGAACTTGATCAGCAAGTTTCCTCTAGGAAATAAATGAAATGAAATATATTTATTAGAACACAGTATAAACTTATCTAAAACAAAACAAAAAAATCATAATTAAAAGTGTGTTCTAAAAGGACTCCACTCAGCATTTGTTGCAGTGGACAAAAACTACAACGCTGATATTCCGTGGAGACTGGAGACCCCAGTTTTGTGTGAATGTGCGCGGCGGCGCGGGCGACGCACTGTACACAAAAGTACAGTGACATAAACATAAATATAAGCACATACTAGTTTTATATCCCACCTCTCATCCCTCCCCCCTCCCAATTCCTACTCCTTCCTCAAGATCCAACTCCTTTCCAAGGTTGGCAACGCATCTGCGATAACTTTGGTTTTGCGGGTGTCTATGGGCGGCGGTGATTACTTTCCATCAGGTGACCCGCCTGCTCGTTTGCCTCCTTTTTCCATAAAAAAAAAAAAAAAAAAGGATTAACTTTCTAATACTCGTTATTATTATTGGAGATATCCCAACAAATTCATTTGAATACAACTAAGGTAAAAAGCCAATCCGATATCTTACATCATGTATCAGTTGTATGCAAATTCAAAAAATATCTCTTTGTGTTAACCTTAAAGAAACCCACTGAAACAGAGTTACGGAGTGGTGGTGTTAATTGTTCCAACACTTCGTTGCAGCATAGAAGGTTCTCGCATATAATTAATCCAATTGCTGCTACAGCAGCTGATGCTTTGATGGCGCTAACACGAATAAAACAAAGAGCTGCTGAAACCTCACCCAATTCCTGAGGAGTCCGTTCGCAACGGCGCTCACACCTGTTGGCAGCTCTTAAAATAAACTTTTATTCTCAAATTTGCATAGTCTACTTCAATACGGTAGGTTAAACCTTATAATAAATAAATAAATAAATAAATAAATAAATAAATAAACTTTCCTACACTCACACCAATTATCTAGCCCAAGAGAAGCTTCGTTATGAAACTCGTTAAAATGGTTACTAGACAACGGATAAACATACTTAAAATACTTAAATACATACTTATTATACATAGAAAACACCCAGACCCGAGACAATATAGAAAAACAATAATTTCTAAATTGACCCGACCGGGGAATGGTGAATAATACCTTTCCTAAATCTGATTCAGGTGGAATTTGGATATATTTCCCGCGTGCGCTGGTTCAAAGCTTATTAAGTTTTATGCCTATGATTTGCTACCTTTGAAGTCCCGAGTAAAGTCGTGTATTGCCGGAATAAAACATATATAAATTAAAACTCTGTCCCTAAACTCACCCCAAAAATCCGCCAAACACTCACATATTCACAATTAATTACATTATTTTTTTATTTTTTTTATAATCAAAATCATAATCAGAAATCTTCATTGATCCATTACACATTAACTTCATATTATTGTTTCTCGACTATAAAATAGAAAAGAACAGAATATTTTATTTCAAGTAATAATTACAACTCATTTTTGTGAGTAAATTCAAATTCAAAATCATTTATTCAGTTTAGGCTACAAATAGCTCTTATGAACGTCATTATGCCATCGGTTCGTAAGTCTACTCTGGGCGGGAGATCTTGTACTGAGAAGAACCGGCAAGAAACTCAGCAAGTGTCCAGCTCTTTTCTCCCTTACAGCGTTTCTAGGCAGGCATGTTCCATCCTCGACCGCACCGTAACTTAACATCAGGTGAGGTGTAGTCAAATACCTGCCAATAACCAATAAAAAAAATGAAGTCCTTCTGTGTTATATTTTACTGTGACATTGTAAATACAGTGATTCATTGATACCGAGTATTTTGTACGTAATAATAAGAAGCGCATACATTCGCAAATTGCATACGCTAAATAAAGATTATTCAGTCTTGCCAGTTCCAATAAATGTTATTTTAATTGATGCAAACATTAATTGGTCAACAAAACTTATCTTTTTAATTCACAACGTTATAGAAGTGATTTAAACCGAGACCCAGACCTGAGTTGCAGAACCAGAGGTTCCGGGTTCTATTTCCAGCACATGTGCATGTGTTTGTACTCGATTTGGTTGGTGGTAGGGCTTCCTTAAGTCCGCCTGACTCACTACCACCATCTAAAATGACGACTTTTTAATTTGACTATTTTATATTTGACTTTTATTATTTTATTTTATTTATTTTATTGTTTTAAAAAATTTTGACTTTACTTTATCCAATCATTCGTCTGATTTTGACAAAAGGTTCTTTATACAACTTACACAAACTTTTAATAGGTTAGTTAGGATTAGGTTTTTATTGTTTTTGTTTGTGATTGTGACCCTGAGACTCTATTGAGTCCAGGTAATAGATTTAAGACTGAACCTTTAAAACTTTTTAAACTTTTAAAATTTTAATTATATTTTATTTAAAACCAATATCGACAAAGCTGCTCCCGGGGTCTTGCTACTTGACAACATACACACAACACATACATAACAACAGTACACAAAGTAAAACATCATTACACAAGTTGAACAAACATTAGAATCTGCCGCCCTACCTTTTTAAATTTTTAAATTTTAAATTTTAACTTCTTTTACTAGTCATTTTATTAATTTATTGTTTTAATTTTAATTTATTTAATTTTCAATTTTATTTTATTTAAAATTTTTCAATTCAATTTTGTTTTATTTATTTTTTACAGTTTTAGTTTCATCTAGTCAATAGTTAGGTAGATTCTTTGTTTAGTTTCGTCCCCTTTTACAACTTTTACAAATTTTTTAAAGTGTGCTGTTTCTGTGTTAGTGTGAATATTTAATTAATTTTAATTTGTGCGTGTCCCAATTTTACCCAATTTGTCCCAAATTTTCGTTTTACAACTTCTACAACTTTACTTTTAACGTGTTTTATTTTATTTTATTAGTTTAGGTAATTTATTTTAATTAATAGGTCTTTACAACTTTTATAACTTTACTTTTAACGTGTTTTGTGTTCTATTTTACAACTTTTACAATTTTAATTTTAACGTGTTAAATTATTTTGTCCGTCCTGATTTATTATTGTCCGTCCTAATTTATTAATTTGTCCATCCTAATTTATTATATTAAATATGACTACCAGGAGCCCAACCCGTATTTCCAAAGTTAATAGTAGGGAGGAGTCAATGGTACACCAATCCCCACCACCAAAGCCAAAGTCAAAATTAGCACCGGCAAAGTTAGAATTAGAACTGACACACCTTCTCCCGGGGATGTCATGCTCCGACATAAAGCAGAACGCCAAGAAGGCACAAGCAAGAGTGATGAAGGCCTTGGAGACAAGTGCCGGTCATCGGTCGGTGACAAAAGAGGACAAGGCCACCATCCAAAAGGAGACCAACGAATTGGTAGTGATGGTGGCAGAGTTAGTCGGCAGAGTAGAAGACATCGAGAAGAAAAAAGAACCAAAGATTGGAACGGGAAGGACTGTCCACACACAGATCGTAAGGGACATTACCGAATTCGAGCAAGAGACCGGGAGAAGACTGGAGAAAATAGAGAAGTTGCTAGCGGAAAACAAAGCAGTTACCGAAAGATGTGAAAGACTGCAGGAAGAAACCAACAGAAAAATCGCAGACAAGATAGAAGAGTTGGCAAAAGAAAAGGAAGAAAACACAGAAAAGCCGCAGAAGGCATCGTACGCAAAGGTAACCGCAGAAGGACGGTTGAGGATCACACCCAGGACACTCCATTCTCTCATTGTGGCGTCCTCCGACCAGAATCTGACCAGCGACCAGGTGATGGAAGCGGTCAGGAAGACGGCGGAGTCTGATCCCGATGGAGAATGGATCAAGGTCTAGAAGGTCAGAAAGGCCAAGGACCAGAAGGTTATCATTGGGTGTGGATCAGAGAGGGATGCAGAGTTGCTGAGTAAGAAACTAGAGAAGGAAAGCACTCTGAAAATAGAAATGGCAAAAAATAAGAATCCGCTAGTGATAGTCAGATATGTAAGGGGGGACAAGAAGAAGGAACAGGTAGAAGAAGCTATAAGGAGGAAGGTTGGGAAAATTAAAACCAAAGATGGGAAGGAAGAAATAGAAACAGTGTATGAAAAGAAAACCAGAAATCCGCATGTGGCACACGTAGTGGTCAAGGTGGCCCCCGCAATTTGGCAGCAACTGACAGAAGCGGGGACTCTTCAACTGCAATGGGGAGTCTCCAGAGTAGAAGATCAGTCCCCGTTGATCCAGTGCTCCCGCTGCTTGGGCTACGGCCACATCAAGCGGGTCTGTCAGGAGCAGCTGGACAGTTGCAGCCACTGTGGGGGTATTCACTTGTACGCCACATGTAAGGAGAAATTAAGTCCCCCCCGCTGCCTTAACTGTGAGAGAGCCGGCCTGGAGGAGAAGGCCCACAATACCTTTAATGAGGTATGCCCAATTAGGGCCAAGTGGGACAGGCTGGCCAGATCCAAGGTAGCGTACCGGTGCTAAGGGCATGGCGTCGGCTCAGAAGAAAAGTAGGAGCAAGATACACAACGTAGTACAGGCGAACCTCCAGCGGAGCAATAACGCAACTTCAGAACTTTTGGCTGAGATTGCCAATAGAGAGATTTGTTTCGCATTGATTCAGGAGCCGTATATAGGGAACAAAGGAGTAATGAGCGATGTGCCTGGGGCTCGGATCGTCCAGGCGGCACAAGAGGTTGGGAAAATTAACAAGGCCGCTATTTTAATAAACAACAATAATATAAAAATCTTACAATTTCCCAACCTCACAACCACCAACCTGGTAGCGGCCAGGTTGGAGACTGCCGAGTGGACGATCGGAGTAATTTCATATTACTTTGAGCCGGACACAGATATCGAATCCTATATGCGGCTTCTGAAGGCAATGATTAGGGAGATAGACTGCAAGTTGCTCATCGCTGGAGGGGATGCGAACGCCTGGAGTGAGTGGTGGGGAAGTGATAGAAGTGACAGTAGGGGTGTAGAATTAGCGGGATTATTTGTAGAAATGGGATTAGAGATAATGAATGAAGGCAGCACTCCGACTTTTGATACCTGGCGAGGAGGGAGGAGATTCAAGAGCTTTGTGGATGTGACGTGCTGCTCGGACGACATGGCCAAATTGGTACAAGAGTGGAAGGTTGACGAGGGAATGACGACCTCGGACCACAACGCGATTATTTTTAAAATAAACCTAGAAGAAATAAAGGAAATAGAGAATATGAGGACAACTAGAAAGTATAAAACTAATAAGATAGAGTGGAGTAAATTTAAAGAAGCATGTAAACTAGAGTATGAGAAAAGGAATATAAACGAAGAAGAGATAGCAAAAATAAAAGATGTAAGTGAATTAGAAGACAAAGTAGGGAAGTACATAGAAAGCATAGAAGAAACATGCGAAAAAATGTTAAAAAAGAAAAAGATCAAACAAAAAATAAAAATCACGTGGTGGTCTGAGGAACTAGAAGGAATGAAGAAAGATAAGAATAGGTTAAAAAGAAAAATAAAATGGGCGGCGCCAAACCGTTTGGCTCATGTGGTCGAGCAGTACGTTTCAATGAAAGAAAAATATCAGGAAGAAATAAATAAGGCCAGGATCAAGAGTTGGAAAGAGTTCTGCGAAAAACAAGAAAGAGAAACGATGTGGGAGGGAATCTACAGAGTTATAGGCAAAACTAAAAAGGCTTACGAAGATCTGCCAATGGCCAGGGACGGCAAGAACACCAGCCCAAAGGAGTCGGTGCGCATGATGGCTGATAGCTTTTACCCGGAGGACACCGATTTGGGGGAGAATGAGGACCATAGAGATGTAAGAAGAAGGGCAGCCAAAGCGAATGAGGGTAATAAAGATGACCTTTACGACCCTCCATTCGTGAAGGCTGAACTTCTCCAAGCGGTCAACTCTTTCAACCCCAAAAAGGCCCCGGGTAACGATGGCTTTACGGCCGACATCTGCGCGGCAGCCATAAAAACCGACTCACCATTATCCCTGGCCATCTACAATAAATGCCTTGAGCTCTCCCACTTCCCAAAGCCCTGGAAAGTGGCAACAATAATCCTGCTGAGAAAACCGAACAAAGATAACTACACGCACCCCAAATCTTATAGGCCAATAGGGCTCCTGGCTATTTTAGGCAAAATACTAGAAAAACTTTTAATTAAGAGAATAAGATGGTATGTGCTGCCCAAATTGAATCCTTGTCAGTATGGCTTTGTGCCGCAGCGCAGTACCGAAGACTCCCTCTACGACATGACCCAGCGGATCAGACATAATCTAACAGAGAAAAAGATTATGGTCCTGATCTCGCTGGATATAGAGGGGGCCTTCGATAATGCGTGGTGGCCCCAGATTAAATGTCAGCTAAAAGAGAAGAAGTGTCCGGTGAATCTGCGAAGGCTTGTAGGCAGCTATCTCGAAGACAGAAAGGTGACGGTGAAGTACGCGGGGGAACAGTACAGCAAGAGTACCAACAAGGGCTGCGTCCAAGGTTCCATTGGCGGGCCCTTGTTGTGGAATTTGATACTGGACCCCCTGCTTAACAAACTCACCGACACCAACGTTTACTGCCAAGCCTTTGCAGATGACATCGTACTCATAATTCAGGGCAGCACGGCCGGAGAAATCTCCATAAAAGCCAATACCGTTATCTCCTGTGTCCAGAAATGGGGTGTGTCGAACAAGCTTAACTTTGCGCCACAAAAGACCAAGGCGATGGTCATTACTAAAAAGCTAAAGTTCGACACGCCCCGTCTGGTAATGGCAGGAACGGATATTGAGATTGTAGACAATATCAAAATATTAGGTGTCATTTTTGACGATAAGTTGCTGTTTAACAAGCATATTCAGTATATATGTCAGAAGGCAATAGGCATTTACAAAGGTGTATGCAGGGCAGCGAGGGCTTCATGGGGACTGCACCCTGAAATTATTAGAACAATTTATAAAGCAGTAATCGAACCTGTGATTTTGTACGCAGTAAGCATCTGGTCCAGGGAAGCTAAGAAGGCAGTCTCCCGGAAAGCCCTCGACGTAGTGCTAAGAGGCTTTGCGCAAAAAATAATAAGGAGCAATAGGACAGTTTCCCTTAACGCTGCTCTAATACTGTCGGGGCTGCTTCCGCTGGATCTTCGGATCCAAGAAGCATCCCGGCTTTTTGAGGCAAAGCGCGGGAAACCCCAGGCAGTATTGAGTGGCAGGAGGGTCGAGCAACGCGCACCATTCACGGAAAACACCCACCCCAGTAGGATGCTAAATTCAAAATTTACCCTTTTGGAAAACGCGGAAGAGGATAGCGAGCTGGCAGAAGACTTGGTAAAGATCTACACTGATGGCAGCAAGCTGAAGGGGAAAGTCGGAGCCGCCCTGACCTGTTGGAAAGGGAAGGTCGAGATGTGTACCCGAAAATTCAGACTGGAGCCATACTGTACGGTCTTCCAAGCCGAGTTGTACGCTATCCTCCAAGCGACCGAAATTATCATTGGCAAGAAATTCAAAGAAGCGGCTATTCTGAGCGACTCGAGGTCGGCTCTCCAGACGCTGATGGATCCAGACTCCTCGCATTCAATCACGAAGGCGGTACAGGGTAACCTAGAATTCCTGAGAGACAACCACCAACTAGTCTCTCTTTATTGGATACGGGCCCACGTCGGAGTGGGAGGGAACGAGAGAGCGGATGAATTAGCGAAGGAAGCCGCCCTCAAACTGAAGACCAGAGCAGACTATGACTGCTGCCCCATCTTGTATGTTAAACGTCATTTACGGGCGGGAACAATCCAGCAGTGGGACAGCAGGTATAGGACGGAAGCCACAGCCGCGACCACCAAGGTCTTTTTCCCGAATGGGGTGGACACATATAACACTGTGAGGAAGATGTCCATCGACCGAACCGCGTCGCAGGTCTTGACGGGCCATGGGGGTTTCTGTGCATACCTGCACAGGTTTAAGTGCAGGGACAGCCCCTCATGTGCCTGTGACCCGACGGCGGACGAGGACATTTTCCATATTCTACTTGACTGCCCAATACACACACAAGATAGGTACACACTGCAACAAAAAATCGACACGAAATTGAGTAAAGACACCCTAAAGGAGATTATGAGTATTAAAAATGAAAGAAAATTGCTAATGGAATTTGCCAAAAAAATAGCTAACATTGTTATTAAAAGAAATAAGGACGATTAGAAATTAAGTATTATAGCAAAATGAATATTATAAGGCATAGCAAGACCACAAAGTGGCAGGATGTATTTTGGGAAATAAAATAAGAAATATAATATATATAATGTAAGACGAGAAGGAAAGAAGTGTATAAATAAGATTTGAAACAAAGAAAATGCAAACAATAAATTTGAGAAAAATAAAGAAATGTATTAGTTAATAAGAAACTGTATTAGAATATAAGAAACAATAAAAAATATTAAAATAGAAGAAAAATGTATTAGTATTAAGACTGATATTGTAAAAGAAAAGAAAAGAAAAGAAAAGATAAAAGAAAAGAAAAAGAAAAGAAAAATCAAAAAACAAATAGTAGTAGAGCACTTATAGCTCCAATTTATTTAAATTCCCAAAAGAAAGAAAAGAATAAAAAAAGACAATCAAAGTCCTGCAAAAATAGCGGGGAGTAGCTGCATAAAACAAAAAAAAAAAAAAAAATGACGACTTGCACGAAATTATTTCGTGCAAGTACAAAGTAAGAGATTTTATAGAGTACTGTACAAAAATTGTCAATTAGCAATAAGTAGGAATAAGGATAGCAACTAAGTTTTGTTTCGCCTATAATTATGATTATGGAGTTGTAAGCAAGCACTATTAGCTAAGTTATCACTTGTGAACCTTATTGTTAAGAACTGCTTTTAAAAAAAAAAAAAAGAACTGAAAATAATTGTACAGTATATAAGAAACATGTCACTAAAATTAAGAATGTATTAGATAAGATATGTAAAAATAAAATATTGTGTACCACCCTTTCTTGCTCCCAAAGATAGAATAAAATTAAAAAAAAAAATAGGCTCCGATTACGTTGGAGGTGTTAGATTTATAAAAAAAAAATACATAAACATCTATCAATGTAATACTAATCTACATTTCACAAAAAAATACTTCTAAATACTTCTTATCTAAACATGTAGACATAATCATATTAGTTACATTGTTGTGCTTCGGCAGCTTGATATACCTAAGATTATCAGTTCTTTAGTAGGTGAAGATTCCGGGTAAGATGTGTTTTTTTACGAGATAAAGACCAACGTTCATCTCGCCTGATGCTAAAGGATGATAAGGACGAAGGTAAGCGTGCTTATCCGGATTCCTCAACTACTAACTAACTGCCCGGTTAAAGTGACATATTTAGATAAGATGGTGGTAGCTAGCTGAGCGGACTAAAACTGGGTTAGTTCCGCTATGGTATGGTCCCGCTATGGCACCCTCGCAAAATGCCTACCAAAAAGTCCCACTATGGTACCCATCTATTAGATCTACGTCAAACAATAGAAGGTACAAATGAAAAGAAAAGTGTTATGATTAAATATTGATAACTCCAAGTCACAGATTATTTAGTTATGTCCAGGTTTTTTTAATTTTTTTGCTATTAATGACTATGTGGTGTATATTTTTATAAAACATCGTAAGACTTTTCTTTACGTCAGTCTCAAAAACTGAAGGGTGCCAAAGCGGGACTTTTTGGTAGGCATTTTCTGATGATGCCATAGCGGAACCATACCATAGCGAAACTAACCGCTAAAACCAACCCTTCCACCAATCAAACTAATCAAATCGAAAAACATAACCCACGCTCGGAATCGAACCCGGTAAAGTCTGAGACGTGGGCTTACCACTACACACAATGGTGGTTAAAAAGTGAATAATATTAGCATTGAATGCGCCCGCCGCAATGACATGTTTACAAATAAAAACAGCTGTTGTTGTTTGATATATTTCATTACTGATTGACCAATTTATCGCTGTAAAGGATGACTCCATTTATTCATCTTTAAATATTTGATGTGAACTGCGAAAATAATGAATTTATTTAAAAATTATTTTTTAATCATATTATTATTTTATTCACAGACAATTCAGGATTGTGAGTAGACTTAGGTAAACTAATTGTCTATGATTATGGTTATAGTGTAGGTCTCAGAACAATAACTAAAGCTATTATTGTGCTGAGGTGTAAGTATCTGTAATATTACGCAAATTTAGCGAACAAATTACAATTTCAAAAAGTGTTGTGTTTTAAAATTACTTTTTTTTAAATAAAGTTATTTTTAACTTGATAAAGCATTATTGGTACTATGCTATTGGTTGGATACTATTTTTGTATAATTTTTTAAGCATGTCACATTTAATTAGCTTTATGTGTATTCTAATTGTGCATAACTTTAATTCATATTGTTTTTATTTGGGAGGACCTGTTGATTGGTACTCGTAAAAATAAAATAAAAGTTATAAAAATAAAAAATAATAAAATAAAATTGTTAATTTTTTATTTATATAATATTTTATATTATATACATTTTATGTTATTTATATACTACTACTCAATAGACTCGCCACCACGCTTAATGCGAGCTTGTGATCGCCAAACCGGGCTATAACATATCCAAGAATCCTGCAAACACACTTAAACCGACCGAGAATCTGAATGTCGTGAATGTGAATGTCAATGTGTGAGAATTTCAGAATGTCGGGTTATGCTACTCATCATCATCAACATCATCAGCATACACTAGTCTACTGCTAGAGATAGGCCACTGCTACTCGACCACCATAAAAACAAAAAAGTTCAAAACATCAGGCTTCTTAAGAGCGTTTACGCCGCACACTAGCGCCACTAATGAAAAAAAAACATATCTAGTAATTAGAGATAGAAAATCAAATTATGCTCAACAAACTATTTGAATGAAGTAATTTAGCATTTTTACGTCACCTAATGAACACCTCACATGTTATGGTTTAGTTAAATAAGACGTTACGGCCACTTTTAACTATAACACCATATTTAACTAAACCATAACATGTGAGGTGTTCATTAGGTGACGTAAAAATGCTAAATTACTTCATTCAGATAGTTTGTTGAGCATAATTTGATTTTCTATCTCTAATTACTAGATATGTTTTTTTTTCATTGGCGGCGCTAGTGTGCAGCGTAAACGCTCTTAACACAACTAACTGGGAATACTGGGATGCTGTGCGGACCACTCGAGTTTTTTAATTAAGTTGCGTAAATAAATATATTAACCACGGAATGCGCTTAGTTTTCATTTAATTATCATGAATTATACATATTCGACAGATGTGTTGTGCTGATAATAATATATTTTATAGTTTAATATTCGATAGCTAAAGTCACAACACTAGTAGTTTTACGTAAATGTCACAAAATTACCTGTCGCTGCCGCCAAAGACGCTTTGAAACGTTCGCTAGTGTCTCCAAAAGATCGATATTTAAAAATATTATTATCAAAATCCATCGATTTAGAATACCTAGATACACCATCACCTACAAATTCACGTCGAAAAAGTGTCCCGACTCGCTTAATTGTAAGTATACGTGTATAGTAGACAATTTAAAAACGTATAATGTGCTAAGACCATATTTATAAAAATTAAATACAACTTTATTCCCTACAGATAAGGTTTTATTTGTATTGCACGCGTTAGGCGGTTGTGACATTACAAAATGCGATCATCGCGAAAGTCGTAAAATTTAACGATCTCCGCCTCTTGTAGGAATAGAGTAAGTGGAGTCGTGTTCAACAAAATTATTTTCATGTACGTATTGTACAATTTATAAAACTGGTGTAATGCTAGTTGCACTATTTTTTTATAAATTATAGTAAAAATAAAATAAATAACTTATTATTAAAACATATATGTTTATGTACCCTGAAACAAAATTTAATATATTGTTAACTTGTCGTTTCGAAATAATTTTTTTTAATGTTTTCTTTTTTACAAATATAATGCAGACGCACATCTATATATTTCTGAACTGCTGATTTTGTCAGTTTATAAATATGGTGAAATTGATCACTTGTATGAGCATCTGTATTTTTAAATAGCTTCATGTGCATTAGCATTTTAATATAGTGCCTGATGATCTTTTCAGATTCATTGCAAATTAGGTATAAATCATTAGACGCATAACACAAACCGCTAACATGGCCAAAATGGCAATTAAATTATTTCGTTCACCTAATGCGGTCACGAACTTGTTTACTACTACTTAGGCCAACGACCGTTGTTTTCACAATAATCTGTCCGCCTACTGCAGCCTACGTCATTACCTATGGCCACCTTCTGTCTCCATCATCAGACCAGCTAGATGGTACCATCATATTACATTTTCAACGGACTTTATATGTTTGCAAAAAAGCTCAATCGGTTGAGGAGGATTACTGCTTTAAAATTAATTTGCAAGATTTGACTCGAACAAACATACATTCATACATACAAACATACTTACGTACATACTTACATACATACATGCATTGCAATTTAATACAAATCATGTAAAAAATAATGTTTGACAAATATCAGTAGAAGTACAGTAGAAACAGTACATAACGGTCATAAATAATTAATATTTTCGCTTTGATCTGAGTATTTATTATAGTAGCTGAAAAATATTTATTAATTTTAATTCCATAGAAACATACCAACATACCGCCAAAAGATGTGGACTACAAAACTAACTTTAAAAAAAACTAAACAGGCGGCTCTATATATTTAGTATTTAACTATGTTCTACTTTTACGAATCTTTCGTCCCTTTTAACACGTGAATAGCGTCACGCGAGGGAAAGTGACAACCGCGTAAGCGATTTATTCATACTATTTTAGAAAAATAAAGTTTTTACTTAGGTAGAAGGTAAATTTAGCCACAAATTCATTACATTATGAAACCTTGAATGAATACTTAGCAAAAATACGAAACCCCATCCTTTTTTAAGCTATTTGAAGTATTATTTTTGCACTTTTTCACGGAGCACTTAAGCATGTTGACTTGACGGTGATCGGCGCGCGACTACGAGTGCAATTGTGCTAAAACGCGTTTTTAGCACAATTGATTCAAGCCGCGTGTGAGGCGTTGTTGGTGTATCTAGGTATTCTAAATCGATGTCAAAATCACCCGTAATTTTACTACTTCTTGTTATGGTCTTCAATATTACATTGTATTTCATAATATTAATAGAATTAACATGTTTTAAAAAATACCACTGTAGTCAAATCTTAATACTAAAATCAAAATAATTGTCCAGCTTTTTTGTAATTGAGTTTTATTACATTAGTATTTATGAATTTAAAAGTAAAACATCATTTATATTTGTGAATGAAAAAGTAAAACATCATTTGCTCTGTGAAATATTAATTTTCGATTGCTATTTGAATGCATGAGGCACATCACTAGGGAATCGAGCGAAAATTATAGGTAAAAATAGGCGCGGCGCTGGGGGCACAGACGCAAAAATTTTGCGCGGTGGTTGATATGTTAACAGCAATGTAAAACACGAGTAGTAAGTATCATAGTTTGAACTCGCTCGATTTGTAAACATTAAAAAGGCTAATCCTTACTGGCGCTGTCATAAGGTCGAAAATACGTAGCGCCTGCGACAATTGAGACCGCAATTTTACAGAATCTAGAAAATATTTAAAAGAAAATTATTGACTTTAGTAATAAAAAAAAGCAGCTACTATATTACGAATATTGATGTTATCAATCAATGTATTTGAGTGGTTCCCAAGCATATAAATTAAGTAATTTTATTGTAACTACAACAATAGTGATTTTTTGTGGTGTCTTCGAAAATAATAATATGATCGAGTCAAAATTATACAATCGTGTATTTGAGCAAGTACATTCAAGATAAAGACATTAATTTACCTATATCAATGACATAAGTCTATAATTATTTGACGATTTTTTTTTCTTTTTTTTTTACTAAAAAAATCAACCTGCCTCAGGAAGCTCGATTTGGGAATCGAACCCACGACCTTTGGATAACCGGTCCAATGCTCTAACCGATGAGCTACCGAGGCCCCAAATCTATGAGCGGTAAGTAAAATTTTATCTTGTAAATCTTTATAGTTACAAGATAAAATTTTATTGATTGTGAATGCAAAATTCTAAATAATACAATTATTCGACGAAAGTTGATGCATTTTTTTCAGCGTATCGCCTTAAAGCAACAGCATAGTGTTGCAATTTTATACTTAACTAAACTAAATCGAATCTAGTCGGAACTGCACAAGTTTTAATAGGAACCACCCCACCTCAGTGCAGACGTCGTTGCGCTGAGCTAAATAAATTACAAACTTCTTGATTGCGTACAAATCAAGAGGGTGCAACTCACCTTTGTGAGGTAGTACACTTTGAGAGCTTGCCGTGCTCCTGAGCCATCTCCATAAGAGGGATCATCATTAACACAAGCTCATTTTTATGTCCCCACCACCCAGAGGTTTGGTTCCTAGCGGGGGGTAAATGTTTGTACTCGGGTCTTTGGTTTAAGGCTTGTGTTAAGTCCGCCCGGCTAGCTACCACCATCTTATGTAAATAATGTTTATAATTGACATATACCCTTGTACTAATATATAATATTACATTTTGTCAAATCTGTGTTATGCCAATTACTTATCTACATCTATTATATATATTTTATTTACTTTATTTTAGTTTATACAGGGCGTCCCACGGCCATGCCACATGGAGGGAAAGTACCTTAATTATTGTAGATGGAACATTTTACTGAAAGAAGACTTTATTTTAATTTTAAAAACAATTTAAACTGCATTCATACATTTTTAAATAAATGCCTGGTCGAACCGGGAATCGAACCCGGTACACGAGAAAAAAATCAACTCGTAGTTTTATCATACCGATCAGAAGGCTTCATCATAAGGATTATTTTTTGCTAAATAACATAGCATCAGAAATAAAAGGAAGACCATGAATTTTAACATTTAATGTAAAATTATGTTCAGAAAAATGAAAAGCTGACATTGCCGTAAGGACAAAAACTAAGATTCATTTTAAAGTACCTATTACTAATGAGTACCTACTTGAAATAAAATAATAAAGAGATTAGTAGGTACCTGGTTGTATGCAACAGTTTTGTCCATCCTTACGGCAATGTCAGCTTTTTATTTTTCTGAACATAATTTTACATTAAATGTTTAAATTCATGGTCTTCCTTTTATTTCTGATGCTATGTTATTTAGCAAAAAATAATCCTTATGATGAAGCCTTCCGATCTGTATGATAAAACTGCAGGATGATTTTTTTCTCGTGTACCGAGTTCGATTCCCGGTACAACCACGCAATTATTTAAAAATGCAGTTTAAATTGTTTTTAAAATTAAAATAAAGTCTTCTTTCAGTAAAATGTTCCATCTACAATAATTAAGGTACTTTCCCTCCATGTGGCATGGCCGTGGGACGCCCTGTATATGTACCTATTAATTTTTCAGCAACAGTCGGAATAAAAACAATATAGTAGGTAATTATAATTTACTTAATTTTATGTAACTTTAGGATAAGATGAGGCTATTTTTCTTGTTAATCGTACTGGCATCAACGAAACAATTTTTTTTAGTGTTGACGTCACAGGTAAACTAGGATGTAATGTTGCTTTATGGTACACTGTATAATCCTGTATTATCCTATTTTTGTTGAAATAAACATTTTTTATTTTTTATTTTTTTTTACTACAAAACCGGGTTTAAAGTTAAAGAATGGCTCAATACGTGCTTAAAATAGTGTGTCTCTGTCTAACAATAATAGCTAAAAAGTAACAGCGCTGTCTACCTTTAGCCATAGTTTTGTGGTAAAGCAGATAATGTCGCCACTACTCTAAAACTGTCTTTTTAAGTCAAGTCCAAAGGCAGTCTGACTTATTTTATTTTTATTTTTTTATTTATTTTATTTATTTTTATTTATTCCTTGTTCCATCTATTCACTGTCCTTTTTTTCATTATAAATATAATGTCTATCCTTTAATAATATAACCAAGCTTTTATGCTGATCGTACCAAACATGCTCATGGACCCGCTGGGAAAGGAAATGATTTTTATTTTTAAAAACCTGTTGTGGACCCGGTCGGAATCAAAGTATGAACTTAATTTTTTTGAAAACAATAGAGTCATGGACCTTTAGGAATAAGCCGTCAATTTTGGTAGCATTATTGTGTTCCGCCAGTTAGTGATAATATTGCCAGTGGCCAATGGTTTCAGAATTCGGGTGAAGTGCGTTTACCCGAACACTATTTATGAAGACCAAACTCACTAGTAGGATAGGTACCTACCAAGCGGCGCAAGCGCCGCCGGGCGATTTCTTTTTTGGAGAGAAAACTAATTGCCTCAGACGGCATTTTCAGCTTCACCGGGCTTGTTTGGGGCAGGTGGCGAGAAACTTAAAGGGTTCCTCAAGCCGTGTGAAACCTTTGGAGGTTTTCTAGAGGGAACGGCATCACACACTTACAGAGTAACACACATAAATATCATAATAAATAATACAAAATGCACTACAGCACTGCGCCTCGGTGACCGAGTAGCAAAAGCGCTCAACTCGATACCACAAGGTCCCGGGTTCGATTCCCAGGTCGGGCAAAGTGTGTTTCGGATTTTTTCGTTTTTTTTTCGCCTACATTTGGCAAGACTTTATTTCAATGATGGAGGACTTTGCATAGCAGTGGGACAGTTAATAGGCTATTCAATTTACTTTCCTACTACTTTCCATCTCCTGCTGAATATCTAGAAGTAGACCCAAGACAAGATGGAAAGAAAGATGTAGTGCTAAGGATATAAGGACAGAGCGAAGGGAAGGCGAAAGATTGGGCAAGCAATCATTCAATCATTTCTATGTCGCACTACTTACCAAAAAAATGGAATTTCCTCTCAGCACACATATTTCGAAGGGCTCGATGGCGCAGTGGATAACGCGCCCGATCTGCGAGTGCTGAGGTTAAGCAATTTTCGCAAAGGCCGGTCATCGGATGGGTGACCAAAAGTGTATCATCTCGAGCTCCTCCGTGCTTCGGAAGGCACGTAAAACCGTTGGTCCTGGCTGCATTAGCAGTCGTTAACAACCACCAATCCGCACTGGGTCCGCGTGGTGGTTTATGGCCCGTTCTCCCTATCCATCCATAGGGAAGGCTCGTGCTCGTGGGGACATAAAAATGAGATGATGATGATGATGACGATGATGACACGTATTTCCTCCTTCCTACAACATGGGGTCCTTTAAACGAGGTGTGACACTTGCGGGTCCGCAACGTGAAGACGGTAGGCGAGGCACAATCCAGCTCCTCTGGCTGTTCTCGCGTCTTGAATCTGCTTCTGCTTAACACATCAAGAAGAGCGGAGTAGTTTGCCAACTCTTCATTAAAAAACCGGTTAAGTGCGAGTCGGAATCGCGCACGAAGGGTTCCGTACCATTATCTTTAAAAATATTTCAAGTTTCTACCTGTTATCGTTGTTAAGACCGAGAAAAAAATTGGAAAAAAAATCACGTTTGTTGTATGGGAGCCCAATAGCTAATAAAATAAAACAACTAATCCCAATAACTAATTTATTTTAATTTAATTACGAGGGATGCCTGTTAAGTTGTGTCGTTTGAAATAAGTATAGACCATCTAATAGATTACTACCAATTATTGTTTTACAAAGAATTCTCCGCGATATTTAATACACTTTTGCATGCGTTCGAACCAGTTTTTAATACATTTATTCCACTCCGAAGTGAGGGTAGGCAAAATGGCCGATTTTTATGCGTCAACATCTTCTTCGGGTGAGCTGAAACGTTGACCACGAAGACTTTGCTTAATTTTGGGGAACGTAAAAAAATCGTTAGGGCTCAAGTCTGGGCTGTAACGCGGGTGATCTAAAATTTCGACATTTTGGGTGCTCAAAAACATCTTTGTCTGGCGGGCGGTGTGCGGACTTGCGTTGTCATGGTGCAGTATCATACGAGGTCTTGAGTTGTTTTTTCGAAACTCTGTGATGACTTGTGGCAAACAAACAGTGGTATACCAGTCAGCGTTAACCGTCTTGCAATCTTCTAGTACAATAGTGGCGACGTGACCACCTTTGCCACAAACGAGGCAACCATTTTTTAAAGTGCTCCGTAAGCGTATGACTTTGGTCGGTTTGGCTCATCTTGGAAGACCCAGACAGTTGACTGCTGCTTGGAATCTGGATCGTAAGCATATATCCAAGACTCGTCACCAATAACCATATCATAAACGTGTTTTGACTCTCCTCGGTTGAATCGCTGCTGAGTTTTGCGACACCATCTAACACGGGCTGTTTTTTGGTCGTCGCTAAGCAAATGTATACCAACGAGAGATGGATAGTATTCCCTGAAATGCCCAAGGATGCTTCTATTTCACGGTATGTCACATGACGATCTTCGACGATTAGCTGCCGCACGGCATCGACATTCTCTTGCGTCATGGCGGTTTTTGGACGACCTTCACGTGGCTTGTCACTGAGGCTAGAGTGCCCACGTTGAAATTCTAAATACCAGCGTTCTACAGTCCTAAGACATGGTGCTGCATCACTAAACACAGAAATAATCTCATTAAAGCACTGAAGTCGCATTAATCCCCTTTGAAAGTTGTAGAGAGTTATCGCACGCATATTTTCCTTTGATATTTCCATTTTTACAACCGACTTGTCACCTTTGAACAGACGCTACGATAAAACTATTCGACTAATCAAAAAACCTTATTTTGTTTTCGAATTCTAAATTCAAAAAGATGAAGAAGCCATATGTTTTTTTTATTAATCGCGGAAGGTTTGCAAACGACACAACTTAAAAGGCAGCCCTCGTATTTATTTTTAAAGTGAATAATATAACTCAATATTCTGTGAATATTTCAAGCGTCTACCTGTTGCCGTTATCAATATCGAGCAAAAAAGTCACGTTTGTTGTATGGGAGCCCCCTTAAATATTTATTTTATTCTGTTTTTTAGTATTTGTTGTTATAGCGGCAAAAGAAATACATCTGTGAAAATTTCACTGTCTAACTATCACGGTTCATAAGATACAGCCTGGTGACAGACGGACAGACAGACAGACAGACGGACGGACGGACAGCGGAGTCTTAGTATAGGGTTCCTGTTTTACAAAAAGGGGGTACGGAACCCTAAAAAAAGATGACCCCACCGCCATGATTGTAGCAAATATTACCCTTTTTTATATCGTACGGGTAGGTACTTGGCCTTCAACTCTCCTGATGTTAAATGATGATAATGCTGAAGGTGGAAGGGCACTTCACCCGGATTCCTCAACCACTGAGGCACTGACTATCTTATCTCTAGCTGCCGGAACACAACAATGCTACAAACATTGATGTTATGGAGACATTTTTAGATAAGATAGTGGTAGTTAGCCAGGTAGACAACACGCCTTACCACCAACCAAACCGAATACACAAACAGGTACCCCCACTGGGAATCGAACCCGGGAGCTCTGGGTCTGAGCCGGTGGTCTTAACCACTAGACCACAGGGCGGTTAAAAGGTGGTTTTGTACATGGGTTCAATGCATCACATAAACATTACGGCATTTCGCAGGCACACCAAATGACTGATGAAATGTACAAACTAACCGATACATACATCTAATGTCAAACATTTCTAAAAATTGCTCGTTGTTAGTTTTTTCTGGATACCCATCTCGCGGTTACCTACCGAGGGCATAGTGAAAGCACATTATAATAATATTTACTTATTATGTGGTGCTTCCTTTCATCCATAGGGAAGCCTCGTGCTCTAGCATCATCATCACCAACTCATAATGTCCCCACTGAGCCCACGAGCCTTCCCTATGGATGGATAGGGAGAACGGGCCATAAACCACGCGGGCCCAGTGCGGTGTGGTGCTCCAGCAGGAGGGACATAAAATGAGCTGATGATGATGATGAGGGGCCATCCATAAATTACGTCACACAAATTTCAGGACTTTTTAACCCTTCCCCCTGATGTGACGTCACACATTTTCCAATTTTATGCATGTAAATTGTATCTAAAAATAATCAAAGAAAACAGTTATTCTCATTTTTTTTCTTATATTTATTAAATAATCTTTAATAAAATCAACATTAAGTCATATATTTAGAGTACAATTAGGCTGGGCAGCGTTCGGTAAGCTACGCAATATCTTCTCGTCCGATATACCGCAGTGTCTCAAGACGAAAGTCTTTGACCAGTGTGTGTTGCCAGTGATGACATACGGGACTGAGACGTGGTCGCTCACTATGGGCCTCATAAAAAGGCTCAAGGTCACTCAAAAAGCAATGGAGAGGGCTCTGCTCGGAGTTTCTCTGCGTGATCGAATCAGAAATGAGGAGATCCGCAGAAGAATAAAGGTAACCGACATAGCCCGAAGAGTTGCTAAGCTCAAGTGGCAGTGGGCAGGGCACATTGCTCGCAGGACTGATGGCCGCTGGGGCGGGATAGTCCTGGAGTGGCGACCGCGTACCGGAAAGCGCAGTATGGGCAGGCCTCCAACAAGGTGGACCGACGATCTGGTGAAGGTCGCGGGAAGCCGCTGGATGCGAGCAGCACAAACCGGTCGTTGTGGAGATCCTTGTGGGAGGCCTTTGTCCAGCAGTGGACGTCTTTTGGCTGAGATGATGATGATGATGAATCATCTTGTGAGATCTTTTTATTATGTTCAGTGAAGCACTTTTGGGTCAGCTTGGTGAGGACGGCTAGTGAACGACGATCTTGCTACAATAGCTGTGGTCCGGAGCCATTTGCCAATTCCCATCCCCAGCTCATTTCATGCCCCCCACAGCTGGGGCATGATCCATTCCTATGGATGAAAATACCACAGGGAGAGCGGGCCATAAGCCACCACGCGGGCCCAGTGCGGATTGGTGGTTGTTAACGACTACTAATATGTATGAATAAAAAGGTTTCGGGACTAAATACATATTTTAAGTTAAAATTGTTGCTAACAAAATAGCGATTTTACTTTATCTTATGATGAACATGACATAATGACGTAATGATAAAGTTTTTCCCTAAATCGGCATTCATTCTTGAATTCCGCTGATGACTTTCTAAATCGCACTCACGTAACATTTTTACATTAGTATTATCATCATCATCATCATCATCATCATCAAACATCATCATTTGTATTATGAATTTAACAAATACAAATTTTCTTTCGAATAGTCACGTTTCACTGTATTTTTAGAATTGCCAAAACAGAATCAATTAAATAATAAATCATTCATTTCACGCAGAAAACGTTTTGGGAATCGGAAAAATATTATGAAACGAAATGAAATATATTTATTAGAACATACAGTACCTATTTAAACGTATGTAGAAGAAAACAAAAAAATTATAATTAAAAAATGTGTCCTAAAAGGCTTAAACATTTATCGCAGTGATCTTCGGTGGAGACCACAGTTACGACAAACCGATAACAGGTAAGGCTGAAGAGGTGAGGTGAGGATGTACATAATTAAAACTATTTTATGTACCTATCTATCTATCTATATCAGCCTTTGGGTTCGTCTTCGAACATAGGCCTCCTCTTCATCTTTCCAGCGTTCTCTATTATCAGCCACCTGCATCCAGTTAATTCCGGCTTGTTGCCGGATGTCGTCTGTCCATCTTTTAGGCGGTCTTCCCCTGCCGCGGGTGTCATTGCGGGGTCTCCACTCTAAAGTTCTTCTAACCCAGCGATCGTGGTTCATCCGTGCAATGTGTCCCGCCCATCTCCACTTACGGCTCTCAATCTCCTCCACCACGTCACGGACCCGTGTCTTTTCTCTGATCCACTCGTTTCTCCTATGATCTTGGAGAGAAATGCCAAGCATCTGTCGTTCCATTGCTCGCTGTGCAACTCGGAGTCTTTCAGCAGACCCTTCTGTCAACGTCGTGGTTTCCATCCCATACAGGAAGACTGGCAGAACACAAAGGTTAAACACCTTGGTCTTTAGGTGTTGAGGTATCTTGTTGGAGCGCAGAATAATATTCTGATATATAATATATACTATAATATATTACCATTATTATGATTATTGATTATTGGTTTTACCTATAACGTAATGAAATATTATGTAATACACCCTTATTTTTTAACTACCAGAACATCTTTAAGGTTGGTTAGTCTCTGCCCAACATATTGCAAACCTTTTACGTTAAAAAATAAAGGAGTAAACATTTTAAAAAGAGGTTCAAATTTTCTTTATTTCTTTGGCCTTTGACCTTTGAGTTATTATATTATTGAGATGTATTTTACAAATTCTAATTTATCTATAATAATATTATAAAGCTGAAGAGCTTGTTTGTTTGAACGCGCTAATCTCAGGAACTACTATTTCGAATTGAAAAAATATTTTTGTGTTGGATAGGCCATTTATCAAGGAAGGCTTTAGGCTATATAACATCACGCTGCAATTAATAGGAGCGAAGCATCAGTGTAAAAAGTTGCAAAAACGGGAACAAGAGCCTAAAAAATTAAAAACGCTGCCGAAAGTCACTATTCCACGTGGACGAAGTCGCGAGCACAGCTAGTTACTATATGTATAAATGTATGTATGTATGTTAAATGCAAATAAAAAATCTTTATCTTTATCTTGTATTTTGTTACCATCGCTATTTGCATTATAGTTTTGCAAATGAGTATTGAGTATCTTCAAAAGTGTATTTAGTATTTTATTGGCATTCTCTTCAATACTATTCTGAGTTCACTATGGCGCGCGATCACTAACACTCGCTACATAAAACATAACAGATACAACGCATCACTCATACCTACAAATGTTGTTTGTTCCGTTCACGGGTGCATATTTTTATTTCTGCTGCTGAAACTGTTTACATTACAAATTGTCCTGTTTAAGTTCATTCACAGTCTGATATGTTGTAGGTAAGGTACTTCTTGTTTTTTTTCTCATTATTTTGGCACAAATAGTATTATTACAATAAAAACATAATTATAGTGATATTATACAGATTACAGACAAGGGGGGCCGAAAACATACTTAAAAGTTTTTAAATCACGTAGACGCCTGCACCTCGACCTATCCAAAAACCTCTGTATCTTCCGTTAGTGGGGTGTTTTCATCTGTTTCATGTTTGGAGTATAGGTTTTTATGGAATTCTGTGGCTACTTGAATGATATCAGGGTCTTTCAGTTTTACTTCAAACGGCAATATCTTTTAGTTTACGTATCTATTCTTTCTTTTCCTGTAGGACCTTCATTGCCTTCTTTGTTCCGCCTGTTTTTTCAATTAAGTTTTGAATCGTTTTTTCTCTGTGGTTTTTCCTATCTTTCCTCATACTCGTTCTAACTAGTTTGCTTAATTCTGGTATATCCTTTCTCGTATTGCTGGTTTTGGGATGACTTTTGGATTAAAGCTGCTCTATTTGCTAGTAGGTGTATGGTTCTCTCAGATATTATCTCCTTGCCTTTTTTTATTGGGTCTTTTACATTCTTACATTGTTTTAGTACGTTTATAAGTTTGTTGTAGGTATCTTTTATATTAGTGCTTGATTTCCTTTTCCAGTTCCCTGGAACTTAGAAATGGCCCCTGTTTGTGGTGCTCTATGTGCTGATTTGTTGCATGTTTTCTAGATGGTTTTGGTGGTGTTTGTTTTAGTTCAGCTCTGACCATTCTGTGGTTTGTGTTGAAATTTAGTCTCTTGACTACACTACAGTCATTGAATAAATTGCACTTGTTGGTCAAAATGTAGTCAATTTCATTTTTGTATTTACCGTTTGGTAAAATCCAGGTCTAACAACTTCTTTCTTCTTCTTATATTTTGAGTTGTGAATTACCAGTTGGTGAGGCTAAGTTGACTAATTTGTTGCCGTTTCTTGTTCTATTTCAATGGCAATGTAGACCAAGAATGTTCTCTTCGCCGTCTTTCCTGTCTCCGATTTGAGCGTTGAAATCTCCCATTAGAATTAGGTTTTTCGGTTTTAGTTTTTAGAAGGCTTCCATAGTATCATCTGATGATTGCTCAGTTGGTGAGTATATTTTTAATGGGTATCAGTAACTTAGTTTTCTAATAATATGATTCATGCGGTATTTACCTGTAAGTCTTTGTTACATTTAGTTATGTATTTGCCCTACTGTTATCTGTTTAGAAACAATGTAAACAAACGTTTTTGAATCTAATAAATAGATAAATAAATAAATAAATAAATAAATAAATAAATAAATAAATAAATAAATAAATAAATAAATAAATAAATAAATAAATAAATAAATAAATAAATAAATAAATAAATAAATAAATAAATAAATAAATAAATAAATAAATAAATAAATAAATAAATAAATAAATAAATAAATAAATAAATAAATAAATAAATAAATAAATAAATAAATAAATAAATAAATAAATAAATAAATAAATAAATAAATAAATAAATAAATAAATAAATAAATAAATAAATAAATAAATAAATAAATAAATAAATAAATAAATAAATAAATAAATAAATAAATAAATAAATAAATAAATAAATAAATAAATAAATAAATAAATAAATAAATAAATAAATAAATAAATAAATAAATAAATAAATAAATAAATAAATAAATAAATAAATAAATAAATAAATAAATAAATAAATAAATAAATAAATAAATAAATAAATAAATGTGCTTTTGGATGCACGTGCTCGTGGATCTAAGCCTTTATCTTACCTGATGTCAAATGATGATAAGGCTGAAGGTAGAAAAGCACTTGACCTGTAATCTTAAATTACGAAGGCACTTGCTTTCTTTTTCTGTCGAACCACAACAATTCACATTGATGTTATGACGACATATTAGATAAAGATGGTGGTAGCTAGCCAGGCCGACATATAACAAGCCACCAACCAAAGCTCTGGGAAGCCAACACTGGACCTCTTTCCTGTTGGTTATACTTATACCACGGAAGCGTCTACCGGTCTATTTGTTTAATTTAAAGGACTACCTCTTTGAAGGTTTCAAATTAAAAAGTGACCTTTTATCTTTTGTCCCGATGCCGATGTGCCAGGGTTGAATTGACCTCGACGGACGGTACGTGTCCGGAATGGGAAGACGCAAACTTGTCTAATATAAAATAAAGCGAACAAGCCCCAGTTGAAACGACTAGATGGTTCTGTGGTGTATTTTATTTCAGCACAAAACTATTTGTAATTGGCGGTAACCAAAAAGCAACTCTAATCAAAGAATAATTTTTACTACGGACTTCTTGGCGGGAAAGTGAAGAGTCATGTCTGCGGTTTTGTTTTGTTTTCTAAAATTTGTGTTATGTCGAATATTAATGTGAAATAATGGTAGATTATTAACCGTTAGGTGTTCGTGAGTGTGCTCATGCAACGTCACTTTTCAAATTCTCTCAAAAAGTCTGCGTGAGGACTTAGTAAAGCCCCACATCTTTACTGAGATACTCGAGGGGTTGGGGGTATATCATTTCTCACTTCTCATTTCTATTATCATTCATCATAATCATACAGGAGGGAGGTATTGTTTATTTATGTATTACTTGTAAGAAAAATTACTTGGATACTGGCTAAATGTGCTAATTGCACGAAGCCATCAAATAAAAGAAAAACAAAATTATACTACGTATTCATACCAAGAGTCTTACTGGCGGGCTGGCGGTGTGGAATGCGCTGGCCACAAGCGCAGGCCACACCGCCAGGTAGCGAGCGAGCGTGCGAGCCGGGCGAACATCGTTTCACCTCTTTTCATACTTCTACTCTACTTACTACTACTTTTACTCTGCTGGCTCAGTGACCCGAAGTGGATGGCCTCCGACACAAGAGACGCCACTGCTCTCTGTTCTGCGCAGCTTTACCAATACCTCTTAAGGCGAGCGTTTCCGACTGTGAGATTTCACCACTAGTCCTAAGTATTTTGTCTATGTATTTACATTAATTTAAGTGGTTTTGAATAAAAAAATTCTATTCTATTCTATTCTATTCTATTTCCAAGGCGTTCCGCTCGGGACTGAATGATGGCGCGCGCGTCGAATCAGGCAATAATGTGGATTTTATTGAACGTTTACTTATTATTAAAATTATAATGGCCGACAACTATTACATATTCAAAGACTTTGAATATGTAATAGTTGTCGAGGTTTGGTTTATTTTTCTTTGTCTGAAACGGTGTATAGCCTGAATATAATGATATTTAGTTTGATATTATATTCGATCCAGGAAATTGTAAAATATCGTAAAAATACCAGCCGAAATTACTAGATAAAAGGCCAATGAATAACATACTTTTTTTTGGATTTAAAATCCTTATACATTTTGAATGAAACTCATTTAAAACACCGTTTTTTTGGAAACCCTCGCCTTAATGCAACAATTATTTTTGTTACGCTGATCCGGATAAAGATTAAAATTATTAAATAATTAAATTAAATTAAATAAAAATTAAATGATTAAATTATTTATTTATATCCTTGGTAATTGGTGTATATATGTTTGTTAGTATAGTATTATTTATAATTTATTAGTCCCGCATACTTGTTTATTGCACCTCAGCTAGGGTTGGCTGGAAGAGATCTCTTCTAGAGATAAGCTCACCTTTGTATATGTCCTGTGTAACGTGTGTTTAAATGTAATTTATCTGTACAATAAAGGATTAATAAAAATTCTTTGGTTTGTCTGCTAGAGAATGCTATTTGGCATTAATTCCACCTTTTGTACTGTGTAATAATATAATATTGTGCAATAAAGATTAAATAAAAATGGCCAATTATGAACATGAAACGGAACCCCAAAAACTTTTTTTTTTGGGGTTCCGTTTCATGTTCATAATTGGCCATTTTTTTTTTTTTTTTTTTTTTTTTAAATAAAAATGGCCAATTATGAACATGAAACGGAACCCCAAAAACTTTTGCCAGACAATTTGTTTCGTGAAAGAGGGCCTACAATAAATAATGTTTCGTTCATTCCTGTCAACAATTTCGTCGCACATTTTCAAACTGGCTTTTATCGAATTTCGTTCACTTTAAGCTTTGTTATCTTTTATTTTATGATAATCGTTATGATTTCACCAATAAGTGATTCGGTTTTTGGGCGTTTACGCCTCGGTCCTTCGAAGTCCCGAAGCACAAGGAGAAGCTAAAAATACTTCAATTTGGTTGCCTTACTAACCCACCATAATATTATTATATTATAGACTAGCGACCCGCCCCGGCTTCGCACGGGTGCAATGCTGATACACGCAACCCCTATGTCCCTGCATTTTAAATCTGTAATATCTTCGAAAATGTTCATTTAAATTACACGCTGTAAAGGGCCACATTGATCTATATTAAATGCACAATGTATTTAAGGTACCTAATTGGATAAGGATTAATGCTGTATTGCTTAAAATCGCTTCGTAAATAAGCCATAGAAAGTAAAGGATAAAAAATGATTATTGTGGGTTATCCCTAAGAGATAGACATATACCATCGCGGACTTTTTTGTAGACCTTTTTAAGGTGTACAATACTGTAGTACATTATTTTGATCTATCTCGTAGAGTTCAGCCAGCGTTTGCAATATAAGCGCAAAAAAAATGTGAAACCTCTTAAGTTATCAGTGTTTCTCTACTATATTAGGCATGCAATGCAGCATGTAATTATACACATAAACCTTCCTCTTGAATCACTCTATCTATTAAAAAAAACCGCATCAAAATCCGTTGTGTAGTTTTAAAGATCTAAGCATACATACATACATAGGGACAGCGGCAAGCGACTTTGTTTTATACTATGTAGTGATATAGAGATATAATTATTAGTATTTTTTAAATCACTTATTTGCCTCTAACATACAACAAACACATAAATAGAGAAGAACAGAAGGAATAACATCCAAGTAGACAAAACGGTGTATGGCTGCAGACAAACCCTGTTATTCTGCCATAGCCTTACATTTAGGTTTGACTGCATCGTAAAGTTAAAAATAATAGTAATACAGAACGCAGAAACTATAGACGTATACACGTATACGTATAACGTATAGGTGCTATGCTAATGACAAAACACTAATTAAAGCCCATCACCCCCCCCCCCCCCCCGTTATACCCCTTGTATCCTAAAAGATAAAGGGATGAGTTACCTATAAAAAAAACAGATAATTTCTAAGCGAGAAGGTAACTACTCTTCAAGCGTACGTGTATAGTAATTTGCCCAAACGAAGCTAACTTAAAGTGATTCATGCACTGAAGTATCTCGAGCCCTGGTAAACGAAAGCCTTTGATTGCCATCAAACATCGCAGGGCTGAGACGGCGGGCGTATTCCACAGATTGCACTTTACCAAATTGCGATCGGGCTTACATACAGGCAGTTTTTGTAAATACGCTGCCAGGGCCGGCTCTAGGCCGTTGTAAGATGCGAGGTACTTTCACTATCGAATTAATGTGTCATAGATTTGATAGACAAGTAAAATGTAAATTTATGTATTTCTTTTTTGTCATACTATAATATGATTTGATATACTTAATTTTTTTTAATTGGTTTCGCTATCGCATTAGGGTATTTCCTGGAATGATAGTTGTAAGTAGTTAAATGAATGAATAAATATATAAATATTGTGCACCGCACACCAGCAGGCTCCGCCAGAATATCAGCGTTGTTGCGACACACCTCGTTTGCAACAACACAAGCTGAGGCGGGGTCCTGAATGGCCTATTGATTGTTTTTATTTTTATATACTTAATTGTTTTTTTTAATTGGTTTCGCTATCGCATTAGGGTATTTCCTGGAATGATAGTTGTAAGTAGTTAAATAAATGAATAAATATATAAATGTTGTGCACCGCACACCAGCAGGCTCCGCCAGAATATCAGCGTTGTTGCGACACACCTCGGGTCCTGAATGGCCTATTGATTGTTTTTATTTTTATTTTTTATGTGTGTATTACATGTGTATGTGTGTGTGTGTGTGTGTAAAAGGTGTGGAAAAAGTGTGGGGAGGTCTTTGCCCAGGAGTGGGACATCTATGGCGATCTTTATATGTGCGTGTGTTTGTAATTGAACTCCTTCTAAACGGCTGGACCGAATTGGATGAATTTTTTTGTGTGTGGATTCGAGAATGGTTTAGATTTACAATTGCACTCGGTAGGTGGCGCTGCAATAGGGGTCCATCATGGGATACGGGTGTTCTTTAGCGGACGAAGTCGCGAGCGGGCCACTAGTATCTATTAATATATCTATATATATAAAAGTCACAAGTTAGTTGCCATACTGCTCCGAAACGGCTCGATTGATTTTTATGAAATTTTATATGTATTCGGTAGGTCTGACAATCGGTCGTAATCTATTTGTTATACCCCTAAGTGATAGTTACTAAGTTATTTTATATACTAACAAAAATTGTTTTTATTTTGTATGGATGTTAGTCTGTAAGGTATTTATTATATGGGCCGCTCTGTATTTTTACCATCTGTTACATTGTTTGTTGCCTAAAATAAAGATTTATTATTATTATTATTATTATTATAAGGGTGGTCCACTCCAAGCATTTTTTTTTAATTTAATTTTCCAATACAAAATGTTCTACGATTTGTTTGTTTTGTTGTCATAGAAACGATTTGATTGTATTGTTGACATAGAAACTGTCAAAGCGATACGAAGTCAGTTGGGTCAGCTAGTAATATATTAATAATAAGTGTGTGTTACATGGGCAAAGCGTGTTTCGGATTTTTTGGTGCATAGCCCGGGTTTGTGATTACTACTGATTACCAATTGGTCAAACCCGCATTTGGCAAGCGTGGTGATTAAGCCATTACCCATCAATTGTAGCGATGACTTGATTTGAATGATGGAGGCTTTTACCCAGCAGCGGGTTAGTATATCAGCTTTTTTCTTACTTACTTTTACTAGTGTGTGATCAATAAATGTTTTTCTGTATCTCCCCCTCTCTCTCAAATGAATGAATGAATGAATATTTGAATGAATAGTCAACATTTTCTTATTGGCGCGTAACATTTATGATCAATATCTTTAGACATACAGCTGATAGTTGAATGTGCACATACAAAGACAATCTTGGTAAAAAAAGTTTTTTGCTTATATCAATATATTTGTCTGTAATACAAATAAAAAAAAGATTGAAAATAACGCGTAAAGACGAAAGAAAGGTTTTAATAAAAATAAATATTAAATTAATTTTTACGAGAGTAACATATCGCGTCGCGACGATTTTTATAGAATAGGTTGATTATGTTAAATTTAACTGCAATATATATAGGATTGCATCATCGCCATTGAGTGACGGACTTGTGAGTCAAACTAGCTTATCGCCATAAATATATCCGCCCTGCACGCCGGCCCTGCATTCCCTTTGCTTGTAGTCAGAGAGCCAAGCTTGCGCAAGTTTAGGTAATAAGAACGGGCTAATAGCGCAATAGACTTTAGACTACACATTAGTTGTGAGCACAGTTTAGAGATTGTACCAATAATACGGTTGGTGAACTGTTTTAATCAAGTTGTGGGAATTCTCATTAAATGTACTTATAACTTTTCGGTAATGTGAAATTTTTTTGGAGATTTTTATATTATTTATTTATTTGTTATACGAAAATAAAACTATTTTTGTTAGTTTAAAGACACAATAACGTCTATGTTAGTTCGTTTTTTGCCCATAAATAAGCACTTGGTTGTTTTTCTGGTTATAGGACCTGCCGCGCTATTCTCTAAGCAAAACAGCATCGAACTCGACATTGAACTCGCCTATAACTTGCAAACGAATGTAGACTTTATTGCTACTTAAAAGTAGGTTGAAATTCGTTTGCAAGTTATGAGTGAGTTCATCGTCGAGTTCGACGCTGTTTTGCTTAGAGAATAGCGTTACTGATGGAAAGCCCAAAGGTGGCAACGTACTTCACTCGTAGCCATCAAATACTGAAAACAGCAGCAGCTGTTACTGCATTAGTATGGCATTGAAACATCGCCACCTGGCGACACTAACACAAATTTTCGTTTTCGTAAACGTAAGCGAATGAATACGGAGAGTAAACAAAACTCTTGGCGCTCTGTATTAAGTAACTGTAATAATATACCTGCTTATCTCTTAAGAGCGTTTACGCGGCACACTAGCGCCACTAATGAAAAAAAATACATATCTAGTAATTAGAGATAGAAAATGAAATTATGCTCAACAAACTATTTGAATGAAGTAATTTAGCATATTACGTCACCTAATGAACACCTCACATGTTATGGTTTAGTTAAATAAGACGTTACGGCCACTTTTAACTATAACGCCATATGTAACTAAACCATAACATGTCAGGTGTTCATTAGGTGAAAAATGCTAAATTACTTCATTCAGATAGTTTGTTGAGCATAATTTGATTTTCTATCTCTTATTACTAGATATGTTTTTTTTTTCACTGGCGGCGCTAGTGTGCGGCGTAAACGCTCTTAAATATAGAAATTAATTATTAGTGAGAAGTGTAAGGTGAAAAGTGTTAGTGAAAGTGAAAGTGAGTGCAATCATAAAAAAGACAAAGCCTCTTCCCCCTTCGTTAAAAAGACAAGGTTTACAGTGTGCGAACAGATAGTTTAGAGAAGCAAATAGAGGACCTTAAGTTTAACAAAAGAAATAAAGGACCCAGTGGATCACCTTGTCTCATATATCATTTTCTCATCAACAACTCCGTGGTGCGCGTGAATAAGTTGATATGTCTAAAATGCCAATTTTACAGGGGAGCGATTTTAAAGTTTGATCTGTGCTGGTAAATCAGGGTTTAACTTTAGTTCTTGTTGACCACTTGGCCTTAGGGTAATTTTGGGCGATCTTTCGAATGGTGGCAAGTATTTTAAGGAATCTCTTATAGTTTCTTCAAAAATAGACTTATCAATTTGTGTTTTGATGACTTATCAACTTATTCACCATATAAGTAAATAAACAAAAAGTTTAAAAAGATATTTTTTTATTGTTATACTAAAAAATACATTAAAACAACTAAAACAAACTTCTTAAAACAAAAATTTCCAAACAATATTAATAAACCACTTCAAAAAATAAAAAGTATCTCCAAAATCAAAAAACTTAATTTTAAACAAAATAAAAATGGTATGTGGGATTCGGGTCTCCTTGCTCGGGCAGCTCTATGGCACACGCGGTGGCCGGAATTCAAATAGGGAGAAGAAATCGATAGAAGGAAACAAAAGAAAGAAGAGGATTCGGTGTCAGCCGTCAGCCTAAATATGTATTAATTCCTTGATAAAATATAGCACAGTTCTATTATTGTATTTTTAATATAAGTAGAGCTCTAAAGCTCAACAGTATACAATACGCTTAAACCGCACACTAGCGCCGCCAATGAATAAAAAACATATCGATTATTATAATTAGAGATAGAAAATCAAATTATGCTCAACAAACTATTTGAATGAAGTAATTAAGCATTTTTACTTCACCTAATGAACATCTGACATGTGATGGTTTATTTAAATAGGTCGTTACAGCTAAAAACGGCCACTTTTAACTATAACGCCGTACTAACTAAACCGTAACATGTCAGATATTAAATATGTGACGTAAAAATGCTTAATTACTTCATTCAAATAGTTTGTTGAGCATAATTTGATTTTCTATCTCTAATTACTAGACATGTTTATTTTTCATTGGCGGCGCTACTGTGCGGCGTAAACGCTCTTAATCAGATTTTTTGGTTAACTAGCTGACATGACCTGGCGGACTTCGAAGCAAATGCAAGTTTTTAAGTGAGTTCTACCTTTTTTGAAAAAAATCGGATTGAGCTTTCACCCATGTGTCAAAATAAAATGTAATTTAAATCAAAAGCAATAAGGAGTATTGATATCAACTTCGAAGCAAATCACCGTCAAAATAACTTTCTACCCCTTTTTAACTCCGTTCGGGGATGAATTTCAATAAAATACGAAACACATCTTCCATCAATTCTGTTAAAAAAGGTTTAGGCAAAATTTGAAGTAGATTGGACCAAGGATCCTTGGTCAAACCACGTTGTCCCATACAAACTTTGCCCCCCTTTTTCACCCCTTTAGGGGTAGGATATCGGAAAATCCTTTCTTATCGGATGCCTTCGCCATACAAAGAACACACCCTCCAAGTTTCAGGTCTCTACGATCAGCGGTTTAGGCTGTGCGTTGATCCGTCAGTCATTCAGGACAAAGAATTTTATAATATGTATACAGCAAATCATAATGTTCCGATGATGCATAAATTCGAGTTCCGGAAATCAGTTATATATATATAGTTATATTCAAACTTAAATTGACGAATCTCGGTATTGACCGTTACAGTCTTAGAATAGTTTAAGGTCACAGTATAATGTTTGAAAATGTACGGCAATTTACTTTAAAATAAACATACAATTTGTGTTCATTATTTAAGATTGTAAAGGCAACGACAATAAAAGCTTCAACAGTTAGTACGATCAATCAATAAAAAGTTTCTCTGTATGTTTGTTGAGATTTATAATTTATTTATTTTCTAGTAATGTCAATTTTATCGACTCTAAATTACGGTTGCGGTTGGGATTTGAACTTATTTGACTAACGACAACCTTTTTAATCATACAATAGATCATTGAAAGGTAAAGTAACACTTAAAACGATTCATACCAGCAATAAGCATAAATAAATTTAATGCCATAATTTAAGCAACATTTGGTTTAGAAACATTAACTACCTACTTATTGTATACATTCAATTCTAAACATTGTGATTGGCCATAACTTGATAACTCAACGGGTCATTTTTTAGCAATCACTATTTGATTGGTAATAAGTTGATAACTCGACATGTAAGTTTTAGGCTTATTCGTTTTGGTTGCCATAAAATGATAACTAAACATATAAAATTTTGATTTTGTCACAAATAATTATAAATGGAATAACTCAAGATATCAGTTTACTGTGTTACATCTACTATTGTATTTATGTTGACAAATCGAAACATCAATATTTTTACTTTAAGTAATGTAAATCTTTAATTGAACATGTCGATATGTCAAATAATTATGGCTAATTGTGTTGAAAATCGTACATATCAAATAACTACCAAGCGCCATAACTTTAAAATTATCGTAGATTTAGAGCTGAAAATTTTATACAAGGTAAACCCTATGCGTAGAAAGTGAAAAACGTAATAAAAAAATAATCATGTAACTCGAGTTATCAACATATTCACGCTCACCACGGAACTCATCTAGGTATAATTTTGAATTTTATTTCTTATCTATTGTCCCCCGGGAACATGTACGGTGCAATGACCGTACATACCGCGCGGTCAGCAATTTACGCCCGCAGCGAATATTTCGTAATAATTTTATATTTAGTTCACATTAAGCAATCGCGTCGTGTACTCATTGATCATTAACATAACATCATTTAAGTTCTATCAATAGCAATTAAAGTGTAATTTTATGTATCAATAAATCTGTGTTCAACAAACTTTATCCTATCATTTATATCAGTTCAAGTACTGATCCCGTACAAAAACATTTTTACGAATCCGTCTTAAAATTTTTCATAATTATTATTTTATCCTGACGTTTGTTAATGTAAACATAAGTTTCTCAGTTCAACAATAACGTCCATTTTTAACCCAAAAAAAATAAGAGTTTTAGAAAAATTCGAAGCATTACTGTCCCGTTAACACTATTGTATTATTTATTATGTTGCAGTTCAACAAATAAATGGGCACATTACCGAGTGGCAGCACGTGGACAGATTGAGTAATGTCCGAGACGAGCTGAGCTACGAACGGCTTAAGTCAAAGGAGGAACAACTTCTAACAATTTTTACCAGAATCACACTCACCGTCCGTCTGTCGCACTGATATATGTTAATTAATGCGTAACTAACTATTCAATGAATCAATCAATTCTACGAGAGGGGGGTCTTGACCCTCGCTCCGAGTCATTCCTGGTTCAAAGGTTGTCTATCGCTGTTCAACGCGGAAACGCGGCAAGTGTGTTGGGCACCTTTGCACCTGGAATGGCGTGGGGAGGGTTATTTGATTGAGCAGTGGTTGTTTTTATTTATTTTTGTTTTATTATTATGGTTGGGGTTTGGGTTAAATCTTTCTATTGTGATGAGAAAAATAAATTGATTTTCGATTACTATCAATCAATTCGTTAAATAATAATCCAAGAAACAGTATTCAATTGTAGGAATAAAAAAGGGAAGCCTATACTGACCCACCGCCGGCCAAAGGCCTCCAATAATTTTTTCTTATAGTTGGCGCGTCATTATGCCTCCACTCCACCTGATGTTTAGTGGAAATGGATTCCGACGCGAAGACAGCTGGTGCAGCGTGAAAACAACGCAGCATCAGTCACCCTCACCCTGCCAGCCCACAAATCCCTCACGCCTCGTTTGAAGGACCCCATATGAAGGAGGGAAAATCAAGTCATCGCATACAAGTGGTGGGTATTGGCAAAATTAGCAGGCTTGCCAAATGTGGGTTCATCGTCATCATCAGCTCATTTTATGTCTCCACTGCTGGGGCACGAGCCATCCCTATGCATGGATAGGGAGGACGGGCCATAAACCACCAGCCTGGCCCAGTGCGGATTGCGGTTTAGCTCCCAGGATACTGTAGATGTCCATCATCAGCATATACTAGCTCACTGGATGATGTCCATGGGGGAAGGGGGAGGGGGGGGGGGTGTTAACTATACTTACTTCTGCATAGCAGCGCGTGCTTACTCCCTTCTATGCCGCATACTAAATTTAAACAATGCTCTCCTGGCCGATGAGTCTGAATGTGATTTGTATGCGGATGGATGGAAAGTCTTAAATGGGTGTATATTAGTTTTGCGAGAAATATGAGTGTGAGATTAACTGTTTGAGATTTGTTACTTTTTAATTTTTGTTTTTGTTTATTTTATTTTTGTTATTTTTAAATATATATTTTTTTATATATTGTGAATGCAGAATTAAAAATTTAAAAAATATCTGTTAATGCTCTTATTATGCTTTGCACTATTTATTTACTGTAATTGGTGTTAACCGTTGTAATCCTAATAATTAACTACTAAGTATGGATGGATGTTTGTTACTCATTCACGTAAAAACTACTGAATGGATTTGGATGAAATTCGGCATACAGATAGTTTATTACCTGGATTAACACAAAGGATAGTTTTTATCCCGATATTCCCACGGAAACGGGAACCACGCGGGTGAAACCGCGAGTGGCCGCTAGTTAGCGCTAGTTAGTAATAAATAAATCAAGTGGTTTGAATGATCGTTTCTTCTTCTTCCTGCCGTGGTCCCATATTACTTGGGATTGGCGCAAAACACAGACCATTGGTATGTGGCGCAAAATGTCTGTTTCGTCCTCGTACATTTTTGCAATGGATTTGGCAAAGTATTTACGGCCGGCCAACCCTTCTTAGGAATCCTGTGGTGGTTTACCTGCCATCGCGCGGGTGACCCAGGGTGCTTTTCGATATGCACGGGGTCTTAAACTCCCTTAGTCGCCTTTTACGACACCCACGGGAAGAGATAGGTTAGTGCTATTCTTTGCGTCCGACACTATTACTTTATTGATTTATTAATTAGTAATAAAAAAAAATCAAGTGAAAAATGCCAAATCGCTTCATTCTTTAACCAACATTTCTATATTGGATTCAAACAAGACGTAAATATTTTTAACATGTATTTTTGTCGCTTACGCTCGCGAGATCAATCAAGTTTATTTTTAAAATGCATCGAAATTTTAACACAAGCTCGACGATGAAATGGATAGTTAGTATTATGAGGACAAGTATTGGCGATAAATTATAGTCGCCTTTGATTTATATGATACAAGAAACATTTAGAGGCGGTCTACTATCAAAATTTTACAATAAATTCACAAGAAACCATACAATTAAGAGAGAGAGAAAGAGAGAAACAATATTGAGAAGAAATAAAATAAAAAAACCAAATTGAAAGACCGTCTATCCTGATGGTAAGTAAGCAAGTATATAAGTAACCGCCTGCGCCTTTGTGGTCTAGTTGTTAAGACAACTGCTCCCAGATCAAGAGGTCCCGGGTTCGATTCCTGAGCTAGTGATGGTGATGGCTGCAAGCGTCCATGGTCTGCATTAGCCACTTTCAATCAGGCGAGCCGTATGCTCGTTTGCCGGCTCAGTCACATCCTAAAAATTAGATAAGTTTTAACAAAGTTATATCATGCTTTTCAATGTACAAGCTCTTGTATAGCACGTCTAATTTGTAAGAGATACGACCTTACATTCAATAGAATCGCCTGAACTGACTTAAATGGCCCATTCAGATTTGCCGCACAAAAAACCTCTTCAAATATGCAATAGGATATCAATTTTATGAAAGTCACAGCTACTAGGTACTTCGTCAAAAGTCATTACATTTGAAAGGGATTTCAAGGGATTTTACACCTAGTAGCTGTTAGGTATAGAGTCGTTTTCACTTGTGTCTGAACGTTAAGGTGTCCCGAGGGTACGACAGTTGAGATTACTTTTTACGGTCAACGCGAAGGACTTCGGATCACCTATCTACGCCTACTCATGAGGGAGCGAGACTTGCCTGCGCCTTTATATCACAGAACGTCTATAATTTACTTGTATACACTCAGATGAGCAATACAGTCAGTACAGGAAGAACTACAAAAATTTACCTACTTACGACGATACGAAGGGGTTATTGACCGTTATTAAGTAATTATTTGTTTATTTATTTCTGTGTGAATAAACTTATTATACTTTTATTTATGTCTTTATATTAGATTGTGGGCAGGCCTCCAACAAGGTGGACCGACGATCTGGTGAAGGTCGCGGGAAGCCGCTGGATGCGAGCAGCGCAAAACCGGTCGTTGTGGAGATCCTTGGGGGAGGCCTTTGTCCAGCAGTGGACGTCTTTTGGCTGAGATGATGATGATGATGATGATGATGATTAGATTGTAATTTAGCATATAAACTGTTAAGTATATTTATTTATGTTTTGATTTATATTAAACTTAGACCCTATTAGAACTTATTCCCTGTGTGGTGCCGGGGATAAAGAATTGCACCACCCCATCTCTTCTCTGAGGTTACCCTCAACCTACTGCGATCGCCAACCCGCCTGCCAAGCGTGGTGATTACGGCAAATACCCCTCATATCCTTGGGGGAGGCCTTTGTCCAGCAGTGGACGTCGTTTGGCTGAGATGATGAGATGATGATGATGAAACTTAGACTAAGCCCACAATCGCCTGAAAACAGGATACCTAGCTCAGGCAACAGCTTTTAATGTATTTTGGATTATTAGTTTACAGCTCTTTGTAAAAAATTGATGTAAACGTATTTCAATAAAGAACGCGTGCTTCCCCGACTTCCTGTTACACTGTTACACATACTTCCGTCCCATTTCACGAAATCACTCACACAAATTGCTTTAGAAAGCGAGAAGGCTGCCGTAAGCGCTGAATTTTGTCACTGCTGTTGTAATTTTTGAGTGAATTTAAAATGAAGGTGCACAAATGCACACACCTAATGAAGTTTATTAGTTACTTATCTAGTGAATTATTTTTCTATAACATCATCATCGGCCTAGTCCACTGGTTGGGCATAGGCCTCTCCAACACATACAACATACGACATACAGTCTCGGGGGTGGATGGTGCATCCATCAAAGATTTTGCTTGCGATTTTAAATGCGTCGCAGCCATAAACAAATGGCATGAAAAAGATTTATCGGTCATTGTTGCTGCTTATCTGAGAGGGCCAGCTCTAATGTACTATAAGATAATTTATCTACACTAATGTTGTAACATGCTACTTATGTTTCCAATACTTGACTTATAATTACTACTGTTATAGCGCAGACAACAAAACACTCAATTTAAGCAATTTCACATGATGGTATAATATCCACATCGATATCGTAAAATCTCATTATAACATCAATAAAACGCGACCAATTAACCTGGCGAGCCTTATGTCAAAATCCTCATACAAGTTGTATAAAATTTTGATATTAGGCTGGCTTTTGAAAACAGTTGGGTTATACGTGAAAACTTCGTCGAAACTACTAAACTTACATACACAAAACTCTTTGGTAAGATCTTGTGCCAATTAAATAAAAAAAGAACAGCGCGCGCTCGCTCCTGATTGGCCCTGCGCGCGCAGCTGCGCTCTCATTGGTTAGATTTTAATGGCGGCAAGTTCACTGTGACAATACACGTACGCGTGAATTTAATGTTTCGCAATGTGTTTTGTTTTTAAAATACAAATTAAAAGTTAAAAATGGACAGCGACGATGATATTTGTTCGCCTCCGGATATTCTAGAATTGGCAACAAAAGTAACTCACAATCTTTTGCCAGAAAAATCTAGAAAATTATATGAAAAAGAATATAATAACTTTTTGGCATGGAAGATCGAAAAGAAAACTACATCATTTTCCGAAAATGTCATTCTTGTGTATCTGAAAGACCTCTCCGACAAATTCAAGCCATCTTCTATGTGGCATATGTATGTATTCTTTCAAAATTGTACCATCCAAAATTAGAACAATTATTATAAATAAACTATTGTCAGCTTTTACTCTTGTTGTTTGACTAATTGCATTAGTGAAGATAAAGTAGTGTATGCAACTGCATATAACACGGGTATTAAAACACTCGTTACTATTATGAAACTCGCTGCGCTCGTTTCATAAACTCACACTCGTGTTTTAATACCCTTCATTATATGACAGTTGCATAAACTACTATTATAAGCCAGAATTACCTTTTGATGAGATCTTATCATTACTCGAAAAGGAGTTCCCCTCAACAAGGAATGTCGCGGCAGAGTATTACCCGGCGCCTCCACCAACTGTAAGGACCAGAGGGGTCCTCACTTATAACGAAAGGTGTCTCTTTATTATTGGGGACGTAAGATAGAATGGGACACCTTAATCTTATTTAATTTATATTGATATTTCTAATAGCATTGAGTACAATCCATTAAAAGATCTCGACATCGCCGTCCTTGATGTCCAAGTCGATCGTCCTTCTTTTCCGCCGCGTGTCGTTTTATTTCGCGTTTAAAATCAGAACGCGACGGCTGCCAGTAGGCTCGCCCCTCCAAGCAGTCCCGATCACTACAGTACACACCATGGGCATGATCTATTATCTGTATCTGTAGTGTAGTGGTATAAACCACGCTACGTTCTAGCACGAAATGGGCCGGTGCGCCCGGTGTAATACCACCCTCTCACAGAATATCGGCGTGAAATAATGGCACTCGTTGTGTTGTGTTTCGTCCGGTGAGTGAAAGTACCGGAGGCCCATCTCTCACCCCTCCCCCCTCCCAATTCCTACTCCCTCCTCAAGATCCAACTCCTTCCTCAAGGCCGGCAACGCATCTGCGATTACTTTGGTTTTGCGGGTGTCCATGAGTGGCGGTGATTACTTTCCATCAGGTTGCCTGCTCGTTTCACCTCCTTCTAACATCAAAAAAAACTAAATGTTAGGTAGGTAGTCCTTATATTCAGATTTAAGCACTTGTATATTTTTTTGTACTTTATCTTTGTATTTAAAACCAAATTAACTGCGACTGTAATACGTTACTATTACACGCAGAAAATAATTAGTGAGAGTGAAAGAGCCGCGGGTGGCCTTTACACCGTCAATAAAGGGCGAGAAACTTAAAGGGTTCCTCAAGTTGTGTGATCTATGCACCGTCTAAGTGTTTCTAGAGGAAATGGCATCATGCGAGCTTGGATTCTCTACTAGATTCTTCTAGTATCAGTAGGCTTAGCCAAAGTAACATTAAGAAAACGATAGCGAAGTTCGAAATGAATAAAATGTATGGGATTGACATAAGCCGCGCTAAATCACGTGTTCAATCTTCTATCGCTATCGTTTTCTTAATGTTACTTTGGATACCGCCACTGGATTATTTTGATGATCACGGGCCCGACCGCCTAACCGATCGTTTTGACTTCGTGTGTGGTTTATGACGTCATCTTGTCGTTTCGTGCCGCCTATGAAAGCAATATCGAAAGCTTTAGCCTTTAGCTTTTGATATCGCTTTCATAGGCGATGCGAGGTGGCAAGATGACGTCTTAAACTATACGCGTAGTCAAAGCGATCGGTTAGGCGGTCGGGGGGCAGGCGGAAATATTGATTAATCGCGCAGCACTATTGAAGCGTTTCGTAGTCGTAGAACAGTGTGTGTGTAGCTCGTAGCTGCAGCAGGAGTAGAGAGTATATTTTGGAGGATGGCATGTTTGTAAACAATCGTCCACACTTATTCAAAAGGACTAGCGCAAAGAGAAAATGTTCACAAAGAAATTACTAAATTATAAACACAACCATGCAGAGGTTTTACGCATGACAAAAACTGCTACATAAATTGAATAAAAGTTTTTAACGAGATACCCCAAGGTATTAGAGAGATGTCATTTAATCGCTTCAAATCGGAGCTGCGCAAATGGTTAATCGAATAATGTTTTTATTCCTTGCGAGAACTTGAAAGTGCTCGAGAGGTCCGGTGACTTCTCTCACAGAATTAGGTAATTAAGATAGATTTATTGGCATTTAACTGACACTTATATTTTAGCATGCTTTCGAGTATAAGGCGAACATTTGTACTTAATCCATTATTAGTATGTCACCTGTTAATGCTGTTAATAATGTTCTGGCAAATAAATTATTTGCTTTGATTTGATTGGAACGTAGTCCTCAAAGGCTGAGTAAAGTTCTATCAAAAACACGTTCAATATAATAAATGATTATAAAATCTTAACAAACAAGAAAACTAGCCGAAACTTTTAAAATCTTTTAGTGTCCCATCAAGCCAGTACAACTAAAAGTCTGTGATTTATGTTTGAACCAAATTTCGATTGTAACATGGCTGTGAATTATGAAATAGATAAGTACTGTTATGATTTTTAAAATTAAATATGACGTGACCTTAAACTTGTATAATGTTTTTTAAATATCGTAATCCTCTATTTCATTTTTCTGCTATCTGTATAAACAGAACAAGCTTTAGGTACCTGTGGTGAATTTACACATATTTTTTCTGGTGTGTGGTGAGTTTTCACTAAGTGTATGGAGTTAAAATCTGTGGTGAATTTTCATGTGTGGTGAATATACAACAAGCCAATACACCAATATAATATGTTTACTCAATAACATATTTAATATCTATCCTCTCCATCGAAGGTTGCCTGGAAGATATCGCTATTAGTGATAAGGCTCTCTTTGTATGACTCCTATTTATTTAATTTTAACATGTCTGTATTTTTTTGTATGTAGGTACATGTACAATAAAGTAAAAAATTCAAAATTCAAAATAATTCATTCAGTTTAGGCTATAAGTAGCTGTTGTGAATGTCACTATGCCATCGATACGTAAGTCTACTCTGGGCGGGAGATATTGTACTGAAAAGAACCGGCAAGAAACTCAGCAAGTGTCCAGGTCTTTTCTCCCTTACAGCGTCAAAAATATTGGAAAATGCCCTATCATAGCAGGACACTTTCCATTCTATTCTCTATTCTGTTCTCAACCAATTTATGTTATGTAATTACAACACCCCATTTACAAATATAAACAATACCGTCCACCGACTACAATAAAATCTGTAAATCCAGCAACAAAATGGATTACGTACACATTTTATATCCCAATTTCTTATAATAAACACTGCTAGCCAAACCTAAGATCGGTAGAACAACAAGCGGCCCTTTTTCGCCACCCAAGTACCTACGTATACATTCAGGCTGAAAAGCTATCGAATATATTTTTGCTACTCCCAACCAATATATTACAAGCATTGTCGCCGGATTGTATTACGGTAACGTTTCAAGGGTATTGCCACACCGCATCGCATGTTACCACTTTATTCAGGAAAACTACTACGCGGAATAGGGTAGTTTTTTTTAAAGTAGGCAAATTAATCTGTAGGACCTTGATGTCACAGTGGTTAACGCGCCTGGTATGCTAGTGCTGAGTTTAAGCAACTTTCGCAAAGACCGCGCAGTTGATGGGTGACCAAAAATGTATTATCTCGAGCTCTCTTCGTGCTTCGGAGGCCACGTAAAGCTGTTGGTCCCGGCTGCATTAGCAGTCGTTAACAACCACCACTCCCCACCGGGCCCGCGTGGTGGTTTATGTCCCGATCTTTCTATCCATCCATAGGGAAGGCTCGTGCCCCAGCAGTGGGGACATAAAATGAGCTGATGATTAAATTAATCTTTGACCTGATTTTAAGCAGAAGCGAAGTCCAGATGCGAAGACAGCTTGTGGAGGAGAATTGTGCACTAATCATCCCTACCATGCTGATAAGCTAGTTGCTTCTTCACAGTTTCACACCTCGTTAAAAGGACTCCATGTCGTTGGAAAGAGGGAATACGTGTGCATGGAAAGCATTCTATTTTTGGTGATGCAACAAAGAAATTGTTGACCCTAGGTTCGAGACGGTACAGATGCCAAGGTAAATCGGTGACGCCGAAGACCAGCATAAAAGTGTGATGGAAGATAAGAAGGTAGGAGCCAGAGATCAGACCGTAACTCAACATGACGCCCCAATGTGTAGGTTGGAACGACTGTCATCTTAGGTAAAATCAAATGAAAATCTGAATTCATGTGTGTTAATAAATGTTTCTTTCTCTTTCTTTGTTCCTTAGGACAACTACTGAGACCAACGGCTTAACGGGCCTTTCGAGGCACAAATGCATTCACACGTCATTAAAGCATTCGTCCGCCTGTAACACAGAGGGTTCAAACGGGTCGAAATGTCGGGTATTTCTTAAGGCACCAATGCTAATGATACTTTTACCGAGTAGTTTGCGTTACACCCCGTTAAAAGTTTTCTATAATATATGACAAGAAACTTTGAAAATGTATAGCTTATTATACCTATAATTATTAAATATAATTTAATTTAATTGGAGAAACTTCATGTATAATGGCAACACTGCCATGCAATATCGGGTGAAGGTCAAGAGAGTAACGGAGCCGTGTAAAAACGATTATATTGCGCACGCCGTGGCTTCGCACCCGTTACATAACACTCGGATAAATGCTCCAATCTCCCCATAATCAGGGAAGTGCTGTGCACTCTAGACCCATTACATTATACTGTTAAGGACTTAGTAGTAATAAAACAATATGTCTGCTTTTCGATGACTATAGACAGATTAAATTAATTCTAATTAACTAAGAAACAATTTATCGAAAATTATTGCAAGGAATCTAGTGTTTGAAGGCTCTTTTAGTACAATGGAAAAGTTTATAGGCGGACTCAAAACAAACTATCCCCAATCGAACCGATACAAGATTTTTTTCCCGCTCTGGGACGATTCCCAGCAGAAAATAATCTTTGAAATCTTAGACTCCTGGGTCCTAAGCTGGTAGACCACAAAAAGGGAAAAATGTTTGAAACAATGTTTATTTAATTTAATGTATTTTTATGCATAATTTTAAAAAAATATTAGCATTCTGCACTCTTTCTCTATATAAACTATAAGTGTGCGAAATTTCATACACCTCCGTCTGCGCAATTTTCGTAAAAAGGGGTACAAAGTTTTTGCTTCACGCATTACTATATAGATAGATCAAAGAGTTTACAAATAACTCCGCTTTACTTATCACTGTACGAAATCGACATCGCTTTGCGTAATGAGTTGGGATGCATAACTTTTTAAATTAAATGGAAGTCGACACTGCCCGGTCCCCAATAATAAATCTTACGTACATATCAAGCTCTGTGCCATACCATAAAATGAGACGACGAAAAATGTATCCAGCCGCCGCCGCCGCACACTAAATCCATCCGTCTGTCCGTCCCGTTAAGAGCCCCATTACACTATCGTTTTCCTAGCGTTGGCGTTTGACAGGCGGTTTTTATCCGAACTCTTTAAAGGCGGTTGGATATTAAAGGTTCCTCAAGCCGTAATGATGGAACATACTTAACAAGCGTGTCATCATCATCATCATCGTCATCTCAGCCAAAAGACGTCCACTGCTGGTCAAAGTCCTCCCACAAGGATCTCCACAACGACCGGTTTTGTGCTGCTCGCATCCAGCGGCTTCCCGCGACCTTCACCAGATCGTCGGTCCACCTTGTTGGAGGCCTGCCCACACTGCGCTTTCCGGGCTGTCTCGCTGTCGCTCGTCTGCTCTCGGTCCCGTGTCGGTTTTTTGCGCACGAGTCAAAGGGCCTCGCTCTCCCTCGCGAGACCAGACGAGCGCACCCAAGTACACTATCGCGTCTTTAGTCCTTTGGACAATCCACCATCGCCGCTTACGCCATATCTTTTTTTTTTTTGTGTGTGCAATTAATAAGTATTTGTAAAAAGTGAAATACAAAGAGGCCCATAGCATAGATAGATACCTTACAGACTAACATACATACAAATAATATACTTAGTACAAATTAAAAACTATGTACACGTACAGACGGCGACGTGCGACGCAATGTCTACGTCCATCCTCTCGGCGTTCACAACTGCGACTGACGACGCGAGAATGTACAGGGTCGCTCTCGTGCATGGGGCTGTCGCGCGAGACATTCGGGCGAGACTGGACGAGAGCTCTCGGACGAGAGTGTACTGCCGGCATGACAACACTTCACACTCGCGCAAACGCCTGGCGGTCAATGTGAACACGACACGCCACGTCTACCGCGCACGCACCCGCCACCGCGCCCGCGCGTTCCTACGCGATGGTTCCTACATGGTCGCGGCCGGCGCGGCGTCTCTGCGCTACTCATGCGTTTATCGAACGCCAACGCTTTGTTTTTGGAGAGAGATTGGTGAATTCCTCAGACGGCATTATCAGCTTCACCGGGCTTTTTGGGGGCGGCGAGAAACTAAAGAGTTCCAAGCCGTGTGAAACGAATCTCTTAGAAGTTTTATAGAGGGAACGGTATTACGCAGTAGTGCGTGTCCCCGTGCCCTACTAGATTCTCCGAGGGGATCGGATCGGACCGGACGCCTACGCTGCTGGGAGAAACGGGTGACACTTTAAAACGCATACTGTTTATTTTCATTATTTCGATTGCCATACATCATATGGTATAAAAATCAAAAATCATAATATTTTTTGGCATAATATTTTATTATGCATAAACGTAATAACGCAGAATTGTTGAAAGACATAATGTAAAAAATCATAATCGCTAAAGTCTATATTTTTGTTTGACATCATTTTATTAAGCATACTTTAAAACGCATAATTTTACTATAGGTACATAACTGTTAACATTCATAATTTTGTTTTGACATAATCTTAAGTTCAATTACAAATGAACTAATTTCAAAGGATATAACGTTCATTGGATATAATTATTACTTGGTCTAAATACACTTCTTATAGCAACATTACGTATATTATTCATTTGCTATAATTTTACTAAGTTAAAATATGTATTTTTTTTATATAAATAGTATTTTAACCTTAATTTGATTTAAAATAAAGTCTTAAAAAGTTAATACGTTGTGTTTTTAGTAACGTTGAGCTACAAAAGTCAGTGACAGAAACAAATCGCTGCAAATCCGACTCCACGTAGTCTTGTCTGTCCTACCCCTAGAGTGTAATTTAAAAGCGCGTAGGCGCGGAGAGGCGAGGCGGCCCGCGTGCTGTAGAGCAGGTGGTTTCAACGCTCGCCGACGCGGCTGAGGCTGAGGAAGCGGGAGCTGCGGTGGAGAGCGAAAACCATCTGCGACGATAAGCTCGCGTGGGACTGCCGGAGTCCCGCAGCGCCAGAGCCGTGACAGCAACCATGTCTGCTGCATGTTGCATGCTTGCTTGCATGGTTCATGCTTGCTTGCATGGTTCATGCTTGCTTGCATGGTTCATGCTTGCTTGCATGGTTCATGCTTGCTTGCATGGTTCATGCTTGCTTGCATGCTGCTAGCTTGCTTGCCTGCTGCTTGCTTGCTCGCATGCTTGCTGCATGCTTGCTGCATGCTTAATGCTTGCAGAATATATGGATTTTGTCAGTTTATGCTTATAAAATGCCTTTTGAATATTATGCTTTTTAAATGTTATGGCAAATTTAAATTATGTCTTTTGTTAATTATGATTATTGCAATTATGCCTTTCAATAGGTAACCGGGAGAGACACTATAGCTAGTGTGAAGGGAATCTAAGTGACACGTAGCCCGGGGATTCAACCATAATATCTTATTGCAATCCGTTTCAGATCCAACACTGAGATGTTCTGCATTCTTTTTTATTTAAGACACCGATGAACTTGGTGCTAAGCTATGGTTCACAAGCTGTTTGTGTGGTTAGTGGGTGGGGTGGGTACCACACTCATTATCTATATCTACCGTTTTAAGTAACATGTTCGATGCAAGTATTCGCCATTTATTCACGTTAACATGATCGAAGGGCATTATAGCCTAGGAACCAATAACAACATGCGATATATCATTGGAAAGGTTTTTTATGTACTTTAATTATTGTTATGGCGGGAAGTACCAAATCACTGTGTGGAAAAAGTTATAGCACAATAAAGCAGACTTAAACAGAAATATTTTTTTTCAGGATTTCATTTTATGGTTTAATAAGCATTACGCCATTTTAAGTAGGTACTAAAACTCAGGTAATCTGTGCAGACAAATACTAGTCGAATAAGCTTTATCAATATTAGTATAAAATTACAAATACATTAAAGACAACTAAATTCGATAAGTAATAATCGATCGTCAATAGATCGATTGAAGTTAATTAGCCGGCCCTATTGAACAGAACTATCACTTGTGAAAAAAAAGTGGGTATGCATGTTTTGCTAATGGTAATAAATAAATAATACTTTGGCTTTGTTTATCAGACTGTGATTTTTGCTATTATATTATCGACCTTTAGCTTTCTTTATCGGATTCTGTGATTTTTGCTATATGTTATACCAGTAGCTAATGTTGTTTTACAAAAAAAATCAAGAAATTGATGATAAACATAAAAATAAACACTTAATATTTTTGAAAAGAAGTTTGGCTTTATTGCGTTTTAACTTTTTTTACACAGTAGCTTGAGACTTCCCACCATAACAATAACTAAAGTACATTAATGTTTATATAATTTTAACGCAAATTTTGTTGCGAACAAATTACAAAAAACACAAATGTTGAAAAAATTTCCACGAGCAGGGTTTGAACCTGCACCCTTCTGACATACCGGGTCAGGTGCTCTTCCAATTGAGCTATCGTGGTTCTAACCAGCCCGCCGAAATTTTGAATTTTGAAATTTTAATTTAACGCAATTTTTTCAACATTTGTGTTTTTGTAATTTGTTCGCAACAAAATTTGCGTTAAAATTATATAAACATTTATAAATAGCTTGCCTACTTCTTAACTGATCTTTAGTATTTGTAAAAATATTATGATCGGATGTTAATGACGGTAGTTGTTAACATTGAATGGGCGCCTTTGGCTTTCAAAGTAAAAAGTAAATAGTGTTGAATAATTTCGGCGGGCTGGTTAGAACCACGATAGCTCAATTGGAAGAGCACCTGACCCGGTATGTCAGAAGGGTGCAGGTTCAAACCCTGCTCGTGGAAATTTTTTCTACATTTGTGTTTTTTTAAAGTACATTAAAAAATCTTTCCAATGATATATCGCATGTTGTTATTGGTTCCTAGGTATGCTTCCATATATTTTTGCCCGTCCTCCTTAGTAGGTAACGATATCGAAGCGACTTCAAAATATTAGTTAGTCGTTCAAACTATCCGTCAATCGAGTCGATTTTAAGGCGAGCGTATCCGACTGTGAGATTTCCAAGGCGTTCCTCTCGGGACTGAATGATGGCGCGAGCGTCGAATTAGGCAATAATGTGGATTTTATTGAACGTTTACTTATTATTAAAATTATAATGGCCGACAACTATTTTATATTCAAAAAAAAATTGGTTTGGTATAATTTTCTTTGTCTGAAACGGTGCAAGTATAGCCTGAATAAAATGATATTTAGTTTATTAATAAGACATAACAATAATAAATGTTTGATATTATATTCGATGCAAAATATCGTGAAAATAACAGCCGAAAAAGGCCAATGAATAACATTTTTTTTTGGATTTTAAATCCTTATACAATTCAAATAAAACTCCTTTAAAAACACTGTTTTCTTGTCCTCGCCTTAATGTCGTTCGATTGAAGTTCCAATCAACTGTATTTAGATCTACCGTATAACTACGGTTGGTTGGAACTTCATTCGAACGTTTTTAAAATCGGATGTTGATATGAAAATGGTTTCAACGACTAAAGACAACGACAAAGACTTTATTTCGCTTGAAATATGGTACATAAGTGGTCTTGAATAGCTATGATGTTGTTATGGTTTTTGCTCAGAACAATAGTTATTATTCTGAGGGTTTTTGTAATGGTAAACGGGCCGCTGCGCTGTTATTGATCAGCCAGCAATGACGTATGAAGCTAGCCGCGAATGGTACAAAGCACATGTACAAAGTACAAACTAATGAAATTACTATTTTATGTAGATACATTAGAACGAGGCTATGAAAAGCAATAACAATATTTTATTTAAGATTTTTTTTAAATAACAATGTTTCCTAATCCTGAGAAACTTCGAAGGTCTTCACCAATATTTTGATGACGTCAAAGTGAATCACGATAAAAGTCTTGGGTCGGTCTGAACTGTTAATTGAAAAATAACGAATTCGTAATGAACTCGAACGTTATCAATCTAATTAAGATTTGGGGCCGCACTGCTTTGCTTTCATTGTTTTAAAGTTGCGGATTTAGGTAAACCTAGGGGTATATTTTATTGTTTCCTTCTTATGTTTACAAGAACACTCACTAAATTATATCTGGTCGCAACGTAGGTTGTAAAGAAAATAATTTTTATTTAATAAATTTAATTAATATTACAATGTCAAAGTTTCAACTCAGCAACTAAAATAAATGTAGAGTCTCGACCGAGGTTAGGTACAAGAATAATGCAAAACGACACGATGAGGTGAGGCGGTTGGCGACGCGGCGGCAGCGCGGCGGCCGGCGGGCGGCGGCGGGGCGGCACGTTGCGCAGCGTCAGCGGCTCGTGTTCGCAAAAGTTGTTGTGCACCGTAAAGTAGAGCGGTGCTATGTCAGCAATATACCTATATTAGGCTTGCGTAACATCTCCACCCATAGAACAGCGACTATTGAAGACTTTCGTCGTAAATTGAGCTGGAGGCTGTTTACGGTCAGATCTGGATTGACCGGGAATAGTATAGACTCCTTGAAGTTCGGGAAGAGATTCCTGTAGGGATACATCTGTCTTGATCTTCATTTGTTTCAGATGATACTTGCGGTAGGCTACAATAACAGCCAGTGCGCATGCACTTAGTAACACGGCGTACATTGGAATAGTTGTATGATAGAGGCTGTAATCTTGATCCTGTAGCGGTGACATTGGTGCTTGTAATGAGATTTTGGTGTTCGTTGCTTGAAGATGACTACGATTGATGGAGTTCAACTTGAATGCTGCATCTGGAGATGATTGCGGTTTGCTTTCTTTAGATAGATCCATTAGTTTCATAACTTGGCCTCTTATACGATACGATAGCACATATGACATTGTCCTCAAGGTTGGATTCTGATAGCTGGATACTTAGTCGCGTATGGGTTTCAAAAGACTTAGTTACAATAGGTCGACCCTTGATGTCGCCTACGACTGTTAAGATAATTTTTTTAGTGAATTTATTTAATGGCTCGTCTGTAATTGGGATTTCTAAAATGGGATTTTCCTCGTTGGTATGAACGGTAAGGGTTCTAGATTCATCTGCATCTTCTATAGCCGTGATGGTTCTAGAATCATCAAGAGATGGATCTTTTTCAGATGGGTTGACTATTATGGAGCTGATTTCATCATTATTAAGTTCAATACGGGATAAGGCATCTGCATTCGTGTTGCATTTACCCTGTTTATAAACTACTGTATCATCATATTCGGAGAGTTTAAGACGCCAGCATGTAAGACGCGAATTAGGTTCTTTTAAATTCATAATCCACTGGAGTGGCTTATGGTCAGTAATAATTTTGAATGTACGGCCGAAAAGGTATGGTCTAAAATATTTGCATGCCCAAACGATGGCTAGAAGCTCTTTCTCAATAGTACTGTAATTGAGTTCACTAGAATTTAGCGTCCGAGATGCATAGGCTATAAGTTTATCTGCTCCTATTGAGCCCTGCGACAAAACAGCGCCTATTAGCGACGGTTGAAGCGTCAGTCGTTAACAGAAATTCACGTGGAAAATCGGGATACTGAAGAATCGGATCATTTAGTAATAATGTTTTACAGTGTTTGAAACAATTTATATAGCCTTGGTCAAGTGTAATTTTAAATCCCTTTTTAAGCATTGAGTTAACGGTTAGTAAGTTTAGCAAAATTTGGGATGAATTTTCGGTAATATCCCAGTAACCCGAGAAAACGCTTGATCTCTGTTGCGGTTTTAGGTAACGGGTACTTTTGTATTGCAATTATCTTGTTAGGATTTGGTTTCACGCCGTCTTTACAAATAACGTGACCTAGAAACTCAGTTTCCAGCTTCAAGAACTCAGATTTGTCCATCTGAATCTTGAAGTTGGACTCTCTCAATTTATGGAATACTTTCTCTAAATTAAAAATGTGCTCTTGTAAAGAGGTGCTGAAGATTATGATGTCATCCAAATAAACCAGACACACCTCGTTCTGGAGGCCTCTCAAGACATTATCCATCACCCTTTGAAAGGTTGATGGAGAATTCTTAAGTCCCATCGGCATCCTCAAAAACTCATAATGTCCGTTTTCGACATTGAATGCGGTTTTGTGAATGTCTGTGGGATCCATTTCCACTTGGTAGAAGCCATTAGCCAGATCGAGGGTTGTGAAGTACTGGCACTTGCCATGTTTATCTAGCATATCTGTAATGTTCGGGATCGGATATTTATCATCAACCGTTTTCTCGTTTAATTTCCTAAAGTCCACCACAAGACGCTATTTAACCCTGCCTGAAGCATCAGCCTTTTTGGGCACGACCCAGGTAGGAGAGCTCCATGCAGAATCCGAAGGTCTGATTATATTTTGTTAAAGCATTTTGTCGATCTGATCGCGAACTTCTTGTCGGTGGACGTAGGGGTACCGGTAGCTTTTCGTATGCACTGGGATTTCATCAGTCGTTTTTATCTTATGCTTTATCTTGTTGGTGAATGTTAAAGATTCTCCCTCAAGATAAAACACATCTGCGTAGTTTGTGCATATTCAAATTCAAAATTCAAATTCAAAAATCATTTTTTCAGTTTAGGCTACAAGTAGCTCTTATGAATGTCGCTATGCCATCGGTTCGTAAGTCTACTCTGGGCGGGAGATCTTGCACTGAGAAGAACCGGCAAGAAACTCAGCAAGTGTCCAGCTCTTTTCTCCCTTACAGCGTCAAAAAAAATAAAAATTGGAAAATGCCCTATCATAGCAGGACACTTTCCATTACAAATAAACACAAAAAATATAGAAGACAACTACAACATGTAAAAAAAACAAAACAAATAAACAAATCTAATATATCAAATTTACATCTGGTATAAGTTAAAATTCCACAATGTCATACAGTACCACTACAGTACTCTAATAAAAGTCAAAAATTGTTTAAGAAAAACAAAGTCAAACTATAGTAATTAATACTAACAATGAGATAAGTATGCAAGAGCAGACCAGCCTCCACAGGCGGCACCCGTTCACGAGTATGACATATGAATCAGCCATCGCTTCGCTCAACCATATTTTAGGGAACGTAACGACCCGACGCACACGCCACCACCGCAGAGACAATAAAGAGAGCATGACACACTCAAGATACTTTAAATAAAAACTTAATGATCTATTTAACGCTGTTTGTTATCTGTAGGACACTGTTCAAAACTATCATATCAGTATAAAAATTATATAAATTAATTTTATTATGTATATTGATACAAATAGAGTAAAATGTGTTTTTTATTACAACCAGGCTGTTTTATCATCCAATTATTCTTTGACTTTAATAATAACCTTTTATAAAAAAGTGTAACTACTTACAATGTGAAATAACATGTGAAGGCGAGCAGACTAAGATGACCACACATTCTTATCATTAAAATAATCATCAATTTTATAGTAACCTTTTTTCATTAGACCTTGTTTTATTTCTGTCTTAACCTCTCCATATGCGGATCGGTTACATGTAACCGCTGCAATATTCGGTCAACACCCGGACGGTTACATGTAACCGCACCCGACCACGCGACTATAATAATTAATATCGATAGGTTAGAGTATACTTTTGTATGAAGATGTTTGGCTATAGACAAACTAGAGTAAATTTGCTATATTAAAAACACAAGACAAGGTTATTCTACTGTCGTTTTTCGTGTTGGATGACAGTTCGAACATTTGTCATTTGTGCATCAAGGTTACTTAGTGCATTGAGGAAAAAACTGGAAATACTCATGTAAGTAGTGTTTTATATTAGAAACTGTTGTAAATCATCTTGCTGAGTTTATAGTGAACGTTTTTAGCTATAAGTTTTCAACGAATATCGTATCTAATAGTGATTTTTAAATTTTCGATTTCGGAGTGATCCCAGAGTGATTTTAGTGCGTAAATGCATGTACAGTTTGTTAGAAATACAGTAAAATGAATAAAAACAGTGTATGAGTAATGGAAACTAGTTTACACAAAGAAATAACGACATTTATTATCATTTTTATTGAAATAAAATTACGACCGTTTCATGTACTGACATTCGAAATGGCCGAAATTTTTTGCCATACCATTTTGGGCTATATTTGTATAGAGCTTACGGCCATACTTGCCGGCAGACAGTGTGAAATTTCTTTCTTAGTAGTAGGAGAATAGTGTCGATAGCTTTTACGATAATATTTTGTTATTTTCGATAGTAATGGTGATATTCTTGTAATGTTTCTAAATTTACTTTTGTATTGAGACAGTTATATAAGTATGCTATATTGTGTTATTGTGTATAAGTATGTTGTATAGCATATTATTTTATGTTGTTTGTTTGATTTTGATTATAGAATGGCTAATTGGAGAATTGGGAGAGATGAGGAGGCTCCAAGCGACTTTTGATATTTTATACGACGAGGCCGACGCGGAGGAGGAGCGCGAGGAAGTAGTCAGTGATGACGAGGTTAGTAGAATTTATTTCATCATCATCATCATCAAATAATCTGTTTATTGTGTTTATTGTGTTACAAGGATTGTGCTAGGATTATGCGATCGTATGGCGCCGGTTATTTATTTCACCATCACCACCATCATCACCACCATCATCATCATCATCATCATCAAGTAATCTGTTTATTGTGTTTGGTTTGTACTGGTGATGTGTTTATTGTGCTAGGATTATGCGATCGTATGGCGCCGGTTATTTATTTCACCATCACCACTACCATCATCATCATCATCATCAAATAATCTGTTTATTGTGTTTGGTTTGTACTGGTGATGTGTTTATTGTGCTAGGATTATGCGATCGTATGGCGCCGGTTATTTATTTCACCATCACCACTACCATCATCATCATCATCATCAAATAATCTGTTTATTGTGTTTGGTTTGTACTGGTGATGTGTTTATTGTGCTGTAATATTCTATCAACTTTAAAAATCAATGAGGTGTCATCAGCAAATAATACTATCTCACAAAGATCTTCGGTGTAGTAAGGTAGATCATTTACATAAATGAGAAATAAAAGAGGTCCTAATATTGAACCCTGGGGCACCCCCATAAGTAATGGGGCGCCAGAAGAATCAGTACCGTTAATATTAACTTTTTGAACTCTGCCAGTGAGGTATGATTTCAATAAGGTAAGTGAGTTGTCTGAGACACCATAATGTTCCATTTTTAATAATAAAGTATCGTGATCGACACAGTCGAAAGCTTTCGATAAATCACAAAAGATACCTATCGCATCCTGTTTCTGCTCCCATGCATGGAAAATATGCTTAATGAGTGCAACTCCCGCGTCGGTTGTATTTCTACCTTTAGTGAAACCGAATTGTTTGTTATGAAGTAACTGGTTATCTGTAAAATGTGACAGCAATTGATTAAAAATAACTTTTTCAAAAATTTACTAAGAGCCGGTAGTATGGATATAGGCCGAAAATTAGATGGGTCACTTTTATCGCCTGTTTTAAATAACGGTATAATTTTACTGTACTTCATTAAATCTGGGAATACACATTCATCAACGCATTTATTAAATATTATTGCTAAATTAGACGCGATAGAAGATATTATAGATTTTAATATATCAGTGGAGATACCCCAAAGATCCTCAGTCTTTTTTATATTAAGTTCTCTAAAAGCTTTTATTATTATATCAGAATCAATATAGTGAAAATTGAATGGAATATTACATATTTTTACACTCGACACAAGAAGAGACTGGGCAAGATGTTTACAAGAATTTAATTTATTTGATGTAATGAGTGGAATTTTTGAGAAAAATGTTTCAAACGCGCCTGCCACTTCCGTATCACCATTGATGTAAGCATTATCGACTTTGAGTTCAAGTATACGATCACGAGACCTTACTTTACAAGTTTCTTTATTAATGACGTTCCAAGTGGCTTTTATTTTATTTTTTGAATTCACAATCTTTGCCCGAATGTAGTTGGCCTTTGCTATAAAACAAACTTTTTTGAACATTTTTGAATAATTTTTAACATATTCAATTACACTTGGATCCTTAGAGTTTGCCTTTATATCATATAATTGATACAATCTATTTCTACTCCTGTAGATGCCAGCTGTGGCCCAATCACTGAATTTAGTTTTAGACTTATCTACTTTGATTAATTTTTTAGTAAAGTTGTTATTAAACTCTTTTTTGATTATTTCGAATAGATTGTCGTATAAGATGTTCGCTTTGTCATTGTTACATGGTATTTGTAACACTTTATCATTAACATTCTTCTTAAATCTGTCTAATCGATTAGTGGTCACTGGCCTGTAAAAATATTCATTGAAAGACATTCATATTGGTGCTCAAATCTAACTATCTGACCACTGTGATCAGAATTTATAAAATTTATTATTGATTTCTCAATATCATTACAATTAGAAAAAATATTATCTAAACAGGTAGCTGATGTGGCTGTAACTCTTGTAGGTTCATCAAAAAGATTTTGCAAGTTAAACGATTTGAAAAGATTAAGAAACCTTACCGAGTTCTGTGAGTCATCTAAAATATTTATATTAAAGTCGCCACATACAACTATCCTCTTTTTACAATTGCATACCTTTTGCAAGGTTTCTTCCATAATGGACTCAAATAAGTGGTAATTACCAGAGGGAGGCCTATACACACAAACAATAACATACTGCTCGAGCTCCGCACATGATAGTTCAATATTTCGTTCAACTGAGAGAGATACTATGTCTTTACGCTCCTTTGATTGTAATGTATCGTTAATTAATATCAGTGACCCACCTCTTATAGCAGACTCTCTTGTGAACGAACTAATGACTTTATAATTATCAATGCTTACTAACAGTTCGCATTGTTTTAACCAGTGCTCGGTTAAGCATAATACATGTACATTTTTTTCATTTATATATAATTCTAATTCTAATTCTTTTCCAGAAAAGCCCTGAATGTTTTGATGTATAATGTTTATAAAGGTGGACATTTCATTTGTCTTAATATTTAAGTCGCAAGAGTTTTCCTCTATTGTCTGAGTGATCAATTTAAATTATTGTAAACGGATTGATTTGGAACAGATTCCAATGTACAATTTACAATGTCAATATTCTGACCAATAGGGGCAGATAGGCTAGCCAAATTTTTGGCTGAGTATTCAATATAATATGATAGCGATAATGCTATCTGTCTCTTAAGATATTTATTAAGATAAAATTTATCTTTTGTCAAATTTAACTTATTTAGGTCAATTAAATGGAATTTATTCTTATTATTAAAAGTCAGAGTATGTAATGTCATATTTATTTTATGCCTTATATTGTTTTCAGTCTGTGGCAAGCTTTGGCTATAAGGAAGTGTGAACAAAACAACATTTTTAACATTTAATGAATACAATAAATCAAAACATTTTAACAGTTCAGTCTTGTCCATACTTCCCCTGTGTCCCACTAAAACCAATAGTGTGGTTTTTTCATTGAATTTGTAATTCATAATTTTTCTAATAATATCATGATAAGTTAAACCAGGCGTACAATAATTAGTAACAGTTTGTCCCAAATATGTACTTAATAATTGGCCCATGGATTTCCCAAGTTCATTACTAAACATGATAGTCTCAGATTTTACAATGTTATTCTGAGTGGAGGAACTATTGGTATTTTTACATTGCTTTTTATTTGATACAGATGAAGGACTTTGGTGATGATGAGTGAACAAGGACTCACATACTGACTGAGGGCTGCTAGATGAGCTATTTTGGTCTGACTGGTCACAATGTGTCACATGTGTTCCTCGCACTCATTTTTAGCACTATTATACTTATTCGTCATTAATTCTAAGGATTTGTGAAGGTTACAAATCTCAATTTCCATTTTCCTTATGTCACTGTCATATTCGGTAATATTATTTTCTAATAATAATGAATACATATCAAGTTCATCGCCAAGTTGCCTTCTCTCTTTAATATACATAATTTTTTTGTACATACATTTTTGCCTCTTAATAAGTTTTTTAGTTTTGGCTATATACTTATTAATTTTAACATACTTTTTAAATTTGTTTCTACTGCACTGAACAATCCCCACTTCAGTATTTAAATTTAAGGTTTTTATAGTGTCATCACTTGTCAGATCAATTGTTACAATGGGTTCCGATATTTGTGCAGTAGAAACCAGGCTGGGCGCACTACCGACTAACTCATCAAACAAGCTGTGGCTATGGGAAGTCATGGTGTCACGTTTCTCCGCCTCCAGGGTGGTAATGTGGCGGTGGGCTTCTTGCAGCTCCTGCTCCAGGACCGACATGCGCTTGAGGCCCTGCTCATACTCGTCACTGCATTCCCTGAACCCAACCAGTATGCTATGCAACTTGTCCCGCTCATCTACTACTAACCTATGCTCAGTGTGCAGCTCAGCCATTTGTTTTTTCAAAACATCATATTTATTTAACGAATCCAATAGTTCCATCTCATTGTCATCTCTTTCCCTATGCAATTGTTCAACCAACCCCTTGGAAACCTCTAATTCCTTCAAAGCCAAGTCGAGTTTTCTCAATGTAACATCGAGCTTACTCTCTTCTTGGCGAGCTGAGGTCATGCTACGCGTAGTGATCGGCATTTTAGTTAATTAGAAAAAAAAAAACAAAAGATAAAGATAAACACCAAAAAGTTGTTCGAACAAAGTATGAGAGGTTATAAAGTAAATTACAAAGTAACCTCAACGCGAAAGTGATCAAATATCACTTTAAATATATAAAAAGAACGGTATTGTCTAATGATTATTATAATTAAATGTAAAATTTACCACACAATGCTATTTAAAAGAGATGACAAAGATTGACAATAACAAAAAATGCAGTGTCATTGACTGCTCGTCGGCCGGTACGTACGATACCTGCAATTCACTAATTCACACACAATACACAGTTTTATGCACAGATTATTACGCAAAAACACTTAGAATATACTTAAATTTTGTTTCGTGATGAATTTTGGGACCAAATATAAGATTAAATAATAAAATTAGTAAATAAATTCGAGACAAAATGCAATCAGCTGTTAGCCGTAGTGTTGCCACAGAGAATATCCATAGAGTTTGTAAATTAGCAAGCTCCTCTGCATTGAGATGTTCAGTACGTAGACGCGACAATACTGCTTTAGCGCGATCTGGTAAAATCTCAGTACGTTCGTATTCGATATTAAATAATTCGGCTGTTACAGGACGGTCCATAGAGAAGATAATGTCATTAGATGAATCATTGATTATTTCTATCCAACCACGTTTATCTTTTACGTTTGTGGTAGACATTCAGAAATTAGGCAATTGCATATTATTTGACTGGTAACTAATATACATCTCCGTCTTTATTATTTACAGGCAAACGGACTAATTTAGAAGAGTTAGCGGGAATAATTTCTTCATATAAAGGAGACCTTTCCAAATGGGCCCCCGTTGTACCGAGGTACACTTTATTTTAAAATATTCTCTACATTATGCAGAAACACTTTGTGATATAATTTTTTTATAAAACTTGCTAAAACTAGATTTTTTGGAAAATAAAAAAAATCGCCAAAATGGTCCTAGAAATCGTAAACATGAAATGAAACGTGCAAAATATAACTGACAGTGACATCTGTCATAGCGGTTATTGGTGTAAACATTGTGGTCTTTTTAAAATCTCACAAAGAATATTATTAAAATAGGTCGAAAACATAGTTAATATTATACGGTTTTCTATAAACTCACATAAATAATAAACATAGATCGTGCGTGCGTGACCGTCTTATTTTTTGCTGAACCAAAGCCGCTTTTATGCAGCCATAGAAACTTGTTTATTTTGCTCTACAGATCCCGGATAGAATACATGTTTGTGTGATGAAAACGAATGTTGATATCATAGAATCTAGTTATTACTGAAATAATTATTTAGAAAGGTCCGCACTTACACGGAACCATAAATGCTAATAGAAACAAGAATGTAATTCATGTTTACTACAGTTGACCAACTTGATTCATAAGCAGTCTTTCTAAACAAGACTTATTGTCAACCAACTGACACATCAATAATGCTTCTGCAAAGTCCTTCCCAACAGCACAAGCAGTTGTGTAGTAGTCTATTTTTTACATCGGACCTATACATATTTCATGTCATAATAACCAATTGCATTGATTTTAAAAGCAACACAGTTCTACAATGACATAGAATTGGTTGAGCGCACCTTAGATGGCAATGTAAAACATTATGTTGTTTGTTGGAATAAAACAATGTTTATTTTTTAATTTCTTTTATTATGTTTCTTCATTTTCTACATCTTCTCTGATTAATATATCATCAAGGAAGAATGCTGGAGCAGTTATATTTTGTTGGCATCGAGCCCACTCCATATACCACACAATGGTCATACATAACACGAGCACAGCAACCCTCGGTACGTTTTCCTATTATACAATTACAGTAATAATGGTGAATTCTGTGCTCCCAACTATTGTGCTGCATATTTAACAATATATATGTATAACATGTTCGACCACTAATCAACCTCTCAACAGATACATTTCATTTTCAGAATGTGGTATATGGAGAGGCTCAATATCACGGCATACTTCAATTCCAAATGTTCCATTTGGTCTAATGTGCTTAACATAATATGAGCGTGCCTACTTAATTTGATAAGTTCCCAGTGCAAATAATATTAAGTCCGATTCTGTCATCACTGGAAACTCATTCAATAGTAAGCATTTATACTGTCAAAAAGACCTCACCTTCTATTAATATTATTTTCTATTATATATTCTGCCAAAACATTTGGTTGATCTAATCTGCTTAGGGCCACTTAGGGCACGCTCTAATAATTAAGTGGCATCTGGTCTGTCTGTGATGGGTAGATGGAATGCATTTATCATGGCCCCTGCTATTCGGAAATCAGATATTAGATGGGTAGCAGCATTATTATTAAAATAATTTCATTTTTTCATTTCATTTCATTTCATGAGTAAAATAAGAAGATCTTTTGAATCGGTATCCAAACGCAACCTGCGTTCGGGAATCGTCAATATATCAATAGCAGCCAAGTTACGGGGCGGGGGTACCGAGGTCCAGTAGATATCGCCAAGTCTTCAGATTCAGATAAACAAAAGTCCAGGGAGAATAGCCGAGTCAAATAATCAAAACAATACAGATACAAACGAAAAACACTCCAGCCAGAGCCAGGTACCTACACCGAAACGGAATGAAAAAAGGTTAATCTCAAGTTGTCATGACTGACAAGTCACTCAGTCTTTTTAATTCGTTCGTTATAGCTCTGGCTTATAGTTTTTTTTATCAATTTCTTCTGGGTGACAAAATAATCAAACGCACAAAATAATTTAAAACAGTTAAAAACACTTATTTTTGTTATTATTTATCATGTACTAGCTAGAAATCGATAAGCTTATGTAAAAATAATGTTTTAAAAGACTTTTATCTAAAATTAGTTGTGCCTGAGAGTAAGCTAACGAAACGCATCAGACAGCGAGAGAGTTGTGCTTGCCAGTTTAATTAATTCAATGTTGCAAGTAATCAAACCTGTAATAATCAAACTGTAAAATGATGTTTTTGGGTGGTACAAATTGAATAAAAAATATGTTATATATATTTTTAGAATCTACGATTTTTTCCCTACATTTGGATACCTTTGAATCTTAGGTACATTCGGGGCCCTTGTTGTATGGGGCGAGGAAAGGTCTCCTTTGCGATACGGGAATCATACATCTCTATAGGGATCTTTGCGTTACTAGGGTTTTATTTTTTAAATCAATGGTAGAGTCTCATTTATCAAGAAGGTCAAGTCCTAATAAACCATCAAAGAAATTATGAAAGTCATAGATAAATAGGTTGAGATCGTCGGTCTCTTTAAATTCATTGAAACAAGGTAGTGTAATGTGACGTGAACGTTAGTAACTTGAAAAGGTTCGTAGTTTAGCGGTACGTGGTTAAAATATTTTTCTACAGCTTGTGGGCTGATAAAAGATTGATTAGCTCCCGTGTCAAATAAGAATTTAAAAGGAGGGTCACTAATTTGTATGTAACCGAGTTGTCTCTGAATATGAAAGTTAACTTCTATTTTCGTATGTTTGATTTCGGAACTTTCGGAAAATTTTCATCACCAGAAGAGGAAGGGGTCTGTTCCACTTCTTTTACCTGAGGGGTCTCGGGACCCTGAACCTGCTCATAATCATGATAGTAATCGGGGTATTGTTCGTAAGAGTAATCTTGATAGTAATCGGAATAATCATAGTCGCCTTCGTAGTACGGACTACAATCGTATTCAAAATTATTTAAATTAACCTCGCGAGTTTTAAAGTAGTTGGTCGGCGGTGGATTCCCAAATTTCCGCCAGTCGTGTCCGGAAGGAGGTAAGGGCTTAGGCACAAAGTGACTCACACCACTCATGGGTAGCAGAGTACCAAAGTTATATGATTGTTGCGGCTGAGGTCGGTTGACCATTCTAAAGGCGTTACTTTGTGCGTTATAATTTGGAGGAGGGGCTCGGAACATCTGTTGAGTTCTAGTGGGGCCACGGGGAGGCTGCATCTGAGGCATATTTGGTCTCCAGCCTTGGAAAGGTTGAAGTGGCATTGACTGTTGATTGTTGCCTTTGGAAGCCGAAATTATTAGAAATTTGTTGTCTGGAGGGACCAGGCATGACAAAGTTAGACATTCGCTGAGCAAAATTATTAAGAGGTAGATTAAAGTTAGAACCGGATGCTGGCTGTACCCATTCTTTACGGCTAGGCCCTTCATTACGTTGCTGCAAATAAAGAGTGTCTAGCTCCTCTTGAACGAACTCGAGGGCTTTTTCCATAGACTCGGGCCACATGCAACGGATTCTGGACCCTAAAGGGTCTTTTAAACCGCGCAAATAAGATTGCAGCGTAAGTTTTTGATAGAGGGCTCGTTTTGCCTCGATTGTAGTGGTAACAGTCTCGTGAAGCGAGATATACGTCATTATAGTACTTTATAAAGTTTGGCAGCGCTCGTAAAATTCCTGAGGGGAACTGGAGCCTTGGGTTTACATATACAAATCGCTGTAAAGAGCGGTCTCGTCGCGATGGTCGGCAAAGTTATTGATAAGAGCGTTACGTATTTCGTTCCAGTTTTCGGCAATACCGGATGAGTTTATTAATCTGGCTGCGGGCCCTGTGCTAAATTAGATAGCTCATTCCCGGGATTTACGTTAAAATGGGTGATCACCAATCGATCACATAAGTTAATGAAACGCGTCAGAACATGCGGGTTTCCGTCAAATTCCGGTACAAGCCTAAGCGACTTGTAAATGACGTCGATATCATCTTGAGTCAATATGTCTTCTAAATTTCTATTTTCGTCTATATTGCTAAGCCTACTAGACGACCTACTAGATTGTCCACTACTACACACTACTACGTAATCTACTCCCGCGTGAATACTTCGGATGAAAAATCTTGGCGATTTAAACACACACAAAATACAATAAAATTACACTGAAATAAAATTTAGTTAAAAAGAAATATAAAATAGTAAATAGGTACTTAGGCAGGACTAAGGAGTAACCTGATCCTGGGATAGTCAGGGACAGACAGGAAAAATTATAGGGTAAGGTAAGCAAGGACTTGAAAGATTCAAGGTACTTACAGCATAATATCTGGCATCACTTCTTTTACGGAATCTATGTTTGGATTCACCTTCGCTGCAACCACTTGTAGATTCGAAATAATCGCGGTGATTCGATATTAGAAATCTACTCTACGACTATCCTACCGACTGCGCCAATTATATCTGGTCGCAACGTAGGTTGTAAAAAAAATGATTTTTATTTAATAAATTTAATTAATATTACAATGACAAAGTTTCAACTTAGCAACTTGCTAGCTTACTGGGCACTCTGCCTGATGGGGATGATTTGGGGCAAATTTTTTATTTATAGTTAATAGTAGATATAGTTTATAGTTTTTTGTAAGTTTAAAATTAAGTAGTTTTATTATTATCTTGTTTTTGTCTTTGTTTGTAAATAAATACGATATCAATTTTAGCAATTACACAGAATTTGTTATCAGAAAATATGATTTCGTAAATACTAACATTAATTTCAAAATTACATTTTTTTATAATCAAGTTCTGAATATGTCTGAGTATATTGTCATCTGTGCCAAGCGTTTCTGCAAAAAAATAATTACTTAGCAACTAAAATAAATGTAGAGTCTCGACCGAGGTTAGGTACAAGAATAATGCAAAACGACACGATGAGGTGAGGCGGCCGGCGACGCGGCGGCAGCGCAGCGGCGGGCGGCGGCTCGTGTTCGCAGAAGTTGTTGTGCACCGTAAAGTAGAGCGGTGCTATGTTAGCAATATACCTATACTAGGCTTGCGTAACAACTACACAAACAAATGTGTCTGTACGTGTTTCTTTCATGTTTTTGAACCCTTTTTAAGAATACGTAAGTAAAAGGGAATAAAATAGACTGTATTATATACAGAAAAACATTTTAAAGTATGAAAATAACATGAGATGTCATAAGTACCTACACACCAGCGTTGCCAGATATTTTTTTTTGTCAAGTCGGGATTTTGATACTTTTTGAGTGAAGAAAGCGGGATTCTTTCGGCGAAAGCGGGACATATTAAAAAACCGTAATCAGAAGTTTTTAAATATTTATATTATCTTTTTATTTGAGTTTTAAATTACGTTTACTTGACAATAGATATAAAAAATAGCAGTAATTTAAGAAGAAAAAAACACGTAAAAAAACATAAACTTTTGTTTGCAAAAGGGCTGATATTTCAAACGTCAGTTAAAATTTAATTATTGAATAATTTTGACATAATGACAGATTCTCATTACTAAAAAATAAACAATTAAGGAATAAGAAAAGTGTGAAAGAGAACGAGAAGATGTCGCGGTCGCACGCACCGATTGCGTGACGCACCCCTCTCTCTCCCGCGCGCTTATCTTCAATATGCGTCTGGGGGGGAGCCCGGCCGCGGCCGGCCAGTCCACACTTACATGTCTGTGTTACCCGGCCGCGCTACTTCAGCACGCTGCACGCACGGCCGAGAAGCGGGACTGACTTAATATTGATTTAAAAATCGGGACGTCCCGCCAAAATCCGGACGTCTGGCAACGCTGCCACACACGCCTGCAAAGCAGACTAGGTACCACAAATTGTCTCCTCAATAGACTTTGAACTTTACCTATATGTCATAACGTTGAACATTTATTGAATTTAACAGTTTTGAATAGGTCGATGAGCAGGCGTCTTGCTAAGAAAGCAGCAACCACGATAACAAGCGAAAATATACTTCGTCGGAGACTTGGCGCTAGCATCGCTTAGAAACGACATGTATAGTCTATACTTAGTGTGGTCTGCGTAGCCTATGCTTTATGGTGCGAACGGACTGGACACATTTGAACGGGAGCGGTCGGTCAGAGAGTACGCACTACGCACGCGCAGAACTCACTTCGTTTCTAAAATCCATTTGCATTAGGAAACTGTTTCTCAATATTGTAATTGTGATATTAAAATAACATTAAAGTGACTGTAAGGAATGACTTCGTCTTTATTTTAAGATTCAAGATGACATCCATATGCATTTAGTAAAAAGCGGTTATTTTAATTTTACAAACAGACACTCCAATTTTATTTATTTGTATATATCATCATCAGCTCATTTTATGTCCCACTGCTGGGGCACGAGCCTTCCCTATGGATGGATAGGGAGTACGGGCCATAAACCAATACGGACTCGTGGTCACACCAACATGTCACACCAGTGTGAAAATCAGGAATTTTTTTCCTGTTAGTCACACTGCTAGTATTGCAACACCTTTTATTACTTGTCATTATCAACTAGTGCGGTGATTATCAATGTATAAATTGAAATCGATTTTGTTTACTAATTATACTTTATTATTTAGGTAAACTGAATAACACTGACAATCTTTTAAAACAGAAACATAACATGTACAAAAGGTAAAAATAAAATATATATATATATATATATATATATATATATATATATATTTATTAGTGTATTTACAAGACTATATTATTCTTTTATATTAATAAGCAATCTTCTGCATAGTTATGGTAGCCTGGTACTTTATGTTGGAAATGTAGACAATTAATAGGTACAGTTTTTCGCCCGACGGATCAATCAGTTGTGTCTCAAAAACACCCACGGCACAACCAAGAATTCGGGTTTTCGTCAGCTGGGCCATATGTATTTGTTTTTCCCAATGGACCAATCAGTTGTGTAGAAGGGAATCAAAAGTGCCCACGGCGCAACCAGTTGAGCATAGTAGTTGTGACATGGGACGGAAGGCCAACACCCTAGTAAAGAAAGGGAAAATATCCACATTTCTCTACCAGGAGGGATGTGGCAGTAGGGCTAGATGGAATAGGGGATAAATAAGACTCACTTGGCCCTACTAGTAGGGAATAATGGAAAAATAAGTCCATATATCCCTACCGGGGGGATAGTTAGTAGAGATATATGTATTTTTTTCCACCTATCCCTACCAGGCTATCTCCACTGGTAGGGATAGGTGGAACAGGGGGCCAGCACGAAGTTTTAATAACTAAATACGTGGTCGCCAGCGATAGAAGATAAGAGCAAAGGTTAGGCTACATTGCGAAACATAATGCATCCCTTTGCACAAAATGAATGTGACATTGTTATGAAGCAACTTTTTTAATTAAAAGAAAAATAAATGAAATTTAATAATTAAAAATATTTACAAAATATCTATACAAAACAATATATATACAATAATTTATCAGCGCCAGATGGCGCTACCTCAGCAATACGTAGCGAAGGACTGGCTCAGCAGCACCGCACAGGATCTCGGGGTCAGACTGGCTCAGCAGCACCGCACAGGATCTTGGGGTCAGACCGTTAGGTCAGGCCGGCAGAGGTCAGGCCAGCAAAGGTCAGACCGGCAGAGATCAGACCGGCAGAGGTCAGACCGGCAGAGGTTAGGCCAGCAGAGGTCAGGCCGGCAGAGGTCAGACCGGCAGAGGTCAGGCCAGGTAGAGGTTCCGCAGTCAGACAGAGGTTCCGCAGTCAGCGTAATCAGCCAGAGGTTCCGTAATTAGATACTCCTTGTTCGGAACTCGTAATTAGAATGGCCTTTGAGCGCAGGACAGGACGCTTATATACCCTTCCCGTAGAACACGATTTAATTTAAATTTATACAAATTAAGAATAACATAAAAAGTTTACATTGCATTTTTAAAAGAAAATATTGTCTTTGCCATCAAAACATTTGACATGGTTGTCAAGGCTTTGTTTATAAATTTTCATTGAATGGAAGTTATTTTATAATATCTAAAGAAGTATTGTAAGAAAATAAGGACAACCATGTATAATTTGTTAGAAAGATAGAAGGAAACAACTGGACCTAAAAATAATGTGAATACAAGAGATTCTTATAAAAACATGCTTAGCAACGATAAAAACCGTAAGTATTATCCTATTTACACAAACCTTTCTCTATCCTCTATCTTATTTACATGTTATAAAAAGTGAATACTACAACATGAATTGAATTTATCAAACATATCGATACTTCGGTGTTTTTATTCATAACAGGCAATGACCTTTTATATAATCATAGGTATTAATATTTCACCTCACTCATTATTATACGATAAAAGGTGTTGCAATACTAGCAGTGTGACTAACAGGAAAAAAAATATTGATTTTCACACTGGTGTGACATGTTGGTGTGACCACGAGTCCGTACTGCCATAAACCACCACGCTGGCCCAGTGCAGATGGTGGTGAGGTGTTGCTCCTGTTCTTTTTCGGCTTTTCGGCCTATGATCTTAAAAGTTAAGCAACCTTCTTAATGCCGGGTAATAGGATATATGACCGCCTCTATGGTCTAGTGGTTGAGACCACCGGTTTTGACTGCTTTAGACCCAGAGGTCGCGGGTTTGATTCCCAGCGGGGGTACCTACATGTTTGTGTACTCGGTTTGGTTGGTGGTAAGGTTGTTTGTCCACCTGGCAAGCTACCACCATCTTATCTAAATATGTCGCCACAACATCAATGTTTATAGCATCATTGTTGTGTTCCGACAGCTAGAGATAAGATAGCTAGTGCCTCAGTAGTTGAGGATTCCGGGTGAAGTGCGCTTCCATCATTGGCCTTATCATCACATAACATTAGGTGAGATCAAGGCACTGTGCTTACTCGTAAAAAACTCATATCTGTGTTTCAAAAGGCAGGTTTAAGCTTTGATCCCGGCTGGAGTCGTAAGAAAGCAATCGCTAAAACTGTGAACCAGTTGGTGGGCTATAGCCAAATCCAGGCCTATCAAGCAAGGTCTCTCAATTAAAGCCTCTCAATTAAAGCCTATCAATCAAGATCTCCCAATTAAAGCCTCTTAATCAAGGCCTATCAATTAAAGCCTCTCACTCAAGGTATCTCAATTAAAGCCTATCAATCAAAGCCTCTCGATATTAAAGCCTTTTAAACAAACACAAACTAACTTGACTAACATGACGACCTCCGTAGCCGAGTGGCTTGCACGCCACTTGGGTTCGATTCCCGGTCGGGTCAATGTCGAAAACTAACTTTTCGATATAGTGTCGGGTCTGGGTGGTTATGGTATCGTCTTAGTTTTTTATTTCCATAAAACGAGTGCTTTAGCTACTTACCTTGGGATTAGAACAATGAATGTGAAGTAAAAAACAAGAAACTTCATGTACAGATTTGTTCTAAATCCTACGATCAATAACCTGAATCTTATAAAAAATATACCTACATACTAACATAAAGCATCTCAAAAAATTTATAAGTGTTCAAAATGTTATAGTCAATTTCATCATCTCAGCCAAAAGACGTCCACTGCTGGACGAAGGCCTCCCCCAAGGATCTCCACAACGACCGGTTTTGTGCTGCTCGCATCCAGCGGCTTCCCGCGACCTTCACCAGATCGTCGGTCCACCTTGTTGGAGGCCTGCCCACACTGCGCTTTCCGGTACGCGGTCGCCACTCAAGGACTATTCCGCCCCCAGCGGTCATCAGTCCTGCCCTATAGTATGTATATAATAGTCCTGTCCTATAGTCAATTTATATCTCATTTACTATTAAATTTCAATCATAAAAAGGAAGGAAAGTATCGACACAATACACATAGTATCGCCCCAAACAAAATCGTCTAACCCTTTAATCGGCTAGGAAGTCCCTAGTCTATATTTATCTCTTTCGATCACCTTTGTAATAGATGCAAAGGTGTTGTTGCTATCTCCCTCAACCCAGGGTTTGTCATTTACGAGGACATTTTGCTCATAATTGGGCAGTTTGTCTCAGGTGGCCAGATTTAGATGGTATTAGGCAAGGTGATACGAGTAACCTTATCTACTTCGATAGCGCTTTCAAGAATTTTCTACCCTCTTTAGATTATAATAAGTTTTCATGTGATTCGCTCAAATACAGATTGATTAGAAGATATATATATTAATAATACTGTTATATTTTTATAGAAAATGCTGTAGGCCTCTTTACAGATAGATAGAGACAGGTATAGATTCAGTAGTTTAGTCTTGACATTTTTTTAAGTTTTTTAGTGCCTCTGAAGGCTTTTCTATTGTGATAATGTTTGTTTGTTTGTTTGTCCGGGCTAATCTCTGGAACTACTGGTCCAATTTCAAAAATTCTTTCACTAATAGAATGCTACATACCTTGCGGGTAACAAAGGCTTTATTTTATTTTGATAAAGTCGGTTAAAAAAGCGTGGCTAAGCTGCTTCATCGGCGTACGCTGATCAAATGGATGGGTGTACAAGAAAATAATATACAACAAACATGCTATTCATCAGTTGATGAAAAAAAAAGTCAGCGGCTCGATATACCTAGCTTTTATAGTAAAGCCACAATAACGTTATTTATCTGTACTAATGTTATGAAGAGGTAAAATTTGTGAATTTGGATTAAGGAGGTAATCTGCGAAATTACTTTAAGAAAGAGTTTTAATATTGGATTAGTATCCAATTATTAAAACTCTAAAACAAAAAGTAAAAAAGTAAATAGTGTTGAATAATTTCGGCGGGCTGGTTAGAACCACAGCTCATCATCATCATCATCATCATCGATAGCTCAATTGGAAGAACACCTGACCCGGTATGTCGGAAGGGTGCCGGTTCAAATCCTGCTCGTGGAAATTTTTTCAACATTTGTGTTTTTGTAATTTGTTCGCCACAAAATTTGCGTTAAAAATTATATAAACATTTATAAATAGCTTGCCTGCTTCTTAACTGATCTTTAGTATTTGTAAAAATATTATGATCGGATGTTAATGACGGTAGTTGTTAACATTGAATGGGCGCCTTTGGCTTTCAAAGTAAAAACTAAATAGTGTTGAATAATTTCGGCGGGCTGGTTAGAACCACGATAGCTCAATTGGAAGAGCACCTGACCCGGTACGTCAGAAGAGTACCGGTTCAAACCCTGCTCGTAGAAATTTTTTCAACATTTGTGTTTTTGTAATTTGTTCGCAACAAAATTTGCGTTAAAAATTATATAAACATTTATTAAAACTCTTTCTTTTCCGCTATCGGAGCGCGAGGCGCGAGTTTCCATCCTTATGTTGTAGATATGCCACCTTGTCGCACGAGCCAATTCGGTTCAACTTTCTTAGTGCGTAGCTAGAGAATGGAACGCGCTGCCTGCGAGTGTTTTTTTTTTTTTTTTTTTTTTTATACTTAGCTCGGCAAATGACTCCATCCCACCTGATGTTAAATGGAAATGAAGTCCAGACGCGAAGACAACTGGTGCAGCGTGGAAACAAACGTAGCATCAGTTAACTTCACTCTGCCGGCCCACAAGGTGCTTCTTCACGCCTCTCTTGAAGGACCCCATATCATAGGAAGGAGGGAAAACGTGTGCTGGTAGACTATTCCATCTTTTGGAGGTGCGACAAAGAAACGAGTCCCTAAATTTCTTTGTGCGTGATGGGATACTTGAGACAGTGAAACGGTGTCTCCGAAGAGCAGCACGTGTACTCCTATGAAGAAAGGGAGAAGGTGGGATGAGGTCAAAGAGCTCTTCAGAGCACTCGCCATGGTATAAGCGGTAAAACACGCTGAGTGACGCAACGTCTCTACGCAATTGCAGAGATTCGAGAGTATTTACCACTTCTGCATTGCCGATAATGCGTTCAGCGCGACGCTGCAATCTGTCCAAGGCATCGAGAAGGTACTTAGCGGAACCGTCCCAGATTTGCGAGCAATACTCCACGCAAGACCGTACCTGTGTCTTGTACAAAAGGCACAACTGGTCCGGCGTAAAGAATCGCCGCACTCTGTTCAGAATTCCGAGTTTTCGTGAGGCTGTTTTGATCACGGCTTCGATGTAGTCCCTTTGGTTCAGATCGCAGCGTATCGTCATACCGAGCATGTTGATACTGCTCTGCAGGCGTAGAGATGTACCCTGAAGAGATGGAAGGGGAAGGAATGGTGACTTTTTTGCCGTGAACGCGCACACCTGTGTTTTCTTGGCATTGAACTCAACCAGATTATTGGTGCCCCAATTAGATATGAGGTCCAATACCCGATTGAGCTCAATGACAAGATTAACTCGATTCACTTCGGTTTCGACCCGCCCAGCCGCTGGGTGACCGTTACCTCCATGGACCGTACTATCATCTGCATAGCAATGAATATTTCCAAGTGGAAGCATATCATTGATATGCAGAAGGAACAGCGTGGGGGATAGAACGGACCCCTGAGGGACACCAGCGTTCACTGACATGAGCCGCGAAGCGCATCCATCAGATATAACACGAATTTTGCGCTCATGCAGGAAGCCAGCGACCCAGTTGCAGAACTGAGCAGGCAGACCGTATGCCGGGAGCTTGGAGAGAAGAGCTTTGTGCCAGACCCGATCAAAAGCCTTGGCTATGTCAAGGCTAACAGCCACCGACTCACCACGCTTGTCAATAGCCTAACCTAGATATAATGTGTTCCCTGAAAGGTATAATCTGGACCTCTTCAAAGCCAGAGTGAATAGGCTATTTCTAGGCAGGCATGTTCCATCCTCGACCGCACCGTCACTTAACATCAGGTGAGGTGTAGTCAAATGCCTGCCTATAACAAATAAAAAATAAAAATAAAACCAATATTTAGAATGAAATTTCAGTGTGAACATCGGCTATAATTTTTTTGATAAACATTAGTTTACACTTCCAAATCTTAAAATTTGTTATTAAAGTCAGGGAAAAAAGTGCAGTTTGGCTTCTTAATTGGCGTGCGCTGACTAAACGGTTGAGTATACATGATAATGATGTACCTACTACAAAATTATTAGTCATCAGAAGATATAATAAAAAGTCAGCGACACGATATATTTTTACTTTTATATCCACTCAGTCGCGGGAAGCCGCTGGATGCGAGCAGCACAAAACCGGTCGTTGTGGAGATCCTTGGGGGAGGCCTTTGTCCAGCAGTGGACGTCTTTTGGCTGAGATGATGATGATGATGATGATCTTAAACCAGACACAATAGAAATTCAATTGTTCTATCGCGCTGTGGTTACCTTGGGCGTCCAAGTATTTAATTAAGCTACAATAACGTTTTTCATGTTAAAAATTAATTTGATTTTTTAAGGTGTTGATACTGTTGATGCCCACATACGCACGGGAGGAGATGCGAGGGAGAAGGGTGCGACATCAACGCGGCGAGCATCGAACCGGTTGCCGCGGGCACCCCCCGTTGCAACCCCCCGACCGGCACCGACCACTTACCGACCGCACGACACTCAGCTTTCGGACGGCACTAACGACATTCGCGACCCTCTTATTACAATACAATCTGTTTGTCCGGGAACTACTCTTATATAACTTGCTGGCATTAAACCAACCCTATGCTATACAGTCCGCCATTTACTTAAGTCTTCGAACCCTTACAAAGGTGATTTTTAAGTGTACTTATTAGGCACAATAAAATTAATCTTTACAAAAATAAATAGTTTTATCATCGGAGTAATTTCATTACGATAAAATTTGCTCTTCACCTATAGGCTAGAATGCGGTGTGAGGCAGGGGGGATTGAGCTCACCCAAGCTTTTCAACCTCTATGTGAACGCGCTGATTGAGTGGCTCAGCAGCATGAAGATTGGTGGGTGTCATATCAATAACGTATGCGTCAACAATATTAGCTACGCGGACGATATGGTCCTGCTGGCCCCCTCAGTCGATGCCATTAGAAAAATGTTATAGGTCTCTGTGAAGCATATGCGATCACCCATGGGTTAGTGTACAATTGCAGGAAGAGCGAGTACATGGTTTTCAGGTCCGGCAATAAACTTCCTGATATTGTACCCCCCATCAGACTATATGGATCCCCCCTTAATCGAGTCAGGCAGTTTAAATACCCAGGCCACATACTTAGTTACAGAGAACCTAAAAGACGACATTGATATGGAGAGAGAGCGCAGGGCGCTGTCAGTTAGGGCCAACATGTTGGCTCACAGATTTCTCGATGCTCAGCACCTGTAAAGGTCACGCTTTTCAAAGCCTACTGTACCTCTTTTTACTCGAGCAGTCTGTGGGTTAACTACACCCAAAAATCGTACAGCACCCTGCGCGTACAATACAATAATGCTTTCAGGGCATTGTTGTGGCTGCCGCGATACTGCAGCGCTTCCAGCATGTTTGCGTATACAGAGGCCGACAGTTTCCCGAACATCATTCTTAAAAAAGCACTCAGTAACGCACGCACTTTTGAAGCGAGTTCGCGGCAGCAGTAACAACGTCCTGCTAGCAATTGCCGATAGTGGGGACTGTCCATTTATCGAGCACATGTGCCAAATCACGCGCTCAAAATTAAAAATGATTTATTAAGTACAAACATAGGTGATAAGTCTCTTTGTTACTAACATTAAATGGACTTTATGTTGTCTGTGGGGCATCGAAACCCGATCCACTTTTTAAAAACCCGGGTTTCGGGTTTACTTGTAGTCAAAACCCGGATAACCAGGTTTTTCGAGCTTTATCGGTCTTTTTGTTATTTTTTTTTAATATGAAGAAACTGTATTTTAATATGGATTTGCTAAGTCAAAATACGAGTATATAAAACAAGGGAAGGATTTATGTAAATGAAACAGTACTTTCAAAATCACAAAAATAAATAAATTCGTCTGTCGCTAACTAACGCGTAAGAAGGCAGATAATCTTATTTCTTGTTGCAGGCTCCGTAGTTAAATAATAACACAACTGACACAACTGGTTAATGTATCGGAGTATAATTTCTGACTAGTTTAATAACTAAAAATACAGGTATATATATTAATCTATAAACAAAGACATTGGCGGGGGAGATTTGTTGATTGTAGAAAGTCACCTGCAACGACCTTTGGATAGATGGCGCGCTGTGCCGTATTAACACTTAAAAAGCGTTATAAAGCAGTGACAAAATTCAACGCTTACGTTAGCCTTCCCGGTAGCATAGCGGTCAGAGCAGCCACCCGGATTGCGGAAGACCCAGGTTCGATTCCTGGCTGGGTCGGGTAGGTGTTTAATTTTTTCACTGTATTTTATAAATTTTATAAATATTTAATTTAGCTTGAGTGCAGCAATTAGCATTTGAAAATAAAAAGTAAAAATTTGGTTATCTTGTCCTTAATCTGTAAAATTTAAAACAACGAAATCTACTAAGAACTAAGTTTAGCCTTTTAAGAATTGTACTAAGATGACACACACCATATTATTAATAAAAAAAGATATAGAGATCTGAATTGACTTAACCTTATTAGTTTTTCTTCTTACTTAATTAATTAATTAATCCTTTATTGTACAAATAAATTACATTTAAACACACGTTACACAGGACATATACAAAGGTGAGCTTATCTCTAGAAAAGATCTCTTCCAGCCAACCCTAGCTGTGGTGCAATAAACATGTATGCGGGACTAATAAATTATAAATAATACTATACTAACAAACATATATTTAAAGCAACTTAAAAGATTATTACATTTTCTCTAGTTTAAGAAAGAGACTGCGTAAAATGGTAAAGAATGTTATGATAAATATAATGTTTACTCTGAAGATAAAATTAAGGAAAGTCCTCGGTTTTTCTGGTCATATGTTAAATCGAAAAGACAAGCTTGCGATATACCAAATAAAATGTTCTATGACAGTGAAGCCCTCTCTGATGGTATGGCTATATGCGAAGCATTCAATAAATACTTCCACTCGGTCTTTGTTGGTACAGCAATCAACAGCAGTGCACATTCCTCACCTTTTGATGGTAATGCACTTTCCGGTGTTGATATTGGCACAATATATTTAGATAAAGAAAATGTTGGTAAATTGTTAAAAAAACATTAATATAAACAAGGGCGCTGGCTCTGATGAAGTTCACCCCATCTTTATATCTACCTGTGCTGATGAACTAGTCACGCCTGTCTATCTCATATTCAAAAAATCTCTCGACACAGGCGTTTTCCCAACAAAATGGAAAAAAGCACTGATCACGCCCATTCCAAAGAATAAACAGACTCATCTTATTGCGCAATACAGGCCGATTTCAAAACTGTGCGTTTTGGGCAAAATATTGGAAAAGATCGTTACCACACAACTCTCTTATGCTGTTCATAATTACATCTCCCAGACGCAGCATGGTTTCATCAAGTCACGATGCGTCGAAACCAACTTGATTACTTTTACCAACTTCTTACTCGAGAAGATGGATTCTGGTGGCCAGATTGATGTCGTGTATACTGATTTCTCTAAAGCCTTTGACAAAATCAATTTTGATCTACTAATTGACAAACTTTTTAGAATCGGTATACACGGTAACTTGCTGAGATGGATCGACTCATATATACGGAATCGTAGCCAGGCAGTTTGTTTGAAAGGTTTTCGTTCGAATTTCTTAAGAGTCCCTTCAGGGGTACCCCAAGGATCTCACTTGGGACCTGTTTTATTTACGCTTTATATCAACGATATTGGCAATACTCTTGTAAACACAAATAACTTGCTTTATGCTGACGATACTAAAATATATAAAAGTATAACTACCTACAACGATTGTCAAAAACTTCAGTCTGACCTTGATTCCTTTTCTGGATATTGTAATTATAACCAGCTCTTCCTCAACATTGATAAATGCTCCGTAATAACATACTCACGGAAACGATCGCCTATTATTTATAATTATACTATCAGTGATCATTCTCTTAAGCGCGTCAATAACATACGAGACCTAGGAATTGTGATGGATCACCAACTCAATTTTGATTCGCATATTGAAACTGTTATCAGTCGAGCCTTCAGGAGTCTGGGTTTCATTACCAGAGTCACTAAGCCTTTTAAAAATATATTTACATTAAAGCTACTTTATTTCTCTTTTGTAAGATCAATTCTAGATTTTGGATGCGTAATCTGGAACCCACATTATAAGCATCATATTGACAGAATCGAGAAGGTTCAAAGAAAATTCATCAAAATCTTGAACTATCGTGGTAACCGTACTAACTTAACATACGAAGAATCTCTTTCTTATCATCGAATATCATCTTAACGTAATCGCCGCAAACAATTTGACCTTGTATTCCTCTATAAATTGCTCAATAATGAAATAGACTCTCCATCCCTTTTATCTAAAATTAACTTCTTATCCAAGGTCCGTCTTCCTCTTCGTTCCTCACGTTCCCTTACTACATTTGTACCACCCCACCGCAAGAAAAATTACACACGTAACTGTTTTTTGTTCCGCTGTCCCAATATGTATAATAAAGAATTTTCGAATCTCGATCTATTCAACAGTCCTCTTAGAACATTCAAACGTTTGATAGCTATTAATCTGCAAGATGCAACATGAATTACACTTATTTTTAGTATTTAAGTTTAGCTAAAATAAAAATAAAAAAATAAAAAAAAGCGGCGGTATTTGAACCCCACCGTGGTTTGGGTGCATTTTCAAATGCTGTCGTGGCTCTGGCTCTGTCCAGCCAGCCCTTGTAAGTCTATCGTCACTATATTGTTAATTTGTAAGCCAAGCGAGACTTATCGAATTTCAACAACTGTGTCATTCGACATCCGATCTTATATTTTTACCCGACTGCGTCAGAAGGAGGGTTATTACAAGAACGGCTAAGAATAGGCAAGCTATATTTGTAATTATAATTATAATATATTATAAGTTATTTTGCTCACAAAAAATATATAATAATAATAATAAATAAAAATGATTGTTTGCTCTTCGGAGCTCTAAAATTTTCTCAAATTCTGTTACTTTAAATTTTAAATGACTTGTATTTCTTTTTTTTTTTTTTTTTTTGATTCAGTCTCAATGGACATACCTACGAGTATAATACGCGCGCCCTGTGTCAACTATAATATATATTATTGTCGGCACTGTTTTGTCTATTACCAGTACTACTCTAATTATAGAACCATTGTATGTAATGACTGTTTTGTGCCAAAATAAATTAAAAAATAAATAAATATATATATATACACTAATTACCAAAGATTTATATAATTGAAAATAAAATATTATATTATAAATATAAACATACATACATATTAAAATAAAAATTAAAAAAAATATATGTTACTACAACGGTATGTAACCGATTAGCCGTTAGACAGATAATGCTCTTTGAGCTTGTGTTTGAAAGATTCTACCGATGAACTCTCACGAATGCTGGCAGGCAGTCTATTCCACATTCGAGCGGCATATACTGTGAATGATTTATGGTAAAAATTGGAATTACATTGGGGACATAGAAGGGTTCGTGTGTCGCAGGATCGTTTGGGACGGGAAGAGACGGGTATGAGCGTAAAACGGGAACGCAGATAATGAGGGAGCTGGGGGTAGTTAAGTATTTTGAAAAGGAGGGAAAGGATGTGCATATCTCGACGCAGTCGAACTGGGAGCCACTTTAACTTCGACTGAAATTCAGAAACGTGGTCAAATTTACGCAAACCGAATATAAACCGGATTGCCAGATTTTGCAGTCGTTCCAGTTTGTTAAGCAGCTCTTCAGTAGCGTCCAGATAACAAACGTCAGCATAGTCGAGAAGGGGAAGTAGAAGCGACTGAGCGAGCATAATTTTGGTATTGTACGGTAAGAAAAACTGGAGTCGCTTGAGAGAATGGTAGGAGTAGTGCATGCGCCAACTAACTTCATTTACCTGCGCCTTCCAGGACAGTGAACGGTCAAAAACGAGGCCAAGATTTTTAGTTTTTTCAGTATATTCAATATTTACTCCGTCATATGAAATACAGGGGAGACCGCTAACATCCAGTTTGTTGTACAGTCTGCTGCTACCAATGATTATTGCTTGCGACTTAGTTGGGTTCACAAGTAAACCGAATGCATCAGCCCAAGACTTCACCAAGAGGAGATCCTTATTGATGTCTTCAATAACCGCGTGTGTGTTGGCTGCATCAAAATGTCGATAAAGTTGCATATCGTCTGCATATAGGTGGTACGGGGAAGGTATTACTTTGGTAAGTTCATTTATAAACAATGAAAAAAGGAGAGGTGAGAGTACCCCCCCCTGTGGCACACCCGCAGTTAGAAAAACCCAATCAGAAAAGCAGTCATCACTCTTAATTCTCTGGCAGCGATTGCAAAGGTAGTCTGCAAACCAAGCGATCACAGAAGGGGTAATGTTAAGAGAGCGGAGAGTGGCAAGGAGGATGTCATGGTCAACAGAGTTGAAGGCGCTGCTAAAGTCAAGTAGAATTATAATTGTAAGCAAGCGATTATCCATAGCATGTCGAATATCGTCTGTGACTTTTAGCAAGGCGGTTACCGTGCTATGGCCAGGACGAAAACCAGATTGAAACTGACTGACAAGATTATTATGAGAAACGTATGCGGACAATTGTTTTTGAACAGCGCCTTCAAGGACCTTGGAGAGGAATGGAAGGATTGAGATGGGACGATACTGGGACAAATTGGTAGGAGAAGTGGTCTTTGGAATGGGAATTACGTCAGCCAATTTCCACTCATTAGGGAAGACGTTGGTTGCCAGCGAGGAGTTAAAAATATGAGTAATGACAGGCACAACGTCATCAAGAATAGGTACAAGCATGTCACGGCAAATGTCATCATTGCCCACCGCCTTGGATGTTATGGAGAGAATACCCTTCTTAACCTCCTCTTTAGTGACCTCGCGAAATGAAAAAGTCTCACAGTTAGGGCGGGTAACAGTGCCTAGAAAGGCAAGCGTGGATGCCTTGGTAGAATCAGCAACAGAGACTGGTGAGTTTGCAAAATGCTCGTTAAGCAGCTGAAGATCAGGTAAGTCACAAGTAACGTTGAGGTCTCCACCCACACCAATAGTTCTAAGAAACTTCCAGACCTGACCTGAAGGTAAGTCGTGAATCGAGGAATGAATGTATCGTCTCTTAGCGTCCCGACAGAGTCTGTTACAAAGATTCCGCAGCTTCTTGTAGGAGTGCAGACTGTCGTCACTAGGACATCTCTTAAGCACGGATTTGGCTTTATCCCTACGTCGCATAACCTTCTTAATCATTGGCGTAAGCCAAGGCGCAGGAAGGTGTTTTACTCGCACTGCTCTGAGAGGAGCATGATAATTAAACAGCTGTATTATTTGTTTGTTAAAAACTCTGACCTTCTCATTTACAGCGCAAGCTGCAAACAAGGAAGACCAGTCAAGTCAGTCAATCGCAGCAAAATCTTCCCTCAAGCGATCCATACAAATGCTACCAAAACTACGCCGAAGAATGACTTTAGTTTTTGATTTGGGTTTGCGTACACGATAGGACAGATATATGAGGTCATGATATGAGAATGGAGCAGTAGTTTGCCCATGTAAAAGGACTGAATCTGGTCTAGAAACTATCTGTACGTCTAAGAGAGATGGCTGACAATTAGGAGATTGATGGGTGGCAGTGAGAGGGAGCAAAACAAAGTTGACAGAAGTTACAATTGAATTTAGGCGGGAAGACAACTCCTCCCATTTGACCGCATTCAACGCAGAGCTGCTCGAGTTGTCGGCGACGTGGTAACCTCTGGTCGGCTCGATCCACTGGCCCTTCGGAGAGACGTTGCATCTCTCTGTATATTTTATCGCCTTTATCATGGGGAGTGCTCTGAGGAATTGTTCGGTTTGATCCCTGCCGCTGATTTCCTTCACCGCACTACACGCAATCGACTGTCTTTCCATCCACACCATCTTGATGGATGGCGATCTACTACTGTGCGTTTCTCACGTAATTTTTTACCACGAACTACAGTGCTGTGGAACCAGCTCTTAGCGGCGGTATTTCCGGACCAATATGACTTAGGGATCTTCAAGAAACGAGCCTATTCCTTCCTTAAAGGCCGGCAACGCATCTGTGATTCCTCTGGTTTTGCAGGTGTCCATGGGCGGCGGTGATTGCTTTCCATCAGGTGACCCGCCCGCTCGTTTGCCTCCTTCTAATATAAAAAAAAAAAAAAAAAGAAGACCGAACGTAATTTTTTAGTAAGCAAGTATTAAGATCACCCATCAATATAACATGGTTGTAAGTAGAACTCAGGGATTCAAGTGTAGTCTCAAAGGTTTCAAAATAATTTACGTGATTATTAGGACTGTAAACTGCCCCCACTAAGATTTTGGAGTGGTGTAAATTAAGCTCCAGGAACAAGGTTCGATCAAATTTTGTTTGTTTTTTGAACTTCTGATTATAATCAGTGCACCATGAACGGTGAAGCCCTACATTTAATAGATTTCTCGGAAAACATCAATTAATATAATGGAAGACACGTTAGGTCACGCATTAAAAGACCGCGACCAAATTGGTTTATGGATTACGACGAGCAAGATTTTTTCAAAAGGTATTGAATTTTAAAAAGTACAGCCTTGTATATTCTAGACCAAATCGACCAGGACCTGGATTTTAGCACTAGGTAATAGGTTAGTAATTCAGTGCATTATGTATATTATAAAATAACATGTGAATGTAATTTTCTAAACGTTAGAAGTACTATTACCTACCAATTTGGTATAATCCGTGGGTGTAATTTATATACTTACTTATAAACGACAGTCCGTTTTATTTAAGGAATTGCAGTGTAGCTCCAATAAATGAGTTTCTAATAACTTTGAGGTTCTATGCAACAGGCTCTCATCAAATAGCAGTTGAAGATATGCATGGAGTGCATGTCTCCATTGTGTCGAGGATAATAGCAAGAGTTTCCTCTGCTATTGTAGCCTTCAGGGATAGATATATTAAAATGCCTTTATCTCTTGACGTAATTGAAAACCAACATAGAGATTTTTACGCCATTGCCAGTTTCCCCTATGTTATTAGAACAATTGACTGCACTCACGTAAAAATACAGTCACCAGGTATGGTACCTACTAAAAATTTATTAAATACTTTTGTCTACAATTTATATAGATACCTATATATCATCAAATAAATTTCAGGTGGAGATGATGCTGAGCTATTCTGTAACAGAAAAGGCTATTTTTCTATCAATTGCCCGACAATTTCACAGCTTCTTGTCATTAATTTATTTAAATCGGAGGAAAGGAAGACGTGTTGTGCTTTATAGTAAACTAGCGGCCGCTCGCGGTTTCACCCGCGTGTTTCCCGTTCCCGTGGGAATATCTGAATAAAAAGTATCCTATGTGTTATTCCCGGTTATAAACTATCTGCATGCCAAATTTCATTCAAATCCATTTAGTAGTTTTCACGTGAAAGAGTAACAAACATTCATCCATACTTACAAACTTTCGCGTTTATAATATTAGTAGGATGTAGTGATTAAATTCTTTTTGCTAGGTTATTTCTGATATGTCTGCCTGTCACGTTGACAAGCGTGCTTTATCCTATAAATAAAGAAGTCTTAACTTTGATTATGTCTCTTTTTGACACATGCGCTAATACTATGAGAAGAAAAGAACTAAAAATACAAACGATCCTTTATATTAATAATAATAATAATTAACACTTTATTTGCACACTAAGAAATAAACAGTTACAAAACAGGACAATAGACAGAGAAGAGAGTACAATTAGGCGGCCTTATTGCTTTATAGCAAACTCTTCCAGGCAACCTTGGGTGAAGAGTAAAACTGAGTGAGATGAGTAAAAGAGTAAATAGGGGAGTAGGTGCATATAAAGAAAGAAAGAATTGAGAATAAATAAATATCTACAAATTAAGGAAAAAAGAAAATTACAAAAAAGGACTGAAATATATACTTATAGTTAGATGGGAGCCGAAGAAAGGAAACAGCTTCTAACTCGATCGCCGAAAGACCTTAGAGTTTGAGTTTTTCTGATGCTCTCAGGAAGTGAGTTCCACAAACGGACTGCATCGACAGTGAAGGAATAGGAGAAGAAGTCGGTGGAGTGTTGAGACATGTTTAAAGAAAGGTTACAAGAAGAACGCAAGGTACAATGTAAAGTTAAGGAATGGAAGGAAAAGCAGTCTTTAAGATAAGGCGGAGAAGTTGATAGGAAAAGCATAGCATAAAGGAGCGCAAGAGCGTGTAAGTCCCTGCGCCGGCGAATAGGGAGCCAGTGAAGTTTAAAGCGGAAGTGAGACACGTGATCAAATTTACGGAGGTTGAAGATGAATCTAATACAAACATTCTGCAGACACTCCATTCTATCAAGCAGTTCTTCGGACAAATCAGTGTAGCAAACATCACCGTAGTCAATAATAGACAGCATTAGTGATTCTGCTAAAGTTATTTTGGTACTGATCGGAAGAAAGTTACGCAGGCGGTTAAGCGAGCTATATGCACCGAACACCTTCTTCCTAACGGCATCTACTTGAGGTTTCTCGCTTTCCGCTTTGGCTTTTAACGAGATCGGACGTGTGCGAGTTTATTTTTGAAAACAATATTGAAATTTTGAGTGCCTCGGACTTCGCCCCGCTTTGAAGTTGACTTCGCCTGACCGTTGCTGGAGTCCCCGAGTGCCAACTACAAATTTGAAAAAGATTTTCACTGTGCGGTGATTTGAACTCGGATCTCTTGGGTGAGTGTCGCCGTCTTATCCACTGGGCCAAGAACGCAGAGCTCGATTGGGCCGAAATAAGTGATTGCTAGCTACACGTGCTACACGCAGGTGCGAGCGCCCCACTTCCAAATCGCTTACTACATCTAGACTACATCCGTAGCAGATGCGTAGCAGTTGCTACGGCCACAGGGTAATCACGGTAGATTTATTCGCATTTTATACACTTTCTCTTCTAGTACACTTTTCAAATACTTGATACATCCTATCGCAAATTAATAACTTATCTAGACTTCCTCAAATGCTTTCGCTGTTAGTAATGTTTCTGTACTATTGTTAGATTAATTAGCAAAAATGTGACTTTTATAGCCATTCGTAGAGGACTTCGCAAATATTCTACTGTTGTACAGTCCGGTAAAAACGAATTAACCACCTTCTAAAACATATAGTCGTGCCTTCAACAACTTGAAGAAACTTTATCTAATCTACGTTGAAGTGATTTACATCTAGCCTATTTACTTATTTATTTATTTATTTATAATTTATGTACACACAAACAAATAGAAGGGAGAACATAGTAAGAATAGATAAGTACATTACTTACATTATGTGGTATGGAAAGTGCCATAAATAACATTTATGATGAATAATTAACGTCAATGAAGTGACAGCAAGTACGATCAATATTAAATTATAATTTGCCAAAAATGTCCGACGTTATTTTTATAAAGACCGGTTCGGATAAAAAAGTGTTGTGGAAAGCTGGTCATCGCTTTATTAAAGTAAAAGACAATAAATCTAATACAGAACTATGGCGATGTAGTAGTCAGGTGTGCAACAGCAAACTTATTTGGTGTACCTACCTCAGACGAAGCCATCGTAAGGGAAGGCGACGACCATCAGTGTAGCCCAGATTTTCTTCATTTCAAGCTGGAGTTATTGGAAGATTTGAAAAATGCTGTGTGTAACGACTACCGTCCTATTCCGACAATATTTGATGACGTCATGAGACCGTTCAGGTCTAACCCGGAGTATGATGATGTACTTCCATCTTTAGAATCAGTCAAACACACACTTTATCGTGTACGAAAAAAGTGTTACAAAGTTTATCGCTGTACCTTTCAAAAACTTGAAGACATTGTTATACCACCAACTCTATCTGAAAATTTTTATTGATGAAAGATTAAAAAAGATCGTTGACGATTATCTCAAGAGTTCAATCGAGATAAATGTTTGTTTGGATAGATTAAGTAAACTAAAATTTATGTAGTAATTAAGTATTGTTGAATGCGTACCTATATATAGAGGTAGATATTAAAGTATGTAATTAAGCGAACATCATGCTTTTTCTTTTATTTTGAAATAATGTAATTTACCCAACCCTCAATTTTGTATTCCCCAGAAAATTTCAGAGTTTTAAAAGTGTTACGTGTTCGACAGTACATAAAGTGTATTAGTTGCAACAATTTACAAGAGTAAGTGACATTTTCTACAGTCTGATACCTCTTACCTATATAAAAATAAAAGTGTATATTTTGCGAAAGTGTACTAAATGCGAAAGCATCTGAGGAAGTCTAGATAAGTTATTAATTTGCGATAGGATGTATCAAGTATTTAAAAAGTGTACTAGAAAAGAAAGTGTATAAAATGCGAATAAATCGTACGAACTACGTACTGCTACTAAACAAATAAAAATATCAACATTGTGACACTCGGCGTCAATAAGTGTTTTGTTAAATGGCTTAAAAAAGAATTAAAGCGAACTTTATACGAGAAATACAGTAAAAATGGCGACACCTGTAGCTTGCTTTAAATGTAAAAATAAAACGGATATAAGGAACATGGCAAAATGCGCGAAGTGTCAAAATCTTTATGACTTTGAATGCGTAGGATTTCCAGAGAAGCTATACTGAATTATGGATAGGGAAAAAAGGAAAAATTGGCTTTGCCCAACTTGTACTCAAAAACGAATTAAAACACAAACAAATCCACCTATGGTAGACCGCTTAACTGAGTCCTCGCCTGCGGTAGGTACGCGGGGCGGGAGGTACGTAGAGCTCTGCCACGAGTACGAGCGTTTTGCGACGCGGCGAACGGATTTCTAGTTAATTGCGCGTTATACTACGGCAGTCATACAGACAGCAGTGATAGAAAAAACGCAATGAACTAGAAATCCGTTTGCCGCGTCGCAAAGACGTCAGTAGTCGTAGTCGAGCGGTAAGGTGGTACACACGTGATAATTTTAAAAAGATTCATCTGAAGATAAGCAAATATAAATAGAGGTGCCTGCCTACCTAGTTAATTAACTGTTTTGAGAAAAGTAAAAAAAAATATCTGTTTTTTACTTTGAAGCCGTTATTTGTTATAGAATATTTGATAAATACAATGGTAATGAACTTGTGTACTATTTATTAAGCAATATCAAAATAATAAGGCAATCACTTGTATCCATATCAATATCACTGGAACTTGATTCTTCACTTTCGAAGCAGCCATCATCAGAATCATCTGAATCGTCCTGCACGTTAAAAATAAAATCAACAATATCATGTATTAATTTAATTATCAATTGTGTAAAACTGATAGTCCTGTAGCCCGTGGACATTCAAATCACGAAAAAGGTTACCGTTTGTCTTTGTGAAATTGTTATAGATTTCGCCATTTTATATACTAAAAGCGAAGTCTTAAAGATCGTAACCCGCCGTAACCCTAAATAGTGATGTCTAAAATCTCCATATATGTTAGTTTTTTACATTTCTAGGTTACCGCATTTTTTCGTTATTGTCATGTTGTAGGTACATGTTTGTTCAATTACCATACGCAATAGTAAGACTATGGAAAGTTGCCAAACACAAATTTAAGACCAGATGTAGTCCGACCATTTTGATAATAATTTACATTTTTGAGTTACCGTTTCAAATTTATACATCTGGTAATAGGCCCTCTGAACAAACCATATACCTATTTTAAGACTGTTTCTGTGGCCGGTTTAGATTTTAAGACACATTTGGTTCATGAAGAAGAAATGCTAAAGTGGTATAAGTTAGGCACTTAGGTACTTTGAACGCACATAGAATTATATTTTATTGAGTTGGCATAGTAGTTGCATTAAATGGTTCCGAAAGTGTAAAGACGTATTTTATAAGACGACAAAATAAAACTAAAAATAGTAATCAATCCATATGTAATTGTATGTTGGTAAACTTTTGTTAAACTCCTAATATTGTAATTTTTATAGTGTTAACACAAATAGATGTTATGAAAATTAAAAAAACGTTAGTATGAAAAATAAAATTTTATAAAAATCTTCATATAAAACGCCAATTTAAGGTAACGCCAAGGTAAGGACCTAATATTTATTTTAACTTAATATTTCTCAGAAAATAATGTCGTTCAGGAAATCGAAGATTTTTTTTTTTATACGTAGACTCGCCACGCTTATCAATAGCCTCACCCCAGAGATGTGTAACGAACGCTAGAAGATCACCCGTCGACCGTTTCGGCCGAAACCCGTATTGGCGTTCGTGAATTAAGGGGTGTTCTTTTAGGTAGCGGATAAGCTGTTTATTTAGAATCCGCTCCATGACTTTACACAAAACTGAAGTAACGGCTATTGGGCGGTAATTAGTCGGATCTGACCGATCTCCTTTTTTCGGAACCGGTTGCACATTAGCATCTCTCCAAGATTCCGGCACACAACCTGAAGAAAGCGAGAGACGGTAAAGACGAGTTAAAACGGGGGACAACTCCGCTGCATACATTTTGAAAACTATTGATGGGATGCCATCAGGGCCATTAGCTTTCCGAGCACCAATTGACTGCAGCTCCGCACGTACATCACACTGTCTGATTTTAATATCAGGCATTGTGTGGCCACAGTGAGGAATTGTTGGTGGCTGTGCATTGCAGTCATCGATTCGGGAGTTAGCCGCAAAAAGTCCGGCCAGGAGATCGGCCTTCTCCTGCGGCTTGTGAGCTAAAGATCCGTCAGGACATCTCAGAGGTGGCAGCGAGGGTTGGCAGAAGTTAGATTGCACGGCTTTGGCAGAGACGCCAGTTGCTACGGCTACCCGTAGGATGCGTCAGTAATTCTTGGCCAACCCGTGCAACGCGCTGGGCATCCGCTCTAACGTAAGCCTTCTTTCAGGACTTGGTGGCATTGTTATAGGCTGCTTTCAGTGTGCTGGTCTCAGGATCTCCTTGGGCTGAACCTCTGATCCAAGCGCGGTATGCCGTCTGCCTGTTAACAACAGCGTTGTTCAGTTTTGGAGGAACTTAACCACAACTCGTGGTGAGCATTGAAGTCCCCCAAAAATACCAATTCCGCCGATGGAAACCGCTCCTGCGCTTCATCTGCTAAGGTGCACCCGACTAAGGTGTTCCATAAGTCGAGTTGTCTCCATGTCGCCATTATGGGATCGGTAGACGCAGACGTAGACACGGCTATGAGAGCCCAAGTCGACGTGTACCGCAAGGAGGGAAAAGGAAGGGTCCTCCAGACAGCGCAGACGGTGACAGCAAACATCCGTCCGAACGAACAAGCAAACTCCGGCTTTGGCTTTGAAGGATTCTTCAAGCACAAAGCTCGGATAGCGCAGGTAGCTGGTGTCGGCCGGACAGATTATTTGCGTCTCCGTCAAAAACAACATTGCTGGCCGTGCCGTCTCAAGATGGTGGTGGACGGCATTGAGGTTTACATGAAGTCCGCGGATGTTAGCGAACTCGACCCCAAACGGTAAGGTTGTGGTGGGGGTGTGCACCGCTGTAAGACCAGTTTTAGTGTTAGGCGCTGTCATGATGAAGAAAAGGAGGGAGGCGTGAATCGAGGGAATGCTACCGCGATGCAAATGGTTAAAGTGTGGCGGCCTGTTTCACCAGGGAGCAGCCTACAGCTGAGTATCATTAACCCGCCGAACGGAAGGGCCCCCGAACCCTCCCGGGAATTGCCGCCGGGACCCCACCTTCCGGTCACCAACCGGCATGACGGGCCACCCCGAGATTATGCGTGGCATGGTGAGGCAGCCTCACGAGCTGGTTAGGCTCGCTTGGGCCCCTGTACTGTGCCACGGGCGGCCAGCGGGACAGCTGTTTCTACGGGTCTCCCTGGTCGGCGGGTTAACGAAGTCCTCCTGGCACTGGTTTGACGAAAGCCTCCACAGACCAAATGCATCGCAGCAACATCCACTCGAGCTCTGGTTATACGCTGGCTGATCCCGAAAAGCGACCGACAAGCGGTCACTTGACGGGTTTTACACCATGCGTACGGTGGTCACTAACCAGACGGGCCAAGCCCTACCACGCAGTATAGCATATGGAAGCTCGAAAATCCGATAGTCGCCTCTTACGACACCCACCGGAGGAGAGGGGCGGTGAATAGTATTCTTCTAAATGACAAGAGCGACAACGACAGCGATGAAACAATATTAGGAGTTTAACAAAAGTTTACCAACATACAATTACATATGGATTGATTACTATTTTTAGTTTTATTTCGTCGTCTTATAAAATACGTCTTTACACTTTCGGAACCATTAAATGCAACTACTATGCCAACTCAATAAAATATCATTATATGTGCGTTCAAAGTACCTAAGTGCCTAACTTATACCACATTAGCATTTCTTCTTCATGGACCAAATGTGTCTTAAAATCTAAACCGGCCACAGAAACAGTCTTAAAATAGGTATATGGTTTGTTCAGAGGGCCTATTAACAGATGTATAAATTTGAAACGGTAACTCAAAAATGTAAATTATTATCAAAATGGTCGGACTACTGGTCTTAAATTTGTGTTTGGCAACTTTCCATAGTCTTACTATTGCGTATGGTAATTGAACAAACATGTACAACATGACAATAACGAAACAATGCGGTAACCTAGAAATGTAAATAACTAACATATATGGAGATTTTAGACTTATCACTATTTCGGGTTACGGCGGGTTACGATCTTTAAGACTTCGCTTTTAGTATATAAAATGGCGAAATCTATAACAATTTCACAAAGACAAACGGTAACCTTTTTCGTGATTTGAATGTCCACGGGCTACAGTAATCGTTTGTGAAATCGTCTATTCCCATTCTTTTTTTGCGAATCTGTTTTGATCTACTCGGTGATTGAAATTTTTCGTTGTCTTTAAATAATTTTCCTTGTTGTACAATTCTAGATATAGACTTTTCCGATAGTCCTGTAACTTTTGCTTCAGTTTTGTTTAAAGGAATATCTTGTAGATATTCAGCAGAATTTGGATCCAATTTCTTTTTTTTTAAATATTCGTATACGTTAAAAGCCATTTGCTTGCACTGACTATTAATTTTATGTCCGAAGATATTTCGACTCATCTTGGGAATATAATACCTCCTACCTCCGCGCCCTTGTACCCCGCAGGTGAGGACTCAGTGACTTTGATAATCAAATCGATCGAATCGAAGGGCGCGAGTAATTAAATGTATGTAATAAAATGTATTGTAATATTGTATGATTTGGTAACGACATAGGTAATTTTTTTTTGTAAATGTCGTTACTTATATAAAAGCTGTGCAGTTTCTTGCGCCCATTCTTCCATTCTTCTCCATAGCTAAAATATAGATGCTCTGAATGGGTAGTAGGTAAAAAAATGTTCGGACGGTTTAAAAGTATAGCACCTATATTTATAATTGCTTATCTTCAGATGAATCTTGTTAAAATTATCACGTGTGTATTACTTTACCGCCATGCCAAGACCACTGACGTCTTGCAATGAGGCGAGCGATTTGTAGTTCATTGCGTTATTTCTATAGCTGTTGACTATGACTGACGTTGTATAGCGCGCAATGAACTAGAAATCCGTTCGCCGCGTCGCAAGCCGCTCGTGTTCGTGGGTCTGCCACTATACGTACTTCCCGCCCCGCGTACCTACCGCAGGCGAGGACTCATTTAAGCGGTCTTGCTATAGCTCTTCTAACAATCAACGCAGTAATGTGACTACGCGACGAAAAAATATGACAAAAATTGCAACGAAAATTAAAAATATCTCACCGTTGGCAGCAGAAGCTTTTATAGAAATACATAATTCCCCTTCATTCCCAACTTTGTCATATGAATCAGAGTCGAACGATAACTCTCATCCTGTGACTCCTGAAAAGATGACGAATGACCCATACTTTTTAACCGAACGACTGTCGAAGAGCACAGAATTAACACTATTTAACGACACAGATACAGAATATGAACTAAGAGAGGAGATAAAACTACTCAAAAATAACCTAAGTTCCACGGAGAGGGAGTTAGACAATACGATTTTGGAAAATAACGAATTAAAAAGGTGCATTACTAAACTGAACAAGGACATTAAAACACTTAAATGTATTTGTGTAACTCCGCAAAAGGTAATTTCCAGTACTGGAAAAAGAAACTCTATACTACTCACAGACTTAGCTACACCACCAAGAAATAATCAAATAGAAAAGTTACCAACTCAAGACGAAGTACTATGTTTGCAAAAAGTCATAACAGATCTAAACCAATCCTTACTTAACGCGCAAAAAGAAATCTATAACTTGAAAAAGCAAATTCACAATCTTAAGCTAAAAATAGACGGCACATATGTCGAACCAAATATAAACGACACCAGCTTCTTCAGAAATTTTGTGGAGACACCGGAGTCGCTCAAGCAAACAAATAAACCCCACAACATTTACATTATAGGCGACAAACAACTAAGAGGTCTCGCTTCAGAAATGGTGAATACAAGATCTGGAAACTGGAATGACAAATATAATATATCTGCATTAATACTCACTGGCGCATCTAGCTCAATTGTACTAAACTACTGTGAAAACCTTGCAGATCAATTAACTAATAATGATATTATTGTTCTAAGTATGGGAATGCACGATGACGATCTGCATGTACTACATTCTAATCTCTGTATAGTGAATAAATTGTTTGCTAAATCTATCATATTGTATATTGTACCCGTAACCTCTAATCAAAACTTTAATGAATTTACCTTGTATAAATCTACGAAAATTTGGTTAAGGCATTTTCAAAATTGTAATCTGATCGAATACATTTTCCAATTTCACAAAGAACATAACTTTATTCAAAAAATGTGTAATAAATTGAATACATGTATTGATTTCATCGAATACAAAGAACAATATCTATCGTACAAAAATATAAGAAAACTGATGAATAATGGACCAAGTAAAAATCAAGTAAAACATAAACAACAACATAATGCTCCTAAAAAAGGTACAATACCTTATTATTTTCTAGTCAGGAACAAATCAGAGATTACAACAGAAGTTAAGCCCAGTGCAAACTCTCTTGACACATTAATAGGTCAATCAGAGCAGATAAATGGTATTTTTTTTCGTGCAGAATGATAAAGTGCAATTTAATGTCTTTCATCAAAACATGTGTAGTTTGAATAATAAAATAAATGAGCTAGAATTATACTTAAGTACTCTTGATACTGATTTTCATTATTTGTGTATTAGTGAACATTTTTTGAATGCAAAATTGGTGGAATTGCTTAATATGAATAATTATAAGGTTGCTACTCATAACACAAGGATAAATAAAAAGAGAGGAGGAACATTAATACTGGTTAAGAAAGATAGAGATAGTATTGAGATACCGATGGCAAAAAAACTGTATAAAATAGATAGTTTTGAAGTATGTTGCGTAAAGGATGTAGAAACTGATGTCTATGTATGCTTTTGTTATCGCACCCCAAACGATAAAAACTTTGTTGTCTTTATTGAAAAATTAGAAAAGCTCTTAGAGTATTGTTTCAACAAGAAATGTATAATCTGTGGTGATTTTAACGTAGACCTTAAATGTAACAGTAAGAAAACAAGTGTTTTATTGAATCTCTTGACTTGCTATAATTTTAGACCACTTGTATCTGAATATACCTTTATAAGAAATGATTCCCGCTCGTGTATTGACAATGTCTTGACTAATATAACTAATGAAAATGTACTTAATTACGAAATTGATCATAATGGCCTATCAGATGGACATGCCGGAATATTGTGCAGTGTTAAAGTGACTTGTCAAAATAAAAAAGGCAACAATAAACCCAGAATGTATGTGACAAAATTTTACTGATAAAATTGCACTAAAAAGTAAAAAAATAAGCGTTGACTTACATAAACAATAACTTTATTAAGAAAAATTTATGTACAATTATTGTTATTTTTGGGGCCGGTGCCAGCCAACGAAGTTTTTAAAGCCGGTACCAGTCCGCGTTTGTAGTCAAAATTTCATGCATAAGATTGAATGTACTATTATGATTATAATATAGTATGTCGTTAAATGTTTATGTTAAAGTTACCTTGGCTGGCACCGACTCCAAAAGTAACAATAATTGTACCTATATTTTTTCTTAATAAAGTTATTGTTTATGTAAGTCAACGCTTATTTTTTACTTTTTAGTGCAATTTTATCAGTAAAATTTTTAGGAGTCGGTTTTTTTTTTGTTAAAATTTTTGTTTATTTCTCTCTTTTTAGTGATTCGTTTCGATCTATTTATCAAAAGCGAATATGGGTAGACCTACTAAACACGCTGCTCGTATGAGACAGCGCCGTTTAAATGAGACAAGCGAAGAAAACGAGAAACGCCTATCTCAAAGTAGGAAATCAAAAACTAAGTTCCGATGCCTGTCTTTTTTTGCTTCGTCATAGTCGCTTAACTATCTTAATCGAGATATTTTATCGCCACACGTGAAATACTTATCATTGAGGAGTTCCGATGGCAATCTGTGGTCTTTTTCATCAGTTACACTTCATCAAATGATACTTTCTGAATGTAAATGCTTGACTTATTTCTAAAAATATCAAAATCGCGATAGGTATGCGTACAATATTCGAGGAGTTCCCTCAATTCCTTGAGGATCCCATCATCAGAACTGGACCAAATTAAACTACATGGGAAGCACCAGCTTTCAAATAAAGAAAGAATCATCAAAATCGGTTCACTCAGTCGAAAGTTCTGAGGTAACAAACACAAAAAAAAAAAAAAAATTCATTCGAATTGATAACCTCCTCCTTTTTTTGAAGTCGGTTAAAAACGGAGATTGACAAAACATAATAGAGTACTTTTTAGAGAAGCACTTATTAATCATGATTGGAATAACATGGGAATAAATTGTTTTATAAACAAATTTAGCCTTATTCAAATTCAAATTCAAAATTCAAATTCTTTTTATTTCGTGAAACATCTTATATTTCAAAGTTGCATAAAAAAGAGAAGAATATCGATTAACTTGAATCGCAAATCTGAATTAAGATGGGTGACGAAAGGGATAAAAGTATCCAGTCAAATGAAGCGGTTTCTTAGTGTAGGAAAGGCATGTGGCAATGATTTATGGGTAGATGTGGGTGGATGTGTTGTGGTGATAGAAACAAAGTCCAAACTCACGTACACAGGAAACAGTTTATTTGTACGACACAGAAGATGAAAGTTTATACAACACAGTACACAACACCAGATATAATAGAAGGAGTGATAGATGAAAGATAAGGAAATAACAGTCAATAGCGATAGAACACAAATAGTAAATAAGCAAAGCAAACAAAGCTACGCGAGTACGTGCGGGCGGTAGTCGAGCGACACTGGTTTTTCGTCTAACATTGGTTTGCGACTGGCGGCGCGCGCGCATCGGTATGCGCAGACAGATCGCCGCCCCGTTGAGAACAATAGAACAGGTTTGCGGTGCGCTTCTCCAATGGTTTCGACAAGATGCGTGTCGATTTGATGTCGATTACTGATTTTTAAGCTTTTGTATATTGTGTGTTTATTTAGACATTTATTGTGATTGTTATATTTATTTTAATGTTGTGTATGTATAAAATAGATTATAGTAGTAAGTTTTAATGTTATATATTTTATGTAGTACATAAGTTAATTTTAAGTTAATAATTAAGTTTGTTGATTTTTGTATATAAATGTAAATAATTAAATTTAGATAAATATGTAGATAAATATCTTTATATAATTGTAAATATAAATATGTAGAATAAAATATATTTATATAATTGTAAATATAAATATGTAGAATAAAATATATTTATATAATTGTAAATATAAATATGTAGAATAAAATATATTTATATAATTGTAAATATAAATATGTAGAATCCCTACAGATTCATCAATTGTTAGATACAGAAGCACATATGTAACACTGTATAGGAGAGTAATAAGGCAAGCCAAAAAGTTTACAGTGCAGAATGAGATAGCATGCTCAAAAAATTTATCAAAAAGTGTATGGCAGCTAATTAACAGACATAGGAATAAGTCTGCTAAAATTTAACAATCAACTCATGATTAAGACTGAAACTAAAATCCTAAATGAACCTGTGGAAATTGCTGATGCTTTTGTGGAGCAGTTTGAACTCAACGCAAGTAAAGTCTCAGTGGATTTGGAGTGTGCACGAAGCTATCTAAACCAGAGTGTATATTATGTTAGGGATGAGATGGTCTTATATCCTACAACGGCTAGTGAAGTGAAGAACATTGTTCAGAAGATGGAAGCTAAAACATCCTCCAGCTATGACGAAGTGCCAATAACAATGATAAAACATAACAATAATAAAAGATAATATTGATATTTTAGCGGAGCCTTTAAGCAGGTTCTTTAATACATGCTTTGAAGAAGGAGTCTTTCCTGACCAATTCAAGATTCCAAAAGTTGTGCCAATACATAAAAAGGGCTCTAAGTTGGATCCCAAAAACTACAGACCGATATCCTTACTAATAACAAAATCAAAGATCCTTGAGAAAATTATTAAAGCGAGATTGCTCATCTTGGTAAAAACGGAATTCTCCATAGGAATCAATTTGGTTTTCGTAATATGGTTGGCACACAGGATGCAATATTCACATTGCTTAATGACGTCTCAGATAAAATTAATGCAAACTTAAGGGTGGCTGCGGTTTTCCTCGATTTGAGCTCAGCGTTTGATAAAATCAATCACGAATTGCTCTTAAAAAAGCTGGAGTTTTATGGTGTTCGAGGAAAAGCATTGAAGTTACTCCAGTCATATTTACGAAGTAGAAAAATGTTTGTAGAAATTAAAACTATAAATGAAAGCATGTGTGAAATTGTAACCCGGTCAAAATTAGCTGATATTAAAGTAGGTGTGCCACAAGGATCCATATTGGGACCTATACTATTTATAATCTTCATAAATGATTTGATTGGTTATGTTACAAAAGCTCATAAATCTGTGGAACTAATACTTTTCGCAGATGACACCAATGCAATAATTTCTGGTAAAAGCTTAATAGGCTTAGAAACAACAGTGAATCAAATATTACTATCAATGGAAAGTTGGTTTACTGTAAATGGTTTATCAATCAATAGCCTAAAAACGAATGTCATGTTGTTCAAAACCCACTGTAGGGATTACAGTAGCTGAATGGTGACTCGGTACAATCCGTAAAGTCTACAAAATTTTTGGGAGGCAAGTTTTGATGATCAACTAAAGTGGAAGGAAGAATTAGAAGATATGGAAAGTAAGATCAGTTCGCCCTGCTATGTTCTACGAAGTCTTAGAGATGAAGCAGATATAAAGCATCTGAAACTGGTATACTATGCTTTAGTAGAATCAAGGTTGCGTTATAGCATATGTTGCTGGGGCAGAAGTTATGACTAAAATATTGTTGCAATGTTAATAAGGCTTTCATTCTACAAAAAAGGGCGATCAGGACTATGGTACGCATATCCCAACAAGAGTCTTGTCGAGAGCATTTTAGGAAACTGGGAATATTAACTGTTCCTGGTCTATATATTCTAGTTATACTAACTCATTTAGCTAAAACTATAACAGAATACGAGACAAATAAGGAAAAAGGCATCAGAGTTGCCACAAGAAGACAGGGTCTTAATCAGAAAATTGTTCCTAGAATAGATATAGTTAAGCATTGTCCCAAATATCAGTCAATACTTTTATTCAATAAACTGCCAAATGAGTTGAAAGGTGTAGTGTACGAGTCAAATTTCAAAGATAAGCTAAAAACATACTTGTTGAAGGAATGCTTCTATTCCATCAATGATTTTTTTATATAGCAAGTCATTTTCTGACTGGTTTTCCTTGGAATATTATTATGACAATGAAATGTAGATACTGTAACGAACTGAAGTTTGATAGCCTTTCTATTATTTATACTAAATTGTATGAAAGCACATTATTGATTTGATTCGTATTCTCTAATAAATTATATTTACTTGATTGTTAATGTGGAAAAGGGTTTAATACTGCTTGGTAAAAATCTCATTATATTTTGGAATTCTATCGGTTAAACCTCTTTGCATTGGATGAGATATTTGAAAGAAATAGAGAAGAATGAATTTTGAAAGTCTGTCAGAAAAATATGATTTTGACGTAGTCAGAGATAAATTATGGAGGAAGAAAGTTATAAAAATTACGTGAGAACTGGATAAGAGTGATAGCAGCCATCTTAAAGCAACACGTGAATAGAAAAAGAACATGTTTGTTGGATGGAGGATTGTAGGCCCTGTTAAGGCTCTATAAGTGCCTTTTTATGGATTAATGGACCACTGAAGGGTTCTGAAGCCTTTTTTATTTATTATTGATTAATTTAATAGTTAATTTTAGAACTTATTAAGTATTTCAGGTTGAGTTTAATGACCCTTTGCTAATGTCAATGATAGATAAATGGAGGAGAACAAACTAATACAAATTTTGAATGTTTGGTAATATCTTTCTATTTTATAATATAATTTTATTAGTAGATTCTATTTATATAATATTTTAAGTGGAAGGAAAAAGCTTTGACATGGACACTTATAAATAAAGAAGGAGAATCAGAATTTCATATCCCAGGATCTGGTATTATATTTAGTAGTTTTGTTGTGTGTCTTTGTTTCTGTTTGTCTCTTTAGGTTCAGTTGATCAAATGAAATAATTGGAGACCAATTTAAATAAAATCTAATTCCAAGGAACAATAAATAATAAAGGATTACATGGTAAGAACAATAATATTCATTTGATTTACAAATAATAAACTAAATAATAAATACTTTCTATTCGGGTTGACCTTTTCCTTTATCAACTTTAATACCCGAATCTTGAACAAATCTTAATTACTTTATTTTGTACGGGACACACTCTTCGAGTCTACATGGAACTTTATGTGTGCTACGGGTTTGCTGAGTGACAAGGTCTGCTATTCATCAACGACTCTACGAGCAGGAGACTTCGGGGTTGCTGACGTCTGGAGACTGGTGTAAACATGAGTCAGGATTAATCGGTACAATTTTATTATTTATAACCAAGGTGACTTTGGAGTTACATTTATTGGGAGGATTTCTCAATATTTGTAAACTTTCAAATATCAATCTAGGTAAGTGTAATGATTATCGCTCTATCTAAAGGACGGTCATTTCTCATTTATCTCAATTATTAATAATAAAGATATAGACATTTTATTATAAAAATTATGACATTTCTTGAATATAAAAAAAGGGAGATTTGAAGTTTAATGTCAACTTTCAACTATTTTAAAATAAAGTCATAATGTTCCTTTTGAATATTATTTGACATTGAAATAAAAAATAAATAAACAAAACAAAATTGATAGGTTTTGATCACTCAAGTGGTGGTAGCTGAAGAGTTAGGAGCTCTGGAATATTGGAATTGAACATCTGTGAGTTAAACAATTATAATTGATATTATAACTATTTCAAATTCAAACCTTTACAAATAATAAATAAATTATTTTAATTATGTAAATTCAAACAGTAGTTTAAATTCTTTTCTTGCTAAACAAAATTAGTACTTTTAATTTGAAATCTTTCTTTAATATTATTCTAAGATTTATTCTTTTCTTTTAATCTTTTGAAATTCAAATAACGTAGTTTAGAAACCTAACTATTCAATCATGTTGAACCTTTTACCTTTACTCTGATTATTCTTTTAATTTAAACTCTAACTAGATTAATATATTATATTATACTTTCCTTTAAGAAATCTTTTAATTACATAATTAGTCAGTCGAATTCATTTCATAAATCTGACGTTATTTTCCTCACTTCCGTTTACCATTTAATGATGAAATAATGCTTTTGGTGATTAGGTTACAATCTACAAACCCAAATCTATCTAATAAACGTAATCACCAAACAGCTCGCGTAAATCCAACAGAAATTAGAAATCTTATTAATACAAATTTAGGGATTTATCTTGTTTGAGAATATTTACAACTTAATAATTCAAAGAGTAATTATTTTCGAAAGGAAGTATGTAAACAGTATAAGTTTTCATAATCACAATTCCATTTAACAATTTATACTGACAACTTCTGAGGCTTAGAGACCTATGGGCTCAGGTATGGTTGAATCCGTGTAGGCACAAATGCACGTCAGTGGGGTCTACTGGGTAGTGCGCGGTGATAGGTGGTTCGATTCCCCTTTGGCTTGCTTCAAGCAAGGCAATAGCTCAATGGTAGAGCCCCGACACATGCTGGTAGATTACCCGCTGTTCGAACCAACCATACAGTGTTCATTTCATTCCTCAAAAGCCTCTCGCGTTCTTTCATAGGATTAGAAATAGGAAAAGTGTGAAAAGATGAATGTTTGTAATGTCCCCTTTATATTATTTTATTTGTTTATCTTTTGCTTTGTTAGTTCATCTCCAGGAGAGCTCCAGAATTATATATGTGGACCTTTCATCGCATCAGCCACTATATTTCTGGATGCTGTGTTGTCGTCTTTCGGGGCAGACGGGGCGGGACTCTACAGGGTCACGCTGGCACTACTCTGTATAAATGAGGTTACTGAGTAAAAGATATTCAAAGTCTTTTGTTATCGTTCTTTCCTTTCGCGTTAAATGTCTAACTTCATGATGATGGTTTGAGAGATAGAATTAGAATAGGGCCAGGTTTGTTTGGGTCCTGTGGGCCTGGTCGGGTGTTTGACCTAGAGGCAGCAGGATAGGTGCGTCCAAGGGAGGTCAGGAGGGGGCGCTTAGTTTAAATTCATTACTCTCCTATTAGAAATAGAGTTGTGCTCACACCCGAGGACTCAAATAAATTGCCAAATTCCGGTATTACCCCTGTAATTAATTATTTAGTAAATGAACAATATAAACTAGAGTTTGTCTGCCTAATAAAGATCTTGAGTTACTTATTTATAAAAAAAATACACAACGTAGAATGGTCCTACCCTAGACTTCACATGCCAATAACAAAGACTATCTTTGTTTTCCTAAACTCAAATATCCTTGGCCACTTGAGATCGTCACAATGGTGTCATGATTAGGATGAGTTAATTATTAAAGGTCTAATTATCCTTTAATTGATCAAAAGTTGAGATCGTCACAATGGTGCCGTGACCAGGATATTTAGGCCAATGAAAAAATGACAGACTCTGATTATTTTGTTCTATTACTTTTCAATTTAGTTTGATCTAGTTTTACGCGCCCTCCTTACTTCCTTACGCTTGTTAGTATTCTGTTAGTTTAGTGTGAACCGATGTTAAATAAATAAATTTGGTTTATTTCTTTCTCAATATTTTAATAAATTGGTAATTATTCTTTTCTAAAGAAAATTTTAAATAAGAGTTTTGTTTGATTAAAATTCTTATTTAGATTTTGAAAACAAAACTTTTAGTACTGAAATAAGGGTTTTAGTTTTGAATACTATTATTTCAAGTACTATATATATATTAAAAAAAAAAAAAAAAACTATAAAGTTTTATTAAAGATACTTATTCGTGAGCAAGGGTTGTATTTGCAAATGACTCTTGGTTTCGAGCAATACTAAATTATACATAACTAAGTTATACAAATTATCATGTATATAAACACTATAAAACTATGTTAATTTAATAAAGAATTTCTTATTTGTTTTATTTATGTTAATCTTAAGTCCATTTTATTCAAAGACTTTTCTTTCCACTTCCAGATTTGTGTTTAAAACAAAAAGTAAGCCAATGCAACTCACTTGAGTTTTTTTTTATTTAGTTTATTTTACTTTTATATTACAATTTTATAAGATGTTTTATTTTTAAATCAATTTTATAATAAATAAAAAAATAAAATTTTGTCCAAACATTTTAAAGTGGGGGGGTAGAGATCTATGGATCTTTTAAATTTGACACCAATCGACACAAGATGTACATTGTTACAGACGTTAAAATGTCTAATTTTAAAAGGAGCATTGCAGTTTCACTCGAAGGCAATATTGGAGCTGGGAAGAGCACGTTTCTAAATTATTTTCGCGGAGAGGTCTCGATGACTGTCTTTCCGGAACCGGTAGAGAGGTGGACAGATTTTCATGGAACAAATTTATTTGATTTATCTAAAAAAGAACCATTGAAGTGGGCTTACCCTTTCCAAAGTTTGGTTCAACAGACACTTCTTGAGAATCATTTGGCTAAAATTTCTACTCCCGTCCGAGTGATGGAAAGATCTATATTTAGTACTCGACATTGTTTTATTAAACCCCTATTTGAAGAAGGGATTCTACACCCAGTTCATATTGCCTTGTTGGAAAATTGGCATAAATTTATTCAGGAAAATTTTGCAGTGGGTCTAGACCTGCTAATTTATTTACGAGTAGATCCGGAGATAGCCTATCAACGAATTCTTACTAGAGGTCGAAAGGAAGAGGCAAACATTGAATTAACCTATTTGAGAAAATTGCACAATCTGCATGAGATCTGGTTAAAGAAAGATAAATGTTTGGACTCAGGGGCTAGGATCCTCACTATTGATGCAAATCTTTCGGAAATAGAATTAAAACCAAAGTTTGAACAAATTAGGGAGAGTATAGTAAACTTACTTCTGGACTAAATGTTGTTTCAGACTAAATAAACTTAAAAATGCCTCCTAAAAGAACATCACCTATTCCTGCATCAACTGAGAAAAGACCAGTAGAAGGGAATCAATCTAGAACTATTGTTTCAAATGTGGAATCAGTCAGATTTAGACAATTGAGACGTACAATTGGAATTTTAAATCGGAAGATAGGGAATTTAGAGACTAAATTAATAGAGTCTAGCTCTTCAACTAGGATAGATGAAATTCCTGGGCAAAGCATTGTTCCAGCTTCTATTCAATATGCTGTTATGGATTATAAAACAGATCGTCCCAAGTACCCTGGAAAGACAGGCATGCATCCTGTTACATTCCTTGAAGATCTAGAAGTTTATTTAAGAAGACTTTCGTCTAAAGAACATGTCATAGATCATGTTGTGGCTTGTTTAGAAGGAGAAGTCAGAAATTGGGCTCGTGTTTTTCGTCAACGTTGGAATACACTCTCGGATTTTAAACAAGATTTTCTTCAGACATATTGGAGTGAGACAGAGCAGAGTGTGTTACGAAGAAGGATAATTTCGGAACACTGGGATTCGTCTATTACAAAATCCATGTTAGATCATTTCCTTGTTTTTATGGGACAAGCAAAGATGTTGACCAATCCACCTCCAGAAGGACAACTAGTCAATGATTTAATGCGACATTTCCCTAAAAATATTCAATATATGTGGGTTTTACGAAAAGGAAATACCATTATTGAGGCAGCTGAACTTTTAAGGAAATTTGACTCAATAGAAGATCAGATTGGCGCTACCATGTCCGAAACTGGTTCGTATATGTCATCTAAAGAGGGGAAATCTAAGTCTCATGGAAGAGAATATGCAATCTCAGCAAAACTTCGTAAGATTGGGAAAGAGGTGAATTGTTTGGAGACAGAACCTAAATCACTGACATTTGGAGAAGAAGGAGAAGTACAAAATTTAAACTAGAGGCAACTAAAGAAGATGCCCCTACTTTAGTTGAAGAATATAGAGGGCTACGTTTTATACCAGGCGTGCGAATGATGATCAAGATGGGTTGGATACCAGGAAAAGGATTAGGGAAAGATGCGCACGGTAGACTCTTCCCTGTCTCCTTGGCTAGACGAACTAAAGCTGGTAGATTTTTCGGAATAGGATTTAAAGATGATGTCACTGAGGTAAAATCAGTTGAGCAAAACGAATTTAAGTTAAATGGGGGTGAAGGTAATTTTTGGAATAATCAAATGCCAAAGACATTGACGTTAGTAGGATCTTTATTTGATGATTTTTGCGAAGATGAGTTAGAACAAACAAACTTTACTAAGACAGAGATCGAAATTAATATTGAAGGGTTACTTGTTTGTTGTCTTATTGATACTGGTAGTGAAATTACTTGCGTTTCGGAAGATTTATTTAATCAGATAATTGCAAAGTCTGTAAATCATGTTCCTTTGTTACCCATTAAACCTATTCATATACGTGGAGCGGTAGGACAACGAAGTTTAAGGGTTCATCAAGTAATTAATTTGACCTTAAAAGTGGGTGAAAATATTCTAAATGGAAATTTCTTGGTGGTTCCTCGTTTAGTTAGACCAGTCATATTGGGATTAGATTGGCTGATTTCATATGAGGCAACTCTTAAGTTGGGACAAGATGTGAAAATGCTCACAATTAAAAATTTGGGCAAAAACATAAAGATACCTCTTATTAAGGAGAAGGTCTGTACATTAGAATCTAATATAATTATTACAGAAAAGGATAAGGTTAATAAGGAATCCGAATCTATGATTAGTCAGATTAAAATTGGTATGGAACTTACTGCTGAGCAGGTTTCAGAATTAAATCGTATTATAGAGAGACATGGAAAGGTGTTTACTACCACCTTAGGAAGAGCAAATTGTTACACTCATGAAATCGTTATGGAACCTCATGTTCCAGAGATACGTCGATCTTATCCTGTTCCTTACAATTACAGACGTAAAGTAGAAGAAAAACTTGATGAGATGGAGTCTCTTGGTATAATTTCGCGGGCTTCTACACCGTATAGTAGTCCTCTTACATTCACACTTAAGCCAGATGGTTCAGTTAGAGTTTTATTAGATGCAAGAGAAATTAATAAGTATATGGTGGCTGAATCTGAGGCTCCACCTTTTCAAATAGATGTACTTAATGCTTTTCATGGGGTTAAATATATTACAGTTTTAGATTTAAATAACGCGTATTTTCAGATACCTATTACGCCAGAAAGTAGAAAATATACAGGGTTCACATTAAATGGAAAATCCTATGTTTATAACGTTTTACCTCAAGGATTAAAGACTTCAGTGGGCAGTTTCAGTAGAGCTATGGATTATGTCTTGGGGGTTGAGGTTAGAGAATTCTGTGTTAATTATCTGGACGATTTAGCCATATTGACAGTTGGGTCATGGGAACTCCATTTGGAGCACATAAATAAGGTTTTAGATAGATTAGAAAAGACAGGTTTGACATGTAATATTGCTAAATGTAAATTCATTTGTGATTCAGTAAAGATGTTAGGTCATATTGTTTCTACAAAAGGGATTAAGACTAATCCAGCAAAATTGGATTCTATTAGAGATTTTCCTGCGCCCACAAAGATTAAACAGTTAAGGGCTTTTCTTGGCTTGTGCAATTATTATAGGAAATTCATTCCACGTTATAGTGAATTAATTGCTCCATTAACTAAACTATTACAAAAGGGAGTTACTTGGCTTTGGGATTTAGAGATGCAAAAAGCTTTTAGAGAAATTAAAGAAAATTTTATAGAGACAGTTGAGTTATCTCATCCTGATTTCTTAAAACCTTATTATGTTCAAACAGATAGTTCAGGGGTGGGTATAGCTGGAGCTCTTTATCAATATGATGATGAGGGAGAAGTTAGGCTTTTGGCTTTTTGTAGTAAAGGGTTACGTGGACCAGAGCTAAGATGGACTACTGTCAGTTACTACTGAGTAAGAATTTTTTGCTGTTATTTATGCTCTTAGGAAATTTGAGACTTATCTTAGAGGAGCTGAGGTTATTATTAGAACCGATCATAAACCTTTAGTATTTGTTGACAAGTTAAAGTTAGTTAATAATCGAGTTGCTCGTTGGATTGTTTATTTACAACATTTTAAATATAAAGTAGAACATGTTAGAGGGGTTGACAATCAAGGGGTTGATATTTTATCACGATATCCAAGTGATGGATGTATTCAAGAAAATAAGGTGCGATTACCAGAGATCTTATATATGGGAATTAAACCTAATTCAAATCTATTGGCTAGATTGGGGTGTTTAGAGAATTTACAAAATGAGGATCAAGTTATTAGAGAAATTAAAGGTGCATTACTTGGCACAACAAATTTAGTGGGAAGAATGGGAAGATTAGTTCAAAGATGTAAAATTGAACAAGGAATAGTAAAATTTAATCGAAGCAATCCACTAGAATCAAGTTGGGTACTCTTTTTACCTAAAAGTTTATGTGAGGAAGTAGTGAAACAGTTACACTTAGAAATGGGTCATTCGGGGGTCTATAAAACTGTTTTGTATTTGAAGAAAAGGTTTTTCTGGGTAAAAATGAGGGTCATTGTAAAATCAATAATCAAAAGGTGTCCAGAATGTCAATTATCAAAATCAGATAATGTTAAATTTGTGGGAGAATGTCAATCTATTGTTACACAAGATCCAGGGGATATGGTAATGTCTGATCTATATGGCCCTATTATTAAAGGAAGGTCAGGAGCTGACCATATATTTGTTATACAAGACACGTTTACAAAATTTCTAAAATTATTTGCTTTAAATTCAATTACTTCACAAGCAGTCTTAGAAAAATTTATGGAGTTTGTTAATATTTTAAAACCGAAAACAATAATGACAGATAACGGTAAACAATTTATTTCTAAATTATGGAAAGAGGAGCTAGGTAAATTAGGGGTTAAACCTTTATACACAACTATTCGAAATCCTAGGCCTAATACGGTAGAACGAGTAAATCGAGAGTTGGGAAAATATTTTAGATTGTACTGTGGATTAAATCACCAAGATTGGGATTCTTTATTACCAAAAATAGAAGAACTTTATAATAATTCAATACATTTAAGTACAGGTTTTACACCTATGGAGTTGATGTTTGGAAAAGGGCCAAAAACCACATTTGATAATTCAATACCAAAACTATGTCGGAGAGGTTTAGGTTTACTAAGGGATCAAGCGCGAGAAAATCTTAGAAGATTTGCAAATATACGTCAAAGTAAATTCAATCGTTCCCATAAGCTAACTGAGTTTCAGATAGGAGAACAGGTTAAGGTACGGAGGTTGAATAAAGTGGGAACAGATTCAACAAGATGTAAAAAATTTGAACGTACTTTTGAGGGACCATTTATCGTTGCGGGGAGTCCTTTTAAAAATGTATATTTATTGACAAGACCTAATACCACATTAGTTCGTGGATTATTCAATACTGTAAATTTAGCTAAGTATTTTGACTGAAAATTAAGAAAGAATTTTATTCATTGTTATCAGGGTATTGTCAAAGAGTATGGCAGTTTTAAGAAAATTAAAGGAACAACAAGGATGGGATTTAGAACAACAAATAAGAAAGGAATGGGTTGTTCTTGATTTCAAAATAAGATTTATGGAAAAAAATTCATACCCTCTAAATTTAACAAGGGAACAGCTGATTAAAGGTTGGGATGATGTAGGACCAGGGATGGTCAAAATAGCTCAATATATTAATGGAGTTTTAGATAGAGAGAACTTTAAGCTTTGGAGAATTCTCATAACACTGCACGAAAGGGGAGAGAGGCTGTACAGACATTTTGAACTTCTCTTCAGTGCTAGAGATCCAAGAGTTGGATAATTTTATATTTTAGTTATCTACCTAAGGAGAAAGGGAAGATTGTTGGTCTATTGAGGCGTAATTTTATGCTTAATATTTAATTAATTAATATATTTTCAAAATTAAGGAATGTCTAAATTAGTGTACAGGTTAACTGTTTGTTAATTTAATTACTTATTCATAATTAGAGCGAATTAGTAGAATTGAATTTTATAATTTGATTGTAACTTATTAATTAGATTTTTAGTCATTCTTATGGAGGAGATTATTTAACTTAAATATTTAATTCTAATTAAAGATGATTGGACAAATTTGTTTATTTTTAAAGGTGTATAATCTCTAACCTTCACTTCGTCATGTTAGGTTCATAATCACCGTTTCAGACTCATCTACGGTTTTCAATTATACAGGGGCGATTGTAACGAACTGAAGTTTGATAGCCTTTCTATTATTTATACTAAATTGTATGAAAGCACATTATTGATTTGATTCGTATTCTCTAATAAATTATATTTACTTGATTGTTAATGTGGAAAAGGGTTTAATACTGCTTGGTAAAAATCTCATTATATTTTGGAATTCTATTGGTTAAACCTCTTTGCATTGGATGAGATATTTGAAAGAAATAGAGAAGAATGAATTTTGAAAGTCTGTCAGAAAAATATGATTTTGACGTAGTCAGAGATAAATTATGGAGGAAGAAAGTTATAAAAATTACGTGAGAACTGGATAAGAGTGATAGCAGCCATCTTAAAGCAACACGTGAATAGAAAAAGAACATGTTTGTTGGATGGAGGATTGTAGGCCCTGTTAAGGCTCTATAAGTGCCTTTTTATGGATTAATGGACCACTGAAGGGTTCTGAAGCCTTTTTTATTTATTATTGATTAATTTAATAGTTAATTTTAGAACTTATTAAGTATTTCAGGTTGAGTTTAATGACCCTTTGCTAATGTCAATGATAGATAAATGGAGGAGAACAAACTAATACAAATTTTGAATGTTTGGTAATATCTTTCTATTTTATAATATAATTTTATTAGTAGATTCTATTTATATAATATTTTAAGTGGAAGGAAAAAGCTTTGACATGGACACTTATAAATAAAGAAGGAGAATCAGAATTTCATATCCCAGGATCTGGTATTATATTTAGTAGTTTTGTTGTGTGTCTTTGTTTCTGTTTGTCTCTTTAGGTTCAGTTGATCAAATGAAATAATTGGAGACCAATTTAAATAAAATCTAATTCCAAGGAACAATAAATAATAAAGGATTACATGGTAAGAACAATAATATTCATTTGATTTACAAATAATAAACTAAATAATAAATACTTTCTATTCGGGTTGACCTTTTCCTTTATCAACTTTAATACCCGAATCTTGAACAAATCTTAATTACTTTATTTTGTACGGGACACACTCTTCGAGTCTACATGGAACTTTATGTGTGCTACGGGTTTGCTGAGTGACAAGGTCTGCTATTCATCAACGACTCTACGAGCAGGAGACTTCGGGGTTGCTGACGTCTGGAGACTGGTGTAAACATGAGTCAGGATTAATCGGTACAATTTTATTATTTATAACCAAGGTGACTTTGGAGTTACATTTATTGGGAGGATTTCTCAATATTTGTAAACTTTCAAATATCAATCTAGGTAAGTGTAATGATTATCGCTCTATCTAAAGGACGGTCATTTCTCATTTATCTCAATTATTAATAATAAAGATATAGACATTTTATTATAAAAATTATGACATTTCTTGAATATAAAAAAGGGAGATTTAAAGTTTAATGTCAACTTTCAACTATTTTAAAATAAAGTCATAATGTTCCTTTTGAATATTATTTGACATTGAAATAAAAAATAAATAAACAAAACAAAATTGATAGGTTTTGATCACTCAAGTGGTGGTAGCTGAAGAGTAAGGAGCTCTGGAATATTGGAATTGAACATCTGTGAGTTAAACAATTATAATTGATATTATAACTATTTCAAATTCAAACCTTTACAAATAATAAATAAATTATTTTAATTATGTAAATTCAAACAGTAGTTTAAATTCTTTTCTTGCTAAACAAAATTAGTACTTTTAATTTGAAATCTTTCTTTAATATTATTCTAAGATTTATTCTTTTCTTTTAATCTTTTGAAATTCAAATAACGTAGTTTAGAAACCTAACTATTCAATCATGTTGAACCTTTTACCTTTACTCTGATTATTCTTTTAATTTAAACTCTAACTAGATTAATATATTATATTATACTTTCCTTTAAGAAATCTTTTAATTACATAATTAGTCAGTCGAATTCATTTCATAAATCTGACGTTATTTTCCTCACTTCCGTTTACCATTTAATGATGAAATAATGCTTTTGGTGATTAGGTTACAATCTACAAACCCAAATCTATCTAATAAACGTAATCACCTAACAGCTCGCGTAAATCCAACAGAAATTAGAAATCTTATTAATACAAATTTAGGGATTTATCTTGTTTGAGAATATTTACAACTTAATAATTCAAAGAGTAATTATTTTCGAAAGGAAGTATGTAAACAGTATAAGTTTTCATAATCACAATTCCATTTAACAATTTATACTGACAACTTCCGAGGCTTAGAGACCTATGGGCTCAGGTATGGTTGAATCCGTGTAGGCACAAATGCACGTCAGTGGGGTCTACTGGGTAGTGCGCGGTGATAGGTGGTTCGATTCCCCTTTGGCTTGCTTCAAGCAAGGCAATAGCTCAATGGTAGAGCCCCGACACATGCTGGTAGATTACCCGCTGTTCGAACCAACCATACAGTGTTCATTTCATTCCTCAAAAGCCTCTCGCGTTCTTTCATAGGATTAGAAATAGGAAAAGTGTGAAAAGATGAATGTTTGTAATGTCCCCTTTATATTATTTTATTTGTTTATCTTTTGCTTTGTTAGTTCATCTCCAGGAGAGCTCTAGAATTATATATGTGGACCTTTCATCGCATCAGCCACTATATTTCTGGATGCTGTGTTGTCGTCTTTCGGGGCAGACGGGGCGGGACTCTACAGGGTCACGCTGGCACTACTCTGTATAAATGAGGTTACTGAGTAAAAGATATTCAAAGTCTTTTGTTATCGTTCTTTCCTTTCGCGTTAAATGTCTAACTTCATAATGATGGTTTGAGAGATAGAATTAGAATAGGGCCAGGTTTGTTTGGGTCCTGTGGGCCTGGTCGGGTGTTTGACCTAGAGGCAGCAGGATAGGTGCGTCCAAGGGAGGTCAGGAGGGGGCGCTTAGTTTAAATTCATTACTCTCCTATTAGAAACTGAGTTGTGCTCACACCCGAGGACTCAAATAAATTGCCTAATTCCGGTATTACCCCTGTAATTAATTATTTAGTAAATGAACAATATAAACTAGAGTTTGTCTGCCTAATAAAGATCTTGAGTTACTTATTTATAAAAAAATTACACAACGTAGAATGGTCCTACCCTAGACTTCACATGCCAATAACAAAGACTATCTTTGTTTTCCTAAACTCAAATATCCTTGGCCACTTGAGATCGTCACAATGGTGTCATGATTAGGATGAGTTAATTATTATTGGTCTAATTATCCTTTAATTGATCAAAAGTTGAGATCGTCACAATACCTTGAATTACTGTATACCTAGTTAACTAACAATGTAAATTATGCTATATTTATGTAAGAAAATGACTAAATTTATTAATCTTGATTATTTACCATCACTTATGTTTTATCTTGTATTTTTAATAATATGTATATAATTTTACCAATTGTAATACTTTCGACACAATGAACATTGTTAAGAAATAAATGAACTTGAACTTTCCACGAAAGGTTTTGGTCAAAAACAACACCGAGGTTTCAGACGGATTTCGAGTAAGGTATTACTGTGCCTTCGAAAGTTATTGCAGGAAGCTGTTCAAAATCGATCCTCGAAACGAAAAAAAGACTACCGATAATAATACATTGCGTCTTAGAAGGGTTTACGGTTAGACCATAACATTTGCTCCAGTTTTCAATTTGCGCAAGATCTGAATTTGTGATGGCCACAGCGCATGAGAGTTCAGATAAAGGAACATGTGTGTAAATCTGGAGGTCATCCGCATATAGGTGATAGGAACTTGAAATTGAGTCAGTGATTGAATTAATAAATATAGAAAAAAGAAGTGGAGATAAGACGCCACCCTGAGGAACTCCGGCCCTAGTGTGCCGTAATGTAATGTATATTATTATTATAACACTGTCCGCTAGGCAAACGAAGTTTACCCTCTACTAACAAATCCCAAAAATGATTTGCACCGATTAAAATATCGATTTCTGAAGGCGTGCAAAAATAGGGATCGGCAAGTTTAATATTGTCGGGTATTTTTAGAGAATTTATTTTTATTGGTGAAGCGGGTAAAGTTGAAGTTATGTTTGACATAACCAAACATTTAAAGCGCATACAAAAACAGTTTGACCTATTCCTGAAACCATATAAGTGGACTGTATTGTTTTAGTATTAATTTATCGCATAATGATTTAGTAATAATACAGTGTTGACTGCCACTGTCAAGTAAAGCGCGAGTTTTATAATATTTATTGTTCTCACCAGAAATTTCGACTAATGCAGTTGATAGTAAAACTGGCTCAAAAGCGTATGAACTAAAATATGTTTTATTATTTTGAATTGACTTGGTTTTAACGGAAGGCCGCTTCATGTTTGCATGCAGCGTAGTTAATGTGTTACTAGGTGAGTGTTCTAAAGATAACTTGAAACTGGATTGTTCCCTAGGTGCTATCGCGGACACCGTGATATCGTTGCTAAAATCATTATGAAGTAAACTATTATGCTTTTTATTACATTGTCTGCAGGGACCGAAATAGCAATTCTCCACAGTATGACCAACACGCAAACAATTAACACATAAGCGTTTATTCTCAATAAGCCCAAGTTTTTCTTTGGACGGTAGATTAATAAATTGACTGCAAGCATAGACCGGGTGACTACCGGTGCACACTACACATGCACGATAACGCTTTTCTAGCATGTCAGCTTTATCGCGTAAAAATTGTATGAGCGATTCTAATCTTAAGCACTTGTCTGAATTTCCTATATTACATTTAAATTGTTCCCATTCTCTTTCCAAATTACAATCTAATTTTGAAACAATTAAATAGATAAGTAAAGTATCCCATGACTCGGTAGGTTTACCTAACGTTTTTAAAACGCGCAAATTCTTAAGGACTGTGTCAATAAGCTTCCTAATTTGGGCGGATGATTCTTTTGACAAAGATTGCAAGGAAAACATACATAACATGAATGAACAATTTTGAATTATTATTATTACCCTCAAGTAAATCCCATGCTTTTTTGTAGTTGTTGGACGAAAATTCTAATGATTTAATTACGTGTACCGCGTTACCTGTAAGAGCTGACCTTAAATAATGAAATTTTTGAATAACTTCAAGCTCTTCAGAGTTGTGAATCATTGATTATAAATATCTCTAAATTCAAGCCAATTGTCGTATGATTCTTCAAACCTAGGCAACGTTATAGTGGGCAACTTAACCTGTAAACCACCAGAATTTTGCTTGTTTTCAGACTTTTTATTACTCAAAAGACAATCTATCAAGGCCATGACACTAAAATATGCATTTTCAAAACTTTCGCCTTCTACAAGTTGTTTTTCTAACTTACTTTCGTCTATTGCTTGATCAATAATATTTTGAACCGCGTTAAAGTTTTGCAATAAACATGACGACGATTGGTGCCGTAATTTTAACTCAGCCTTTTGTTTTTCACTTAACTGACTATCCTTTAACGATTCTACAGATTTCACTAAAAGAGTAAGCATACCTTTGATTGACGCACGTTTCCTAACCAAATCTTTTAACGACTCACTCATTTTGGCGAATTATAAGAAAGCAAGGGTACTCACGGTTATCCTGTTCTCGCGTGATGAATGATGCGCACCACCGGGATAGCTCTCGTAAGCGGCTCCTAAGTATAGTTAAAGCGATTTTAGTACAAATAGTAAGTCGAGGGTAGGAACAAGGGTGTGGCCAGTTTGACAACTCTCTGTTTTTCTCTTTTCTGATCCGGCTCGAAGGACCAAATGTTCTTTACTGAAGTTGTTGTTAATAAAGGTTGCAGATACGTAGTCAAATGAATTTTTTATTATTAATTTTAAATGCTGGTTTATTATAAGTTTAAATGAGTACAATAGACAGAGAGTTGACAAGTTTGATGTAGCAGAATCGTGGTGATAAATTTATTTATTTATTTTATTTTTACTTTAATTAAAACGGTATAAAAAACTAAAACGGATAAAGAGAAAGAGGGGTGGGGGCGTCTGCCTTTTATACAGCGCAGCATCCCGACGACAGCGCTCTCTATGGCTTGAGCTGTGTACTGCCTCGCCTGAGTCGATGCTTGAGACGCAGGCACGATGCTTGAGACGCAGGCACGGTGCTTCACAAGCTGGTGGCTGGAGTGCTGTTGAGGTTGTAGTTCCGGCGTCGGCCGCTAGGTGATGTTATTAACACTACCTAAAATCGTAACCGAGACCTCTATCTAGGTCTGGTTGTCTAACCAGTAGACCGCAGAGGCAATTGCTGTTCTAACTTGGAGAAAGAAAAATCCCTTCTACAGCACTAAAATTGCAGTGACGCTGGAATCTAACTGGACAATAGATTGACTCGCAAATTACAAAGTAGATATGGAACATTTTATTGACGAAACACATCCTAATACCTATATCGTCGGAGGCCAATGTATCATCTAGATGGGTTGGGTAGGTCTTAGGTTCAGTTCCCAGGTCGGCAATGTGTGTTTCTGATTTTCAGAAGCATAGTTCCGTTTGTGGTCACCAACCCGCATTTAGGAAGCTTTGTGATTAAACTAATATGGATCAGTTGTAGCGATGATGCCAAGCAGTGGGATAGCATATAGTGCTAATTGTAATATGTATAGGTAATGGCACAGGTATTAAGAATATTCCAAGATTGGACGCGGTGCGTCATTCCTTAACTCCTGGACCAAGCGCAAACATGGAGCGCTAATATTTCGTCTGGTGCAGGTACTGCCAGGACACGGATGTTTTTTGAAGTACCTGCTTGAGATCGCTTAAAGAGAGATGCAAGCCCATTGTGCCACCATTATACCGGAAAATACTGTCACAGATACTGCTCAACATTGCGTGCAAGAGCGCACGACTTGGGAGCAGCAACGCCGCACCGGCGGTAATTGGCTCCGATCTCTCGCTGACCAGGGTGGTAAAGGCCATAAACTGGTCATCGCTATGTGATGGGTCATTTATTTTGGGAAGAGTTCATTTATTTATTTAAGAGTTAAAGCTTATTGGATGTGATCCATTCTTAGTTTTGGTTAACAACCCAAAATGGCGCTGGAGGGGGGAGGCCCCTCTCCCAGTAGCCTTCGACCCATCGGTATCTTTTGCGCTTTCAATTTTCTTCCTCTGTAAAGATAGATAGATGCCATAAAATTGGATTCGGAGAGGCCGATCACAAGAGTCCCATTCTTTTCCGAGCTAAAGAGTCATAATCAAAATCAAAATCAAAATCTTTATTGCTTACTAAGAGAGTTTTCAGACCGAGTCGTTTCGGTACAGATTTTTTACCGAGCGCATACGCGCCTCTGCATAGAATCTGTAAAGAGCGACCGGCCTCCTCCGTCTCACCCCCCGCCAGCTCCGCTCCACTCACACCCAGTCACAGCACATTTTAACGTAAATGTGCCCAGTGGGTGGTTTACTATGCCAGTTCCAATTATTATAGGTAGCTTTAGCCACTGCATGTGCCTCTAGTACGTGCATATTCTAGTCGGCTACTTTTCTATTGCTCTTACTGTTATGATTAATGGGACCCTTACTGCCGAAACCACTGCTGAATCTTACAATGCTTATAAAATATTAAAATACAAAGTATCTGTTTGAGATCGAACACTAGGATTCAATCTTTAGACTTTATGAGCGTAATACCTTTGCCCATCTTGTTGTACAATAAAATCTCTTACCCTTGCGTAATCTCTATATTCTATGGACTGTTGTTCGGGATCCTTTATTTAATAAAACACCTCTATGACTTCATTAGTACCATAATTTATTCTCTCTTCCCTAAAACAATACCATATCAAAAGACTCACTATAAATTAATAATACAAAATTACATTATTAATCCAAAATACTCTGATTTATACAATCACAAAATATAAGTAGAAGTAGGTAGAAGTCATGAATTTTCCCTTTGAATGAATGAATGGATGAAAAATTATTTATTTAGTGTCACACAGTAATACATGATATAAAATAAAAATAAAATAGAATTAAAAAATGCAAAGTGACACATAAAAGGTCAGCTCAGCATTTGTCAGAACACCAAAGGTGTTCCGATGCTGATCTTCCGTGGAAACCCTTGTAAGGTGAGTGTTATTTTTGCAGTTCATACAGTTTAATTGTTGATTGCAATTTGTATGCCTGTGTCCATTTTTCAAACATTTATAACATTGTAATATGTTATGCAATCTTCTATTCTCTGTGTTGAATGTTTGATTCTCATTGTTGAATGTTCGACAATTTCTCGCAATATGTCCCCTTTCTCCGCATTTAAAACAGCTTCTAACAAGTAAGATGTTATCAATATTCTTCTCAAACTGATGATGTTTGTTTCTATTCCACTGATGTTCCACTGCTTTCATTCTTCGTCTTGAGTTTTAAATAAATAATAATAATAGTTATAAATTAACCCTCGATACAAGATTTATTAATGTCTTGTCAGATCATTATCTGACAAAACATTAACTCCCATGCTGTGCTGAAGTGTAGTAGACTTCCTGGTAGGCTAGACAGAATTTTCACTATTATCTGCTTGTCATCTAAATCATATATTAAGTACATTAATCCTTGTCGCCTTATTCTCAATCTCAGCAATATCTGAGTATCTGACATCCAAAATACTCTGATCCATACAATACAATTACAAAATAGAAGTAGAAGTCATGAATTTCCCCTTTGACATATCTATCAAGATATTCAAACATTCTAATAGCTATTGTTTTTTTTAACTCTTAAGCTGAATGCCAGCCAGTAATTACCATAGACATAAAATTCTATATATTCCAACACATAGGGGGGGGGGGGGTGTTTTATTAGCGGTTAAACGTAATCACACAGTAATGGACAGATACGATTGGGGAAGCTCGGCAGAAAATGTTTGGGTGACGGTTGCAGTGCGCGATAAACGACTTCCAGTATCGTATAATATTCATATTTGCAGTGTATATCTAGTAAGGGAGGATAGAGGTAACAGTCATAAGGTCCAGTTGTGTAATTTTATGGAACAGTTGACGCAGTTAATTTTGTCGCACCCCCTAGATAAATTCATTGTTTTGGGTGATTTCAATCTGGGAAACATGATCGGCTGGGTCAAAGAAGATGGCGATGACGAACTGAAACCTGTATTAGCATCTAACTTGGAATATTTAGTGAGTTTTATTGATAGTCTTAATACTTGTAATCTTAGTCAGTACAATCACGCCCTGAACTGCAATGAACGTATATTGGACTTGATCCTATCTAACGATGTAGTTATAGTTCAGGCATGCGATTCGCCTATTATTAAAGAAGATCCACATCATAAGTCACTCTGCATACAAGCTAATTTTGTGCAACTCCACATGCTCGCACAGGAGAAAATTTCTAAATATAATTATAATAAGGCCAATTACGCAGCTATCGTCTCTGAACTTGTAGATGCTAACTGGTAGCAGCTTCTCAATAATATCCCTCTTGAACAATCCGTCGACCTTTTCTACTCACGTTTGCTTGAACTTCGCGATAAATATGTTCCCATTAAAACCTGCACATCTAAATCTTATCCTCCTTGGTATAATACGGCTCTCATTAAAATGTTAAAAGAAAAACACAAATACCACACAAAATATCGTAATTACGGAAATCTAACTGACTACAACTCTTTCTCACTCTTACGTCGCCGTGCTGTTGAACTCGAACATGATTGTTTTAATACTTATATAAAAATATTGAAGATGGCATAACAAAGGATCCAAAGAGATTTTGGTCATACTTGAAAAGTTAAAATAAATCAGGTCCCTGTCCAAATAAGATGACATACAATAATGAGACAGCTGACACTGGAGAAGCAATCAGTGACTTATTTGCGAAATATTTCCTATCGACCTTTAACCAGCCGGGTGTTATCAACTCATCGCCTAACTTATCTAACGGCCTTATCGCTAGCGCAACTGTCAGCTCCATCACTATAGATTCAGAAAATGTGCTGGCATTACTGAAGTCTCTTGATACACACAAGTCGGGTGGCCCTGATCAGATACCTCCATACCTAATAATCAATTGTGCCGACGGTCTCGTGGCGCCATTATGCATACTTTACAATCGTTCCCTTACTGAGGGCGTTATGCCATCTGTATGGAAGACAGCGTTCATAACTCCAGTCTTTAAAAAAGGAGATAGGAGTCAGGTCCAGAACTACAGACCGATTTCGAAATTATGCCTGTTTGCTAAGATACTCGAAAAAATAGTATACCGCCAGGTTTATGCTGCATTGAAGAACACGTTTGGTGATAAACAGCACGGCTTCCTGAGGAATCGGTCCACAGTGTCCAATCTTTCTGTAGCTAATGATATTATTACTTCAGGTATGGAGCGAAGAGCTCAGGTCGATGTTATTTCCACTGATTACAGTAAATGCTTCGATCGCATAGACCATACTGAACTCCTTGGTAAGTTGGCGTCAGCCGGGATACACGGTAGTTTGTTTAGGTGGTTCGTATCCTACATAGATAACCGTAGTCAGGCGGTAGCACTTTGTGGTTACATATCAACCTGGGGTCCTATCCCGTCTGGTGTGCCCCAGGGCTCCATACTAGGACCATTACTGACCATACTGAGTTTAGGACATACACAGTCAATATCATTCGAGTCAAAACAGTGATGTGCCACTATTGCATGTGAGTCATGGGATGGTTGGGTCAGTAAATTATACGAAAAAGTCATGTATTTGGTTTTGTCTGTGTTTAGAGTCAACATGTTTGTTCTAAGCCACTTTGTGACAGAATCAAAGCCAGCTTGGGCTAAACTGAATGTGTCATTCCAATTGTCGGCACTAAATAGTAAGGCTGTATCGTCAGCGTATGATATTATCTGACTATTGTTTTGAAGGGGGAGGAGGCATAAATCGTTAATATAGATGAGGAATAGTAAGGGTCCTATTATACTTCCCTGAGGAACACCATATTCGACTGTTAGTTCTTTACTTACTATACCGTCTATCTTAACTCGCTGGGTCCTATTTGTTAAGTAATCTTTTAAAAGACTATGCGGTATACCTCTTATACCTAGCCTGTGTAACTTTTCCAGGAGGATTGGAATTGAAACTGAGTCAAATGCCTTGGCAAGGTCTAGGAATATAACTAAGCATTTATTCCGGGAATCAAGTTGTCTTGTAATATAATCAGTTAATTCATGAACTGCGTCATCAGTCGATTTGTTAGGCCTAAAACCGTATTGAGTCGTGGCCAAGAGTCCTTTTCCTTCTATGTATTTAATAAGTCGGTTATATATTAATCTTTCTAGGATTTTGGAAATGGAAGGTAGTAAAGCAATGGGTCGGTAATTATTAATAAAACTTTTATCTCCATTTTTGTGAATCGGATGAACAACGGCCTTTTTCAAAGCCTGTGGGATAATACCTTTTGAGATGCATTGGTTGAATAGATAAGTAAGTGGCGGAATTAAGTGCTGTTTGTATTTCTTAATAAATGTACATGGGATTTTATCAATGCCAATCAATGTCATTACTAAGAGTCAAGATAATTTTGATAGAAAGCTGATAACAGCATCGCGAGTATAGTAAGCGTAAGAGTACGCGTATTGTAGTCGTGACTTTCGCGATAGAGACGTGCAGAGGGTACCGCAGCGGCGGGGTGTATCGCCCCATGTTGCGAGCAGACTCCAGCTCGTTTAACAGTCAGAAATAAGTCTATGGGCCCGCTTTGAGCCTGGTTGATGTACGGCTAATAAGATGGAGTTTGCCCTGAACAGTATCAATAGTTTTACTGTGATCTAAATCATTACAGTATTGATCAGCACATACACGGAATTCCTGTGGAAAATCTATACCCTTAAGTGTACAATGACAGTATTCCTTATACTGCTGGATTTGTTCAGGTGTCCTATCGCCCAATACTAATTTATTAGGTAAGTAAATGCGTTTCAACGTAAAGTCAAATTCATATACTTAAAGTAAAAAAAAATTATTCAAATAAACTTTTGAAAAGTGCTCTTGAATCGTCCAGACATATTTTTACCTACTAAATACCCATCAGGACGTCTATTTTTTAGCTGTGGAGAAGAATGGGCGCAAGAAACTCCACAGCTTTTTCCATACACACCTCCACCAGGTATATTAATAAGTTAAATTAAAACAGCAAAAATAGGGGTTTACCTACTACAGCTACAATATTGTTTTGCTTTCATCATCATCATCATCATCATCATCATCATCTCAGCCAAAAGACGTCCACAGCTGGAGAAAGGCCTCCCCCAAGCATTTCCAAAACGACCGGTGTGGTGCTCGCAAGCAGCTGCAGCGGCTTCCCGCGACCTTCACCAGATCGTCTGTCGGTTGTCCACCTTGTTGGAGGCCTGTCCACACTGCGCTTTCCGGTACGCGGTCGCCTCTCGACGAGGCCATCAGTCCTGCGAGAAAATGTTCACTTTGAAATTCTAAAAATATATATATTTTTTTTTTTTTTTTTTTTTTTTTTTTTTTTTTTTTTTTTTTTAGAATTTCACAGTTATTTATTACCGTGTCCAACAAAGGTGTCACAACAGTTGACATAATAAACCAATGAGTCAGATGGCAAATAAAAACAATAACTTTGCAATTTTACGACTTGGTATTTATTATTTGTCAAACAAACATTCATATAGACATCGTAATACCGATCGCGGTTAATAATTGCAGTCTTACAGTAAACCTCGTATGTGATACGAGTACGACACAAAATAATAGAATTAATGTTTTAATAATTAATTGATTAATGTTTAACAAAGTGTTAGATCAGCATATCAACTCCGGTGACATATTTATATGAATATAAAGAGAACTACAGACTAAGATAAGAGGTATTATACCTACGCATGCCTACGCTTAATCAAATTAAAATGAAGATTCAATAGATTTGATCTGTTCAGTGTGTTTTATCAAAATGTGCGGGTAAGTGACATGATGTTTCAGTCAAAAATTATGATATTTTATTATAATAAATTTAGTCGTAGCTTCGTAAATGTATATACTATTTTATGAGTACGTATTTTGTTGCGAATAAGTTGTAAAAGTGTTAGAGCAATTTACCACGCCGTATTCGAAGCCGCGCCCTCTGAAATACCGGCAGGCTTATTTATTACCGAAAAAAGCAACCAGTTGCTGATAGTACAGTCGGTGGCAGATCAACCTACCCAAATCTGTCAAATTTCTCCAATGAATATTGATCCTTATAACCAAACAATAAAGTTCAAAATTGATTGTAGAAATTCGACAGTTTTGGGTAGGTTGGTCTGCCGCCGTGTGTACAATGGTTACGCGACTGCTACTAGTTGCGGTTGCTACAATCGGTTGGTTTATTTTAGAGCGCCCGCCGATGCGCCGGCGCCGCCACGCTGGCGCTAGCGGAGCGTTCGTTCTACATTCCGTAATACGAATATGTGTTTTGGTAGCGATAAATTGCAAATTGTTGCGATTGCGACTGTCACTTAAAGATCGGTAGCCTGCGGGTCAATAGAAAGATCCGTGCTAATTTACCAACACTATTTACTGCATTACTTTTATTGTTTGTTTGTAAGCCTTACCGCTTGGCCACGATTCAGGGCGACCGTGGCCTATTATGAAGGGTCCCAAGAACACTGGCAATATTACCCCTATGGTTTGCCAAGCATTTAACGATGGCAGAGGAAGTTGCCAGCCTTCTTGTCACCGGAGGCTTCAATTACACACTTAACTTAACTGTTTAACAAGCTGTTTTCCCTGGGGTCCATCCATTTCACCAAAAACTACTTTACAAATTTTCACATTTTCAAAAACATGATTTGTCAATTCATCATTATACAGCGAAAAGTTTGTCAAACAATACAATTAAAAAAAAAACCTGACAAACTTTTATTTGACAACGTTTTATTTGACAAACAATTCACTTTAAAAAAGAAGTACCTGACCAACTTTCATTTTAAAACGTATTACTTGACAAACGATTTATTTCTGATTTATATGATTTAGTAAAACATCGTTTTAAAGGGCCATTTTTTATTAAATAAAGCACAACAACTAATTAAATATTTTTTAATTTTTTTATACATTATTATTGTAAATTGACATTTTGCATAAATGTGAATTTGTCAAAAGAATCGAAATGTTAAATGAAAAATGTATAAATAATCAAATTTTATACAAAGCCTTTGTACAGTGAAGGATTTGTGAAGAGAATGTTTGTCAAGTGATTGTTTGTAAAATGAAATATTTGCAGAAAAAGTTGTTTTTGTAATTAATAGTATACTAATCGTTGGAAAAAAAAAGTAAAAGTAAGTAAAAGTTTGTATTCAGTTTTTTGGTTAAACATTAGTGATCCGTTTTTCGTCCGGCCCCCATGAACATTGTCTCCACGGTAAACGGAACAAATAAAATAATTATATCTATCAACAGCCTCTTTTTCATTCGATTTCATTTTGTACCTGACACTTAATATCTCATCTCACCTTAGTAATAATCAATTTTAACATTATATTCTGAAAATTATCAATGATCTGCACTTTATTGAGACATATTCGGTGCGTCTCACTTGATATACCAACATTTGATATAATTCAACTTTAATAATGTTCATTTTACATAATAATAATTTGTTATAGCAACACTTAATATAATTTTATTTATCATAACATTTACTTTACATAATGTTCATTTTAATGTTTTTTGTTATAATACTATTTAGTACTCGTATAACGTTCATATCGAATAATGCCATTTGAAATAAAACTCATTTAATATATCGTTCATTTCATATAATTTTGTTTGATATACGCGTTATTTTATATAACTATTATTTATGATAATAACCGTGCTTCCGTGCTTCGGAAGGCACGTAAAGCCGTTGGTCCCGGCTGCAGTAGCAGTCGTTAACAACTACCAATCCGCACTGGGCCCGCGTGGTGGTTTATGGCCCGTTCTCCCTATCCATCTATAGGGAAGGCTCGTGCCCCAGCAGTGGGGACATAAAATGAGCTGATGATGATGATGATGATGATGATAATAACGTTTCAAATAATGATTGATTGATATAATCCACTTGGTATAACAATCAATTGACATAATAATCTGTTGGTATACAGTGTCAGTGACAGAAACGAATCGCTGCAAAACCGACTCCACGTAGTCTTGTCTGCCCTACCCGAAATGAGGAGCAGGTGGTTTCAAAAGCTCGCCGCCGCGGCTGAGGCTGGCCGGTTGCCGGCCAGCAAGCCGAAGCTGCGGTGGTGAGCGAAAACCATCTGCGACGATAAGCTCGCGTGGGACCGCTGGAGCTCCGCAGCGCCGGAGCCGTAACAGAAACTATGTTTGATGCATGCTTACTTGCTTGCTTGCATTATGTGTGCTTGTCTGCATGCTTGCTTGCTTGCATTCTACATGCTTGCTTGCATGCTGCATGCTTGCTTGCATGCTGCATGCTTGCTTGCATGCTGCATGCTTGCTTGCTGCATGTCTGCTTGCATAATGCATATCTACAAATGATATTATATGAATTGGATTTTATATTTAGTAACCATAAATGTTTTAAGTATTATACAAAAATAGTGTTATCGTAAATTAATGTTATACTTAATGTTCTTACACTATTAAATGTTTTGTGTTTTAATTATTATATCATGTAAATAGCAGCGTTTTACCTGTTTTTTACTTTATTGTATGATATAGGCTCCTATCTGTTTCCTGGCTTTTTGCCTTTCTATCTACCATATAGTCCTCTCTAGCTCGCACATCTGACGTCACTCAACGGCTCTCACCAGGCAGGCATGCCATGGCCTTTGCTAGTTTGCCTCATTGAGTCGAATAACCAACCAGGCAGAGTTGAAAATAAAGTTTCAAATAAGGTAAGTACGTAATAAGCGTTTTATTTACAGGTAAAACGCTGCTATTAAACACTTTCTGACCGTTATTTGAAACTTTATTGTATGAGATATGTTTGTTATCGCCTGGTGGAGAAGAGAAGGACGCCAATGTGAAGTAATGTTACGATTTAATTACAGGTTTTATCATTATTTTTACAATATAAATAATAATTGTACTTGATGTTTATCAGAGTGCCTATGTATATAAAATAATAAACTTGAGATGTGCGAGGCATAATTTTATTAAACCAACAAAATGAATTTAAATGAATTTGATTATATACTTAATAATAATACACTGGACAGCAAAAATAACGGGTCATTTAGAAAAACCGCGATATCTCCCAAAGTTATTTACATAGATCCCTCATATAAATAATATGTTATAGGCAGACTTGTGACGCTTATTATACATATCAAAAGATGTTGCATTTGAACAAGTTACAGCTTCAAAAAAAGAAATTACGATTTTTGAAACTTATTAAAATTAAAATTTTTGGAATACAAAATTTTCTCGCTTTTGTTTCAAACCGAGCTGTCATCATAAACAGTTTTTTTTGGCTGGTCACAGTATTTTGTGCATCAACCATGCACCAACATGTCGTTATCTACTGAAGAATGTACACGAATTATCACCATGGTACAAGAAGGAAGGAGTAATGCTAGAACAGTAGGTGTATCTTTATCCACGGTCCAAAGAGTACTCGAGCGATTTCAAGAGACCGGCATGAACATCAGGAGACCAGGGAATGGCAGGCCAAGGTGTACAACTACACGAGAAGACCGATTCCTCGTGAGCACTATGTTAAGAAATCGACATCTCACAGCTGTTCAGGTCCGAAATAGCCTTCAAGAAATTCACTACAACAATGTAAACTCTGACACGATCCGGCGGCACTTCGGGAAGCTGATATAAAGCCTTATAGGCCAGCAAATGGCCCTAAATTGCTCAGAGAACATCGAGTTGCCAGGTTGCGGTTTGCTCGAGAACACGTCCGATGGACAGATGAAGATTGGTCCAGGGTTATGTTTTCCGATGAGTCAAGATTTTGTTTATTCGCACACGATGGGAGACGAAGAGTATATAGGCCACCAAATGAACGTTATCGTCAAGCGTGTTTTGAGGAAAAGGTGCCATTCGGTGGAGGATCAATAATGGTTTGGGCTGGGATATCTTCAGAGGATTTTACGGAGTTAGTAATTATAGAAAACGGTTCTCTGACAGATCCCAGATATGTAGAGGAGATTTTAAATGAGCATGCTGGTCCTTTCTTGGTGAATATGGGCGCAAATTCCATTTTTATGGACGATAATGCGCGACCACATACAGCACATTTGGTCAACGCGTATATTCAAGACGTCGGTATCACCCGCATGGAGTGGCCAGCTCGCAGCCCAGACTTAAATCCTATAGAGCATTTATGGGACGAGCTCGGGAGATGCGTTAAACAACGCTCTCTAGCTGCAGCTAACTTACGTGAGTTAAGAAGTGCGCTAGTAGAAGAATGGTCAAACATAGACCAAAACCGTATTAGAAATTTGATTTACAGCATGCCACATCGTCTTAATGAAGCGATACGGGCTCGTGGAGGAAGTACAAGATATTAAATTAACAGAAAAGCTTTCTTTTTGCAGATTAACTGTGTTGTATATTTTTGTTGTCAAAAGTTAGAAGTGTTTTTTTGTATTTTTTAGTACTTAAATAAAATTATACAGTTTACAAACGTGTTATGTATTTTCTTTAATGTATAAGTCAGTCATCTATAACATACTACAGTTTCACTAGTTTGTGTTGTGTAGTTAAGAAACTATCACACTTTTTATAAGCGACCCGGAATTTTTGCGGCCCAGTGTATTATAAATAATAATACATTTTTATTGCACTAAAGTAAGTACATTACATGTGTTAAAAATACATAATTTAAAAAGTGCAAAGGCAGATTGAGTCAGTACAATTACCAGAGGTTCCCAAACTAGGCAGCGCCTGGACCTTGGGAAACCAATTAACTGTTTACTTGGCCTTGCGAGCCGAATTATCAATACCTACTGAGGGAAACGGCCATAATGACAAATAGAAGACTAACTAAAAATTTAACTAATAATTTTAAATAAAACATGCAAAATTTAAGTTAAAATATGAAATAAAAAACAACTTAGAAACATCGACCGAGAAGTGCTTCAGTATTAATATAAGTACTTTCAAGCAGCCACTTAGTTAAAATATTATTTGCTTCTGAGACCGAACAGTTCCTTATGTCACAAGCCCTTGCTATTGCATTGTAAACACGAGTTCTAACTGAGTCGCCAAATCTAGTAGCAAAGTGTGAATTTACAGACGGGATTGGGATTTTAAAAGTACGTTTATTTAAGAGTGTCTTGTAGATAATCATACGCCGTTTGTGAGCTATCAGACAGGATTTTAATATAAATAGTTGGCGAATCGACAAAACTTGAGCTTCCATATAAAGTTCTGCTGTAGGGTGTCTATAAGACTTTTTAAACATGATTTTGAGCAGAAATCTGTTAGCTCGTTCAGCTTCTAGTAATGTCGTCTTGGCGGCACCACCCCAGACCGAAACACAGTACCCAGTAACAGATTGACACAGTACTTTATATATCATAATAAGCAGCTCTTTGTTAGCAGAATCTCTCAGTTTTCTGAAAATGCCGAAGATTTTTCTAACACGCTTTGAGAGACACTGGATGTGACTTTTGAAAGATAATGCCCAGATATTTAGTAACGTTAGTACGATAGATTGAGTCACAGCTACAGTGCAAAGGGGAAACCAAATCGCATGAATGAATTTTAATATTACCCCTAACAGGTGGTCCGGAAATAGACGTTTTGTGAAAACATACATAATTTGTTTTTGAAGAATTTAGTGTAAGTAGATTCTTCTTGAGCCAGTCGTTGACGGATGACAGTCCAGCCTCGGCTATATGAAATGCGTCTATCCAGTTGTTACCTTTAAAGAGGATAGCAGTATCATCAGCATAACATATCACATCAGCATTTGCCAACGACAGACATGGATGTCATTCATGTAAATTATGAAGAAGATTAATAAGATTAATATATATGGTGCTAGACTTCATTCATATGTACTACCTAAAATAATAAACGATATGCCAGAAGAAGTCAGAATAAAATATCTAATTTGTAAATATGTAAAAAATGTCTTAAAAACTTACTTTAAATCTAGTGAATTAAGCTTCATTTTGTAAGAAAAAATTGTACTGATTTCTGGAGTAATTATAAGATCTATATTTGTAAGATACAAAAGCATGTGAAATAAGTAATATAACTTCTTTGAACTCCCCATCGGCACACAAACCACTCTGGTTTTGCCAATGATGGGTCTTGCATGAACCAATATTATATTTTTTTGTTTATACAATAAATTAAAAAAAAAAAAAAAGAGAGTAGGGCCAAGGATGCTCCCCTGTGGGACACCAAAATTGATTGAGAGCTGGTCACTCCTCTCTGACTCTACTTTAATAAGCTGATGTCTGTCAGAGAGATAACTCCTGAGCCAGTCAAGCGCAACACCTCTTACACCCAGACATTCTAACTTGTGGCATAGTATTTTTGAAGATACAGTGTCGAAGGCTTTGGCCAGGTCCAGGAACACCCCCACACATTTCTGACCTCTGTCCATGTATCCAGACACCAGCTCCGTCAGCAGCGCCACATCATCCTCCGTGGACTTATGACGTCTGAAACCAAATTGTCTGGGAAACAGTATACCATTGAGCTCAATACACTTAGTGAGCCGATTGTTCACAACTTTTTCTAGGATTTTGGTAAAAAAACACTAAGGAGTGAAATCGGCCTGTAGTTTCTCGGCTCAGAAGAGCTGGGTAACAAGGGCAATTTTCCAAGTGTTGGGGAAGCAGCTGGAGCCGAGACTCAAGTTATATAGGAGCACTAAAGGTTCACAGAGCACGAGTCTTGCATGTTTTACAAAAGCCGCACTGACACTATCAAGGCCAGGTGCACTATCGCTCTTTAGTTGGCTTATTATACTGAGAACCTCTTCCCGACCAGTGGGCTCCATAAAAAACGAGTTAGAGGCAGAATTATTAAGAACAACTTTGGAAACTAAGTCGACCTCTGATTTATTTAATTGACCTAATATGTTGCTGGCCTGGTTTTGACCCACTGCTGAGAAGGTTGTTAGAAGTTGATATTAACTCAGTGGGTTGGTCGTGTTTGACCTTCGCGTTACAAATTTTCTTAACTGTTTTCCAGAGTTGTTTAGAATCATTACAAATAGTAATGATTCTAAACAACTTTGTAGTTCCTCTGTTTCGTAAGTTAGTTTAATATTTGTTAACAAATCAATGTAAAAGTTTCTATATCTCCGATACGAAACCTGTAGTATTTTATGGTTTGGATTTTGTTTTGTAATAGCATGGAGTCTATCCTTATGACGAGAGCACCTCAGCAAACCAGGGGTCATCCAAGGTCTGATAACATATTTTGATCTACTGATTCTTAGTGTTTTGGAGAGAGACTTTATAGCTTTGTTAATGATATCCATAAAAACCTTCACAGCATTATCAACAGAAGACAAGCATGTGACGTTGAGATTAAGAGTGTACCATTAAAAGAAGACGAAAATCTCTTCCATATTATAGAAAACATTTGCAAGGAAATTGGATACAACTTCCCGAAAACTCAGATAAACTATATCTCAAGAGTACCTACATACAATTCAAAGGACAAAACAATAGTAGTGAGTTTCGTCAATCGTTACATAAAAGAAGACTTTATATCTAGAGCACGTACACATAAAATATTAAAAGCAGATGACATTGGGTACGGTGGATCGCAACAACGTGTGTTTCTTAATGACCACCTGAATTCGGAATCCAAGCAGCTATTAAATAAGGCTAAACAACTTGCCAAGGATAAAAATTACAGCTACGTCTGGGTCAAGTTTGGAAAAATACATGCAAGAAAGAACGTTTCTTCCGGAGTATTTATAATCAACAAATTGAGTGATTTAAACAAGTTTGTATCATCATCATCATCATCTCAGCCAAAAGACGTCCACTGCTGGACAAAGGCCTCCCCCAAGGATATGAGGGGTATTTGCCGTAATCGCCACGCTTGGCAGGCGGGTTGGCGATCGCAGTAGGTTGAGGGTAACCTCAGAGAGATGCTGCTGCCCATCCTCTGGAATGGTCCCTTAGTCGGCTTTTACGACACCCACGGGAAGAGATGGGGTGGTGCAATTCTTTATAAAACTTGAAGCGGAACTGCATATAATTCTAGATAAACTAAAACACTGCATAGTATACGTTGCGCCAATACACAGTAATAAGTTTTTTAATAAAGATTTGTTAAATTGTAGAATATTACAATGTACCAAAATATATCCAAAATGTGTATTCATTAATTGTCAATTTAATTTAAATAATTACTTGAAAACATTCTGTAATAAATTAAATATTCATATTGATAGTGAAAAATACAAATCGATATTTCTTAATCCTAAAATGATTGTATCATCTTATAAACATATAAAAAAGGGAAAATGTAATAAAGTAAGCCTTTCACATAATTATAAAAAACAATCGACACTTTATGACTACTTTCCTATTGTAAAGAAAAATACTAGAGACATGCCTAGTCTTGAAAAAGACAATAAATGTAATAAACTTTTTCGTGGCTAGTGTTCAAAATTATACAGTAAGAATCTTTCACCAGAATATCCAAGGATTATTAAATAAATTAGATATAATAGAGCTATGTATTAATGAATTCTCAGAAAATGACAGAGAACTAGATGTCCTTTGCTTTTCAGAAACTTTTGTAAAAAGGGGTACAGAAAGTAACATTCGTCTTAAATTTTTTATTTTAGCCTCATCATACTGCAGACCAAATCAAAAGCGCGGGGGAGTATGTATTTTAGTCCGAAAATCTATCTTGTTTAAGTCCATCGACATATGTGTAGAACTGTCGATCGAAAGAATATTCGAAGCATGCGCTATTGTAATACCTTTATTTGGCTGTATAATTATTTGCATATACAGAACTCCAACATACTCAAACTTACCTCGGTTTTTAAAATACTTGGAGATTCTTTTGTATAAAGTTATAAAGTATAAAACAAAGAAGATTATACTAACTGGGGATCTCAATATTGATACATTGAAAGAAAACAGTGCATCGAGAGATCTAAAAACTTTACTAGGAACTTTCAATCTCGATCTACATGTAAACATCCCTACAAGAATTAACTCATGCATAGATCATATTGCTAGTAACTTAAAAGATCCAAAATGTGATGTGCACAGTTTATACCTATCTGACCATGATACGGGCCAGACACTAGAGTTTTACGTTTCTGAAAAAAAGGACACGCCAATGTCCTACTACAAAGATGTTAGAGAGTTTACCGAGGAAAATATAATCTTATTTAAGAAATACATTAGTAGCCTTAGTTGGAGTGACGTGTATCAAAGTGACACGGATCTCAATAAAGCTTTTAACGAATTCTACGAAGATATCTGTCTGTTTTTTAACTTATGCTTTCCAATGATAAGAATAAAAACGACTCTTAATGTTTCAAAACCAAAATGGATAACAAAAGGAATAAAAGCATCTAGCGTAAAAAAACGTGAGCTTAGATTTAAATATTATAATAATCGAACATCAGTTAATAAATTAAATTTTAAGAAATATACTCAATGCCTTAGAAAATGTATAAATGAATCGCATCGAATAATTAATAATAAATTTATAATGAATTCTAAAAATAAGTGCAAGGCCTCCTGGGATATAATAGGGGATAAAACGAATGGCACAAACATACACGAACAAATTAATAATATAGTTTTAAATGACGTCACTATTAGTAATCCTAATGATATAGCAACCACATTCAATGAACATTTTATTAACCAATGTAATGAACAAAACCAAAGCATACATTAAAAAAAGACTTATATAAATCCACAAAATGAAAGTCTGTTTCTAGTGCCATGTTCAGAACAAGAAGTTATTAAAATTGTTAAGTCTTTGAATAATACTGCGGCCGTAGGTATTGACTCACTTCCGACAAGACTCTTCAAGTCATGTATTGATATACTTTCTCCGGTAATAACCTATCTTATAAATCTATCGCTAATACAAGGTAAATTCCCAGAAGCTTTAAAAATTTCAGTAGTAAAGCCCTTATTGAAAAAACAAAATAATAAACAAGACATTAATAATTATCGTCCTATAACTCTGATACCGATACTCTCTAAGGTATTCGAAAAAGCAATGGCAAACCGAATTACAAACTTCTTCGAAAAACATAATATAATTGCAGAGGAACAAAATGGATTTCAGAAGAATAAATCTACAACCTTAGCAACTTTCACTTTAATAAAAACAGTTACCGAATATATTGACAACAAAGTACCTACAGTGACGGTATTTTTTGACATGAGCAAAGCATTTGACCGCGTTAATCACCAGATGCTCTTGCTAAAATGTTATCAATATGGAATCAGGGGAATAGCGCTTGACTGGATCGCTAGTTACTTAACTAATCGTCAACAATGCGTGCAAGTAACTAGATTAAATGCTACCAATGAAATAGTATCGTACAGATCTCCTTATTTAAAAAATAAACAAGGTATTCCTCAAGGAAGTGTTATGGGTCCGCTTCTGTTCCTTATTTACATCAATGACTTGCCAAAATACATTAACTATCAGAGTATTCTATTCGCAGATGATGTATCAATTATTATTCCACAGCAAATAGACATTTTAAATTACGAGCATGAAATAAACATAGGTGTAGAAAATGTTAATAATTGGATGAATCACAATGGACTTAGTGTAAATGTCACAAAAACCAACTATGTACAATTTTCTAATTATAAATCAGAGCGAATAAAACTTAGAATAGAATGCGACGGGAGGGAAATAGAAGAAGTGAATGAGTACAAGTTTTTAGGAATCACTCTCGACAAAAACTGTAACTGGAAAGCGCATGCTCACAACATTTGTACAGGGCTGAGTAGGTTTGTGTATGCGTTAAAGCGACTCAGACATACATCAGGCCAAAGGGTTGCCCTAACCGCCTATCATGGTTACGTTTTATCGGTTTTGAGATACGGTATTATATTATGGGGGAACTCCCCGGACATAAATAGGGTATTTATTATGCAGAAGAAATGTGTCAGAGCTGTTTGTGGTGTAGGGCCAATTGAAACATGCAGACCGTTATTTAAGAATCTGAGATTATTAACGTTAACCTCAATATATATATTAGAAATTGGAATATTTATTAGACGTAACCCAAGACTATTTGAACCGAGTGGGAGATGCTTACGGTTACGGCCGAAAGACACAGCTTTGTTAAAAATGCCTCCTCACCGTAGTGCATATTTTGAAAAGAATTGTTATGGCATGTCGATACGTATTTATAATAATATACCTGTTGAAATTAGAAAGTTACCTTTAAGTAAATTTATATCGCAACTGCGTAGTTGGCTGATAATTAAATCCCCGTATAATCTTAATGAGTATTTTGACATTAAATGATGTGATAATTTGAATTTAAAATAAAATTGCAATGTATTGTTTAATTTTTAATGATTTTGAAATATTTATTCTTATTTTTATATCGTCACTTAGTTTTGATCTGTATTATTAATTATTATTAGTGATTATGTGTATTAGTGAAATAATTAATTAATTAATACTTAATTGTTATAATTTTGCACGCCAAATTGTGGCAAAATATGCTGGTTTTATTTAAGTCACGATCTGTACTTTACCATGTTTTATGCAAATAAATTCTATTCTATTCTATTCTATATTCTATTTATCCCCGGCACCACACAGGGTAAGTTTGTATAGTCTGTTTTAATTTAATGAACTCATTTATATTTTTATTGTTTAACATTTTACCCGGTTCACTCTTTTTAGTAATAGTTTTGATTATTTTTTTAAATTACCTATATTTTTATAGTAAAGTTTTATTAATTTACAGTAACTTTAAAGTCAGAAGTAAACTCGTTTGTTGCTTTAGGTTGGTCACATCTGGTTTGCCACCTCCGCTCATCCCGCCTTGCTATTGTTTAACTTGCACACCAATTCAACTTCGAGTAGTATATAATAAATATATGACCGTCTTGCTCGCTCTGCCACAATTATCGTTACGCGTGTCGACTAACCGTAACCTCGCACCTTCTCGCTCCTGTTTGTCCTACCGTCATTGCTTTTTGAACGCCCTGCTATGCACATCATACGATCGCCGTCCGTTGCGTGCTTTGTTGCTTTCGTTATTCATTAGTGACTTATCCGGCACTTTTGATTTGTGTAACTATTGTTTAACATTTAATTTGTTGTATGTGCATAGTACACTATGCACATACAACTACAATACAATACTATGATACCTATAATAGTCTTTATGATTTTTATGTGTCAAAGGCGATTTACTGATGGATATCGATAGTATAAATACGAGAAACTCTAATCTGAATATATATTATCAGAACGTAAGGGGATTGCGTTCAAAAACCTCAACGTTCTATCGCAATATATGCCTCAATTCGTATGACGTGATAATCTTAACGGAGACCTGGTTGCTGGATAGCGTGAGTGATTCCGAGCTATTCGATAGTAGGTATATGGTTTAGCGACGAGACCGAAATTACGATTTAACTCGTCAAGGTCGTGGCGGTGGCGTACTTATCGCGGTGCGGAAGGACCTACCTGCTACCCCCCAATACCAATTCAATTCTACCGCGGAAGATCTTTGGATATCGTTACCAATGAAGCAGAATAACGGTAATAAAACCAAAAATTTGAATCTTTGCGTTATCTATTTGTGTAAACAAAACCTGGGCTTGTCTTTCTCTGACCAATTAATTAATCATTTATCTAGGCTTGGTGAATTTATATTACATAGTCCCGATGATATTTATCTCATTGTCGGCGACTTTAATATGAGTGGAATATCTTGGTTATATAACAATGATGGTTCTTACTCGGCGACTACTATCACAAGCACCGATGAACAATTATTAATCGATGACTTATATACACATAATTTAACTCAGTATAACGGTGTTCTAAATATATATGGTAGATTATTAGACCTTATACTATCTAACTCTTCAGTCACCGTTACAGAGTGCTGTGACCCATTGGTTCCCCTCGATCCTCATCATAAGGCTATTGTAATTGACTTCAAGTCCCATAGTTGTTCTTATTTACAACATGCAAGGAGAACCAAACGCGTTTTTAGTAAGGGTGACTATAATGAAATTAACTTAAAAATTGAAATGATTGATTGGCAGATTGAATTATTAAACAAAGATATTGAAAAAGCTGTTAGCTTTTTTTACTCCTCGATAAATAAGTTAATTGAAAATTATGTACCCTCAAAAATCTGTCGCGAAAATACATACCCTTCTTGGTATTCATTATCATTAAAGAAATTAATCAAAGAAAAACATAAATACTATATTAGATTTAAAAAATACGGTAATCATTCAAATATGTGTACATATAAATTATTAAGAGAAAGAGTTAAAATTTTAGAATCTGAGTGTTATCAAAACTATATATCGTCAGTTGAAATGTCTATTAAAGAAAACCCAAAATATTTTTGGACGTTTATTAAATCAAAGTATAAATCATCGAATATACCGAGCACAATGAAATACGGTGACAAAGTTGCTAACAATGGCTGTTCTATTGCTAACGTTTTCTCTGACTTTTTTTACTCGACCTTTTTGCAACCGTCTTCCTCACCCGGACCATCTGAAATTGCCAATATCAACGCGGCACCCCTTACTAGTATTTCGAGTATTGAAATAAATATTGAGGAAGTTGCTAAGCTGCTCTCGTCATTAGACATCACCAAGTCGGCTGGACCCGATGGTTTGCCTCCGACTTTTCTGACCAAGTGCGCGAAATCTATTGCTACACCTATATATTTGTTGTTTTTGAAGTCAATTAGAGAAAATAATTTGCCATCAATATGGAAGTCCGCTTTCATAACGCCAGTTCATAAAAAAGGTGTTAAGACAGAGGCAACTAATTACAGGCCAGTTTCAAAGTTGTGAATTGTGGCTAAAGTATTTGAAAGAATAATTTATAATCAATTATACTCTTCTTTGAAGAATTCGTTCACCGAGTCTCAGCACGGTTTTCTTCAGGGACGATCCACCGTGTCAAATCTCGTGTTACTTAATAATTTTATCACTGTTAGTATGCAAAATGGTAAGCAGGTCGATGTCGTTTACACGGACTATAGCAAATGTTTCGATAGAATCCACCACACTACATTAATCAGAAAATTGGAACACATTGGGATTAACGGAGATCTCTTGAGGTGGTTTGAATCATATATTTCCAACAGATCCCAGGCTGTTGTCATTAATAATTATATTTCAAGTTGGGTCGTTGTTCCAAGTGGAGTGCCCCAGGGTTCACTTCTTGGTCCACTTTTGTTCTTGATCATTGTGAATGACATTGGCTCTTGTTTCCATCACTCCAGGTTACTTTGTTTCGCAGATGACATGAAGATCTTTAAATCCATTTCAAGTGCATCCGATATATTAGATCTTCAGTCGGACCTCACGCGTCTAGACAGTTACTGTGATGCTAACCAACTGGATCTCAATCGACTAAAATGTTCTGTTATAACTTTCAGTCGGAAAACAGTTAATATTTTGTCTAATTACAAACTAAAGGACACAAATCTGCAAAGATTATCCGAAATACGAGACCTTGGAGTTCACCATGACTCAAAGCTTATTTTCGACGTTCACATTGATAGGATTGTTAAAAGGGCGTCAAAGGCACTGGGATTTGTTATGAGATCCTCGTCAAGTTTTAATGACATTAAAACAATCAAAATACTGTACTGCACCTTTGTAAGAACTGTCCTGGAATATGGATCGGAGATCTGGAATCCGTGCTACAATAAGTATATTGATCGCATTGAGCAATTGCAGAAAAAATTTGTAAAATTTTTATGCTACCGTCTGAAGTTGCCTTATAATTCTACAAACTATTTTAAACTTTGTTCGAGGTTTCACCTTCTTCCCTTACAAAAACGAAGAGAAATATCGGATATTATTTTTTTGTTAAAGATAATTACAAACAAAATAAATTCTCCTGAGCTTCTTTCCAAAATTTACCTTAATATTCCATCAAGATCAATAAGATATTACTTACCAATTCATCTGCCGTTAGTTTCATCAAATTACCGTCAGAACGAATTTCTTTGGCGAGCTAGCAAAAGTCTAAATGAGTTTTCTAAAACAAACAATTTTGATTTATTCTATACTAGCATAGCAACAGCAAGGCGGCTGTTTTAGTAAATATTTTTAAGTGAACTTTATATCCCACTTATTAGTTTTTATTTTGTTTTTTAATATTTTTTAATTATTTTATGTTCTATTGTCCACAAAAACCTTGTTAATTAATCTGTTTTTAAACGTGGAGACCTGTTATTGGCCATCGGTTACCTATATCTGAATGTATGTACGTTTCGCGTGCTGTTGGTCTTCCGAAGACAAATAAATAAAATAAATAAAATAAAATGTGACTTTGTTCCAGTCTATAGACGCCAGATCGTTGCAAACACTCTTATAATCCACTGTGGTTTTGGTTTTAGTACGACTCTCAATGTGACGCCTCTTGTGAGTTGATATACCTACCATTGCGACGCTGTGGTCTGTGATATCGTAATCACATACCTCACCAATCGCTGGGTTCTTAGTTTTTATGAATATGTGGTCCAAGCAGGAATTTAAACGAGTGGGTTTGGTAATGGCAGGCACGAATCCGTGCACTGCGTTCAAGCAAAGATATTCTGTTGCCCCGGGGTCAAGGATATCGATATTTATATCACCAACAATAAAAATGCACTGCTTTTCCCCAAGAGTTTGAATATTTTCATCTAATGAATTAAGAAAGTTATCTAATTTTCTGAAAGATGGAGATCTGTAAACTCTATATATTGAAATATGATCAGAAATGTCTAGTCTCAAGCAGCAGGCTTCGTTGAAAATAGGCTCTGACACCACCACTGGCCACAAAGATTTTATATATACAATAACACCACGATGTTGGTTTATGTTTCGCTTGGTTGAGTATACATTGTAACCGGGAATATTTTTTATAATAATTGAGTCGTTAAGTCTACATTCCGTCAGAATAAGAATATCAAAGGTTATGTTTAGCCTGCGAAGATATACAAGTAGGGCATCAAGATTTTTACTGATACTCCTAATGTTTACAGTAAGTATCTTAAAATCATAGGTTGGCGTGAATAAAGTTTTACACGTATCAAGATCGTCTGTTTTGAAACAAGTTATTTCAGGTATTGAACCAATATCTGTGATAAGGTCTAAATCACCCATTAGTGAAATATTATTTTTTGCTATTTCAAGAGCTAGAATCACGTCATTATTAAGGCTTAACCGGGATAAACACGTGTAAGTGTGAAACTCAATTAACTTCGAGAAGCATTCTAGATAAGTCTGTGGGCACCTTGCAAACTTGTTTAGTCGATATTTCGCAGTTTTACAAGTAATATAAAAATAAATAGTAAAATGTATAATTAATATTTTACAGATCAAAGCAGAAACAAATTCTAACTTTTGAGCCGGTAGTAGTATTGAATCCTGAATCGATGTTCAAATCGCCGTTCGATGACTCACTGTTTGAGGTTATGAATTTCCATCACAAATAAAAACACAAAATATAAAGGACAATCACAACATGTAAAAAAAACACATAAAAAGAAAAAATATATATTTAAGCTTGCAAAAACATCATTTACCAGTTTAATTTTTTACAATGTCATACAGTACTAGTAAAAGTCAAACCTTTCTAAGAAAAACAAAGTTAATAATAATAAAAATAAAACAAGTAGGTACGCAAGAGCAGACCAGCCTCCACAGGCGGCACCCGTTCACGAGTATGACATAAGAATCAGCCATCGCTTCGCTCAACCATATTTTAGGGAACGTAACGACCCGACGCACACGCCACCACCGCAGAGACAATAAAGAAAGCATGACACACTCATCATCGATTTAGAATACCTAGATACACCAACAACGCCTCACACGCGGCTTCAATCAATTGTGCTAAAAACGCGTTCTAGCACAATTGCACTCGTAGTCGCGCGCCGATCACCGTCAAGTCAACATGCCTAAGTGCTCAGTGAAAAAGTGCAAAAATTATACTTCAAATAGCTTAAAAAAGGATGGGGTTTCGTATTTTTGCTAAGTATTCATTCAAGGTTTCATAATCTAATGAATTTGTGGCTAAATTTACCTTCTACCTAAGTAAAAAACATTATTTTTCTAAAATAGTTTAAATAAATCGCTTACGCGGTTGTCCCTTTCCCTCGTGTGACGCTATTCACGTGTTAAAAGGGACGAAAGATTCATAAAAGTAGAACATAGTTAAAAACCAAATATATAGACCCGCCTGTTTAGTTTTTTTTAAAGTTAGTTTTGTAGTCCACATCTTTTGGCGGTATGTTGGTATGTTTCTTTGGAATTAAAATTAATAAATGTTTTTCAGCTACTATAATAAATACTGAGATCAAAGCGAAAATAATAATTATTTATGACCGATAAGTACTGTACCTAATGTACTTCTACTGATATTTGTCAAACATTATTTTTTACACGCTTTGTATTAAATTGCAATGCATGTATGTATGTAAGTATGTACGTAAGTATGTTTGTATGTATGAATGTATGTTTGTTCGGGTCAAATCTTGCAAATGAATTTTAAAGCAGTTATCCTCCTCAACCGATTGAGCTTTTTTGCAAACATATAAAGTCCGTTGAAAATGTAATATGATAGTACCATCTAGCTGGTCTGATGATGGAGACAGAAGGTGACCATAGGTAATGACGTAGGCGGACAGATTATTGTGAAAACAACGATCGTTGGCTTATGTAGTAGTAAACAAGTTCGGTGACCGCATTAGGTGAACGAAATAATGTAATTGCCATTTTGGCCATGTTGGCGGTTTGTTATGCGTCTAATGATTTATACCCAATTTGCAATTAATCTGAAAAGATCATCAGGCACTATATTAAAATAAGTGGCGGAAGTACACTGTTAAGGCGGTATAATGGTAAATTTTTTAACGATGCAAATACTGCGATGTCGAATGCACATGAAGCTTTTTAAAAATACAAATGCTCATACAAGTGATCAATTTCACCATATAAACTGACAAAATCAGCAGTTCAGAAATATGTGGATGTGCGTCTGCATTATATTTGTAACAAAGAAAACTTTAAAAAAAATTACTTCGAAACGACAAGTTAACAATATATTAAATTTTGTTTCAGGGTACATAAGCATATATGTTTTAATAATAAGTTATTTGTTTTATTTTTACTTCAATTTATAAAAAAAATTGTGCAACTAGCATTACACCAATTTTACAAATTGTACAATACGTACATGAAAATAATTTTGATGAACACGACTCCACTTACTCTGTTCCTACAAGAGGCGGAGGTCATTAAATTTTACGATTTTCGCGATGATCGCATTTTGTAATGTCACAACCGCCTAACGCGTGCAATACAAATAAAACCTTATCTGTGGGGAATAAAGTTGTGTTTAATTTTTATAAATATGGTCTTAGCACATTATACGTTTTTAAATTGTCTACTATACACGTATACTTACAACTAAGCGAGTCGGGACACTTTTTCGACGTGAAATTGTAGGTGACGGTGCATCTAGATATTCTAAATCGATGCTCAAGATACTTTAAATAAAAACTTAATGATCTATTTAACGCAACGCTGTTTGTTATCTGTAGGACACTGTTCAGAAACACTATCATATCAGCATAAAAATTATATAAATTAATTTTATTATGTATATCGATACAAATAGAGTAAAATGTGTTTTTTATTACAACCAGGCTGTTTTAGCATCTAAATATTCTTTGACTGTAATAATAACCTTTTATAAAAAAGTGTAAATACTTACAATGTGAAATAACATGTGCAGGCGAGCAAACTAAGTTGACCACACATTCTTATCATTAAAATAATCATCAATTTTATAGTAACCTTTTTTCATTAAACCTTGTTTTATTTCTGTCTTAAACTTGTGTAGTGGCAATTCCGTTAGAGTGAGAGGCACTTTATTGTATATTTTTATACATTTCCCAACAAATGAATTACCAACCTTATTGAGTCTATGTTTTGGAACGGCAAGTTTGTTTTTATTTCTTGTGTTAAAATTATGGGTATTACTTTTTTTCGAATTTATCTAAGTTTTTATTAACATAAATGATATTTTCATAAATATACTGTGAAGCTACAGTTAAAATATTAATCTGCATAAATAACTCTCTTAGCGTATCACGGGGCTTAAGGCTATAAATAGCTCGAATGGCTCTTTTCTGTAAAACAAAAATGGTTTCAATGTCAGCCGCTGAGCCCCACAATAAAATACCATATGACATGACGCTGTGATAGTAACTAAAGTAAACCAATCTTGCCGTTTCTACATCAGTAGGTGACCTTATTTTTCTAACCGCATAGGCAGCTGAGCTAAGTCTTCCTGTCAAGGCAGCAATATGAGAACCCCATTGTAATTTATGATCCAAGGTTATACCCAGGAAAACTGTCGAGTTAACTATTTCAACTATTTCATCGTTCATAATGATACTGGTTTTAACCTGCTTCACATTGGACATCGTGAATTTCACACATTTAGTTTTTTTTGCATTAAGCAGCAGGTTATTGGTGGTAAGCCAATGTAATATTTGAGAGAGAGTATTACTTACGTCGTCAAATATTGCTCTATGTCTATCAACTTTAAAAATCAACGAGGTGTCATCAGCAAATAATACTATCTCACAAAGATCTTCGGTGTAATAAGGTAGATCATTTACATAAATGACAAATAAAAAAGGTCCTAATATTGAACCCTGGGGCACCCCCATAAGTAACGGGGCGCCAGAAGAATCAGTACCGTTAATATTAACTTTTTGAACTCTGCAAGTGAGTTATGATTTCAATAGGGTAAGTGAGTTGGCTGAGACACCATAATGTTCCATTTTTAATAATAAAGTATCGTGATCGATACAGTCGAAAGCTTTCGATAAATCACAAAAGATACCTATCGCATCCTGTTTCTGCTCCCATGCATGGAAAATATGCTTAATGAGTGCAACTCCCGCATCGGTTGTATTTCTACCTTTATTGAAACCGAATTGTTTGTTATGAAGTAACTGGTTATCTGTAAAATATGACAGCAATTGATTAAAAATAACCTTTCAAAAATTGTACTAAGAGCCGGTAGTATGGATATAGGCCGAATATTAGATGGGTCACTTTTATCGCCTGTATTAAATAACGGTATAATTTTACTGTACTTCATTAAATCTGGAAATACACATTCATCAACACATTTATTAAATATTATTGCTAAATTAGACGCGATAGAAGATATTATAGATTTTAATATATCAGTGGAGATACCCCAAAGATTCTCAGTCTTTTTATATTAAGTTCTCTAAAAGCTTTTATAATTATATCAGAATCAATATAGTGAAAATTGAATGGAATATTACATATTTTTACACTCGACACAAGAAGAGACTGGGCAAGATGTTTACAAGAATTTAATTTATTTGATGTAATGAGTGGAATTTTTGAGAAAAATGTTTTGAACGCGCTTGCCACTTCCGTATCACCATTGATGTAAGCATTATCGACTTTGAGTTCAAGTATACGATCACGAGACCTTATCTTTTGACTTCGCTCTTCGCATCTGTTGCTTGCCACAACTCAAGGTGTTGGTCCAAGTGAAAAGATTTTTTTTTATAAATCAAAAAGTTTTTTTTTTAATACTGTAAATGGACCCAACGATGGATAAATCCGTGTCAGATACTGAAATAAACGTGATTGGTGCTAGCCTTAATACTCCACCTAGCTATGTATTCCAACGCACCAAAAGGAGTAGGGAAGATATGGACGACTCGGTCACCACTCAGCTAGCTGATATTAAAATAGAAATGAAACGAATGATGACGCTTTTTGCAACTAAACAAGAAGACGAGTTTCAACAGATAAACTCGACTCTGAAAGAAATTCAACTTTCGAACAGCAACATAGAGAGCACAGTTACATTCTTAGCGGCCCAACATGAAGAATTTAAAAAGAAAATAGATCTACTAGAGAACCAAATAAAAGAAGACAAAAAGTATATTATATTGTTGGAAAGTAAGATTGAGGACATGCAACAAGGAAATCGAAAAAGTAACATAGAACTAAAAAATGTGCCAAGGAAAAATAATGAAACTAAAGACGATCTGGTTGAAATGGTATTGAATTTATCTCAGAATATAGACTGTAAGATAGATAGATTGGATGTTAAGGATATTTATAGAGTACGTGGAAGGAATACTGAAAAACAAAACACTCCAATTGTTATAGAAATTGGATCCACGCTTATTAAAACCGAATTTCTGAAAAAAGCGAAGGTCTTTAACACAAGAAATAAGACCAAACTGTGCGCTAAGCACTTAGGCTTTAGAGTCTAAGAAGAGACACCCATCTTTCTGTCCGAACATCTAACTCAGAAAGGTTCTCGTCTGTACTTCCTCGCCAGGGACCTTGCCAAATCCAATGCCTATAAATATTGCTGGACTTCCTACGGCAAAGTTTATGTAAGGAAAGATGAGCACTCCCCGATCATCATCATTAGAAGTGAAGATCAAGTACATCAGCTTCTCTTAAAACAATGACTATTCGTACTTAGGCCTTGTTTACAATATCAGCTTTTAAAGTTTATGTTGAGTCTACATAATCTGTCTTTGCGTACTGTAATAATCTATTTAGCTGTTTTAATTTTGTTCTATCAGTGCTTTACTCCAACAAAGCTCATAATTGGTACTCTTATAATAACACACACTTACTCTTGCTACATTTACACATACATATTTTATATTAACACAAACAAACAACACACTGTATACACGTATATAATAAGCAATTATGTGAAAGGTAATGTTATGCCTTTTAGTAAATATAATCTTAAGTTTACTTCCTCTCGCTATTACAAGCTCTCTTTAACACCTATGGCAAATAACGCATATAATAGTATGACATATATAATAATTTACGTATATAATATATTGTTAAATGGGTGAGTCCTTGCAAAACATACAAGAAATAGACAAACTAGAAATAGCTCGTGCTCTTGAGTGTGACGCTGTTGACCTTGTCGATCACATTCATGTCAAACAGAATAATCTAACTATTATCTCACAAAATATACGAAGTATATATTGTAACTTCGATGATTTTTTAATAACTGTCTCGAGCTTCAATTTTAAACCAGATGTATTAGTTCTAACCGAATGTAGACTTGATGATAGAAAGCTTATTCCACAAATACCTAACTATGATTCATATTTTACTACTAATCAATATAATCAAAATGATGGAGTTACTGTTTATATTAAGTCGTCATTAAAAGCTAAAGTGAAGGAGATAAAATTATCACATGCTTCTTGTGTTCAGGTAGATATATTTAATAATATACTATTGTGTATATATCGCTCTCCTTCGAACGCAAATGCTGAAATATTTTTGAATACTCTTACTGCGCATCTTGAAACAATCGTGAAGCATAAGAATGTTGTAATAACTGGAGACATTAATATCAATCTTAGACCAAAAGATCCAGAGCCCGCTCAGGAATACAGGAACAGAATTAATTACCTTAACATGCTTTCAGAATTTAGTATACTTCCTGGTCACACATTACCTACTAGAGAACTCTCATGTCTGGACCACTTTATGTTAAAAATTTATCGAAAAAAAGTTTCGGCATTTATTGCAATAATGCACACAACTACCACAGACCACCTTACAACGTTCTTGTGCTTGTCCAAAATTAAAAATGCTTATAAACCAAACAAGACCAAAACTTTAATAGACTTTGAAAAAGCTCAGAAATATCTACAAACATTAAAATTACCCGAGTTACTCTTCTGCAATGATCCTAATGTGTTAACTGATCTTCTATTGCAAAGACTGACAGAATCCATTAAATACAATACAATTACTGTTAAAATACCAAAGAGCAAACGTATTATAAAACCGTGGATTACCACTGGTATTCTTAGATGCATAAATAATAGAAATAAATTACAAAAGAATTTTAAAAAAGATCCACATAACGTAGTTCTAAAAATAACCTACACTAGATATAGAAATTATTGTAAAAATTTAATAAAAAAAATGAAACGAAAATATGAAAGAGAGCTACTAACAAATTCAGTCTCTGACAATAAATCACTTTGGAAGAATATAAAGAAAATCACGTATACAAATGTAACTAAAAAAAAGAATACAGAATTATTGAATGTCAAAAATTCGCCACCTGAATCAGCAAACTTTGTTAACGATTTTTTTGCAAATATTGGGAAACAACTTGCTCAACAGATTCAACCTATTCAATTGTGTACTATCAGTGACCCAATTAATATACAACCTACACAGATAAATTCATTTGTTCTTTTAAATGCAGATTGTGAAGAAGTTGATAGTATCTTGATGAGCCTCAAATCGAATAGTGCCCCAGGTTGGGATGAAGTCCCTACCAAGTATTTAAAATTCATTAGAAATGATATAGTTCCTATCATAACCCACCTTGCCAACCTTTGCTTTGACAAAGGCGTTTTCCCTGCTTCACTTAAAAAATCCATCATTACTCCAGTTCACAAGGGTGGGGATAAAACAGATGTTAATAACTACAGGCCTATATCTATTCTACCTAGTATTTCAAAAAATTTGGAAAAATTATTAAACAATCGCCTACTTAATTTCTTAAAAAAATATAACATTCTGGCTCCGTCACAATATGGCTTTAGGAAAGGTATATCCACAGAAGATGCCGTAACTGCTTTAAGCACCTTAGTAACAGAACACATCGATAAAAAGAGGAAATGTCTAACTGTGTTTCATTGGAATTCATTGTTTAACATTGGAATTCGGGGTATGCCTTTAGCTCTGTTTGAAAATTATCTCTTTGATAGAAAACAAAGAGTGAAACTAGAACAGTATTCTAGTGAAGATGCAGAGGTAACATACGGCGTACCTCAGGGCAGCGTATTAGGTCCTACTTTATTCTTAATATACATCAATGATTTGTGTAACTTAAAAGTCAATAACGCTAACATATTCTCGTACGCCGATGATACCGCTGTTGTCTTCTCTGGTAACTCCTGGGAAACTGTAAGAAATAGTGCTGAATCAGGAATTTCTCAAATATCTACTTGGTTGAAGAATAACTTACTATCACTAAACACCACCAAAACCAAATATACATGTTACAGTATTAATGACAATAATCAGCCCACTGATAACATTAGTGTAAAGATTCACAACTGTAATGACACTAATAATATCAACTGTACTTGTCCACTTCTTGAAAAAGTCACCTTCTACAAATACCTAGGCGTCGTCCTGGACCAGAGGCTATCTTGGTATCCCCACCTTGACCAACTGGCTGGAAGAGTGAGGAAATTAATATGGATCTTCCGCTCACTAAGACATGTGGTCCCAAGGGATGACAAACCTAATATGGATCGAGTTTTTCATTGTAATCTTTTGAATAGATTATACATTGCGTTGGTTGAATCGATCTTGACATACTGCATTCCTATTTGGGGAGGTGCGGCAAAAACTAAGTTTATAGAAATTGAGCGCACGCAACGGGCACTGATAAAAACAATGTATTTCAAACGCTTTAGGTACCCTACTGACCAACTTTACATTGACTGTGGTTTACTATCAGTAAGGAAACTATTTATAATACGTTTAGTTTTAAAAAAGCACAAGAATTTTCCATATGTTGCTAATAAAAAAATAAGTAGAAGAAAATGTAATGTAGCTATAGTTCCATTAACAACTACAAAGTTTGCTACTTCGCAGTATAATAGTCTTTCGGCCAGAATTTACAATAAATTAAATAAGGAATTAGACATTTATTCCAAACATTATAAAGAATGTAAAAAGCTGGTACTTGCATGGTTACAATCGCTTGATTATGATATGACCGAGCTGTTTTTACAACAAATAAAATAATTCATTACAATAATATATATTTTTCCTAATAAATAATATATATAAATATACACAAACACATACACACACATACACACCCTCACACACGCATACACTAACACACACCCACTCACACACACAATTTACTATAAAAATCTCTTTTTAAGTTATATATAAGTTGTTAATCATAAATTATTAGTTACCTAACTTTAATTATAAGCAAAATAATGTAAGTAATGGAAGAGCGGAGTCCCCTGAAACAGGTAATCTTTTGCTTAAAAGGAGACTCCGGCCACTAACTACTGTAAGTAATGCAAAACTTTTTATCGAAATAAATTTATTATTTTATTATTATTATTTTATTTTTTTTTATCTTTTCTTAGTGGGGCCTGCCGAGGTTTCCACCTCCCAGTAACACTTCGACCCATTGGGATCTTTTGTGCAACCCCATCCTTTCACTCTTCCTCCTCTGTAAAGATAGATGCCATAAGTCTGGCAACGTCCTTAAGGGCGAAGAGCCTGAAGTCCTCCGGTTTCGGATAGGCCGACCCCAGGAGTCCCATTCTTTTCCTAGCCAGAGAGTCGCAGTCACACAGTAGGTGCTGCATTGACTCGGTTTGCTCTCCACATGCCCTACACAAACTATTTGTTGAAAGGTGCATTCTGTGAAGCATTTGTTTTGTGGCATAATGCCCTGTCAAGGCACCGATGGTTAATCGGGCCTGCCTTCTGCTGCCTCCGCATATGAACTTACTCCGTCCTAAGGCGTTTTCGCCTAGGAAGGATTTGGAGTGTTTCATACGAGACCTTACTTTACAAGATTCTTTATTAATGACGTTCCAAGTGGCTTTTATTTTATTTTTTGGATTCACAATCTTTCCCCGAATGTAGTTGGTCTTTGCTATGGAACAAACTTTTTTGAACATTTTTGAATAATTTTTAACATATTCAATTACACTTGGATCCTTAGAGTTTGCCTTTATATTATATAATTGATACAACCTATTTCTACTCTTATAGATGCCAGCTGTGGCCCAATCACTGAATTTAGTTTTAGACTTTTCTACTTTGATTAATTTTTGAGTAAAGTTGTTATTAAACTCTTTTTTGATTATTTCGAATAGATTATCGTAGAAGATGTTCGCTTTGTCATTGTTACATGATATTTGTGACACTTTATCATTAACATTCTTCTTAAATCTGTCTAATCGATTAGTGGTCACTGGCCTGTATAAAATATTATTTGAAGGACGTTCATATTGGTACTCAAATCTAACTATGTGACCAATGTGATCAGAATTTATAAAATGTATTATTGATTTCTCAATAACATTACAATTAGAAAAAATATTATCTAAACAGGTAGCTGATGTGGCTGTAACTCTTGTAGGTTCATCAAAAAGATTTTGCAAGTTAAACGATTTGAAAAGATTAAGAAACCTTACCGAGTTCTGTGAGTCATCTAAAATATTTATATTAAAGTCGCCACATACAACTATTCTCTTTTTACAATTACATACCTTTTGCAAGGTTTCTTCCATAATGGACTCAAATAAGTGGTAATTACCAGAGGGAGGCCTATACACACAAACAATAACATACTGCTCAAGCTCCGCACATGATAGTTCAATATTTCGTTCAACTGAGAGATATACCTACTATGTCTTTACGCTCCTTTGATTGTAATGTATCGTTAATTAATATCTGTGACCCACCTCTTATAGCAGACTCTCTTGTGAACGAACTAATGACTTTATAATTATCAATGCTTACTAACAGTTCGCATTGTTTTAACCAGTGCTCGGTTAAGCATAAGCCACGTACATTTTTTCATTTATATATAATTCCAATTCTAATTCTTTTCCAGAAAAGCCCTGAATGTTTTGATGTATAATGTTCATAAAGGTGGACATTTCATTTGTCTTACTATTTAAGTCGCAAGAGTTTTTCTCTATTGTCTTAGAGATCAATTTAAATTATTGTAAACAGATTGATTTGGAACAGATTCCAAAGTACAATTTACAATGTCAATATTCTGCCCAATAAGGGCAGATAGGCTAGCCAATTTTTTGGCTGAGTATTCAATATAATATAATAGCGATAATGCTATCTGTCTCTTGAGATATTTATTAAGATAAAATTTATCTTTTGTCAAATATAATTTATTATCTAAATACTTATTTAAGTCAATTAAATGAAATTTATTCTTATTATTAAAAGTCAGAGTATGTAATGTTAGATTTATTTTATGCCTTATATTGTTTTGTCTGTGGCAAGCTTTGGCTATAAGGAAGTGTGAACAAAACTACATTTTAACCATTTAATGAATACAATAAATCAAAACATTTTAACAGTTCAGTCTTGTCCATACTTCCCCTGTGTCCCACTAAAACCAATAGTGTGGTGTTTTCATTGAATTTGTAATTCATAATTAGTAACAGTTTGTCCCAATTAAGTACCTACTTAATAATTGGCCCATGGATTTCCCAAGTTCATCACTAAACATGATAGTCCTCAGATTTTACAATGTTATTCTGGGTGAAAGAACTATTGGTATTTTTATTTTTATTTCATACAGATGAAGGACTTTGGTGATGTTGAGTAATTGCATGAAGCAGTATTTGATACAAAAAGATAAAATAATCGTTACCCGAATCTTGTAGGTATCACCTGGTGGCAATCGGAACTGAGATAGATTATCTCGTGGCCGAAGTATTTGTTCGGTATGTGACACGCTGATATAGAACAGATTACTACGTCTGAAGAATTTATTGTGTAAATGTTCATAGAAGCTATGGATTTGGTTTCGCCTTAGTCTTTGCGTTTGACATTCTTTATACAGATTTTGACAGCATCTTTATACACTGCTGAAAAGATCGATGGCGCAGTGGTTAACACGCTCGGTTTGTGAGTGTTAAGGTTAAGCAACTTTCGCAATGGCCGGTCACCGGATAGGTGACCCGTTCTCCATAGAGAAGGCTCGTGCCCCAGCAGTGGGTACATAAAATGAGCTGATGGTCATCATCAGATGATGATACACTGCTTTAGAAAGTCAAGAAGACCTCGATAGCTATAGTCTCTCCTAAAGGACTACAAAGCTTGAAAAATTCAGTAAACCATAAAGGCTCTACATATCCCACAATTTGTACACAAATTGATTGTTCAACACAGTCAACATTTATTAAATTTCTGAAAATAAAATTTGAAGTGCACTTTCTTTTCTGCTCTTACTTTGATTTTGCGCTACCTGTTATGTACGCAAATATTTTAAAGACCGTACTGAGATAAAATGAGATCAAGTTATTTGAAACACATTATCTTTGTAACTAAATCAATTAAAGAAGCTTATGCTTCAAATCTGTTTTACACATCCAATGTTATGGTTGTAAAACGTTGAACATACGGTTAACATTAATAAGACGAATTTTTGTCTGTTAGGACAAGCTCATTTAGTGATTTCGACAGGTTGAATATAGGCCGAGGAAACACGTGTCTTTTCGGGACAAGGATCATTTTTCAAGCTTTCTTGTACTCAGTGCTAATTCAATCAGTTCTTGAATGCTTTAGCTTTGCATTTGAGACAGTAAAGAATGCATTGTATCGGTGACAAAAATGCCAAATCGATTGTCTGAGACACTAAACTTGGTTATTACTAGAGAAAAGACTAAAGGTGGTTTCTAGATAAAAGGGTATGCGGTACCCTTGATTTAGATTCAGAATATAATCTGGGGCTGACATCCGGCCCGCCTTGAATGTCTGTATGACAAAACTTAAGTTTCTTTCCATGAGAATTATTTTGGGTCGATAAGCCAAACCGCTTCCTCTCTCTATTATGATCTTGGGTTTTATTATTCTGAATTCCTCGTTTTGCGCCTTAACGTTTAAGTTTTAAGTAGACAGTACCTGCAAAAGTCACAAGTTAAAGTTCTGCCCGTGCGTGGGACAAGAATGAAAACAACCCCGTGAGGGTTGATTTGCATGGGAAATGTGCATCACAACATCCATGATAGCTACCCTGCCAGGGCGCATAATAACATAACGACTTAAAACAGTATTTACAATACCATAACCTTACATATTACTAATTATCATCATTAAAAAAAATCTCTTATGTTTTAATTTTGTGCATTATATATATTGTGTATTATTGTTTCCCATAGATAATTATGTTTGCAATAGGTTTAAGTTTTTAAATCTTTCTATTTGACATGAGAAAAATAAATTGATTTTCTATTCTATTATATTTTATTAATATTCTATTCTGTAATGAAACATCTGCCCCTAAGAGAGACGAAAAAGTTTGTGATAACCCCGCGAGTGTTGATTTGACTGGGAAATGTGCGACACAACATCTATGAGTGCTACACTGTGAGGGCTCAAAATGAAACATCTGCCCCTACGAGGGACGAGAGTGTTAACAACCCCGCGAGAGTTGATTTCAATGGGAACTATGCATACCGTAAAACGGGGTAAATAGGAATTGCGGGGGCAATAGGGAGAAAAAAAAGATTTTTCGTTTATGTCTATTTAACTCACTAACTATGTCTACTTAAAATTGATATCTTTGCCTTAAAACCAATGGCCTTCAAAAGGTCGATAATAGACACTCTAATGGAGGGTAATGCATAACTTTAACTGTATTTTTTTAACTGTATTTTTTGAAAAAGATTTGAATGAATTTTCCACGGGCGGGATTTGAACCCGCACCTTCAGACATATCGAGTCGATTTCATTTATAAACATTAAAGATGCTATAACTGTAATTGCGGGTATGCATAGTTTTGCGCGGGTTTTGTTGAGGTGTTTGTGTGTATTCGTGTGTGTAAAAATAAAAATAAAAAATAAAGAAGGACGGAAAGAAAGAAAATACATTTATTTATTTATTTTTTGGAACACACTAAGTGCAACATAGTTATTATGTGGATTTTACTTTGTTCGCAACATGATTCGCGTGGAGGTGTGTATGCCCGCAACTGTAGGTACGCCTGCACAGTCGGCGGCAGATCAACCTACCCGGGTCTGTCAAGTTTCTCCAATGGATATTGATCCTTATAACCAAACCATAAAGTTCAAGATTGGTTGGGGGAATTTGACAGTTTTGGGTGGGTTGATCTGCCGCCGTGTGCACATCGGCCTACCACGGGCTGTCGAGTTTTCTCGATGGACTTTGAACTTTATGACTAAATCATATGGTTGAGAGAGTATTGGGGAAGTTTGGCAGTTTTGGATGGGTTGATGTGCAGGCGTCTGTACATTGTAAATGATTAAATATAAGTTCTGTAACGTTTGCTGCTAGTGCTTGCTGTTTTGTAACTAATATACCTAAAAAATTGATACGTGTTCATTCACCTCAACTTTTTCTAGCAATTTGATTATTACTGTTTTGTAATCTGTGGTTAACGATGTTGGTATCGCAATGGGTATAATAACTTTTTAGAGTATAAGAACAACATATTATTTTATTGTGATATTGTTAGTTGACCCAAATAAATTAAAAAAAAAAAAAAAAAAACTTTACACAGCTATGGTCATATTTACGATTTAATTCTACCATTTTAGTATATTATGTTTTTTCTTTATTCTGGCAATACCAAGTATGCACACTGTCAAATAACTTTATTTTAACGGTGTCAAAGACAAGGCGAGGCGACATCATACGTGTGTTTCGCGCTACTTTAAACTTTTGTTTAGCAACTAATTTCGGTGATTTTGGCGAATAGTAAAGAAATAATTGATTGATTCAGTTTAAAACACAACTTTTAAACACACATTTACTTTAGCTTTATTTTCTGATAAACAAAATATGTGGGATTGAGTAATATTATTATGTAAGTACTTTTAACGTACGCTTAACGGCTATCAGGTGCTAAAAGTACCTAGGCAGCTTTATTACCTACTCACTTTTCTTAAAGTCTAACTGCTGATGGTTATGTAAGTATGTAATCCAGAATATTGTTAATTAATAAATAGAATATAGAATATAGAATATCATTTATTTATTTGAATAGAATATCATTTATTTGCATTTGATTAGGGTACACTGGAGGTCTTATAATATTAAAAGTTCTGCCTATTCAACCATTAACAATAGCATGCAAATATTAATACATTAAAGTGGAATGTACCCTTTTATTTACATATCTACGTTTCTTTAACCTTTACCTTTTTAACACAACGCTCTAAGCTTTAGAGTTATTACTGACAAATTAGGTAATATGCATAAATTTATCCTCGACTTCTCGGCCAAATATAGTTGTGTTACGCACTCTGTGTACAATCTACTGATTAATAGCTCTTGTAGTAAAACACTTTACTCCTTCATCAAAATCGTTACTACGCCTACGTTTCTACGTTTTCTACGTTAAGTTCAAGCAACCGGAATCATTAAAACATCATGCGATTTTTATTAGATATTGAAATATTAGTTAAAATCAGCTCTAAAGTTAGAGTTTGTTCCTATTCACCCCGTTTTACGGTATATGCTAATGCATACATGCTAAGTATGTATGACTGTGCAGTTTTTACAATCTTATAAAGAGAAATTTTACTGGCAGGTTTTTGTGAATTTGGATAGATGTTTATGTACAGTGTATGAGGGTGGAAAACGTTCGTTCCTGCTGCCTCCAAGAAGGTTAATTGAACACCACCTACCTCTATTCGACCAGGTGGAAGATGCTCGGATCCACAGAGAGTCCAAGTGGATTTCGAGGGTTAGCACGGCTAATCTAGGTAGGTCACATAACATGACACACATTTTAAATGACATCAAATGACCACATTAATGTAATGAGGTTTTATTATCTATTTTCCTATAGAAAAACGATAGGTACTGAAGTAAAAACTATTTTCGGTGATCCCATAAGCAAATGGGTCTACGATAATCTGCACAACTCTATAACTTAATGGCATCATGGAAAAGCAATACTGGAGTTAAAACTATTTTCCGTGGTCCCATAAGCAAACGGGTCTACGGTTATATGATTTTTTCCATCTTCCCATCAATGGGACATCCAATGGGACTACGGAAAAGAAGCGGCAATGCCCATGGTATGCCTGCCTGGTGGGAGCCGTTGAGTGACGTCAGATGTGCGAGCTAGAGAGGGCTATATGGTAAATAGAGAGGCAAAAAGCCAGGAAACAGATAGGGGCCTATCTCATGTAATAAAATTTCAAATAACGGTGAAGTGTTTAATGTTATATTAAACGGATATTATACGAGTTTAGCTCAATTGTTTGTTATACGTTTCGAAATTATGTATTTTAAAATTATATTATTCCATCATTCATTATATTAAATAAGTATTATATTAAACAAAACTATATCATCATTTGATTGAATATGTTTTGATCATTATACGATATGTTGATAAATTATACATTACACACCCAGACATATCATCAGTAAATATTTATTAATATAGTTTAAAAGTCTATTACACACGAAATGGTTGAAATCTATATTAAAATATAAAATAGAATATAGAATTAACAATGACGTACATTTATTTACAAACCTTCTATAGAATGCAGTAAATACTCATTAAAAGACATTTTCCATATCAAAATGATGACACGGGCGTGTAAGTGTAATAATAAAACAACATAACGTATAATGTCACATAAAATAATAATATGTCTTGTTCTTATTATCGATTTTAAATTTACGCGCGCTTCCGACACCGTATATTTTTTTATCTACACTAATGTTGTAACATTCTACTTATGTTTCCAATACTTGACTTATAATTACTACTGTTATAGCGCAGACAACAAAACACTCAATTTAAGCAATTTCACATGATGGTATAATATCCACATCGATATCGTAAAATCTCATTATAACATCTATAAAACGCGACCAATTAACCTGGCGAGCCTTATGTCAAAATCCTCATACAAGTTGTATAAAATTTTGATATTAGGCTGGCTTTTGAAAACAAATGGGGTTATACGTGAAAACTTCGTCGAAACTACTAAACTTACATACACAAAACTCTTTGGTAAGATCTTGTGCCAATAAAATAAAAAAAGAACAGCGCGCGCTCGCTCCTGATTGGCCCTGCGCGCGCAGCTGCGCTCTCATTGGTTAGATTTTAATGGCGGCAAGTTCACTGTGACAATACACGTACGCGTGAATTTAATGTTTCGCAATGTGTTTTGTTTTTAAAATACAAATTAAAAGTTAAAAATGGACAGCGACGATGATATTTGTACGCCTCCGGATATTCTAGAATTGGCAACAAAAGTAACTCACAATCTTTTGCCAGAAAAATCTAGAAAATTATATGAAAAAGAATATAATAACTTTTTGGCATGGAAGATCGAAAAGAAAACTACATCATTTTCTGAAAATGTCATTCTTGTGTATCTCAAAGACCTCTCCGACAAATTCAAGCCATCTTCTATGTGGGCTAAATATTCTATGCTCAAGTCCACACTGAGTATCTACAGCAATATTGATATCACGAAGTATTCAAAAGTCATAGCGTTCCTGAAACGCAGTTCAGAAGGACACAAGGAAAAAAAGTCCTTGACGTTTACATCAGGTCAAATAAAGATGTTCCTGAAAGATTCACCAGATATTTTGTATCTTTTTGAAAAAGTAAGTGTATTTTAGTTCTGTTATTTAATCTACCTAGTACTTACGTACTACACACGCAAGTTATCTAGACACTCCGTTTAAGCGCTTTGTGTATAAATTAGGTAGTAGGTACCTACACTTTACTACTTCATAAATCATAGTTTTTGCCTTGGCTATGTACCTCAAGCTTATTATATCGTTTATTGTTACAGGTTGCACTAATCTTCGGCATAATGGGGGCATGCCGAAGGCAAGAGCTATACAACATCCAGTTCGATGAAGTCTCTAACATAGACGACAGTACAATCATGGTGAAAGTTTCGAAAACAAAAACGAAAATAGATCGTTCTTTCGTTGTGACGGGCAACTGCTATGCCGTATGTAAAAAAATCATGGAACTTCGACCCACCCCCTGTCGAAACCCTGCCTTTTTCTTGAGCTATAGATCGGGGAAGTGCGTCGATCAAAGAACTGGTATTAATAAATTTGGTGCTCTGGGAAAAACTATCGCAAGTTTTTTGAATCTGCCTAACCCAGCGTTGTACACGGGGCATTGCTTCCGGCGCACCTCGGCGACCCTTCTCATAGATAGCGGTGGTGATTTGACCACACTGAAATGACACGGGGAGTGGAAGTCTTCTACTGTGGCTGAAAGCTACATTGATGAGTCTTTAATTAATAAAATTCAAGTCTCAAATACGATCTTGAACAGTATAGAAAACAAGACGAATGAAGTAATTATAAATATTCCAACTCCGTCTACGAGCTCTACTGCTTGCCCCGCGACCGCTACAGCTGCTGGATCAATAATTAACATTAACTTTCAAAATTGTACCATCCAAAATTTGAACAATTATTATAAATAAACTATTGTCAGCTTTTACTCTTGTTGTTTGACTAATTGCATTAGTGAAGATAAAGTACACTCGTTACTATTATGAAACTCGCTGACTCGTGTTTTAATACCCTTCTTTATATGACAGTTGCATAAACTACTATTACAAATCATAAAGAGAATGCAGTAAATACTCTTTATGTTGCGGAAACCCACAACACACACTATGCTATTGCTTAAAATTACACATTAAAATAGAAAAATCCACTCACAGTTCAATGCCGCTCCCGCCGTCCAGAACGGGATCCATATGGTCCGATGGGGCCCGAATCCGGCTCCGGGTCTTCTAAGGTTCCCTAAACACACCCAAACTACCCCAAGTGCACTTTCCCCCTGAAATACCTGTTACTCCAGCAGCGGTGTGGCCGACATCCCGGCTAATTGTTTTCCCGAAACAATTCGCTTACGACGCACACTCACAAAACACAGGTTGCACAATCCACTTAATTAGAATAATACGGCTCCAAATGCCCTTATTACTACATAAAATCTATTTAATTATCAACACACGATAACTTATCAACCAGCCATATTGTCTTTCCAGAGACAAGTGTAGCAACAAAAAAAAAAACAATTAGTGATGGGGCCATTATGCCACCAAACAAAATTGAATCTCGATAATCGATTCGTCCATAATACAAATCAAAGTTTTATTTCCAACAAAAATAAATGCCTGTTTATTTGCAACATCCCGCCACCCAAAGCGGACGTACCGCTTTCTAGCCTAAAATCTTAAACTAGTCAACCGGTAATCGAGCTAAGGTCGCGACTGCGCGATTTAGCACCGATCCATCAACCAACACTTGCGCCACACGCGGAGTCCCGTCCGCGCCCCAGATTAACTTTAAAATGCGACCTCGTCTCCAAAATAACGATGGCAAATTAGCCTCTTTTAATAAAACCAGATCCCCCTCCGAAGGGGGCGACGTCCGGTCTGTCCACCTTACACGCTGCTGCAGTAAATGCAGATACTCCAAAACGAGACATCCGGTGTCTGCGTTCATCCTTCCAGGGATACTCAGGCAGGGCAGTGAGTGGCTGACCAACCAAAAAATGACCAGGGGTCAGGACTTCCATGTCATTTGCGTCAGAGGAGAGTGGACAAAACGGACGCGAGTTAAGAACCGCCTCAACCTTACAAAACACAGTTGTAAGTTCCTCATACGTGAGGGTAGTTTCCCCGACTACCCGGCGCAAGTGGGTTTTTGCCGATTTTACCGCGGCTTCAAATATCCCGCCCCAGTGGGGACAGGCTGGCACACTAAATCGCCATGTGATTCCCCGCTGTGCGATAGCTTGACTTATGCTATTACAATTTTTATCCAGAAAATCGTTCACGTCTTTTAAGTAGTTGGCAGTGCCTCTGTAGTTGGTACCGTTGTCGGACCGAATGAGAGAAGGTAAACCCCGTCGCGAAACAAAACGATCCAGCGTGGCGACAAAGGCTTCCGTAGACAGAGCCGAAACCACTTCCAGGTGGACGGCCTTAGTGGCCAGGCAGACAAAAACGCACAGGTATGCTTTCGTGACCCTAGTGTTACGATAGGCTGTGGTTTTCGCCAGAAACGGTCCAGCAAAATCCGTACCGACCCCGTCGAACGGCCTAGTAGTCTGACAAACCCGGTCAGAAGGGAGATCCCCCATCTGTGGCTGCATAGTGGAGGCCTTCTCCCGATAACAAGCCACACACTTAAATAACACGCTGCGAACCACTCTCCGAGAGGACAAAATCCAGCACTCCCTCTGTAATATCGCCAGTAACGCATTACACCCCGCGTGAGCGTTTTTCAGGTGTCTATCCGAGACCACCAGTTCTACCAAAGGTCCTCCTTTGGGGAGTAGCAGAGGATGACGGCTACCGAAGGGCAGGTCGGCATTTTTGAGGCGACCTCCAACGCGTAACAGTCCATCCGTCAAAAACAGTCCGTAGTTTTCCAGATGAGGCCTTCAACACCGCGTGGTGAGGCAAGAAAAAATGATCTGTCGTTGTCCAGTCGACAGTCACCCGCGACATATGCCCCAAGGCCTCGTATTCTCGCATGAACTCGATATACTTTTCCCGAAGTACCGGATCGCGAGACATACGACGCTCCATGGACAAGAGTCGTTTCTCTGCCAACGCCCTCGATTTTCCCAAGAGAGGGGGACAGTCGATAAAGGGCAGTCGAGTTTCGATCCTACCCGACGCCATCCGGCGTGTGTGATCCTTATAAAAGGTTTCGCACTCCACATGCTCCGGATCCAGACGGGAGACCATGGGAGGCTCTTCCAGTTCCCAGAATTTTTGCATCGTCCTAGCGATGGAGGTAGTAGTGACGACAGGTGAGACATCCCGCGTCTCCTGGTCGAAAACCGGTCCCATTAAAACGTGTCCAAAGATGGTAGGTATAGCTACCAACGAAGAGCGGCCCAGAATCCGCTGAGGCCCTAAAAGGATCCAGCCCAGTACATCCGCTCCCAATATGAGGTCCACCGGAGCCGGCTCCTCGAAATGAGGGTCTGCCAGCATGAGACCTGATGTGTCAGGCATTGCGTCCCGCGGAATGTCTGTCGGTGAATGCCAACCCAGCAGATTGTCGAGTACGATCGCGGCCGCCGCAATCCGTATCGAAGCGGAATGCACAGGAGAGAAGGAAATGTGGGTCTGACCGGACAGACCCCCCACTTCTGTATCTCCGACTCCCCGAATTGGAACTGAGGGAGGCGCGTACTCCAGACGTAGGCGCCTCGCTACCCTCGTAGTAATTAAGCAGCCCTGTGCCCCAGTGTCTAGGAGGGCTCGTATCCGGACGAAGTCCCCCCTAGGTCCCCAAACGCGTACCTGCGCGATGGGCAAAAGAACCGTCCTCGGTTCCGACGTAGCCCGACCACAGGCTAGTCACGCGTCAGAGCCAGCAGCCGACCCTGTCGAACCGTGATGACTCGGCCAGTAAGTCGGACGCGTGCAGGCCACCATCCGGGGTGGTGCGTATCCAGGTGTCCTACCATACCGGTGATAGGGTGGGTGGTATTCCAACCTCGGGTACTCGTGCAGTACCGGTGAGAACTGTTGACGGTTCTCACGTCGTTGTTGTTCCGGTAACGGCGGCGGAGGATACGCGTACGAGTATCCGGGTGTTGGGTCCGGAGGTGGGGCTCCCTGTACCCAGTGGCCCTTAGAGGCACCAACTCCTGGTGTTGGTCGCACCGGGTGCCGGGTTGTAGCCGGAACCTGGCTCCGTTCCGGCGGTCCCCAACTCACCTGAGCCGGGGTGTACGAGGGGTTGTAGTGTGGCGGCCGTGGCGGACTCCGTCTTTCCGGAGGCGGAGTTGACCCCGGCCCCAAACCGCCACCCGTGGGAGATCCCCTCTCCCGAACCGGTGCTGAGCCCTCAGCACTACGGGTGCACAGTAAGCGATGGTGCGGTCCGCCGCACACATCGCAAGGCCTTGCCTGGGGACACTCATTGTACCTATGTCCTCCCAGGCAGGCATAACACAATCCTCGTGTCCGAACGAGGTTTCGGCGCTCTTGTGTGGGCAGCCTGAGAATTGCTGGACATAGCTGTTCTAAGTGCTGCTGTCCGCAAACCCGGCATCCAGAACCGGGGTTGATGGCGGCCGCAGCCACCAGCCTGCCGCGACCCTTCCCTGGGTTGCGTGGCGGCTGGGCGCCGTAGACTCCGGAAGTGCGGGCCGGCGCACTTGTCGGAGCCTCCTGGGAGGCTAGCTGGTTTTCCAGCAGGCCAGCCTCCTCTTCCAGGAATTCCAGAAGTTCCCCTATCGAGGGCAGAACGCTGCCGAGATCCTTGTGGACCAGTCGATTCCGCTCGAACTTGTCCCTCATCTCCTGCGACAACTTGGCCAGAACGATGTGCAGAAGAAGGAAGGACCACTGGTCGACGGGCAGTCCGAGCGTCCTTAACCCGTTTAAGGACACGGTGAGCGGGGTGATCAGCTGCGCCCTCAGCTGAGCCCTATGGTTGACCCTCGGCAATCCCAGCAGATGGGTCACGTGCGCGTCCGCCTGAAGACGCGGCTTTTCGTACCGCTTCTCCAGCAGCTGCATGGCGGTGTCGTAGCTCGCATCCTGCAGCTCCAGATGCTGTACGAGCTGTCTGGGTTCTCCGTCTAGGAAGGAACGGAGATATGCCAGCTTTTCGGCCTTGGTGAAATCCTTCCGAGTATCCACCAAGGCCAAAAACATGTTCCGGAATCCAGCCCAGTCTCGCATACATCCGGTGAAATGCGGGACCTCCAGGGCACCCAATCTTCCCATGGCGCTGGGTCCAGGGGTGTGGAGCGAAGCGGGGCGCGCAACAGGCTTCCCCTCCCGCAGTCGCTCGATGTCCTTCACCCGCTGAAGGACCTCGTCGTAGATGTCTTGGATGTGTTCCAGATCCTTGACATATTGGGCGTGGAGGGCCAGCTCCTTCTCCCCGACCGGGTCGGTTGACAATAGAGCGGTTACCGACCGCTCGGCCAACAAGAAACGAGCCTGCATTTCTTTCGAACGCGTCTCCAAGGCGTCCTCCCGGTTAGGCCGATCTATTAATGCAAGCAGCCCGGTGAACCACCGGAGCTGCTGAGCCAACTCCTGCCGTGACGCTGTCATTATAAATAATTTAAACTAAATAAACCTAAACACAAAATTAAAACGAGTCAACGAAAACACGGAATCGATTATCCCGAATCGACTCGATGCTTTCAATTGAAAGAAATTGAGTAACAATTAACGTTCCGAGAAATGTCCCAGCCCAAATACAACGAAAACAACGGTACTACCAACCTTACAATTCAACCGCACCTGTCCCGGAAGTGCGATTTAACACGAAATGAGCTTAACCTATTGCGAACTAAAAAAAATACACAAAATTACACCGATTAACCTAGAGGTCCGGTATTAACCACGCTCTGCTACCAAAACTTTGCGGAAACCCACAACACACACTATGCAGTTGCTTAAAATTACACATTAAAATAGAAAAATCCACTCACAGTTCAATGCCGCTCCCGCCGTCCAGAACGGGATCCATATGGTCCGATGGGGCCCGAATCCGGCTCCGGGTCTTCTAAGGTTCCCTAAACACACCCAAACTACCCCAAGTGCACTTTCCCCCTGAAATACCTGTTACTCCAGCAGCGGTGTGGCCGACATCCCGGCTAATTGTTTTCCCGAAACAATTCGCTTACGACGCACACTCACAAAACACAGGTTGCACAATCCACTTAATTAGAATAATACGGCTCCAAATGCCCTTATTACTACATAAAATCTATTTAATTATCAACACACGATAACTTATCAACCAGCCATATTGTCTTTCCAGAGACAAGTGTAGCAACAAAAAAAAAACAATTAGTGATGGGGCCATTATGCCACCAAACAAAATTGAATCTCGATAATCGATTCGTCCATAATACAAATCAAAGTTTTATTTCCAACAAAAATAAATGCCTGTTTATTTGCAACACTTTAGAAGACATGTCACACTGTTATCCTATCCTGCCGCGCAAGTTTGGAGAAAATAGATCGTAATGTCAGCACCTCAAATATTACAATCACAAACACAGTAAGTTGTACTTACTGCGTTCATAAATTGTGCGGCAGTATCTCACTGAATTACGATCACATTTCTACGAAATCACTCCCACAAATTATTGTATACTAGCTGTGCTCGCGACTTCGTCCGCGTGGAATAGTGACTTTCGGCAGCATTTTTAATTTTTTAGGCTCTTTTCCCGTTTTTGCAACATTTTTCACTGATGCTTCGCTCCTATTGGTCGCAGCGTGATGTTATATAGCCTAAAGCCTTCCTCAATAAATGGACTATCCAACACAAAAAGAATTATTCAATTCGAACCAGTAGTTCCTGAGATTAGCGCGTTCAAACAAACAAACAAACAAACTCTTCAGCTTTATATATTAGTATAGATATAGAAGGCGAGCCGATCTCACTGTTAGACACTGCGCCAACGTAGACACTTTTTATTACCGACGCGGCACACCATACAAGTAAACCGAGTTGCTGTATCAGTGTCAGGTAGAAGTAACTGGACACAAAAAGTGTCTACGTTTGCGCAGGGAGGGCTGATTTCATTTTCACTGGTAGCTTATGTATCCCACACAAGACACAAAAGTGTCTACGTTTGCGCAGCGCCTTACGGATCACACTGTTACATACATACTTGTCCATTTCGGTTTCACTTATATATTGGTATTTTATTTTTGTTTAACTATTATTTTGATTTGTAAAATAAATATTATTGATTTTAATTTGATTTTATTTTGCAGAATATCTTGCGTACTCCTAACGCTGTCAGCATTCGTAGGGGAAACCACATGTTTCTGGGATGTGGGTACCACCACGGCGTCGGTCATCGATCCGGACAGTGTACCACGACAAAGCTTCTTCAGGTGGGAGGAAGCAGAATCCGAGACCGGTTTTGTAAGTTGGTTTAAATGGCGACCTTCCGAACATTGGGCAGATACGAACAGGAAGAGGAGACTGCACCATACTGCTGGATTATCAATAGGTAAGCTTCAGAGGAGCTGTGACGAGCTCAATGGCTCAATCAAAACGGGCTCACTATGATAATTAATTTAAATTTGAACTTGACTCTGAGCACTATGGACAATCTCAGCCCGCCGCGCCTCGTTGGTTTCTGTGCCCGTTACAGACCCTCCAAAACCGTGTCATGCGTGATGCCATGGGTTGGCCATGGTACTATTGCAATGTAAATCTCCACCATGATCTTGACTATCCCACTATGAAACATTTTATGAAGGACGTTTCCATACGTTACTTCGATAACATCCCCAGCACCCGAACCCGCTTGTTGTGACGGCAACCTTCTATCTAAAATGTTGAATGCCTTCCACCAACAAGACGGTACATATTTAGACGTCCCAGACTCGTCCTATATCGATAACTCTGGGCTCAAAAGTCGTAAAGGACAAAAGGCTACTTTACAGGAGAAGCAAAAAACCATTTTTTAAAACTTCTTTTGAGTATAACTTTTTTGTTTCTTGAGCTATGTTTTTGATACCAAGGAACAAAGTTCTTATAATTTCATGTATTTTCCGAAGGTGTGTCCCACAATTAGCCTGCTGCTATAATTAAGGAGATAAATTTCCTTTACGCCCTTGAAATTAACATAAAATGTCCTTTACACCCCTTGAATTTTCGATTTTTATTTACTTCAGTGTAAGTCTATTTTCACTTACATTTCTGTATAAAATTAGGGCATTAAAAGGACAAACTTTACATACTTTTAGGTGGTAAAGAATAAATATAGTATGGAATAAATAATGAATTTTGATATTTTTAATGGATTATTCAGTTTTACTTTTTTATTAAGTGTTATGACTTTATTTCCAAGAAATTACAGGTAAAGAGAAATAAATTTTATTTGGGCTTTAGAAGCTTATACTCTTTAATAAATGGGTAAAGGACAGTAATCTTATCTATACTACTATATAATTCTGTAGGCTCTGTGTGTACTTGCAATTTTTCTGACAAATTTTGGGATAAATATTCATTTTATGACTCGCTGACACCAATTCTTCGTTTTTTGACATTTTTGTCTGTCTGTCTGTCTGTCTGTCTTTATGTATTTCTACTTTTAAGTCAAGAACGGCTTGACCGATCTTGATGAAAATTTGTATGTAGTAAGAACATGCGATAGTGCAAATAATAGGCTATATTAAAAAAAAGTTTAGCGAGTGACGGCTCTTGATGAAAATTGTATGAAGTAAGAACATGACATTGTGCAAATGATAGGCTTTTAAAAAAAAGGAAATTTTATTTACAAGTTTAAGCGGGCGGGTGACGGCTCTTGATAAAAATTTGTATGTAGTAAGAACATGAGATTGTGCAAATGATAGGCTATATATATTATGATGTTAGTAAACCTATAATTATTATGATTAGCATTCATTGATCCATTATACGAGTATTCGCACAGAGAAGCGGGCGGGTGACCACTAGTTTTATACTTGTGGCACCCTAGAAGTTTCCGGAATCAATAATAAAAAAATACTATTAATGGTCACAAATGAATTTATTGTTTCCCAAAATATTCTTCCTTTCTGGTGATGAAAACCGTTGCTCGCGTAATTGGTTCTCGAGTTAATCTTGTCATTGAGCTCAATCGGGTATTGGACCTCATATCTAATTGGGGCACCAATAATCTGGTTGAGTTCAATGCCAAGAAAACACAGGTGTGCGCGTTCACGGCAAATAAGTCACCATTCCTTCCCCTTCCAACTCTTCAGGGTACATCTCTACGCCTGCAGAGCAGTATCAACATGCTCGGTATGACGATACGCTGCGATCTGAACCAAAGGGACTACATCGAAGCCGTGATCAAAACAGTCTCACGAAAACTCGGAATTCTGAACAGAGTGCGGCGATTCTTTACACCGGACCAGTTGTGCCTTTTGTACAAGACACAGGTACGGTCTTGCGTGGAGTATTGCTCGCACATCTGGGACGGTTCCGCTAAGTACCTTCTCGATGCCTTGGACAGATTGCAGCGTCGCGCTGAACGCATTATCGGCAATGCAGAAGTGGTAAATACTCTCGAATCTCTGCAATTGCGTAGAGACGTTGCGTCACTCAGCGTGTTTTACCGCTTATACCATGGCGAGTGCTCTGAAGAGCTCTTTGACCTCATCCCACCTTCTCCCTTTCTTCATAGGAGTACACGTGCTGCTCTTCGGAGTCACCGATTCACTGTCTCAAATATCCCATCGCGCACAAAGAAATTTAGTGACTCGTTTCTTTGTCGCACCTCCAAAAGATGGAATAGTCTACCAGCACACGTTTTCCCTCCTTCCTATGATATGGGGTCCTTCAAGAGAGGCGTGAAGAAGCACCTTGTGGGCCGGCAGAGTGAAGTTAACTGATGCTACGTTTGTTTCCACGCTGCACCAGTTGTCTTCGCGTCTGGACTTCATTTACACTTAACATCAGGTGGGATGGAGTCATTTGCCGAGCTAAGTATAAAAAAAAAAAGAAAAAAATCACACGGTGCCAGGTCAGGACTGTATGCTGGATGACTCACAAGTTGTACCTTTTTCGCCTTCAAAAACTCATTTGTCTGTCAGCCGTGTGGGAAATTGCATTGTCGTGGTGCAAGATGATACGGCGTTTACCGTTATTTTCACGGAGTTTGCCAATAATTTCCGGTAAACAAATGGTCGTGTACCAGTCATTATTCACGGTACTTACGAAGATTTTCTAAAGCAACAGTAGCCACGTGTCCAGTTTTATTAAAAAAAGAAGCAATCATCCGCTTCGAGGCACTTTTCACGCGCGACATTGGTTGGTTTCGGCTCATCTCTTTAGACCCATACGCTCGAATGCTTGTTCGTTTTGGGATCATAGCTATAAATATATGTTTCATCACCTGTTATTATGTCCCACACCAAATTTGAAACCTCTTCGTTGTATCTGGCAAGCATAGCATGGCACCAAGTGATTCGGTCCCTTTTTTGAGCATTGGTCAAATTGTGTGGGATCCATCGAGAACACAGCTTTCTCACACCCAAATATTTGTGTAGGATTGACTGTATTTGACTTATGCCTATGTCCAAAGATGTCCGGATCTCATGGTAGTTCACATGCCTGTCTGTTTCGATCATACGGCGCACAGCATCGATGTTTTTGTTAAAAAAAAAACACTAATGTAGAAAAAAAATCCACGAGCAGGATTTGAACCCGCACCCTTCTGACATACCGGGTCAGGTGCTCTCCCAATTGAGCTGTCGTGATTCTAACCAGCCCGCCGAAATTATTCAACACTATTTACTTTTTACTTTGAAAGCTGTTTTTGTTATTCACAGCGGTGCACGGGTGACCTTCACGAATTTCATTATGGAGATTGACACGACCGCGTTTGATTAATTAATTAATTATTTTATTAATTATTTTTATTAATTTTTCGTTTAATTCTGCATACCAGCTATAAATTGTCGTCTTGCAATTATGCTTCTTTCAAACTTGGTGTTCCATATAAGCTAGCCTTTCTACTTGGGGGTAGTTACCAAGTAAACTGCAAATTTCACTAGCTCCGTTTATTTTATCTTGTAAAATATTTTAAGTTAATATTTAGCATTAGTTACTTATATGCCACATTATTAGGCATAAGTAGTACCACTCGCCTGTAGTATTTGTTTTTCTTTGTTTTCTCTCCTTCATCACAAGACACCAACTATACACCAATTACACCATGGACCACTCACTATTGGAAGCTAATATGAATAATATGGCTAAAATGTTGGAAACGAAGATGGCAGAGTTTCAGGCTGAGCTGAATAGGTTTCTAATCATTGAGCTGAAATAAGTTCACATAATCACTCTAGAGAGTGCTTGCAGTGTGTTAATTTAAGTTAAAGACTAGCCATAGCAAGTGATAGAATCGCGTGAATCGATGTGTTGCACCCGTGAGGGCTAAGGGCCCCCTCCAGTCCAGCTTGATGTCAGGGTTCCTACTTGCTACGTGCTGGCATAGCCAGATGGGGGAACCGTCCTTATTTACCCTATACGCTACGAAGCGTGTAATATCATTTACATGGCGCTGAGCGTATCTTTCCTTTTGCCGCCTTTTCCATGGATTTATTTATTTATTTGTTCTCAATATCTAGAAAATTGTGTGTTAGCCTGGCCAGACTAATGAAAGCAAAGGAACGGTTGAGACAGGGACGTGTATTTGTATGACACCCCAGACTGCCACTACCCGCCACGACAATGCACTGGTTTTAATTAACATAATTCAGGCTTCGCATCGCAGCGATTGCCTTACTCTCAATATAATAAATATAATTGTGCTCTTCCAAATATCACACATCTCTGTACTAGTGCTATGTACTCCTACCCCAAGTTTCCTATGCCCCTGATTTTACAATAAATATTTCCTTTATGACGAATGAATGATGTCTGTGTCAATTCTCCTTCCAGCCATCCAGCTCTGCAGCTTATCTATTTATTGTCTATCTGAGCTCTAATTTAACTTAAATGCTTTAAAGAGACAAACGTTGAATAAGTTCCACAAACGGGATTCGACCCCGTACCTCATAACACATTGAAAAGGATTGCACAAACAGGAGTCGAACCCGTACCTCATAACACATTAACATGGATTGCACAAACGGGAGTCGAACCCGTACCCCATGACACTCCTGGTCAGGTGCACTGCCAAGTTGCAATCTATTCACAACAATATTTGCATAGAATTAAATGTGAATAATCTCAATACTTCTACTCTACAAAATTACCCATTCCACTCTTTATAGTTAAATCGGATTCCAATGTCCAGTTGTAGTTACTAGACTTATTTAGATTAAGTGCATCAGAACGCTTTTCCATTCAGAAAAGATAGTATACTATAGTCTGTCTACAAGAATATGTAATTTACTAACATCTATATTCGAGTGAACCAAAGCCATATTAATAAAGGTTTTAACAATGACGCTCAGCTATAAATTCCACTGCTGGGTTAAACAAAGGCCACAGGTATAGTTATATCTGCTGTTCTTTCTCAGTGGAGTAATTAACATAATCAAATAAAGTACAGTAAAACTTTAAAATATCTTCTATATAACCATTTATAAGAATACAAAAAAATGTTAACTTTACCGAGTAAATTCAGCTCTCTCACGCATTGGTTGCGCAGTTACATTTCACTCTAACCCCACCTTACACGGCAGGAGATCGCTCCACTTCCATCGCTCACAGACTCCACTTAGTTCATACAATTTTACAATTTAACTATTAAAGGGGTTCGGGTAAATTTGTATGGAGGTTGGCTTGATTTTTTTTTTCAGCGGCCACTGAAATAATTGTTCTAGATTATTAGTACATCGACTGAGACTTATGGCTGCGAAAAGGTTTTTGACCTAAGTAATATCGAAGCCGAGATATGCAAGGTCAAAGTGATGCTATGAATAAATATTATCTGTGTTGTTTGCAACCTTACTTATTATGTTTTTCATATTTTTATACATATCTGCAGTAATTATTTTGTTGTATAAATGTAACTATTTTATACATATTTCTGATTCTAGATGTAGTGGTTAACTATTGTTGCATCATATAGCTTGGTAATGCAGAAGTTGATAGATACATATTATTGTCACCCACAGTATGTACCTTTCTATAAATATGAATTTGAGGATAAATGAAATAATAATGCCTTTTTTTATTTAATAGATTTATTGGAAAATAATTATTTGCTTGCATTACATAATAATATTGAACCAGCCTAGTGAGGATCGTCGACTTCATTAGCTTCATTATCTAGTCGTGCCGGATTATTAAGTCTAGAAACTGTGCTGGAGGAGACAGATTGGTTTGATATCTTCTTCCGTATCCCAAATACCATATTATAGACATAACACGGGAACAACAACCTAAGCTATATGATGCAACAATAGTTAACCGTAGTGGTTAACTATTGTTGCATCACATAGCTTGGTAATGCAGAAGTTGATAGATACATTTATTGTAACCCACAATATGTACCTTTCTATATGAGTATTAGGTTAGATAGGTAGGTAAGAATCTTCAATGTTAGGTTCCTTATAAGTATACCTCAATCAAATAAGAGCCGTTTTTTATATACTCACCATAATAACTGCGAGCCTGCTTTACCTGGTATGTTCCCATCGCATAAACAATTAGGCTATCAGCACTCAACACTGGAAAGTCATCCACACCAGGAACTGCGGCATCTATTAGTTCAAAATAAGCCCGTCTTCGAATTATATTTTTTGAAATAACGTAATCACTAATACGGTTGTGCTGACCTTCTATTAATTTTATTTGGTTTTTAATCACAATAACGAGGTAATGGTCAGTTAACGGAACAACAAATGCATTTAAGAGTGCTCCGGCTGTTTTAATTTCTTCAAATAAATGCGGTGTAGCTATATTAAAGTATTGGGAACGTAATTGGCGAAACTGATTTTTCAGCCTACCGTTGATTGTTTTCACAACCCAACGGCACACCGATACCTTTCTTGATTCATTCGTCTGTAATGTAGATAATTGCAGTTCTGTATCATTTTTCGAAGCCGGCATTTACGAAAGCCACAAGAATCTACTTCCTTAATAGAGTCATGTAATCCTCTATCTAATATAAGGACATCGCCATCATTTAAAAACCAATGGAAAGGATCGCCCCCGTTCCTCATTATTTCTGTTAAAATTATTGCGTCCGATTTGGTAGCTTCATACAAATCATATCATCATCATCATCTTAGCCAAAAGACGTCCACTGCTGGACAAAGGCCTCCCCCAAGGATATGAGGGTTATTTGCCGTAATCGCTACGCTTGGCAGGCGGGTAATCACACTATTGGAAGACGCTATAATTCTTGCAAATGGCGTCAAATGTCAAATCGGTTTTGACATATTTGAAGTAAACAGTAGTAAAATACATGTCGACAAGCCATATACTCCTCAAAAACGCAGAAAAATTGTAACCGGCATTTTGAAGCAGGCATTTCCAGGTCGCCTAATCGTTCGTTTTGACAATTTGCACTGGCCGCCAATATTGCCCGATTTGACCGTACCAGACTTCTTTTTGTGGGGGTTTTTGAAGTCTTGTGTTTACGTGAACAAGCCTCTGACTCTGGAAGCCCTCAAGGACATCATCCGACACGAATTCGCGAATCTATCGCCTGAAGTTCTGGCAAAAGTGATGGAAAATGCCATAAAAAAGGCCCGTATGGTCATCAATGCTGGCCACTTGTGCGATACTTATCATCTTCTCAACTTGATGGGAAAAATTCTAATAAATAATAATAATAATAATAATAATAAATAAATTTATTGTTCAAAAACAACATCACATATATAGTTAACAGTAATATAAAGTTACAAAAGAAAGAAAAAGCGTTATAGTATGTCTCTGCCTCCTAGGTTAGGAAGACCTGTATTCTAGGAGACAGATCCTTCCTTTTCTAATAATAATAATAATAACACAAAATAACGAATTATAGTTTGGTAATTATTGTTTTACTATTAATTTTTATTTTTTATTACTAGCTTTAAAATATGTCAATATACAGTCAAAAGATGTTCTGTATTGTTATAGTCTAACAGTTGAAGCCAATCTCGTAGTTTTATTTTACATGAAGTTTTTTGTGAATTGTATATTTTTATATTTTTGTTAATCTTGTTGTACAAATGTGGCCTCAAAAAGCAAGAGAACCTTTTATAAAAAGTAGTATTGTATTTCTCTATCCTACATACATTTTTGGCTCTTCTTTTATCAGATTCCAATATTGTTGGGTCATAAATTAATTTGAAATGCTGGGTCAAAACCGTTTTTAAAAAAAAAAAATGTTGTCTAACAGTAAGTACCCCACACAATTGATACAACTCAGTAGTACAAAATCTAAATGGTTTAAATGTCATAACTTTTAGGACTGATCTCTGTACTCTTTCTGTGGCCAATAACCTTGTCTTACACGCTCCACCCCATACTGTAATACAGTATGAGAGAATGGATTGACATAGTGCGTAGTAAATAGTTTTAAGTAAATTCAGATCAGCCACATGACGCAATTGTTTCATCACCCACATTACTTTCCTTACTTTGCTGTTTAAATTTTCTATCTGTCTTGTCCAAGAAAGGTGATTGTCTAATTCGACACCGAGGTATCGAATATGAGATGCTGCTACTATATGAGTACATGTACATGATTTAGAAGGAACCATCACATGTATGTGCCCGAATGCCAAAAGATGTTTTGGGTTGGGATCTATTATTAATGGAAAAGTTTATATATTTAGTTTTCCCGACATTAAGTGACAGCAAGTTTCTATTCAACCAAGCGATCACCACCTTTAGACCTTGCTCAGCATGTTTACGAGCCTCATTCCAAGTGTCACCATAATATACAAGAGCAGTGTCATCTGCAAAGGTAAAAACCTTACCATTAACGGCAGTGTGAAGACATAACTCATTAATGTAAACTAGAAAGAGACTCGGTCCGAGCACACTGCCTTGTGGCGTTCCATAGGTGATGGGCATGTCATCTCTAGTTTCCTCACCAATTTTAACGCATTGAAAACGTAGTAGATTTGTAAGGTAGTCCTCAAAGATTTTCAACGGCACTCCACGTATGCCTATATTAACCATCTTATTCAGCAGAATAGGAATAGAGACGGTGTCAAACGCTTTTGCTAGGTCCAAAAATACACCAATACATTTCTTTCTTTTGTCCAGATTGTTAACTATGCATTCTGTTAAATTACCGACTGCATCTTCGGTTGACTTTCCAGCCCTAAAACCAAATTGTGACTCTGCTAATAAATTTTAATTTTCAAGATATCTATTTAGCCTTTTATTAAGAAGCTTTTCAAAAACTTTACATAGAGCTGTTAAGACCGATATTGGTCTATAATTGTTGACATCGTCTCTACTCCCTTGCTTGAATACAGGTGTTATAAGTGCCTTCTTAAATGAATTTGGAAAGACACCACTTGCTAAACACAAATTGAAAATGTAGGTGAAGACTGGCACAATACAATGGCATGCCAATTTCAGAAACCGTGAAGGAATGCCATCCCAACCAACAGCTGAATCACTTTTAAGACTTTGTATAGTTGCGTAGACCTCTTGAGTGTCTGTGTCAAGTAGTACAAGAGACTTTAAATGACTCTGTGACTTTATTGAACAGGGGACCGAAGACCTACGAGGAACATTCTGAGCAAGTTTCTGGCCTATAGTAGAAAAGTATGAATTCACGTCATTTAAAGAGTTTATAGGTCCATTAGGATTTATGCGTAACAATTCTGTCGATACACATTTTGTACCACCTGTGTTACTAACACTCTTAATTGTCGTCCATATTTGTTTTGGATTATTACATTTCTCTAGCTGTGATTTATAATACGAATGCTTTAAATTTTTGACAAGATTATAGTAATAATTTCGATATCTGCGATACGTGAGTTGTAATATTTTATTACCTGGATCAGTTTTTGCTAATTTTTGTAGTTCATTACGGTGTCGCAAAATCCCTGTAGAAATCCAGGGCTTTAATATACGTTTACTACGTGAAACCGAAATCGCCCTTGTGTTGGCTGTCAGTACTTTTTTTAAAGTTTTTACCAGTGAATCAGTTGCCACGTTTGGGTCTTCTATAGAATAAATATAGGAAAAACCAATATTTTCTAATTGTTTTAAAGCACTGTTATAATCTGTCTTTGCTAAAGTTAGTTTTTTATTTAATGCAACAGGTTTTGTGTAAAAATTTAGTAATGTGAATTGTGAATTAAACATAAATAATCCACAAACAGAACCAAAATTTTTTATTTGTAGAAAAAATTACAGCCAAAGAGCATCGGATGATTACTTTTGCCTCACCCTGTAGTCTTTCTGATAAAGGAGCTTCAGGATTTTCAAATAATGCATTTGGAATAGATAAACACCTAGATACTTCGTTTCGTGTTAAATGGTTGAAACCTAAATGAAAGGGAATTAACTCGGCCAATAAGCCTTCTCTTACTAGTTTCATAGTCTTTTCAAAGGTCTTCCTGGTCATTTCGAAAACTGTAGATAATCTCTCATTTGACTCTCCAGTGTGAAGTTTAGCAAGAACTGTGGCAAGAGCCTGCTGTCCCCGCCTTTCTTTTATGTCGCCTAGTAATATTCGGTGTACTTTGCAGAATGTCGTTGAATTGTTGTTTAAAAAACCAATATTATAACGGAATACAATCTTTTATCATTGGCCGAAGGGAAATGCAGGGTTCTTATAGACATTGAGCTCTGATATAACAATTATAACGTTTGAAACCGTAGTTATACTGGAATGTATACTATACAAACAATTAATACGGGACTATTTTTTATTTTCTTTTTTATCAAATATCTCAGTTCCGATACACTTTAGCCAAAAATGTAATATGACAAAAATGTTTTACTTTATTATATACTGACGACTGGTGCAAGTTCCATAAGTGGCCGCGGACTTTGAAAATCAAGCCACTTTTACCCAAACCTCTTTCAATTCACCGCCCCTAATTATACACTGGGCCGCAAAAATTCCGGGTCGCTTGTGATAGTTTCTTAACTACAGAACACAAACTAGTGAAACTGTAGTATGTTATAGATGACTGACTATACATAAAAGAAAATACATAACACGTTTGTAAACTGTATAATTTTATTTAAGTACTAAAAAATACAAATAAAAAAAACACTTCTAACTTTTGACAACAAAAAATTAAAGCTTTTCTGTAAATTTAATATCTTGTACTTCCTCCACGAGCCCGTATCGCTTCATTAAGACGATGTGGCATGCTGTAAATCAAATTTCTAATACGGTTTTGGTCTATGTTTGACCATTCTTCTACTAGCGCACTTCTTAACTCACGTAAGTTAGCTGCAGCTAGAGAGCGTTGTTTAACGCATCTCCCGAGCTCGTCCCATAAATGCTCTATAGGATTTAAGTCTGGGCTGCGAGCTGGCCACTCCATGCGGGTGATACCGACGTCTTGAATATACGCGTTGACCAAATGTGCTGTATGTGGTCGCGCATTATCGTCCATAAAAATGGAATTTGCGGCCATATTCACCAAGAAAGGCCCAGCATGCTCATTTAAAATCTCCTCTACATATCTGGGAGCTGTCAGAGAACCGTTTTCTATAATTACTAACTCCGTACGATCCTCTGAAGATATCCCAACCCAAACCATTATTGATCCTCCACCGAATGGCACCTTTTCCTCAAAACACGCTTGACGATAACGTTCATTTGGTCGCCTATATACTCTTCGTCTCCCATCGTGTGCGAATAAACAAAATCTTGACTCATCGGAAAACATGACCCTGGACCAATCTTCATCTGTCCATCGGACGTGTTCTCGAGCAAACCGCAACCTGGGAACTCGATGTTCTCTGAGCAATTTAGGGCCATTTGCTGGCCTATAAGGCTTTATATCAGCTTCCCGAAGTCGCCGCCGGATCGTGTCAGAGCTTACATTGTTGTGGTGAATTTCTTGAAGGGTATTTCGGACCTGAACAGCCGTGAGATGTCGATTTCTTAACATAGTGCTCACGATGAATCGGTCTTCTCGTGTAGTTGGTTGACCTTGGCCTGCCATTCCCTGGTCTCCTGATGTTCATGCCGGTCTCTTGAAATCGCTCGAGTACTCTTTGGACCGTGGATAAAGATACACCTACTGTTCTAGCAGTACTCCTTCCTTCTTGTACCATGGTGATAATTCGTGTACATTCTTCAATAGATAACGACATGTTGGTGCATGGTTGATGCACAAAATACTGTGACCAGCCAAAAAAACCGTTTATGATGACAGCTCGGTTTGAAACAAAAGCGAGAAAATTTTCTATTCCAAAAATTTGAATTTTGATATTTTTCAAAAATCGGAATTTCTTTTTTCTGAAGCTGTAACTTGTTCAAATGCAACCACTTTTGATATGTATAATAAGCGTCACAAATCTGCCTATAACATATTATTTATACGAGGGATCTATGTGAATAACTTTGGGAAATATCGCGGTTTTTCTAAATGACCCGTTATTTTTGCTGTCCAGTGTATATGCGATACGCGATTTGGCAATCGAAAGAGCCAGCTTCCCGCTTCTCCGGAGTTCGCGTCCAGACTGTCCTCAGTTCTGAGCTGCTCCCCTCCAGGTTGACCCCGACCAGCCCCTCGCATAGTTCTCCCACCTGCAAAATTTTAAACATCCACAAGGATCTCGTTCTTCTAATTGGTCATATGATTTTTATGGGAGGTTCTATAGAGTATGTGTAGAACGTCCCGCCCCGGGTTTCTTAGAAACCTCACTTGAAACGCATGTACGATGTTTATCCTTTTAATTTTTTGTTTTCTCACGGTCCGTACTCGACGCTTAAGTAAATTTATAGTTCACTTTTGTTCATTTATAGCACTTTTAAACGTCAGCTAATTTTTTGTTTTCCTTCCAATCACTGTCGCGTCTAATGAATAGGTCATAACTTTAACTTTTACTGTCATATTGTCAGACTTGTCTTTCTAAATTTATTATCTTAGTTCGAATAACCAACCCCCTTGTAAAGAGGAAAAGATTCGTTCCGCATTTCTAAGGCATTCATTTTAGGTTTTATGTTTTGCACGTGTTTGGGACGGCTGTTATTCATTTTATAGTTGATGGAATTATTTTCTCGATGGTTAAAAAATATTATTTATTTATAGTGGTACATACACTGACCACCTCACGCGCCCCCAAACAGATTTTGAAATGTCTATATGAAACAACTTTTTGTTTATCGTCGTTTAAAAATCTATTTCCAACAATAACCATCAGAATTAGTCTACACTATTTATTATTTCCCAGGCCTTCCCTTTATTTCACACGACCTTCTAAACTTTCCCACGGTATCCCATGCTGCACGCGCCTCAAAAATGGCACTACTGTGTTCAGTCGGGACCCTTCAATTCAAAAAACCTCGTTGTTTCTTTATTATTTGTTTGCGTAATACCGGAACAAATGAATAACATTCATTCATCTCGTGCACCTATCCGACTCAGCCAGAAATCGAACCTGGACTCCTCGTTATACTTTGAAATAAATTTACAAAATTCCTGTACATCATCTAGTATAATGTCCATAGCTCTCGAGAACCCGGCTACCGACGTCTTTAGCCCTTGTGGTAATACGCGATAGGTACACGTTTTCCCCATAAAGGTGAAGCCAGTATACTTCCTTGAGTCTTTATGTAAAGGTAATTGAAAATATGTGTCATTGCAGTCAATTAAGCTTATAAAATTTACCCCGTGAAATGATTGAATTATTTCGGACGCCGAAGGAGGTGACCCCGCGTTTCCTACCATTCTTTTATTGAGTTCTCGCGCGTCTAATAAGAGTCTTATAGTACCATCTCGCTTCTTTGTGTAAGTAAGAGGACTACAATATGGCGTCGCCTCTTTTTTAATAACTCCCAATCTCTCTAATTCATCTAATTTCTCTTTAACTTGTTCCCTATGTCCCAACGGTACAGGATAACTACGTCTTACAAAAGGTTTTTCATCTACTAATTTAATGACGTGTTCGTATTTATTTGTTAATCCTAATTTATTAGTGAACACCTTACTGTGTTTTTCTAATACAGGCAATAACAACTTCTTTTGTTCGTTATTTAAGTCGGTATTGTCTAATTAGTTCTGTCAATTGGAATGGCATTTCGTTCCAATATTTGATTAGAATGGTCAAAGTCGGTATTATCCAATTGGTCCTTCCAATTGGAATGGCAGTTCGTTCCAATATTTGAATTAGAATGGTCAAAGTCGGTATTATCCAATTGGTCCTTCCAATTGGAATGGCTATTTCGTTCCAATATTTGAATTTGAACGGTCATTCTCTTGCGCGTTTCTTACTAATACAGAATTAATTATAGCGGCACTCGACTCGCCCCCTAACCTTTCGACTTCACAATCTGAATATGTATAAAATTTATAAAATACTGGTACAGATCGAATACACCTGTCTTACTTTCTTGGTCTTCTATCAGGTCTGGGTTTAAATAATAATGCGACTTTTATGACAAACTGTTGCTTTATGCTGATTCGACTTTGGTACAAGTACAATACATATAATTTAATAATTAGGAATCGCGAGTAGTGGAGAAGTGAAGAAGTAGCGAAGTGGCTTCCGTCCGTGCCCGCAGCTCCTTATATGTTAAAAAAATCAGCGCCCTCTGGCGTTGGTTGGATGTATGCTGCGTCGCGTTGTCGGCCGTCGTCTTTGAATAACATCAGCTGTGCATCGCGGCGTTCCTCACATAACCGCTAGATGGCGCGTGAACATCCCGGCGGACCTTGAGCGATCTCTCTTAGCGACCGGCAGTGGACATATTTTGGAAAATGCCCTGTGAATGTCGCCTGTTGCTGTACGAATGATCGCAACCCTGGGTACTCCGTCCTTGCCTGGAATCAGAGATAAAATGCGTCCCAAACGCCACTTGAGCGGCGGGAGGTTATCTTCCTTTATGACAACTAAAGTTCCCGCTTCTAAGTTGTCCTTCTTCTTTTGCCATTTAGTGCGCCTTTGTAGTTCCGAAATGTACTCTGTGGACCATCGCTTCCAGAATGATTGCCGTAGTTGTTGGACTCGTTGATGGCGGGGTAATGAGTGCGTGGGCGTAGTGGTCACGTCTTCCTCTGCTGGAGCGGTCAGCGGCCGGCCAATCATAAAGTGGGCAGGAGTAAGAGGGGCAAAGTCACTGGGATCTGAAGATAAAGGATACATGGGGCGGGAATTCAGGACAGCTTCAATCTGTACTAAAACTGTGCTGAACTCCTCATAAGTCATATGTGCATTTCCTACTACACGAGTTATATGGTGTTTGCAGGATTTTACCCCAGCCTCCCATAACCCGCCAAAATGAGGTGCGTATGGCGGTATGAACGTGAATTTAATGTGATGATCTGACGCATAATCAATGATAGACTCTGCATTATTTTTGAAAAACTCAGAAAATCCGCGAGCTGTTCCCACAAAGTTTCTACCATGATCGGAAAATATTTGAGAGGGTTTTCCTCTCCGAGAAATAAATCTTTTCAAAGCCGAAATATAACTTTCTGATGACAAACTAGTAACAAGTTCCAATTGTATGGCAAGCGTGGAAAAACATACAAACAGACATATATAACATTTTTCGAGTTTGGAACCCCTACCTTTTTTATTTAAAATATATAAGGGTCCCGCGTAATCTACCCCACAAGTCATGAATGAAAAGTTGGCAGTTACGCGCTCGATAGGTAAGTTACCAATAATAGGCTTTAAAATTTTACCTTTTATACGACTACATTTAACGCATTGTTTTACAATTTTTCTTGCTTAATTTCTACCAGCTAATGGCCACCATTTATCTCTGATATGAGATAAAAGTAGTTGTGGACCAGCATGTAATAAACTTAAATGTTCACTTTGAAATAAAATATGGGTAAAAACATGTTTACTACATAATGATGAAGGGGAGCTGGTGGAAGGTGGTGGTGGTTACACTTTCTTTTGGAAGGGTACTGCCGCCTCCGAACCTAGGCGTTCAGGTGTTGGATTTGCCATCAAAAATCGATTAGTAAAGTGACTTGAGGAGTACCCTGTACATATCTCGGACCGCGTTACCACATTGCGCCTTCACCTGGATAAAGACAACTATCTTAATGTCATCAGTGTCTATGCTCCAACGCTAGACAAGTCTGATGACATCAAGGACAAGTTCTATAACGAGCTATCTCAATGTCTTGACAGCATAGACGCCAGAGAACAGTTTCTATTACTGGGCGATTTCAATGCCAGAGTTGGTCGGGACTATGAGGCTTGGCCTGGAGTTCTGGGTAGACACGGAGTAGGCAACATGAACAGCAATGGTCAGTTGTTACTCAGTCTTTGTGCTCAATACGAGCTGGCAATATCGAACACTATGTTCAGACTTGCCGCCAAGCACAAGACTACGTGGATGCACCCGAGATCAAAACACTGGCATCTGATCGATTATGCTATCGTACGGCAGAGAGATATCAGTCAAGTCCAAGTCACCCGTGTCATGCGTGGTGCACATTGTTGGACTGACCACCGACTTATTGTCACCAAGCTGAGACTCCGCCTCCGTCGACCACGTAGATCCACAGTAAAAAAGCCTGCGTCTCTAAACGTGGAAAGGCTAAAGGATCGCGAGGTTAGGGAGAAATATGCAGAAACCTTGACTGAAAAACTGTTGCAAGTTAATAAGACAGGTGAGGTCGGTGCGGCCTGGGGAACCATGTCCTCTCATCTTATGGAAGCCGCTTCCATTACCTTAGGTTTGAAAGACCGACGTAATGAAGACTGGTTCGATGAGAATGATGGAGTTCTCAGGGCAGCGCTTGACAAACATCGAGACCTCTTGCGACAGCATAGTAGGCGAGGTAGAAGCGTTGCGGTGGTCAAAGACAGTGACCTTGAACTGCGTAGGCTGGCTAATAAAAGACAAGCTTTGTAGCTTGCCATATGCAGTGGCTCGCAGACATAAACCAGCTTGGGGAGTTTTACTTCGAGGTTCGTAAGCTGACTGGTACGTCATTCCGAGCAAAAGTGCCTCTGAAGTCTATAGACAGTTTGCACTTGCTGACAAGCAAGGAAGATGTACTAAGGCGTTGGGCGGAACATTTTGACACTTTGCTCAACGTAGATCGATTAGCTGATCTGCATAATATCAGCTTAATGCCTCAACTTCCTCTAGCCACCGAGCTGGACGAGCCTCTGTCGCGTGACGAGGTTGTCACTGCCATCAGACAGCAGCAAAACAAGCGGGCGGTTGGCATTGATCTTATACCGGGGGAGCTGCTTAAGTACGGCGGAGAGGAGTTGCACACGTTGGTCTGGGAACTCTTTGTTCGAATGTGGGAGGAGGAGCGAGTACCGGATGTTTTTAAAGTATCTCGCATCAGTGCCCTCTACAAGAATAAGGGTAACCGTTCTGACTGCAACTCTTACCGCGGTATTTCGCTTCTGTCAGCCCCTGGAAAGGCCTTTGCGAGAGTTCTTCTAAACCGCTTAAAGGATTTGTCAGAAAGGATCCTGCCCGAAACCCAGTTTGGCTTCCGACCTGGCCGAGGCACTTGCGAAGCTATTTTCTCTGTGCGTCAGCTACAAGAAAAAAGCAAAGAGCAGGGTCAACAGCTGTATCTTTGCTTTGTTGACCTGGAGAAAGCGTTCGATAGCGTGTCTCGTGAAGCTCTCTGGATAGTGCTAGGAAAGGTAGGATGCACAGAGAAGTTTGTGGGACTTCTGAGACTCCTGCATGACGATATGCAGTGCTGCGTCACCGTGGATGGTGAACAGTCAGATTTCTTCCCCGTTACATGTGGGGTGAAACAAGGGTGTGTCTTAGCGCCCACACTGTTTGCCCTCTATTTTGCGGTAGTAGTCAAGGAGGTCCTGATACAGATGCCAGACTCAAGGCGTGCACAAAGGTCTCGTATGCATTGGTCTCAGAAATCATGTATGCTGATGACTTGTGCTTTTTGGCAGAATCCCCAGATGGTCTGCAACAGTTGATGTCCGTTTTCCACCAAGCATGCTGCAAGTTCGGCCTGAAGGTCAGTGTCAAAAAGACGGAAGTGATGTCCCTGGACCCACAATATGGTCTTGAGTCACTGGCCATTAAGCTTGGTGAAGATGTACTGAAACAGGTGGATAAGTTTCGTTATCTGGGGAGCACTATAACATCCATGTGTGACCTTGATGCCGAAATTAACAGCAGGATCAGTGCTGCAGCTGCAGCATTTGGGAAGCTGCGTTCCAAGGTTTTCTGCTCTCACGACCTGAAGCTGGCCACTAAAATCTCTGTTTACATGGCGGTTGTGCTGCCAAACCTCCTATACTCCTCCGAGACGTGGTGTGTGTATCGCCACCACATACGCACTCTAGACCGGTTCCACCTTAAATGCCTTCGTACCATCCTGAAGATCAGATGGTCATACCGAAGTTCTGCGACGAGCCAATGTCGGTGGCATTGAGGCCTATTTAATGCGTCGGCAGCTTCGGTGGTGCGGTCACGTATCACGTATGGCGGAGGAGAGAGTGGCAAAACGCATCTTCTACTCTGAACTAAAGGAGGGTAAGCGAAAACAAGGCGGACAACTCCTCAGATACAAAGATGTTCAGAAGCGTCACATGAAAAGATGCAACATAGAGCCCTCTCAATGGGAAGGTTTGGCAGCACAACGTCCTGAATGGCGCGGGATTGTGAAGAGGCGAGTTCGCGAATTTGAGGAGCAGCGTAAAGCTGACCTCGACGCTAAGCGCGACGAGTTAAAGGCCCGTCCACCCGCAGTCATTAACTATAACTATATAAGCGGTGTGCTCACGTGCCCTCATTGTGCACGAGAGTTTACTGCCAAGATCGGCTACATAAGCCATCTTGGGGCGCACCAGCGCCACCAAACCGACTAGGAGTCGAAGTGGTCGCCATGGCCGAAAACGGTCGGAATGATCATCATCATCATCATCATCACTACATAATAAAATGGGATGTCTTTTATCATATGCAAAATCCGAATTAACTAGTCTGCCTCCAACTCTTATTATATTATTTTTATCTAAAAATATATTTAAGCTGGAAATGTTACGATTAGATTTTAAATTATGATTATTACCTAACGCATTGTATTCATAAGAAAATGATTGCAGTTGAGCTTGTTTTATTATAAAATTTAAAGACTTATCTAGTTCGTCTACACTTAACAGCCCCCGCAATCTATGTTCATTGTTTTTAATCCGTGTGTTATATATAAATCGCAACATATATGCACACGCTCGCTGTAATCTAGAAAATTTAGAAAATCTATTAAAATTAATAATATCGACGTTTTCAACATTATTACACAACATATTTACAGCAGATTGTTTTAATTCGGGTAAATTATTATCTTTTGAAGTAACAAACTGGTTTTGTGACAAATTTGTCCCATTTTCACGCAAAAAAGTGGGTCCGTTCCACCATAACTCGGATGAATTTAATTCGTTTAAAAATACACCGCGCGAAACTAGATCTGCTGGATTATTTGATGAGCTAACATGAAGCCAAGGCGAATCGCTTGTCAACTCATTTATCTCAACAACACGATTCTGTACGAAAGTCTTTAAATTATGTGGAGACGTTCGTAGCCAGCCGAGAACAATAGTTGAATCTGTCCAATAGACAACATTATCAAAAGTTAACCGCAATGTTTTTAATATTTTATCGCTAGCGCCTAACAATGCGCCGCATAACTCCAGCCGTGGAATGCTAACCGGTTTCACTGGCGCGACGCGGCTCTTCGAACATAACAACCTGGCTATGACGTCACCATTGCTACTGCTTGTCCGTATGTAATCACACGCGCCGTACGCAGTCTCGCTTGCATCCGTAAATACGTGAAGTTCTATTTTAAAATAATCACATCCTATGACATGACGCGGTACACGAATATTTTGTAAACATTGTAATGATTTTATAAACTTATCCCAAACAATTGATATTTTATCAGGCACTATTTCATCCCAATCTAGTTTACACAACCACAACTTCTGTAATGACGATTTTCCTATAATAATAAACGGACTCAATAAACCAAGTGGGTCGTACACTTGAGAAACGATTGATAATATTTGACGTTTAGTGATTCTATTATTGCTTTCTAAGTTTATTCTGGTTGTAAAATGCAACTCATCACTTTTATTATACCAACCCATACCAAGGGTCTTATTAGAACAGTTTTCATCAAATAATAAACTTTTAGTCTGGTTACTATCTACATCGGAATTAAAAGTGATGTCGGATGTGTTATAAATCCATTTTCTTAAAGAAAAACAACCCGATAAACAAGTATCCGATACCCCTTTACACAACTGTGATAACTTATGCACCGAGTCCGCCCCCATACATGCATCATCGACATACATATCTTCTAGAATAGTGCGTGATACGTCTTCGTCCGAACATTCTAAACCTAACTGCTTAATGCATCGATTGCTAAGATACGGCGCGGACGCAGTGCCGTACGTTACCGTGTTAAGGCGGTACACACTGATGGGTTCGGATGAACTTTGTCGCATAAAATTAAATGTAAATTTCGTTGATCTTCGTGAATTAATATTTGTCTAAACATTTTTTCTATATCGGCACATGCTACAAATTTGTACTGACGGAAACGTAAAATAATAGAAAATAATTCACTTTGTAGTGCCGGACCTGTCATTTGAACGTCATTTCATGATTTACCGGTTTTCGTTTTTTGACTGGCGTTAAAAACTACTCTTAATTTTGTAGTAGTGCTCTGTTCCCTCAGTACACCATGATGCGGCAAAAAATAATAAGGAGACGTATAATTTTCAATTCGCGTCATGTGTCCTAAGCTTAAATATTCTTGCATGAAATCACAATACATTTTTTTATATTCTGGTGATTTTTCTAATTTACGTTCTAATGACAGGAATCTATTCTCAGCTATCTTGTAGCTATCGCCTAACTCGTGAAGTGAATCTTTTGAACTGGATCTTCTGAAACCCTAACCGAAAAACGACCGCCGTCTACCCGCTTTGTCGTTTCGGAAAATAATTGTTCACAATAGCGTTCTTCGTTTGTCTGGCATTGTTTAATAGATGTAATTTCTTCTAAGTCCCAAAATTTACTTAACTGTTTATTTAATTCAACTGTTTGCATATAATGACATTGTACTTGATTATTATGTGATTTTAAATGATTATCATAAACTATACCAGATATGATCCAACCTAGCGTAGTATTCTGTAGGTATGGACCTGTATTTAATCGAATTTTACCGTCTAGCAATAAATCCCAAAATACATCTGCACCGATCAATATATCGATTTGTGACGATTTATAAAATAAAGAATCGGCGAGTTGAATATTATGCGGAATTTCTAAGGAATTATAATTTAATCTTACTGACGGTATTGCAGTAGTAATATTATTCAAAACTATGCATTTAGAGCGTGTATTAAATTTACCGTTTAATGATTTTAATTTAACTTTACACGACTCCGTTGAGTGATTGTGCGCCTGCCCTATACCCGTGATATGAAAAGCGGACTGTATCGATTTAACGTTTAACTTTTTACGTAAATTATCTGTAATTAAACAGTGTTGGCTACCGCTGTCTAGTAAGGCTCGGGCCTTAACGTAAACATTATCGCTGCCTGCTACTTCCACTAAAGCTGTGGATAATAAAACCGTTTCCGATGCGCTTACGATATTACTCACGGTTTCCTTACTGTTGAGATTCCGTACAACCAATATTAATGCGTGGCTGCTGAATCATATGTAGCACGGATGATGCGCGGGATTCGGAGTTCGATTCCGATCGACCTTCCACGACTGACAATAATGCGTTAACGGCAATATTTTGTTGGTGTAATAAGCTGTTGTGCTTTTTATTGCACTGTTTACACGCACCGAAATAACAATCTGACGAAGAATGTCCTGCACGTAAACAGTTAATACACAATTTCTTATTATTTACGAATTCTAATCTTTTTTGGATTGTAAAGTCCAAAAATAGTGTACACGTATAAAGCGAGTGATTTCCGCTGCATAATGGACATGCGCGGGTTGTACTCTTTAAATTATTTTTTGTTGAAGCGAAACTATGTACCTTTTGTTGAAGAGGCCGTTTAGTAGTTTCTGGAATGACTTTAGTATTAGAAAATGAAGAAGAATTATGCGCTTTAATCATTTCTAAAGTATCTGCTTTATTTCTTAAGAACGAAATAAGATCGTCTAGCTTAACGTTTTTATTAGTATGGGTAATTAAATTATTTTTGTATTGTTCCCATTCTTTCTCCACTACTGAATCCAATTTTGATGTAATTATGTAAATAATGAGCGTGTCCCAATATTCAGTGGGTTCGCCAAGAGTCTTTAATGCGCGTATATTTTTAAAAATGATATCTATTAATATCCTAATATGAAAAGAAGACTCTTTACTCAAACTTTGCATAGAAAATATTGCTTTTACGTGATTGTGTATCAACAGTTTCGTGTTATTATATCTCTCAAAAAGCAAATCCCAAGCTATTACGTAGTTTTCTGACGTAAATTCAATTGACTTGATAACTTGAGCAGCATTACCTATTAAAGAGGAACGCAAATAATGAAATTTCTGTATTTGTTCAAGTTGAGTACAATTATGAATCATAGAAAGGTAGGTGTCCCTGAACTCTAACCAATTATCGTACGATCCGTCAAAAGAGGGTAGTGTGATCGTAGGAAGTTTTACTAATGATTTTGCGCCACACTTAGACTCGCAACTAGATTGATTAGAAATACTAAAACGCTTTATCAAAGTATCTACTTCCGCCATGGTATCATAAAAAATATTTTCAAACGATTCTCGAATTTCTAACTGAAGTGCAATGTCATCTTCGGAGGCCATTAACATATCAATTGAGCTTTGAATATTGTTAAATTCGCTGAATAACGATTGAGATAAATCACTACGTAATTTTAATTCCGTTACTTGCTTATCATTTAAATGGATATTACGGAAAGAGCTCACAAATTTTACGAATAAAGTTAGTCTACCTTTGATTGAACCGCGTTTTTTATTTAATTCTTTAACACTTTCATGTGATTCTACATTTAAATTAACACTAGGAACAGGAGATTTACTGCGAAAAGTTACTTCTTCAACACTCATTTTGACGAATTATAAACAGTAGGGTACTCACCAAATGTCTGCCTGTTGAAGAGGCGTACACCGGAATCTAACGATAAAAAGCACAGTTTTAGTACAAATGAAACGGGATAAGACGGTATAGGGAGGAAAAAAGGAACGAATTGGCCAGACCCTTCGTGGTTCCCTCGATGATTCGGCTCCGGAGGTCCAATGGTACAGATCGAATGCACCTGTCTTACTTTCTTGGTCTTCTATCAGGTCTGGGTTTAAATAATAATGCGACTTTTATGACAAACTGTTGCTTTATGCTGATTCAACTTTAGTACAAGTACAATATATATAATTTAATAATGAGAATTAGGAATCGCGAGTAGTGGAGAAGTGAAGAAGTAGCGAAGTGGCTTCCGTCCGTGCCCGCAGCTCCTTATATGTTAAAAAAATCAGCGCCCTCTGGCGTTGGTTGGATGTATTACGCAGGTCATGTCAATAATGTATGCTGCGTCGCGTCGTCGGCCGTCGTCTTTGAATAACATCAGCTGTGATCGCGGCGTTCCTCACATAACCGCTAGATGGCGCGTGATGAGTGAAAAAATTAAACGCCTACCCGACCCAGCCAGGAAACGAACCTGGGTCTTCCGCAATCCGGGCGGCTGCACTGACCACTATGCTACCGGGAAGGCTAACGTAGGCGCTGAATTTCGTCACTGTTTTATAATGCTTCTTGAGTGCTAATAACGGCACAGCGCGCTATCTATCCAAAGGTGATTACAACCGATGGCTATGCAGATTCATCTTTGCAGATGAAATACCACAAATTTGACGCAACGTAAATTTTTACTTTTTATTTTCAAGTGCTAACTTCTGCACTGAAGCTAAATTAAATATTTATGAAATTTATAAAATACAGTGAAAAAACGCCTACTCGACCCAGCCCTTATACTAGTCTGAACACCCAGATGTTCTATAGTCAATGTTCGAACACTTCCGTAGTTAACTACACATTTCTCTCGTTCTAGCCAGTAATACCCTAGTATTAAAGACCTAAGTAATCTACGCATAACTAACACAGGTGCTCCTACTAAAGAAGAGATAAGATAGCCAGTGCCTCACTAGTTGAGGATTCCGGGTGAATGGCGCTTCCATCATTGGCCTTATCATCACTTCACATCAGGTGCGATCAAGGTACTGTGCTTACCCGTAAAATTATTAAAAATATTATTAAAGTGCTTCTTAGTTTGAACTCTATCAACACCAACCGATTAGTACTCTTACTCCTTGAACCAAATACGCCCTGTACTTGTATGGCAGGTATAGCGATCTTAGGTAAATCGCCCCTTTCCTCCCGGATTGAATTGTACAATTCATTAGTGATACCGCTAATTTGACTCTCCGTGTCGATCAATGCATTCATGTGCTTGCCATACAGACACACACACACCTCCGGTAATCTAGGAAATGAGTAGTCATCATTTATTTCATCTACCTCATATAGCTCATGGAATACCCTATACACCATCCTGTCTCTCTTCGTACAAAATTTAAACATACTACCACCTTCTTCACATATCAAGCCAGGATCGAACTGAACTTCCAATAAAATTCCTATATTACATGCTAGTGATTGATAATCACCATTGGCCTTTTTTTTTATAGCCAATAACTTATGGTGCCTCTATATCTTAATTATAACAGAAGTGTATTTATTATAACCATATAAATTCTTAAATAGTGAAATATCTAAATCATTTATTATAAAATATACACGATTAAATTTTACTATAAAAAAATTAAGCAGTCTCAGGAATCAGGAACTCAGGTCAGCTCGAGTGGGAATCGAACCCACGACCTTTGGATAACCGGTATATTATCAAACACCGTTCCGACTAAATATCGTATTAAACCGAAACCATTATTTCCTAATTTCTCTCCTGCCTTCCACCTTTGTTTTGTGAGGATCTCATATGCTACATTCCTCTCTGAACATTCTAGAGTCCCTTCGCCCCCGGTAACACACATAACTATATAACTTGGATCCGCCTGTGTAGGGGACAAGAGTTTTTTTTTTGTTTGTCCGCGCCCAAAGGTTTTGATAAAGTCGTCGTCTCGGTTTCTTTAACAAAAGCTATAGCGGGTCTCTCTACGCTAGGTCTATCTCTACGCGTTGTATACGCCTCGACTCTATTATAATTCGTCCTATACCCCGCACGTCCTCTCTGATAACCTTTCCCTCGGAACACTCCGCGACCCCCCTTCCATGGACCAGTCGTCATAACAGCAGTTATTGGTTTTTTTTTTTTAAATCCAATCTCACCTGATGGAAAGTGTAGATGTGGTCTGAGATTGACCGCGCTCACCCATAAGGTGCCCATTCACTCTGACCTTGAATAGACCCATGTCATATGTGTCGGGAAACATAGTCGTCGGAAGAGCATTCCACAACTTCGCCGTCCGCACAAGGGAGGATGATGCAAAACGCTTAGTGCGGCAAGGTGGAATATCTACGACAAAGCGGTGGAGGTCCCCGCGACGTCTTGTCGTTCGATAGAAAAATGGAGATGGTGGAATGAGGTTATGGAGATTTTAAGCGCATTCCCCGTGGAATAGCCTGTAGAAAATAGACAAGCATGCGATTTGGCGGCGATGGCTCAGGCTATGCAGCTTTTTGCTTGTTAGGTCCTTATCACCTGTAATCCTTCGAGCACGTCTGTCTAGCAAATTAAGTGAGTCCAGGTGGCATTTGGTAGCTCCTTCCCACAAGTGTGAACAGTACTCTATGCAATTAATTATTTTTAATAATAATTAATTAATTATATTGGTTGTCCAACGCGCCTGTCTTGCCTATTGTTTCTAGCGATATTATATCTTATAGGTGTTACTCGCTGCCTCGCATCAATATTTTGTTCTAGATTCCTAAGAAAGTTAGCTTCATTTATAATAGTGAGTTCTTCCATTCTCGTAAACCATAATTGCTGTACATCTATAGAGTAATGTCTCATTATTGAGTTAATGAGGTCTCCCTTTCATTAAAGGTTATTGTCAAAGACTGCATTGTCTCTGTCTGTTCGGCAAAATTTTCAGACATAGAGATACCTGAATGAGTTAGATACTCCCCTCTGATTATTTTATACCTTACAGATTCCTGAATTTGTTCAGTCCAGCAGTTCCGTTTAAATCAGTCTCGAAATCGGCAAATGTGACCCAATCTCTTGAGTATAACTCCTTAACCATTTTGCTGTCATATTGTCAGACTTGTTCTTTGTCTTTCTAAATTTATTATCTTAGTTCGATCAAATAACCAAACCCCTTGTAAAGTGGAAAAGATTCGTTCCGCATTTCTAATGCATTAATTTTAGATTTTATGTTTTGCACGTGTTTGGGACGGCTGTTATTTACTTTAGTTGATGGAATTATTTTCTCGATGGTTAAAAAATATTATTTATTTATCACGTACATACACTGACCACTTCACATTCCACAAACTATATTTATGGATAACGGTAGTCAGTTTATAAGTAGGGCAATTGAAGGTCTTTTCAAAAAATATAACATACCAAATGTTTATTTTACACCTAGGTATACACCACAGGTTAAGCGTGGAACGTTATAACAGAACTATAATTACCTGTATTTCAACTTTTGTGGAAAACGACCACAGGTCCTGGGATATTTTCATACCTAAGATTCAGTTTGCTATCAATAGGTCGGTCAGCGAAGCAACTGGATTCACGCCATCGTTTTTAGTTTATGGCAGAGAGCTAGTAACCTGCAGTTCACACTATACTGACTCGGATCTGGGTAGCGAGTTGTTTTATTTACCTAGAGACGTATATGCGGAAAATTTGGGTTGTTTGTCTACGGTGCTTGATCAGGTACATTGCAAGTTATGGCAAGCACATTTTAAAAATACTTCTCATTACAACCTTCGCCGGAAGCCAGCGGAATTCGCAGTTGGTGATGTTGTGATGGAAAAAAAATAATTATTTTCTTAGTGATAAGGACAAAAGGTTCAGTAAGAAGCTAGCCCCAAAATTTGTTAAATGCCGAGTCATTGCAAATAGATCTCCACTTGTTTATGATTTGGAAGACATGTCAGGAAAGAATATAGGAACTTGGCATATTAAGGACTTTAAAATTAACAGGATTGAATAAGTAGTTTTAGAGATATGTAAAGATACGTACTGAAATAGAGCTTTCGAATTTTAATACGGAAGGTAATAAAATTCTTAGTAGGCGAGGGGGATATGTAACGTTGCACTTACATGATACCTAATAATAAAAATAAAACTAATATTAAACTTAATAATTATTATGTAAATAATAATCAAATCCTCTTAAATATTGTACAGTATTGTAAAGTGGTAACTGTACCACGCGCAGCGTTCTTTTGTTTCCAGCCGGGACCGATTGGTTTTTTTTACTAACGTCTCTGTGCGCAAGGTGACCGCTGGCAGATCCATTAAGCCACGCAAACCCAAAGCGGGCGCACGTCTGTCGCTCGGTTTAAAGGCTGGCAGATAGTCTCGTAAAGACGTAAACGACGTAGACGTTATATTTGTTTCTATACAAAAAAAGTGATAATTCATATTGCCCACAAGACGCATTGTTGGCATGTTTTCGTTGTTAAAGAAAGTATTAACTCCGATTGGGCTCCGAGGATCAGTTTCGAAGCTTGAGACTTGGCAGCTCACTTTCCATCACATCGCTCATCGTCGGTTACAGGCAGCCGTTGCAGGGAAGTGCCGGACTGCGGAAGCAGTATATTAGACGGGTTATTCGACCCCATAGACCTTATATACATATTACATTACCTAATTACATATTTCTTTTAATTATATATTTTTATGTGGACTGGTTGTTTCTTCTTAAACCCCCAACGTCACACACTTACGTTTGCAGTATACATTGCAAATAATGTTGGTCCCAATATGGACCCCTGAAACACGCCCTTATTAATACTATTCAATATCAAATTAATAAAAAAAAAATAAAAAAAAATTATTAGTATCTTATCTTATCTTAGTGGGGCCTGCTGAGGTTTCCCTCTGTCAGTAACACTTCAACCCATGGGGATCTTTTGTGCAAGCCCATCCTTTCACTCTTCCTCCTCTGTAAAGATAGATGCCATAAGTTTGGCAACGTCCTTAAGAGCAAAGAGCCGTCCGTAAGAGAACTTACTCCGTCCTAAGGCGTTTTCGCCTAGGAAGGATTTGGAGTGTTTCATACCCGGCTGCTTATTTCATTCGATGCCGTGCCCGTTTTCGATGTAGTCTTTTAAGGCCTTGATAATGGTACTTTGTGCAAGTGTCACGAACGGCTCAGGACCAATAAGCTGGGTCTCTGAGCCCTCCCTGGCAAGTGCATCCGCCATCTTGTTGCCGTGGATTCCCAAATGGCCTGGGACCCAGATAAATCGCACCTAGCTTGTTTAGAGCTTTGTGGTTTCCAGAACAAGGCCAGAGTCGATTCGGGGCGACATGAGTGACTTGAGCGCGGCTTGACTGTCACTCAGGATGTATGAATATATTGCGCTTTTTCATAGCCAACTCTATATTCTGCTTTGCGCATAGGAGTATTGCGAAAGTTTCTGCTTGGTAAACAGTGGCAAATTTTCCCATACTTTGACTATGCTTGAAGTCGTTATTATAGATGCATGCCCCTGTGCCCGACTTCATTTTTGATCCATCGGTATACCAGATTAGGTTGTCTTTATCCGGAGACGGTGGCCCTCGTTTCCATTCGTTCCTGGTTGGAACATAAACTTTAAATTTCTTTTCGAACATGAATATGGGCGATATTTTATCACACCCCATTCCCATGATCCTATCAGGAATGTCACTTGATTCCCATTTTGTGTGTCTGGTCAGAGATTTAGATGCGTCCCATAGTCCGGCCACCTTTAGTCTATGTACCGCTTTCTTTGCCTCTGTTCTCTGTTTCTATTACAATGCGCAGGGGTGGAAGGTCTGTGGGGACCTCCAGCGCTGCCGTTGGAGTGGTTTTAAAGGCACCAGTGATTGCCAGACAAGCTGTTCTCTGAAGTTTGCTAAGAACATTCTTACAGATCTTCAGCCTGGTTCTGGGCCACCAGACGATGCTACCATATGTGAGGATCGGTCTCACCATCGTCATGTAGATCCACCTAATGACTTTGGGGGTTGAGTCCCCAAGTCTTGCCATATGTAGACCGACATATGCCAAAGACTCTGTAAGCCTTGGCTACGGTTGTGTTCACATGCTGTTTCTAAGTAAGTTCCCTATCCAGCGTTAAGCCTAGATATTTCACTTCTTTGGACCAAGAGAGCCGGATGCCATAGAGTGTTAGATTACCCAGTCCCGTAGTGTTCCTCATTCTTGTAAAGGGGATGGCTGTTGTTTTCACCGGGTTTACAGAGAGTTGATGGGCATTGCACCATTCCTCCAGCAGACCCAGGGCACATTGTATTAACCCCGATACCGTAGAGGGAAATTTCCCACTGATAACATTCTGAGGTCCTTTTTGAAGCACTCGCAGTTAGTGGTCCTGGGGTTCTTCCTACGCACAGTTTCTATGGTTTCACCTAGTCTGTACCTAAAGCATATGTAGTTATGATCGGAAAGAGAGACCTCATCCAACACATGCCAGTTTGTGATGTTCCTTACCGCTCTATTGTTAGCAATGGTTACGTTGATCACCTGTGCCCTGCGGGCGTTGAAAAAAGTAGGCTTGCTACCTTTGTTAAGTAATTGCATGGGTGAACTCACCAGATATTCCAGAAGCTGAAGATGGGTATTCGATTTCGTACAACATCTATTCAAAAACCATAAAAATAATATCCATATTGATTTTATATCAAAAAGTTGCGTCCACCATTTTTGATCTCAATTTTAATAGCTAATCAACTCTTGCCTAAATATTAGCGAATTCTAAAATGGCGTTTATCCATAAAAAAACATATTGAAAAAGACATTACGCATATTATATGCAAAACACAAGCACATTCTAGAAACAACAAAATAAAAAATTAATGTATTAAAATTGCCTTTCTTCTGTGTTTCTAATGTTATAAAAATAAATTAAAATTGACTACACGCGTTTTTATTTATTGCGCCACTCCTGACGCGTGTGTCCCGAATGGAGTGTATGGCGAGCCCGAATCGCGCCGCGCCCCGCTCGCCCCGCACACCCCGCACGATTGCTCTGCCTAGACGTGCCCGTTGGCCGACTAAGAACTATATAGACTGTGGCTGTAGTATGATTTGTTGGAATACAAACAGTTCTGTTTCAGAAATAAAAAATGTGTAAACGTGTCAGTTGGTTGTCGTAAAAAGAAAATAAATAAATAAATTTCAAGACGATTATTAAAATCTATCATCAGATTGTCAGTGCGCGACAACTTTATTTACTGTTATTGTTTTAAAATGCCAAGGAGAAGAGGACATGACTTAGGTCGTCGAAGTCAATCAAATGTGCGACGAGCTAACTCACGTGCAAACCGCACTGACGACCAGTAAGAAAACAAATAATGATAAAATTCGTTTGTATGGCAGAATTGCGTTCCACAGTGAATAATAATGAAGTAGATAGGCTTATAGGCTTACAGTCTTACAAATAAAAAATTTTAAGTAATTCGTTAGCGTTAATCAATGGATAACTAATTAGTTAGCTAAAATTGCTACAAATAAAAGTTATTTAACGCTAAGCAATTGCTTAAAGCGGCGTAACTAACTGTCAAGCTTGCAAGCTGTCAACACTCCGAGACTCTGTTTAACTCGTTAAACAGCAAGATGGCGACGACGTCGCAACAGCTGTTTTTGTGACATGATAGACAAAACGCCAACGCGCACACTAACGTTCTAAGAAAGTTTTGCGATAGTTTTGCGAAAATTGTTGGCTTGAAAAATGGAAAATTATATTATATTATTAATATTGAGAGAATTAAGGAATCTACAATTAGATTTAGAAAAAAGTGACCGTTTAAATCTGTTTGATGTGTATGAAGACGGACAATTTTACACGAAATACAGATTTTCTAAATACAACATGCTGAAGATCATTGATAAATTCAAAGCAGACTTTAGAAATGATCCTAGAGGTTGTTCAGTAGGTACCAGTGCCTATCCAAATATGGCAGACGGTACTGAGGTCGTAACAAGGTAGGTAGGTAACCGTTTAAACTAACTTGTTTACCTACCTACTAGTACCAAGACAATGTTTCTTAAAGTGAGTTCCTGAATGAGAAAGAAATATCTATTTTATTTTATATTATTTTATTTATTTCTGGCACGGTAACAAAATACAAATCAAAACATACAATTTTTTACATACAATACCTAATATTTTTAAATTTGCATTTCAGTAACAACCGAGCACAACATTCAATTTAAATTATGTTGTGCTGGTGGTAAAGTAAAATTGCTACAATTGGTCCCACCACCACATCCATTACGCTCGTTAGTTTCTGGGGTGGGAAATTAATAATTTATCAAAAACAATAATTATGGTAAGTGGGCATGAAATTTTCCTGTACAAATATGCGTTGCGCCAAACGACGTCATTTGAAAGCAATTGTTATATTTTTGGATGTTGGCCAAGAAATGTTTAAAGTAATTTCCCACCCCAGCCGATAATATTAAGTATGTTTAAGTTTTGACCATATTTTTCACCAATACATGTAGGTGATACGAAGTTCACCGGGTCATCTAGTAAATAAATAAATAACAATTGCGAACGGAAGAACAATTGTGTTTTTATTATCTTAAGGGTAAGCACAGTGTTTTCATCTCAACTTGTCATCACTTAACAACAACATGATAAGTGATGATAAGGCCAATGGGGGGAGCGCACTTCACCTGGGATTCTCAACTACTAAAGCACTGGCTATCGTGGAAAGAGTTATGTGTTGCCAACTCTACATGTCAAAAAGTCGTTAACGTACGCTTGAAAAGTTGCTAGATGTCGCTAGCTATGGACAAAAATCAAAAGTCGCTAGAAGTCGCTAAATAATCCCAGTAGGCTGAGCGCTAGGGATGGAAACTGAGCGCAATTCTTTCACGTACCTCTAATTCTATTGTTTTACGCACGGTAGAATGGGGCACAGTTTTTTGGTCTGTTGGAATAAAAGAAAATAATTTGAGTATAAAACAGTTGAAAATAATAAAAAACATGTATTTAACAAACGAAAAGTCAAGAAATTAATACTAAAAATAAAATATAACAAAATATTATTTATTGCCACCAAATGAAAATAAAATTATTTCACAAATAAAAAGTCAAAAACTTACGAAAAAGTTTCTTCATTCATCATCAGAACTATCGCTAATAATCTGAAGAGTTAACATTTTGCCATACAAATTGCCGTTTTCGTTAACGTGATCGAATAGCGGATGAAACTCGCACTTGGCAAGTTGATTGGTCCCAATATTCTTTAGCACATCAATTAAATAAATAAATAAATAAATGTTTCCCACACTCACACCAATTATCTAGCTCTAAGAAAAGCTTAAAAACCTCGAGAAACGGATAAACATACTTAATTAAATACAGGTTAATTTAAGGCTTGACCCTCGCTCCGAGTCATTCCTGATGCAAAGGTTGTCTATCGCTGTTCAACGCGGAAACGCGGCATGTGTGTTGGGCACCTTTGCACCTGGAATGGCGCGGGGAGGGTTATTTGATTGAGCAGTGGTTGTTTTTATTTATTTTTGTTTTATTATTATTATTATATAATATTTAGGCTTTAAGATACTATTTCCCAATTTTCCACTTATACAATAAAATTATTTAAAAATAGGGTAGGTACCTAATATTTATTAAATACATACTTATTATACATAGGAAACACCCAGACCCGAAACAATTTAGATTCAAATTCAAATTCAAATTCAAACATTTATTTGCACAATATTGTGTACAATACATTGAGATGAGCGACAATGTTGAGCAGGGTCAACAATATTCTGCCTTAATTTTGTAGGCATGCAAATGTCAACACAGTATAAAATATTATAAAACCTATACATAACTACATAAATGCAAATTTTTAGCTTAATAAATTATATAATAAAATGTCAATAGAAATAAAAATTATTAATCTAAGTAGATACTAAAATTTGTAAATTAGTATTGCAATGAAGTAATTAGAAATAAATAGACTACAATTATAATTTTTTATTCATGTACTCACTAATGGAGTAAAAGTTGTGCTGTAAGAGCCATTGAAATAACTTTTTTTTAAATACATTTTTGTCTAGTGGCAGATCAATAATGTCCAACGGTAGTTTATTAAATATTTTGATAGCCATATAGTAAGCATTTTTTTGAAATAAAGTTAATTTACATTTGGGTATGGCCAATTTATTCTTTCTCGAACCTCGTATATTTGATCTACACTCTACGAACACACTAGTGTTACATTTTGGAAAGTATTCTGGGTGTTTCCTTACTAACAGACATATTTCCAGTACATACATGCACGGTAGAGGTAATATTCTATGTTTTTGAAATAAAGGTGAACAAGATTCTTCTTTTTTTATCCCGCATAAGGCACGAATACACTTTTTTTGTGATCTAAAAGCTCTTTCGAAATCTACGCTGTTACCCCACATTACTATACCGTAACGCAGTAAGGAAGAAACGTATCCGTGATATGCTTGTAAAGCTACTTGAAAAGACGCAATATTTTTGATTCTATTTAGTGCAAATACAAACTTGTTTACTTTAGTGCAGACTGTATCTATGTGCTTTTTCCAACTGCAGTGTTCATCTAAATGTATACCTAAGAATACTGTGCTGTCTACGATGTCAACTTTATTATTATTGTAGTGTATGTCAATATTAAGTTTTTTTGCTTTGTATGTATGAAATTGTATAGCTTTAGTTTTTAATATATTGATTTTAAGGTCATTTTTATTCATCCAATTAATTATGTCACAAAGTGTTTTATTAATGTCATATTCAAGTTGATCGATATTTTTGTTTTTAAATAGAAGTGTGCAGTCATCTGCAAATAAAAAGCAATCATTTTTAGTTATATCGGGAAGATCGTTGATATATAGAATGAATAGCAATGGCCCCAAGATGCTACCTTGGGGAACTCCGTTACTTATTTGTCGGTATTTTGATCTAGCATTTACTCGTGTTTGGTTTTCAATCCATGTTGTTTCAGTACATTGTTGTCTGTTGGACAAATAGTTAGCGAACCATTGATGTGCTATTCCTCTTACACCATAGTCATAAAGCTTTTGTAACAGTATCTCATGATTTACGTGATCAAAAGCTTTTGACATGTCAAGAAATACTGCTATTGTTGGTATCTTGTCATTAATTCCTTCTGTAACATTTTTGATTAATGAAAAACAAGCTAGTGAAGTCGATTTACCTTCCTGAAACCCGTATTGTTGTTTGAATAAAATGTTTTGCTTGGTAATAAAAGAGTAAAGGCGTGTCGCCATTACTTTTTCAAATATTTTTGATATCACAGGTATAAGTGTGATGGGCCTATAGTTACCCATATCACTATCATCTCCTTTTTTAAATAGAGGTTTAACTACTGATAATTTTAGTTTTTCTGGAAAACTTCCTTTTTCCATACACAAGTTGATTATGTATGCCAAGGGAACACAGATTTTTGATGAGCACATTTTAAGAATATCAGTTCGAATTTCATCATAACCCACTGATTTTGTGGGTTTCAGGCTCCTAATGATTTTTTGTACCTCACTTTCAGTTGTGGGGTACAAAAACATACTATTATTTAATCTATTTTTAATCGTATTTACTAATTTATTACCCGTATTTTGTGCAATGTCAATAAAATAGTCATTAAAAAGTTCAGCTATGTCATTTATATTATATTATATTATATTATTTTTGCATTAAATATGTATTTAGAATTATTAATTCTTTGCGCAGCGTTCGTACATTTGTGTAGTAATTTAGTGTAGTTCTGATATAGTCTCTTATTATTTTCTTTATTTTTTTTATTTGAATATATATAGTTGTAGTATAATTTGCGTTTTATTACACAGCTTTTTTTGAGTCCTTTTGTAACCCATTTTAATTTTTTTAAATTGAGATCTTTCTTTATTCTTGTGATGGGAAAGCAAAGATAATAAAAAAGAGAGAAGACTTCATGAAATGCGTTAAAGGCCTCATTAGGCTCTGTTTCCTCAAACACATTATTAAATGTCAGGGAATTTATATGTCTAAGAAACTGTTCTTCATTCTCAGTACTTAAATCTCTTTGCAGTTCATACCAATACAGCTTTTTATTGTAGTTTTCTAGGTAAACTGATAGAATTTGACATTTTGTATGATCAGACAATGATATTTCTTTATTATATCCTGTGGCTCCTTTTAAATTGCTAGCTATTAAATCTAAGCAGGCTTTTTTTCTGGTAGGTGTTGTAATATGTATCTGTAGGTTATAATTTTGCATGATACTGATTAAAGTCTGGGTATTTTTGTTACTTTTTAGGGTGTTAATGTTCCAATCCCCACATATTATTATATTTTTTTGTTTATTGTTTATTTTGTGCAATAATTTGTCTAGTTTGTCAAAAAATATGAATAAATTAGAATCAGGGGTTCTATACACACAAATTACAATTAAGTTCAAATCTTTAATAGTTAAACCGCAACACTCAAAATTTTTGTTTTCTGATAATTGGTCTGCTATTTGCAATTTCGTGCAGCATATGTGATTTGCAACTAAAATACAAGAGCCTCCTCTTTTTTCGTGTTCACGAGACCATATGGATCCTATTTTATAATTTGGTAATTTTAAATTTTGTTCGTGACCTCTTAGGATAAAAGTTTCTGACAGACATATTATATCCATGGTTCTCTTACTAGCTTTAAATACGTTAGAAAGTGCAATTTCAAGTTGATCCTTTTTTTTTAGTATACTGCATATATTTTGATGAAAACAGTATAGATTATGATTGTCGCTTGTCTCGAAAAAAAGTGTTTTTGTTCATATCTGCCGAAAGATTTTTATTTTTGAAGTAATAAGGGATCGTTCCTTTTTTTTGTTTTTGTAAGTTTTTTTTAGTGTGTAATATTTGCTGATCGGTAATATTAAGCGACTTTTGATATTGTTTATTAAAATAATAAGGAATTGTTCCTTTTGTTTGGCTCAATAAATTCATTTTATTTTTATACATATTTTCTTTTGAAATATTTTGTTTTATCTTTAGTAATGATCTTTTGTTGTAATCAATAGTGTCAATTTCCAATTTAATTTTATAACAAATATTTTGTAATGTCACATCATGTTCGTTTTCGGTCAATGATATATATTTACAGTTATTGTAGTTTTGACTTATTAATTTTATTTGTTTATCATTGTTAGCATTGTTTAGCATTGTTACGTTTAAATGTGTGTTATTTGTTGTTTGGATTAAAAGTATCTGTGTGTTTTGACATTGAGCTAAGAATACAGATAATTCACAAAATATCTTCGTTGGTATTTTGTCATTTGCACCAATTAATAGGATCAAAAAATCATCATTGTTTAAAGTCTTATGCAGTTTTGTGTTAAGGATTTCGTGAGTTTTTGCATTTGGCTTAGTAAATGAGGTAATCTTGAGATTCCGATTTTTACATTTTTTATTCAATAGTTTTGATAAATGAAGAGCCTGTTGATCACCCAGAATTAGTATCCTGTTTGTTTTTTTGCTAGTTTTAGTATAACAATCATATTTATCAAAAGAGCAAATTTTATTTATGGAATTACTACAATTATTTTTTACTAAGTTATTCTTATGCGATAGTTGTTGAGAAGCGCCATCTAGTGATGATGCGTTGATACTCTCAAAACGTTCACTATGATGTTCTGCAGCTTTTTCCTTGGTATTTATTGGTAGGTCCTCTTGAGCGATGCTTTCGTCGATAGATGGCTCTGAATGCCTGTCATTTTTAGGGAATGATGTGTTTCCTGGTGGCGAGTGCGAATCGTTTTCCGTATGAATATAAGTTTTTTTTGTTTGTAGATATTTCTGTAGCTCCATTCTCAGGCTGTTATTGTCTAATTTTAATTTTTCAATTTCTTTAATCGCTGAGAAAAAGATGTATTTCTAAATTGATCTGACCGGGGATCGAATTCGGGACCTCAGAGATGGCGACACCATGAAAACCGGTGTGCAAGCCACTCGACCAAGGAGGTCGTCAAAAATCGGGAAATCGTGGTTTTTCTTAAAGAGTACCTATTTAATCATTAAAATAGAGTTTAATGACTTCAGCTTACTGCCATGCTTGCCATATTTTATGAAGATAGTTAAAATATTTATTTATTTTTTTATTTAAACTCCAGAAGTCGTCAGAATAGTCGCTAGATTTTTTTGTCGCTAGACACATAATTTAAGCCGCCGTAGAAAACGAAATGTCACTAGATCTAGCGTTAAAGTCGCTAAACTGGCAACACCCACATAATCTTTTACGTCTTCCCATGTGCTTACAACAATCATTTCTATACAACGTGTAACAGAAAGGTGAGGTAGAATTGAACCATAGATTTAGTTAACTATATACTAAATCTATGAATTGAAAAGATTCAAAGTGTTACCTCTAGATCTTGTGTTGTACTAGAACATAATAAATTATTAACTTAAATTTGTCATGCATTCGCAGCGCCTCGGTGGCCGAGTGGCAGAGCGCTCGGCCCGATACCCAAAGGTCCCGGGTTCAATTCCCAGGTCGGGCAAAATGGGTTTTGCTTTGCCGGGGCTGTGGTCACCAACCCGCATTTGGCAAGCGTGGCGATTAAGCCATTACCCCTCAATTGTAGCGATGACTTGATTTCAATGATGGAGGCCTTTGTCCAGCAGTGGGACAAATAGGCTGTTTACTATACTTTACTTACTGTCATGCATTGTAAATTAAATATTTATATTAGTAAAGTCTAGATCTAGATCGTATACACTTTGGATCTTTTTATTTTCACCACATCTTTCGGTTACACGTTGTATACACGTTACATTTATTTTTGTTTCAGACTGGTTACCAATCGGGACTGGAGTGTTGTTGAATAGAAGAACGGTGCTTACAGCTGCAAACTTTTTGGAGCCTTACATGACCAGACAGAAGGATCTACGCATTTGGGCGCTCGGTAGACACGGCGCACACAACACCCCGTATCGGTACCGCGTGTGGCGTGTCAGAAGGCTCCTGCCCAAAAGTGACAACCCAGAACACTGGCATGGCCCTACCGGGGAGCACGTTCCTCGGCATGATATCGCTGTTATACACTCCTTTGATCAAATGTATATAGTTGGTTACACAGGCAGGTATTTGTACGCCACAAGAGCGAAGCTGACGGGCAAACACGACAAGTTGAGTGGTAATAATGCGGCATTGTGGACAGCTGGATCGGGTTTTATGGATCGGAGGCACATCCGCGAGAACTATAGGATAAAACGTGCCGAATTCACAAACTCCGATGTTGTCGACTGCTCCAAATATCTGCCGAAATGGTGGGGCAAATTCATATGTGTGTCGAATACAATACACTTGGCCGGTGTACAGAACGGTGGCGGCTTGTACTATACGAAGGAGTATGAATATGCTACCATCGTTGGCATCGGCTGCTTTGAGATCAGATACAATGAGGAGAGAGTTCTCGTGTTCACGGACTTGAGGTACTATGTCGATTGGATCACTACGTACGCGAACATTACCCCCGGCGAGTACTATGAGTACGCGTATCCGAAGTGGTTTATTGGTGTTGGGGGGGTACGGGATGACAATGCAAATAAGCCTTACATACCAAGTTGGAGTATAAATTATGATATTTTCCCACTGGGCTAGAAATAATGTTTTGAAAACTCAAACAAACAAAATAAGGTGACCACAGGAAGTACCGCACTCGAACAACAACACCGTCATCGTCAGCTTGTCCTCCTGACCGCCCTCGTACTACTCGTAGTACATAAAAAAAATAGTAATTGGCGGTTATTAATCTTTATTGCGGTGTAATAACCTTGGAGCGGCATCTACCTTTTGCCCGCAGAACAAACTAAGAAAAAAAAAATTTGTATTTTTTTCAAATACTAGGGTCTTTATTTACAATATATCAAAATCTAACGGTGAAATTAAAAAATAGTATCTAGAATAGCCAGCAGGCCATATTAGTCCACTGCTGGACATAGGCCTCTCCAAGTGCACGCCGCCGAGCTCAAGCAGCGAGCGCACACAGAAAATCTCTCAGGTGCACGGAAGCTCACAATAGTTGCGCTTCGACTGTTCCGAGCTGGGTGGCAAGTGCGAGTTTCATCCGCTATTCGATCACGTTAACGAAAACAACAATTTGTATGTCAAAATGTTAACTCTTCTCGTATGCCGCCAGGAGGCGCTGCTTCAATGCCATACTAATTTTCGTTTTCGTTAACCAAGTGTCGCCGCACACGGGCCACACGCGACAGCCACAAACGCCGCCACGAGAAGCTAGAAGCGGCTACAAAAGTAGCTGAAGCGCACGACAACCACTTGTGGTCGGTAGTAGACACGTGCGGTCAGTGTCCGCTACTTTTTTAAATGCAGTATCAAATGGACTCCGACGAAGAGAAGTTCCGAGCTGGGTGGCAAGTGCGAGTTTCATCCGCTATTCGATCACGTTAACGAAAACAACAATTTGTATGTCAAAATGTTAACTCTTCTCGTATGCCGCCAGGAGGCGCTGCTTCAATGCCATACTAATTTTCGTTTTCGTTAACCAAGTGTCGCCGCACACGGGCCACACGCGACAGCCACAAACGCCGCCACGAGAAGCTAGAAGCGGCTACAAAAGTAGCTGAAGCGCACGACAACCACTTGTGGTCGGTAGTAGACACGTGCGGTCAGTGTCCGCTACTTTTTTAAATGCAGTATCAAATGGACTCCGACGAAGAGAAGCTAGCAGCGCCGGCGGCGGCGTCAACCGTGTGCGGCGAGTTCATATAAAATGTATGAAAACTATAGGAAATATGCCGGTGACATCGTTTTGTGGTTGTGGCCGGTGGCTCGTGTGCGGGAACCCTTATCGAATGAATACGGAGAGTAAACAAAACTCACACTAGGCACCCAGTTGTTCCGAGATTCGTGTCTGTGAGAGGGTCTGTGTGTGCGCCGGCGCCGCTCAAATACACGCGTATTAAACTAACCTTCGTAGCTCTCCTAATTTTGTATCTCAGCGCTGCGCATAATCGCTCGCATGCAAAACGCTAACATGAACGCAACTCATAGTGCATTTTCTAATACCCTAGCTATACACGGTTATTTGAAAAAGCATCAACAACCTCGCACGACTAGATAGCTAACATCATAACAACATTTGTTCTACGAGTTTTATCATAACTCATGATACATTAATTAAAAATGATTTTCCAAACTTTTATTGTACTGTCGATGTCGTGACATTTGTTAGTCTATGTTCCATTCACATACGAAAAGGCGACGCGCGCGACATGCTCGCGATTTCACGATGCGATCCGCACAGAGTTAAGAAAATTCAGACGTAAAATTAAATTGATATTTATATTTGTATGAAAGTAAAATGTGTCAAATTATCAAAAGTTGCAGAACAAATGTTGTTGTATAAGATGTTAGCTACCTAGTCTTGAGAGGTTGTTGATGTTTTACAAATAACCCTGTATAACGTGTAACAGAGAGGTGTGGTAAAAGTGAAAAGATCGAAAGCGTATCCGATCAAGATCTTGTTTTTTTTCCTTTTTTTTAAAGTGCTAATAAGTGATGTAACGAATAGTGTATTTTATGAATACGAATACAAATAATTATTTTACTATTCGGCGAATACGAATACGAATAGCTGTAGTCAAAGCCAATAAAACAGGCGAATTAGTATATAAATACTTTGGTAAATTTTTATTTAAAAAGCACATACTTAAAGTGCAAATTTTTTGGTGACAGACAATTTCTTTTCTCCGTTTGTATATTGCCAGCTATTGAAAACTTCTGAGGCTACAGTGAAAGGTTTTAATGAGAAATATTTCCTTGACAATTTTTTGTTGTCGGGAAATGTTTATCCTCACGCTCAAAATTCAATGGGTGCAATAGATTCGGATGCGGATGGCAATAGATTCGGAAGTTTGAGATCGGCATCGACTTTGTTCTTTGTAAGTACGTTTGTTCTTTGGTCTTTCCAGACATCACTTTTCTCACGTTTTTATTATTTAAACGACTTCAAAAAAAGGAGGAGGTTACTCAATTCGACTCGTATATTTTTTTTTCTATGTGTGTTCGCGGATAACTTCGTCGTTTATGAACCGATTTTGATGATTCTTTTTTTGTTGGGTAGAAGATATTCCAAGGGTGGTACATGATAAAAAAACCAGGATCTGATGATGGCATCCCAGAGAAATCGAGAGGAACCTTCGAAAATCGTAGTGGCGACTAGTGCGTTTGTTAATGTTTTCATTAAGTATTTTAAAGCACTACTATTTAATGAAGGTCAGGAGTCGATCTGATGATGGAACCGAAAGACAGTCGAAGGAACTCCTCAATGATTTACAGCAATTACATGGTGTTTGCAATCACTTAGAGGGGTTGTGACTGTCATTAGGGGTCTGATGATGAAGACGAAGGACTTTCAAGGGAACTCCTCAACGTTTTACAGTAGCTACCTTGTGTTTGGTCTTAATTCATTTTTATTGATAAGAACTTTGCTCCCATATGGGTTATAAGTGCCATTACAGGTCTGATGATGGAAACCATAGACAGTCGAGGGAATTCCTCAACGATTTACAGCTGTTACCTTTTGTTGGGCTTACTTCATACGGTTCAATATGCCAAAATGTTTAGTTGGTACAAAAATAATACCTAATTATGATTGAAGTTTTACATAGGAATACCATTTCATACTAGGCCGTCGTTTCCTCATCCGAGAAGCATCCTTGTTAGGTCTACGTCTACCCATCACTAAAAATAGTAAAATAAAATAATTGTAACCAACTTTAAAAAACAGGAAACTTAAAAAGTAAAAACAGCTCTAAAAAGCAAGAAATAATATTGAAATCATATTATTAAAATTACCTGGATACGCATGTCAGTTTTAAATAATGTCTACTGAAGTCGGGTGGGGCTTTTACAATAAAACTATAAAAGTTTAAATGAAACAAAATTGTCCCCCAGCCGGCCACCAACCACCCGACTTCAATAGGCATTAATTAAAACTGACATGCGTATCTAGATAATTATTAATATGGTTTCAATATTATTTCTTGTTTTTAGAGCTGTTTTTACTTTTTTAAGTTTCCTGTATTTTGAAGTCGGTATTTTTTTGTTAAAAATTATTTTTGGGATGACATTTTGATAATTTAAATTTTCTTAGCACAATTTTACAATCAAAAATATCATACAGCACACGGGCACACCAGACAACACCAAAAGTAATAATAATAAGCAACCTGGAGATAGCGGTACTAAGCCAACCGAAATGTGAATTGCTTTGAGGGTAATCCCTAAATAAAAAGACTAAAACGTCAACAAAATAATATATTCGGATACATGAATCGCAGCTCGGGTGCATTCCGTTGTTCTAAAAATTTTTTTTTCGAATGACGGCCTGATATCTGCGAATACGAATATTCGTATTCGTTGGATCACTAGTGCTAATTGCTGCACTGAAGCTGAATATATATATATATATATATATTTTTTCAGCTTATATTATATATATTATAAAATACAATGAAAATATAGATAGATGGCGTGGTCGATCACCGGTCTCACACCTCAGAGGCCCTGGGTTTACTTCCCAGCGGGGGTACATGTCCGTTCTAGACCTATGTTGTACCTATATCATGTTCTATGACCATTATGCTACCGGGAAAGCTGACGTAAGCACTGAATATACCGATCGGCTATGCAATAGGCTTAGCCAAAGTAACATTAAGAAAACGATAGCGAAGTTCGAAAAGAATAAAATGTATGGGATTGACATAAGCCGCGCTAAATCACGTGGTCAATCTTATGTCAATCCCATACATTTTATTATTTTAGAACTTCGCTATTGTTTCTTAATATTACTTTTGAAAACATTCAGTGCTTACGTCAGCCTTCCCGGTAGCATAATGGTCAGTGCAGCTGCCCGGATTGCGGAAGACCCAGGTTCGATTCCTGGCTAGGTCGGGTAGGCATTTAATATTTTCACTGTATTTTATAAATATTTAGCTCGTGTATGTGTATTTACTAAGACAATTTATTATTAACTTTAATTTGTCGTGGAAATTGTAAAAATAGTCATTGCGTCATGCGCGCAATAGCAAACAGCAGTGATCATAAATGTAAGTACACAGAGGTTACTAAACCACTAGGGCTGTGACTTTTATATTTCGATGTGACGTCACTATAGAAATATTAAATTTAAAATTACATAATAAACTTAAGTTAATAAATATGTCTTAGTCTGTCTGCGCCACGTAAAATGGAACGTCGCGGCGAGCGGTTGTGACGTCAAGAGAGCCGCCATCGCCGCCATCCAACGGATATACACCTTTGCATCCGACCACCTGCTATAGCCCTTGACTACTTGAATTTTATATAACGTCCTATATTAATTTGTTAAAATATACATTGTCCAAATTTAAATACCATTTTGTTTTGCAATACTTGTAGCTGTAATAAAAGCAATTTAAAAGCTATCGAGGTTATACTCAAATAGAACTTCCAGTGGCCCGCGTGGCCATAAAGTGGCGACCGTGACAGGACTTAGCGTACTAAGCTAAGTCCCTAGATTATTTCTACGAAGCGCCTGAGCTACAGCCGGTCAGCCTCCAGCGCCGCAGCCGTCCGCCAGGTCCAGCCTCCGAAACATCGCCGGAACTCCGTGGCCCAGCCACGCAGTGCAGCCATCGAGTCATCCCCGGCAGCCCATCGAGTCCAAGAATCAAGCCCAGGAACGAGTTTAAGACACCCGCCCACGTCGTCGGTCAGCCAACCGCATCGCGACCAGGCCAATAAGCTAAGTGTCCTATCCTTCATCAATCTCGCTATTCCACTATCTTCCATTCCATTGATTCCCATCTATTTCCATCCTAGCTAAAATCTAGTGCAAAGATCTGTGTTTTAAGCGCGCCTATAGTGCTTAAGGTTAGTCAAGGGCAAAGCGTGACGTGTGCACGTGTCACGCTGCTTTGCATTGATTTCGTTATATTTCTATATTTTGCGTGATCATTTCAGTGCTATTAACAAATCAATGCAAATCACCATCATAATTGCTACACATTTTGTATATTTCTATTTTATATTGCTACAAATTAAAACTCGCAACATTACTATCATCATTTAGGTTACAAATCACTTCTCTGCTTAAAATAACCGTACCAACCTCGTTAATTACGCACTACGCTTCATCCAACTCAATCTATCGCTTTGGGTTGTGCCCACAATAATAATAACTATAAAGTCACTGTCCATTTTAAATTAATGCTGCTAAGCTGCATAAGCTTTTCACTACGGCCTATCATAAGTATTGCCCATAATCACTATTCTAGTTAACGTCTATTATCACTTTATTTTGTCACAAAGTACTATTTCGCTTTGTTCAAAGTATTTGGCCGACTATTTCAGCTTGGAGAAGAGTGACGTGCGGCCGCCTGCGCCCGAGCGCCCTCGCCTAGTGACCCGATTCCTGCTCAACCCTAGCTGCGGACACAGTAACGGTATCTCACGAAGGAGGAGCGTAAGCTATTTAACTATTACATAATCGGCGCATGATCAGCTGTTCATTATTTCTTTGGTTGCGCATTTAGTTTGCGTTTGAGGTTGCAAATATAAATATTTTAAATTACAATGGCTGAGTCTAGTCTAAAGGAACTCTCAACTAAGCGTAATCACTAAGTTTAAAAATTATTTAGACTCGCTTTCAAAGATATCTATTCTTAGTCCCATACAAGTGAACGAGTTAAATATTAAATTGTCGCGTATTGAGTCATTATCATCTATATTTGAAACCGTTCAAAGTCAAATCGAGATTCTAAACCCTTCCGGCTTGGAAGTCGAATTAACGGAACGCGATAATATTGAGACTGAGTTGTCAATATGTATTGCCACTGCGCAAGAGATTTCCAATGTGCAAGTTTCAAACAAAACTGGCAGGGTTGATAGTCAATGTAGCAGCTTCCGTCAGTGTTCTGAGTCACAAAGCGTTGGGTTTAAGTTACCGCAAATTCAGATCGCTAAATTCGATGGATCCTTCTAACGGTGGCTCGAGTTTCGAGACATGTTTATTTCACTTGTCCACAACAACGAACGCATTCAAAATATTCACAAGTTCCATTATTTATCGTCATATCTAGAGGGTGATGCTTCCCGTGTTATTAGCAATCTCGAAATGTCTGACGCCAATTACACCAAAGCATGGAGCTTGCTATGCGAGCGATACAACAATAAAAAACAGCTCATAAACAATCATCTCAATTCGCTGTTCAATATTGAACCTATTTCGCGGGAGTCTGAAAAATGTTTAAGGTCTTTAATCGACCATGTAGGTAAAAATTTACGAGCCTTGTCTAGTTTAGGGCAGCCTACAGACAAATGGAACACCCTCATAATTCACATGGTTTCTTCAAAATTGGATACACATACTAGTTTGAAATGGGAAGAGCATCGTAATTCGCTTGACGACATGCCGACACTTGAACAGTTCAATCAGTTTCTAAAAAATCGTGCGGATGTTTTAGAAACCATAAATAATAATAAGTTAGATAAACATAAGCGCACGTCAATCCCCAGTATAAGCAATTCACACAAAACGAAAGACTTTCATTCTAAGTCGTTCTCCTATACTGCTCAATTAGATACCAATAAATCGCACACGAATAATTTTAATCAATTGTCTAATTGTGTCATTTGCAAACAAGCTCATCGTATTTACGACTGTCCTACGTTTTTATCAAAATCACCTGAGCAACGCATAAAAGAAGTTATCAATCTTAAATTGTGTTTGAATTGTTTGCGCCCCGGCCATAATAGGTTCTCATGCAAGCTGGGTCCGTGCCGCGAATGCAAGAAGCGACACAATACACTATGCCATAAGGTCGTTTCTTCTTTGCCCGAAAAGACTAATATGTCATCCGCACAAACAGATGTTAATGTTAATTTTTGCAGTGAGCCTACGAGTCAAGTTTATTTAGCCACTGCATTGATCGATGTTGTCAATCCTTCGACGCGCAAGTCGGAATCTATAGCATACAGCAATAACATACAGCTTTTAGGGCTCGATTGTTTGCCAACCATCCCTATAAAGGTGGTAGGTATTGGGAACACAGATTGTAATAATATGAAAAAGCGTTGCATCATTCAATTAAATTCATTACAGACTGATTTTAATGTTACACTTTCGTGTTGTGTGTTACCGGAGCTCACAGGAGACCTCCCTAAAGTTTTTGTTGGGTTACACAAGTTCAATATACCTAGTAACATTAAATTAGCTGACCCATTATTTTATCGAACTTTTAATAGGCGCAGACCTGTTTTGAGACATTGTTGGCAATAAACAGCAATCGTTAGGCGTAAACAAACCATTTTTACGTAGTTCACAATTAGGCTGGGTAGTGACCGGTCCTATTGTTTTGAATAGTTGTGAACCTAGAAAATTACATTGCAATTTTTCATCAAGTGCTTCACCACAATCGGGTGACAGCCTAGAAAAGCAGATTTCACGCTTTGGGAGTTGGAAGAACTACCCAAAAGACTATTACTAAGTGAAAGCGAGAAGGCATGTGTTGAACATTTTAATAAGCACACCACTCGTCTATCCAACGGGCAGTTTTGTGTCAGATTGCCGTTGAAAGATTCACCTGATTGCCTAGGTGATTCTTACAAGCTTGCTGTAAAGCGATTTCGTGGTTTAGAAAGACGCTTTAAAAATCAACCCCTATTGAAACAAGCTTATACCGATTTCATAAAAGAATATCAGGAGCTAGGGCACTGTTCTGAGTCTACGATTCGCATACCGGAACCCAGTTATTTTTTGTGCCATCACGCTGTTTTGCGACCTAATAGCGAATCCACAAATTTACGCGTTGTGTTTGATGGTTCAGCTCCCACTACATCCGGCATTTCGATCAACGACCTTCAACTGATAGGGCCGAATATACAAGATTCCATCTTCTCAATCCTTCTGAGGTTTCGTCAATACAAGTACGTACTCACGGCAGACGTCAGTCAAATGTACAGAAACGTACTGTGTCACAAGCATGATAGAAACCTTCAGCTCATATTGTGGAGAGAGGATGAATCTTTGCCCATCAAAACGTTGCGGCTCAATACCGCGACTCCGTTTCGCAAGTTCTAGTTATTTGAGTACCAGATGTCTTTGGCAATTAGGTGAAGAATGTTCGGATGAGCTAGTGAGAACCATTATCCAGCATGATTTTATGGTCGACGATTTGCTGACTGGAAGTCAGAGGGAGGAACAGCTCATACACATTATGGAATCGGTAACCAAAACATTGAGCTTGGGTTGTTTCCCACTACGAAAATTTAGGTCTAATTTACCTTCAATATTTAAATCAACTCAAATCAATTTGCAGGGCGATTTAAGTCTTAGCGATTCCACCAGCACCTTGGGTTTGGGGTGGAATTCTACTAGTGATAACATACATTTTTCTATTAGGCTCCCAGATAAGCCAACAGTAATTACAAAGAGAACTGTACTCTCTAGTTCCCTAAAAATATTTGACCCTTTAGGGCTGTTAAGTCCCTGCACAGTTCTCCCCAAAATGTTGATTCAACAATTATGGATACACAAATTGGACTGGGACGAAGCTGTGCCTAGTGAGCTATGTAAACAATGGGAAAGATATCAATCTAATGTTCACAATCTTAAATTTATTTCAATACCGAGGCATACCGTATGTGACGCGCCCATCTCCATTGAGCTTCACACGTTTAGTGACGCTTCTATGTTAGCCTATGGAGCATGCGTGTATCTTCGCTCCACTGACACTCAAGGCAGGGTCAGTGTCAAGTTACTTTGCGCTAAATCAAAAGTAGCACCTATTAAACCCACTACGATCCCTCGACTCGAACTATGTGGTGCATTGTTAGCTGCGCGCCTATGCAAGGCTGTAAAGGAGTCTCTGCGCTTAAAGATCAGCCATTTTATTCACTGGTGTGACTCCACTGTAGTGCTAGGTTGGTTACGCAGCCCGCCTAGCACTCTAAAAACGTTCGTAGCCAACCGGGTCGCTGAAATTGGTGAGATCACTCAGGTATCTTCATGGCGTCATGTACCAACTCAGTGCAACCCCGCTGATGCTATTTCTAGGGGTGTTGATCCTAGCCAAATGCTTAGCTTAGATTTGTGGTGGTTGGGCCCATCTTTTTTGCAACATTGCGAAGAAGACTGGCCTACACTACAAACACAAACCGAGGGGGAACTACCTGAATTAAAATCACACACAATTACTTTACTAGAACCTATTTTGAAATTTGCAAATGCCTCAAACTACACAAGATTATTACGTGGATTAGCTTACGTTCTAAGATATATACATAATAAAAAAACCCCTAATTCTATATTTACAGGAAACTTAACAACTAGTGAATTAAATTTTGCCTATTTACAACTAATTAAATTATCACAAATAGAATCGTACAATGAGGAAATATATACATTAAAAAAATCAAAACAATTAAACCAAAATAACAAGCTTCTGCCTTTAGATCCAGTTTTAGACGAACAAGGTATTTTAAGAGTAGGTGGTAGACTCAACTTATCTACTTACAGTTCTGAGATAAAGAATCCTATCATACTGGACTCTAAACATCATTTAGCCAAAGTAATTTTTCGTCACGAACACATAAAACAAATGCACGCAGGGCCTCAACTATTGTTATATTCAATTAGACAATATTTATGGCCAATCGGCGGTCGAGAACTAGCTCGACGCACCTTTCGCAACTGTTTCACGTGCAGGCGCCTTCAAGGTCAAACGCTAGCTCCTAAGATGGGCAACCTACCCGCTCAGCGTATTACCCCGGGGTTCCCATTTCAAACAGTGGGCATGGACTTTGCTGGCCCATTTTCAATTTTAGACAGAAAGGGCAGGGGTGCTAAAACCTTAAAATGTTATTTGTGTTTGTTTATTTGTTTTCGAACAAAATGCGTTCATCTTGAAGCAGTTAGCGAACTGTCTAAAGATGCATTTATTTTGTCACTACGCAGGTTTATTGCCCGTCGGGGTAAACCATTGGAAATCTTTTGCGACAATGGTCGTAATTTTTTCGCAGCGGCCAAAGAAATTGGACAGTTCATCACATTTAATTCTAGTTCTTTTACTGATTTTGCCGCCAACGAAAAAATAAAATTTTGCTTCATACCTCCTTACGCTCCTCATTTTGGTGGACTATGGGAGTCAGCAGGAATCCGATCCTCTAAAACTATTATTAAAAAGTGTTTGGGCCATACTAACTTAACTTTTGAAGAGTTGTCCACACTCTTTGCACAGGTGGAAGCTATCCTCAACAGCAATCACGATTTCCTATCTCTCTCTCCAGGGCACTTCTTTATTGGCCGGCCGTTGACTGGATGGCGGCGATGGCGGCTCTTCTTGACGTCACAACCGCTCGCCGCGACGTTCCATTTTACGTGGCGCAGACATAATTCCCCCTCCTTGAAGACTGAAGTCTTCAAGCATCTTGCTCTTCAGCGGTAGGCAAGGAACAAATTCGTGTGAGGGCCCTGCGAATGCGACCTCTTGCAGTGTCTATGTCCGCAACTCGAGATATGCCATCAGTGCCAGGGAACAGGCTCGCGACGCGACCCATTCGCCAGTTTAGAGGTGCACCAGCACCAGATCGCCAATGTTCAGCGTGGAGTGGTTAGTACGCCAATTGGAGCGTTGTTGCAGCTCGCTGATGTACTCCTTTTGCCAACGAGTCCAAAAGTGCTGGCGAATCTGCTCAAGCCGCGCGTGTCGACGAAGTGAGTTTGGGTTGGCGTCCTCCAAGGCAGGCGACGGCAGCGCAGTCAGTAACTCTTACAACATCTAGATCGAATACTTTGGATCTTTTCACTTTACCACACCTTTCTGTTACAAGTTGCATGGATTATCATAATGTCATGTCACATGAGTGAAGCGGGTTCGACATGACACGGGACCTATTGCGAAATCCTACGCACTATACAGGGCGTCCCACGGCCATGCCACATGGAGGGAAAGTACCTTAATTATTAGAGATGGAACATTTTACTGAGAGAAGACTTTATTTTAATTTTAAAAACAATTTAAATTTCATTCATACATTTTTAAATAATTGCCTGGTTGAACCGGGAATCGAACCCGGTACACGAGAAAAAAATCACCTGTAGTTTTATCATACCGATCGGAAGGCTTCATCATAAGAATTATTTTTTGCCCTATAACATAGCATCAGAAATAAAAGGAAGACCATGAATTTACGAAAGGAAATGGTGCGTACTTTTCAAGTGGGTACTCATTAGTAACAGTTTATGTCCTTACGGCAATGTCAGCTTTTCATTTTTCTGAACATAATTTTACATTAAATGTTAAAAAATTCATGGTCCTTCATTTATTTCTGATGCATTATTTAGCAAAAAATAATCCGTATGACAAAGCCTTCCGATCGGTATGATAAAACTACAGGGATGATTTTTTCTCGTGTACCGGGTTCGATTCCCGGTTCAACCAGGCAATTATTTAAAAATGTATGAATGCAGTTTAAATAGTTATTAAAATTAAAATAAAGTCTTCTTTCAGTATAATGTTCCATCTACAATAATTAAGGTACTTTCCCTTCATGTGGCATGGCCGTGGGACGCCCTGTATATTATGTGGTTAGTATTTCTGTGAACGTAGATGCTGGGAAAGAGTAGATTACAGGATGTTTTTATTAAATCTAATTACTTTTTCTTTACCCTATTGTTCTTGTTTATTTTTTTTTAAGCGACCTTCGTCTCACCATGTTTTAAGGGATGAGGCTGGTAAGATGGAAGTGCACTTTACCCAGAATTGTTAACCACCGAGGTACTTTAGCTGTTTGGCTGTTAGGCTGTTTTATCTCTTAACTGTCGGAACACACCTCATATTAAGATAAGATGGTAAGTAGTAGCTAGCCAGGACAGACTTTGAACAAGGCTTCATCATCATCGCCTTCTAGATGAGACGGTAGAGAGATAGAGGACGGGCCATAAACCACTACGCGGGCCCAGTGCGGATTGGTGATTGTTAACGACGATCGATTGAGCCCCTTAAAAAACAAGACTTACCAGCAATCAAAACTAGAACTGACATGTACCCCCGCTGGGAAGTGAACCCAGGGCCTCTAAGGTCTGAGACCGGCGATCGACCACGCTATCACTAAATCACAGCGATATATCTATCTGACGGGATGGCTCGAAGAGATTGCTTTAAAGCGTTAAAACCTCCAAATCTCCAAAACACCAGTTTGCCTAGACAGGCCAGATACGAACCCACTTTCGCCATACCTTTATTATTATCTATACATATAATAAGAACGTAGGAATAAAAAAACTGTAATTGCAAGATTTAAAAAAAAAATTACACAGGGTGCCAGGGTACGGAACACGATAGAATAGTTTTAAAAAAAATTGTTTGTTTGTTTGAACACGATAAACTCGAGAACTACTGAACGAATTTTGATCCGGTCTTTACCAAAATGCTAAGTAAATTCCGGAGAATAAGATAGGTACATAAATACTCGAAAATACAGGGTGTCTCATTTAAATCGGTCAGTATGGGAAAGTCTGAAACTATAAGACATACGAAGATCTGTTCTTAGGAACCATGTCATTGATTTTAATGAGAAGAAAAACTGCATTCATACATTTAAAAAAAACCTGTACTCAGCTCGGGAATCGAACCCGGTTGTTTTGAAAAAAATAAACTTACACTATTTCTATTTAGATATCGATTGTGTAGGTCTTAAGCAGTAAATGGCTCTTTGAAACATGATGTCTAAAATGAATAAAATGCATTGTTTTCTCGTACTTTAATTTATTTTAGTAGGTGTTCGAAGTGACCACCGTTACATTCAACAAGTTCAGGCATGTAAAATTGTCTCTATGGTTGTTTGTACCTCTTTGCTGGTTTTGTAATTGTAAGATCGTTACCTAAACGTGTTGAATATTGTATTGAAAAAAACGGTGGTCACTTCGAACACCTTCTAAAATAAATAAAAGTATGTGAAACAATGCATTTTATTCATTTTAGACATCATGTTTCAAAGAGCCATTTACTGCTTAAGACCTACACAATCGATATCTAAATAGAAATAGTGTAAGTTTAATTTTTTCAAAACAACCGGGTTCGATTCCTGAGCTGAGTACAGTTTTTTTTTAAATGTATGAATGCAGTTTTTCTTCTTATTAAAATCGATGACTTGGTTCCTAAGAACAGATCTTCGTATGTCTTTAGTTTCAGACTTTCCCTTACTGACCGATTTAAATGAGACACCCTGTATAATAAGAACGTAGGGATAAAAAAATCTGTAATTGCAAGATATCAAAAAAAAATACACAGGGTGCCTTAAAATCACTTGCGGAACACGATGGAATAGTTTAAAAAGAAATTGTTTGTTTGTTCGTTTGTTTATTTGTTGTTTGAACACGATAAACTCGAGAACTACTGAACGGCTTTTGATCCGATTTTACCGAAATGCTAAAAAAATTCCGGAGAATAACATAGGCTACATAAATACTCGAAAATTGTTAAATTTTGATTTGGTCTAAACCGGGATTTAATCCTTGGTTGCTTGGCAACTGTTGTTTATTATGTAACATAGGAGAATTGTTTTAATGAGTTTTACGGCTCTGGCATTTGAGGCTCTGGCTCTCTATTGCTATCGTGTTTTACGGCTCTGGGTTGTTTGCTCTTTTGAGCCTGTCATTGATAGTTGTTGCAATGAGAATACCGATTTTGATGCGGTTATCACCAAAATGCTTAGAAAATTTCGGAGAATAACATACAAATCGAAAAATGTTAAACAAATTTTGATATAAATATTTATGCGACCAACTGTTAGATACGTTCGTTGAGTTATTATTTTAGAAAAGTTTTGTTACTCTCTAAGGTTACCTACCCCTTATTAAATCTGTGAGGCACCTAAGCGAACATTAGCACCGCAGTAGTAAAGCGACGGAAAATAAAAACAAGCTCGAAATCACGCCCATCATTAAACTTGGCTGTACATACACCTTTTGTTTCATTTTCCAAAATAACCAATAATAATATGGCTATTTAGTCGCGCCTGCGCGCGGCGCTTATTGCAGTTTTCTAATACACAGAACTGTTAAAAGTTAAAACATTACCTAGTCGTTGCCCAAAATAATATCTCTATTTTTTTAAGTATTGCACATAGAAGATATCTTGAATTACATAACTTGGCTGTATAAACCTTTGGGTCGTTGCCCAAAATACTTAATGTTATTTTTTTTAATCTATTTGGTGAAAAAACGCGGGAACAGGAAAATTTAAAAAAAATTGGCGCTCAAATTTTGAAACGAACAGAAGGTAATTTTGATGTATTGCAATGCAATACCTATTTTTATTTTGTTAATAATTTTCGAATTATATTAACTATTCATTGTGTAAAAGTCTTTTTATTTTCCATTCTTCTATCGCATAAAACGGTGGCTACCTCTGGTATCTGAGTTGCAAAAATGTTTTGCAGGGTACAACTGTATTAGAGGCACGGACTTCAGATTTTTTTTTTATTAGAGGTAACTTCTTTCTGTGTCCTGTGATCTACCTCTAAAAAGCTACATAACAAGATGCCACGAAGAAGATCAAATTTATCGCAAGTATGTAACATAAAATGTTATACTGTATTACCTAATAGACAATAATATAATTTATTACAGTTCTCAATTTACTGATATTTTGTATCTACGAATAAGAACACAGTTGGTAAATAGTTTTTGGTGCCTTCTAGCCGACAACCAATAATCCTGGACCGCTACCTATGCTAATCGATATCCAGCTTCGGTGGACAAGGCAAAAAAAATTTGAAGTCCGTGGTTGGACAGTATAACAGTAGACACATCTTAGCTAAGATACACCTGTGCCTAGGACGACTCCGGACGAATACCTGTGCTGTAAAATACCAATTTAATTACATATAATTGAGCGTCAGTAAACCCATTTCAGGTTTGTATGACGTAGCAAATACGCGCAACCCACCGAGAAACGGTGTTGTATACCTACTGAATGTATATGGAGGGATAATTGAAACGGAAAACTGAGTGAGAATCTGTATGAACAGGACGATTCTGTGCTTCAAACTGAATATATGTATGTACATGGCAGAGATGATAGTCGAAAGAATAAGAGACAATGTGTGAAAATAATGATGGACGTAAAGGAGGCACAGGAAGTATGCCAGAACCACACTAAATGGAGATCGATTGTCTTTGTCTATCTTAGCATTCCCAGCTGAAAGGATATTAAGAGTGAGTAGATGTACGTATGTCGGTAAATACAATGTCAATTTTCTAAATTTGAGATGCATATAATTTTATTATACCCTAATAAGCTTAAATAGATACCTACATAAAAATTAAACTGTACAGACTACAGCCTTTAGCTCACGTGGACGAAGTCGCGGGCAACAGCTAGTTATTAATATAAACCCTGGGTTAAGGAGAGAGGGAGCAGGAAATCTTAGATAATTTAAGGATCTGGTTTGAGGTTTCATGGGATAATACTAAATGCAGACAAGACTGTTACTTTGAAATATAGAGTAAGGAAAGAAAAAAACTTTAAGAGTATTAAAGAAACTACCTTCCTAGGATACAATATTGATTATACAATCAGCCACAAAGATCATATAGATAAAATTTGTAAAAAATTGGCCAGTGCCAACTACATTCTATTTAAATTGAAGAAATTGAAGCCTATTGTTAGCAAAACAACCATTTTGTCTGTTTACTATGCTTATTGTCACTCAATATTAAGCTACGCCATAACTGTCTGGGGTAATGCAGCTACAGTCAATCATGTACTTATTTGTCAAAAAAGATCTCTCCGAATTATGAATGGTTTGCGAAAATATCAATCAGCCAGGGAGTACTTTAAATCAATTCGAATTATGACAGTAATATCCTTATACATCTATAAATCTCTAATAGAGGTACATTCACAAAAAGATGTACTTATTACCCAGGAAAATGGACTATCATCGCTACAACACAAGAATCATAGAAAAATTATATATACCCAAAACTAGATTAAATAAGACACGTAAGCAAGGGATCATTTTTAAGATAGAAATGTATAATAAATTACATCCAGACATTACCAAATTGCCGTTAAAGGAATTTAAAATGAGATTAAAATTGTTTTTTGAAAGCCATCCGTTCTATAACATCACCGAATTTATGACTAAAATTTGGAATCCGGTTCAATTATGTTCACCTTCTGATTTGTACTGTAATAAATAGTATAAATTAAATTTGTAATTCATTAATTATTCTATTAGGTATTATTATTTGTAATTAATTATGTTATTTATGTTTAAACTTTAAAGTATATTATTATGTTATGTATCACTATGGCATGCCAAATGTAACGTTCTATGTTATAATATAGTCAATAAATGATTTGTATTTATTTGTATTTACTTAGTATTATAGTAAGCCCCTTTAATAAAGTATAAACTTTGAAAATATTATAGTACTTTGCCTTTATTCGATCTGTTCTTGATTTTTGTAGCAGTTTAATAATCCTTCGGAATCCTTGTATATTTTTATTTTTATGTTTTTCGGGTAAGCACAGTGCCTTGATCTTATCTGATGTTAAGTGATGATAAGGCCAATGATGGAAGCGCAGTTCACCCGGGATCCTCAACTAGTGAGGCCAGCCAGTGCGTATCTTATCTCTAGCTGCCGGAACACAATAATGCTACAAACATTGATGTTATGGTGGCAAAATATTTTCAGAAAGTCGTTGTTGGCATAGAAGCAAGATTTAACCTTTTGAGCGCCAATACCTACGAAACGCAATGTGTCCTCCAACGCCAAATGTATAACGAATGTATAGTAAAATGTAGTGATAAGGGTAATTATTTTATCGATAAATGTTATTCACATATTTTTCTTACCATAAATGTACTGTTAAAGACATTTAAATATTACAGATAAATAAAATAATGACGTATTTCGAAATTTTGTTTTATTTTACAATAGCGTTGATAAGAAAAAGCAGAATACACTATAGATAATGAAAAAACAAAAACATAAATCAGTTCAGCCACACACAATGATTTGAAAACATTCCTATGGCCTTATGACGTCATCCCGTTGTCTTCATATAAAGACCGTGGCGCCCGTAACACGTAAAATGAACGTCAAATTAAATTTTTATTAGGGATGTCTATGGTCTCGATGTACTATCGATTTCATCGGATTCTGCATCCGATTCCACGTCTTTTAGAATTCGTATTAGTTCTTCGGAACTTAATTCGTTGTCTTCACTCATTTTTTATTTACACTATTACAAATGAGATAGATAGATAGATAGACAAACACTTTATTGCTTACACAAATATACACAAAACAAATAACAGGAAATTTTAAAATAATAGTAGGCAAAGGCGGTCTTATCGCTTAAAGCGATCTCTTCCAGACAACCTTTGTGGCATAGGACAGATTAGGAGACAATGAGAGGCAGTGCACCGGCAACCAGCAAAAATACAACAAAAAAAAATTATATTAATAAAATAGGTAATTTAATATATATACATAATACCTACTAATATATATTGTTATAATAAACTACATATACCTACATACGATACAGTAATTGTTGCAGACTAAGACCTAGATAAAAGAAAAGAATGAAGTTTAATCTTAAATGTAGCAAGTGACTTGGAGTGACGAACATCAGGCGGAAGGTTATTCCAAAGGCTGGTAGCCTTAACTGTAAAAGAATCTCTAAAGTACTCTGAACGAGTCAAGGGATGTTTCAGCAGGTTATCAGCCCCGGACCTAAGCACGCGATTGTGATCCATACCTAGGAATCGGAAACGCTGCTTAAGGTAGGGAGGGGTACGAGGGTCATACAGCACGTTGAACAAAAGCGTAAGAACATGCTCCTCACGTCGCAATCTGATAGAAAGCCATCCCAGTTTAGTCCTAAAATCAGACACATGATCGAACTTACGCAGGCCAAATATGAACCTAATGCAAAGATTCTGTAGACGCTGTAGCTTGTCCAGTAGATCCTCATTGAGGTCAATGGCAGAGACGTCAGCGTAGTCCAAGATAGGCAAAAGAAGAGACTGCGCAAGCTCGATCTTGGTCTTTACAGGGAGAAGATTCCTCCACCTCCGCAACGAACCAGCGGCAGCGAACACCTTCCGACTGACCTCCGCGATATGAGGTGACCAAGACAGAGTACAGTCGAAGAGGACACCGAGGTTTTTGGCAACATTATTGTAAGGAAGAGGAACAGAGTCAAGAAGGAGGGCAGGAACGTGAATGTATTTGACTTTGGCAATCTGCTTAGACCCGCCAATAATTATTGCCTGCGACTTGTGAGGATTGACCATTAGACCATGGGTCCGACTCCATTCGTGTATAGTCGCTAGGTCCACATTAAGGCTTGCAATCAAGTTGTCTATATCATCAATTGGAGCTCGCGAATAAATCTGCAGGTCGTCAGCATACAGGTGATACTGACAAGACAGAAGAGGAGTAAGGAAATTGATGAATATAGAGAAAAGGAGAGGGGAAAGGACACCGCCCTGAGGCACGCCAGCAGTGACATCACATGAAGCAGAGAGTTTATCATCAATCCGGACAGACTGACTACGTTTGACGAGATAGCTGCGAAACCAATCGACAACAACGTCCGATCCCAGCATGAACTTCAGCATCGCCAAGAGCACATCGAAATCAACAGTATTGAAGGCGTTGCTAAAATCCAAAAGAACCATAGCTGTGACTTGTTGATTCGACATACCCTCGCGCACATCATCAGTCACCTCCGTCCAGGCAGTCACTGTGCTATGCCCTGGGCGGAAACCGGACTGAAAAGGACTAAGCAAGTGGTTAGAATTGACAAACACACTGAGCTGTTGAAGGACAAGGCGTTCGAGGACTTTGGAAAGAAATGGTAAAATGGAAATTGGTCTAAAATGGGAGGGTAGAGAGGGATTTGAGGTTATAGGAATAGGGATGACTACAGTGCGACGCCAGCAACTCGGGAACGTACCGGTGTCGAGTGAAAAGTTGAATATGTGACAAAGAATGGGAATGACACCAGCAATACAAAGTTGAATCATCCGTCGGCTAATTCCGTCGAATCCCTCCGCATTGGACTTAATAGCTAAAATGTTTAGTTCAACTTCACGCTCAAACACCGGCCTAAAGGAAAAGATGCAATGCTGCAGAGAAGGAGTGAAGGAAAGGGTTTGTAGCGTGGCTCGTTTAATATTATAAGGAATGGAGGAGGGCGATGTGAAAAGGCGGTTAAGGGTGTCAGGATTAAGATCGTGAGGAATACTCGACTTAGGCTTACTAAGACCAAGTGAGTTGAGGAAAGACCAAACCTTAGCAGGATCACCATTAGCGACTGACGCATGTATGTGACGACGCTGCGCATCCCTGCACAACTTTCTACAACGATTGCGAAGCTCCTTATATCGACAGCGGGTCTCATCTGAAGCGCTGTTTCGGTACTTCACCTTAGCCACATTGCGCCTCACCATCATGGCCTTAATGTCGTCAGTAAGCCAAGGAGCGGGAAGATGCTTAAGTCGGATAGGTCGGAGTGGTGCATGGATGTCGAAGAGTTGGATAAGGATAGAGTTGAATATTTCCATTTTTAAATCAATAGTTGGAGCTTCCATTACCGCATCCCAGTCAATATCCCTAAGATCAGACATAAAACGCTTACTGTCGATATTTTTATAGTTACGCTGCATGACCACCCGGGGTTTAGGTTTAGGACAACGGATTTTATAGGAAAGGAAGATAAGGTCATGATAGGAAAAGGCTTCGGCTGGAAGTTGTCCATGGGAACTGACGAGATCCGTGGAGGACACAATGGCAAGATCCAATAAGGACGGCTGACAGCCAGGGAAGTGATGAGTTGAAGACGACGGGAGGATATTAAGATTAAGAGAATCCACAATTGAGCACAGGCGGGAAGTGCGAAAATCTTGCTTGAGTAAGCAGGTGTTGAAGTCGCCCATTATGATCGTGTGATCAACTATAGGAACAAGATCCTCTAATAGGGACTCGAATTTGGTGAAATAGTCGATATGAAGATTTGGGCTATAGAACACCCCTAAAAGAACCTTAAGGTGGCCATGGAGGACCTCTATAAAAAGATGTTCAGACGACTGAGAATAAAAAGAGGGTGATTTGTTTAAAATGTTAAAAGAGAAGTGGCAACTGAACTGAAGTGGAATAAGGAAACAATAACAAACGCCATCCACACTCCACTACATACAATACAAAACAAAATATTACCAATACTAAACATGGTATTTTTTTGTAATTAGGTAGGTACCTAAAATAATAATGAATAATAAAAAAATATACTACTCTGTCAAGAAAGTACCGGGAAAAGATCAATAATACACAAAATGTTTGTTATTCATTCAAATTTATTTTATCACCTTCAAAGTTTGCTCCTTCAGAAACGATAGACTTACGCCAACGAATAATCCAATCATCAAAACATTTTTTAAACGCTGTTTCCGGAATTGAGTTCAGTTCTCGCCGCGAATGCTCCTTTATGTATTCTACCGATTGAAAGCGGGTGCCAAGAAGTGGTAATTTGAGTTTAGGAAAAAGAAAGAAGTCGCCTGGAGCCATATCTGGTGAATATGGTGGTTGCTCGATGGTATTTGTTGAGTGTTTGAACAAAAATTCGTTCACAATGATGGCCTTGTGCGAAGGCGCATTATCGTGGTCCAAAATCCAAGAATTTTCTTTCCACAAATCTAGCCTTTTTCGTCGAATTTGCTCTCTTAAACGCCGCATAACGCTCAAATAATATTCTTTATTTACCGTTTGACCTTCCGGCAAGAATTCCGAGTGCACAACACCGCAATAGTCAAAGAAAACAGTCAACATGACTTTGACTTTTGATCGACTTTGGCGTGGTTTTTTCGGTTTCGGTTCAGTTGGAAGGCGCCACTCTGAAGCTTGTTGACTAGTTTGTATGTCAAACTCGTAAACCCACGTCTCGTCGCCAGTAACAATGCGTTTCATGAATGTTGGGTCGGAATTGACTCGTTCTAGCATGTCCTCAGCGACTCTCATGCGATTGAGTTTTTGGAGAAAATTCAGGTCTTTTGGGACTAGCCGAGCGGAAACATGTTTCATACCCAAGTGATTATTTAAAATGACGGATCGACTCGTGAGACACAGAAAGTTCGGCGGCTATCTCTCTCAAAGTTGAATGAGGATTTTCAGTCACTATTTTACAATGTTAACTTCAGTTGCAGACGTTGATGGCCTACCAGAGCGAGGAAATCTTCCATCACATCTCGACCGCTTTTGAACGCTTTGTACCACTCATAAGCATGTATTTTTGATAAAGTCGATTCACCGTAAGCCTTCTGTAACATTTTCAGTGACTCCGAACACGAAATTCCATTGGCGATGCAAAATTTAAGACAAACTCTTTGTTCGATGTTTTTGTCCATTATGATATTCGCAATACACACTAGATATGATATAACTAAAAACAACACTGTATTTAATATAAATTACAGATGCAACTCAAACTCCGCGCCAAAATGGAAAACAGTTGTGCCAATCTAACAACAACAAAAAAACTAAAATTTGAATTTGGAACCATAAACAAATCATCCATTCCCAATACTTTCATGACTGAATATATATATATATATATGTATATACACGAAGACTTTTATTGGTGATCAGGACCTACTGATTCCGACTAAGTAAATGATGGCCATTGCAATAATAATAGTAGTTACATGTTTTCTTTTTATAAATTTAATTTTGTATTTTTAGTTAGGTAGGTAACTAATAAACCAATAATACTTACATATTTAATAAATAAATAAATAAAAAAATCTTATTTATAATATTGCAATACTTAATTAAATACTTTTGCTTAAACGTAAACTCGTTAAAATATAACTAATATATAATGTAGTGACTAGATACTTGAGTATAGCGCGAAAAAGGTTCAGGTTGAATGCTAGTAGCAGCATTTTGTTTGATGAATGCAAACATTTATGTGTATATCGTATATGTAACTATTTGTAGTACAGAAAGTCAAACTATCGACTAAACCTATCTTACTTAGAATTGATGTATTTTATAAGAGCAATAAGTATTAGGCATACCTAATACTTATTGCTCACATATATTAAAGGTAATAAAAATAAAAAAGTATTTGGAATTACCAGTTTTTACATACGGTGTTATTCTTGAAAGTAAAAACTAGCACTAGTAGTAAAAAAGTTGATCACCCCTGCCTAGTAAAATTGTTTGTGAAACAATTTTCTCCAATAAATACCCGAAAAATGGTAGTCGTTGTATCAGTGCTTCTTAAGTCAGATTGACCACTAGTTAGTGCTTCAGTACTCCGACATCGCCCCGAGAATCACCCAGAAGATATACACCGAAATGTGCGTAAGTTTTGAATATTATTATTTTTCTATTAATATGTTGTGTCACGCACGACCCACCATCTGATAGGTGGTCGACCATTTACCACCTCGAGTTCCCATATGCTTCGGAAGGTATGTCAAGCGGGTGATCCCAGCTGCATCTGCAGTCGTTAGCACCACCAAACCGCACTGGGTCTGCGTGGTGCTGTGGTCCGTTCTTTCTATGTGTAGAGAAGTCATCATTATAGAAGGTCTGTATAGGGACATTGACCTAGACCAGCAAATGTTATTATTAAAATCAACCTAGCATTTACTGTCGCGTTGAGTCATGTCGAGTCATGTCAAATGTTAATGTCGAGTCTCTAATATTTATTGTTATAATTTCAGGTCTGAAAGCAAGCAAATTAAACGCTCTGCCAAGAAAAGCTGTGTGTCAACCAATTTGTTTGACTCGGACAACGAAAGCATAAGGTGATTTGCGTTGATTACTTTTAAAACTACTAAAATGTGTTAACATATTTTATGTTTTATATACGTATATCGACGATATTAATAAGTAAAGTAATGTATGTTTTTTAATTACATTTCTTATCTTTCTAGCACTAAGAAGAAATGCCTGTACTCGTCGTCGGTGCCTAAGACCTCAACGACGATTGCGAAAAAACAAGAAGCGCTCAGCTCCGCTTCAAACTGGTTAAATGATTCGGAGTCAGATGACGAAGTTTCGCCGCCACCACGCGAGACAAACCAGGTCAACGACAGTGTACTAACGCAACGAGTACCAGGCGGAGTAACGCGTCGGACTGCGAAGCTCAACGGTGAACTGGTGGCGGAGCTGCGTCTCTACAACGCTGATGAGGTGCGCAGTCTCACCGGCTTTGAAAGGTGTGAAAAGGTAATAGTTTGGGTTCGACTACAAGGCGAAGCCGAGTCTCCTGAATTGTTGACTATAAAAAAAATTGTAAAATTAGCTAAATCAAAATTTACTGAAGAGGAGGTATTTTTTAGTGATAAAAAGAAAAAATAGTCACAGGCCGCTTATAATTAGTCACACTCTCTTTGGTAAATTTTGACTTAACTAGTTTTACTTATATATTATGTGTTTGTAAGTAGTAGTTTGTGGTTTTATAACATTTTATACGTAATATTACATTTTACTTAAAACTACTTTAACCTCTTGTAAATTTTTTAACACAGTGAAAACAAAATCATAATGGTTATGACTATATTTTGTTCAACTTGCAACTTATCCGTTAAAAATAATGCTTTCTCTGCCCATTTAAAAAGTATTTTACACAAGAATAATAGTTCTGTCGTTGAGAGCGAAGGTATCGAAAAAGTTCATAGCGCTCTTCGCGGTCGCATAGCGTCGTACCGGGTTCGATGCGAGGACGTCATCGGTGACGTTGAAGAACGTATGCATGTGTTTACTCCTGCTGAGTTTTTAACGCAATTACGCTCCCGCGTGAAACTTTTACTCTCAGCCCGAATTGAAGCTTATGCAAACCTTAAAGTAAATTTTGAATTGTTTTCCGAATTTTTTCTCCATAAAGATGATTCGATTTCAATTAAATCTTTTGCTACTGAAAACACTATCTTACATCAAAGTTATAATTTTGATGATATGTACACAAACATTAACCATCAAATTTGTAAAAAAGTTGAAGAATTTGAGGAAAGAGGTAGTGGCTGGGCTTATTTACGAAGCTTGTATCTAGAAGTAAATATAATCCGTTGAGAGCCTCGGGTTACTTAGATTTACCTAGCGCTATAAAAAACAAACGTGCATGTATCAACATTAAAAATTCAGATGATTACTGCTTTTTGTGGTGTGTTATAGCAGCACTTTTTCCTGCAAAAAATAACGCACACCGTACGACAGCATATCCGCACTTTGAAAGTGTACTTAATGTTAAAAATATGACATTTCCAGTAGGGTTCACGGATATAAGAATTTTTGAAAAGAATAATCCCAACATAAGTATTAATGTTTATGGTCTTAGAAATAACACTAAGGTGGTTGGTTGACCTCTGTACAAATCTGAATTTCGAAAAGGACGTCACGTCAACATGCTTTTTCTTGAAAATGGAAAACACACACATTACTGTCTAATTAAAGATTTATCTAAATTACTTCGCAAGCAGTTAACTAAACATCATTCCAAAATATTTTTATGTGAGGATTGTATGATATTTTTTGATAACAATCTTAAGCTCGAAGCTCACGTTTGCAGTGGTGTAACAACAATGTTACCTAATCAGGGAACTCGAATACAATTTGAACATTATGAACGCATGCAAGACATGCCCTTCGTCTTATACGCAGACTTTGAATCTTTGTTAGAACCAGTTGAATCAAATTCTGGAACAAGTTGCACAACGATAACGCAAAAGCATGTGCCAACTGCATTTGCTTACTATGTCGTATGCTCCTACGACAGCTCCCTTAATAAATATGTGTCTTATCGAGGACCAAACTGTGTGAAAAATTTTTTTGATAACCTTCTATCTGATATTACCGTTATTTATAATATTTTGCATTCATCGATCCCTATGTTCTTAACAGATGAAGATAGAACTAATTTTGCTCAAGCTAAACAGTGTTATCTTTGTAACAAAATATTATTTGACGACAAAGTAAAAGATCACTGCCATCTTACTGGGCGATATCGTGGTGCAGCTCATTCCTATTGTAATGTTAAATATTGTTTGCCTAAGTTCGTCCCCATATTTTTTCATAATTTAGCTGGTTACGACAGTCATCTTTTCATACGACAGTTAGGAGAATTATCCGGTAGGATACAAGTGATTGCAAAAAATAAAGAAAATTACATATCGTTTACCAAATTTTTTCAAATCAATAACAAAGCTGTCATGCCTGTTCGTTTTGTCGATTCATTTAACTTTTTAGGCACAAGCCTAGAGAAGCTAGTTGCAAATTTAAATACCATTGATTTCAAACATCTGCCTTTTTTTTTCCTTCTCAGGAACATTTTAATTTGCTTAGACGTAAAGGGGTTTATCCTTACGAATACGTCACTACTTGGAGTTCTTATGATGAGGAAGAAATACCTCCTCTGAATTGCTTTTTTAGTAAATTGCACAATTGTAACATATCAAAAGCAGATTATGAACATGCAAAAAGAGTATGGCAAACCTTTAAATTACGGAACCTTGGAGAATACACTGATTTATATCTTAAGTCAGATGTACTTTTACTAGCGGACGTCTTCGAGAGTTTTCGAAAAACTTGTAAGACGAATTAAATTCAAAAAAATTCAAAATTCAAAATCATTTATTCAGTTTAGGCTACAAGTAGTTCTTGTGAATGTCATTATGCCATCGGTTCGTAAATCTACTCTGGGCGGGAGATCTTGTACTGAGAAGAACCGGCAAGAAACTCAGCAAGTGTCCAGCTCTTTTCTCCCTTACAGCGTCAAAAATATTGGAAAATGCCCTATCATAGCAGAACACTTTCCATTACAAATAAACACAAAAAATATATATAAGACAATTACAACATGTAAAAAAACAAAATAAAAAATGTAAGTTAACAAATTTACATCAGATAATTATGTAAAGGTTTCAATTTCCACAATATCATACAGCACCACTACAGTACTCTAGTAAAAGTCAAAAATTGTTTAGGTAAAACAAAGTCAAACTATAATTAATAATACTAAAAATAAGATAAGTATGCAAGAGCAGACCAGCCTCCACAGGCGGCACCCGTTCACGAGCATGACATATGAATCAGCCATCGCTTCGCTCAACCATATTTTAGGGAACGTAACGACCCGACGCACATGCCACCACCGCAGAGACAGTAAAGAGAGCATGACACACTCAAATACTCTAAATAAAAACTTAATGATGTATTTAACGCAACGCTGTTTGTTATCTGTAGGACAATGCTGTTAAAATAAAAAATGTAAGTTAACAAATTTACATCAGATAATTATGTAAAAGTTTCAATTTCCACAATGTCATACAGCACCACTACAGTACTCTAGTAAAAGTCAAAAATTGTTTAGGTAAAACAAAGTCAAACTATAATTAATAATACTAAAAATAAGATAAGTATGCAAGAGCAGACCAGCCTCCACAGGCGGCACCCGTTCACGAGCATGACGTATGAATCAGCCATCGCTTCGCTCAACCATATTTTAGGGAACGTAACGACCCGACGCACACGCCACCACCGCAGAGACAGTAAAGAGAGCATGACACACTCAAGATACTCTAAATAAAAACTTAATGATCTATTTAACGCAACGCTGTTTGTTATCTGTAGGACAATGCTGATAAAGGCTGTCATATCAGTATAAAAAGTATAAAAAATAATTTTAATAAATTGATTCAAATATAATATGTGATTTTTATTATAACCAGGCTATTTTATCATCTAAATATTCTTTGACTGTATAATAACCTTTTATAAGTAATAAAGACTTCACATGTTTTTTAAACTTATCTAAAGGTAAATCTAGTACAGAATTTGGTATTTTATTGTAATAGTGTATACCTTGCCCCAAGAAAGAACCAAGTACCTTCTGTAACCTGAACAGTGGCATTACAAGTTTTGTCTTATTTCTAGTATTGAAATTGTGTACGTCACCGTGTTTAGTAAAGGAGTTGATGTTGCAACGTACAAAAACTATACAATTATAAATATATTGAGATGCAACTGTCAGGACATCAATCTCCTTAAAAAGATTTCTTAGGGAAGTTCGTGATCCTAGTTTATAGATTGCTCTTATTGCTCGTTTCTGTAAAATGAATATAGTTTCAATATCAGCCGCTGTTCCTCACAGTAGGACGCCATACGACATGACACTATGAAAATAACTAAAATAAACTGTTCTAGCAGTTTCAACGTCTGTTAACTGCCTAATTTTTCTAATGGCATAAGCAGCAGAACTGAGTTTACCGGCCAATTTCGATATATGAGGATTCCATTGAAGTTTTGAGTCAAGGGTAATGCCTAAAAAGACTGTAGAATCTACCAAATCTAATTGATCACCGTTTATTCTAATATTGGTTGGTTCATTTCTGACATTTGGTAATATAAATTTAATACATTTTGTTTTCTTAGCGTTAAGCTGTAAATTATTAATAGTAAACCAATGGAGTACCTCTGAAAGAGCTTTATTTACATTTTCATAATTAGTCCTACACCTAGTCACATTAAAAATGAGTGAAGTATCATCTGCAAATAATACAATTTCACAG